>CM057001.1:68588751-69913751 GCA_029891345.1 Dryococelus australis | reverse complement strand
AATTAAATATTCTCGTTTAGGTAAAATATGTGTAAAAAATATATAGCGTCCAACAGCACTTAATAGAAACGTTCATGCAACATAAGAATAATATAGTCAATTTGTAAAACTTTTTTTTAATCAACGTTTCTTCCGTAATGCGTGAATTTTTTTTGGAATCGCGGTTTAGATCTCTATGATTTGGAAGATGATATGCATGGTCTCTCTGAAATATATGCTGCGATAAATTATTAAGGGGTGACTGTCCCGATGGCTTGACTTTAATGGGCAACTGTATATTGTCGAATGACGATAGTTCTATATTCCAAATGACTGTTACAGCAAAATTTAACAAAAGTACTCACTCTTCATTTATATCTTCCTACGGTGTTTCCACTTTACAGTGCACGACAATGATTCTGTATATCATAACTAAAGCGCCTAAATTTACCTTATAAGTCCGCAAATGAAAGCGGTATTTTTAAACTTATGTTGGATAATTTGTGCAGAGCAGCTTGGATCTATTTTCAATTGATGAAATGTATACTTTGTTTCCAACAGTTTGCTGGAATCATCATATAAGACTCCGATTTTTTAATGGAGCTTAATGATATCATTTGCTTGCTTAGTATATGTATCTACCGTAACGACTGACTCGTAAATATGAAATACAGTGACATTTAATTACGGTTATACTCGGATCTGTAATATCCGAAGTTTGTTGTAGGTAGTTTTAAGGTAGCCATATGTTACAATATAGACGTTCCCATGAGAACGTTACTAATAACTGTTCTGCGATAGAGAAGTCCTTTTCCTATTTCCTGTCATTGCGTTATCTGTCTGGAGTTATTGATCATTATTACGTGAAGTGTATTTTTCTGTAGAAGAGATGCTGAGTGTATCTAAACAGTAGTTACCAACATACTTTTACCCATTGCCAAACTGTATAGAAAAAAGTCTCATTGTGTACTTATCTTCTTTCGCCTTGTTAAAACTGTGAGATCGTGTTTCTTGAACACTCTTCATGTATACTTGTCTTATGCAATGCCATAAAACGAATGCGTTTGAAAGTTCCATTTTAGATCAAAGCATATTGTTACGCGCTCTCTGCTTCGTATCCCGCGCGAACGAGTGGCAGTGAAGGACGGCAGTTATATGATGGCGGCAGTAAGTCAAAGGATTGTTTTGAACGAACAAGCGAGCGATATGTCGGTTGGCCGCGTATCTGTTTCAGGAAGCGAGCCGACACGATAATACTTTTTTGCGGCGCTCACTGTTGACCCTAGTTGTATTTATTTCTGCGTTTATATGAAGAATGCTCTGGAATACTGATCTCGTTCTCTCAGCGTGACTCGGGGGTTGCGTTGAACCTTCCAGATGGTCAGGGCGAACAATATTAAAGTGTGACAGGCCTCAGAGCAGAGTAGTTGAATGAGTGAGTGGCTGAGCTTCAGCGACAGACGACGAGCGGCGGGAGAAGTGACCAGCACGAGGGAAATCTGCTACTGCGAATATCAAGCAGTGAAGAGTGCGGCTGGCAGGCTGGACTAGATGCGTGAGTGAAATACCTTACAAATGATGGCAACGTATAGACTGAACACGTGTTAATGATGGGTATGAGTTAATTGACTGGAACCAAACGGACATTAAGAAGGATGTTAAATAGAGAGAGAGAGAGAGAGAGAGTGTGTGTATATATATATATATACACACACACACACACATTGAATATTGCGCTCACTGTTAAATAAAATGAGTAATACTGTCGACAGATAGTTTAATGCTGTAAATAATAGTTGTGTGAATAAATTAGAAATCAAATTTGGTTTTCTAGTATAAAAAATTTGCAGCGCAAATGAAAATTGCACTGCTTTCCTTTTTAATGAAATGTAATTTTCCTGAGTAAATCATTCGCTAATTACCTCGCTGTCGACAAGACGTTAAGCCCAACTACCAATCTACCTACCTGAGTGGAAACAGTAAAATTGCGTATAAAAATATTTTTTTGAGCCTTATCTGCAATTAAAAAAACCGAAGGCCAAATAAATAATTTCAGCATTCACGAATGTTTACCGAACTTTTTTAATTCAACGTTAAGAAACGGAACTACTTTTCCTTGGTCGTTGCCAACTTTACTGAGAGCTTGCTGCTCGGTATACGTGTCAGTAAAACACGAGGCCAAGAATGGCAAGTTATAAGTTTACAATTAAATGTCATACTGTATTTTACATTATAACTATTATAAAAGGGGGAACGTATGCCCTTTCCCGGGGCCGCGGTGTCTGAGCGGTTAGCCTGCTAGCCTACCACCTAGGTGACCCGGGTTCGATCCCCAGCCGGGATTTTCGCATGGGGGAATCGTGCCGGACGATGCCGCTCTTCGGCGGGGTTATCTCGGGGATCTCCCGTTTCCCCGCCTTTTTTTCATTCCGACGCTGCTCCATACTCACCTCGCTCCACCCTCATCGGCTCTCAAGACCTCGCTTTTAGGGAAAAACCCAAATATCTCCACTTACTCCATCCCCGTTATAATTTACCTTTAATGTGTAGTTCATAATCCGTCACACTTCCTCCCGGCAGATTTGGCACGGAGTTAAAAAAAAAAAAAAAAAAAAAAAAATGGGGTGTCAGTGTTCCTGTTTTCTTGCCGGAGGAGTTGTTGTTTTAGCCCTGGAGGTGAAAGCTTTCCCGAAGCAGCCTCGGGACAGGGCTAGCTTTGTTATTCGCGCGCGCGCGGCTGGAGTTTGTTGTCTTTGGAGTGATGTCGATGTGCGGAAACGAGGGCGGTAGCAGCCAGCCTCGCTGGAAGGCCGATCTTGGGGGGGGGGGGGGGGGGTCCCTAAAGTTTCAAAAGAGAATGAACCCGGCGCCTGGCGCGTTCGCAATATTCCAATCTCGTCGCTCCACAGGGGTCCGCGCGGAATATCACAGGCGCGCGGCGCTAAAACGATTAGGAACCCGCAACTTGCAACTCGTAATTTCTCGTGATCTAGGCCTTCGACTTTGGTCAATAACTATGTAAGTAAAAATAACCTTCCATTCTCGGTTCACGGTTACTTCCAGTTTTTCTGAAGCCCTGCTAAAATTATACTTTCATTGTATTCCTCCGCCTCGTGCTAACGAAACTAGAACGTTACACCGGAGGTACAACGCACAGCATTCGTGCTCATTCGGGTTAGTGATGTTTTGCATGAGAACTATTTCTTATAGGCTGTTCACGGTAATATGAGCACTTTTGAAAGCCCTGCTTAAGATCTACATGTATGCACGTTGTGTATTTTTTCCGCCTTATGTAAGATTAACGTTGTCATGGGCCTCATAATTTTATTCATCCGTCCGTCAAGTGAAACTGCGAAATTATCAGAAAAGTAAATATTTTACAAATCTGCTCAATTTTACACTTCGGTGCATTTAAAAATAAACAGAAAGCGAAATAAATAATTTAAATTATCATAAATGGTTACCTAATACTTTTTATTCGACGTTAAGATGCGGAACTACTTTCACGTCCATTGTTACCAACTTTACTGGGTGCAGGTCACTCAGGGCGCCCGTTGAAATGTATGCAGGCAGCGGCAGTTTTGTTCTAATATTGATTTCAAAAGTGTTCACTTCATCGTGAACAGCCTATACTTGGCATTATCAACGCACCTATTTTCTCACTGGTTTTGTTCATATTCACTTTGAATGAAATATCACAATTTATAAATATTATATAAGTGATATTTCAGTATAACAAAAAATGATGAGACTTTATGTTAACAGAAGAATGAAACGCGTGCAGTACATGACAATATTTAAGAAACAAACGAGCATGTCATGCATGGGGTGATTTTCCAAAGCTTTGATTCAAAAAGTGTGACGAAACCGTAAATAGATTATACCAACTTTTATGTATTCACCCTAAACGTGATATTAATTTAATATCCGAGGAATTGGGAGTGTGTACGTTAGGAATGGGATAACCCCCGCATTTGTTTTTGAAATAGTTGTTTGCGCAAATACGCGTATCTCCGTAAATAAATGTTCTCAAAATACTACGTTTTGTCAGAAAAAATAAAAAACAATTATGTATGCCTTTATTTTTTTACTTCTGTAATATTAAGTGTATCCTTGGAGGAAAAAATTGCGTGGAAATGGCCAAATATCGCATTTTTAAAGATTTCCCATGCAATTTCCTTAAGCGGCAAGAGAAAAATAAAATGTACGGCCGTAGTTTATTCTGTGGTCTTTCATCGCGTGTAATAAAACTCCACTGTTATACAGATCTGATTTGCTCAATATAGCGTCACGGGGGAAACACTGCACGCCTTGCGCGTAGGAGCGATGAGGCCCTAGGCGTGCATGTTAGTGTCACCCGTATCGCTCCCTCGTTTCTTGACCATGGACGCGGGGATCCATCCCACTCTTAAAGTGACTGCAGCAGCATTAACCTGAAATGAGGCTGAAAAGCGCTCGGAGAAACCCCTTTCTCCGGAATCGAACACGTGACCTTCCGAGTACGAGTTGGATCAAGTTAACGACCTTCCGGATGTGTGACAAGCACGCTGCCACATGACCGAAAATACTATCTCGGTTTGTATAAGTGAATTTATGTTTTTTAATGACTCGTTTACGTGCAATACGGCTACATTGGTGAAGAGATTTGGGCGGCTCTAAACAGAGAGGTCTTGAGATCCGATGAGGGTGAGTATGGAACAAAACCAGAACGATAAAAAGGGGGGACGGGAGATCCCCGAGAAAATTCGCCGACCAGCGGCATAATCCGGCACGATTCGCACATGCGAAAATAAGGTGACCCGGCCGAGGATTGCACCCGATTCGCCTTGGTGGGAGGCGAGCAGGCTAACTGCTCAGCCACTGCGGCCCCCGGCTACATTGGGTTTTTGCCAGTAATCACAAAGGAATTGAGACAAACGACACTGAGAACTGCACGTTCGGATCTGTGTTACGTTTCTGTCCAATATCTTGACTTAATTACTTGTGAGGAACTCGCGATGTTGGCTACACATTTGTTCAATCTACCCAGATGATCTATTAACAGGTTTTTGTGCTTCTGCAATATTTTATGCCATGTTCTTGAATTTCAGCGACAGTGATAGAGCTCTGCAATGGCGTATGTCTCAAATGACAATTCAGTCAATCACTTATCCTCACTGGAAAAATCTCCCACAAAATACGTTAATCAAGTTTTCTCATCAGTTCATAGCGCACTAATTGGTGGCATCTTACAGATGCACAAACATTCTTTTATTCTTTCGGAAGTGGTATCAGTTTAAATCACCACAAACTGCACTTTTACTATTAAGGGGACACCCCTTAGGTATAAACACGTTCAAAGCATAATTGGATTTCGTTCGACCATTACAAAAATTGAGTTCCTAAGTGTCGATTAAAATTTTACAAGCAATAGATCCCAGCGTGCTTCTCTTTTCGACCTCTTTGTGAACTGTGATATGGTCCATTCACGGATACTTCAAACTTATCTGAAGCTCTGCTAAAGTTCTGCATCCGAGATATTACTCTGCCTCGTGCAAAAAATTTAACCAAGTCTAGAAAATTACAGGAACAAAGCACCGCATTCATGGGCTCTGTGTGATAATGTATTGCATATAACCATTTCTTAAAAGCTATTAACAACACGCATTTTTTCTCCGTTTTATTCGTATTGGTTATATATTATTCACTATAGGCTGTTCGCGGATAATGGAGCACTTTCGCAAGCTCCGCTCTAGATCTAATTTCTGCCTATTTGAATCCATCCGTCATATGTAAAAAATAGTATTACCATGGACCTCACCGAACGAGGTGGCGCAGCGGTAACTCGGAGGACTCGCGTTCGGGAGGACTCGGGCTCCATTCCCGGTCCCGCCATCCTGATTTCGGTTTTCCATGGTTTTCCGAAATCACTCCAGGCGAATTCTGGGATGGGTACGCAACAACGATCATGGCCAATCCCTTCTCATTCCTTCCCCAATCCTTCTTCCCTGTGCACCGTCTCTAATGATCTCGTTGCCGACGAGACGTTAAGCCCAAGTACCTACCTACCATGGACCTTGTGCACACGAACGATGGAGTGATCCCCTTAGGATGCAGTATTTCGTTTGCAGCTGCTGAAGGCTCCGTAACTGGCGAAATCTGGCCGCGTAAAAATTACCTACATCACCCAAGTATGCAGCCGATAAATCCGGACAGGCAAATCAGTTGTATATTTGAATCGATCAAGATCAATTACAAATAGCTGAAAAGCGAAAATTCTTCGGCTGTTTATAAAATTGTGACGGCACGAAACCGGTACGTCGTAATTCAAAGAAAAAATTTTTCTCACGGGTTTACTTGGCGAATATTTTGATGAACTCTTGACTTCACGGAATCTTGCTTCCTCCGCTTTTGTTGTTACCAGGCTGCGGTCCTTTGTACGTCATAGGCATATGCAGTGTGTAGTGTCTATTAAGTACCCCTTATACAGTGAACGGTTGTATTCATATGAATGGCAGTAGTTGCCGTGTAAACCAGACTGCACTGAGCTCGAGTTACACGTCCACGTGCTGTGGACTGGCGACATAATGCCACTGTTACATGTGCACTGGGCTTGCTAACAGAAGACGTGTTACACGCAGTCAGGTGGTGGCCTGCTGTTCGTTGAATGGCGAAGCATGGCGGCGTGCTGGGGGCACACGACCTACCCCCGGAGTTAATCGAGACCGCGGTATGCCCACTGAGCGTGTAGTACACGGTGTCAGCGTGGGCAGCCTGCTGCTGGCCTTATCGTGTAACCCCTGCGTGGGCTTGTACCGCCTCAGTGTTACCGTGTGTAGCGGACTCCCCCCCCCCCCCCCCAGGGGGCTCGGTGTCACGGAGGCCAGGAAAGGGCAACATGGCGGCTGCGCTGTGTGCCGCGTCCGCGTTCTAGCGGTCGTGTCGCGGTGGCAAGGCTCCGGAAATTTAACCTGCGCTTCCAGGGACAGAGGTCAAAGGGCGCGAGAGTGTTTGACTCGCAGCCATGCCGCTTGTTTATGCATCGCGACGAGGGGGTTAATTTTCCGCGGCCAACGGGTTGGGCGAGGGAGAGGATGTTTGAAATTCTCGAATTCAGACGCGCGCTCGTAAAATGGCCGCTTTGGCGTTGCGTGCCGTTGACGTGATTCCGCCGAAGGGGGGAATTGGAACGAGAAAATTAAAAATAATGAAACGAACCGGCTGTGATACGGTAACAGCTTCATTTTTCAGTCCGCGCGTGGAAAACAAAGACCTGCGGCTAGTTCCATCTTCCGTGTTTCGCAGTTTTATTAATTTCTATTTTTGGACGCTGCGTCTCGTCCCAACTCTCAGCTTATTAATTGCAGCCACGAAACGCGCGCGTGTGAAATAACAGCCTCTCTTTGATGAAGTGTTTGTAATTTAAAATCTCCCTTGCATATAAATTTAACATTTCGTCAGTGCGTGATGGTCATGATGCAACTGTGTAATCAAGAGCTCTTTTCGTGTCATTTACAGGTCATAGACTACCACTTCAATTTAGATGTACCAGCGCCACGTAATCCAGATCACATAAAATCTTCGGTATGAGTATAAGCTGTTCACGGTAAAATGAACACTTTTGAAAGCCCTGCTGAAGATCTACTTGTATGGACGTTGTGTAATCTTCCGCCATATGTAAAATTAACATAGTCATGGACTTCATCACTTTATTCAAGCGTCGGTCAAGTGAAACTGTCGAGTTATTAGAAAAGTAAATATTTTACAAATCTGCTCATTTTTACACTTAGATGCATTAAAAAAAAAAAACATAGAGCGAAAGACATAATCTAAATTACCATTAAAGATTACCTAACACTTTATATTTGACGTAAATATACGGAACTATTTCCCATCCACCGTTACAAACTTTACTGGACGAATGTCACTAGGGGGTGCCTGTTATAATATTTATAAGCTGCGGGCAGTGTCTTTTCTCTAAGGTTGATTTCAAAAGTGCTCACTTCATCGTGAATAGCCTTTTGTTATAAAATGTATGTTCATCCGCACATGGCTTCCTCCCGGGGTGCCATGTCGGCCATCTTGGATGACGTCACGCCGAAACCTCCTGCTCCTCTCATTACTCGCCAATGGCTGCCATCTTGGATTTCCCATTTTCCCCTCGGAATTTCCCTTTTATCCCTCCTTCTCAATCATTTCTTTCAATCGCTTCATGCTCTTGCATTCCTCTTCTTTTTTCTCATGTTCTGGCATTCCTTCCTGCCGCCCTCTCTCTCCCACATCCATCCTCTCTCGTATGTTCTATGCCTAGACGTTTTCTTACATGCCTTCTGGTCCCCTTTATTTTATCTTTCTCGATCTCTCTCTTGCCATTCTCATCCTCCATCTTGGATGTTTCCTTATCACCACCGTCTGCTGTAGGCGATAATTTTTAATTCCCACCACCAGTCGCTTGTTGTAGGCGGCCATATTTTATTCCCGCACCCGCCACCAGTGTGTGTGAAATTACTGCACCCGCCACCTAAGTGTGGATGGTTGAACTGTTCGCAGCTAGGAGCGCTGGTATCGATACGGCCAGTGTGTGTTGGTTCCACTTGTCGCCTGCAGGGATGCACTAGCATCAGGGAGTGTAGGCCAAATGGTAGCCGCAAGGAGAGGCTGGAAATATTTTTTGTTTGTGAATCACAAAATGCAGAAGGCGTGCGGTTTCGATCCGACCACCCTTCGGTCGCCAGTCCAACGTCTAGACCACATGACCACCATATTGCATGGCAAGTACTAGGAGAAGAAATAAAGTAAATACTCGCATCCGCCTATGCGCTCACCCATAAATACACTTGTAATCGCGAAAAAAAAATCAACATTGCACAGTTAGGAGGAGAAATAAAATAAATACTCGCATTAGCCTAAGCACTCACCAGTAATAAACTTGTCATTGCGAAAAAAAGAGAATATTTAATGTCGAATGCACACACAGGAAAATAACTGCAGGCACCACGCGCATGCATGTACACACTCTTTATAAATGTAAAAGTTATATAAAAATTAATAATGCAAAAACATACTGCCACTCTAACATTCAGTATATATATATATATATAAAATAGGCCACATATCTACATCTGGTCTCCTTTCATGTGGCATCCTGGCGGGGACGAGTCTTATTCTCTGACATTCCACCTTGGTTTTCTCGTATTCCTTCTGGTCTCATTTAACCTAGAATCCTAGTGGGGACGAACAGGAGTTTTTGATGTGACATCATGCAAGATGGCCCCCGTGGCACGCGGCACCTCGCCACTATGCCAGTGTGGGTGAACATACATTTTATAACTACTGGCGTGCTTGCACAATTGCAATTATTAAATGGACACATTTAGCTTAGCTGACGTAGTGAATTGTTTTGTTCCACAGGAAAGAATCTTTTGCGACATATTTTCGGAGCGCAAGAGTTAAACGTTATTTCTATTAGATTCTAAATGTAATTTATTTTGATGTCATATATCCTTTATTTTAAGGAATACGAAAAAATACAATTCCAAATTTCAAACATTCCATAAAGCTCAACGCGCCTGCTACCTCAAATGGTACTTTTTCATGATCTGATAGACCCCCATTATATTGTATTACTACTGGTGAAATGATTAAATATATTCCGTGCTGCACAGATAATTTTCTTTGTTTGTGGACTTTTTCGTTAATGCTCTTTATGTAGTTATGTTAATGTGATAAAAATATTCAAATGTGTTAGTTTTGCTGCTATTATTGATCATTAATGTGCTGTTATTTTCCTTTTTCGTAAAGATTATTTTTTTAATCATTCGATGCGTTGCAGTCACATTAGTTTTAAGAACTTACTTAGATGAAGCCTTATTTACGCCAGCTTGTTCATTAAGTTAGATTACTAGTCTCCATATTTATCTGTGTAAAAAGCACGGAAGTGAACCTGAATTAATTACGCGAATTTGCGTACTGCACACCTATTCGTTGAACTCGGGAGCAGTTTACCATGGATGCAGTGAAATGGGTCCCTTAGGAAGTAGGGCCAGGTTAATGGGACAATGCACGAAATTTAAATGTTCATTGCCAGTTGGGAGGAAACTTGAAGATTAAAGTGGGCCGCTCGTAAATCACATTGCGAACGCTGCTCGGAAGTCTTTTGCCGTGTTTCAAACTTAAGTTCCGTTCATTATTTTAAAAAAATCTCAGTAGAAAACTTTTAACCTACTAACCTCATGAGCTGGTTTGAATTCCCGTATATTTAACATTGTTTGACTGTTTATCGCAAGAATAATACAAGACCCGTGCGGAAAATCTGTTCAAAAGAACAGTTACTGTGATTTCTGCCAGTTTATAAATGGTTATTAATAGGTGTCGACATTTTATTACAAATTATCGATAATTCAAGTGCGATGACTTTAATTATTACAGTAAAATTATAAAACTTATCAAATAAGTTTTTTTTTTTTAATTTTGTTACGCATGCCTATGCTAATTTATAACACAAACTGCGTTTCATTATCAACTTGACACATTACTAGTGCTCTGTACATGTCATATTTTGTGGCAGTCTGTTCTACGATTGTTAAGACGTAGAGAACTGGATGGAAGGGCGGTGTTCTTGTTATATTCTTGGGATTACACCCGTTTCAAACTGTTTCTCTTTAGGTACAGATAGAAGCATCAGGTTCGCTGCCGATGAGTGTAGTGTTCCAGGGGTATGGCATATATCTTCAGAATTTTAGGTCACGTATTCGAAAAGATTCATTTGAAAGTTATCAAGTTTTTTTGTCCTCCCGACACGGCACTAGAGTATAAACTTTTAAAATTATCTGAAGTGGATACACATAGAGGCTGGCATACATATGTATTTACACTTCGAATTTGAAACAAAAAAAGACACGAAAATAGTAAGATTAGGTTAAAACAGGCAGTGGAAAAATTATTATGATCGCCGAAGTCCCACTGTTCATTTGAGCGACCATGTTGACTATTTGATATGCAGATGGGAATAAGTCGCCGAGTTTCTCGTGAGTGGTGATATTCTGTGAAACACACAAAAAAAATTATTGCTATGAAGATCCTGCAGTTTTTTTTTCTGTGTATATATGAGACCGTCTGCTGGAAAGCGAAAATTAAACCAAATGCTTTCCTATGATCTATTCGAGGTATGTTCTAATTTTTCGAATCAAACCTTTGAAAAATCGCCCCATATATGAACGCGTTTGTGTGTATCCTAAATATGATATGTCACAAGGGTTTTTCAATTCCTATATTATTTTTGGTTGAATATAACTTTTAATTATATTTCATAGATAAATCTCAATATTTCATTTAAAAATTAAGGGGAATTAAGCCAGAGAAAAATAGTTTTTTTTTTGTATTGCATTATAGTCTAATAAATAGTTATCATGCTAAATGCTACCGAAATGAGAGACCACGAATGCGGTGCGTTGTCCAGTTTGTGAAATTTTCTGGAAATGGTTAAGCTTGGTTTTGCATGAGGCGGAGGAATATCTTCAAAGTAGAACTTTAGTATGTTTCCGGAAAAGCTGGAAGTAACCACAGATGGACTATATTAACATTTCCGCTTAACGTAGAGTTTGTTTTTCTTCTACTTTTTTTGGCAACTTCGTAAAAAATCGAGAAAACATTAGTTAAACATTATGTAAAAAAAGTAATTATAGGCTGTTCACAGTAAAATGAGCACTTTTGAAAGCCGTGCTAAAGATCTACTAGTGTGGACGTTGTGTATTCTGCCACCTTATGTAAAATTAACATTGTCATGGGCCTTATCACTTTATTCATGCGTCGATCAAGTGAAACTGTGAAATTATTAGAAAATTAAACATGTTATAAATCAACTAATTTTTTACACACTGAAGCGTTAAAAAAAATAGAAAGCGTAAGAAATAATTTTAATTATCACACATGGTTACCTAACACTTTTTATTTGACGTTAAGATGTGGAACTACTTTCCATCCATCGTTACCGACTTTACCGGGCGCCTGTTACTCAGTGCGCCCGATGAAATGTATGCAGGCAGGGGCAGAGACTTTTTTTTGTAACGTTGATTTCAAAAGTGCTCAGTTTATCGTTAACAGCATTTACCTAACATTTACATTTTACCGTCTTTTTGAACATTTGATTTCTGAAGCGCGACTAAAGACTTGTTTTTTACAACTGCTCGCAAGGAGGATCTTACGTCTGTGGTAGGCCGACGTCTCGTGATTGCACAAAGTCCTTCCATTAAAGTAATTGCACTCTCTAAATCTCTTTTTTTCTTTCTCTGCTTAGTTGACGTAGAGGCGCGGTTCAGCGGCAGGCCGCATAATGGAGATGTTCCTTAATTTGCAGCTGACAGCGCTCCGTGTTCGCCCGCCTATTTGGCTGCGTTGCGTTTTGGCAGTGTTTTGAAGGGCACGCGGATGCCAGCTCTTTGTGAAATGCAACCGGCCGTTCGCAGTCGACAGTGCGTCGCGGATTCGGTACCAGAAAATTATTCCCACTTCACTGGCAAGCGTGCAAGGAAACCCATAGTTGACGCACCTAACTAGCCTTGACGGGGGAAACTAGTTCTGATTGCACATCCCGTGACTGGATTTTATTTCTGCCCTTCACGTCAGTTCAGTTGTCTTGCCCCGTCGCACGGGGCCGCGGTGGCCCAATGGCTAGATATCTCGCCTTCCAATAAAGGCGAACTGGGTTCGGTTACCGGCGAAGCTGCTCTTGGGTTTTCGTTCGTGTTTGATCGAGCCGGGCGATGCCACTCGTCAGCTGGGTTTTCTCGGGGATATCTCGTTTGCCCCGCCTTTGCATTCCGGCGCTGATTCACACTCGCCTCGCTTCACTGTCATTGGTCCTCAAGTCTTCTCCACTCCACTCCGTTTCTTAGCAACATCTACACTCGTAATCTGAATCAGTGAGAATTTCGCTGTTTCAATCAGTCAAACGTATCTCACGTATTCAAAAGTCACTACAGTGAATGTAACTGATGAATCAGTGAAAAAAATGCCATATTACCATCACTTATTGATGCTATGACATTTTCCACTGATTCGTCAGTCTTTTTTGTTCACTGTTTACTCAGTGGTTTATTTTTTAATTATAGATCAGTTAAACAGCGTGTAGAAATGGCCACCACACAGCGTTTAAAAATGACCATTAAACAACGTGTACCCAGTGAAATAACAACGAATAAACTAATAAAACCAATACAAAATACTTTCTAAAATGTGTTTCGTCTTTCAAAACGTCATTTTATGAGGTAATATGAACCCTCAGCCTTTCATTCCGTTTTTATGTCATTCATTTCGTTTTCATGCAATCGTCAAAGCACTCTGGAGATTTAAAGTGCATCTAATGTGATGAAGAGAGGGCACTCCTATATACTATTCGTTTTAACAATCACTATGGTACCAATTAAACCAAAAACGAGAAGGAATAGGTTGTAATTAAAATCTTTACGATTTCGCGGCACAACACATATTTTACTCTCGTTGTTTTAGTTTTGCGTGGTAGCGCAGATGGCATGGTAACGGCCTAAAAGTGATGTGAAAAGGGTATGTGAGTTCGATCCTGCCACATACGAAATATTTCTGCTTTTTAAATTACGCTAAATTGCACAATGTGAATAGTAAACTATCGTAAGTATGTTTGTTTCACGTAACTATTTGGCTACATTCAATAAAAACGATATTTAATTCGCCACTGCAGTCGGCCGTCACTTATTCAATCAGTGAAATTACACTCACTAATTCAATCAGTGAAATTTTTTTCACTGAAACAAGCAGTGGTTTTCCACTGATGCTAAGTGGAGCCATTTTTACTTATTCGATTAGTTGAATTTCACTGCGAATCTGTGGTTTCCCACTGGTTCTAATTTTAGTGTATTTTCATTGCATGCGCTCTAAAGCTGAGATAGTAATAATGGAGCGATATCAGGGACAAGTAGGGAAAAAATGGAAATCAGTTGCAACTTACTGGCTGTTACAGTGGCTACATCTCATCAAGTCGAATTTTGCTTCGTTGCGTTGTAAATTGGCGGATAATGGTGAACTGGTTAGGCTTTAAACTTCGCAAAACTATTCGAATGTACAGCGCACACTTACCGTCGAAGCATGGAGTATTTTTACGTTGCGCAGTTATTGGTTTTTGCCATCATGTTATTTTGCTCGGCTTTACGTTGGCGAACAGAGTAATTATTCGATTGGTCGCTTTGCGAACGCGTAGTATACAGTGTATTTTAAACGGTGATACAATCCCACCCACCTCTAGAATTATTTGTGTGTTATCAATTCAATTTATTGTTTCAGTATCAACAAAAATACTTGTTTAAACGATTTATTGCTTACTAAATTATTAAAGCCCCCACAAGTGAACTACAAATATAAAAGCACTTATTATGCCGTATCTCCAGGCAGGACAATGAATACAGCATCGTGACAGTGATTCCCCGTTCATTCGATTGATTGACCGGTCTGTGGCAGCCTCTTAGCCGACTTTCATTGTATGAGTATTCCATTGACTGTTATCACTGGTTCACTTTAAAAGTGTAAAGATTTTTACGTTCCATTAAACATGGACGTCAGCAAATTTAAAGATTTTTCTTAGCAGAAAAGCCACACAATATTCAGTCATATATAAATGACCAAAGTACCGAACACTATAGGCAATTTTATCTAGTTTAAAACAGGACACAGGAAATTAGCGGCGAAGCAGTCTTCAATAGCGGCAAATTATTAGTATTTCGTTTTGGAGACAGAATACGTTTGCTCCTGGAGATTTGATTACTTGCTAATGGATTTTCCTGCTAAGTGAGAGTTTTGGGTTTCTTTATCAAACTTAACCACTAACAGAGGTGCTTACCGCGTAACTTATCACGAGGAGACAAAAATTGTGCTTACGTTCGCCAGCTTTCAAGTCCTCGCGCATGCATGCGTGCCCTACGTTCAGAAACGCCAGACGAACATACACTAAGGCCGTTTCCAAATCCACGTATTCGGTAACAAAGTGGCCACCTGAACCTGTTTTGTTTGCAAATATTGCGTATTTCGTAGCTGCGTATTACTACGGTCACCTGTTTTTCGCGGAAAGATGTACTCCACAATACTAGAGCTCAGATTCGCTTTCGTAATTGAACGATTTGAACTGTCACGCATTGCAGGTATCTGCCCGCGAATCACGGACACTCGGTGTCGGAGTTACCTGATTCTGATTGGACCAGTCCGGTAAGGACCTGTCTCCCGACGAAAACACGTGGCCAATAAACAAAAGAAAACTTCACGTATGCCATAGGATATTGGAGCTCGCATTGGAGTCTAAGCCTTCGCGTAAATCTTTTCGCGAATAACAGGTGGCTCTACGTATTACCCATTTACAGTGTGAATAAATACGTGTTAAATGAAGAATTTTCCAAATAAGTAATTACTGCCAAAGTCGTTTTGGCCTTTGCAATTTTACGCGTAAATACGTAATTAAATTGCTCTGGAATAAAGAACTATGTTTTGAATCGTGACGAATTAGGCCTTCGTGGAAACTTGTTTAAATTAAACGTAGTTCGTATTGATTAAAAAAACGTGGGTTCTTATTAAAATTTTGACTATAGTAATATGTTGTGGTTTTATTGAATGACTACGTGTATCTTAAGCCTGTAAGGCACAGTGTTCTTAATATTGTGCGTTGCCTAGTAACTGGATTTGGTCACAAAACTTCACCCAATACGATAAGTTCCTCACTTGGTAGGAGAAATCTTTCGTTGTTTAGACTATAGTCCATTCATGATTACTTCCAACTTTTCTGAAGGCCTGCTAAAGTTCTATTTTCCAGGGTATTCCTCCGCCTCATAAAACGAAGCTTAGTCAGTTAGAGCAGAGGTCCAACGCGCCGCATTCGTGCACGCTCAGTGTGATAATATTTAGAATAAAAACTATTTCTTACTGCAGGCATGACCAACACATGTATTTTCGCTCTGTCTTTATTCACATCAGTTATAAATGAGATATTGTAGTTTGTAGACAAAACATTAGTGAAAGTTTAATTTAATCAGAAATAGGGTACATTTATGTTTACACAGGTATAAAACGCTAATGATAGGCCCCTACATAACATATAGGAAGCAGTCAAACATGTCTTACACGGGGTGTTTTTTCAAAGGTTTGATTCTGAAAGTTTGAAGTAACCGCGTACAGCTAAATCCACAGTTGTATAAATAGCTGCTGCTAATATTAAGCATGAACGCGATTTTATTGTTTCCGATATACAGCAGTTCGAAAATTAAAAATTTGTGTTTTTACAACTCCTAAAATTGAATTTTTATGTGTCTCGAAGAGTTAAGTGGCTTGTTTTCATCTCCATTCGAGGCAAATTTCGACGCAGTTCCTTTCCTGTTCCTCGTCCATTGAACGGAGATCCTAATTAGTCTCGGTGCGTAAAAAGAAATGAAATTAGAATTGTATTGTGTATTAATTATTTTTTTTAGCACTGGAGTTTCTTAAATTTACAGTTTCAGTATTTTACATACTGTGTTGCTGCTGCTAAACCTACTAACTTTCGGTGGTAAGCGAACCAAACCTGATAAATTATCGCCTTCTTTCTGATGGTCGTGGATTCGATGGCAGACCGGCTGAGCTGGGTGTATTTCCCGAGTCGTTCCCGATCCCCTTTTCTAAGTCTGTTAGTGTTCATCACCACCACCATCCTTACTGTTCGTCCGTCGGATTAACACGCTGACTAACCAATTTGCATAAAATAATTAATAAACAAATTACTCTTTCCCTTTTGGCTGAGTTTCTTCCCAGGGATACCCAGTTTTATAAGTTTTTCCCTTCTATTTTCATTTTAATTGTATAATACTGTCCCATTAGCGAATACATATATATATATGTATGTATGTATGCATGCATTTACGTTGTCAATGTCCAGAGAAACTTAAAATAATTATGTATTTACAACATTACAAAATAAAAACTTGTTGAACATCTTTGTCGAGCCAGGGAGTCTGGCGGGAGGTCCAGATCTGGATGAGAGATGTTAGACTGTAGGCTTTTTTGTTATTAATTTCAATATCTTTTCTTTTTTTTTTCCCCGCAGCCTTCACATTAAACTGTTACAATGAAGTCAAGTTAATTTGCATGGAAGGCATTAAAAAATTACTGTGTGTCTGATTGGAACACGACGCCGTCTTAGAGTACATAATTAACGCAGAGATTAAACGGCATGGAGGTTCGTTTGGTGTGGGAGTATAATTCATTCACGGTTACTTCGCACTTTTCTGAAACCCTGCTAAAGTTCTACTTCCAGGATATTCCTCCGCCTCGTGCAAACTAAGCTTAACTTAGTCATGAAAATTACACCATAGGACAACGCACCGAATTCATGCGCACTCAGCTGTAATAATATTTTGCATTAGAACTATTTTTTACTAGGCGCTACCAACACATCCATTTATCTCTATTTTTATTCATAGTAAATATAAATATAATATTATTCTTTATAGAGAAAACAAAAGTAAAAGTTCAATTTAACCAAAAATAGAATACTTTCACGTTAAAATAAGTATAAAATGCTTGTGGTACACGGCATATGTTGGAAACAATCAAACACGTCATACATGGGGTGTTATTTCAAAGATCTGATCACAAAGTGTGAAGAAACCGCAAATAGACTATATCGATCGTTTTGCCGAGCTTCTGGGTGCAGGGGCCACCTGTAAGTTATGTTATACGCTGTTCACTGTAAAGTGAGCACTTTTTAAGGCCCTGCTAAAATTTTCAGTTCACTCGGTGTGCCGAGGAATAGTGTTTCTTCGCGCGTTTTGAATCAAAACATTTGAAAAATCCCACCATGTACACTCTAAATTCGAACGAGTGGAAAACCTCTGATCCGCAGTGAAATCCAACTACTCGAATCAGTGAAAATTGCTCCACTTGGAATCAGTGGGAAATCACTTATTGTTTCGGAGAAAAAAATATTCCACCGAGTGAATTTAGTGACGAACAATTTCTCTAGAATGTAACTCAGCCGGGAAGTATAAGATGACGGGATGTGTATTTGTGGGAACACCCAGGGGCCTATGTTGGCGTTTTCATTCGTATACGAACTATGTAGTCCATTCGCGGTTACTTCCACCGTACTAAAAATAATAATATTTACGAAAGTTTACCGTTTATATAGCGCAATTTACCATAATTTAAAAAAGTAAACGCTTCTGCTGGTGGCCGGGATTGAACTCGCACACAATCGCCAACTCGCTTTTATGCCTTTAACCTTGCCATTTTTTTTTTTTGTTATTAAAGTTGCCTTTTATTGATTTTATTGACCTATACGTGTGTCGTTCTTAAGCGTCGTTTGTAAGTGTGTGCAAGCGACGTTGGACGAGCTCAAGTTAGATCGACCTGTTGACTAATCCACAGTCCACACGCGCGCGACATGCGAAAGAATCGGCGCGCGAAATCCCGACCCTCCGACTGACCTCCCAAGTCACGTTGGCAAGGAACTGCGTCTACGCAAACGACATATGAATGAAACGGTTTTTAATTTCTGGTCGTCACTGCCGTGTACTCTTCTTTGTGTTACGCAGATAAGAGACGACATTTCGTCCCGATCTTTTTGAGTTTGCTTTTGGTCGTAAAAAATGAACATTTCTCATGTGTGAAACCGCTCGTGCGGTATGTGTGTAGTTAGGCCCGTGTCCTCCCCCCCCCCCCCCAATCTCTTTTTCGTGGTGAAAAATTACCAGTGAGTATTTGCGTGCCACTTCCAGCAGCCTGGGGAATGATGATCATGCCAGAGAATTTAATTTAATTTACTATAAATTACACTACGCCACTGGCTTCTCATACTGTAGATGCATTACACCCTTTTCTTTTCACTCCTGCGCGTGATTTACCGTTTTTCGGTGATTTCAACAAGGAAATGGAATATTAGAAAGCCCTACAGTAAATAAAAATTCCCTCTTCTGTTAAAACTCAAAATAGACACGTCCCAACATTCCAAAAATATTTATTAATTTAAGTACTGTATTATGATCGGCTTGGAGTTATGCATTATTGTGAAAACTGTATTGCAGCCTACGTGGTGAACACTACATTGCAAAGGGCGAAAACGTTTACGTTATTACCTCGCAACGTAGGCACTGAACAGTGAATTATTTTTCTTTCAGGTGTGGGAAGACCACAAAAATAATTTACTTTGGTGTTAACAGAAATGGGTTTTATTAATGTTTAAAACTCGATAGTTTTCGGCTTCTTTTTGCAGTGAAGATAGACGCGGCGGCAATGAGGTCCTCTGTACTTTCAAAAATATTTTTCTTTGAACTTTACACTTTGTTGGCAGCAAATAGTGAAAAAAAGTACACGCCGTTGTCCGTCGATTTTGTTTTGGGCCACTTAAGCAAATTCCATCCGACTAAAAATTGTAGGTAGAAATTATACAATTTAGGTTTTACCGGCGCAATGTATCTTTATTTTGTAGCACCGGGCCTTCCGACTTTTTTAACGTTGATCAATCGGGGAGAAGTTGAAAGCAAGCGTGTACGGTAAAAGGTAGGAGGATGAGGCGGTGCTGAAAGGAGAGAGGTCTTGTGGAAGAAAAGGGCGTATCTTCCTGCCATTTGCTTTATTGCTCGCCTGGCTTTGCCGATGATGTCCCCCCCCCCTCCACCATCATCCACTATCCTCTCCTGGAGGTCTCATGAATCATTCCCCCGCATACTGCGATCACAGGAGCGAAGAAGCCAGCCACCGCCATTATTTTCATATCGATGTAATTTGTTGATGAGAGCCCGAAGAGCCAAGTCTTCAGGAGACCTTCCAGACCGGCACCTACCTACCTCCTTCCCCTCCTGCAACCCCGGGCCGGTCCCCGTGGCAGACATGCCTGCCGGAGGGATCCATAATGCATTGCGCGCGCTCCAGCCTCCCTTGGGCTCCTGAATTTATCATCCCCCGTCTCACCCCCTACCACCCTCATCCTCGAACCCCTGCCCCCCCCCCCTTTTACCACACCTGCCCCTCCCGGTCGCCAACCCTCCTCAGCGACGCCGCCATCTCAACGCTCTGGCGGAGGCTTGTGGAACTGTTTCGCGTCGTGTTTCTGCTCGCGAAATTTCCGCACCTGTCTCGCTCTCGACGTGAGATATGGCGACCCCAGTAGAGTGCGTGCGGAGGTGCCTGTCGCGCTCATACACTAAAGATGAAGTATACCGATCTCGCTGGCTGTGCGCAACCAATCTCCCGCGTCCCAACATTCAACTGCTTTTCTGCCAACACGTCGAGCGAAAACAACATGGTTTTTTTTCTTGTTTTTCTTGTTTTTTTTTTTTTTTTTTTTTAGGTTATAAAACTGATTTGTAAACAAGGGCTTAGCTATAGTTTTATAATTCCTCTAACCAATTTCTAATGCATTTTGACTAAATTCAAATTGGTAAAATTATTTTATTCATACGACAGTACTTGTCATTTGAAAATTACACTGTAAAAAAAATTTGGGTAAAATTCTCTTTTAAAGGTAGAGTAAAATTACATAACAAGTAAATTACTATTCTCAAGCGTACGGAAATAGTACCTGACAAAATTGGGGGGGGGGGGGATCCTATACAAGCAAGGGAAAATTAACTATATTCTATATTATATGTAAAAATATTCTGGAGCATTAGTACTGTAATTTTTTATTACCTATATCCTCTTACGAATAGTAACCGAAACCTCAACACTAAAATCCTCGTCTCTTATTGTGGGTGGGCACGAACTGTGGTCCTCTATCTCGATACGCCGATGCGCTATCCATTATTCCACGACGACAGCATAACATTAGTGAATATTAGCGTGCTAAAGGATTGTTTCTTCCGCCCGTCCCACGCACATTTGTTGAGAATGCTGAAGAGACTCACGCCTCGTAAGGAAATTTTCCCATCCATGTAAGGATTTTCCGCTACCATGTACGTGAAATTTACTCCAGAGTGCGGTAATTTTACCTTAACTCTAAGGAAAACTATGTCTCCCCACAATTTGCGAATATTACCTCACACTTGTCAGATAATTTTCCATTATTTTTTACAGTGTAAAGATATAATCAAACACTTCCATCACTGTTGACCATTGTGACTTTGACAGTTGTGTATGATTGGGGTCGGTCAATGTTGGGTACATGTGAATGAAGACGGAATAAGCGTCTACCTCACTTTAGTCTATTGTCGCACCGTCTCCTCTTTGTTGCCCTGGCTCTTGTCTATTCGCGATTCTCTTCACACTTTTCAAGTCAGACCTTTGTACAATCACCCTACGTGTAACGTGTTTGGTTGTTTCCTAAATATGCCATGTATCACAAGCATTTTATAATTGCTACATTAAAAATGTCTTATTTTTGATGAAATCGTACTTTATGTTATGTTCTATCTATAAAGTATAATTTAATTCTAATGATAATGTAATACGGCGCGTTTGTCCCCAATGTGTAAGTATCCTATACTTGATTAAAGATTTGTCTGCATGAGGCGAGGACTATATTGAAAGTATAAGTTCAGCATGGCTTCAGAAAACTTGGAGAGTATATTCTGTTCACTGTAAAATGAGTACTTTTGAAAGCCCTGCTAAAGATCTACTTGTCTGCACGTTGTATATTGTTCCGTCTTGTGTAAAATTAACATTTCTATGGGCACCATCACTTTATTCATGCGCCCGGCAAGTAAAACTGTGAAATTATTAGAAAAGTGAATATTATACTTATCTGCTCATTTTTGCACTTCGATGCTTAAAAAAAACAGAAAGCAAAAGAAATAATTTAAGTTATCACGAATAGTTACCTAACACTTTTTATTCAACGTCAAGATATGGAACTATTTTCCATCCGTAGTTACCAACTTTACTGGGCAATTGTCACTAAGTGCGGTCATTAAAATAAATGCATTCAGGGGTAGTGACATTTTTCTAAGGTTAATTTCAAAAGTACTCCCTTTTTCGTGAACGACCTTTACCCGTTAATGAACTATAAGGTTTGTTCTACTCAGGTTGAGAAGAAAGAGATTTCTCACAGGAGAGTTTGGCCAAGGGGAAAATTCCCACCGCTAGATGCGCTGATGTTCCAAAGAGGTAACTTTTAAGTTGATGGTAAATGAATAGAATACATATTTTTGCGTGTAAAAGTTCGTTTTTGGCCCAGATTGTGATACAAACTTGTCTGTGTCGGAATGTTAGAATGGACAGGTGTTTATCGCGAAAATATTTATGGCCGTCCACAACCACGACTTCCTTTGGTTATCGGCCGCGTGTCTACGTGAGAAGACATGTTCCTATTTGACTGGGGCAATCGTAATAAAGTACTCCGTTACTGAACGTTCATGATTCGCGGGAAGGCAATTGAGGCACGTGACGTTTAAAATCATCCAACCACGAAAGTGCATACGAGCAAAAGTTTTTTGGAGTGCAGCTGGTATTGAAATCTTTTCACGGAAAAACACTTGCCCCTATATATTAGGCGTTAGCTTTATTTTGTAACTGTTATTCAATCTCTTTACTACTGTTTACAAGAGTAGGTGTTGACATGTGTTTTTTGTACACATGCTTATTTTAGTTTCGAAAAATTTACGAATTAACGTAATAGTTATAGTTGCTATTCAAACGGATTCTTAGATTCAGTTGTCACATTTAAATAAAGCAATTGTGTAATACGGAATTTTGCTAAATCCAATCATACGTCAGATTACTAAATGCCATGTGAATACATTTCGTTACATTTCCACTTTTGCTGCAAAGAAAAAGTTCATTCTCTAAGTAAGTTCTAAGCATAATATAATTTGGACGATTTTACTGTATTATATTTAATTTATAAAAATCTTTACTGAAGGCGCAGTAGGTGACACGTGCCCAGTAAAGTTGGTAACGATGAATGGAAAGTAGTTCTATGTTTTAACTTTGAATCAAAATGTTTGATAACCATTTGTGATTATTTAAATTATTTATTTCGCTTTCCGTTTTCTTTCATGCATCGAAGGGTAAAAATTGCCATATTTGTAAAATATTTACTTTTCTAATAACTTCGCACATTCACCTGAACGACACATGAATAAAGTGATGAGGCCCATGTTAATGTAAGCCGGAAGAAAACATAACGTACATATAAGTAGATCTTAAGTAGGGCTTCCAAAAGTTCTCATTTTACCGCGAATAACCTATAATACATTTAATTGGCATTAACGACACTGTTGCCAACATTGTGGGTAGGGAGACGAAATTTTCTTTTCTCTCTGGGATGTTACTTAACCGTGGACAGAAACCAAACGACGGGAACTGTCTCGTAATACGTCAGGTGTATTGAAAGTGGGAAATATTTACAAAAAGGTGATGACAATATCTAAAATTTTTAAATATTGTGAAAAATATAACGGCAACACCTCTTGCATGATGTATCTAAATTAGAATGACAAACTTTGGCTGAGGGTTAATCACGGAAAAACAAATGTGAAAACATATAATAACTTATACTATAAAGCGAATCCGAAGGGCAGATCTTTGAAGTTGGACCTTAAACACTTGTTTATTACAAAAAAATATCAAGAATGGAACACTGTCAGGAAAATGTGTAAAATTAATCGTGACATGCGTGTTACTAATCCATATTTTAAATCCCAACTATGCTAAGGCATCGTGGAGATTAAGTACAAAGTAAGGGTAGCAACCGTGATTATTTCCATGAAATAATTTGATTACAGTGGCAGACGTTGTATTGTGCCTTTTGTTCCGTCAAACATTATATAGTCACTCAAATGTTTCATCTGAAACATTTTCTCAATATTTGTAATAAACTAGTGTTTCAGGTCCAACTACAGAAATGTGTACCGCCGTTAGGTTCACTTTAGACCGTGTGTGTACAATCTAAGAAATTATTCGGGAATTCACCATTCCAGTGTATACGCTTAGTGCTAAAGCGGAAATGGTATCCCCCCCCCCGGTTATGCATTCATTGTACAGTTAGTACATTTGCTCAGGAAACAGTCAAATGCGTAGGGAAGTTCCCAACTTTGTGTAGTAGAGACGCTAAATATTCCTATACCTGCAACTTGATGTGTGGTATTATTACCGTACAGTGTATAGGTTAAAAACTTCCATTGCACTTTAGGAAGTTTACCAGACTTTTTTTTACAGTGTATATATGCTTTCCCATTCTTTTTTCCTGATTAACCTGCAGCCGAATTTTATTGGTGTAGTTTAGATACACCATGTTCAGCTGCCCGGTATCTGTCTCCAGTGTATTCGGCTATATCTTTCCTCCGTCTGATACGTTGTAGGCCACAAATACCGTGCAACTGCATAACGACTACGATCTGTCGGTTTACTGCGTGTACCACGTTAAGTCTTCGAAAAAAAAAATAATTCATCGCAAATATTACAATGTAATTCTGTCTCGCCAAGTACTTGGGTTCACCTCTCCCCATTTTTTGTTGGTTCAAAGATAAACGTAAAAATGTTTGACGTAAGATTTTCTTATTTTTATCCTCTAAAATGTTTATATGGGTCCTATGAATGTTCTCTGTAACATTAGAAGTATGGAAAAAGTGTTTGAAATACACATTTTTCCACGAAACTATGTATTAAACGTGCTGTTCTACGAAAAGAACACGCATTTCAGGCGAGGGCTGTCGAGTGCTTTGAAGACGTCACGAACGTCATAAATACCATTTCAGAGTACTCCAAAAGGGCTATAAACGGCTGTTCCGAAGCGCTGTAGCTCAACATAACGCATCAGATATACACAGACTACTCAAGGGCCCTGCGTTCACCCTCCCTACAGACTTTCCACCGATAAAATAATAGGGACAGCGCAGAAAGTCCCATAGGCATACGCAGTGCGACGAGAACACTACAAGCCAGTTTTTAGAGCCCTGCGCATAGCGGCGATTCCGCACTTGATGGGCGTAGCAGTGTCACCCTTATCGCTCCCGCGCTTCTTGGCCTCAAATCCGGGAATAAATCTCCTGACTGGCACATGACGTGCATTGCAGAGGTTCGGTGGAAAACGCGTGATTGTAAAAAAAAAAAATTGTTGGATATTTGCCAGGGGAGTCTGAAAGCAAAAAGCAGTTGAGATACATTTCGTGTCAAGACATGAGTTTCAAGTTCTCATTTCAACTACAAGGATTATTTTTATATGCGCGAAAATGCCTCGAATGGATGTGTTCAAAATTATTTTTAGCAGCAATTTTTTTTATGCAGGAACTTTCAGAGTTGTATTCAGACACGCATCATACTTTTATTTTTATTAGTTTGCCATGAAAATTTAGGATCACCTCTTATATTTAGAACATGACATAACCTAAACCAAAACGACCTAACCTCACCACTTTTTTAATTTGCATACTTACGATCATGTTTAATACTGTGTATTATGCCAGGAATTTGGAGACTAATGGAGTTTGAATTGTGAAAATCGGTCCATTAATTTAATAGTTACGAATTTTTGAAGTTTCAAGGTGGGTGACATAACCTCAACACTTGAATGAAGAGCGCCAGTATACCTTGTATTACTGTAGGCTGGTGCGATTAGCCTCATCAATGTATAACAGCTTCTAAACTGTACTAAGTGCCTAACCTTCGGCAAGTTGCCGAAGGAAAGACTGCCTTCCATTTTTGCGCCTTGCGCGTAGAGGCAATGAGGCAAGTGTTGAGTGAGCAAGAGTCAGCCTTAAGGCCCGTTCACGCGACAGAATTTTCTTCAAATTACCTGCATTTTTTTTAAAATTAAATCCTTGAATCCTATATGACGTCATACGAACGTCATAATCGCAGCCGATTCTCTTTCGGAATGTCTCGTTTTTTTTTTTTTTTAATCCAACATTTCAGGCGCCGATCACAGCTTTTCCGATAATATCAATGTAAGTAATCTCGTAATAACAGTCGTGTGCCCAAATTTAAAGTTGTTACAATATTTAAAAAGAAAATTTGCATAAATATGAAGAGAATTTGTTGTTTAACCAATTATTTTCGTGTCGTGCATGAGTCCCAGATACTTCTAAAAATTTACTTTTGCTATTTATTTAACTAATTTCATTAGAAATACTATAATAAATTTTCATGTGGATACTTGTAAGCTGATTGAATGCAATTTGTTGAAAGGCAAATTAAGTGATTTCTTAGTTCAATAAATTGAATTAAAGTAATTGAGTTCAAAAATATTTGATCGTGTGAAATGACCTGTAGAACTCACGCGTTTCGAGGTCTCGAACAGCCGCAAGCAGGCAGACCCCTTAAGGAGGAAGTATCCTTGCTATCTAGAATTTACGTATTTTCCTCATTAACTTAATTCTCGGAGTCAATATGTTATCTATGTCATGACTAGCTGGGTTTTTAAATATTAACAGTTATTTCTAAATTCAACTTATTTTTCTTACATGATTAGTGTCACATCTGTAACCGTAATCAAACATTATCTAATTATTTAATCATTTCAGTCCCACATGCGAAAATACAGGTATATTTGAAACCCTACAAATTAAAAAAAAAATCTTTAACTAGTCGTCCATGTCATGCCCAGCTTTGATTTTTTTTGTCTGGTCATACATTTTCATTACGAAGCTTTGTAAGAAAATTTGAAGATGGAGTGGATACTACCCCCTTAACGTCCAACAGTTACACCAAATTAAGTCAGTCTCGAGTAATGTTCTCAGCATTTTGGAAGCATCAAAATAGGTATAGGCTGTTCACGGTAACCTGAGCACTTTTGAAGGACCTGCTTACGATATACTTCTCGGATAGCATTGTATCCTTCCACCATATGTAAATTAAACATTGCCATGGGCCCGATCACCTTATCCATGCGTCGATCACGTAAAATTGTGAAATTATTAGAAATGTATATATTTTACAAATTTTCTAATGGTTACATTTAGCAGCACTAAAAAAAAAACAGACAATGAAATAATTTTAGTGTTCACAATAGGTTTACATAACACTTTTTATTCGACGTTAAGACATGGAACTACTTTCCCTCCGGTGTTGCCAACTTTGTTGGGCACATGCTAGACATCGTGCCCGTTAACATGTATGCAGGTGGGGGCAGTGATATTATTCAGAGGTTGATTTCGAAAGTGCTCACTTTATTGTGAACAACCGTTTACTGAGATGGCTCTTCAGTACCTCCTTCGCCGTAGCGTAGTGTGAAGCGTTTAGTGGTTACGCTCGTACTGACAGCGTTTCGAGCGATTTTGATTAATAATAATATTCTATTGGTGTTATTAAATTGTACGAAAAAAGCTACTGATATGGACTCCTTCACTTGAGCTGTTTAGTTTCAGCACGACATGCTTTTTCACGTGCGATCGCTTCCCAGTCAACAGTTAACTCAGCATTATTACACTTGCCGTATGTACATCTGGAAAGTTCACTAGATGAAGTATACTAGTAGACATTTGATTTGTAGTACTTGTCGATTAATCTTCACCCTTATTATTTTTATTTTAAAAAATCTAAATTTTTTTCTCTGATCACTTATGTACATATATTTATCTTAAAGGAATATATTTACCAGTTGAGCTGGCAACGAATTAAGTATATCAGTTCTATCTCTTGTCGTTGTGTTGCGAATATAATATTTACATTCATGGCGTATCAAGTTTTTTTTCTTTTATACTCAGTAGGAGTACGAAATGGCATATTAGAAAAACATTTAGGTTCGTCACACTTTCGCGTTTCCACTTGAATGACGTATGAATAGTCACTAAGTCCGGTGGCAGTATAAGTTCTACATGTGGCAGTACACAAAATGAGGAGAAATTATGTCTTCTGCAAGGCTGTCCAAAGTTTTCAATTCATCGCGAACATCCCATGTCGTGTTAAGCATTAATGCATGTCCAATGCCCTTTCTAATACACTGCAGTGAATAGCATCCACCACTAGTGTTCATGTTGTAGGTTTTTTTTTGCACGTTTGTTATTAGTTTCGAGGCGTCAGTTATATTATCCAAACCTCGATCCAAACATTTCCCAAACAACACAACCAGCATCTACAGTTGCCGCATTTACAGCGGCTCTTTGAACTTGGTTCCCTTTACGGGATATTCCGTCCCTTCCATAAACGTTCTGTTTGCGTAAGGGCGTTTATTGATCCGCCGACGATGAAGGTAGGGGAGAAGTGGAAAACGGGCAAGCTGTAAAAAAAATTTTATATATATTCATTCACCTGTAGTAAGAAACGAAAACAATACAATTCGTGTGTCTGTGTAGGGGCGTGGTCTTTGGGCTCCGCCTCAATAAACTATAAGTACATTCAGGGCCAGGTCTAAATAGTTGCAGAGCTACAATTTTTTCGCTTCCTTGTTTGGATAAAATCTCGCTGGGAACCTAGGCTTTTAAGTGAACATAGGTTAGATTTTTTTTTTTTATGCTTCTGCTGTACGGCGGTGCAGAAAAATAAACTCACCGCTGCTTCCCGTTCTGAAATTCTCACGTGAAGGAATTCAACGGCGAATTATTGATGTGTGAATTCTGCATCTGTCGTATGAAACATTAAAAATAAAAAATAAAGTCCCCACTGAATAAACACTGTGAAAGAATTATTGGTAAGTTATTGACATGCAAGGTCTGCAACTGTCGTCTGGAGTAAGAGGGGGGGGAGAGCTCATTGATTAAATACGTCTTGACGAGGGCCCACGGTGGCTAAGTGGTTAGCCTGCTTGCCTCCCAACAAGACGATCCGGGTTGAATCCCCGGCCAGGTCACTCCGGATTTTCGCACTTGGGAATCATGCCGGACGATACCATTGGTCGGCGGGTTTTCTCGGGATCTCTCGTTTTCCCCACCCTTTCATTACGGCACTGCTCCATACTCATGTCAATCACCCTCATCGGCTCTCAAGACCTCACTGTTAAGAGCCGCCCAAATCTCTTCATTCAAGTCTTGAGGAAAGGTACAAAATTATTTACAGAGGAAAGACGCATTATGACGACAGTTTACAAGTGGTGATGTTTCTGAAAGAGCCGAAACTTTCGTAATTCCTGGTATACCTGGTATGCCTAAGTTCACCTCGTCTTGAAAAGTTGTTCCTACGTGAGGGCCGTGGACATGACTTACCTTTGGTGCGACGGGACCCGATCAACTGACTTCCTCACTGCTGTGGCCGGCATAATTGCTGGACGGCAAATGCGCTGGGTGCACTAGTGTGCTTACTGCGAAGCTTCGTCTGCTGTCCCTCCCACCCCTGTTGTCTCCATGACAACGTGAAGCCAGCCAGCCGTGACGCCACCAGGGGGCGTTTCGGAAAATTATCTAGAAGCCAACGATTATTTTGTATGTGAAGCCTGTTTTTTTTTCCTCCTGCTCGGAAGACAGGCCAGTGACTTAACAGAAAATGAAATGATGTTTAAATAAGGACTGGGGGGAGGGGGGGGGGGGGGGGTTGCTGCCGAATTTATAAAAGATATGTAGCAATTGTATTTTAATCTTATGTATCAAATTATATTCTTGTGTAATTGCAAAGTCTTGCGGGGGAAATTTGTACCATGGGATCTTAGTAAACTCTTAATTATATTTTTATAAACCCACTTTGGTAATATTTTGAATTTTCATAATTATGGGAGGTATATATTATATTTTTTAAAAACAAACTTTACTTTGCAAACCCAATTCTTGATGTCGCACTAAGGTGGAGGGGGGGGGGGGGGTCTCTCTTTCAAAACTAACACCTTTTCTGAGGAAACAGAGACGGCAGATGGCAGAAACCGTCACATTAGTGAACTGAAAAAATGGCTGGGCAAGCATCTAACTGGAGCGTTGTTGGTTATGAAGAATTATTAGTCGTGTGTTCAGGGGAAATGAATTTGAATTACAACATGTGTTAGCAAAAGTATGTGCTGTTCACGGTTGATTGATAACCTATGAAATCAGTCTTTGAAAAATGTCACTGCCCTGACCTGCATACATTTTCACTGGTTCATTGACTGGCGTACACCTGTGAAGTTGGTAACGACAGAGGGAAAAGTAGTTCCACGTCTTCAGCTTTGAATCAAAAGTGCCGAGTAAACCTTATAAATTCGGAAATTATTTCTTTCCCATTTTTTTTTTTAATTCATGTAAATGCAAAAATGAGCAAATTTGTAAAATGTTTAACTTTATTTTCCTATGTTCATCTACATAATAATTCCACAGTCTCACATGTTCGACGCATGAAGAAAATGATCAGGCCTATGGCAATGTTAATTCTAAATACGGCGGAAGAATATACAATGCGCATACAAGTAGATCTTAAGCAGGGCTGTTAATAGTGCTCAGTTTAACGTGAACAGCCTATAAGTATATGATTCTCTCAGATAAACCAGCTGAGAGTGACAACTGTGTTACAAAGATAGGCCTAGCGTTAAAAAATCTGCAACCAGGAGCTGAACCTTCACACTTTTAGCAGCTTCACGTGTTCTTCGCTTCAGCAAATGCGCTTTTTGCTCGTCTGATGAGATAACTGTTTGTTTTAAGTATCAAGTTTAGGTGGAAAATAATAATTGGTTACCTCGCATATGCTTTCCGTGGCATCGCCAAATCACTACAACGTGCCCCGATGTGTGTAGAGAAAGTATCGCAGCATGCGTGGATCATGCATAAAACTATTTGAAAAATAGTAAACCTTCTTGTCAGTAAAATGAATTTTTTCTTGATACGGAATATGTCGGGCGTATTTTGAACTCCTGGGTAGTAAAAGAAAGCGTGGGAAAAACGGGGCGCGAGTAAACTTTGTTTCCAATAAAAGTTGTTACCCGACGCATGAAATTATTAAACCAGTCCCATACCTCGCTCACTGCAAGTGATGGAAGTACAATGAATCGACGTTCACTTTGTTCTGTTGAAATTTTTGCCAAATTTGTAGATTGGAATTTCGAAGGAGTTTATCTGCTTTGTTCGAAACTTAATAACCTACAAATTCTTCAGATTTTTATTAAGGCTATTTTTTTTTTTTTTTTTCAAAAGCAGTTAAATTACTCTCGAGGAAAAGTATTCCGTTTTCAGTTTCCAGAGGAAAGACTTACGCATGCTATAATAATTAATTTGCTTAAAGTGGACGGAAGCCTCAGTTTGGGCCTTTTACAGAAACTGTTTCAAGGGATTGGTGTACATTTGAGGAATTAAAAATGTACTTATGTTTGAACAGTACAAACAATTTTATTCATTAAATTGTTTGCACAATACAAACAATTCATTAATTGTATCATAACATTGCTTTTTAAAAGAGGAACAGAATCATCACACACAAATAACACTTTATTTTTAGTAAAATGTTATTTTTCTGAGTAAATGAATGCTAAAATTAAAATACTGTGAGCTTTAAAATTTTTCTGAAAGTTCTCTGTGACTGTGTCACAAATTACATAGTTTAGCCGAATAGTCACTGAGATTTTTTTGTTTTTATTGCGTCTGTATACAATTCAAATCTTCCCCTTCAAAATGTGCATTATTTTTTGTTTGTATTCTCGGTTATATGCTTTGATTTTCTGTAGTGTAATTCCATTTTTTTTTTTAAATTGATAAGTCATGTGCTACTTTTCCATGTAGTTTTCAAAACGTTTCCAGTATTTTATGTATTCAATCCCAACTGAGTACGATATCCGTTTCCACGAAAAATACGAATCTGAACTGAAGTAGATTTCAATATTGTGGCTAATGTGCGTGTTTACGTTGGCGAAAGGGAATTTATGTTGGCAAAAATGAAATGATACCGATGACCAAACATTTATTCTGAAATTCAATATGTTTAATTCAACGACGAAATAATGCAAGTGCACAGAAAAACAAGATTGGCAAATGTATGTACGTAGTATATAAATGCTACTTAGGAATGGGCGCTTTTTAGTTTCTATACGATTTCAGAGTGCAGGTCTGCCTAAGTGCCTGAGACTCAATTCGTTTTGAATACCGTTTACAGTGCACAAATTCAATATGGAAATCGTATTGAAAACTCTTAGAATAGTGATTTCTGTACCAAGATAATTCTTTCTCAACGGAAATATTATTATCGTGTTTTGTTTTATGTATAAAAATGTGAGTCTTGAATGTACAGAGTAAAATAAGTTGAAAAACTATGATTTAATAGATATAAGTCAGTATTTGAAAAACATTGTTTACAAATGTATGACTCTAATTAACAGAAAATTCCAACGTGGCAGCAGAGATCCGTGGTTATGAAGCGCGAAGAAAGAAAAAAAAGTGAACTAAACTACATGCTGAAAAATAGATATGACTTAATTCTTCAAACATTTTATGGAACAAACTACGATAAATGGAAGTTCAGAATGAAATTTTTTTTGGAAATGAAAAACTATAAGGTATGTCTGAAAATGATTGGTATAGAATGGAAATTGTAGCTGAAAATTACATAGTTAGTAGTGTTAACAACTCTCAACTGGAACTAGTAATATCAGAAAAAACTGCAAAATTTATGATCAAAAAGTTCGATGAAACATATCTGCCGAAAAGTAGTGCAAATAAGTTATTCTGCAAAAGGAAATTTTTAGAGTTAAAGATGTAGGAAACTGATAATCGTGTAGATTTATTAAATACATTCGAAGAACTATGCAATCATTAAAAAAATGCAGGCGAAGATGTGAACAAGGAAGCCAAATTAAATTGTATTATATGTTACTTTCTTTGCCAGAAAGTTTCTCACACATTATAAATTATTGATGCATTACTAGAAAAGGAAAAGCCTGTCAAGTCAACATTGTTATTGGAACATAAGAAAATAGAATCAAGTAGTGATGGAAATAATATACAAACATTCAATTCACACAGAGCAAGGGATGCAAATATACAACAAAGATCCAAACAAAACTGATTTATTTAATGGTAATAAAACTATTATATGTTATAAATGTAACAAGCCAGGTAATATTCAAAGAAATTGTCCAAATACAAACTGGAAGAAACTCTATTATAATCAAAGAGAAAATACGACATGGTGAGGAAAATATTCGAGAAACAGAAACGGTGTAATGACAGAAAATTCAACTGTAGATAACTAGCCACATGTTAAGTCATTCATCGTCGACGTCAAGAATAAATTCTTCGAACAACACCGAAGTAAGCAGTGAAACTGTCACTTGGCTGTTGGATAGTGGATGTTTAGATCATATCATAAACGATGATAAATATTACTGTGAGTACAAAATTTTAGAATATCGTGTTGAAATTAAGGTAAAAGCTGATAAAATTGGCAATATTATGTTTTCCAATTTTGAAGGAACACTCGTCGAAATTATATTCAGTTTTGTTTTTTATGTGCCAAATATGAGACAACATTTATTGTGTGTTTCACGCATCGTCAGTAAGAAAAATGTGATAATATCCAATAACGATAACGCTGAAATGTATGACTCAAGAAATGGTTTGATTGCTGTTGTGTTTAAGAAATAAATTGTTTTGAACTGGCAGGTGAAGTAGGATACATAAATAATGTAGAGGCTTACAAAGAGAAAGAGGCCTGTTTGCACAAGTCATTAGAAATAATGTATGACCAGACATGAACAAAATGTGAACTCCAAAACTCTGTGGAGTATAGAGTAGCCAAGATCAAAGATGAAAATGAAGAACAGATGATTGAAGATTTGGCTAAACAATAGTCTGATATTACGGCACTTAACAAGATTCTTAAGTTGGAGTGCTCTCTTAGTAAGTAAATAAAGACAATTCTTAGCGGACATTAAAAGTTAAGAAGGCAAAGGAACTCCTGAAGAGGCTAAAAGAAGAGAAGATCAAGACATCTGTGAAAAATGCTGAGATTAAGAAGGTGAGTAGAATTTATATTCGACCGAGGCAAAGAAGATTGCCCAGGAGATTTTATGATCGTATCGTATATGTGAATTTCTGTGATACGCCAATACCTATTAGTTACGAAGAAACTTTAAACAGTTCAGAGTTTTAAAAATGGCAAAAAAGAATGAATGAAGAGATTAATAGTTTAAAGGAATACAAAACCTGGCATATCATTAACGAAGTAAAGTTAGATAAAAGTGGAGAAATAGGAAAGAGAAATTATATTCGGGAATTTAGAGATGATAGTTCCCTATTGAAGACAAATGAAAACATCGATAGTTAGTGTTTGACAAGTCGCGTAAGAAGAAAAAACAGAACTTATAGATACCGTTGTTATTAATGAAGTAAAGGCAGGTAAAATAAGCTGTGAATTAAAAGTGGAAGAATGATTCGTCCCACAAGCAATACAGGTGATAGTGGTGCTATTGCTTAGTCTAAAATTGGTCAATTTTGCAAGAATTCGAAGCACATTGATATTAGTTATTTTGTGAATGACTATGAAAGAAAAGGTCTTACAAATGTGCGAAATATTTAAATATCTTGTGGGGATTGCAGAATTCAATGATTTGACAAAAGTACAAAATCAAGGGGGTGTGTTGAAATAGTGATTTCTGTAGGCCTACTAAGAGAATTCGTTTTCTATGAAAATTTTATTGTTTTTTGTTTTAAATCGGGAAATGGGGAACTTATATGTAGTAAAAGAAGTCGGAAAACTGTGGTTTAATCAATATGCAGTGTTTAAGAATCCAGGACTCTATTTAAGATCAAATTCCAACAGAAACTGTTTTCAAACGACATGGAAACGTGGCGTACATTTATGACGAGATTTCTTTGTAAACTGTAACGCAGCATGCTGCGAAGATAAAACGGCAACACAAGCCCGTTTACGTTCACGTCTTTGTATTTTTATTTTTAATGTTGCTGCACTGATGTACAAAATAAAAGACGAGGCGTCATATACATGCGGGCAATGTCATAAAGATCGTCTACTAACAACACGAAAACAATTATTCTTCGTTTTCTTCGTACTCGCTGCATGCTAATGCGTAGTTTTTAGTGTACATCGCGTCCATACGGCCTTGTTTGTTTATCTTCCACCCACTTAAAACATGCAGTGTCAGTGTTTTTTCGCGTGTCTTTTGTTACATTCGTGAAGTCTGGAGATGTGCATCGCATCGCTGTATTGTGGAACCACCTTCACCCGTCTTGTTTACACAGAACGACCATTTGGAAATGTGCCAGCGCTGTTGGCGATGCCAGGGCCACTATTATTCTTCAGGTGTAAAATCGTCCCCTGCGTGCGTCAGCTTTCCAGGTTTTCGCTTTTATCGCGTGGACAACAGATTCTTCGCCAGGGACACTCTCGGACTCTCTCGTTTTACCGGCCAGACCATCTCGACAAAGTTTTTTTTTAAACTTAAGATTCGAGGTTCTGCGTTGAATAGTTATGCGGAGAATATGCACATAAAGAAGACGGTTTTCCCACCGCTCATGCAGCCAAAGACTGTTCACGGTAAAATGAGCACTTTTGAAAGCCTAGCTTAAGATCTACTTGTATGCACGTTGTGTATTCTTCCGCCTTATGTATAGTTAACATTGCAATGAGCCTTATCACTTTATTCATGCGTCGGTCGAGTGAAATTGTGAAATAATCACGAAAGAAAATATTTTACAAATATGCTCATTTTTACACTTCGATGCATAAAAAAACAGAAAGCGAAAAAAATAATAATTTATGTTATTACAAGTATAGTCCGTTCACGACTGGCACCGACTTTCTCGGAATCTTTCCTACTCCCATTTTTAAGCAATAGATAAAAAAAATTCGTTAAAACATTAAAACTATAGTCTCTCCCCGTGCTGCCAAACTAACTGTACCCGCGCCAGTCACGATGCATGTAGCTGACGACTAAGGTGGTGTTCAAAAGTCTGTTCCAGTTGTGAACCGACTATAGTTACCTATCACTTTTTATTAGACGTTGAGATATGGGACTGCTTTCCCCCATCGTTACCAATTCTACTGGGCGTATGGCACTCAGAACGCCCGTTAAAACATGTGCAGATAGGAGCAGTGACTTTTTAGAAAGTTGATTTCAAAAGATCTCACTTTATCGTGAACAGCCTTTACCACCGTCGATTTAGATTCATCGAGACATTGCAGCGACGTATCGGCGCTTGCTATCGCCGCTGGCCCCTCAACGCAGTAGAAGCCTCTTCGTGTCAGGAAGTCACCGTATACAGATAGCACCGCGACTCTCGGACTCAAATAAAAGCGAGGGAGAATATGCAGTGGTGATACAATGGGCAAGTAAGACTTCCATTACCTGCCCGGCCATCGCGATTTCGGTTGTGCATGTGTTTAATTTTTTTCCACTCTGAAATTACTGCAGGCGATTGTCGAACTCAACTCAGTCCAAGGCCGATTCCTTCCCTGTTCTTCATTCTCCCAACAACTTGTTCTATCTGGAATTACTCCGCTGTCTACGTGATGTTAAGCCCTATCTACCTATTACCCACACTAACACACTAATGAAGAACTGTTTTACTTTTAAAAATAAGTTCTAGTATGACTGTTTGACAATAATTACAGGTATGTATGTAATAAATATTTATACACACACCTGCAGTATATACGCTTTCTTGGTTATTCAGGTACATCACATTACATATTTAACTTTGTATTAAGATCTCTAAAACATCTATAAATAGAAATTTGGGAATTTAATCTTTGAGTGTAATATTTAACCATCTGATTCTTCTTGAGCGACGGAAATGGAATTTGACATCATAATAAATCTGAGTTATCGATTTGTAACGTACAGGAGCTTTCCCTCATAAGTTATTTGGAATGTAGTATAAAAAAATTGTTAACACTATCTACTTTTGTGATGGGCGCCCGGAGAGAAATTGTTTCCCGTCAGTTTCAACAAGACTGCAGTGCAGTAGATACTTTTGTCGGATCGAGCTGGTGTTAAGAAAGAAGAGGAAAATAAAAACATTCGGCTACGTTTGAAAATTGACGTTTCTTATCTGCTCGTTTTTCCTTGCGACAGGGAAGGAAAGTTGTGACGTCTTCAGAGGCCAGGGACGCCTGTAGGACGGATAACCCTCATGCTTCCTATTCAGACGACGCCTGTTCGTCTCAGATAGCGACGCCCCAGGAAGAAAAAAAGCCTCTCTCCAAGCAGCCTCTCATCCCTGTATCCCTCCAGTTCTAAATCTAGTTCCTTCCTAAACCCAAACAACAGCAGCTGGAGAAACTCCGGCCGGAGAGTTCTCAGTAGACGTCGTCGTCGGACCTTATCTAACGAGATGGGCTTCGTCTTGCAGTGATTAGTCGGTTGAAGGGGCAGGACCCGAGAGGCGGTCCCCTAGCTTAAGCCCCGGATTGAACCTGGACACGTTGCAAAGGAGGTGGTTACGAAGGACAGAAATTTTTTTTTTATATATTTTTTTTTTAACCTTCCTTCCGACAACGTTGAGAGTTGGATCCCATGGGTGATCCTCCAAGGATTCGACCCTTTCTTCCCCCATCGCCGGTCTGTCCCTTCCCCACCGATTCTTTTCTCCAGCGGCGGTCAGCCAGCCAGTCGGAAGGAAGAACTTTCTCGAATTGCCCGGGGGTGGTAGGATGAAGAAAAGGGGGAGTGGGAGGGTTGCTGCTTCCGTGGAGGTAAGGAAAAGAGGGTTTCTTTGTGTGCCGCCCGGAGTTGGAAAGTGGCCCGGGGCGGGGGTAGGGGGTTGGGGCTCGGCCGAGTGGACACGGTACCTTTGTGCTATTTGCTCTTCCCGCGGTCCGGAGTTCCATCCTCCCTCAAGTCCCAACCCCGAGGACGTGACTTTTGGTCTTCCGCTCCTGCTTTCTCCTGTGCTTCCCTCCCCGGCTTCTTATTTCCGGACCGCCGACGGCCGCGCAAGGCAGAAATTATTCGGTCCACGTCCCTCATTCTCGACGCGGAAGAACGTTTTACGGTCAGTAGGGGGGGAAGGGGTTGCCTTCCGTGGCCGACGGAGCGAGGCGGAGCGGGTCTCGTAGACAAAAGAAGCGAGGGTGGCAGGGATGCGGCGACGCCATTGTGGAGGCGTGGCGTCGGCCAAAGCACAGCTGGACAATGCGAGCCCACTGGATGTGGCTATCAAGGACTAGATGTAATGGTCAGCCAACTCGCCTTCCACCGAGGCGAACCGGGTTCCATGCCCGGCTGCACTGAAAGGAATTAGCAGAGAGAATTTAACAGAACAGTTCTGTGATGGCATTTTGTAGTACGGGTGTAGCAGGCGAATTTTACCCAGGCGATTATTACCCCCTTAATGCCTGAGTGGTGGTGGCACGTGTCAAAGCAACCGCGACAACAGTATAGCAATGTTTACAACCCTCTGCTGACCACAGTACATTAGATTGACACTAATCCCCGAGAGCATTATCCTCGTCACAATCTTGCCAGACAGTGTCCCTTGTTAGAATAACAATTTAAGGAACAAGTGTAGCCTCCTCGCAAATAAAATTATCGTTCAAGAGTAGTTGAAAAATACACACTGATTCAGAGTCCTCAGCACCAGCAGGGGAGTTAACCCCTAAAACAGTGATTCAAGACACGCCGGCTGTTTTTTTTGTAGGTGGCGACAGCGAAGCGGTCACGCATCAGCGAAGCTCGGCGTTTCCCCAGAAATGATTTTCAAGTGTAGTAATTTCGTGTTTTGTGTAATTAGTAGAGTGGAATTGTACTACTTATCCGAGAAAAAATTTTATTTTTCCGAAAATTCGTTATTTTTGACACTCCTTTTCTTTCCGTACGGCACCCCACTGTACCGACATCTCACCGATGGTATAACGATGTACTTAGTTAAAACACTTATGTTTGATGACACCCAATGTTATATTATACAAATATGTATATATATAACATAAAGGGTATATTATCTTCTTAACAAATAAGCTAACTTATATGTGAATTCGTCTCGTGATATTCGCATGTGGACACATTACATGGCAAGGTTTAAATAGAATTAAACAGAGTCAGACAAATACATTTAAAAATCCAAATTTCATAACTGATGCAATGGTCGAGCGGTCTAAGGCGTCTGTCAAGATCCGGCAGTTCGACGCTGCCTGCTTCCACGAGGAATTTTTCAAGTTCTGAAAAACAATTACAAATAGCAGTGCATTATGTGAGCCGACAAGGGAATTACAATAGAAGACACAAGATGGGTGCCGGGCTACGATGCCTCTCAGTAAAGGCAGCAGAACTGATATGCTTTTGCTGGGGGCCACCTTGCTACTCGATTAAGGCAACAGAACATATTGTTAGCGCTACCGTAATGTTACTGCTGGGTGCACAATCAGATCTATAGCGGTGTCAGAGCAGCACTGTATGGAACACCATATTGTATTGTAGTCAGAAACCTGCTCGTTTATTACGGCAAAATTCTATTCTGACGTCACTGATTTGTGACGTACTGACCTTTTTCAATATGTTATGTTGGCGTTACCACATACCGTTAGCAATATTCGTAGGGTAACCACAACCAAATATAATGTTGTCCCTTATTTAACAGTCTTGGAGAATAACTGCTACAGAATTATGGTTCCTACAACAATATTTTTCTTTCAGTGTGGGTCGCCGCCCGGATTCTCACGCGTGGGAATCGTGTTGGACGATGCCGCCGGTCGGCGGGTTTTTTTCTCAGGGATCTCCCGTTTCCCCCCGTCGTCGCATTCCGGCGCCGCTCCACGCTCTCCTCGATTCGACCCCGTCGGCTCTAAAAGACCCCGATGTCGAAAGCCGCCCAAACCTCTCCACTTCACTCCACGTGGTCAGCGATGATGAACGCGTTTGTTTGCGTTTCTACGCATCGGAGGTAGAGGGGACTACGTCACAAATATGGAACTTTAACAAGAGTGCTCTTTGCATCGATACCAAGAAGGCGCACAGTGCCCTTTCCTACTGGCTAAATCGCTTACTATTCCGTGCAGGAGACAGCGCTTTGCATCCCGGACAGAAGCATGAAAATACAATAAGACAATGTCCAAGCTTTTGTTTTGTGAAATATGCTTAGTGCGCTTTACCTCCGATGCAGAGATTTGAATCTTCTACACACCAACACTTTTATATTAATGCAATCCTTTACCAAACTGGAATATATTTTAGTTTCTTTAAAACAACATCAAAATAAGTTTATAAACACCTACATAAATAATATTCTAACCTAAAACCTTATCCACTGTATTTTTATAGGCTGTTACTTTTTTACTTTTACTTTTTTAATTCAGCCATTGTTTATCCTTTAACTACCGTTGTAATTAAATATTAACATGTAAGTAATAAGCACAGTGTTAACGCCGAAGGCTAAAATAAAATTATTTGTTGAGTATTATTCGAAATGAGAGCTCATTCAAAAGTCATCACTTTACCATGATCAGCCTATAATAGTTATGTTGGCAGAAAGACAGTCGAATGCTGAATCGCGGAGTATGTGTACTGTGCAACTGCTATGCGCACATTGTCGTCTCTACGGTGTATGTGTACTGTGCAACTGTTATGCGCACATTGTCGTCTCTACGGTGTATGTGTACTGTGCAACTGCTATGCGCACATTGTCGTCTCTACGGCGTATGTGTACTGTGCAACTGCTATGCGCACATTGTCGTCTCTACGGCGTATGTGTACTGTGCAACTGCTATGCGCACATTGTCGTCTCTACGGTGTATGTGTACTGTGCAACTGCTATGCGCACATTGTCGTCTCTACGGTGGCGACGATACAGCTCCTCCCTACTGTTGTCGTGTTGGCATCCCGCGCGCTCGTAGCATCATTAGCTAGATAGTTGCCGAGAGATTTTTATTTTTTCGCAGCCAAGTCCGAGCAAAGTTTTATTGTTCTCGAATTCTTTGGTAGTTGGACTCGAGCCGCGCGAACTTCGTCTTTCTTTGCCGGCGAGCAAATGTCTGTCGTGGCGCCATTCTGGTCCAGCTGCCAAAAATTCCGCGGCTGGGGGATTCGAACAACCACTATTTTCACCGCAGTTTGTCTCTCACCTGTCCAGTGTTGGAAGTTAAGAGCGGGGTTCAGTAAACAAGATGTGGTTAGTTCTGTGGTCACTGGACACTTTAAAGCTTTGCTAAGTTGGTTTCTTTTTTATCAGCCCAATTTGTGACGTGTCACGTGTAAAAATGAGCACTGCTATTCGTTGCTTACCACTGTAAAATTGTTAGATACATACGTATTTTAATGTTTCACCAGTACGTAATCTTAAGTGTGTAAGAAAAAGGAAATTTAATTAATTTCCTACTGATGCAAACCTAAAAGTCCAATTACACGTCGAAATATTTTTTTTTTGCGTCGAAATACATGCAGGGTCGGGTGTGGATAGATTTAATTAGTCGATTCCAAAAGTTTTAAATTATCTGAGGATCACATGTCACTGGGTATTTAAAGGTTAAGTACTGTTTCTTACGCCATGCTTGCACAGCATTTAACACAAGAGGCCTTGTTACATTATGTGTACAAGTGCCTTTGTAAATCGTCCATGTCTCCTGACGTTACTTTGAGGATGAATTTTGCATTATCTAAGTATGGGCGATGAATTCGGTTTCGCCACCAACGCAGGGCTATCAGCGTAGTGCGTGCACACGTCTGGAAGCGCAAATGAAAAAGAAAAAAAATCATACTGAGTTGCATTTACGGTCAGAGTAACCGATAAAATAAATTGTTCTGATTATATTTTAGGAATTTTTCGCTGTGATTTGCTTACTCACGTAGCAAGTAGTTTTCTGTAATGTACCGTAAGCATGGTAGCCACCTATTGCTTGGTCGGTAAGATAAAACAAAGCTTCTCATGGGCAGTAATACAGGAAACTTAAACATTCCATATTCCGAACGTGTCCTCTGTGTTTGAGGCAGCAAAGGACACGGATACAATATATAGAGATCCTCGTCATGCCGTGACTGTTTGCTGTTCTTAAACTTAATTTGTCCAAGCCTGAAATCCGTGTTCTCTTCTTTATTTTAGTTCTGCCCGAAAAGTATTAATAGGAAATTATCGACAGACACCATTAATTGAAACTCTGATTGTAAGTACAGCTATCGGTGACTTAAATCATGGTTGTGATATGTGTTGAATTTTACACGCACTCAAAAAAATACTTCTGATATAGTCTATCCGTGGTTTCTTCACACTTTTTTAAAATAAAACCTTCGAAAAATCATCCCCTATTTGAGGTGTTGGTTGTTTCCTAAATGTCATGAATCATAAGCGTTTTATATTTTTATTTATATAAAAGTACTTTATTTATGGCTAAACTGAACTTTTACTTATATTCTCTCCATAAATTATAATATTTCATCCACAAGTAATATGAATAAAAACAGAGAGAAAATAGGTGTGATGGTAATGGCTAGTAAGAAATAGTTCTTGTGTACAATATTATTGTACTATAATGCGTACGAATGCGGCGCGTTGTCCCTTTGGTGTAATTTTCTAGACTTGTTAACCTTTGTTAGCACGAGGCGGAGTAATATCATGCAAGTAGAAATTTTGCAGAGCTTCACAAAGCCTTTTTAAGTAACCGTGAACGGACTACAGGTACGGCCACGCACTGATAGAAGGCAGATAAAACTAAACTCAAACTAAAGCTTTAACGATTGCATCCCTACGTAGATCGCTGTCTAAATAAGATCGTTTTATAACGATATTAGCTATAGAAATGAAGCAGTTTCCATCCAACATTGCTGGTGAATGCCTTAGGCGACAGCATGTTACACGACATTGTCATTTCAAAGCTTATAAGGTAATTGTATTGTACGACACGGAGACATGCAGCTAGCGGACAAAATAATATGAATATTTCTACGGAAAATGCCCGTACTCAATCCTCTCTGCAAAGCCACGTCACTTAGCACAGGAGTCTGCCACCTACAATGTAAAAAAAATATAATAGACTTAAAATACCCTTACATGTAAGGGAAGCTAGTTACCTCTACGTGTAAGGTAAAATTACCTGTCCAATGCGGAGTATTACATTTACATAACAAGTAAGGTATTATTAACTATATTGTATAATATATTTATATTTCAAATTACACGGGTTGTTAGTACTGTTAATTATTTTACTACCTATATCCTCTAACGAAGAATAACACCTCTACTCTAAAATCCTCGACATTTGCTGGTGGGTGGGCGCGAACCATCGGCCTCCATCACGATAGGCCGATGCGCTATCCATTACACCACGACGAAATGACAGCACAATAGAATATTAGTGTATTAAATTTTGTTTATTTTTTCCGCCCGTCCTCCCAGTTAGCTTTTGGGACAATGCCTAAGAGTTGTACGCGGCGTAATGCAATTTTCCCATCCATCTATAGGATTTTTCTCCGGTATGTACGTTGAATTTTACTCCAGAGTCCGGTAATTATACCTTGCATATAAAGAGTAATGTTGGACTATTTCTATGACTAGACAATAAAAATTAATTTTAAGGGTAGAAAATGTATATTATAAAATTATCATATAGTTACTAATCGACTAGGAGATCCACACGTAAATGAATTTTCCCATTCATGTATGGGATTTTTCACTACCATTTACGTAAAATTTACTCCAGAGTGCGGAAATTTTACCTCGCATGTAAGGAAAACTATGTTTCCCACACAAGTTTGCGAATATTACCTTACACCTTTCAGATAATTTTACCATTCTTTTTTACAGTGTAGTAGCCTTGAATATGGGGGCAGCAGTAGCACGGGTGGTGTGTGAACATTCTGCTATCAGTAGAGCTAGTGATTTTTCGCGAAAAAATTTGAAAAAACTGTAGACTTCATTACTATACGCACCCAACATCAGTTTGTCCATTACCATTGGTTGCTGTCTGCTTGCGAAGGCTTTTTCATATTTGATCGGGCCACTCGAAATTCGGCAACATCGGCACGGCTCCTACGTGATTCGTGTGCAGACAATTAACACGTCAAAAAGTAACTAAGCCAGTCAAGATAGATAAACGACCGTACCGTGTTTTGGAATATAACTTGTCTTGAATTCTTTTCGCGGAATTTCACTACCCCTAGCTATCAGTCAAACGCAGTTTCGTCCGACCACTCATACTTTAAATTTGTTGCTCGAGTCTTGGTGGCAACGTTGCGGGTGTTGCAGAGAGCGCTGCAACAGCTTGATGACAGCCTATACAAAACATGGTGGGAAGTCATCTTCGAAACTGAAGAGTGGGCGAAAGCCAGAGCTCACCGCTGGGAATTTTTAAAGTTGTCGAACGGACACTGGCCCGAAAGCACGACACAACGGTGTATAGGTATAAAGCTCCTGCCACACTGTTAAATTTTCAACTTCAACTATATTTTACAACAAAATTTGAAGGCAAAATACGGGGCCATCAAATTTTTCCTTCCAGCAAATTTTATCAAATAATCTTGAATGTGTTTGAAGATGTGTCACACTGTCAAATTTTTTTTTTACTGAGAGAAACTAATTTGAATTATTATTTTTAATTTACTTTTATAGTGAGACATGGCTTTCGTTTTTCCATGAAATCCATTACAGGAAGAAATGTAAGGAATATTGTAATTTATTTTCGCTTTTTTACTCAATCCAAATTTTATTTATCAGAGATGTTTCCCGCGCAATGAAATTTAATGCCTTTGAGTTTGTAATATTACGTGCATTATTCACTTAAAATAGCATTCTTGCCCCTGACAATTTCTACATAAATTAATTAGCTTCATAATGTACTTCGTTTCCAAAAATTATTTGTTACTTTTAAAGTTTCTTGACGTCTCTTTTTTCGTGCACGATTCTGATTGGCCGAGACCATCAAATATCAAGTACGTTTTAGGACCGGTCCAATCTTCAGATGTTTGATGGAAACTGAAGCTATCCAACTTTCTCAGGCAAATACGGTGGTGTTCGAGACGTTTCGATGACGTCATAACTGTCCAACTTTCTTTGACCAAACTTATTGGTAGCAGTTTGACGGGAAAATTTGACAGTGTGACAGGGACTTAACCTACGAGTTGAATATCCTTCCATTGTACACCGTATTGATCACAACTGCATGCTGTGAAGGTTCATAGCAAAGCGGCTATCCCAAAACCATTGGTGACACATTGTAAGGGTTTTAAGAGGGGATAATGGTGCCGAGAGCTCTGAGAGTTGACATTACACTAATGGCGGCAAGCCATCTGCGTCTACGTTATTTCAGTCTCCGGACGTGTTAATTTCTGGAGAAGGCTGCAAGAACCTATCGCGTTTACTGCCTTTTTCTCTTCTGTCAAGCACGAGGAAGCTCTGGGATGATGAGGAGCGCGATATCTTGACGTGGTCTATGACAATGCGTAGTTCTGCATCGGACGATCACAGAAATATCGCAGCATTCTTGCCATCGTCTCCACCCAATGCCCCAGACTTTGTTCCACAGGGAACGGCCTGCGTTCCAATACAGAAACACCTATTTACCTGGCTCTGTTCATCGAAGCATAGTGGGATAAGTAGAGCCACGAGTATTTCGCGAATTCATTCGGTGGTGAGGTAGACTCCAAACACGTGTTCTTTTCTCCTAATGTCGTGATTGGGCAACATTTGTTTAACTGTGAGCCGGTAATAATCTCTAGGCAGAAGTGTGAGTTTTTAACAGTTCTGTACAGACACTTCACTTAACCACAACAAGCACAAGAGTGTATAGAGGGCTGTCCAGCCTAGCTTGCTGCCAACTCAATCCGCGAAATACTAGGGACTGTACCGAAAAGCACAAATTCATACGTATAGTCTGGCCTCCTCACTATCATGAACTTAACGCAATCGAACTCTTGTGAGGTATTTTGAAGAGCATATTGCATACTAGGTTTCAACCTACAGACACACTTTCACTAATAGAAACCGCACTATAAGTGGAATAAATACACATTCACTTGAACTTCGTCTATGACATGTACGTGTTAACCCCACGACTGATACAAGCTGCAATTCAAGCCGAAGGTGAACCAGCCACCTGCTGATATTTTTTTTCGTATCGAGTCACAAGTATTCAAATTAATTTCGTCGAACATCAGGTGAAAGTCAAGTAGTTTGTTTTTATGTCATATATATCAAAAGAAACTACCGGTCTCCCTCAGTTTATTAATCGTTCTTGAGTTATAAAATCCGTAATTAAACTGAAAGTAAAATAAACACTGGGGAGATCCTAACTTTGCGCAAGGAATTTTCTCATCGAATGGTGGGATCACAAGCTGGTCGCGTACAAACATTTCCGACCAACGAACAATGTAACGTGTAACGGGGTGAGAGCAGTTTGCCCATTTTCAATTATCTTCGTAATCCACCCATAGCTGGGGTTTGGCCTAAATCTACAGCTTTGCTTCCGACGTGTGACGATAGATGTTTTGTGCCTCTTATAGTCCACGAATGCAAGGGAAATATTATCCTGGGATACTGAAACAATAGTTAAATAGAGTGTCATAAACTGCCATAAGAATCTGTGTCTGCATAAATGAATTGGATTAGCCCGATGTAAAATATATGAAACTTCGTACAGTAGTTAGTTTGGCGTGCAGATAAGTTAAAAAAAAATCATAATATGCAGTATGAAAACCAAAGCTCGCTTTGTAACATATAACTCCCTTAACAGAACATAGTGTAACTAAGTTAGGTACTCCTAGTTACTGAATTCTTTCAAGAAAACATCTCAATACAGCTACTTTTCTCGCCAAATAATTCTTCATACACACTAAATAAAATCAATGAGAATTTCGCTTTTTAGATCAGTTAGTAGCACCTGACTTTATATGCAGTCACTTCAGTTAGTTTAACTGATGAATTTAAAAAAAAAAAAAAAAATGCCAGTTTTCCTTTCTGTGTTGATTCAGTGACATTTTACACTGATTCATCAACCGTTTCATTCACTGTTTTCAGTGTATCGTATGAAACAACAAATCATAAACTAATGAAAAACATATTTTTGTAAAATAGAGTTTCTTCTTTTATAATACAAATTTACAAGGCAACATGAATGTTTAGTCTTCCATTTCATTTTCAGTTTTTTTTATTTAGTTTTCACATAATCATTATAGGCCCTAGCGCTCGGTTTGAAGGTTTAACCTGCATAAAATATGGCGCAGTGGGTGCATTCCTACATTTTATTTGTTTGAACAATTAAACTGAAAACGAAAATAATAACATACAATTTAAAGGTTCATATATTTCCTCCTTTATAATTATCGTTGTTTTGCTAACGCGATTGGTGAGATAACTGCCAGGACGCGAGATACTTTGGGTTCCAAGCTTGTACACAGCGGCAGTTCGCTCTCACTTATTCGATCAGTGAGATTGTTTCACTTAAAAACCATTGGTTTCCCACAGATTCTTAGGGGAGCCATTTTCACTGATTCTAGTGGTTGAATTTCACTGCGAATCAGTGACTTTCCACTGATTCAAGTTTTGAGTGTGTATTATTTGCCGATAGTGGTGAAATGCCAAACACAAACTTCTTTTTACTGCATAAGTTACCCATTATTTTGTTAAACGTTTTGTGCTCTTAAATAGTCCTTCAAAATGCATACATTTTATTTTTAATTCAAATATGCGCCACTTGATGGAACACGAGTGTTTTTGTATGTTTATGTGAACTTTAACTTTGTAAGTAGTTAATTTAACTGCATAACGTAAAGGCGAATTACATGAAAACATAAAATCTAAAGTAACATTGGCTTATGCTTGCGCAAAACAGTTTGTTTTAAATTTAACTGAACGGTTGTTGTGAAACTGTGTTGCATGTTGTGCTTTACGTTTTAGTTTAGCACACAGTGCTGTTCAAGCTGAGGTTGAGTTGTGACGCACCATGAGCAATAACACGGATGCAGTAAAACAACAGAGTCCCATACACCAGGATAATATTGGCTCAGGCCGCGATAGTTTTCAGAGATTATGTGCTATGCTTTGTCTGCTTATTGGTGTAGCTTTGTTATGCCGAAATAATATGGGTCTTTGATAGCATTTCTCCGTAAGGGTGTTTCATGTTTGCTTGGTGAGGAGGCAGAACCGATTAAATTTTGAGCCATGCTGATAACTGACAAGCACCTATTCAGTTAGCTCAGATAACCTGTAGCCCGTAATATTGAGGTACGGTTGCTTTGAACTAGTTTTTAATAGCTGCACGACGTAAAACTTAACAAAAATAGTGTAGAAGTACAGCGCAGCAAATTGTACCACTGTAAATGTATTTTATAAAAATGCTTTTAGTGTTCTAGAGGCAAATCTAAATGGTTGGCCTTATTTTGTGTAGATCAGAAGCCATAAAACTGTATAAAAAATGTTTTTATTGTTTTATTTTCTTTCAAATAAATACAGTATAAGCCACTGCAGGCTTGAAATGATTTGCCATATTTTGCTAGTTCTTTAGCAGTGTTCTGAAAATGCCATTATGGGCTATTCACGGTAAAATGAGCCATGTTGAAAGCCCTGCTTAAGTTATACTTGTATGCACGTTGCGCATTATTCCGCCCTACGTAAAATTAACATTGCCGTGGGCCTCATCACTTTGTTCGTGCGTCGGTCAAGTTAAACTGTGAAATGATTGTAAAAGTAAATATTTTACAAATATGTTCATTTATACACTTCGATGCATTAAATAAAACAGAAAGCTGAAGAAATAATTTAAGTTATCAGAAATGGTTACCTAAAACAATTTATTCGATGTTAAGATATGGAACTACTTCCCATCCATCGTTACCAACTTTACTGTACGCGTGTCACTCAGTGCACCCGTCAAAATAGATGCAGGTATGAGCGGCGACTTTTTTCACATTATCATGAACAGCCTTTTCACTGTATAGTTATTGCGTGTAAGGAAAGGACATGAATTTACCATTTTTAGTACAAATTCTCTTTTTTTAGTTACACTGGCAGCACAGTACAGAACTAGCTGCTATCATCATGCAGTGCACACTGGCCCAATGGGACAATGAGGATTGTTTCTTTGGTACGACATTGCGGGCGTAGACGTAATAATTTTAGGTAAAAGAAGTATTGAATTTTACGGTCCGTAGTCATCGTATTTGAACACTCGTACGAAGTGCGTACACACAGGTCACTAATGGTAAATGTGCTTTGCACTTGTACATAGAGCGTACGCACGTAAATTCTGTACCTTGGTGGTGTTGAAATATAAAAATCCCTGCATTGTCGTGCAGCTATGAATTTGGAGTTTCCTGCGTTTTATGATTGTGTAAGGTACTGATCCGTTCGTGGCCATGCCACTCCGTTAATGATGCTGGGTCTTCAGTTTCGTCTTTATATCCGAACTCCACAATCAGTCACAAGGAAAAAAATTATCAAAAAGCACTGCTAAAGTAACGTAGTGACATATGAAGTATTTCAATTATGAAAATAGCTTTACTGCAATAATGCGTTGTATAACTAGAACTATTCTTAAGCGTTTCACATTAGCGACACTAAAAAAAATCTTATCTGGAGGGGGATACTGAAGTAGAGTGAAATCCAAAAGAGAAAATAATGCATAGAAGTCCAAAACGCGTCGGGTGAGTCGCGAGAGTCCATTGCAGCTTGTTATGAGTTGACTCCACTCATAATAAGAACACGAAAAGGAATGATAGTATTTTGAAGAAGAAAATGACTTACGTAAAGAGTAAATAAAGTATTTAATTTCCATCTCCAGCAGTTATAAAATTGTTACATAGAAATTAAGACATGAGACCAACGGAAGAAAGGATGGTACTGAAGATTAATTATGTTAGAGAGAGAGAGAGAGAGAGAGAGAGAGCATGATAGAGAAGGAACTCACCGGGTCCCACACTTTGGCCTCACCAGTCCGAGGTAGGACGTCGCCGCACCTGGTCTAGCAGCTGACCTCGCCCCTTGACAATATCCGACTGCCCCGATGTTCTTCCTCGCAGCCCAGTCCACTCTTCGCGCCCCTCCACGTGTGTGGATTGACGTAATGCATTGTGGTTGGCTCCCGTTGTGCACTAGGGGAGGAGTCTGCTTGTAGTTTTTTTTATAATTATCCAGGAATGTCTTGAAGTTTGCTGGACTCACATTTTCTGGTGTTCTATTCACGTTGCTATGACAGTACTCCGGCTCGCTGTTATGGTTTCTTAATTCACCAAACTCTCCTGTGGCCTTCTTCACGGGTATATTTTGACAGGTGGCTCAGTTCAATAGTGACAGCGGTCGGGTAAGGTAAGGCGAGAGCTGCTCCGCGCGCGCGTATTACCTGTCGAAAAAAACGTTAACTTTCGTTGACAGTATTTAACAGCGCGGTAGTAGAGAACGATGTTATCAGTTTTTCATGTGTAGCTCCAGCAGTTGCCACGTGGTTTCCCTCCCTCCAGCGGCGAGCGTTCGCGAGAGTCCTCCCCCTACATTGCCTCCCCTACCTTCCCTCCCTCAAGGCTGCGCCAAGATAATTTTCTAATTTGAACTTCACTCTAGCTATTACCAGTAGTAGCAATATGGTATAATTCAGTTGGCCACCTTGAGAAAATTACTTTGGGAAATCATTCATAAATTATTTAGTCTCTACTTTTGTTGAATCCATTCTTCAGAACCGAGAATATGTGGTTCGCTCTATTGGCTAGTTTATTTTCTCTCTCTCTCTCTCTCTATCTCTCTCTCTCTCTCTGCCGCTCTCTCTCTCTCTACCTCTCACTCTCTCTAGCACCTCAGTAAATTTCCAAATTTACTTGAAAATTCGAATAAAAATCGATGGAGAAAATGTATCGGAAGCAAACCAAGAGTTCAATGAATGTGTTTCGAAACAGCATTCATTCCAGCAATGAAAGAATTACGTGTTGCATTTTTTAAAATAATTTACCGTCGAAAATGCAGTGGGAATCGCGGTTCTGTCGTAGGGATTTTAACATTAATTGTTCGATTCGTATCAAATTTATATTTTTACGTTTTATAGCGGCGTCGTTCAAGAAGAGCAGTGGTATGATTACTAAAATTTTATGTTCACAACTATTAGTTAGAAGTGATGCCATACACGTCCTTCATTATATTGCACTTTGTATTATTCAGTTATTATACGGTTCTTACATTGGTAGAATAAAATTATTAATGGGTGCACAGTGGAAATATAACGGACCAAGATATATTAAATAATAGTTCGCAGCAGGAAAACCTTCAACCTTTTCTTGTATAAATTACAGTTTGTTCACCCGCAAGTCTTCTGAATATTCAAATGTTTAATTTTTGCAGTAAGAATACAGACAAAATTTTATCTAGACGAATGATAATTGGGTTTTGAAAAAACGCACAATAATATATTGTGTATTTCAGCCTTTGCGGTGAATATCTCTCAAAAAAAAAAAAAAAAACCGAAAATACCTATAGTCGATTCACGACTGGAACAGACTTTTCAACAACACCTTAGTCGTCAACTGCATGCATCGTTACTACAAACAGTGACTGGCGCGGGCACAGCTAGTTTAGAAGCACGGAGAGAGAATATAGTTTGAATGTTTGAACTTTTTTTTTATCTATTGCTTAAAAATGGGAGTAGGAAAGATTCCGAGAAAGTCTATTCCAGTCGTGAACGGACTGTAGGTACGTCCCACACACGCGCAGATGATACGTCTCCTCAAATAATTGTATAGTCCATTTACGGTTACGTCCAACTTTTTTGAAGCCATGCTAAAGTTCTACTTCTAGGATATTCTTCCGCCTAATGCACACAAAGCTTAAAAAGTCTGGAAAATTACATCGAAGGGACAACGCACCGCATTCGTGCGCACTCAGTGTAAAAATATGTTGTGTAAGAAGTATTTCGTACTAGGCATTACCAACACACTTATTTTCTCCCAACTTTGATTGATATAAGTTATAAACCAAATACTATAATTTGCAAATTAAATATAAATAAAAGTTTAATTTAACAAAAAATAAAGTACTTTTATGTTAACTTACGTATAAAACGCTTGTGATGCATATCACATTTAGTATACTATAGGCTGTTCACGGTAAACTAAGAATTTTTGCAAGCCCTGCTTAAGATCTACTTGTATGCACGTTGTGTATTCTTCCACCTTATGTAAAATTAACTTGGCCATAGGCCTCACCTCTTTATTCATTTGTCCGTCAATGAAACTGTTAAATTATTAGACAAGTAAGTATTTTACAAATCGGCTCACTTTTACACTTCGATGTATAAAAAAATAACAGGAAGCCAAAGAAATAATTTAAGTTGTCGCAAATAGATACCTAATACTTCTTATTTGACCTTAAATTATGGAACTACTTTCCCTCCATCGTTACCAACTTTACCGAGCGCATGTCATTCAGTACGCCCGAGAAATATATGCAGGTAGGAGCAGTGTCATTTATCTAAGGTTGATTTCAAAAGTGCTCACTTTATCGTGAATAGCCTTTACCAGCCCCGTCATACGTTGTGTGATTTTTCAAATGCGTGATTCGAAAAGTGTGAAGCATCTGCAGCCAACGGTTTTTAATATTTCTGCAAATATAAAACATTAAATTCTTTGGTATCCAACACGCTTAAATTGAGAAAAAGGTTTTGTTGAATCAAGAAAAGTTTGTTTGATGAAAACAAATTAATTGTTTGTTATAGGGGAGATTAAATATTTTGTTGTTAAAACAAAATTATTTCGTATTTGTTTACGACAAACAAAGATTCTGTTGATACAACTAAAGATTTGTTTGCCTCTACGTACTTTAAAGAGTTTCGTTTAATGTAAAAAAAAAATACTTAAGGCTAGACCGGGATTCGAACCATCAGCTGCAACCATGCGCAACGCCTCAGAAACCTTGACTTAAGTGACTCCTGATGAAATATTGATGTTTACACAGTTTTCCAAATAATGGACAACGTGCGCAATTAAATGTTTCAAGTTTTAAATCCTAACTTCTTAGTTTCCTCTTGAAATTTTTTTATTGGGATGTTTATACATTTGTTAAGAATCAATAAATTCACTAACAGACACTGTTACAAATCTAATTGCCACAAAAAATACAAACAAACTCTCGAGCTGTATTTTCTAACTAAGGCAATCAAATTGGTAACCAAACAAATAGTTTGTCGACAGTCTAATATCTTTCGGCCCAACACAAAGGTGTTTGTTAATTCAATCGTGTATTTTGTTAGATGATCAAAATTACTGTCTGTCCACGGTAAAGTGCGCCCATTTTAAGGCCCTGCTAAATTTTCCCTTTTAGCCAATTTCTATCTTTCCACCACTTTTTAATATAAACATTGCCATGTGGCCAACAAACATAGTGTATACATTCCACCACCCCCAAAAATTAACGTCTGAAGATGCCATAAAATATATTTATTAGTGGTTAATGCCTATTCAGAGGGCCTTAAAAGTGCTTATTTTACCGTGGATAGACTATAATTTGTTGTTTTTAAAGTTTTGTGCACTGAACAAAATATTTTTTGGGTGGCAGCTAAATACACTTTTGGACCTATGCAAACAAATAATTTGTTGGCGTTTCTCTCAGCGTAAGGATTGGAGACGGCAGTTTATTCTCGGCGAGGGACTGTAACGTAGCGTGTAAAGGCTGTTCACGATAAAGTGAGCACTTTAGAAATTAACATTAGAAAAATGTCATTGCCCCCTACCTGCATGTGTTTTAACGGGCGCACTGAGTGAAATTCACCCAGTAAAGTTGGCTACGATGGTTGGGAAATAATTCCATATTTTTACGTCGAATAAAACGTGTTAGGTAACCATTGCTTATAAATTAAAATTTTTTTTTTCGCTTTCTGTTTTTTTAATGCGTTGAAGTGTGAAAATAAGCAGATTTGTAAAGAATTAATTTCGTAATAATTTCACAGTTTCACTTAACCGACGCATGAATAAAGTGATGAGGCCCATGGCAATGTTAATTTTACATAAGTCGGAGGAATACACAACGTGCATACAAGTAGATCATTAGCAGGGCTTTCAAAAGTGCTCATTTTACCGTGAACAACTTATAGGGAAGGTGGGTGGACAATCTCTGGCTGCGGCAAGAAGCCCGGTAGCAAGAGGTGCTGAAGGGGGAGGGCGGGATAGTGGACGGTGGTGGCGAATCAGAAGGCGTCGCGACGCCCGCACCTGCCGGTCGTGTGTCACCGCGTCTTGGCAGGCGTCCATTTCCCCCTCCACCTCTCTCTCTCTCTCTCTCTCTCTCTCTCTCTCTCTCTCTCTCTCTCTCTCTCTCTCTCTCTTTACAGGCAAATCGGCGCCATTGTGTCGTGCGCGAGATGCGCTCGGACGACTGTCGGGCGTCACGGCGCCAGCTCACCTCACCAGGCACAAGTGTGATACAGGCTATTCACGGCAAAGTGAGCACTTTTGTGGATCCAGTTACGTTTTCCTTTCAGCAATATTTTTTCCCTGAAACCCCTTTTTATAAATAAACATTATCGTGTAAGTAATAAACACAGTGAGTATATTCCACCGCAATTGGAAGTTAACGTCTAGGCTAAAATAAAATACATTTATTGACTATTATTACAAATGAGAGCGCTTTCAAAAGTGCTCACTTTACTGTGAATAGCCTATACGAAAGGGTTCTCAAAAATATGATTCAGCCAAAAGAATTGCACTGTAATATCTGCTTATTCAAATTTACAGGGACTTACGGTGTAGTCTCGTTTTTCATTAAGAGTTTTTTATTTATTTTTTAAATATCAATACGTTCCTACACAGAAAAAAAATTGTAGACCAAAGTGAAAATTTCTTGTAAAAATACAAATGCTAGTACTTTTACAAAGCATTTTGTTGTAAACATGTTGAATTTGTTCTTGTGCAAAAACAGGATTTTTAAAACTGCAGGAATATTTGTGTAGTAATACTGACACTTGTGAAATTTACAAGTAATGACTTCTAATGGTACCAAAAACTTGTTTGGCGACTTGTTTCCAAACATGATTTTTTTTTGGCAGAATTTGAGGAAAAAAAAAATTTGTACGAGTCTTGTGACTGCCAAATATTACTCAGCTCAAAGTAGGTAAAAAAAAATTTACGCAGTTCGTAAAATGTGACGTCACTATAATGAGTAAGAGATCGTCAGTAATCAGTGTGGCACCAAAAAGAATATTTTATTCTAGAATAGAGAGGCGTGCTCTTGATTCATAAAGATTTTCGTGTCGCCGCTCACGTGGATTTTTTTTTTTTTTTTAAACTTATTGTTAACCATTCTGCCCCCAGTGAACTCATTAATGTTCATTACCCACCAACAGGCTATCAATATTTTGTCTGTACTGCGAACTGCAAAGCACAGTGATCAGAAATCTTACATCGAGAGAAAATCGAACAAAATGTTGGTTTGTATAGGGCCAAATATATATAGTTGCCCTAACAAAATATATTGTTGAGCAAACAAAATTTGAAAAACAACAACATTACTTTTTGTTTTTCTAACAGAATGTAGGTTTGAATAAACAAAAACTCTGTTGGACCAAAAAAAATTAACTGTCAACTAAATATTTTGTTTACTCAACTACATACATTTGATTGGCTACTCATTTGACTTCGTTTGTAAATACAGCTCGATAGTTTGTTTGTAATTTTTGTGACAATTAGGATAGTAACCATGTTTTTTAGTGCATCTATTGATGCTTAACAATGGTATAAACACATCAATAAAACTATGCAACAAGAAACTGACAAGTAAAGCTGTAAAACCTTTCCTGTGTCATCAGTTGTCACATTAGCCGAGGTTAGTAACCTCGGACGCAGGTGATCTAGGTTCGAAACCCAGCCGAACTTGTGAAGTTTTCTTATATATCGGCCCAAACTGTTCAATGTACGTGTAGCCAATCAAATCTTTAGTTTCACCAACCAAATCCGACAGTTTTGGGGCAACCAAACGAGGACAACAAAAAATTTGGTTCCAGCAACAAACCATTTCATTGCCCCTATACAAAAAAAAAATAATGTGGTTGCACCAAACCAATCTTGTTAAATTAAAAAAAAAAACCTTTTTCTCAGTGTACCTTTGGGTTAAAGGACTCATAAACCGTCTTACTGGTCTAGGCTACGAATGGTTGGTTTTAGAATGGTCGAACACAAATTCGTTAGCTAACATGTTGTGACCACAAAACAAGTGTTTTATCGGCGTAAGTACAGCTTGCAACATGAATTTTCGTGTTTGAAAAGCCCGAACACTTAAATTAAAGTCGACCTTGAAAGGTTTGAATATCAATACGTTCTCAATTTTAGCAATCGCCAAATAATACGTACTTAAATCAAGATAAGATAAAAGGTTCGACGCGTGAAATGTGACTACGCTATAATGAGAAATCGTCAGTGACCACTCAAGAACAATAACTAAGACACCAAAAAAAGAAAATTTTTCTGCTTGGATAACGAGGCTTGCTCTTGAACTAACTGTCGTGGAAATGGGAAGGCGCATATTTAAGAATTGCCCAAGAATTTGCCCGAATTCGAGATGGGAAAATCGCGTGGTAGAAATAACTTGTAGCGGAGTGTGACGGGGGCCGAACTAGCTGAGCTGTTGAATGCCTGGGTGCCGCGGTGGACCAGAGGCGAGCCGGGTTCGATTCCCTGCGGAGTTGCTCATGGATTTTTCGCACGTGGGGATTGTGCTGGGCGATGCCCTGGTCTGCGGGTTTTCTCAGGGATCTCCCACTGCGTCATGCTGACTTCGCCTCGCCCTCGTACGTTCTGAAGATCCGTTTTAAAAACCCTCCCGAACAACCCAACTAAATTCCTGAATGCCTGCTATAGGCTGTTCACGGTAAACTGAGTACTTCTGAAAGCCCTGCTTAAGAGGGGGATGGACCCTCGCATTTTCTGTGAAATAGTTGTTTACGCGAATACGAGTATCTCGGTAAATAAATGTTCTGCAAATACAACTTTTTGTGAGAAAGAAAAAAAATTATTATCTATACCCCTAATTTTTACTTCTGTCATATTAAATGTATTTTTGCAGAAAAAATCGTGAAAATGGTCAAATATCGCATTTTTAAAGTTTGCCTATGCAGTTTCCTTAAGCGGCAATAGAAAAGTACAAAGATACGGGCGTAGTTTAATCTGTGCTCTTTCATCGTGTGTAATAAAAGCCCACAGTTACAGATCTGATTTGCACAGTACAGCGTCACGACGGAAAAATTGCACGCCTTGCGCGTAGGAGCGATGAGGCACTAGGCGTGCGTGTTAGTGTCGCCCGTATCGCCCTCGCTGCTGACCTTGGAAGCCGGGTACCCACGGGGGTCGATTCTACTCTTGAAATCTAATTCTATGCACTTTGTGTATTGTTCCACCTTATGTAAAATTACCATTGTCATAAGCCTGATCACTTAATTCATGCGCCAGTCAAGTGAAACTGTAAAATACTATAAAAGTAAATATTTAACAGAATTGCTAATTTTTACACATACGTGTATTTAAAAAGACCTAAAGAATAATGAACAATTTCAGTATTCACAAATATTTACCTCTCAGTTTAAATTCACTGTTAAGCTATATAACTAATTTCTCTCCGTCATTACAGACTAAATTGGCCGCTCGTCAATCAGCGTGCCCGTTAAAATATATGTAGGTAGGAGCAGTGACATTTTCCAAAGGTTTATTTTAAAAATGCTCAGTTGCCTGTGAACAACCTATAGTAAAATATTTCGGGGTATGTGTTTTAACGCGCGAGGTCTTTTACTTTATCGGGAAATGCTACAGTGCAAAACAACTTATTCACACTGTCGCTACGCCAGCCTAATGCTATTTCTGAATATTCATCCCGTGGACTCGCAGCAGTAATTGGGAAAGACAAAGGGCATGGCAGCCCAGAAGATCCAGCCTCATCAATGAAACTCTGGGTGCCTACTCCTCTAGTAATTCAGTTAAAATGATTAAAGAATGTGAACTATTTGACAAAAATACTTATAACCTCAGCCTCGTCAAACAGTTCGCCCATGATAGTTTTGACAGTTGGCCTCATATCGCACACCCGAAATGGACGATTGGCCTCTATTACAATTACACGATTAAGGAACCAATCCTTGATCGTAGGAGGGTCATTAGAAAGAAACCAAATCGGTTTTTGCCATGAAACTACTGTAACCAATCCACATTTAACTGGGAGGCGAACAGACAGTCCTTCGCGCAATCGCTTTATAAAGCTGTCATAATGGTACTCGTGTCTATACACCTCGATATCTATCACAACGTAATAGCAATCATCAAGGTCTTTGAAGGTTTCAAATTAGCTGGTAGGCTAATTAGAAATTAATGTTTTCTGTCTTTATCCTTTTGACTTGCCTCAAGGGGAAAAAAAAACATAACGTATGTTTTTAAATGGGGGAGTACGCACATCCGTGCGTTATCTGAAGTTCCAACTCTAGAACTTTTGTACCGTAATGCTGTTATCTCAACTGACAATGCCATAGGTGTAGGCAGTAAAATATAAAAAAATCTACGTTACGTGCTTTGTTAATATACGTAAAATAAATTAGGTTTAATATTATAATTTTACCACAGAACCCCCTGGTTCGTGTACAAGTAGATAGTATTTCTTTGTAATAACGTCTTGGCTCTTTACGCTTTTCCAGCTGTAACCGTGAGAAATGAATTATGTTTATATATTATATAGTTTTTGCGTGTTAGTTCGCCGATTTATGCATTTCAGCTAATCGGGGAGAAACTCATTACTCTAATCTAACGCCCAAGTGGGCCACAGGTTACCAGCCGTGGTGTAGTTTGTCCTAACGCTAGCCTACAGTAGGAAGGGTCTTGGTTTTAATTCCACATAAGGTGTAGGTAGGAGTACCGCTGTTAAGTTTAAGTGTAGGTTTAATTTGTAATAGCTTCCTCTTCCCACCTCTTATTACGCTATCAACATGAAGCAAGAACGTTAATAACCGATAATTTAAAAAACGTCGCTCGCCCTTGCGTGTTCCATGTTTATGAGTGATTAGCGAGTCGTAATTGCCTCTTTGATTACAGTGTTTTTGATTTCCCGCCTTCGCGTGTTTCATGTTGGTTACATTAACTGGACATTATTGCCCCTCATTAGTTCAGCGTAAACGTTCAAATACGTCATACGTTCGTGTGGTATACTGTTCCGACTTGTTCACTCACAAGTAGTGCGTTGTTTTGCTTACCTTGACTATAAATATAGTATTGCTTAGAAGAATATCTCCAAGATAATCGTCGGGCAGGAGAATCTGAAACAACTGGAAACTAGAAACATTTCTATAAGTAGGTATATTTGGTCAAGACAAGAATTTGGAACTCTCTATATTTTTTAGTCTGCGTGCCTTGTAAAGTTGGGTTATTGTATAGGCTGTTCACGGTAAAATGAGCTATTATGTAAAATTAACATTGCTTTATTCATACGTCAGTCAAGTAAAACTGTGTAATTATTAGAAAAGTAAATATGTTACAAATTTGCTCATTCTTACACTTCAATGCATTAAGAAAAACAGTAAGTGAAAGAAATAATTTAAGTTACCACAAATGGTTGCATAGTTACCACAAATGGTTGCATAACACCTTTATTCCGACGTTAAGATATGGAACTACTTTCCATCCTTCGTTATCAACTTTACTGGAAGCTAGTCACTCAGTGCGCCCGTTAAAATATACGCATGAAGAGGCAGTGATATTTTTCTAAGGTTCATTTCAAAAGTGCCAATTTTATCGCGAACAGTCTTTAGGTGTGGGTAACCGCCTTAATTTAAGGGGTTTCGAAAGCCGTGCGCGCCTCTTGATAACACGTGCAGGCGGACTCGTTGGTATCAAGTAGATGAGTCGCCGGCGGCAGTTGTCTTGGCCGGGATTGCAGTATGACTGGGCGGAAACATGTGGTGACGCTTTGTTCCTGAAATAATTCCCTCCCGTGTTGCCTGGAGAGAGTTGCCCCCCCCCCCCCCTTACCAGCCACCGCAAGTCCGCCTACGCCCGAGTTTCCAAGCGGCAGATGACGCCCGAGTGGCGTGACATTTCGGCAACCCCCTTCTCGTGTTTCGCTCGCTTAAATCGTCGATCTTCTACTTGCAGTTTTCGCTGAAGGCAGTATGATGGCCGGATGAAGGCGGGAGTGGTGACGTCACTTTCTATTCGAGAAACTCGAGATTTTTGTGCCTGTCGATTGTTATCGCTAGGAACCCGACCTGGTACACGTGGGTCCGGGGATCGAAGTACGCCCGGTCATCACAGGCGCATCCAAGAAACACGCCAGTTAACCAGACAGCAAGTTGTGCGTGTGCCTTCACTCTGAAGCACTCTGCGGTATAATACAAGCCGGTTTTACGTGAACTTCCAATATAAAGCGGTACGTGTTATGCCACCACTGTGCTTCCTCCCATTTTGTTATTTTCTTACGTTCTTATGTATAGGCTATTCACGGTAAAGTGAGCACCTTTTAAGGCCCTTATAAATTTTTACTTTCATCAAATTTCCGTCTTCCTGCTACTTTTTGATATAAATATTGCAATGTGACCAATAAACACAGTGTATACATTTAACCTCCATCAAAATTTAATGCCCGAGGCTGCAATAAGATATATTTACTAGTGGTTAATACCAGTTGTGAGGGCCTTAAAAAGTGCTCACTTTATTGTGAACAGCCTATAATATACTAGACTCTCAGCCTGATACTTCGATGTTACAGAAAGTCTCTGACCCACATCTCACGTCGAATTTTCACTCGAGACTTGTTTGATAGGTTATCGGAATTATTAATCGTTTGCTGAACTCTCGATGTGTCATCATATTTTAGCCCCCCTCCCACCCTCGATATTGCGTCTATTGCAAAATTACGACCTCGTTACTCCAGTTCTTGTGCGAGCAGTCCCTTTTATGTTGGGAGCATTGCTCCATTGAGTCGTAGTCAACGCATGCATCAAATAACGGCAATGCTACCGGCTCTATTGAATGACGCTTTGGTTAGATGATCCCGTGCCCTGTGGACATATCGACACGGTTATGGTTAAACATAAACCATTTATGTTATAAGTGGCATTTTGTATTTTGTAGTAAAGTCTGCCTTCCCTTTTCTGATCCTATCCATCTATACTGCGATTCGGGCCACGGTGGTGTAGTGGTTAGACTTTCCTTTTTTAATTTATTTCATTAACCCTACTTAGCAGTACAGCCATCCAGGATGTTCAATTCTATCATGACTACTACAATTTAACAAACAGTATATTAGTTATATCGTTTTTTTTAGACTACTCGCCTCTCGCCTAGGTGAACCGGGTCCTAAGAGCTACTCAAACATCTTCAGTTACTCACCCTTTTGCAGTTCTTCTTGAATCGCCATCCGGTTCGTCTTCCCGATCCTCTATCTCTCTCGATCTTACAGCGACCAGCTCCTTTTCTTTGAATAGCTTGCCTATTGGAGGAATGAGCTTCCATCGCAGCCATCAGTGACGATTTTGAGCTTTTATTAACTTAATTTTAATCGCTTGTAGGTTATATCGCCAGATCACAGATCTATAAGCTATTATGACTTCAAGAACCTTGCACAATATTCTAAATGTCTGGAAGTTTTTAACGCTAGTATGCATTATCTGTGACATTTAGTATGTGGTAAATATGAATTGCCTTTCCAAATATTTAAAGCATGTATCAACTTCGCATAAAGAGTGGCTCCTAGACGTACTTGAATTGTGGCACAAACTTGATCGGTAGTCCCAGATTTCGCTGCACATACGTTATATCGAATGCTTCTTTAAGCAGAATAGTCTTTGTCTTAATCACAGAGCTTATTTTCGTTACACAACTCCATTGTTATGTGTTCTATATTACTCATAGCAATCTTTATTACACTTATATTGATTCGTCTCGTAAAGACAAGGCCATCATTAGCGTATACGGACACAATTTCGCTCTGACAGTTCTAATTTAAGGAATCGGTCAACTAGGATGTTCATCAGTATTGTTTCAAGAGGCACCAATTATTCAAAAATGGGATGGTCTGTGTCGTCCTAACTCGTAATTTTTAACTATTTTGGTTTGTAATCTGTAAAGAAAATGATTACTGGTTAAAAAGTCACTATGTGTGTTTATTATTTATGATTTTTGTTTATGTATTTAGTTACTCTTTTTTTACACACAAACTGACATCAGAATTTCTTCGATCGCAGGAGCTGTTCGGTCGCTGCAACGGTCTTAAGCTTACTAAACCGCTCGAAATCAGAGGTTCGCAGCCTGTTGATGTCGGAACGATACGTTTGTGTGTGAAGCATGAAGCCAAAGGTCCGACATATACTATCGTACATTTACATTTAATTTACGGCTCATTCTCAGCGAGTAATTGCCACGGACCCGAGAGCAAAATTTCGTGACGCTCACTTTCTAAACATAAGAGGCTGAGTTGTAAGATGTTGTCACGTCAAAATCTTCTGCACTAATCCTGCTGGACATGTGAGTGATTCTTATGTTTGAACAGTGAAGCAGGATTTGTTTGTCTATCTTTCTGCATTATCCTTTGAATTCCAGTGACCACGATACGTCCAACAACCAGCATTACCAAAGCCACCTACTAGGTCTAAGGAAAACGCTATTAGAGAAAGACAGTTGAGAGATTTGGGCGGCTCCTAACAACGATGTCTTGAGAGCCCATGAGGATGAAAAGTGAGGTGAGAATGGAGCAGCGGCGGAATGTAAAGGCAGGGGAACAGGGAGATCTCCGAGGAAACCTGCCGACCAGTGGCATCGTACGGCATGATTCCCACTTGCAAAAATCCAGGAGTGACCCAGCGCTAATAGATACTTACCTTGTCTCTCTTCCAACCTATCCATGATACCATGTAAGCCATCCGTGTTTTTTAATTAATATAAGTTGTATCGTGATTCGTGTAGCGTTTCTTTCGCCATGAGCGCCGTCTGTAGCTGCTTGATAATCAGATTCTCTCAAACGTTATCAATGACCAGAATCAATTTCATTGGCCATTAGTCTTTGTCATGCAAGGTCTTTGTACAACTCTGTCAGGATAACGATCATCGTCTGCCAGAAGTCGATGAAGCTATTTACAATATACAAGAGAAATTAATACACTCTAGAATAATTCCTCTTCTGCAACTCTGTGGGAATAAGGAGGGGAAAATGCGGAGCTCGATAATAACTTAAAGTTTGATCGCAGGATGCGAATTTTTCGTTCATGCGCAGTGATACACCTGGTTGTTTTGAAAAAAATAACATTTTAAATGTAAAAATTAATGCTGTCCCCAGTGTGGTCTTTTATATGGTGGCTCTTGGCTAAATATGTAAAGGGGAAAAAAAGGAGAGCACATGCTGTGTATTTTCTTGAATTTTTTATAGTTCACTCTGCAATTCACGAAATCGGCCTTATCATTTATAAAATTGTTATAGATTGTGGTATAGTTACATGCTGCCAGACGTTTCCACGACCAGCAGCAACTTTATTGTTCGCTTGCCTTGTAGCCTCGATTTGTGATTTCCGCTGTGTTTGTCACGAGGAAACGCCTCCATAGCATGCGGTGCGCTGCTTGCTTCGTTATCCCCGGTATCGGGAGTTTTGTTGACCTGGTTTTGATGTTCCCTGTTTATGTTCCCTGCTGGCTTTATCGTGTTATGACACTAGCGATATTGATTTATTCATGAACTCCTTATACAGCTGTTGTCTGTGTCTCAAACACTAGAACACTAAGCATTTTAACTTCAGGCATCTCACCTCTTTTGTGTATCAAAATCGTTTTATACTTGTATTAACATAATTTACCCTACACATTATAATATTTAATTAATAAGTAGTGTGAAAAAAAATAGAGAGAGAAAAAAAACAAATGTGATGGTATAGGCTGTTCACGGTTAAATGAACACTTTCGAAAGCCCTGCTTAAGATCTACTTGTATGCACGATGTATATTCCCCTGCCTTATGTAAAATTAAGATTGCCATGGGCCTCATAACCTTATTCATGCGTCGGTCAAATGAAACTATGAAATTATTAAGAAAGTAATTACTATTCAAGTTTGCTCATTTTTACACTTCGATTCATTAAAAAAGCAGAAAGCGAAAGAAATAATTTAAGTTATAGCAAATGGTTACCTAAAACTTTCTATTCGACGTTCAGATATGGAACTACTTGCTATCCATCGTTACCAACTTAACAGGGCGAATGTCACTTAGTGCAGTGAGCCCATTAAAATATATGCATGCAGGGGCAGTGACTTTTTTCTAAGGCTCATTTGTAAAGTGCTCACTTTGTCGTGATCAGCCTAGTTGCTCACTTTGTCGTGACCTAGTAAGAAATAGTTCTTATGCGACATATTATTACAGTGAGTGCGCACGAATGCGGCGCGTTGGCCCTCTGGTGTAATTTTTTTTAGCTTTGTTTACACGAGGCGGAGAAATATCCTAAAAGTGGAACTTTACCAGGGCTTCAGAAAAGTTGAAAGTAACCGTAAGTGGGTTATACGAAGATTTTCTGTGTAATAGGTAGGGGCAGGTGTATTTCGCGAAAATATTAATGGCCATCCTATACTTCAATATCCTACGTCCACAACCACAACTTCCTGTGGTTATCGTCCGCGTGTCTAAGTGAGAAGACATGTTCCTATTTGACTGGGCCAATCGTAATAAAGTACTCCGACACTGGACGTCCACGATTCGCGGACAGACACTTGAAGCACGTGACATTTAAAGTAATCCAACCACGAAAGTACGTATGAACTAAAGTGTTTTGGAGTACAACTGGTCTCGAAATATTTTCGCGAAAAAAACACCTGTCCCTAGTAAAAAGGTGGAGAGCCGAGCATTTAAACCCGCGAGTGTGCAGGGAGGCGCCGAGACAGCCGTTTACGACATTGTCGGTCGTCACCCTCGAGTCTCCCCCCCAACACACAACCAGCACCACGGGTTGTTTACTCTGCCTGCAGCCTCGCCAGCTCGTTTCACTCGGCCCTTCGCGGAGGCCGGGGTCCGTGTGACGTAGCCACCGCCGCAAATATTTGCGCGCGCGTCGGAGATTGCCCGCCGTGTTTGCACATGCCGCTGCCGAACTAGGGTCTGAGAGGGGCAAGGCTGCAGGGCGGAACGAAATTTTCGCGTCATTCATCCCCCCCCCCCAACCCCCGCTTCCCCCATCAACCATTCACTCATTTACTCGCACACTCTCTATTTTCTCCCTCCCTCCCTTGTCTCTTGCGCAACTTCCTTCCCGCTTGCGGGGTAATGAAATCCGTCCCCCCTTTAACAGTTTCACCACCCTATTAAGAGCCCTTAACATGTCTTTTTTTTTTTTTTCATGCGTGCCAACATTATAGAATGTAGGAGACCACGTTCTAATGTTTTATCTCGTAACCTGTTTTCGTCTGTAATGTTTATTGAAATGCGTAAGATTAATTTTTTGTCGGAGGAATATCAAATCCATACAAATTTACTGTTTGCAACTATCTATTTTCTGTTCGCGGTAAAGTGAGCACTTTTGAGGTCCTAGTTACTTTTTTACTTTCAGCCATCTTTTATTCTCTGGCCACCTTTTTAACTATATATTGCCATGTAAGTAATGACCACAGTGTGTATATTCCACCGCATTCGGAAGTGAGCTTCTAAAGCTTAAATGGAATATATTTATTGATTATTATTCCAAATGCGAGGGCTTTCAAAGTGCTCACTTTACCGTGAATAGCCTATAATAAATATGTGTTTACAAAAATCTGGAGTGCAATCCTCGTAGTCACGAAATATATACACTCCATTCATGGTTACTTCCAACTTTGCTGAAGTTCTACTTTCAGGCTGTTCCTCTACCTCATGCAAACAATGCTAAACCAAATTTAAAAAAAAACTATGCCAAAGGCTCAACCCGCCGCATTCGTGCGCACTCAGTTTAATAGTATTTTGCGTGAGATCTATTTTTTACTATGTATTACCAACACACTTACATTCTCCCTGTTCGTATAGGCATTAATAGAAACAAAAAATTCGCGTTATTATTCGGCATCAGGCTAAACTTCACAGTACTGTATATTCCCAAGCCAACATGGTTTCTCCATTGGCTGCTCTATACCTCTGAAGTGACTCCCTTTGTGACTGGACTGCACGTGATTTGATTACACTATTGTGAAGTGTGCATTTATTGGCGCCAACTCACCAGGGCGTCTCAAATGAAACATGGTCCAGTAACAAACTTTTTGCGACGTTATATTTGTTTGAAGTTAAACGTGTCACCGAGTAATAACGCGAATGTTGCAGGTCTCTAGGCATTAATTATAAACGAAACACAATTTATAAATTAAATGTAAATAAAATTTTAATTTATTAAAAAATAAAATCACTAAATGTTAACAGAAGTATAAAACTCTTGAGATACGTGACGTGTTTAGGAAACATCCAAACACGGTATACATATGTGATTTTTCAAAGGTTTGTTTCAAAAAGCGTGGAGAAAACGCAAATAGACTATTCGCTATCAGTTTATAGTGTATTTTTGTTTCTAATCAAACTCGATTTCATCGCGGCTAATTGAGACGATATTAATCCGTTCAGGACTAGCGAGTCGAAATTCCACTAACCACTATTAATTTCGATAAATTTCAAACAAACCACAGCAATATGCGGTCGTGCAACAAAACGTTCGTCCATTATAATAACTGTGGCAAAGTCTGCGAGCAAAGAAATTACTACCCACAGAGGTGCTTTACAACTGTCTGCCCTCGCGTTGCAAACTATAAATTATAGAGCGCTGAAATAAATATACGGTTTTCTTTACGTATAACATATTTAAAAGGGACAATCCTAAAACTTCAGCAAGAAAGTTATGTATATCAAGGATTTTTCGCCATTTCCTTTCCTTTGAGCAATGCACTTCAGAAAACAAAAGCCGTTTGTGATATAAACTCGAGTCGAATACATTTGTATAGAATAAGTAGGCCCTATGCTATGGGAAGAAAGAGTAATTATAATCAATGACAGAAGATTTCATAACTTGAGATTCGCAGATGACATTGCACTCTTGACCAGCGACATTGAGGAACTCCAAACCTTGGTTTCTGATCTTGCCTCTTGAGTGTAAAACAGTTGGCCTGAGCATAAATCTTTCAAAAACAAATTTTATGTCCAATAAATGGGCCACAGTGGGGAATATAAAAATAAATAATATATATTTAGAAAACATCAGTGAGTACATTTATCTAGGCCAGCTTGTGAATATGGAAGGAGATGTAAGACCAGAAATTTTCCGTCGCATCAAGCTTGGACGGCAAGCATTTGGAAAACATTCTATTGTTCTCAAATAAAATATGCTCATAAATCTGAAGAAAACAGTTTACGACCAGTGCATTCTTCCCATGCTGACTTACGGCTGTGAGACCTGGACACACAATGAGTTTACAAAATGAAAACTTAGATCAGCCCAAAGAGCTATGGAAAAGTCACTGCTGGGTTTTACTAGACAAGACAAGGAAAAAGCAACAGACATCAGATCAGTCACTAAGGTCAAGGACATCTTGGAGAAGACAGCCGCCTTGAACTGGCAATGGGCCGGCCGTGTTGTTCGGACGAAAGATGAAAGATGGACCAAAACGGTGTTGGAATGGAGTCCAAGAAATCATCGGAGATCAAGAGAAAGACCACCAGACCGTTGGGACGGAGACATACGCAGGGTTGCTGGAGTTAACTGGCAGAGAATCGCCCAAGGCCGTTCTACCTGGAGAAGACTATAGAAATTCTACCTGAATTCCAAACTCTAAGAGGTCACATCATTTCGTGATTGAACTGGCTGATGATGATGCTACACCCCCAACGAGAAGTGAAGCCTAGCTATAGTCGGCCTACTAACAACATCCCGCGGACGAAATAATAATCTGAACGTTTATACATGAAGAAGAACCTATCAGTCTCTCCTCTAGGTACTGTAAAAACTACGTCAACATGGGAGTTCGTGAAAGCGCCGTTGAACATCCATAAATGCTTCACATAACTGTTTTCAAAAGGCGCTATCTCATAAACGCGGCTGCCTATGTCAGGTGAGAGGATAGGGTTTCACATGTTACATTATTTTGGCATGTATCATACACCTTCCACGATATCATTTTCAAACAAAAATCTGTTGTCCGTCTTTGCCCGTGCCATATTTCTACAGAAAGTTTGTTGGTCAATTTCTAACCCCTTAACTGTGCAAGTAATTAGTACACTTTACTGGCGCCCTGTGTACCCGGACTGTTTCCAGCCCTGCTCAGAGGAAGAGAGAACCATTGTAAAGTGAGCACTTTAGAAATGAACCTCAGAAAAAAAGTCACTGCCCTTCAATCCATATATTTTAATAGGCACGGTGAGTGACATTCGCCCAGTAAAGTTGGTAACGATGAATGAAAAGTAGTTCCATATCTTAACGTCGAATAAAAAGTGTTAGGTAACCATTTGTGATAACTTAAAATTATTTATTTCGCTTTCTGTATTTTTTTATGCATCAAAGTGTAAAAATGTGCAGATTTGTAAAGTATTTACTTTGTTAATAATTTCACAGTTTCATTTGACCGACGCATGAATAAGGTGATGAGGCCCATGGCAATGTTATTCTTACATAAGGTGGAAGAATACACAACGGGCATAGAAGTAGATCTTAAACAGAGCTTCAAAAGTGCTCATTTTACCGTGAACAGCTTGTAGTAGGTGTAACTGGTCTCTGTGCCAGATCTCCACTTTCTGCCAGTGGTAGGGATGGCAGCGATGTACCCACAGTACGTCCCACATGGTCGAATGGGACACGCCCATTTGGCGCGCTGTGGAGCTTGTACTACTGGAGGGCGTGTCGTCGATGTGCTGATATATCACTTCCTCAAGTTAAACAATGCGCACATACTGTGTACGGCCAGCTTTACGCATGTGTGTCTACAATATGGGAACCGTAACCCACCTTTTTACTGCGGACTTTGTAGGCGTTGTACAAGGTATTCGGCAAAAATAAGTTTTCAAAACCCAGTTTTCATAGGATCATATTTCCTTTAATATTCCGTTTAGGTATACAGTGTTCTGTATATTTTAAACTGTATTGCTCATAAGGAATCATCTCCCGTAGTTTGGGCGTTCAATTTACGAACACTCTGTATATAGGCATAGAGCCCTGTTACTTGCCCCTGAGAAATCTGTATGTAGAGTTACGAGGAACATGGTACGAGGAAGATCGAGACTAATCTAGCACCTTCCAGTGCATTACATCACACACAGACGACCATAAATGTAGCTTCATGCTCAATTTTTGCTGGCTTAAAAAAAAGAGCTGTTTTCCCCTATGACCCTGAGTGCTGCATGCAAAACACAGCTGCTGTATAGGCAACAGTGCAACCAGGCTAATGCATCTTCTGTGGAAATACTCCCCACACACAGCTCTTCGTAGCAGGATTTTTTCATCTCTCATACCATCTTGCCAAATTTTCTGGCGCTTTAACTGCGTTACAGAGTGTTAGTAATCCACGTTTTTTTTCTGCGAAACTGTTAAACGTGCGTCCAATGTAATGATCTACGAAACAAACACATACTTCAGACGAGGGCCAAGTCGTCACGCACATTAGAAACGCCATTTTTGAGTACTCCAAAATGGCTACAAATGGCTTCTCCAAAACCTTGTATCTCAAAATATATGTTTCAGATGTATACATATCTACGCAAGGGTTCTACATTGAACTTTCCTATAGACTTTCCACCAATAAAATAATAGCATTGCCTGCTGAAAGTCCCAAATGTAGACGCAATGCGCCAGTTCAGAACCTTGTGCTTGGGGGCGACGGCACACTTGATGCACGTGGCAGTGTCGCCCTTATCGCTCCTGCGCCTCTCGCCATCAAACGCGGGAAAAGCGTCAGGCAGGCGGTGGCCTTAAGCCAGAATGGCATACGTGACGAGGACACTTCCGTAACAAGCGACGCGTGAGCGCGGTAATTTGAATAAAATCGTGACACACCGATTAATTTCATTTGTGTGTAGTGTAGTGAGTCAAACACTATGGTGTGCATTTTATTGTAGATACAATTTAATTCTCGTATTCAAAAGCTGAGATAGTATTTGAAAAAATAAACCCCTTGAATAATTTTAAGTATTTCATATTGAGGTTTTTAAAGGGGTGTACTCATTTGGTGTGACACCTGAAGATCCATTTCTATATAGTGTTGTAACCAAATGAGGGATTGTGATAAAGTATGTTTTATTCATAGGCTGTTATCGGTAAAGTGAGCATTTTCGAAAGCCTTGCTTAAGACCTAATTTTCTCCTCATTTTCATCCTTCTTCCTCATGTAAATTTAACTTTACTGTGGGCCTCGGCACTTTATTCATGCGTTGGCTAATTAAAAAGTGACATTTTTAGGAACATAACTGTGTTATTAATGCGCTAATTTGTAATCTATTGAGTATATAGAAATGAACACCAGCTTTATTTGTCATCAATGTTAACATTGCACTTTCAGTGTTAAGTCAGGACGTAGAACTATTTTACCTGTCTCGCTGCCAACTTAACACCTTTTGTAGAAATGCTTCGTTTTCGCATCGTAATTTAGGATTCATAGTACATAATTACTGACATTGTACGATTATAGAAAATTTACATTTTACGCGTTGTTTAGTAATTTCGTGCGTAATTTTAATTGTGTGCTACCTGCTTGTAAAACGCCAGGGACATATTTATATTTCATCAATAATTCCCTGCCTTTTGCAAACAGGAAATCACACAGTGAAAATTAGATACACAAGTATTAAGCAACGAGTAAATTGTAAATGTTCTATAATCAGACATTTCCAATAATACCTCTGAAACTGAAATTATGACACGAAAACGAAAAATTTCTTCATGATAGGTTAAGCCGAGCCTTAAATGGGTGCCCGCAGGCCTGTGTGTACGGCAACGCGTTTAACGGCCAGTAATTTTTTTCCTGGCGTTAATTTAAGAGGTTTTCACTTTACCGCGAAGAGCATGTAGTTAAGGCCCTTACACAATATAAAACTTTAACATTTTACTTCACATTTCCTTACGTCTGACGAAACTACCAATACACTATTGAACATCGCTTCTGCGAGCTTCATAAAAATGTTTATCATTTTATGTAAATCGTCGTCATATTGTACAGGGGTGCATTTTACGTACCTATTATAAAAATTTGCATAAAAAAAGTTGATTTCAAACCAAAATACTCACTTCTTTGTTTTACTAAAAATATCAATTCATATGTTTGCTCTTCGTATTATATTCGTTTGCCATTTATTTAATTCAAGACGAGCTTTGTTTAATATACCGATAAGAAAATGACCCTACAGTAAAATAACACACATTTCACATAACCTGTGTTAGATTCTCAGCTAAATGGCTGCTTGACTTCGACTTTAAATTTCAACCTTTTGACAGTTCCATTGTGTCGAGCTCCATAAGAAACAACACGTCGGGAATCAAATGGTAAAGTCAATTCGTAAAGTCAAATGTTGAAAGTTTTCAAACGTGCGAGGACTTTTACAACGTGCAGGCAGCACGAAGAGCTCGCAACATTGTAGTTTTCTTGTGTTTCGCGCCAAAGCAGGAGATCCCACGAGAGAGAGAGAGAGAGAGAGAGAGAGAGAGAGAGAGAGAGAGGCGTTGTCGAGGCATAAATCGGCTTCGCGCGCCGTCGAGGGCGCCTGTGTGTTTCAGAGGCGTACGACACATTAGCGACCCCTCCTCGCCTCTCTACAGGCGGGTTCTTAAACAGCCCCGCGCTTTTCAGACGACAAAAAAAAAAAAAACCCGCGCCTGAATATGAGCACCACGCGCCTAGGTGTACGCCTCAAAGTGTTTTCAAAGCGGGTGCGGGGCGGGATGCCAAGTGCGTGCTCTCCGTTGCGGACAGAGTGGTGCAGGGTTTACCGCACACGGTCTCTCTTTTCTGTGCGAGTCCCACCCCCCCGTCTTTCCCAACCACAACCACCCTGGCGCCTCCATTCCGCGAGCGTAATTTGTGGCCCACATGGAGTTTTGAATAAAACAGCGAGCTCCGTGTTCTCTGCCGGCCTTCTCGTCCGCGCTGTACACTCAGTGCTGTAAAAAAACTGCGTCGTTCGGCTGGAGCTCGCTGACCACGGAACTGTAAAAATAAATATTCCTGGTGAACACTTCTATAGGTTGTATAAGGCTAGCTGAACACCTTTGAAATCGACGGTTTGAAAAATGTCACTGCCCCCACCTGCTGTTCGTGATAAAGTGAGCACTTTTGAAACCAGCCCTAGAAAAAAGTCACTGCCCCTACATGCATATATTTTAATGGGCGCAATGAGGGACATACGCCCAGTAAAGTTGGTAACAATGGAGGGAAAGGAGTTCCAACTCCGTCGAATAAAAAGTGTTAGGTAACCATTTGTGATGACTTAAATTATTTATTTCGCCGCCTGTTTTTTTTTTTTTAATTCATCAGAGTGTAAAAATTAGCAGATTTGTAAAATATTTACTTTTCTAATACTGTCACAATCTCACTGGACCGATGCATGAATAAAGTGATGAGGCCCATGAAAATGTTAATTTTACATTAAGCGTAAGACTACTCAACGTGCATACAAGTAGACATCAATCAGGGCTTTCAAAAGTGCTCATTTTACCGCGAACAGCCTATAGGAATGCCACCATGAATGTATGGGGGAAACAACATTCGCGTTTTCTCACTCTAAGTAGTAAGTTTGCGAATAGTTTTTTTCACAGAGGCACGTGCGTGTGCACGTACAAACCATTTGTTGTGAATGTTAGGGAGAAGAAATTTACTGAAAACCATTCTAGTTTAGTTTTATCAAGGACAGTCATATTGTTTGAGGTAAACCCCATGTACGATGTATTTCGTTAGTTCAAAAATATGTAATGTATCACAAGCGTTTTATACTTCTGTTAACATTAAAGTATCTAATTGTTTGGAGTAATGAATTTTACTTATATTTAATATCTTAATTGAAAAATTTCATCTATAATTAAAGACAGGAGAAAATAGGTGTGTTGATAATGCCTAGTAAAAAGTAGTTCGTATGCTAAATAGTATTACATTGGGTGCGCACGAATGCAGTGCTTTCTTTGTCCCTTTGGTGTTTTTTGTCTTGATCCTGGGAAGTTTTTTATGCACGAACCGTCGGAAATTGTATTCTGGAAGTTAGCAACTCTTCACGAAAGTTGGAAGTAACCAAAACTGGACTTAAGGTTCAATATACTGTTAATCAAGAACGAAAGTTTGCCTTGTTAAACGCTTTACGTCCAAATTGCGTGTTGGGAGGGGTCGGTGGGAACGGGCCTACAGGAGGATCGATGGTTGAGTTCGGGTGTACCCTAATTATGGCACGTAATACCATAATTTTTGTAATCCGTGCGATATTTTCAAAACTGTACAAGAATTGAATCTGCAGGCTTTAGGCATGCTGACGCAATTTAAAAGAATATTTTCCAAGGTCCCATGGTTCGCGATATACTAGCAGAAACTTTTTTATGCTTACCATAAATATCTCTGCTGGCGGCGAGCATACCAAATTTCGCCGCTAGCTTTCCAAAAAGCTTTCGCTGGTCGAGATTGGACAAACGGTTCAGAATTTATTATATTTTAATGGAACGAGTGTACCATAATATAACATACTTCGTTATTAACATAATATTCACACAGCTGCAAGTGTCGAGAAGTGTATTTACTCAGCCCGTACATACCACAAATAATTATTTCTGACAAATTTTACTTTTGTGGTACAATAAAATCAAATCGGGTAGTTATTTAATATCTCATACATACCACAATTGTCTAATTCACCTGTGTATTCCGCGGACCCGCCCTCTGGTGCTTTTCTTATTGGACATGTAGATAGAGTTATACGTTTCAGTGATTTCTGACGTAAATACGTCTTTAAATTAGCGACCATAGTGGGAGTCAATCCGGAAATCCGATGATAAAATCGAGGTATACAGTTTGGCATTGCAGCTCCGAATCCACCGTCTAAATTAAAAACTCAATTACAGCATTCGATTGCCAAAGGATCAAAGAATATGTTACGTTGAGTGAGGACTGCGAAGCATCGCACAGGAGGGGGAGGGGGGGGGCGCAATTTTGAGTTCGCTTCGCCACGTCTCATAACTTCCGCCTGGTACTTATGACTATGAGAAGCTACAACGCTCGTTTAAGTTTCAATCGACAGCATTCTTCAAGATCAGTCGATTGCGTGTATAAAAACATTTTTGTGGCGTGGTCATGGTGAAATTGTATGAGATTAATGTAAAAAATTAAGAAAACTTAACACAATGTCGGCCTATAATCGTCAAAAGCCAAGTCGAAATACAGAAATTTTATGCGGTTGGAAAGAGCATCTCAAAAGCAATCCAGCGATGCCCATAAAACCCCATATGATCGAGTGAAGCGGTACCGGGAACGTATAAAATAACATCAAGGCGTCCGAGCGCGTAGATGCATTCATGCAAAACAAAGTCCGTGTCCCCAACACAGCCAAACCCAATTTTTGTTTGTAATGCATGCAGCTATAGGTCGTTCGCGGTAAAATGAGCACTTTTGGAAGCCCTGCTTAAGACCTACTTGTACATACGTTGTGTGTTCTTCCACCTTATGTAAAATTAACATTGCCATTGGCCTCATCACTTTATTCATGCGTCGGTCAAGTGAAACTGTGAAATTATTATAAGTGTAAATGTTGTACGAATCTGCTAATTTTTCACTTCGATGCATTAAAAAAACAAGCGAAATGATTTAATGTATCACAAATTGTTACTTAACACGTATCATTGACGTTAATATATGGAATTATGTTCCCCTCCGTCGTTACCAACTTTACTGGGCGTGTGCCAATCATTCCGCCCGTTACAATACGTGCAGGTAGGGGCAGTGGCTTTCTAAGGTCGATTTCAACAGTGCTCACTTTATCGTGAACAGTCTCACGCACGCACCTTGACGAACTGAGGCGGCGCGCGGCGGCAACGTTGCGCGAGAGCAACAGCCGGACGTGACGTTCGAGGCAAGGCATGCCACCGGGGAGGAGGAGGAACCGCAGAGCGGGTCGTTGTTAGCTCGGAAGCCGTGCCAGCACACGCGGTCTGGAGACATGCCCGACCTTTACCCGGCGCATTTCTATCGCCTCCCCTACCCTTCCGCGTGCGTCTGCTGCCGAGAACTGCTTGTTTAACGTTCGACCGCTGCTGCGTCGAGCCTCACTTCCGAGCACACGCGACTCGGGGGGGTCGTCGCTGCTGCCCCGTTGTGTTTGCAGTTGGATCGCTGTTTATCAGACACGCCCGAGAGAGCAGAGGAATATTGCAGATATTGGCGCAACTCAAGAATTTAACTAAAATTCACGCAAATTTCTCACTTTCAAGCATCATTTTCTCAATATCTTCTGAAAATACGATTCATCTCTTCAATTTGACCCAACGCAATCAAGATAATTTGACCCAAATCTGCGTTCTCTTTGATCAGTGGTTCATTTTCAGGGTGAATGACGATAAAATCTGGGTCAAAAAGGGTAAATATTTACTTGAAATTTTCAATAATATCACAATTAATGTATGAAAATTCTTGGAATTTCATAAAAAATTGAAGGTTTAGCTTGAAAATTAGTCTTTAAAGAACCACACACAAAGAGAGAACACAAGTTGAAAATTGATTTTGATTTTGACCCCAAATATGATTGATTTTGTGTTGCGAATTGAAAAATTTGACGGGGAATTAGATGTTTGTTTGGATTTAGCTTGAAATTGGTTGAATTTTAGTTAAATTATTGAGTTGCGCCAATATCTGCAATAGACATCTACTCACGTGAACTCGTAGACTAAAGATGAGGTAGACCGATCTCGCTGGCCCGCGCAACCAATCTTCGTCTCCCAACACAGAACTACTTTTCTGACATGTCTACGAAAACGGCATGATTTGGATTTTGGGTTATAAAACTGATTTGTAAACAAGTGCTAAGATATGTTCTTCCTCTAACCAAATTTTAATGCAGTTTTACTAAATTCGAATTGATACACAGAGAGAAAACCTTACAAAATATTTGTTTGTATAGGGCCAAATATATATTTAAATGTCCTAACAAAATATATTGTTGAGCAAACAAAATTTGAAAAGTAACAAAATTGCTTTTGTTAGTCTAGAAAAATCTATCTTTGAATAAACAAAATCTCTGTGTTGGGCCAAAAAAAAAAGTAGACTGTCAACTAAGTATTTTGTTGAATCAACTGTATATATTTGTTTGGCCACTCATTTGACTGTTTTCGTTCGAAAATACAGCTCGAGAGTTTGTTTGTATTTTTTGTGACAATTCGGATAGCAACCGTGTTTGTTAGTGCATCTATTGATGCTTAACAATCGTATAAACATATTAATAAAACAATGCAACAAGAAACTGACAAGTAAAGCTGTAAAACATAAAGTATTTGTTTGCACACGTTGCCCAATATTTTGAGTATATCTATTTAAAAGCTTTCCAGCGTCATCAGTCGTCGCATTAGTTTAGATTACTCAGACTTAGAGCTTTGACGCAGGTGATCTAGGTTCGAAACTAGGTCGAACTTGTAATTTTTTTTTATCTCGGCCCAAACTGTTTAATGTACGTGTAACCAAACAAATCCTTAGTCGCACCAACCAAATATTACAGTCTGAGGCAAGCAAATGAGAACATCAAAATAATTTGGTTTCAAAAAACAAAATATTTTATTGCGCCTATACAAACAAATAATTTGTTGCACCAAACAAATCTTGTTTGTTTCAACAAAATCCTTTTCTCGGTGTAAACGTATGTCTATTAATATGATAATGCTTGTCGTTTAAAAATTAAGATTCAAACGAGCACGTTCATCACTGTTGACCATGTGACTTTGACAGTTGTGTCTGATTGGAGTAGGTCAGTGTTGTTCACGTGCACAGAAGACGAATAGGCGGTCTACCTCCTCTTTAGTATATGAGTGAACTTTGAGCGAATAACAGACCTGTAGACTACCAAATCCCACGCCACCTGGACGCGAGTAAAACTTACTACACTCTCAGACAACAGCCAGTTAACAAAAAATACTAGGCTCTAATATACATAGGACTGTGAAGCCTAGCCTACAGATCGTATAAAACGCGAAATTTGGTTGTTTCATAAATATGTCATGTATCAGAAGTGTTATATACTGCTGTTAACAAAATTTCTTACTTTTGGTTAAATCACACTTTTACTTCCTTTTATTTATAAATTACTATACCAGTTCACAGTTAATGCGAATTAAAATAGAGAGCAAAATAGGTGCGTTGGTAATGACTTGTAACAAATAGTTCTCGTGCAAAATATTATTAAACTAAGTGTGCTCGAAAACGGTGCGTTGTTCTTTTGGTAAAATTCATGAAATGAGATCTTTATCAGGGCTTCAGGAAAGTTAGAAGTAACCATGAACGGAAGCTGTGGCGTCAGATGATCTTCTCAGTGCCTTGACTTGGGGGTGGTCTGGTTTTAGCCCTTACGGAGAACTGTCGCCAGGCGCGGAAAACATTTGCGAATATATATATATATATATATATATATATATATATATATATATATATATTCGCGGTAATATGAGCGCTTTTGAAAGCCCTGCTTATTGTCTACTTGCGTGTACGTTGTGTATTCTTCGCCTTATGTGAGATTAACATTGTCAAGGGCATCATAACTTTACTGACGCGTCGGTCAAGTGAAACCGTGAAGATATTAGAAAATTAAATATTTTCCAAATATGCTAATTTTTACTCTTAAATTAATAAAAAAACACAAAGCGAAAGAAATAATGTAAGCTATCAGAAATGGTTATCTAACACTTATTTATTCGACGTTAAGATATGGAACTACTTTCCATCCATTGTTACCAACTTTACTGGGCGCATGCCACTCAGTGTGCCCGTTAAAATATATGCAGGCAGGGGCGGTGACTTTCTTCGAAGATTGATTTCGAAAGTGCTCACTTTATCGTGAACAGCGTCTAATCGTCGGGGAAGAGGGGAACAATACCAGGCATTTTGGTTTTCTCAATTTTTCGGCTTACATACGTCTTCTCCCTGGAGATGTATTTTGTATGCCCGAGGTCTAGAAGCGTGGGAGAGCTAAGGGCGTCCCAATGACCCGCATCGCGTGTCTCGTCGCTTCTCTGCGCAAGGTACTGGACTAGCGGGCAGGTCTTTAAGTTGGCAACTCGCCTCTTGAGATTCTCAGATGTGACCCTATCGTTTTCATGTGTAAAAATAAAGAGAAAAAAAAAAGTGCTGCATGTCCCAGTTTATAAGTAGCCAGTTTCGGAAAGGTCGTACGTAAAAATGATTGCGAAGTATTCCCATGTTATCAGCTCTTTTTCACTAGAACAACCCGCCAAAAAAATGGAGCATTTTTCAGATGACAGCTATGTGACTGAACCTCCTGCTCGCTGTTTGGAAGCCTGGGCAGACGTTGCCCTTAAGTTACACCAAAGAATGTTGGACAGTTTTTTTTTTTTTGGCTCGGTATACTATAAGTAATAGTTCCTCGAACTTAACGTCTCGTTACAGTTTCCTTGATTGATTAAATTTTCAGTCGTGATAGCTGACAAGAAATGAGTGATTATTTCTATCGGGAGGGTGGAAAAAATGGGGGTAGGGGGGTTAATACATCAACCGAGCAATTGGTGCTTTAAATAATGTATAATGCAATACTATTACACAAAATCTGAACTGCAGGCTGCGCCGAAAATTTCCCATAATCTAGATGACGGGTGCCGATCCGCCTCAAAGCCGTGGTCCTGGGTTTTTTCTCAGAGCAGAAGTTCTCGGTGAGATAAGAAAAGAGCACTTGACATCCTGCACCAGATTGGAACTTTTTCACGATAAACTTCCGTGTTATCTAGATGTTCGCTCCGTTGATTGAGACTATTTCAATCATATACTCACTGGAGGCGTGGTGAATTATGGCTCCATGTCCAGGATGGCGGGGGGGGGGGGATTATTGCAGTAACGGAACACACTGTGCGTCGTGAACTCGAGGTATAATTATGGTCAGTGTTGACAACCTTAGCCGAATTCAGCTACATGTAACTAAAACATGTAGCAGAATGGGTGTGGACGAATGTCGAAATGTTGCTGAATTCATGTTAGATATAGTGACTTTTTTTTTTTTTAGTAACTTACGTACTCCTATTTTAAATTCATTTTATCCTTTTCCCAGTACGACCAAGGCGATCCGAGTTCAATCCCCGGCCGGGTCACTCCGAATTTTAGCATGTGAGAATCGTGCCGGATGATGCCGTTGGTTGGCGGGTTTTCTCGGGGATCTCCCGTTTCCCCGCCTCTTCATTCTGGCACTGCTTCATACTCACCTCAATCACCCTCATCGGCTCTCAAGACCTTGATGTTCAGAGATGTTCAAATCTATCACTTTTTCCCAGTAAAAGACACCCTTAACAGCCCGGTATTTCAGCTTAAATAAAATCTCTGTTTATTTCTCAGGAATAATGTCCTGATGCAATAAGTTCGCAGTGTTTTACAACGAATTGTGAGAATTGTTCAGGTTTGGAACGTAGATTAGTTATTTTCTTATTTGTAGCCGAATTTCCAAAACTTGCGTAGCCGAATAGTTGGTCTTCAGGTCGAGTCCTCGGTTGTCATGACAACGTCGCTCTCGTGTTTGCGAGAAGGCAGACACGTTGGTGGTTCAAGTCTAGATCCCTAGTGACTCTGATAAGATCGCCCACTGTTCGTTGTATTTCGTTCCGATCAGCCCATCATCAGTATGCTCTGTTGTTTTTAGCCTTTCTGGGCATCATAGTGTGACGTAAATCTACTGCACTATAACAGGCTGCTAGCCGGAGACATGACAGACATATCTGTTTTCTTTACAAATTTTTATAGATAACGTGCAGACATAAATAGTAACATTTAGTGATGATAAAATGTAAACTTTTGAGTGTTTACCTCCAAAATGAAACCTACACTGCAGCTAATTTAAACGGAAACATGTACGGCGCTAAAAATATTATTTGGGAATACCAAAATAGCTCCTGGAATTCAGTTATCAGGCGAAGGCAATGAGTTAGAATTCTGCAGTGAAATTAACTACGATAAGAAACAACAGCTTAGCAGACAGTTTGCAAAAAATTATGGTTCATCTGAGATTTACGTATGAAACTTGAGAGGGGGACGTCTCATTATGTACGGAAAAATACCAGCCCGCCTACACGTTCCTAGTTGACTGCCTTTTACCTCTACATCGCCCTGGTTTGTCAACCGACAGCCCGCCGGCTTGCTAAGTTGCACGACGCAAAATCATCGTTTCACGGCAAAATTATTATGAAAGACTTTTTTTATACTTACAAGCTAACTGTTACTTACTGTGTACACAATCTAGCAGTGTGGGATCGACTAACGGTGACGAATACGTGAAGTTCGCTTGCAGATCCCGACACGGACATCCCACTAGCATAACTGCTGGGAACAGACTGGGTAACATGGCAGCCATCCATAGTTCGTCATGCTCACGCCTAGAGCTCTAGCTTCGTCGTACCTACAGGGAGCGCGCGCCGTAATTCTAAATAGAATAGATGGCGTTCCATGCGCAAATTCTAAGAATTACTCGACCTGCAACTCTTTACTATTGTAACCCCCTATTGCAGTTCGCCCCTAATTTTGATTTAGTATTTAAATCCCCGCAGCAGCTTGTGTCGGCAGAGACTGATGGCTGCTGGGGACAGTACCAATCCTGAGATAAGTAATCGTATATTCATAATTTAGGGATCATAATACCAATAATGTAGAATTGGACAATTGCTGTCCAAAATTGCTTGTAGAAGTAAATTTTGTTTGCTAGGATGTCGAAGCTAAACCAGATAAAAAAATACAAAATTGTTAAAAATTTTAATCCTTTCAGTTAAAGCTATTGAAAATCACTTAGCTTCCCATGACAAAAATTATTACAGTAATGACAAGAGCATTCATAAATTATGTAGAATGTTGTGTAATAAAACACATTTAAAAGAGAAATGTAAAAGTTAAGGCTGTTTTGGAGGTTCCCTGATTTTGCAGCCGGTAATTTTGTTTGAAAATGTAAACGCATTAAAACAAATTTCTACTGTATTTTATAAAGTCAAGGCAAATTCCATTAAAAAATTGTTATTGAGAATTTAATTCCTAAAATGGGTAGTAGCAGGATAAAGTTTGAAAATGCCCGAATTTTATGGTGGTTTCTGTTCAGAATTGTATTTAAAAAATACCATCCTTTTAATATATATATATATATATATTGCGAATCAGTGTCATTCTGTGACAGATCTCCGCTAAATGTCATTTTTTAAAAGAAATTGCGAATTATAATGTGTCTTTTGAGACATGTGTACCACACACACACACACACATACATATATATTATTGCTATTTCTTTGTATTCCTTTTATATTTTGCTTAGAGCATAATGATTGTAGCTTTGATCATAAAATATAATCCACCTTTTCAAAGAACTTGAGCGTGTGTTTTGTAGTTTTGTAACCAATTTCTGCTTCATTATGGATTGAGTTTTGATGTACGACAGTTTGGTCGCGGTCACTCGGGAAAAGATACCTTGCGTCGGCCTACAGTGTAGGACGATGGAAGGGCCTCGAACTTCACAAGTAACAAGCAAGAACTGTCGGATTTGTTATATATACACGAAGTCGATTATAGTCCAATCGCGGTTACTTCCAACATTTCTGAAGCCCTGCTGAAGTTCTACTTTCAGGATATTCTTCCGCTTTATGCAAATAAAGCTCAGCCGACTGTAGAAAATCACACTAAGGGGCAACGCACCTCATTTGTGCGCCCTCAGTTAAATATTTTTCACTTGAGAACTTTTTTTTACTAGGCATTGCCAACACACCTAGTTTTTCTGTGTTTCCATTGATATTAATAATGAATTAAATATTCTTATATCAAGATAAAATATAAGGAAAATGCCCATTTAACCAACAATTAAATATGGTTGTATTAGTACAAAAGGTTTGTGATACGTGACAAATTGTGAGGGGGGGTGGGGGTGGAATGAACATGTCATACGTAGGATGACTTTTCATAGGTTTGATCCAATAAATGTGAAGGAATTTCGAATGGCCTAGTCAGCTGTCTCCCTGTAATTAAAACCTTACTGAAATAACTACTTACGTAGCGATGTGTGTTGTTAGTAGAAACGCGCTTTACACCGAGCCGAAGTCTCGTTTCCGTCGCCCTTTGTTGTCTTCGCAATTAATTGTTGATTCCGTCGCTAGGCTGCGCTCCGCGCGAGCGAGTCTCTTTCGGAAGATCTCCGCTCTCCGTCTGACCCTCTGGTTGTGTCACAGGCTGTTTGATGAAGAGCTATCGATTTCCCGGCCACCCACCTCCTGTGTTTTACAATGCCCTCGCTCCCCCCCCCCCCCTTTCCCGACAAGGATATCCTACCGTTCTCTCACAGTCTCCCTCCCAAACCCCTTCGCTTGCCAAATGTTTACCTGCTACTCCAGACTTGTTTTCTTTCTGGCCCGTTATTGACGACGGGTTCCTAGAGATGCGAAGTATCCACTTCCATCACCCCCTACCCCCCTGCCACCTTCTTCATCCTCTGTAGTCCGCGCGTCTCATCCGCTCCTTCCTCACCGAGCTTCTTTTTCTCCGACTTTCCCGTCTCCGCTTGTCCTGACAACCTCGGGGAAGATAAAAAAAAAAAAAAAACAATATGAATTGCAGCTTGACTTTCGGAAACACAACTAGAAAAAAAAATTTCCCCTCCCAGAACTTAAGACTTGGGGGAGATACTGCTGAGGGAAGGAAAAGTAGGCCAGCCCAAAGTCTCGGAATAGGCTAGACGTCAGCAAAAGAAATAAAACCCTAGATCGCCTTTTGACTCTCGTGGGATTTCTGCGTCGTGGACGACGGCAGTAAATTAGAAACAAAGGGAACCGCGGGACGGGAAGTTTCAGATGTCGATGGAGGGGGGGGGGAGCCTTCGTGACGCCGGGGGGGGGGGAGCCTTCGTGACGCCTTAGTAAATGTGCGACGTTGAAAGAAAACGAAAATAAAGTTTGTAAAAGCTTCACGGGAAGGAAACTTTAGTAGTGAAAAGCAATGCTGGTAATTTTTAATACAAGTATAGGAATCAAACACAACAGCGTTGTTGGTTGGTTCGAACTCTTTGAATGGATGAAAAAAAAACTGGTCGAAGTTGCTCCCTAAAATGCAAAACATTCAAGGTCACTAGAGCATTGGTGCATTGTGGGTGACGAATGCAGATCTGTACCGCAAGGTCAGCGCTACCTAACGGTAATGGCGCATGAAAGCAGTATATTTTGCACGATTTACAATATAAGTCGTTTTCCAAAGAGGGTTTATCGAAATTTTCTGCCCGACAAGACGTAAATAATCATTTTCAACGCCTTTTTACGTTGTTATACATTCACTGCCTTCATTATTCTCGGAGCGTTGATGGAAGAAAATAAATACTTGTTTTTTTTTTTCCTTGCCTTCAATAAGTGCTCCGAGAATAACGAATGCAGTGAATACGTAACAATGCAAGGTGTTCAAAACTGTTATTTACGTCTCGTCAAGGCAAAAATTTCGAAAAATCCTCTGTGAAAAAAGTTGTAACAAAAAATATGTAAATATACGGTTTTCGTGCACCATTGCCCTTAATATAATAATCGATTGTGGTAATACTAAACGATTTGAACAGCTTCAGCTCACTCTCCAATACGGCAAAAGTTTACCAAAGTGAGCATCCTAAAAATTTGACTGCGAGTATTTACAACTCAATGCACCCCTCAATAAACAACATTCCAGAACTGTTATTGCAATATTACGCAATAAAAATTTATATGAAGTACGGGAGAACATATGATTACTGTGGTCAACATACTCGTAGGGCTGGTAGCGTGGGGAGTATGTGGTTATAGGCTGTTCACGGAAATATGAGCATTTTTGAAAGCCCTGCTTAAGATCTACTTGAATGCACGTTGTGTGTTGTTCCATCTTATGGAAAATTGACACTGTCATTGGCCTCGTCACTTTATTCGTGTGTCGGTCAAGTGAAATTTTAAAATTAGTAGAAAAGTACATATTTCCCAAATATTCTCTTTTTTACACTTCGATACATAAAAAAAAAAGTACAAAGCTAAAGAAATTTTTAAGTTACTACAAATTGTTACCTAACACTTTTAATCTGACGTTAAGATATGGAACTATTTTCCATCCATCGTTACCAAATTTACTGGGCGAATGTCACTCAGTGCGCCCAGTAAATATATGCAGGCAGAGGCAGTAACAGCCTTCACTTTATTTATCCGTATTTATACACGCATTGCCTATCGGGACTCTGAAAAGCCATGTGTCATAGGTGTAACTTTTCATGTCTGTCGATTATAGGGTCAGAAGCACCGACTTTTGCCGCTATACGAGCTCAATATTTCAACTGGTTTGGCTGTCAGATGTAGTTAAAAATTTTCCCAGGAACTGTGGGGAATAAACCAGGTATTTGGCGACATTTACTCACGGGCTTTCTTCTGGTCGTGAGACAATAAACTCGCATAAAATGTGTTCCCGAGAGATGGAAATATTTTATTTTCCTTACATTTTACCGCTTTTCGTGACCAGGCCGTGTATAGTATTTGCGAACATTGAGATAACGATGAAAGTTCCTGCACTTGACACATTCTACAGTTCGTATGAAAGTTTGGCGTTGCATTTACCTGTATAATGTGGATGTGTCGTTAACACAAAGCTGTGAAGGGGAAAAAATAAGTTCCGACGGCCTAGAAAAGTTGAACACTTGCGGGTTTTGCCGAAGACAGCAGAGTCATCTTAAAATAATAATAATAAAAGTAAAAGAATAAAAAAATAATAATTAGTAAGATCCGAAAAAAAGGAAATTTAATGTACAGAATCTCAAATCCCGGCTAGCCACGAACTATCCAGAGAAGCATTTAGTTCCCTCGCACATGCAGTAGGCTGTTACTATATGCTATTCACGGTATAGTGAGCACTTTTTAAGGCCCTTCTAAATTTTTCCTTTCATCCTATTTCCATCTTCCTGCTGCTTTCTAATATAAACATTGCTTTGTGACGAATAAACACGGTGTACACATTTCACCACCCTCAAAATTTAATGTCCGATGTTTCAATAATATATATTTATTAGTGGTGTAAGCATGTTGGGAGGGCCTTAAATAGTGCTCACTTTACCGTGAACAGCCTGTAACCGGAGCGACGAGCTCCTTGACAGCTGAAGAATTAGGATACGAAACACCTAAAAAAAAAATGAACATTCGAATACACGTACGATAGATATGAAAATAGATGCGAGTTTTAGGTCGCGCAGAAAATTTCTACCCCATCAAAATGTCGCAGCCCAGGAAGGCCGGATAGAAATACACAGCAAATATTAATCCCGTCAAAGAATCATTGTAACTCGCCCAGGTTAAGTAAAGGAAAAAAAAATTTACACCTGGAGAATGCAAATACTACGTCATCGTAATGGCAGCTACCAAAATTAATTCGGAAGGTTTTGCAATAAGTATTGTTACATGGCGCCAGAGGCGCGTTTCCGAGTTCGTGAGGGATTTGGGGAGGGGGGGGGGGGGGCACGATAAAAATAAAAGAACTAAATTTGATTTTTAATTTATCCACACAGCTATTATTTACATCATTAAACTACCTATCTCTACTATTAGTCTTTATTACTCGCAGTGAGCGCAATATTTGACGTCGATCTCAATGTCTAATTAAAGCCTGTATCAATGTTCCTGTATTTGTTACAGTCTCTTAATTGACAGTCATTATTTACACATATTCGTTATTTCTCTTATAGTCTATTCGTGGTTTTTGAATCAAACCTAAAAAAAATCACCCCATGTATGACGTGTTTAGTTATTTCCTAGTTACGCCATGTGTCGCAAGCGTTTTATAGCTCTGTTAACCTAAAAATATCGTATTTTTTGTCAAATTGAAGTTTTACCTAGATTTTATTTGTAAATTATAATATTTCATTTATAATAAATATGAATAAAAACAGTGGGAAAACGTGAGTGTTGGTAACGCCTAGTGAGACATAGTTCCCTTGCAAAAATATTATTACAACTGAGTGCGCGCGAATTAGATGCGTAGTCCGTCGGTGTTTTAGTTAAGCTTAGTTTACACGAGGCGGAGGGATATCCTGGCAGTAGAACCTAGCAGGACTTCAGAAAAAGTGCCGAGTAACCTTGAATGGATTATACCAGCATTCGAAATGTTTTGCACTCACGCGTCCAGTTCAGTAGTCTAGCCCGTCAGCCGCACCTTCGCCGTATCCATTCTCGCAGTCGAAGACTTCACTCCCGCTGGACAACTGACGCCACCACTCGTCGCTCTGCTGGCTCATCGTCTTCACTGTCTTTGCGCACCTGGAGCTTAAGGGGAGTATGTAGCTGCACGTCCAGGGTCAAGCAGCGCGGGAGCGATACGGGCGACAGTAACACGCACGCCTAACGCCTCATCGCTCCTACGCGCAAGGCGTGCAATGTTTCTGTCCCAACGCTTTACTGTGTAAATTAGATATGTAACTTTATTACACGCAATGAAATTCCACATATTAAACTATGTGCGTATAACCGTACTTACCGTTTAAAGATATACTTAATATGACAAAAGTAAAAAAGAAAATAGGGACATAGACAATAGTTTTTTTTTAAATCCTTTCTGGCAAAAATTCGTACTTCCAGAACTTTTATGTACCGAGATACGTGTTTACGCGCAAACTACAATTTCGCAGAAAACGTTTCAGTACATAGGCCTCTTAACGGTCGTGCAATCCTCCAAACTCTCGACTCTCAAAACCCGTCGCCCTTAAATAGTCTCGGTGGACCGATCTGGAAAGTTCCTCGCGCACCGAGTCTCTTTGAGAGAGGAAAGGGTGATGAACCAGAACATTCTTCAAAGATAACTACAGAAATCAAAACCACTGAGGAGAGCGCGATCTGCGATAGGCTTAACGCAGAGGGACCCCTTTGAAAATCTCCGCGGTCTTCACATACGTTACTACTCGGTCGTCCTTCGCTTGCCGTGAGAATGATAAAATTAATGATGCAAAGCAGTGAGCGGGTGATAGTATTTTCACACTATAGTTTATTCGCGTTTTCTTCACGCTTTTTGAATCAAACCTTTGAATAAACAACCCATGTATGACGTGTTTGGCTGTTTCCTAAATATGTCATATCCGTTTATTCTTGTGTTGACATTAAAACACTTTATTTTTGTTTAAATTTTCTTTTTACTTATATTTTAATCAGAAAATTAAAATTGTTTTATTTATAAGTAGTAGAAGGAACAAAATATGTGTGTTGGGATTGCTTAGTAAGAAATTGTTCTTATGCAAAATATTCTTAAACTGAGTGCGCAGGAATGCAGTGCGTTAGTCCTCTGGTGCAGTTTTCTAAGCTTTGATTATATTGGGTGGAGGAATATCATGGAAGTAGAACTTGAGCAGGGTTTCAGAAAAGTTGGAAGTAACCGTGAATGGAGTATATTTTGTAGTTAACAAGCATGCCACCACCTTAACGAGTAGTGACACTAAAGTGGCTATTCCCATTCTCCATTATAGAGGAATAGAGAATCTAATTGCATTCGTAAAAAATCTACATACATCTGAACACCTTACACTGGTTCGGTTGTATGTGCAGGAAACAGAAAAGGATAAGACAAAAAAATTTTGAAACCTTTAGTGGTTCTGGAGCTCAAAAATTTTGCAGACACAGCGGGTATTTAAAATAACCTTGCCACATATGAAATGCTCATCCACCTCCCACCCTACACACATTTCTTCCTGTCTTGAACTATGTCGAAAAAAATGTTAATCATAGGGAAAACTTAGTCAAGTCACAGGGTCTTATTATGTTGGTATCCTAACTTTTACTTCGATTAATTATATTACGCCCATGTACTGAGAAGATTACACTTAAAGAGTTGTATAAATATAAATTATGGGATTTATATGAAATGTTGTGTCGCAGCAATCGTCAGTACAATATATTTCTTCATGCAGACTTTTATTACAATCTGTTATATGGTTAAAAGTTATTTTTTTTTTTTTTGGTGGGAGACGACAAGCACATATGCATAAATACATAGTCTCTTCAGTTAGTAAATCTATATTTCCTAGAAAAGTAGGCTATAAACGCCGTCTTGTAGGTGGTTTCATTGATAACAACAATTACTTGCTATTAAAATATTCAGTGATCACTTTGGAAACAATATCGATCGAGTTGTCAAAGGTTTGTAGATATTCTACAACAGTCGTTATTTTTTATATTATTTATTTAACGATCAATGCTTTCTCATATTGGGATATCCGTTATTTTTTTCTTACCAGTGTCATTAGGGGTTGTTTTTCCGGGTGACTTTTACCCACGTGAGAGACAGACGCTAAAGCGGTTTTTAACTATACTGATTCCCATCCCTTATAAAGATTCCCATTTTGTACAGTACGTCTATAACGGCAATTCTGTGTTCTTTTAGTATATACCTTCTAACTGTTGGAAGAAGCAACAATCTTAAAGGTATTACGCGTTTAATAGACAAGAGAATCATGGTATCTGCTACAAACCATGCGGAGCTCTTCTAACGCCAAATAAAAAATTAGTCTTGCGTCTAACGACCGTATCGTCGTAAAGTTGTCCGTATCGCCTATAAACTCAGCGGGCCCAGGATGGCAGTTAATGTTGTACCGTATCACAGAATGAAAGTTAGGCGCAGCCTGCGGAAGATGTCAGAATAGTTTTCCCATAACCTTTTTTTAGAGGGATTATTTTCCAAAGGCTTTTAACGATATGAGCATTTTTGAAATCAACCTTAGAAAAAAGTCACTGCCCCTGCCTGCATATATTTTAACGGGCGCACTGAGTAACATGCACCCAGTGAAGTTGTTAACGATGAATGGAAAGTAGTTCCATAGTTTAATGTCGAATAAAAAGTGTTATGTACCAATTTATAGTGACTTAAATTATTTCTTTAGCTTTCTATTTTGTTTCTTATGGCCGAAGTGTGAAAATGTACGGATTTGTGCAACTTTCATTTTCTAATAATTCCACAGTTTCACTAGACCGACGCATGAATAGTGACGAGGCCCATGGCAACTTCAATTTTACATAAGGCGGAAGAATACATGACGTACATACAAGCAGATCTTGAGAAGGGTTTTCAAAAGTGCTCATTTTTCGGTTAACACCCCACAATGGACTGTAGGACGTAGATTAAAAGTTTATTTTTTCCGAAAATTCTGATCTTTCATTGCCGTCACTGTCAACGTGCACGCATGTCCACACTAGGAAAGTAATTTGTCTATTTTTCTGTTGAATCTGTCTCGTAAAATAACGTAAGTTGTCCATTATAATATAATTTTACCCGTCTACCTAGTAGTACATTAAATGTACGGGATACAGAATTAGGTAACGAAATGTAAATAAAGTTGGAGCCTCAAGATAGGAAGAATACAAGACGTTACCCCCCTCCCCTAAGTGTTATTGTCCTTTTTATAATGTCCCATCTTGTCCATGGTGTTTCCATTAAAATTTGGCTACAAAATTTACCTCAATCCACGCATTAAGTGTTTTTCACTGTTACAATGCCCGTGCACAATTTACGTGAAGATCCGAAGCATGCAACGGTACCTTAATATTCCATCCGCTACTTACATGTTATTGCACTTTAATGAAGGTATTTGTGTGCGCCATGGTCTAAGATTTCAATTTATTTTGTTCATAATCTAAGTATTTTAAAGCCACTGTGAAAACATCCAGTCAAGGCGTTCTCACAGTTATTTTAACAAGGTCTTTTTCAAGTAAATTTAACACCCTAAAACTAAGAACGCGAGTAGTCCTTCAAATTATTTCATAAAAATACCTCACCGTTTATACATTCGATAAATTATAGTACAATTATTAGGTATTTAAAAAAGTTTTTATAGTACAAAGTCTGCCAGGAATTTTGAAGTATTAATATTGTGTGAATAAGTGACAGTGCGCCTTTCATTCCTTTTTCAAATATATGGTATATGCAAATATGTAATGTTAATGCGTGGTTATCAATAGGGAAATGCAAAATTCGCGTTATTATTTGGGACCAGGCTAAACTCCACAGTACTGTATACTCTCAAGCCGGCGTCGTTTCTCCATTGGCTGCTGCATAGCTGTGAAGCCACGCCCTTTCTAACTGAACTGCATTTGATTGGAGCACTCATTTATGAAGCGTTCATTTATAGGTGCATAGTTACCCAGAGCGTGTCAAATTAAGTATGGTCCAATGACAAACATTTTGCAGAGGTACACGTGTTTGAAGTCTAGTCTGTCTTGAAACAATAACGCGAATTTTGCAGGTCTCTAGTTATAAATATATGTTTCTGGAAGTGCAACGCTCACTTATCTGCCGTGCGTGTTGCTGTATGAGTTAGAATTGTCTTGCATTCAGAATTCAGAGTGCGATATAGTTGTCACCATAGAGTATGTAACTATAGTCAATTCACGGTTTCTTTGCACTTCTTGAATCTAACCTTTGAAAAATCACCCCATGTATGACGGGTTTAATTATTTCCTGAATAGTCTATGTATCTAAAACGTTTTATGCTTCTGTTAACATAAAAGTATCTTATTTTTCGTTAAATTGAAGTTTTGCCAATATTTTATTTATCAAATTATATTATCTAATTTACATTAAATATGAATAAAATAAAATGATAAAAATGTGTGTTGGTAGCGCCTAGTAAGAAATAGTTCTCGTGCAAAATATTATTAGAAATTAGTGCTCACGAATTCGGTGCGTTGTCCTTTGGTGAAATTTTCTAGTATTAGTTAAGCTTTGGTTGCATAAAGCGGAGGAATATCCTGGAAGTAGAACTTGAGAAGGACTTCATAAAAGTGTAAAGTTAACGTGGATGGATTATACTCGGAGACGAAACGGTGGCTGCTTTGACGTGGGTGTGCCCAATCCTCTGATTGGCTGTATACCAGACTCTGTGAATGGGCCTTGTGCCCGAGTGGCTACCGCGTGCTGCAGAAGGTTCCTCCATTGGCTGAGATGTCGGCTGGCGAATAACAATCACCAGGCGATGATTGGCCATCGGCGTTCCGAATCACAGACTAAAGATGAGGATGATATGATCTCACTGGTTGCGCACAACCAGTCTCCGTGTCCCAACATTGAAATGCTTTTCAGACAACGCGACTGGCAAAAACAACGCCGATTGGGTTTGAGGTTAGAACATTGTTTAGTAAACAAGAGCTTTGAGAGGTCTGTTTACTTCCTCTTAAGTAATTTATAATGCAGTTTAATTAAATTCAATTTGGTGAAAGTATATTATTCATATAAATGTGCTTGTGTTTTGAAAACTAAGTTATAAACAAACTCGTTCATCACTGTTGTGACCGTGTTACTTAGACAGTTGTGTTGGTTTGTGGTAGATCAATGATGGATACACGTGCAGAAGACGAATAGCTCTGTTTAAGGTCTACTTGTATGCACATTGTGTATTCTTCAACCATATATAATATTAACATTACAATGGACCTGGTCACTTTATTTATGCGCCATCCAAGTAGAACTATAAAATTGTTGTGAAATTATACAAATTTGCTCATTCTTTCACTTATATACATTAAAAACCCAGACTACAAAGTAAATCATTTCAGTATTTACAAATGTTTACCGGGCACTTAATTCGACGTTAAGACTGGAACTACTTTCTCTCCATTGTTACCAACTACACTGGCCGCATGCCACTCAGTGGGCTTGTTAAAACGTTTGCAGGTAAGGGCGGTGACATTATTACAAAGGTTAATTTTTAAGACTGCTTACTTTACCGTGGACAGCCTGTACCTAAGAGTAGTTAAATTTCGCGAAAAGAATTCGAGAAGTTGCTTACATGCCTTGATTGGGTGAGTAGTTTTCTGACACGTGTTAACTGTCTGCACACCAATCACGCAGGAGCCGTCTCGATTTCGCTGAATTCTGGGTGGCCCGGTCAAATATGAAAAAAAAAAAAAAAAAAAAACACCTCAAGCAGACAGCAACCACTGGCGACAGACGACTGCGGTTGGGCGCTTATAACTAATATGGAAGTCTGCTGTGTAGTCATATTTTTTCGCGAAAAATCACCAGCTCCACGTACACTGTAAAAAATTTTTGTGGTAAACTTCCTAAACTGTAATAGAAGTTTTTAACCTATACGCTGAATGAAAGTAATACTTCACATCATGTTGCAGATATAGGAATGCTCAGGAAACAGTCAAATGCGTAAGGAAGTTCCCAACTTTGTATAGTAGCGACTACTATACAAAGTTGGGAACTTCCTTACGCATTTGACTGTTTCCTGAGCAAATTCAGGAACCCTACAATGAATGCATACAATGTTAAAAAATGTCGTATATTTACGGAATGTTTTACGGAAATGTAGAGTGCGTATAGGAAAGGCAATCCGCAATGACGAAAAACGGATTTCAGTCCGTAAATACAAAATACGGAAAGTCTCCGTATTCCCTTTGGCTTCGAATTTCGAGGACGAACAATGCCGACTCTACACGAAGCTTTCTTCGCCACTGTAACAATAAAATTATCGTTTCTGCGGCAGTTAAGGTTATCCACGCGACTATGACCTATTATTTCAAACATTAAAAAATAACATCAGGCGTCTGTAACATTTGGCAACACAAAAAATACACTAAATTTAATAGAAACTGAATTTTTGCTTTTGTCTTTCTGCTACAATATAAAAGTTATACAGCATTTATCAAGTGAGAGTTGTTAGCGAATGGCTGGAGTCGTGGACTGGTAATTTTTTGACTCGGGTTGAAACCTCGCGTAAGTGCAAAATATTTTAACTTTTTTGATATCATTTTTTATACACGGTAGAACACCCACATAACGAAAATTAAAGACATTTTCATTATCTTCTTCTAATTATAAACGGAAAGTACAGAAAACTAACTTGGAAATGAACTGAGATTACGTGAAATTTACGGAAAGTTCGTTTATGAAAATCAATGTGTCCGTAATTACACGGAGAGTTTACGGACACTTCTGGATAAATATTTACCAGCACTTTTCTGTAAAATGAAGGAACAACGATTACCATTACAGTTTTCTCACTAAACGTATACACTGATATGGCAAATTTCCAAATAATTTCTTTAAGAGTGTATACCTCGTCTTTGGTCTGTGTTCAGCCATAGCGCCGGCGCGCAGTTCGCGGGGTTGAACGGATGTTCTACCTCGTGTGGAATTCTCCAGCGCGTGTTCCTCTTCCCATCGCGGTCGCATGCAGAATGGGCGGTAGCGGTCGTAGCGGAAGGTTCTGGTGTACGCGAGTATATGGACCTCGTCGCCACGGGCAGAGCCGGGTGGTCCCCTTAATGCACCCCGAAGAACCGTTGCGACTCGGCCACGTCGCCGCGCAAATGACGGCGACCGCGTCTCCGAACGACCAGGAGGGGCGGATAGGGTCGAAGCGGCGTGCCGGGGCCGGCCCGAGGGTCGCCCTAACGACGAGGGGCGGTGGGGGGGGGGGGGGGGGGGTAAGGGCGCAGTTGGGCGGCGAGGCGAAACACCGCGTACCTACCGGCTCTCTAATGGCCCACCATCTGACGCCCAACGGAAATTGGGTCACCGAGTGGGGGAGGGGGGTGGGCGGACGGTGCTCGGTACCGAGAGATTACCATGCCTCGCCGTGCCACCAGTTTCTACCCTCCTGAGGACCGCTCGTTCACGGATCAGCTGCAGCTGACAGTGTCCTGTTTCCGATTACCTCTGACCTATGCTAAATGTGATTATTAGAGGACCACGAATTTCGTGACCCTCCCCCCCCCCCCGTGGCAGGTTGAGACTTCTTTAAGCATGTATACGCTAGCGTTCTTTTTCCGCAATGTTAAAAAAATCTTCCCGCCTTTCTCTAGTACTGCAGCCCGTAAATACTTTTTTTCAATAGCATTCCATGAGTTCACAAAATAGATTAGTCTATTCTTGATTTCTTCACTCTTTTTGAATTAAACCTTTTGAAAAATCATCCCATGTGTGGCATACTTGGTTGTTTCCTCAAATATGTACTTTATGTCATATATCACAATCGTTAATATAAAAGCACCTTATATTTGTTAAATTTAATTTTCACTCGTGTATTATTTGTAAATTATAATATTTAATTTATAATCGATACGAAGGAGGACAGTGAGAATAAAAGTGTTGGCAACGTGTAGAAATAAATTGTTCGCAGGCAAAATGATATTGACTGAGTGCGCAAGAATGCGGTGTGTTGTCCCCCTGGTGTAATTTTCTAAGTTTGGTTAAGCTTTGTTTGCACGAGGCGGAGTAATATCCTGGAAGTAGAACTTTAGCAGAGCTTCAGAAAAGTTGGAAGTAACCGAAGTGGACTGTAATCACATTTCCGTATATTATTATTAACTGTACATTCCCGTGAAAACTTCCGTAGATATACAGACATTTTTAACACTGTGGTTGCGGACCTCCCCGTGGCGGTGTCGATTGGTACGCCGCAGGTCTGGGGGGCCTGAGGCTCTGGGTTCGAATCCCATGTAAGGCACGGATGTTAGTTTAAGTTAGGTTATAAGTTAATATCTAAGCCGTCTCCTGGTAACCCTCCAGGTATAACTCCGGGGAACGTTAATAAGCCATATAACCGTGTGGTTAGAGCACAATTGTAACAATGTAACTCTTTCACGTCTAAAAGCTGTTCTCTGTAATCTGAGCAACTTGATATTCCTGCTTTCGATCTGCTCGTATGCACTATGTATACTCTTCCGCCATATGTAAAATTAACATTGCCACAAGCCTCAGTACTTTATTCGTGCGTCTGCCAAGTTAAACTCTGAAACTATTAATAAATATTTTACAGAATTTCCTGGTTCTTACACTTATGTGCAGTAAAAATAAACTGAAAGCAAAGCAAATATTTCAGTAGCCACAAATGTTTAACCAGCGCTTTTAATTCACCGTTCAATTATGGAACTACTTTCCCTTCGTCGTTACCAACTTGACTGGGTGCTTGACAGTCTGCGTACTTAGTACAATGTATGCATGTAGGGGCAATGACATTTTTTAAAGGTTCTTTTCAAAAGTTCTCAAATAACCGCCGCATAGTATGCCTATGGGTCTCCGGAGGCAAGGGCTGGAGCTGTGATGCTGTGGCGCCACATTGGATGACGTCACAGGCGCGGCTGGCGTCCGCGCGCGGGGGCGTCCTCGAGTGTCTTTGGCGATCATGTTGTGACGTCATGGCTGCTATCTCCGTTATCCTTGCCCCAAAATCAACATAATCCTACAACTAGCTTTCCAAGGGAGAACCACCTAAGTGACACTTTATTAAAAATCGCTGGACTAAATGCACGGTGTATGAAACATAAAAAGTAGGCAGTTAGACAAATTTTGGACAAACAATAAGATAAAAATAACATAAAAACTCTCGCGATGGCAGCTACCCATTAAATGAATTGTTGTACTCCGAGTACGTAAAGTATAGTCTAGTGCCAAATTAATTTGCGAAATACGCGTACCTCCAGTGTTTAGCGAAGTAGCTAATACTCGACCAGTATAGAAAACCTGGATGATCGATATCTGATCTGAGCGTCCAATTTTTCATCTCACGAAAACTTAAACTATGTCAAATTGAATCGCTGCTTTGACAATATTAAGATTCTCTTTCGATAGCTTCTTTTTTTTAATGGTTATTTTTCAAAGTATTCAAGAAAATACTTTTCACAAAAAAAATATCATGCATTAAATACGGAAATTTTCAAGGCTACTTAATTAACGATTTATAAGCCGTCTTAAGCACATGACAGGAAAAACCCTTCGCCACGCTAGGCCAACAATTTTGAACTCACCTGAGATACGATACCGTTCATTGAAGTTACGTATTTGAAAATGTGCATGTTCACCATAATGTGACCAACACTACTGAAGCAATTGATGACCGAAGAAGTGATAATAGACTTTTGTAGGCAGTAGCTAAATGTTCCTGTGTATTCAATACCTATTTAACACTGCCTGTGCTTTTACTTTTAAAATATGTGTTTTATGTTACGAATTGTGCTGTTGTATTTTTTGCATAGTCCTAGTAGATTATTCAGCTAATCTAAAAGGGGCGGGGGCATGTTTACCGATATGATAAAACCAGAAATAGTAAACATTTCACATTAATAAGTTAGACAGTTATGTCTGGTTTAAGTCTGCGTATCTTTTTAACTTAATTTTTTGTCCCCACCCCCATCCCTAAATCAACAGGAAATTAGTCAAGAAGTTCCTAATACAGCAATATACAGGATTAGTCGGGAGGAAAGGGAAATGTATTGGTAGACGTTAGAAAGGTCACATAAAGACGAAAGTTTATATGAACATGACGTTACTTTCTGTTCTTTCCGAGGTACAGCTCTTTGAAATTAGTGAATAGTACAGGTTCTACGTTCACAGCAAATACTCAAAACGCGAACCGTGAACATCAAGACATTTCGGACGAATAGCAGCAACCACAGGAGGTCCACGGTTAGCGTTCTGAGCATTTGCTGTGAACGTTAACACCTGTATAATTCACTAATTTCAAAGAGCTCTATCTCAGAAACCACGGGAAATAAACACCACGTTCATATAAGCTTTTCAATTTATAGTGACCTATACTATCATCTCCCAAAATATTTCCCTTTCCTGCCGACTCATCCTGTATAAACTTAAATATTGTGCATCCCAAAGCTTTATCCCAAGTAATGTCGTCGCACACACGTGCACACATTCAATCCCTGACCACATCCGAATCAAATAATTTACAAAAAAAAAGAGAGGGCGTTTACATTTTGCATGTTAAAGAGTAGTACTGTATTAGTCCACGCAGTCTGTTGATTACGCCTGTAATGACCAATGTAGTCTGACCCGCAAATTTGGGAAGTATTGCGTGCAGTCTACAATGTTTAAATGTAGGCGTTAAAAACAATTATTCGTAAGCGTCTCCAGTGAAGAAAATTAATGCCGTGTAGGTCATTCATGAAAAATGAGCATTTTTAACAGCCCTGCTTGATTTGTATTGCAGCTAGTTTGACTCTGTCCGCCGCATGTAAGTATAAGCACAACCACTGCGTTTCTTTTCAAACACCATGTTGACATTAGTTAGCTCGGAAAATTATAGTCCATTTCATTTACTCAATAAATACACGGATGATACTGAGAGTATAAGTACATGCATGCTAATGTTCTGTGATATAGACTTGATTAGTGGTTGTTTATTTTTATACCAAGCAGTTCGTCTGAATTATACTCCCCAGAACGGGCCCACCCATCATTGTTTCTTCTGATTATGCTATTAGCTGACAGTCTCATGACAGTATACGACATACTATCAAAGTAAACATCAACTCTCGTCGTAAGGCGTCAACGAAAAGGCTGAGCGAAAACTGATTTTTTTCTCGTTATAGGCTTAAGTCGCTCTTACATCAAATGTTCGCCTATTTAGTTATTTTGTGGATCTAAAAGCAAACATCATGTAGTAGAATAATGCTGGAAATATATTTTAACATATTGTTAAATAACATTCATGCAGTTTTTTACGTGTGAAATGTTTTGAAAGTAACATAAATTGTTACCTAATTTCAGTATAACTACACTTCGGCGTATCAGTTCAAACACTTAAAACAAATGGCTGAACGTACATCTGGGAAACTACAGCCACGTGTTAATCACACTTGAGAATGTTTTAAGGCTCGCTTGAAATTTAAGTGGTAAGTGAGGTTCATTGCTAATGGTATGGCATTTTCTGTTCAATGTATATAAATAAATACGTGTACTTCAACTCCGCAGAATTGCTTCACAAAACAGCGACTGCTATAAACACTCAACCACAACGTCTTCAACTTCCGCCCATGTATACTTAATTAGTATCGTTAATTGGACTTGCATATAGGTAAGATACGTGTACACTTGTTCACACTTCAAGCAAGATATCGGTTGTATTGTGGCCAGAAAGTAATTCACAACACTGTACGAAGTCAAGCCGTAATAAAACGTAGCAATTAATTGAGAAACTGTATAAAGTAATATCCTTTGGTGGTATTTTTTAAAATGATCAATTTGATTATTTTTGTGTGGGCTCGTGTTTGTTGATCATAAATTTCTTTGAAGCGAACAGCATATACCATCTGTCGGCGGGGAGTTGAATTTCTAGCAAAACAAACCGACCGCGGCACTTCGTTCATGCGCCCAGTGAAATAGAAAATATTAGATACTTAAATTTGTTAAATATATCACCATGCTTGGTATACAAAACACAACGAAGTCAATTTCGTTTGCCCCCGATGCCCATATGATTTCAATAAAACATCGACAAGTAGAACTACTGTTTGCAATTCACTGTCAACTTTACAGTAACGTACAGTATTTTCTTCAAATGCTGAATTCAGAATGTAACTGATTGTATACCTAATCCGTCTTGCCGTGTTTTTAGAATCTGCCTATTTGACCATCATGAATTACACTAAATGTGACGTCCTAATATTTTTGGCACCAGCCTAACATTTCTTAGACAAAAGCGTATAATGAAAGCAGCAAATCAAAGATTGTTTTAACTAATCGAGACATTTTGGTAATACTTAGGAATGTTTGTTTTAGAAATGTCTCTTGTATGGCACATGCAGTACTTAATGATATGCAGTTTGTATTAAAACAGTCATGCTGTCATCCAATGTTATTGGCACTGTGTGAATATAGCACCTTGTCTTAAATTCTAAATGCTGCGTAGGACTGTATGGAATATTATAAATATAAATATAAATATAAATAAATATATATATATATAAATAAATCCAGTTTCGCGTGACTTAAGTGGTTAAAATTGCTGAATCACAGCTTTGATATATTTTTTTCCACTTTCATTAATTATGAATTGACGTGACAACATTTTGTACCTGATTACAACGATAGTGTTATATTACCATGCTGCTATGGAAGTGTAGAATGCATAAGTGTACCTGAGTTCATTTTTATATAGTCATCTGATGACACTAAACAATGCTACCCTGATAAATAAACCGCATAATTTTATAGGTATTCAGTAGTATTTTGGCTACGAATGGTTGATCGCGAATTCTACGCATTTCACATTTATCATAATAGCAGGGAGAGTGTGCTGGGCTACTAATGACGTATAAGTGTGAGCCGTGCATGTAGGTATTTCTGAAAGTACCCTGGTAGTTGATGGAACATGGCGATTCTGGCCTATCTGCTTCTTCATTTCACTTAAGATTGTGACAATTTTAAATCACCTCTCTACCCATCATAAACTCGGCCTTCCCTTCCTTAGCTCTCTCTCCATAGATTCCGTTTAAGTTCCTCCCCAAACCTTATTCCCTCAGTTGCTCCGCCTTCTAGACTCCCGTCTTGCCAGCATTACTCTACTTTTACACACCATCCCCTCGCTGCATGAAGATAAATGGAGGATGTTAATTTATCTGTTAATATTTTCGGCAAGTTTATAAGCCTCTAACATAAATGTCATTTACACAGAGGGAGGTGGACAAAACTTAAAATTTTGATCACGAAGACCACATTTTTGAAAGAATTGCCTGTCCTGGAGTTGTGCAACCCCTCCAGCTAAAAATATCGTAACTGACAATATTAATGTATACAGATACGATGTTCTTAGTTGGAGGGGCTATTGTGTCAGTTACGAGGAATTAGACTTTCTCCCACCACGAATTTCGGTTTCAATGTATATGCTTATTGCCCCATGTAATCGACCCCGCTACATTTTTGCCTTTTCCTCATCCATGTATGCTGGTACCCCAAGCTACCTTTATCTTAATTGTATACTATTTCCACATAATTCTCCTGATTGACTGTCCTTCGAGCAGTCCTTCTACTTTCTTCAAGATGGTTAGACAATCGCATACAAGGCATTCAGTGACAGTCATCCTTTCCATTACTTTTTGCCTTATTCGTTGTCACTCAACCCCCTTAACCTCAACGAAACTTAATGTTGTCATAAAAGTTTATGCCTCTTAGAGCTCATAGAGTGTTTACTCTCCAGACTTAGGCTCGGTAACAATTCCCTATCCTTCCTGTATTTTTGAAAATGGTGCCGCAGTACACACTCAAATGTGAATGAATCATCATGAATGATGATGATAATTTTTATCTTTCGGGTGTCGGGGTATACGCAAGGGCGCGAAACAGGACAGTGATAGACAAGTTTCCATTGTGCGCACGCACCGCTACAGGATGTGCCTCACTGCAGTCGCCACTTAAAATCAGTACCTGTCTTAATTGCTACAGAAGTGAATGCATAAAGTTGGATACTGTAGAGACCATGATTGTGATTTGATAATACTCATTGCATATTTGACTTGTCTAGCTTCGTTAGGAGGTTCTCATAGTGCCGATGCCCTGCAATATTACGCAGTGTAGGATTATATTCTGTTTTACATGAAAAATGAGATAACTTGCAGACTGTTCACCCTGCCACGGAATCCATTCAGTTTTGAACTTATTACATGAATTCTTCTAAAACAACGAAGACATGGTTAATTGGCGCAAGAAATTCTGCTTCGTTAAGATTTAATATGCTGAATGTCGATCATACTCCAGAATTAAGAGATTTAATACACCATAATTTGTAGTCGTGATTAATTTCATGACATAACTGCAGTGGTGGGCTCTCGAGTGATTGGAGATTTTGGTTCAGGTACATATTATTCAGTCATTCTATGTTATATTTTGAATTCGTTTTTTATTAACTCCAATAAGCTCGAGTTTCTACTTAGTTTTAATATGTTACGCCATGCCATTTGCATGATTTACTTTAGACGTCGGTCGAGTATAATGTTTTTACCTTTCTTTGTATAAATCTCTAACTGTAGGTAGTCGGTGTTATTTAGTTGCGTTCTGTATAAATACATATAATGAAGGCGGAAAAATTGTAATAATCTAGTAAATGCAGCAAAACAGACTATTTTAACATAATCATAATAGCACCAGCATCATTCGTACATATGCTTTGATGTAGTGCAATAGAATAAACATCATTTCCTCCCATCCATGAGAGTGGTGGTCAATAACACATGAGGGAGTTAATGAGCCAGTCAGTCTGGAACGCAGTGGATAGTAGGAGACTGCTAGCAAATAAGGCTGGGAAAATATATGCACTGGAAATTGTATGTGGTTCTTACAACGCGATTGCAGGGTTACTATTGAAAGATCAGTTGAGAGGGAGACTAGTGGCACCTGATAAACGGTAGGTAAGATCGTAAGAAGAAGGGTGACAGCAAATTGTAGGCAAGACTAGCAAGCTTTGGAAAAAGAAGCTAAGAAAGTATAAACCAAAATATTCTCTACCTGCACCACATGGGTAAAATGAGGAGCTTGATATTCCAGCTTACGTGGAGAAAGGAGATGAGAATTTGGATGAAGTGGAATAATTGTATAGTATATACATGCAATGTGTGCTTATGCTCTTTAGGATCAGTAAATTTTTCTGCTAGTCGTTATTTAATAGTTGACTTTGCAAGAAAACTCTTTCACAGTTATTGATTGTTTATTATTTGTGACTGCTGGCAATTGTAAGGAGAGAGGGTAAATGAACGCAGTCTGATTTTAGTAAATTATTTTTACAAGCACACTGATGAAAATTTCATTTGTAGAAGCAATGGGGGAAGGTGTATAGGGGCAGTGATGAGGGGCGGTGGATGAGAAGGGAAGATACAGCTGTCATTGGAGCTTGGAAAGGTAAATATATGAATTCAAAATGGCCATCACCCAGGTGGAATGACAGAGCAAGTGAGTCAGAACTACCTCGTTCCCTCTACTCTAGTGTGAAAGCGATGAGTTCTGCGTTTGATACCGCCGGTCTCCGCGGGTAAGTGGCCCGGCCCGATGATGAGTGATGCCTCGGGCAGCGGGTTGGGGGGGGGGACGTGTGAGGTCAGCACCCTTGGGGCCTCATCCCCTTCACTCAGTCCACCACCCCGAGCCCGGACAACCCCAATATCCTCGCAGGAAACTTCGGCGGGCGAAGGGAGGACGCCCACCCTCTTCCTTCCACCACATAAAACGGCGACGTGGCCAGATGTCCTGGGAGTTACCCTACAGTCTCTCCGGGTAGCAGGTGGCGGATTGGAACCAACTGCCTCTTCACGCTCTTTGCTCTTCCCCCCTCTCCATAGAGCGCCGGAGTATGTCTCCCTCGTATTTACGACGTGCTGGTTTAAACGACCCGGAGCCAAGGTGCTTTCCCTGGGAAAGCGGGTGGCACTGGAGTATAACCACCCCCCTCACCCCTACCGTTCCAAAATCTCCCCTAAGCCCTCATGCTCTCGTCGCCTTATTCTTTCCCAACTAATCCGCCATCTAACACCGAGTTGGAGCGGAATTTGTGAGCCTTTCGAATTGTTCTTTGAGTGGGCCCTTTCTCGATTGCCGGGACGTTTCTCTAGTTCCTGGGCAGGTTTCGCCGAGTTCCGTTTCCGGCTGAGGTGATGAATTGAATTTAGAAAACATAGCCCGTTGGCGGGCCGCAAGAACGGTTTAGTGTAGGAAATAAGAGGAGTGTTGACACAAAATTCCCTGGATGAATTTGAAAATATCAGTAATAGAGTGGTTTAGTTCAATGTTAGCCCAACAAACTGGTAAACAAGGAAAATAGGGTAACTACAGGGAAATTGAAAATTGTAAGCACAGTGTAAACACAAGTTATGCTTATCTGTGCAATTTTTTTTAAATTTTGACTACAGCAAAATTGATTTATTATACTTTAATGAGACAAATTTACAGTATACACTTGTTTATCAGTCTTGCACTTAAACATTTTCGGATTATATGCGCGGTTTTGTGTCACTTGTTTTTTGTCAATATTTTTCACAATTTGTTTTTACCACTAGACATTCTGCCAGGGCGCATCGAGTGCAGACCAGTGCAGTAATAGACATACCCCAATAAAACAATACAGAAAACAGATACACATTATTTTCAAATTGTCTTTTCTGTGATATTGTCTGTGAATATTTGTGAAATTTCAGTGGCTATAGAAGAGGCCTTTTTTATATTATAAAAACGTTCATTGTTTAATTATGTTTTTCCACAATATCTATTGTGCTACACTTCAAGTGACAGTATTCCAGTATTCCAGGATATTTACTCTAACTTTAAAAGGCCATGTTACTAGAAATATTTTGAATTGCTGAACCTTTGAACAGTTTTGACTATTTTCCTAAAAAAGAGAATATGTGTTGAAGTTTGCATTACAAAGTGAGTTACAAAATGCTTATTGTTTTTCTTTCGATAACTTTTCGAGTTGTATAGAAAATATTCATAGGGATGTTCTTGTGTTCATTTCTGCAGTTTACTTAATGTTCTGCTGTTGCTTCTGCAACTGGAGTACGCTCAGTGTCACACTGGGAGGAAAAAAAATAACGGGGAAAATTGAAGGAAAATTCATGGGAAAAACAGGAAAATTGCAAATCAGGAACTGTTACGGACCTTGCAAAATACTTTTGCTTCGCTGTGTTTAAATTCTTACTTGGTACTTGTAAAGTTTCAGACGGACTTGATATTGTCATAACAAGCAAGAAAAACTTCGCTTGGAACTCAAGCTTAAAGGCTTCAATCTCTGGAAACATAACAGAGAGCACGGTTTAGTTTTGTTTGGAAACGAAAGTTAGTAACGAATACTTATTGCATTGTCTTTTTTTTCCGGTACGTTCGATTTCGTCTTAAAAGGCGTTTCTATTACTCCTTTCTCTACTAAATAAGATGCGATTTTAAGCAAATAACATAAAGATATTTTTAGCGTGGCATTGGCAGTGAAAATTAAAGCTTGCTCAAGAGTTGGTGGTTAGTGTACGAAGTTAAAATGCTTTTTGAAGCACAGACAAAATAATGTCCAAATTATGAATTTTACTAACCATTTTTATTCATAGGCATATACACGGTTTGTGGGTGGTTAACTTCGGTAGTGAGATGTCACTACTTATGTTCTTAACATAAAATATTTAAATCGAAAATGGTTTTACCATTTAACTTGATGTTTCCTCCTACATAATTTTTTCGATTACGGTACGCTGATAAATGTACACGTTAAAAATTTTTGTGTAATACGCGGTTTGAAACATTTACACTTTTTTTTTTTTTTCTGTATTTTCTCAGTCATTCGTCTGTTTTATGTGAGTTCTTCAGATTGCTACTTGTTCTGCCAAACGGCTTGCAATTAAGGTATGTTTTTTTAGAAAGTTTCCACGTACGAAGATCAGTTTAAGTTTTCTTTTCGTCTCCACTGTCTATTTTTTTAAAAGTGAAAATGGCTAAACAACGTGCGATTTAACATTTTCAGGTGTAGGATGTTGGAAGTTTAGCATAAAGGTGCAGTATATATTCGTCCTTATTATAACACAAAATTGCAGGGTCGCATCTGAAAATTTCGTTGTGGCAAGTTGCCGCAGCAAAACCTGCGCGCCAGTTCAATGACTTGGACTTAGAGACGGTGTGGCATGTGTCGCGCATCTTTGGGTCGCCCTTATCACAGCCCGTGAGCCTAGCTCTCAGATACCCAATGTACTTCCTGGCAAACTCTACCGGTGATGCACTCGAGTGTACTGCGGAAGGCTAGCGTAGGGATGGCAAACAAACTTAACTAACCGAAACATAGATAAAAAAAAAAAAAAAATACGGTAATACAACATACACTTATCCGAGATTCTAGGTAAAGGCTGTTCACGATAAACTAAGCACTTTTGAAATCGACTTTTAAAAAAAGTCACTGCCCTTGTCTGCATATATTTTATCGGGCGCACCGAGTAACACATGCTCCGTAAAGTTGATAACGATGGATGGAAAGTAGTTCCATATGTTAACGTCGAATAAAAAGTGTTAGGTAACCATTTGTGATCAATTAAATTATTTCTTACGCTTTCCGGTTTTTTAACGCCTCATTGTGTAAAAATTACCAGATGTATAAAATGTTCCGTTTACAAACCCATGGGCATACTGAAAATAGTAATAGAACGTATTCTAAATATCAGTAATACTCCTAAGCTCAGAAACACATTTAAATGTTTATAATTTTAATTATATTATGTATTATTGCCATTTATAATGTGCCTAATGAAACTGTGTCAAATTAACTGCACATGTCAATCACTGGTTGTGGTTATTTTCCACTCTGGTGTTTCACCAACCCAGTTTAAATCATATCACTTAAATTATTTTAAAATACACCAAAGTCTTCTTTCCAAAGCTGTGGGCTTTTTGTATCAGTTTATTGCCTTCCTACCGTAAACACGTGTAAACAAGTGCACGATGCTTATTACTATAGGAAGTATTTAAATAATATACACCTTATAAGTTAATTAATACATTTACCGGGTTTGTGTAGTTTGTCCATACATCAATAGAATTAAAAATTTAAATAGGCCCATCAACCACAAAGAAAAATTTTTAATTATCTGAATTTTTTGAATGCTTTAAAAACCACTAAGACTTGATTACAGTTCAAGTCAATAATTTTGCTTCGCTGTATTTTTATTAGCGCTTAATTTAACTCGTGGGTATGAACTGATATGTTCTTTCTCTCATGTATAGAAATTAGTGTTCCTTCCGTTATACCCAGTGGTATAACAGAAGGTGTTATAAATTATTTATCGTGTTGGGGCTGAAAATAATGACAATTTGCTTTCCATTCGTTAGTGCGTGATCTCCTGAGATTTGGTTGCTAACGTTACCTTACGTTTTTATTGACACCCTTGCTCCTTTCCACCTCTCAAGTTCAGCCTGATACAGGCTATTCACGATGAAATGAGCACTTTTGAAAGCCCTGCTTAAGATCTACTTGTATACTTGTGTATTCCCCCGCCTTAAATATAATTGACATTGCCATGGGCCTCGTCTATTTATTAATGTGTCGGTCAAATGAAACTGTGAAATTATTAATAAATTCATTTCTTTACAAATCTGCTCATTTTACACTTCGATGCATTAAAAAAAACAGAAAGCAAAAGACATAATATTAAGTCATCACAAATGGTTACCTGACACTTTTTATTCGACGTCAAGATATGGAACTACTTTCCTTCTATCGATACCAACTTTAGAAACGGAAGTGTTCACAAATTAATTTTAACCACCTGCCGAAGTTTGTTGGTAGAGTTCATTTCCGTACTGTATAGAGGTATCGTACACCTCTTCTCGAACCTCAGAAAATTTTGCCACTCCTTCGTTCCGCAGCGGGTAATATGCTCGCCTCCCACCAAAGGGAACCGGGCTCGAACCCTAGCGGAGACTGAGTGAAGATATTTAGACTGCTCTTAACAGCGAGGTCTCGAGAGCCGATAAGGGTGACTGAGGTGAGTATGGAGCAGCGCAGGAATGAAAGGGCGGGGGAAAAGGGAGATCCCCGAAAAAAACCCACCGACCAACGGCATCGTCCCGCACGATTCCCACACGCGAAAATCCGGTGACCCGGTAGAGTGATTGAGCCCGGTTCGCCTTGGTGGGAGGCGAGCGGACTAACCGCTCCGCCGGTCGACGGCTTTTCTCGAGGAACTCGCGTTTCCCCCCGGCCCTTGCATTCTGACGCTGCATAATACCTATAAGTCCGTCTCACGCTTAGATAGCAATACAGGGCTTATGGCGCTCACTGTTGCCAGATTGCTTCAGCTTTGTGACGTAACTGGTAAGCTGAAAAACAAACGGGCAGTGAAGGAAACGGCCTGATTAAGATAATTTTTATCTGTTTACCTCCTTGCCAACTCGTAAAGGAATCCAATCCTGCGACGCAAATCTAAGCTGCTCCTTTGAAACTGAAGCCTGTGAGAAAACCTATCATTGTGATTGGACGGCGAGCACGCAACGTAGATAGTTTTCTTTTTCGAAGTTGCAAAAAAAAAAAAAAAAACTTATCAGGCAACAGCGCCCGTAGGAACAAGGACAGCGTTAACGGCAGAAATCGTGCATTGGAATGAGAGAGTGAATGTCCGTTGCACCGCACACTGCAATCTAAGAGTGAGACGCTCTATAGCTTGAGTCACCCTCGTCGGCTCTCAAGATCCCGATAACCTTTCCGCTCCGCACACTTCCCCCCCCCCCCCCTGTTCTCGTGGGCCACTAATCACCGACAGGGTCCTGCTGCCACGCGAGCGTGCGTGATGGTCCTGGGGGTTATCTGCCACACGGGGAGGAGGGCTGTCTCTCTCTCTCTCTCTCTCTCGTCTCTCTCTCTCTCTCTCTCTCTCTGCCGTCCGGCGATGATATCGGGGCAGCCTCCCCGCCATTACTGATGCAGGTCGACCGAGTGGACCCGCAACGTCGCTGAATACCAAATTGCCCACGGGACGTCTTCGGACGGCCGGGTAGTGAAGGGGAGGCGACCCAGGCCAAGCTGCGCGTGCGTGGATATAAAAATAGATTATGCAATCCTGCCCCCGGTGGCAAACAGTAGCACTCCTCCGCTCCTCCCCCCCCCCCCCCAACCCTTTTGACATCGTACGTGTACCTGTCTGCTGGGCGCTATCGGACGTCTTATTGGGGCGCCGCGCAGAATGCCAAGATGATTCGTTGCCTTGCGTCGCCGGGGCGGAAAAACCCTGCAAGTCTTTCAGGACGTCTCGTGGTGGTCGAGCAGCTCTGGTGAGAAGCGTCGAGAATCGATTGTACGATCGAACAGTGCAGCTCGTCCACGTGGTCGATCATTATTGCCAGCACAAACATGTTCAAGAGTGTCAGCTTGCGTATTTCGAAGCTTTTTGTAAATAAAATTAAAATCCTTCCTCTACAACATTTTTCGTTACTGAAAATACTGTTACATTTTTATAACCTAAAGGAAATGATACCTAATTATAAATAAATTATGTAGCATATTTTTTAAAAATTAGTATGTACTAAAATAACATTTTAACATTTTTTTAATTACTCATATCTTCCCAAATAAAAAAAAAAATGAGTTACCGAGTTTGAAAGATCCCATACTTATTATTTATTTTCTGTACGCAATCTTGTAAAAACGTACTTAGAATTTGGAAACAAGACTTAATATTTATTTCAATATTCATCGACAGCTTCCGTTTATAAATCCATGCACACTCCGGAATTGAACAAATACTAAGATAGTAAGCGGTAGTATTGTTTTGTAGCGTCGTATTGAGAGACTAAACCTATGTGGGTTCATATGATGTGTAACAATTTTACCGAAAACATATTTACCATAAGTACCTATACATAGTGCAATGCGCTTGTAGCAAGAATTCAAGTTTTAAAAATGTAATGTTAAATTATTTGTATTAATGAAGATTAAGTGTATCTGTATGTACGTTCATAGTTACGTATAGGCTCGGAATATAATTATAGAGTTTTGTATTGTCCTTCGCAGAAAGACGTTCGTGTCTATTAGTAATGAAGAAAGGAGGTCGTAAATCGTTCACAAAACGTCTTGTTCTATTCGCACTTATTGTATAATTTTTTGTCTACCAAAATATATTTGCAAGGTGATTTGTGTTTGACATTTGTTAGGTTACCGCGTGGATTGCCCATAGATCATTGTGTTATTTCAGGGGGGGGGGGGAATCGTTGTATCCCTCTACGCACTACATAAGCATGCCATTAAAAGGAAGTGCATTTGTTTATTATTTCCGTAGGAGAGTCAACGTAAATATTTTCTGGAGGACTTCCTTAGAACTTGGTTCTTTTTGTAATAGGCAAATAATCCTGCTGTACATCGCACGAAGAGATGTACAATATTTTATATATATATATATATATATATATATATATATATATATATATATATATATATATATATGTGTGTGTGTGTGTGTGTGTGTGTGTATGTACATAATTTAAGTGTGTTCTTAATGTTTAGGTTGGATATGTTTGTTTTATTTCAATACAATATTTTGGATACTCTATCAGTGACTCGTCTGGAAGGGGGCCTAAGAGGATTGCTCTCCCCTCTCCTCTCCTTCTTTCACCAGTCCTGCCGCTGAAAATTTATTGTGAAAGTATTATAAAGATATTTTACTTGCAGGCTATTGTTGAAGATGCACAAATGCCGTATATCTCCTAGGCGATTTTTAAAATGGTAAAGGAGAAATTCAAATCCCCCCCCCCCCCCCTCGCCATTCTCACGGCCTCTTTTCCACAAATAAAAAAAAAATCTGATTTCGCTTTTCTCGAAAGTGTTGTGTTTTTTATTAGCATACAGCCTACTACGGCTCGGGCAGTTATTAAAAATAATAAGCAATCCTACTTGAACGGTTATTGGGTATTGAGTTTTCCAAGTTAAGGTGGTTTAAGCGGACATCCTTCGAATTATTTACACCTTCGATTACAGTGATCTGAGACGTCGCACGCAAAGTGACTTTAATGATCTACATCACCACGGCCGTAGAAGACAGGTCTGGACACTCGCCTATATAACAATGTTAGCGAACTGATGCCCTTATTAACTGATTTAGTTCATTCAGTAGCCGCAGAGCGCTGCAAGCAAACCAGTGTTGTTAGCGTTGCAGGTATAGGGATAACACCATAGAGATACGAACGCCATTTTCCCATTTTAAGAAAAAAATTGCAATTCCCCTCCCTATGCTAGCCATGTCAAACAGCACTACTTCGGTAGCAGCGCTCTGCGGCTGGGTTCATGAACTAAATGGGTCAATAAAGGTGTCAACTTTTCAAGCTAGTGTCCAGACCTGTCTTCTACGGCCGTGATCTACAACTGAACATATCAGAAAACGGTGCCCTGTGAGCTAACCCCCCCCCCCCCCACCACGGCTGTACACGTGTGGGAAGCATGATTCGCCATTCGCTGTTGAGTCTATATACCATAGTCTCATAAATAACTGCTTTTAGTTATAGGCAATTCACGGTCTACTTATATGCACGCTGTGTATCCTTCCGCCCTATATAAGATCCACATTATCATGGGCCTCATCATTTTATCCATACGTCGATCAAATTAAACTGTGAAATTATTAGAAAAGTACATATTTTATAAATCTCCTAATTTTTTTCCACTTAAATGCGATATATATATATATATATATATATATATATATAATATATATAGCGAAAGAAATAATTTCAGTTATCAGAAATGGTAAAAATAGGATGTTCACGATAAACTGAGCGCTTCTGAAAGCCCTGCTTAAGAACTATTTGTAACCACGTTGTGTATTCTTCCGCCAACATTGCCCTGGGCCTGATCACTTTATTCGTGCGTCTGTCAAGTGAAACTGTGTAATTGTTGGGAAAGTGAATATTTTACAAATTTGTTTATCCTTACGTTTACATGCTTACAAAAAACAGAAAGCAAAATAAATATTTTTCGGTATTCACAAATTTTTACCAAGCATTGTAAATGCAACGTTACAGAAGAGAACTTCTTCCCCTCCGTCGTTACCAACGTTACTGGGCGCATGCTACTCAGTGTGACCGTTAAAGTAGATTAATATCGTGGCAGTGACATTTTTCAAAAGTTGATTGGCAACATGAGAATCGCAGGCCACAAAACACTGATGCCATTTCAGAATGGTTTATCAATGTCTATACGATCCTTGCGTGGCTGACAGCATTATCGCCAGAAAACCAACTCATTAAAAATAACTTTACCGCTTAGATTTGGACTTACTTGAATGTTTCTTTTCTCGTCGCAGAAGTATCGGTAGTACTTATGATCGTCAATATGCTTGTTTTCGTGTGAGAACTTCATTATTACATGTAGTGTATAAGTAACGTTTATTAACGTACTAAATACAGTATCAAATTTCCTGGCTCTCAGTAATATTTAAAAAAAATTCAATTAATAATATTTTGTTAATTTTTTTTTTTAACACCGCAGGATAGATTTGTGTGGATATAATTTTGAGTATATCTGTTTCATTAGGTCTGTCTATAGTCTTTATACGAACTTAGGCAACCCTCCCAGCTCAGCTTGCCCGGTGTCGCTTGTGCCGTTCTTGCGCTGTCGCGATATCGTCCACCGCGACCGGCGGGTCCTTGGACATGCCAGGACTTTGCAATTCTCCCCGACAGAGGCTATCTCATTTCGCATTATTCATTTTCCGCTGTAAAATTTCCTTTCTGAACTCCCTTCTCCCCTCCGACTAGCGCCACGAATATATATTACATTATATCATGTGTATGGTCCTGGGTGCCATTTCTTTTCCCTCCCCCTTATCTCTCTCGCTCTTTCCTATCTCGTTTCGTTCCTTATTTCTTTGCCGTTGTCGGGAGCCGAATACTTTGCTGTGTTTTTTTTTTTTTTTTCGGATGACGATTATCCGCACAATGTCCCGCGTTATCTTCTTCTTTGGGCACCTGAAACAACAAAAACAAGAAGATTCCTGGTTTCCGAATACGATTAGTGTGCTCAGAAATGTGGTACTTTGATTTTATAGTCGCCAGCTTTTATCGCGAGTTCTTTTAATACCGAGTCAGGTACAACTTATTGGTAAACGCTCAGGAATTCGCTTCATCGACATTGATATTATCACGTACTGAATTTCTTTTTTTCTCAAAGTGGGATGTTCAAAGAACGACGTTTACGTGGAAGAGCGGCCATTCAGATATTGCCGAGTGTGTTCTGGAGAACTACGGCGACGGACCATTCTGAATTGTCGAGGCTGTTTCGTGACGTACTAGTAAAATTTAGTGAGCGTCAGTGGCGTGTATTGAGTTTTTTTTTACGGAGTAAGCAATTACTACCAATAAACGCAGCTCCCAACTTTGCTTACCCTCCACATGTATTTACCGTTTTATATCTAACATTAGTTATAAAAACGGAAACGAAATGAATGTAATTAATAATTATACTGAATATTATTTACAGAGCACATTAAAAATTATAATAATAAGAAAAATTTCATCCACTTTCAAAGGAAAATGTTGAACTGGAGGACGCAAACAGAACGACTGCATGCCCTCGAGTGTGTGGCGTGTTGTTGCTTGCGAGTTTGGTATCGATTCATCGCTAGGTTCTCTCGTCTGTGGAAATAAATGCTAGATAGAAGCACTATGCGTGTACAGTACGGGAAATCGGAAACAGGAAACTCAGAATTAAATGCGCTTTAAGTTAAGGCGAAAACGATAAACGGTCAAACATTTCCACTTTCCAATATGTATAGGGTAAGCATTGCTTACCTTGCGTCTGTGGAATAAACGCCACTGGTGAGCGTGTTGTAGGTGTCATTGCAAGCAAGAGACATAAACACTGAAATTTGACTGTTCTTCACTGACGCAGAATATAAACTCTTGCAGTATCGATGCTACACGCAATCGCCGAATTTGTCCATTGGTCAAAATTTTCACCCACAAGGCGGCGTGGTTAAGATCGCGGCTTCCACGACGCGTAGTTATATCAGCCACTGAGCATTTGGAAATAACCACTCGCATTGTGGAAATTGCACTTTGCTCAACAGCTGGAACAATACTGTTTTTCGCTTTGCAGCCACTACAAATTACCCACAACGTGATGTGAGTACTCTGGTTGTACACCCTACGCATTTATCTACGTTCAACTTAGTGTGAGTTGGGTTATGTTCGCCTACATTAGTTTAAAATTTCTGTATTGGATTGGAAAGGGCTTATTAACGTCCCCCGCCGAAGGCTTATCAGGCAATGGCTTATAAATAACTTGTAACTTAACTTAAATTAGCACCCATGCCTTACCTAGGATTCGAACTCAGAGCCTTTCTTACCTAAGACCGGCGGCGCACCAACCGACTGCGCCACGGGAGGTCGGCAACAAGTGAAGTAGAATTGATCCACTAACCCCACATGAGTGGAAAGAAAAGTAGGCGGTGAAATTATGCTGCGTTCGTGTATTAATTTCGGACTGTCAATGAGGGATATTTAATTCGCCTTAGAAACCGTCCTGTGTTGCCATATGCTGTAATAAAAATCGGGGGTGAAGGACATTCCAGAAGTTGCTAGGAAGGGGAGGCATGTTTGTATTATTCGCTAGAACACTATTATAATGGTATTTAATATCATATTTTGCATACTTTATTTTGTTTACTAACGCTACCCCCGTGGAAGGGTTTATTAGAACTCAAGTATATTTTAAAAACTACAGTCTGTTCACAGTTAACATATTAAGGTGCTACGCGCTCGCTGCTTCGCATCCTGCGCGAGCGAGTGGAGTTGAAGGACAAAGTAGTTATATGATAGCGGCGACAGCAAATCAATGGAATGCTTTGAATGACAGGCGAGCGAACCGCTTATATGTTATAAAAAGTGAACCGACACGTTAGTTCCTTCTGTGGCGCCCGCTGCTGACCCGGGTTGTATAGATGTTTTGCATTTATCTGAAGAATTTTCTAGAGGTTTGCTGCTCTAGTGTCTCACGCTTGACTCGGGGTGCGGTGAACCTTCCAGGTCAAGGCCAGTGAATATAAATAGAGCGTCGGGCGGGCAGATGTTGAAAGAATGAGTTTCAGCAATAGACGACTAGCGAGAATAGACGTGTGCGGCGAGAGAAGTGACCAGCGGGTGGGAAATCGGCGACTGCGAATGTCAGAGCAGTGAAGAGTACGATGGCAGGCTGGATTATTGGACTGGATGCGTGAGTGAAAGACATTACAAATAATGACAACAGATTCACAGAACGTGTGTTAATGATGAGTATTAGTTAATTGACAATAATCAAGTAGAGACATAAAGAAGGACTTTACCAGAGTAGAAATAGGCATTAAAATATTGCGCTCACTGTGGAAAAAAAGTAATAGTGGAGACAGATAATTTAATGCTGTAATAGATTGCTGTGTAAATACACAATCTACCAAAAAGTAATTGGGCACCTGTCCACAATGTTTGCTCGGTGGTTGTCACCCCGTTAGAATCTCGTAGGGCCACCTCTTGCGGCTATAACAGCAGCCACCCTGTCTGACATGCTCTCTACGAGTGTTTGCAGGACATCCACGGGGATTCGTCGCAATTCCTCTTGCAACCGTTCCATGAGTTGAGCAATGGAATTTGGCCGCGCCTGACGAGCCCTCACCCGGCGATCCAATTCGTCCCAAAGATGTTCTATAGGTTTGAGGTCGGGGCTCTGGGCGGGCCAGTCCAATCGGCGAACATTGTTGTCGGCGTACCACTGCAGAGTAGCCTTTGAAACATGGCACCTGACATTGTCATCCTGGAAATAACACGGGTCCATTCCGTAAAAACGCCACAATGTTGGGAGCATTTCATTATCCAGAATGTTACAATGGACATGTGTTCGTGCTACCACGGACAAACACCAGCGGTCCTACGCCGAAGGTTGTGAAACACAAGTCAACTGACGTACTGAATTGCCTATCTTTACGGGTGTCCATTATTTTTTGGTAGATGGTGTAAATTAAAAATTAAATTTAGTTACTTTTTTTTTACTAAGACCTCCGCCCCTCACGAACTCAGATACGCCCACCAGACATCTTGGAACAATAGGAACGCAGGACATTGTTGGTCGAAGATAGAGCCTAAGTTACCTCTGTTAAAGAGTTATCCGTGTTTATCATCAATAATGTGGTAATCCTCTCTTTTTCTCTCTAATCGTGTCGTCCATGTCTGATCCACGTGACCCTAAAAGCAAGTCTTACAGTGTCGAAAATGTTTGTATTTTTACAGAAAATTCTTTAGAAACCAAAGCCAATTTAATTTCTGTTGTACTATAAATAAATTAGTGTTTTTTTTTCACATGTCACTGTGCAATGTGTAAAGTTAATGATTACTTCTAACAAGCAAGTACTGTAGACTTCACAGTTTGTATAAAAATGGAGATACATGAATGATTTTGCACGTATCATAAATAGTGTTGTATGGAGACGCAATGTTGTACTAGAAGCGATACAAACAATTTTTCGGCAACTAGTTTTCTAAACACTTGTTTGAAGAACGTAGTTTTTTTTTCTCTGTGCACTAGATTAAAATATTAATGCAAAATTCTCGATAGTATGCCCTCTTTACCATATCTCAAAAAAAAAAAAAAAGCAACCTAGAGGTCTATTTAGACTTGGTTGATACACCGTTTTCCCTTGCGGACAATTTACATACACCAAAGTTATTTTCTTTGGCATTTACTACATGGTTTCCCTTTGCGAACTCTTGTGCTTCCAATTCCAACGGCAGAAAATGATTCGACGGTAAGCAGTGCTTTATCTTTTTATTGCATCCCCTCGAGAAAGGGCAGTAGTATATACCTCAACTTTGTGTCCCTTGACAATCGTTCCACTATCTATTGTTTTGCTCAGCTTCAAATATTCCGTAGTTTCTTATAGAACGCCGACCGCACTTCTAGAGGAAGAGCGCAAAAAAGGAAAAGGAAGGGAGTAAAGGAAAAAAAAAAGTCCCATCTGCTTATCTTCCGAGATTTCTTACCACACACTATTCGGTCAGGCGAGAGCATACCCAATTCGCATGGTATCATGACTTTTACTGGCGTCGACCATACTAACGTTTGCTTTTCCCCTCGTGGTTTCCCGTGGCCATTTTGTGCAAATACCGGTGCGTTTCTTTAGTGCGCGCCTTTGAGTTTGTTCTCCGGGTCAGTGACTCGATTCTGTTTAGATGATCTGATCAAGACGTCTATTCGCGGACCGATGTGTTGTTCGTCGTAATAAATGAAAGGTCCCGTATCTTGAGTATGTCACACAACTTTTTGACGCAGATACATTTCAGTACATATGATAAATATTTTAAATGGGCAAATTCTGAAGCATGTTTAAACAATTTCGTAGAATATCCGCTACATATTTTGAATAAACGCTGATTTTAGGGAGGAGAAACAGTTGACCCCCGTTTCAAAGTCGACTACCGACTTGATAGAAATAACGGTTTCGCTACAGTTTCTAGTTTCTGCAAACCTTATCAAAAGTTTGTGTCCCCCCCCCCCTTCCCACTAGTATCTACCTCAAACTTTGTCTGTGTGTGTATTGGGAGTACGAAGTCCACTGCTAACAGAACTAACAGAGAAAATAAAGGTAACCATTATGGCGTAAATTACGGCGTCGTTACTTCTGCCCGTCTGTTTTCTCACTCTGAGTTGGTTTTTTAGTGCCATACAAGAGCCCATCGGAGCTTCTGTCCTATTTTCGTGATCTTCAAGGTAATAGTCTCTAAGCTCTACTTAAATCTCCTTCGCGGCATCGTGTGTGATGTTCCTCTATATAGTTCACTTCCTTTGTGTCCCAAAGTAATTAATACATTCTGTTTCGTAATTATTAATCGATTTAAAAACTAATTTGTTTGGACACCAGATAATCCCGGTGTAGTCTATTCGCTGTTTCTTCACACTTTCTGAATCAAACCTTTGAAAAAACACACTATGTATGGCGTGTTCGGTTGTTTTTTAAAAACGTCATATATCACAAGCGTTTTATATTTGTCTTAAGATAAAAGTATTATATTTTTTGGTTACATTTCACTTTTACTTAAATTTTCTTTATAAATTATAATTTTCATCTTGAATTAATACTAACTGACCCTGCGATTTCGTTCGCATGAAATGTAGGAATTTTTATTTTATTTTTGAAATAGAAATTTCGCTTCGGTTAGGTTTTATGAAGTTATTAAAATAAAGCCCACCATCGTTTCACTTAGGTTTTATGTTTAGAATAGTAATATTGCTTCTTGCAGGTTTAATAGAGTTATTAAATTACAACTTGCCATCGCTTCGCGCATGTTTTATGGTGTTAATGAAGTAGATACTATATACTTAGCCACTGGGCCAATGAGGCCCCACTTGATATAGTTCTATCCACTAAGCCACTGTGGCCCCACTTGGAATCGCTCTAGCCATTGGGCCACTGCAACACCATTTGATATGTATCTATCTACTTTGCCGCTGCGGCCCCACTTGACATAGTTCTATCCACTAAGCCACTGCGGCCCCACTTGGAATCGCTCTATCCACTGAGCCAATAAGGCCCCACTTGGGATTGCTCTAGCCACTGGGCCACTACGGCTCTTGGGAAGGAAAGGAGGACAGCACATAGACAAAAAGAAAGGAGAAATGACGGAACTTTTTTAACAATGCTTTTTTATGTAATAATCTTAAGAAAAGTTTAATCCAGTACCTATGTACATCCCTGATCACCGTCATATTTTCGGAACCGTTTGAGATATCTCGATGAAACAAATACTAAGTTAGTGCGGGTGTTATTATCTATATACTACGTAAATTTCATGTCAATGCGTTCAGTGGTTTTGTAGTTAAATTCGATCGGACAGACAGACATGAAAAAATAAACATTAGATATGGCTTAGCAATCAACTATACTATAAATGAAAAAAAAATTAAAAGTGGAAAATTCTAAAATCACAGACAGACATTTTATTTATTTGTGTATAGATGCATAGATGAATAAAAATGGGGACAAAATAGGTGTGTTGGTATTGCCCAGTAAGAAATAGTTTTTATGCAAAATGAGTGCGCATGAGTGCGGTGCGTTGGCCCGCCGGAGTAATTTTCTAAGCTTTGCTTGTATGAGGCGGAAGAATATCCTGGAAGTATAAATTAAGCACGACCTCAGAAAAGTTGAAAGTAGCCGTGAATGGAGTATAGGCGCAAACGCTAGTGAGAGAGTGAATTGAGAGAAGAGATCTACGCGACTGTTAACATCAGGAGGTCTTGAGAGCCGAAGTGGGTGAAGCTAGGTGAGTACGAAGCAGCGCAGGAATGAACTAGTCGGGGGAGGGGGGGGGGTAAACGGGAGATCCCGGAGAAAACCTGCCGACCTGACAACATCGTCAGACACGGTTCCCGCATGCGAGAATCTTGGAGCGACCCCGCCGGGAATCGAACCCGGCTCGCCCAGGCGGGAGGCGAGTCTGCTGACCACTAGACCAGCGGCGTGAGACATTTCGTCTTTGCGCATGCGTCGCCCACGAGAGAGAGAGAGAGAGAGAGAGAGAGAGAGAGAGAGAGAGAGAGAGAGACCGCCTTGTTCGAGCTGTCTCGGCGGAAGACAAAGGGCCAGGAGCCACGCGCGATGCATCTCGACAGCGAAGGGATAATCCCTTCCCGTGCCTAGGGTTGCAAACGACGCCAGGAGCCAACCCCCAGGTCATCCATCTGCCGTTAGGCTTGCCGGCTAGGGGAAGGGGAGGAGAAGCGGAGATCCAAGAGACAGAGAGAGAGAGAGAGAGAGAGAGAAGACGACGGTCGCTAAATCTCTGGCTTTCGCGTCCGCCCGCGGTCAGAAAAACAACGCGAGGGCCCCGTCGACTAATTCCAGAACCCTTTTGTTCGGCATCTTGGCCCGCAGTCAGCGGTGGCTGATCGATGCCCCGAGTCGGCGAGCGGGTCCTCGAGACGTGCTAAAAACGGGGCGGGGTCAAGGAATAGCGCTGTGACAACCCGACGGGATCGTGGCACCGTTTCAAAACGGTTCTCCCGATGCCAAACGGGGGACGTCTGCGTTAATACGCGAGGTTTGTCTCGCGGACGCAAGGGGGGCCCGGTCGTGTTTCTTCCCTCGGATTCCGCATTAGCTTAGGTCGGATAACCCCGCCCCGCTATCCCGCACATTCCCCCTCCGTGTACCTTGTTCTTTTGGCGAGGGTTGTGGACGATGAATGGGCGAGATCTCGGTGATGTACGAGATCGACCCGGCCGCTGAGTCAAACGATAGAAAAATAATCCCAGTTCACGCTGTGAGGTTTAGTGAAGGTTGTTCGCGAGAAAGTGAGCACTTCGTAACCAACCTTTGGAAAATGTCATTACCAGTACCTGCGTGTATTTTAACGGCCAAACTGACTGCCATGCGCCCTGTAAAGTTGGTAACGATGGAGGGGAATTAGTTTCATGTCTCAACGTTGCATTAAAAGTGCTAGGAAAACATGAGAATATTGAAATTATTTATTCTTTTAACTTTCTGTATTTCTAATGCATTTTAAGTGTAGGAATTCGCAAAATTGTAAAATATTTACTTGTTTAATCATTTCGCAGTTTTACTTGACCGACGTATGAATAATGTTACCAGGCCCCGTGGCAATGTTAGTTTTACGTATGGCGGAAGAATACGTAATGTGCATACAAGTAGATATTTAGCAGGATTTTTAAAAGTGTTCAGTTTACCGTAAATAGTTTGAAATACTTTCTCTTGCACGTACGCGTCTCGTTTGCGCAGAGTTTATCAGTATCTGCATCGCCATTGTCTCCTACACAGTGCCACTAAGGTGCCAAACTATAATTATATAATGAACTAGCGGTCCCCCATCGCTTCGCTTAGGTGTTATGGAGTTATTGAAATACATAGTACGACTACCCGTGACTACCTGCGAATAATGGTTTGGTTATACCTTGCTTAGAAAGCATCCAAGTAGCTCATTTTTCTCCGACTTGGTTTACAAATTTTGAAATTTTTCAAGAAACTTTTTTTAAATTGAACTTACTTAGGCCTAGCCTATGTCCATCTGGAAGAATGTAGCTTTATAATAGTGAAAGAATTATAAGAATCAGCCTTGTAGTTTCTGAGATTACCCGAGACATATAAATAAACTCACGTACCCTTTTTTAAATATTATTATATATCATTTTGCTAGTTGTAAGTCATAGAGGCGTGGCTCTTAAATTAAAATATTATTGTTAAAAAGTAAGTTTTTTTTCTCAAAATTTATACGTATTCTTGCACGCAGTGATTATTTCCATCTTAATTTTCGAATGTCCATCTACACTGCTGAAGGAGTCTGTGAATATGACTAATGGACTATAATTAGATGTAATATGTTACGTTAGTTAGACCTATTTAAAATGAAAAAATATCTATAAGCTGAAATTATAAATACATTGTACAAGGAAACGGTTACAAGTATTTATGACAAAATTTATGGCATATTCACTGCGATCTGTTTCTGCAGTTTATTGCAAGATGAGAACATTTGCAAATGTGAACATCACCTGTCTCATAATGTAATTTACCTACTCTTAACAATGATGAAAGTTTGTACACTTCTGTGCTGAGAGAAATTGTTGGTTTCATGCTTCATTAAATATTTATTTTAAATTTATAAATCTATATTGGAAACCCGATGAGCGCCACGTCTCCTGTTGATTATCATGCCGTCTTGCAACAAAAGTATTTTGTGTTCAATTACACTGGCTACACAAATAGTTTGCAAACCAGACCATATTACTGTACATACCACCATAGTATTAACGTTACAAATATATAAATATGTTAGGGGCCTTAGATTAAATTTTCCAGTACGGTATCTCTTTTTTTTTTTTAATACATTAATAGAATTTCGAATAACATCGAGTATACACCAGATCTTGAAAAATACATTCAATTTAATTCAAATTTAATTTTTCAACTTGTATTATTAACCTTGTCAGGGAATTGCCGTATAAATAGCTGAACTCCAGATACCAAAGTTCTGACCACATTTCTTGTGCGAAAGATGATACTGTGACAGTAAGTTAGTATTGTTTTTAGTTTTGGAAATTAATTTTTTAGAGCATCCGTGCAGTTCATCACCTTCCTGCAGTTATATCTTGGAACTACAGCTTTGATCCCTCTGCATTCAATAGATTGACTCGTGTTGTATTACCAAACGTCTTTACAGTATTTAAGACTATAACGCAACTCGCTAATCGAAAGGGCTGAGAGTGTTTGCAACGATTCTTGCGCAAGGCGAGAATGATCAGGGTGAGGCGCCATCGCGCAAACTATGCCGAGGAATACTATCCGTCGACGGGCGCTTCCAACTTTGGGCAACCCTCGGCGCGATTAAAAAGAACCCCTCGCTCCGGAGAGAAGCTGGGGGTTGTGAATAGGACAGGAGGAGAGCAAGGGGCGGAAAGAGACGCCGTCAGCTGTGATTGCGTCATTTGCGCCCCGCGTGAAAAGAAGACGCCATTAATTCGGGCGCCTTTTCCTCTTATCTTTTGGTGCGGGCCTGGGTTGGGCTATTAATTAACACCAGCCGTGGGATCCTGGGGGTGGGGGGAGGGGGAGAAAAAGAGACGACTAGGGAGACATCTGGCGGACGTAAAAGAAGGCATAACAGCGAGGGCACGGGATTACGTCGGCTGCCGGGCCGCACAGTTCGAAAGCCGATAAAAGTAATGTCTAATGTCTTGTCTTTTGTTTCCTTCCGTGAGGGGCGATAGTCGCCGGAGAATAGTTACCAGTGATTTATTAACGTGAATATACGCAACTCCGGGGTAATCTTTCCTCCCTCGGAAAGGACAGTTAAAATAACTTTTCCCCCACTCACACTTGAAGAAAGTGTTGGATCTTCAACAGGAAACCGACATTTACAAATAGTTTCTTCAAAACATTTACTTTAACTAGCCCTTTTACGATAGGAAAATTTTGATCCATGCCCTTGTTATAGCCTACTTGTGTATTAATCTTTAAAATATCTTTCCCAACTTTTTAAACTGAAAGATATTTTCTCCAAACGTAGTTTCGTCACATGGATTAACTGAGTTATAAGGCCTCAGTAAAATATCATGTTCCCCAGCTTTTATACCGTGAAAATGTATTTTTGAAATTTGCGCGTTTGTATGACTTCATTCCACAGTAAACGCGCACTTTAAAAATTGCTCTGGTAAACTTCCTTAACTGCAAATGGAGCTTTTTATCTCCACACGCTGTATGAAAATATATCTCACATAAAGTTGCAGATGTAGGAATGTTTAGCGTCGCTACTATACACAGTTGGGAACTTCTCTACGCATTTGACTGTTTTATCGGGCAAACGTAGGAACGCTACAATGAAAGTATACGGGGAAAATATTACCACTCCCGCTTTCTCACTGAGTGTATGCACTGGTATGGTATATTTTCAAATAATTTCTTAAAGTGTAGTAAAGAAGGTATTAGTGCTATGTAAATTAATACCGAAATACTTGTAGCCTTCCCATCCTGTAAGTGTATTATCTGCTTAGTATAGTTTTATTCACAGTTTAGAAAGACATTTTAAAGGCAGTTTTCAGTAAATAATGCCAAATGTCGTATTCTCCTGACCAAATAGCTGAACAAGAGGCTAGGTAATGCACTGCGGAAAGAGAAAACGGATCACCCAGAAAATAATAGTCAAATTGAGTGACCTGTGCCTAAGAAGGTGTGCGAATCGTCATAATGTCGTCGGCGGCATTGCGTCACCGAAACACGTGATCCAAAGGGCGTTGGTGGTTGTCGCACCTTTGCAGTTATAAGAACCTTGAACATAGTTACCGATTGTATCGACTCTGAAATTTCTGTATAAAAAATTTAAAAGCCAAAACTGATCCTGAAAAAACACCCTTTTCAGCCATTTCCACGGCCAAAAAAAAATTTGGAGTTCAAATGAAAACCCGAAACTTAACTTTGAGTATAAAACGTTTCTTAAATGTTTTTAGTGTTCAGGCACCAGCACAAAATATTCAACCGGTTTTTAAATCACGTGCCTTGTAACAAATCTTTACAAAGCACTATACAACCGATTTTTTAATAACGTGTCTTGTAACAAACCTTTTGCAAAGCACTTCATGCGTCAGCCTGGCTTTCAAAAGCGCTCAGCCAATCTCGAAGAGCTGGTACTATGTAGGCTGTTCAGAATTAATTGAGCAGTTTTGAAAACCAGGCTTAGGATTCGCTATTATTTTCATTTCTTTGCCCGCCACTATATGTAAAACTAACTTTGCCATGGGCCTTATCGCTTTAATCGAGCGTCATCCAAACGAAACTATGGAATTGTTTAGCAAAGCAAACGTATTGTTATAATCCATTCATGGTTGCTTCCAACTTTTCTAAATCCCTGCTAAAGTCCTACTTTCAGGCTTTTTCTTCGCCTCATGTAAACAAAGCTTAACTAAGTCCAGTACATTACACCAAAGGGACAACACACCGCATTCCTTCACAATCAGTTTAATAATATTATGCATAAGAATTATTCATTAGTAAGCACTGCCAACACGTTAATTTCATCTCAGTTTTTCCCGTATTGTTTATAAATCAAATATACTTTATAAATAATATTAAAAAGAGGTCAGTTTAACCAAGTATAAGATACTTTAATGTTAACAGAAGTATCAAACGCTTGTGGTAGTCTATATTATGACTTAGTTAAGAAACAACCGAGCACATCATACGTGGGGTGATATTTCAAAGGTTGGCTTCAAAATGTGAAGAAACCGCGAATACGCTACAATAAGCAGATTTCAGCTCTTATGTGTACACGACAAAAAAAACCAACCCCACTGCACCAACACTTGCACTACAAGTGAACTGTACGAACTATTTTTCATTAAATCGCTGCCAACATAACAGGGATCCTACGTGCCACCAGTGTCAACTTTGGCGTACATGTAGTGATTATTTCCAAAGGTTACTGATTTCAAAAGTTATCTCTTTACTGTGAACAACCTCTCAGGGTTCCACCTACATTGAGAGTTTTACTTATTTATTTATTTATTTTTAGGCTTAGATGCAAGCTAGCGATAAGGGTGTCGCTGACGTTCGTACCTAGCACCCCATCACTGATACTCGTTCGTACCTAGCACCCCATCACTGATACTCGTTCGTACCTAGCACCCCATCACTGATACTCATTCGTACTTAGCACCCCGTTACTCCTACGCATTCGTACCTAGCCCCCTGTTACTCCTGCGTGTTCGTACCTAGCACCCCATTATTCCTACACGTTTATTCTTAGCCCCTTGTTACTCCTACGTGTTCGTACCTGACGTGTTCGTACCTAGCACCTTGTCTACACATTTGGACCTAGCACTCCATTACTTCTACGCATTCGTACCTAGCACCATGTTACTCCTACGTGTTCGTACCTAGCACCCCATTACTCCTACACGTTCATACCTAGCCCCCTGTTACTCCTACATGTCCGTACCTAGCACCCCATTACTCTACACGTTCATACCTATGCGTTCATACACCTATGCGTTCGTACTTAGTACCCCGTTACTACTACGCGTTCGTACCTAGAACCCTGTTACTCCTACACGTTCGTACCTAGTATCTTGTTACTCATATGCGCAAGAAGGCACTGAACTTGTGTGCAATGTTTCCGTCGTACTGTGTGTGCCTATGACCTGAAGGTGGGTTTACGATTAATTACTAAAGAATTAAACATTGTACTTATAACTCGTTAAGTACACAGGAAATAAGTTTTGCAGTTTATGAGTGATCTAGTAACTGTTTAGACTATCCAATCAGAATAGTAGGTGTCAAAAGCAGTCGACATAACCTGGAAAAATTGACAAGAGTGATGGTTATTTACACATACCGTATTTAACTATTTTTGTTTACTGCTTGTGTAATCGTTTTGATAATTCGTAATATCTTATAGAAGGGGAAGCTGGTAGCACAATTGGGCATTTACGATGATAAATCTGAAAATGTTAATTAAAGCGAATTCAATAACCTCCTCCAAGCAATAAAACATGACCATGAAATGTTCTTTAAATAAAGAGGACACTGTCTCTCGATTAAAATAATTAACTGCATAAGATTTATTGATACGACATAATCTAAATCCAATATGTAAATACAGTTCCCTTCCAACAACAAATGCCACTGTGCTCTGATTTGCTACTTCGTCTTGACTTATACTTGATACATAAAATATAACGATATCTTAAGTCAGGCCAAGAACGCACACGACCCGTACACAGCAGTCATGAACCAATGCCCTTTAAAACATTGGTTTATATTCTAAGCACACTATTTAATGCTTCTGTTAAGTCAATCGTAAATCCACCTTTAAAGCGGTGTGCCCTATCATTTTATTTGTTGGATTGTCTGAAGCAGCCAGTGTAGTATTATTCGTACGTATGTATTGTTTTTTTTTTCGTACATCAGTATAATGCGGACACGTTGAGTGGATTCGTGAAGGAACGTCAGATTTCAAATACTCAGCAACGTAATTCAAGCAGCGCCAGGTAGACCGTGGTGTGAAATGCAGTGGGAACGAACTCGTTTTCCGGCTCTAGAGAGCGATAGGCCACTGGGTAATTAGCCGTTCTCAGGCGACAAGCATGACCGTGATAAACTGCCCCCCTCCATCACGCCATTTTCTCCCGCGCCTGGCCGACCTATTTTTTTTCTCTCTCTCGTGACCCTGGCAGTCGGTCCAGTGCCCGAAGGGGGTGGCGATGAGCGATGGCCTCATATCGCCGTCTTGGGAGCAATTTATTTCCCTCTCGCTTAGTCTCCCCCGTTTCTTCCACCTACGTCCCCCCTCCCCTTCCCTTCCATCACGTCCGCTAACTGGGATCCGTGATTACCATTCTTTCGGTATGTGTACCTAGGGAAATGCGTGGACCCGTACGAGGAGTCACTCTTTCTTCCCCCCCCCCCCCCGCCCCCGTTTTCAAGGTTTCATGTTGGCTTGCTTCTCGTTCTTTTGGCACAAATATTGTGCACTCGTTACAGTTCTTGGGATTACATTTCTGCATAGCACACGTTGCTTCAAGCAGTAAGCTCCAAACTTTTATCTGACGCATTGATGAAATAAGTTAAGTATCGTACTGGCTAATTTCAGCCAATATAAAACATGTTACAGTACACCAGAAATATATTTTTGGTCCGTGCCGTACACTGCGAGGCTTAGTGCCCAATGGGGCCGCGGTGGATTAGTGGTCAGACTACTAGCCTCCCAACTAGGCGAATCTGTTTCGATTCCCGGGCGGGTTCGCTCCTGGATTTTTGCATGCGAGAGTCACGCCGGACGATGCGCCTGGTCGGCGGGTTCCCTCGCCTTTGCATTCCGGCGCTGCTCCTTACTACACTTCACCATCATGGGCTCTCAAGACCTCGATGTTAAGAGACGCCTAAATCTTTCCACTCCACTCGATGCCCAATTATCTTCGCTGTGGTTAAAGGCCGTGTCACACCGTCAAATTCTCCCGTCAGACTGCTTCAAATAAAGTTGGCCAACTAAAATTGGATTGTCCTGACGTCGCCGAAACGTCATTATCACCGCCATGTTGTATAATTCTATTTTCCATCAAATATTCGGAAAATTTGACAGGGTCTGGAATTTTTTTTTATGTTTGACAGGCCAGCTAATCAGAATCGTGCATGACGAAAATGACCGACAACATCACGAAACTTTAAAATGTGGAATAATAACTGGAAACTAAATAACGTTATGAATATAATTAATTTATAGGTATAAAATCTCTTCCAGCAGTTTGCTTTCTGAGCTATTTGAAATGTTAATTCACAATAGTATTAACAACTCTAGAGGCATAAATTTTCAGTGTGCAGGAAATATCTGTAATACGTAAATTTTAATATTAGTTAGCTGAAAATAAATCGCAACATTCGTTACGATTTTTTCTGTAATGGCCTGCACGGAAACACAGCAGTAGTATCTCATTTTGGAATAATTTTTAAATGAAAAATCAGACTAAATACTTCCAGTAAAAAAATCTGACAGTGTGACATGTTTTCAAATACATTGAATATTACTTTATACAATTTGTTGAATGGGAAAAAGTGATGGTCACATTTGGTCTTCAGGTGTTATTGTCAAATATATTTCGAAGGTGAAATCTCGACATTTTGGCTAAAGCATTCGTAACCTGTGCTAGTGTTACAGACGAGTTGTTCTTACTAAGGGCTGTTCACGGTTAAAGTGAGCACTTTTTAAATCAACCTTTGAAAAACATCACTGCTCCTACCAGCGTATATTTTAACGGGCAGACTGACTTGTCATGCGGCTAGTAAAGTTGGTAACTATAGAGGGTAAGAAGTTAAATATCTCAACGTTGATTATAGAAGTATTAGGTAAACATTTCCGAACACCGAAATGATTTATTTTACTCCCTTTTTTTAAAAATGCATATATCCCTATGTGTAAGGTAAGTGCCATCAAATTTGTAAACTATTTACTTTCATTATAATATCACAGTTTCATTTGACCGACAGACGAATAAGGTGATCAGGCCTGTGGCAGTGTTAATTTCACATCAGGTAGAAGAATACACGATGTGCATACAAATAGATATTAAGCAGGGCTTTCAAACGTACTCAGCCTTTACCGTATGTTCTGATAACGAAGTAAGTCAAAATATGGCACGGACCCAACAATTTCGTATTTATAGCGCCGGAAAACATAAATTGGTGTTGGTTAAAAAAAAATACATAGGGAAGAAGGCTAGCTTACCTGCAGTAGGGGTAATGACCAGCGTGTGTGGCGTGGTGGGGGAAAGAATGTCATGCAGGTAGCCCTGAGCGGCGTGTTTAAATTTACACACACCGCGCTTCCACTAGTTGCTCTTCCCTCCTGGTAATGACGTCGGCCAGTGGCGTAACTACAGGGAGGGAGGAAGGCAGAGTTAAGAGGATTTTTTTTCTGAGTGAGGTTTCGAAAAGTGTACCCGTAATGCAGTTAGTTGTCCAATCATTATAGTTTTCAAAACATAACACACATATTCCGACACGAGTATTATAGGCAGGTTCAAAGTGTTTAGTCTAAGAGAAGCATACTGCATTTGTGTTACAAGCTACGAAAGGAACAAAAACAACTTTTCCTCTGCAGTTTATGGTTTAAACTATTTATTAAATGAATGTTAACAGTTTCGCTTGAATAAACAACAATTAATTTACGACAATTCTGACCCCTATTTTCAACAAAATTGAGTGTGCCAATACTAGATCACCTGTTTATAAATCGCACTCATGCTGAATCAGTATGTTCTGCACGCCATACAGATTGCATTAAATGCAATTTGACTGGAGAAGAAATATTTAGGAGCAAAGCCAAGTATGCTGCAGAATTCGGGTGTTATATTTTGAAAACTATAATTAGTTAACAACTAATAGATGCATTAAGGGGGCACTCTTCGAAAGCTCTTTCAGATAACCAAATAAAAAAAAGTGAAACATCACCGTACATTGTCTTTCCCTAAATTTACTAAATGGCGCCAGAATGAAAGTAATTGGGCTAGCATACTGTTTCCTATCACCGAGATAAGTTATTATATTTTATAAATGATTTATAATGGATTGGTAGAACACATTTTTGATACTTGTGTACATATTCGTTTTGGGGTTGTAGATTGTTCTCTGTGTTTTACAGAGCACGCAATTTAAGTTTTTATCGCATTAAATTAAAGATATTTATGATTCTGTAATAAATTTCAGAGTACGTGAGTCCAAAAGCATGGCGATACATGCGACATTAACTCGACAGCCCAGCGCCCCATCGCTAGAGACCTGAAAAATTCGCGAGTTCGATGACCTGTAGGGTAGACTTAAAATCTTAAATAAACTCATTCAGATATACACTATTCATTGGCTGCTTGGTGTGGCAGTACTAGGCGTTTATTGGGCCTACAGTTTACTGCATGTTTTTTATCGGCTCATTCATCTCCAGGAGGTGTCAAACAACGCGTCGACCAATTACAAAAGTAACGTGAACATGCGGGTTTGTGAATTCCGCCTTGCCTCGAAATGAATCGGCGAATTTTCCAGATCTCTACCCATCGCTCGTACGAGCAAGGCTCTGAACCGACGTGCAGTACTTAAATTGCCACGCTTTCCTGTGCAAATCACACTGAAATATTTTGGGGAACTTCATAAACTGAAAAGGAAATTTTAAACCTCTATACATAGTGTAGGAATAGTGCCAGATATGAAACTGCAAATATAGGAACGTCAAGCGTCGCTGCCGTACAAAGTTGGGAACTTTCCTATGCTTTTTACTAGTTTCTGAGCAAACGTACGAACGCTGCCATGGACGTAAGGGAGAATATTTTACCATTTGCTCGTTCTCATTCTACATATGCACTGATTGGTAAATTTGCCAATAATTTCTTAGAGTAGACGTGTTACAGTGGGCCTTTATTAAAGGTGATGGAAATTTACAGATGTAACCACTACTGTACCTTTAAACCTTTCCCCTACCTGTTAAGAAAACAGCACGGACAAGCTCTAAATTAAACGCAAGGGCTTAGGCAATTGGTTATTTTATCTTTCCGCCAAAAAAGTTGTACTTACAGGATATTTACTTGCCGAAATGTGCGTATTCGCGCAATAAACTATTTCACATAAATTGTTTCAGTGCATCCTCTCGAATCTCTTCACTCACTCACTTTTATGACGCTCGTTGTAGTTGGTTGAAGTTAACGCGCGCGTTCCGCCCTCTGCACCTCGACACGCAGGAAACAGCATCTCTCATAACACACGTGAAATTTGCTGATTGAAGCTAACGGCCGGAATTTAATCCCCCTCGCAGGAGAAGGCCTAAGAGTGGGTTTACGATTAAAGACTGAAGAATTAAGTATTGCGCTTAGTGACTCGATAAGCACACGGAAAATGAAGAGTGAGAAGATTTGCAATTTATAATTGAATTAGCAACGGTTAAGTCTCGCCAATCAGAATCGTAGGAGACGAAAGCAACGGACATAACCAAGAAATATGAACTAGATTATTTTGGATTACTGCTTGCGTAATCGTTTTGAAAAACTCGTGATATCTTATAGAAGGGAAAGTCGATGCGAACATTGGGAATTTACATCAATAAATCGGAAAAGGTTAGTTAAAGCGAATTCAATAACCTATTACAAGAAAGAAAACATAACCATGAACAGTTCTTTAATTAAGTGGATACTGTCTCTCGATTAAAATAGTTACCTACCTTCATTCGATTTCACACTACGACATAACCTAAATACAAGATGTAAATACAGTTTCCCGCCAAAAACAAGTGTCACTGGGCTGTGATTGGCTACTTCGTCTTGACTTGTACTTAAAATATAAAATATAACGATATGTCAAGTCACGCCAAGAACGCACACGACCCGTCAAGACCCGCACACGACAGTCATAAACTAATACCCTTGAATACATTGAATCATATCTTAAGCACACGGTGCACTTATTCTGTTAAGTCAATCGTAAACCGACCTTAAGACGAGCCTCCTGCTTAGCTGAGATACTGCTGATAGATCCAGCACTGCAAAGCCAACAAAATATTTGTGTGGGGTCCAAAATTTATTTAGTTGCCACAACGAAATTTTTTTTTTTTCAGTGAGCAAAACTTGGAAAACTACAAAATTAATTTTGTGCATCCAACAAAATATACACTTGGAATAAACAAAGCCTCTGTTTTGGGCCAAAAGAAATTGGACAGTCAAAAAAATGTTTGGTTGAATCAACTGTATATATTTTTTTGGCCACTCATTTGCTCGCCTTAGCAATTATGAGAGTAGCAGTGTTTGTTAGAGCATTTATTGATGTTTAATAATGGTTCAAACATCCTAATAAAACAAGTTCAACATGAAACTTAAGAAAAGGTGTAAAACTTTAAATCCTTTATTTTCTTACTCACGTCATCCAGTGTTTTTAATTTATTTGTTTAAAAACACCCCAATTTCATGGAATTGTTAGCGCTTAGCTCTCAGGCGCAAACGATCTACGCGAATTTCGGTCAGGCTTAATTTTTTTATACTAACCGAAACTTTATAATATACGCAGAGCCAAACAAATTTTTGGTTGCACAAACCAAATCATATTTTGGGCAAACAACTAAGAAATGCAAGATAATTTTATTTCAGCAACAAAATATTTCATTGCCCCTGTACAAACAATTGATTTGGTTGCGCCAAACAAACTTTGTTTGCCCCAAAAAACTTTGTTTGATTCAACAAAACCTTTTTCTCAGTGATGGACGAGGCTGCAGATAGCTACTGCAGTTTCTGTGTTGAACTCAGAGTGAACTCGAGTCGAGAGGTTTCTGGTCGGAGCTTACACTGAGAAAAAAGGTTTTGTTGAATCAAACAAGATTAGTTTGGTGCAACCAAATTATTTGTTTGTATAGGGGGAATGGAATATTTTGTAGCTGAAACCAAATTATTTTGTGGTTCTCATTTGGTTGCCCCAAGCTGTAAGGTTTGGTTGGTACAACTAAATATTTGTTTGGCTACGCGTACATTAAACAGTTTGGGCCGATATAAAAAAATCTACAAGTTCTACCTAGTTTCGAACTTAGATCTCCTGCGTCCGAGCGCTACGCCCGAGTAATCTCAGGTAATGTGACAACTAATGAAGGCGGAAAGCTTTTAAATAGATATACTGCAAATATTGGGCAACGTGTGCAAACAAATATTTCAAGTTTTACAGATTTATTTGTAAGTTTCTTGTTGCATTGTTTTATTAATGTGTTTATACGGTTCGCCTTCTTGCTGTGAGAGGACGTGATTCCTCTCCCCGCCTATTGGGAGGCCGAAGCCCGGTAAGGCCGTAAGGCTAGGAGCGCTGCGTAAAAATACAAAATACATGACCGAGACCCACTGTAACTTTTAAGCATCAATAGATGTACTAACAAACACGATTACTATCCTAATTGTCACAAAAAGTACAAACAAACTCTCGAGCTGTACTTTCGAACGAAGGCAGTCAAATGAGTGGCCAAACAAATATATACAGTTGATTCATCAAAATATTTAGTTGGCAGTCTAATCTTTTTGCCCCAACAGAGATTTTGTTCATTCAAACCTATACTTTGTTAGACGAACAAAATTAATTTTATTGCTTTTCAAAATTTGTTTGCTCATCTATACATTTTGTTAGGGCAACTAAATATATATTTGAACCTATACCAACAAATATTTTGTTCGATTTTCTCTCAGTGTGGGCGATCTCGCTGGTCGGCGGGTTTTCTCGGGGATCTACCGCTTCCCCCGCCCGTGCATTCCGGCGCCGCTCCGTACTCGCCTCGCTTCACCCCCATCGGCTCTTAAAACCTCGCTGTTAAGAGCCTCCCAGACCTCTCCTCTCCACTCACTAGCTTCCTACAAGCTATCGGTCGACACTTTGGACGTTTCCCAGCTGTTTCACAGCATTTGGCGATCATTCCTGTTGACTTCCTCGTATGTACTTGTGTGTCTCGGTAGTTTATTATAACATTTATAAGAGAATGGCAGGACGGTTTTGTCTTCTCTTTGTTTTTATTCATTCGCTTTTCTTCGACATTAATAAAGGGGAACGTCACTTATCATGCGATATTGCGCATACCTACGTCTTTCGTAGCTACTATGACTGTCGGAAAATAACTCATATAATTTTTTTTTTCTCTCGAATGGAAACTTTTGTGTAGTAAATTCTTCCCGCATAGCTCGCGTTCTATGCACAGATCATACATCCTTTGCTGGAAGTGCGTTAGTAACGTAAATTATTTATGAAAGAGTTCCAGATTCAAAAGTCCCAGTAACGGCACGTGATTTTAAAGGGAAAGTTAATATAAGGTTTAAATGTATGGCAAGAAGGCTTCCTTTGAAACGTACATGCAGTTGCACGTGTCATTTATTGAATGAAATTTGTATGAATATAAATAATTTTGTCGATTAAATCATATAAATATATTTGTTTCATTTGTATACGAATTACAGCTGTGTAACGTGTGCGTATAGAGAAGGTATAAGAATTGTAGCCAGGAGCTAGGAACCAAGTGATTTGAAAGGCGAATCCATGTAAAAAATAATAAGTTTGGGGAGTGAGTTTGTATACTCGGAAAACGTAATGCACCAAAATGTCGGCATTTTTTTTTTTTTTACAGAGAGCTGGAAATAGGTGCACGGAATTTTTTTTAAGAAAATGCACAGTAAATATACGGAAACGCAAGCCGTAATGACGAAAAACAGAGTTAAGTTCGTAAATACAAAAAACGGAAAATCTCCGTATTTTCTCTAACTTCGGGTTTCGGGCACGAACAATGCAGAGTCTACACGAAAGTTTCTTCGCCGTTGTAACCAGAAAATTATAGTTTCTGCGGCAGTTAAGGTTTATTCGTGTCTCCAAGACCTGTTATTTCAAACAATAAAAAGTAGCAACAGGCGTATGCAACACTTAGCAACACTTAAAATAAACTAACTTTAACAGAAACGAAGAGAGTTGCATATGTGACTACCATTATAAATCAAAATGTATACCAGGTTTACTACGCTAGTTTTGTAGGTAAGTGATTAGGGTCGTGAACTGGAAACTTTTTGACTCGGGTTCAAATCTTGCTTAAGTATAAAACCTTTTAACTTTTTTTAAATATCTTTTTATACACAGCAGAACACCCACATAATGAAAATTAAAATAAAATAGGTACTTAATATTCTTTAAACTAGAAGCACAGAAAACTAAATAGGGAATAAACGGGGAGAGGTTCCTTGAATTTTACGGAAAGTCCGTTTTTGAAAATCAATCCGTCCGTAATATTACGGAGCGTTTACGGACACTTCTGGATAAATTCTCACCAGCACTTTTCCGTAAAATGAACGAATTTTTTTTTTTTTTTTACAGCGGCGTGTGGCCTATTTGAATACTGCAAATAATAACAACAATAATAACATGCTGTCTTATTACGAGCTTCACTGTGTTATCGGCCAACACACAACAGCATCGAGTAAAGTAAAATATCAATAGTGAAGACAGTTCAAATGTCACGAATTGTCAGTAATTCGGTAGCGACGACGTATTTATGTACAAGTGTGGCGCAGTGAACGATGTTTTTGGGCCGACGTGTACGGTTTGTAGCTGCTGCAACGCGTGCTTCAGCTCTCCCCGTCCAGGCCGAGCTGACATTTTAAAGAGTCGCCGATCCGAAATCGAATCGTCGTTGCAACTTTTATTCGGTAGCGACGACGTATTTATGTACAAGTGTGGCGCAGTGAACGATGTTTTTGGGCCGACGTGTACGGTTTGTAGCTGCTGCAACGCGTGCTTCAGCTTTCCCCGTCCAGGCCGAGCTGACATTTTAAAGAGTCGCCGATCCGAAATCGAAATCGTCGTTGCAACTTTTATTTTATTTTTAGGGTGAAAAATTGCGGTCCGCGCGCTCACCCGTCGTATAGTTAACGCTCTCTGCAATTTATTGCTTTGTACAACTGCAGTTAAACTTTATTTATTTATTTTTTTTTTTTTTTTCGAAAAAAAAAAAAAAAGATGATGATGGCAGTTAACACGGACGGTGTAGCAGTATGTGCTATTACCTAGCGGGTTTTTTTTTTTTTCCAACTGCAGTATTTTTCCTCCTGTGAATGCGCCGGAAAGTACTTAAGCTAATTGGACACAGTATCTCGGCACTTCCAGGTAGAATACTGCGCACTCGAACATTTTAGAAGTAAAGTGTTAGCATTCGCGCAGATAGGAGTTCATAATTGCACTGCTATTTACATTCTGCGAGCATCCTAGGCCGTAAATAAATAGAAGAGCAGAACTATGTAAAAGGTAGGTGGCATGTTTTACTAAATGAACTCAATAATTGTTAACTCATTATTTTAAAAACATTCACCTCCTTTTTTTTTTTTTTTTTTTTTTTGCTGCCACATTAAGGATTATTATTTAAATGCCACTTAGGTCGTATACTTCGGTAAATCTGATGCAGTATTTACGTGCGCTTTTCAGGCGCGAGATAAGTACGAGGATTGAAATTTTCTGAGTGAGCTGGCGAATAATTGGCGAGCTTCAATCACATATAATGTCGTCATACACATTCCTTAGAGAGATTAATTTGCTTACGACAAAAAATTAATCGAAGCTGTAGGTTGTTCACGGTAAAATGGGCACTTTTGAAAGCCCTGTTTAAGATCAACTTGTATACACGTTGTGTATTCTCCCGCCTTATGTAAAATTAAACCTCGTCACTTTATTTATGCGTCGGTCAAATGAAACTTCGAAATGACTTAGAAAGTAAATACTTTACAAATATGCTAATTTGTACACTTGGATGCATAAAAAAAACAGAAATTGAAAGAAGTAATTTTAAGTTGGCATAAATGGTTACCTAACACTTTTTATTCGACCTTGGGTTACGGAACTACTTTCCATTCATCGTTACCAACTTTACTGGGCAAATGTCACTCAGTGCGCCCATTTAAATATATGCAGGCAGGGGCAGTGATTTTTTTTCTAAGGTTAATTTCTAAAATGGTCACTTTATCGTGAACAGCCTTTAGACACAAGAGATGGACAAGTCTTGTTAAATTTATCTGAAATTTGTTGTTTCGTGTAGTACCCAACAAGTGCATTTCGTGGTTCCTGTTGTTGCCTAGTAAATTCAACTTTCTCTGATTTTGTTTTGCCAGCAATATCTTCAGTGTCAGGTTAAGTATGGACTGCCGTAATTAGCACAGAAAGGCCCAAGGAATTATGTTAAATGAGGAATTTAATAAATAATAAGCTTATTTGTTTTGTCTTGTTCAACGGAAAAATTATTGATAATTACAATAATCATAAAATATTATGGTTATAATAGAAAGAAGTGGCATCGCTGGTCAGCAAGGGTTGGATGTAGGCCTTTTGTCAGAGGATGCTGTATGGTTGGTAAAATAGATAGTACACCGTTAAAAAAATTTCCTTCATTTTACGGAAAAGCGCTGGTAAAAATTTGTTCAGAAGTGTCCGTAAACTTTCCGTAAAATAACGGACACACTGATTTTCGAACACGGACTTTCCGTAAATTCCACGGAACCTCTCCGCTAATTTCCAAGTTAGTTTTCTGTACTTTCCGTTTAAAATGAAAAGAGAAAGTGAAAATGTCTTTAAATTTCGTCATATTGGTGTTCTACAGTGTATAAAAGTGGTACTAAAAACGTTAAAATATATTGTACTTAAGCGAGGTTTGAACCCGAGTCAAAATTCACCTATAACTCTCACTTGAAAATTGTGGTATTACTTTTATATTCTTAGTAGAAAGACAAAAGAAATAATTCTGTTTATATTAAATTTAGTGCACTTTTGGTGTTGAAAGAATAGGTCATAGTCGCGTGGATAACCTTAACTGCCGCAGAAAACAATAATTTCCTTGTTACAGTGGCGAAGAAAGCTTCGTGTAGATTCCGCATTGTTCGTCCCTGTAACTGGAAGACAAAGGGAATACGGACACTTTCCGTATTTTGTATTTACGAACTTACTCCGTTTTTCATCATTACGGATTGCCTTTCCGTATACACACTGTGCATTTCCGTTAAACATCCCGTAAATACACGGAAATTTTTAACAGTGGGTAAAATAGATAGTGCGTAACGTCTGGTTGATAGCGATGCCATTAGAGATTGAGTCACTCTGTATGTGTATGATATAGTTATGTATATTTGTGTGTTTATATAAGGTTTTTGACGTTCCCCACAAATTATTAACGGCCACGAAAAGATTTGTGCCTCGTGCTTTTCAACTTGTAAAAATTATGCGCGACTCTTTGTTCCTCAGATGAAATGTTTCCAGATCACAAAGTTATTTTACACAAATCTAGGGGCAGGCACAATCCATAAAAATGCAGAAATTTCATTATTTACATTTTTTTTTACCACGAAAATATTTCCAGGTATGAATTTATAGATGTCTTGAAGTAGCTCTTGGCGTCTTCTTACAGTGTGAATTGTCTCATTTCTGTATGTAAGTTAGTTTTATTTATTTGTACACTTCTAACGCAGTAAAATTGTAGTTGTGTTTTGACATGTATTTATGAGAAAACAATGCGGTAAAATTATTTTCATTTGCGGGGAGAAAGGAGTCGCTGACAATGTCTAAAAGTTGAAATATTAAATAACACATTTTTCATGGCCAACGTCTTTGAACCAACAAGAAAAGAAAATACTTTCTAAATTTATTTTCTGGTAATTGACCCTGCGATGTCTCGACTATTTATCATGAATATCACAAAAATTGTTTCCAGGACAACAACATTACGAGAACATCTATGACAAAGAGTAATGTTTTTGTGCGAGACTTTCTTTATTAAATTTGCGGGACAAAGAAACGAGGGCTTTTGAGATTGAGGTTGTATGGAAACTCGCCAAAGACGTTTTCTTATGTATCAACGACATTTATTAAATGTAACACTTGTGGCATTAAAGAAGAATTGGAATAATTTTGTAGTAATAGGGCTGGAATAATTTCTTGAAAAATATTAACTTGCAGTATATGTCAATTTATTTTAAATTTCAGTCAATTTAGCCTGACGATTTCCGCATTACCTGCAAGCGGCGTTGATATTTATGTCAGTTCTCTATTGTCTCTAGCTTTAAAATGAAAACGTCGCGTCTTTGTTTACAGTAATGTTCGTTTTAATGAGGCGTGTTTTTATTAATCTTGTTATTTATAAACGCACACGCTTTCTGCCGAAATGCTACTCGATTGTCCAAGGCAAGAGGGACCGATACAAATTGAATTAAGATTAATGCAATCAACACATGCTTTATCCTGGTCTCGAACCGACAGTATTTGTACAGAAATATGACGCATGTGTCAACTGCGACGTAAAGGCTAGGTGTTAGTATTCTTTTTAGTGCTGTTGTATGGTTGTTTCAATTAATTTAAATTATTTATTTATTGCATCAATTTGGTTTTTTTTTCTAGTACAGTTTTGTACAAAGACATCGGACAAGTCAGAACATGAATACATTATGTACAGAACATGAACAGATTATTTACAGAACAATATCAAAACATCAAAGTATTATAATATTATCGAATTTTAAAACAAATATAATAAAATAAAATACAAATAATCTTGAATTTTCAATAGGTATTTAATCTTTATTCTTAAATTTCTTCTGCACATCTGTGCTGCGTCCCGGGCCACTCCAATCTATAAAGAAATAAAAACCAAAACAGAGGCACACATTCCATTGGCTTTACACAATACCTCACACTGAATATCCATGGGGGTTTTTGGTCTTGATTAAAATAACGTATTGGTCAGTATGTTTTGTGTTTATGATAAATATTCGTCTACAGAATAAAAAGTTTTACTTATTAAGAATTCTTTTAGTTCTTTTTTGAGGAGTAACTGTTATATTTCGTGTGTGTGTGACTGAGCGGTTAGACTGCTCGCCCCCCACCGAGGCGAACCGGGTTCAATCCCCGACCGGGTCACTCCGGATTTTCGCAAATGGAAATCGCGACGGACGAAGCTGCTGGCTGACGGGTTTTCTCGGGGATCTTCCGTTTCCCCCGCCCTTGCATTTCGGCGCTGCTCCATTCTCACCTCATTTCGCCCTTACCGGCTCTCAAGACCTCGTTGTCAAGAGCCGCCCGAGTCTCTCTCAACTCGTTCATTATACATATTTGTTTGCCGTTAGAACTCATGCAGCGTCTTAAAAATAATTTCCTCACTGTAGAGCGTGTCTTGACGAGAATTTAAAGTAGTTATTCGTGTGTGTCACGAGATGACAGTACTGAGCGCATTTTCGACTGTTTTCCGTCGGTTAACACGCAGGTGAACTCTGAAGAGGAATATATTTGGTGGAAAGTATAGGTGATGTTTGCAGAACACAGACCTCAGCGTGGCGGCCATTTTCGCACATTCACAAAGGTGCCGTATTGGCCGGCCTTCATGTAAAACCAGTACTTTGAGCGAAAAAAAAAAAAAATACAGCTGCTGTGGTATGGATTGTTGCAGAATATGAAGCCGCATCTTAAAACATAATTCACGCAGTAATTATCATCGGTGTTGTCAAAGAGTTACAAAATAATGGACCTGAAAAATATGTGTTTTTCAGTCGCTTCGTTCGTGTGGCAGATGACGTTACGGGAACCGGCGGCTGCTGTTTCCTAGCTTGTTCCACTAGCTATATGACATAGCCGTTGTACTCGGGGGAAACACAGGTTCCACGGTAAACATTTGGTGTTTTGGAATTGCGTCGGTATGGACTGGACTGTCCGATGGGCGACGTGACCCCAACTCTGTGGCTCTACACATACAGTATATCCCGGGGGATACTCTGTCTCAGCATAACATAGACTGGATTTACGTATTTGATATAGTAATAATAATTATAATTTTTTTTTCGTTATTGTGAATGTTCACGTCGACGAAGATGTTTCGACCTATATAAAGTATTATGGTTGATTTTGCCACACAGTTTGTCGGTGTTTAGAAAGTCGCATTTCGTATACTATTTATATTAACCTTCCGAGACAATATCTCAAAATATCCTCGCTTTCACTACGTAGCTCTTGGAGAATATCTACCATTTGTGAAACGACAAGAATCTGTTGATAATTTAAGAAATGGTGCCGAAGTAATTACGTGATATAACTACTAGTCGGAAGTTCAGAATTTATTTTCGTTCCACAGCATGATGTATAGTGCTGTAGAAGTAGTTTTAAGAGAAGCGTCCCTGAACAGCTGGAACGAGCTAGAAACTGTATAATTCAACAAGTCGTACGCAGCCGAATCTTTTAAGAGACCATCCAGCGCAGGAAGTGTACGCAGATGAATTGTACGAATTTCCGAGCGCTACGCCAAGTCGCCTTTTAGCGGTCTGTTCAGTTCTCTCTTGCGAGAGGGGATGGGGAGGGGCCACAAGGGCGAGCAAATAACAGCGGGGATAATTAGCCCGTGAAGTAATTAGCCTCGCTGGGAGGCGGGGCTCGCAACGTGGAGCAGCCACCTGACGGAGGGGTTGCAGGGTTGTGATAAGAGCACGGTTCGTACGGGGGTGTGCGTGTCGCTCGCGTGAGAGAGAGAAAGGGGTGTGCTTTGCGGTGTCGGGACTTGCCCCCTCAGGGATACTGATGAAGAGGGTTGAGGGTGGGGAGGGAGGCTCCCCCACAGGCTTGTTTTGATGGCTGTATGGCAAATTGCTAACCCCCCCCTTCTCCACACACACACACACACACCCACCCACCAACCACCCTTCTTTCCTTCCCCGTCTCCTCGGGGGCTGCCGGGTTATTGATAGTAGACAGTTTCTTCTCTCTTTCCTGGCTTCTTCCGACTTGCCTCTTGGAGAGGGGGGTTAACCGGAGAGGCTGCTAGCTGGAGATGAGGAATTCGGCGAAACTCAAGAGTGGATGGCGGAGACGAGGAAAGTTAGGAGTGGGGATAGGAAAACACGAGGGGCAGCGCTTGGCTGGAGAGCGCGCGCCCGCATCGCGAAAAACTTGTTTTATATAATGTTTCTTTGTTAAGGCGAAAGGAGGAGGTGGGAAGGGTAGGGGGTGGGTCGGGGACCGGCGCCAACGTAACCTTTTATGCCCTGGTGTATTCTTGGCGCAAATTGGGTTGGGAAAATTGCCCCGGCAGAAGTTGGCAGTAGTCTTCTCGTTGCGTGTTCTCCTCTGTGCGTGGGTGCTGATGAAATGGAATCCAGTCTTGTATAGTATCCTGACTTGATACTGCAGTGGCTAATGTAGAGTCTCGTCGCAGACATAAAAGTGGCTCCGGGAAACGGGCTCGATGTTGCCCTTCGAGAAGAAAAACTTTACCTAAAGTCAGGCGACGAAATATCACTGATGGAAAAATTAATATTTGGTTTTTGTTTTGCGTATGTACAACTCTATTACAGAATGCAGCGTGGTTTCAATTATAATTACAAAATTTTCAACGTCTTATAAAGGCCAGCATTTAATTATTTTATGCACTTTTTGAGGGGTGGCGAAAATTTTCGAAAATATTTTTCAAAATTCCATTACAAATATCCCGAAATGTAATGAAATCTAGTTCTACCTTTTCTCAGTGTACAAGTGACACTTAACTGCTGTTTTAAGATTTAAGAATGTAGTTAAAGTTTAAATACTTTAAAATTGTATTGAGTTACAAATATGAACACGAAATATTTTGGTACGTAAACGTAACATTCCGTGTATATTTGCGCGAACCTGTGACCATTAAAAAAAAATCTCGCTTTCTGTAAAAAATAAATTAAATAAATATTCGAAACCTACATATAATAAGTGGTTGTTACTTAATTTTTTCTGGGGCCATGGTGGCTAATCGATTAATAGCTGCCCAAATTTCTAAACTCAACTTAATTTTTTTCTATGTATAGCTATGTGTTTTGTTTATAGAAGATTTTTTCTCTTGTGATCTCATGGTGTATTCAAGTGGAAGTGCTGTGAAAACGAGAGAATACATACTGTAATTACCCGAATTCCCAACATTAGTTATAAAGTGGTGTGTTCTGTCGGGATATTTCAAGAAGAAACAGAAAGAAAGAAATGGGCCAGAACAAAATGTGCAAGGGATGTTGTATTAGGTGTCACATATTGTTTCATACTTTCTTTTAAGAAGTCTTTGTTTTTAATTAGAGGTAAACCATTTCTTATCTCAAGATCACAAATTTAAACGTATTCTGGCATTAATGATTACCATTTCTGAATATGGCGTAATGCACTGCAATTATTATCACAAGTTTAGTAGTCGGCAAAACGGTTTTGCCATTTCCATGGAGAATACCAAGGGACTGTTGAGTATTACGGGGGAAATTACAACTGCATTACCAAGCGAGCTTAAACACGATTTGAGGACACTCTTGACCGATATAAAAATGTTTTGCCCGTTACTAGGTCACACCCCCTCCGAATTTTTTCCCCCACTGCGCTGAATTACAATCTAAACTGTGTACACAAAACTGCTGTATTCTCGAAAACTCGCTGGGGATAGCAACCAGTTAAAGTACCCCCCCCCCCTTATTGTTGGATATAACGATTTCCAATGAGAATTGGAATTTGTACGTCCTGGCGCAAGTTTTGGAATGGGCTCTCCTTTTTTCAGGGACAAGGGCCCGAATGATTTATCGATGCAAAGCGGAAGAGGCAGGGGGAGGGGAAAAAATGCTTCGAAATGTGCAGAATGAAGGAAAGGGGCGCAAAGGAAAAGAAAGTCGGATTCGCAACAGCCAGGGTAAATTCGCGAGCGAAAATGATGTTGATGCTGTCCCAAGTTTCCGCACGCGGCCCGCTGCTTTCGGATATCAAGCGAAGACGAGGGATGGGCGCCGAGCAGAAAGTAATGGAAAAATATAACAAGAGAAATGGGATTTTTTTCCCGCGTCTCTCTCCCCCTTTTTCACCCCCGCCGGAATGAGCAAATGGGAAGAAGGAGCAGGAGGGAGGGGGGGGGGCGACTTGTGTCCCGGGATCGATACATCTGGAGATTACACCCGGGCGACAGATGCGTGAGTTATGATTGGCGGAAAGGTGCGGGTGTTATGACGGTATCTCCGTGCCCCGAGCTTCCTCTCGGACGTGGCATAGTCTACAAGTTGTTCACGGTAAAGTGAGCCCTTGAGGCCCTAGTTACTTTTTTATTTCAGTAATTTTTTCTTTATCCTTTGACCACCTTTTTAAATCAATATTGCCATATAAGTAATACACACAATGTGTATATTACACCGCATCCGGAAGTTAATGTCTAAGGCTAAAATAAAATATATTTATGGGCCATTATTCCAAATGAGCGGGCTTTCGAAAGTGCTCACTTTACGGTGAATAGCCTATCTGCGGGGTTTATTCACACTTTCTTATTCAAATATGTGAAGAATCTCACCATGAATGACATGTTTGGTTTCCTTCCTAAGTATTCCATGCATCACAAGTGTTGTATACTGATGTTAACATAAAATTACCTTATTTTTGGTTAAATTAAACTTGTACTTATATTTCATCTATAAAATACAATATTCGTTTTGTAATCAATATAAATAAAAACCGGTAGAAAATACGTGTGTTGGTATTGCCTAGTAAAAAATATTTCTTAACATTTTATTACACTGAGTGCGCACGAATGCGGTGCGTTGTCCCTCTGGTATAACTTTAAATACCTCGTTAAGCTTTGTTAGCTTGAGGCGGGGGAATATCCTGGCAGTAGAAATTTATCAGGGCTTCAGAAAATTAGAAGTAACCGTTAATGACTTTAGGACAAGTTGTGTTCCAAAACACTTTAGTTCAGAACCATTTTCGTAATTGGATAATTTGAATTGTTACGCGTCTGATCAGTCAGTATCTGAGAAATTTAATTCTCAATGGCTTACTCATGTAACAGACTCGCACAAAGACAAGCTGCCAATAGCCAAAGGAAGGCTGCAAGTGTGCACATAGTACATTGGAGACTAGCCTCAACGTAAATCTTTTCGCGAAAAACAGGTGGCCCTATGCTGCGGAAAAAAGATAGGCGGTTTAACCAGATGGCCCTATGCTGCGGAAAAAAGAGAGGTGATTTAACCAGATGGCCCTATGCTGCGGAAAAAAGAGAGGTGGTTTAACCAGATGGCCCTATGCTACGGAAAAAAGAGAGGCGGTTTAACCAGATGGCCCTATGCTGTGGAAAAAAGAGAGGCGGTTTAACCAGATGAGGTGCACAAGTCGCGACTGTTCCCGTCAAAATGTATATCGGGGCAAGAACCCATCGCTGGTATCGTAGAGTAGTGAATGTGTAGCAAATTGTTCAAGGTGTCATAATGTGCAATATAAGCATTGTGTGCGCACATGAAGCAGAGGTTTTAATTAGTGCGAGAACTTGTGAATCGTACACACTCGGTCATCTCTTCTTGATAACTCGAGGTCCATCCATTTCTTCTGTGTGATTTTGCCTATTTCTAACCACGATCTTTCACGACAAATTGTATCTTAATTCAATCAATGACTTTTGAATTTATATCATTACCCAAACAATGAAATAAAACTATCTATTTTATTTTAATATTTTTATTGTGCTTAACACACGTTGAAAATTAAAGTATAATGCATATAGTCGTTCAGTATGTATATCTTAAATATTTAAGTAGGGTGCCCCCTTTTTAAATTCAATTCGCATTAAAATTCAGGCAAATAAAATGTTCTCAAGTAAAAAAAAAAAACTGGAGTGGGGAGTGAATACAGGGCGAGCCAACACTCTCCGAGTGACGGGCTTTCCAGCTGGGACTAGTAGGTGGCTATCATCCCCGGACATTACATGAGATGAGACCCTAGGATGGAGCGGCGCTGGAATGCAAAGGCGGGGGAACGGGAGTACCCCGAGAAAACCCGCCGGCAAGCGGCTTCATCCAGCACGATTCCCACATGCGAAAATATGCGAGTGAACCCGCCGGGTATCGGACCCGGATCACCGTGGTGTGAGGCGAGAGCCCTAGCCACTGCGCCACCGCTGCCCCATGTTCTCAAGTAGAAACGGTTGAATGAAATCAGAAATATAGTGTATAGAATTTACAGCTCTTCATGACGAAAGAAAAGGGCGCAGAATAAACTCTTCAACCACCAGACTTCACTTGAATAGAACATGCGTTTTATTAACCGAACACTGAACGATGCCCTAAAATCAAATATTAAATATTTTACGGCCATTGAGTAAGATTACTTGAAAAATTTGGAAAAGATTATACACAGAATAGAAACACTAACAGGCCTAACGAGACCTGCCCTATGGGAGCTAATACGGGCTTACAAAAATTAATTCTTAGATATAATATAATTAATAGAAATTTTAACACGGAAGCATTATTCCAAAAAATAAACATTCCCCAATTTCTGGTCTCTCGTTGAATGCACTCTGTAAATGTATCCAAGTCGAACATGGTTTTTAGCTGAGTACAGTTGTAAACAATGAACCTTTCCGCTATAGGCTAGTCACGGTAAAGAGAGCACATTTGAAAGTCCTCTCATTTGGATTTATAGTCAATAAATATATTTTATTTTAGATTTAAATGTTTACTTCCAAGTGTGATGGAATATACACACTATGTTTATTACTTAAATGGCAATACTTATTTTAAAAAAAGTGGTTAAAGGTGTCTTGTAACGGGATGTCCGTCACAAGTGTTGTAAATGTACTGTGAAGTGTCTCTTTTTAGATAAGCAAAGAACGCCTACGAAGGAGGGAGTGGTGTCCTGCACGACCGTCAGGTGTTGCGGGTTGCGGCCTTACAGGCATTTAATGTGAAAGAGCGCTTTTTGCTGTAATTGGTTGTTTGGATTCGCACCGCTCTGAAAATGTTGGCGATAAAGATGGCGTTGTAGTCGTAAAGAGTGTGCTACGATCGTATAGGATGCGCTAAGGTACCTGTCTCTTGGAAGGGGGAGAGCGAGAGTGGGGTTTTTTTGGTGTATATATTGAGGTGCTCGAGCTGTCTCGGGGAGAATTCCCCGGTGAGGAGTATGCGAGAAAAGAGATAAGTATCCTGAGAATCTTCGGACTTCGAACAATTTACGATGGCTAGGGCGCAGTGTGGAACTTAAATTATGCGAGGCGACGAGAGAGAGTGATAGTTTTTGGCAGACCGAATCTTGGACTTAATTCTGACTTGTGATCTTCAGGACTTCGTTTTTTTTTTTTATTTACCAGTCTAAGTTAGGAGATAGGATTTTTCAGGGAGGCATTTATAATGACTTTTTTAAGGTGTCTCGGACTTAGTTCTTTTCGTGGCAGCCAGAATAAATATTTAGTGTGTGATGAGGCGCCTATGGACTTAGTATTTTCGCATTTCGTGCGAAATAACGACTTAGTTTCTGGCCATGTCAGTTTGGGCATTTTGAAATATATCTCGTGATCCAGAGTTGAACTTTGTTTTTTTTCTTCTTGAAGAGTAAAAGTAAATACTTAGTTTTTGGTATTCGCTTATGAACTTTGATTTCTCGTGGGTCCCTTGCGTCGGGCTTGTGATAAGCGGCCATTTTGGAGTTTCGCCATGTTAAATGGTTACGATTTTGAGTCGAAATTTTGGAGAAGAGCGCTTGGAGATTAATGTAGTTTTCTCCGAGTGTTTCCCGAAGATATATGAGTTTTACTGGAAGCTAGCTTCTAGACCAGCATTGAACTCAGTGGTGTTTTTCTCGTCGCGACTTTTAGGAGTGAACTTGGACAGATTAGCTGAAAAGTTGGAATAATTATTGTGGAGAAGAGACTTGGTAAATTAACGGACTGGATGCGGAACATTGGGGAGGGAGAGCGAATGGAGTGATATATGGTTTGTGTGGGATTTATGGTACTGTATGGGTGGAAGGAGAGAAAAACCTCAGTGGTAGGGAGAATATCCCTTCTCTTTCTTTCATCAGTGTGGTGTGCTTGGAGAGTAGTTAGTGCCGAGGAGGGCAACCTGCACGAAAGTGTCGGTGGGGACAATATCCCTTGCACTCTTTGGCTGTGTGAATGGTGGTATGTTGGGTCGAAGTGGACAACCTGCACGAAAGTGTCAGGTGGGGCAATATCACCTGCTTTCTTTGGCTGCGTGGAGAAAGTATGTTGAGAGAAGGTTCTAGGGCAAGCCGCAATGCAAATGTTCGATGGGAAGAGTATCCTCAGCCTGATGAATCTAGAGGTTGATGAATGTTGGAGAGTGTTGTGGAATGTTTATATGGGAAAATAAATGGTATTGTTCCCGAGTGTTTAAAGGCGGGAAAAGGTGACGAAAGCAGGGAATTTGCAAAGAGACCAGTACCTCAGTGGGGCATTTTCTTTTACTTTACATGAGTGTGGTTTTGAATGAAATTTTTATTGTAATCGCCCTGCAAGGTGAGGAAAGTGAGAGGAATAATTTCAATTGTGTTATTGTTATTTTTAATATATCCCTCGGGTAGAAGCAAAAGTGGGTTTGTATGAGCACCCGAGAAATTGAAATAAAAAGGAGTTGGTTTAGCAAAGTTTGTCAATGTGTTTTCGAGAGATAATTCATAGGTGCCATTTTATGTTTTCATGGTGTTCCTCTTTACAGAATGTGATTTGGGAAAACTCCAGACCAAAGGAGTTTAAGTCAAAATAAACATTGTAGGATTTCTACTAGTGTAAAGCAGTTTAAAGTGGGGTTAAAGTAAAGTATTTTGGCGTAAGCACAATCATGGTGTATGGTTTGAGAACCATGTTAAATTTGGCGTTTTAACTTATTTTTATGTTCATTTTAATTGCTTTAAAATTCAAGCATGTCAATCCTGCAAGGTTAAGGCAGGTTGAGCGTGAGTCAAACAGAGTTTACTTCTTTTAAAGTGTTTCATTGAATTTTAAAGATATTTTTAAATACAATGCCCAAGGTGCTGGAATTTGAGTTGAAGGGGCATTTTAATGATTCTAGAAGTGCTTCTAAATGGAGAGTTTGTGAATTGTCGAATCTATGTGGAGAAAATATCGTAAAAAAATGAGAGGTTTATATTAAATGTAATCAAACCGAATTTATAAGGATTTAATGGTAGAAGTAGTTCCCTCCTCTCCTTAAAGAGTGTGTGAAGAAGGTCTACAGCTGAATTAACAACAATACACCACGATTTTTTTGTTCACACGATTCGGTTAACCCTTCCTGTCATAATTCCTTGGAACTTAGGTAGAAAGGCGGGTTGGGTAGTTCAAGTTGTGTCCCAGGAACTGCTGCGACTGGGCCACAGTCTGAAAAGAAAAAGTAAGTACAGCCTCAGAAGTGCTTACTTTACCGTGAACAGCCTATACAGAAGCAGAGCGGGTGGCGATGCGCACTTACTTCCGGCAGTCCGGTCATCCCACCACACTGCAGCACGATGCGGCAACGCCACACGAGTGCGACAGTCCTCGTTGAACACTTGCGTGCTGTTAGCATCCCGATAATGCCCCTACCACTATGAGCAGCCGGCAGTCCTGCCTTCGGCCGCCGGCACTCGGCAGTTGGCCATTCATGTATGTACATCCGTGTTGGCTTTCACAATGATCAGCCGTGCAGTCGGCAATCAGTAGTCGTGATTCGTGCAGTCGGTCCAAAATAAAGTTTTATCTTGGGGGCCGACTGCAAGTTGCGGCTAGCCAATCAGAAATCGTCATAATTGCAGCGTCATTTCTAATGTTTTCTTCTGGAAAGAAATAATACATTTATCTACAAACAACAAAAACATAACCTTATAGTGAATATCAAACATATATATATATTAGTTACAATTTCTCTCTCGAAATGTAGTATGCTAAACCTTCGTTAAGGGAAGGGGGTCTTTGTTAAATAAAAGAGTTATTTATAATTGTAGTTTCCCAATTTTATTTACATTAACTACAAACGAAATTCTCTCGACTAAACATGCGAGCAGTCTACCCGCTCGACCACCACGTCCCCAGTGGCGTTAGAGAAGGGAGGGGAGGGTCGCAGCGACGCACGTGGGGTCGTTTGGTGCACTGGCCTTGAACCATGTGCCAGCTGCGAACGTTTCCGTAACGAGCCATTGTCTCGTCGCGCGACCGCTTACAATAAATTAGTATCACTTATTGTTTACAATTAATGACTATTTATAATTACCTTAAATTAATCAATGAAATAAAATAATTAAAGTCAGTCCCAAAACGGTGTGTAAAACCTTTAACATTATTTTATAAGTTGTGTGTCCATATTTGACAGTCCTTATATTTAAGGTTTAGTCCATGCCCCGCCGGTGCACAATGTTTTAGAGTTCTCCCAGCGCCTCACGCACAGTAGCCTTCACTCGTAGTGTTCCACGCTCTCTCGTCCATTCATACCACAAACACCTCGTCCGTCCTCCTCGCCTATGCCCAGGTTACTGCAGTCAGCGAAGAGGCTTTTGCGAAGACTGCTGGCCGCTGGACCGCTGCAGTATTTATAAGATCGTAGGTCGTCATCCAGAAATTTCTCTAATTCTATAGTTGCTACGAGTGTCCTAATCCCCAGAATATCCTTGCGCCTCCGCTAAATTTGTCGGCATCTCCAGCAGGGTAGGAGGGACTGTGACGCCAGCCAGGAGCCAAACGGCACGACCGGCTGGCCACCTAAGGGGTGTCAGCCCTCTCGCAGCGCAAGGCTGCGCGTAATGGGAACTCGTGGCCAGTGTAAGCTACCGCACGTAACTATATATATATAAAGACAGACTTTTACACTCCGGGAATCAGATAAAAGTTTTAATTATGAGCTAGATCATATTTCAATGTCCATTGATGTTTACTTTTACGATAAGTTTTAACCAAATTTATGTTTAAAAAGATCACAAAAAAATGTAACCTGAAGTAAATAACAAACATTTTGCTTTCAAGCACATTTGCAAGTGAGTAAATGTTTGTATGTTAAAATACCTACACCATTTTATATACACCTAGTAATTTTTTTCAAAACAACAGCAGATCTATTCACGTAATATTTTGCCGACTACTTATTGCGAAAAGTGGTTTAGCGCCTGCTAGCTGCCGACTGCAAACTACACAATTGCAGACTGCTTATTCTCAAAGAGGTTTTAGAGTAAATATGAGGCATGCCGATGTTTTGTCTTTTGCGCATGCACCCAACAGTGACCAGCCCCACATCAATACAGCTTTCAATGTCTCACGGTCAACAGTAATTAACGTGTTTTTTATATCTCAATTTCCAATAGATAAACACTTTTATGTGTGTAAAAAATGCTTCAACCGATTTTAATTTAATCAAACTAAATTGCAAATTGGTTAGATAAAGTATAGAAACATTTTAAAGCATTCGCATCCTGTCAGCCCACGTCGTTTGTGGTAGTCGTACCGGCAGGAAAGCAATTTAGTTTTGGGATGCAGAGACGGGGAACCCCGCGTCCAAGATCAAGAAGCGCTGGGAGCGATACGGGCGACACTAACACGCACGCCTGTCGCGTCATCGCTCCCACGGGCAAGACGTGCAGTTTTTCCGCCGTAACGCTGTACTGTGCAAATTATATCTCTTAACAGTGGGGTTTTATTACACGCGATGAAAGAGCACAGATTAAACTACCCCCGTTGCAGCTTAAGGAAACTGCATAGGCAAGCTTTGAAAATGCGATATTTGACCATTTCCACGATTTCTTTTCCTGCAGGAATACACTTGATATGACAAAAGTAAAAAATAATAATAATAATTGGGGGATAGATAATTGTTTTTTATATTTTATGACAAAAAGTCGCCTTTGCAGAACAGTTATTTACGGAGATGCACGTATTCGCGCAAATAACTATTTCACAAAAAATGCGGCGGTCAATTCCACTCTTAAACAGTTTCGGTCCTGTTGCAGAAACGCAGGAGAGTGTGAATCCGGCCTTAAATGTTTTGCGTCGCGCGTCGTGACGTTGCTCACCCCGGCGTGTCTGCTATGTGCACTGCAACTGCATCCGAGCCGCCCCCCCCCCCCAAGGCTTTGAATAATGCATAACCTCCCCCCGTAACCCCATCAACCCCTCCCCCAACTTAAAACCCCAATGGCTCGCGGTGAATAAGACAGGTGTTATCCCGACCGTGTCGACAGCCGGCGCGAGGTTGGCCGCCTAATCTGACTTGCAAAGAGCCCGGAGGAGTTAACGGCCCGCGCGGGACGTATGCGCCTATTCGCCTAGGCTTTCCTCCGCCGGAAGAACGGTCGCCGTTGAATTTCCGAGCGGGAGCGCGTTTTGCGACCCGCCCGCCGTACCGCCATCGTCGTCGGCCTCTACTCGAGTTCTCTGTATCTTCTCGCCGGCGCTTCTGCCACAGTTTCTGTCCACCTCACATAAACACCGCTTCTCTTTAACACTTTGTAGACTACGCTCGAATGTAGCTCGAGCAAAGCTAATCTGAACACTTCGTTGTTGTTCAGAGCAAAACTCGCATGGATGTGCAGCCATTGTTCGGCTAGTGTTTAACATGACCTCACAAGAACACGACAGCGCTATGACATTGATATTTATAACGATCGAATTTGTTTTTTTATAGCCACTCACAGTGACATGATTGATTGTAAATCATTGTATACGATAAAGGACATTTGATTGGGTCAATATCAGCTAGGGTCTCCATTAGTTGAAGAGCGACCAATAATGAACGCTATAAAGTACAAGGCAGTGTCCGGTGTGGTATGGATATGGACTAATGGACAGTGGTTAATTCTAATACAGACACCAACAGAACCGGTGTTTTTACAATAGTAGCTATATGTAATTCACGTCTAAGTTGTCTTAAATGACTGTAAATGTGTGCAGACCTCAATCTGTCAAAGCGAGTGTGTACTAAAACATTTTTTTGTGAAATCGTTGTTTAGTGAATATCCGTATCTCGGTAAACAAATGTTATTGGAATACGACTTTGTGACAGACAAGATGTAATAAAAAGCCATGAGCGAGTGAAGGGATTTGGGCGGTTCTTAACAACGAGGTCTTGAGAGCCGATGAGGGTGATTGAAGTGAGTATGGAGCAGCGCCGAAATGAGGGGCCGGGGGAAACGAGAGATCCGGATAAAACCCGCCGACCAACGGCATTGTCGGGCATGGTTCCCACATGCGAAAATCCAGGAGTGACCCGGCCGGGGATTGAACACGGTTAGCCTTGACCCGAGCAGGCTAACCGCTTAGCCACCGCGGCCCATGTATTAACTTGTGATGAAATAAAGGAATTTGAAGTAACGCATTTCCATAACAGATGAAACTTAAAATCCAATCATATTAATGAGACAATTGCGTGAAAATCTACGTGATTTTGTTGTCCCTGACTTGCCTCCCCCCTCCCTTTTTCCCACAAATACAACTGTTCAACGTATGAAGTTCGTTACCTACGCACACGAAAAAGTAATGTAAGTGAAAATATGGACAAAAATTGATATGATTTCTTTGATTTTACTTACAAACTATATATTCGTAAACCAGTGTGCTGCATGATGGTGATTTTTGGCTCGACGCGGCAGAAATAAACTTTTCACACCACTTGGTCATGAAGAATGCCTGGCCATCGTCGGGGCAACAAGTAGCAGCATGACGTTCGAAACAACTGAGGCGTGTAGTTCACGCACCCGCTTCGCCGCTGCGTGGAGCACTGGCATCGCCCCTCCCCACCAGGCGGGGGTGCGTTATCACCTGCTCGGAAAGTCAGCCCGCAGTTCAAACTGACTGTCGTGTGATGCAGTGTCTCCCTTATTTGGACATTTTGCAGAAAAATGCTGGGATTGGTAGTTCATTTTTAAGATCCCTCTTCTGCAGATTGAACTTCGATTTTCGGCACTACCAAGTTATAATGATAACAGTTCCATATTTGGCCATCTATGCCCTGATTGACTGTTGTATTTGAAGGGTTAGATTATGTAATATCATTGGAGGTTGAATAATCTGCATCCCTCTAATAGTTAAATGATTTGAGATTATATAAATACTGTGGAAAAATGTTCGTTCGAGGTTAGAGGATCGGCCTCGAGGGAGCATCCATCACCATTAGTTATGTAACCATAATATTATTTTTCTACAAAATGTTAGGCTCTTTAAGCAGTAGGTCATGATGTCACTTTGGCGCAAGGCTATATTCCCAAATGGGTGGAAATTTTTAATAATACAAGTATTTCCACATGAAGAAAGACAGCTTTTTATACAACATAAATTTCACGGTAAAAGAATTCCACGTTTCTGTTCAATTACATTTTCTTTCATATTTATAATTACCGGCAGATGTACATATTGCTCTATAACCTTCATTTCTACACAATTATGGAGTATTATATAACATACTAACATAAAACTGTAAATATAGGTCTATATAGAGGCTAGCATTCAGTTGAAAACAATGCTTCATATTAAACATATCACGAAAAGACACACTGTATTGAATACATTGATTAATAAATTACCCTATAATTACATTTACCGAAAAACAATTATTGTGGACCAGGTACTAAACTTGCCAAACTTTTGGCAGGGAACAATCACAGAAAAAATTCTTTGGATAACACGTGTAAAGCACACAATATCGTTTAAAATCGAACAAACGATTTGAAAGAAAGACATAGTGGATACTATTCTAGCCGATAAAGCATCAAATATAAGGAAGAATCCATCTACATCTACAGGTTAAAAGCTTGAAGCTTGGGTTGTTGAAAAAGTTATGCACTCGAAGGTGAAGAGAGGCATGGGTTTAAAATGAAAACTCAAACGAAAAACAAAGAAAGGATGAATCATTCCTATTCCCAGGATTAACAGCTCTTGGATCAATCCTCGGAGGGGTTTCCGCAATTAGTAAAGCAGTTAAATCAAAAGGTAAAGGAATGTATTTAAAACCCTATGAAGTTGAACAAAGATGAAAAAACTCCAAATGTGGAAAGTAAGGCAGAGAGTCCTAAATAGTCTTCCAAAATGTGCATTAACAAACAAATATATCAATGTATTTTAAAATAAATTGGATGTTCTCTATTTCCGAGGTATGTATACGAGCGATGATTTACCAAAGAAACCGAATCTTTGTGAATGTATAATTGTAAATTTAGATTTGAAACGAAATGAAGGAACACATTAGGTTGTGTTAATTAATAAGGTAATTCAATCATTGTATTATGACAGTTTAGGCGATTTACATCCTCAAATTGAAATACATAATTATTTTAAAAACATGCAATTAAGATGCAATACAAAACGGAACAATTGCCAAATACAATAAATTGCAGATATTTCTGTTTTTTTTTTTGCTTTAAATATGGTATATAAGTAGTTGTAATAGTAAGACATATTAGTAATATATCAATTACTTTGATAGTAAGTGGAAATGGGGAGTGTATCCCACTAATGAATTGCACGAATCGTCAAAACAGGTTAACATTTGGCGGTAAATGTATGTTGTATAAATGTTAATATTGTAGGTGGTTCATATTTGAAAGGAAAACTGACAACTACACTACATGAATTCAGGTGTGCTGTCGCTCCAGGATATAAAATAATTGAAAAACCAAATACATCGCTATAGCTTCCAGTGATAGTTAATCATGTTGATAAAATAGTTGTTACAATTTTCGATCAAGATAGTAAACTTATTAATTTTAAAAACGAAGAAATTACTGTTTACATTTTTAAAAATCTTTAAAACCAGTTGCATCCCATTGAGCATTACAATTATAATGGATATTGTGTATAATGGTAAATTTGGGCATAAAGAAGGCAGTTCTTTTAAGAACTCTATCAGTAAGGAATGTATCCCGAAGACAGGAAGTATAAAAAGACATAAATGCAAGCATAAAATGCTCACTTCAAATAAGTTACCCATAAAGTTAACACAAGGCAACAAATAGTATTTAAAAGAATTAGGATATACTGTTAATAGGAATGGAAGACATACTTAATGTTGAAGAACCGATTACATATGAAAATGTAATCATCAATACGGAAATACATGTGTACGAACCTTTCCGACCGTCCGTATACGTTTCCTTAAAAAATAAGGATTTTAATTTAAAAAATCACTATATTTACACGCTACCCTCGAAATCAAGTTGAAGGTTTAGAGAAACAATTAAAAAGACAGCTGATACAAGTAATCCAATAACTACAATAATAATGATAAATGTAATACTTAATTTAATCGACATAATTGCATATCTGCTCAAACGTGTGGAAATCGATCAACCACATGATGCTGGAATAACCTCCACAATAAAGAAGTAACTCTCAGGAACTATAAACGATCTTTATACAGGGATTATGGCTGGTTGGAACAATGCTAGTGATACTCACTTCAATAAACCCAGATGGAAAATATGAAGTTTTTATATCGTTATGAATGGTTTTGGGATTTTCTGAATACTACAAACATGTCATATTAAATGCTAAACAATAATTAGTTCTATTTGGCAATACGCATTTGAATGCTATATACAATTCGGCTAATAATGAGGAAGGTGCAACATTTGAATTAATCAGTGTTGAATGGATGATTCCACACATTAAAATAATACTTGTGAATGTGTAAAGTTTTTAAAATATATCGAAAAAGGTAAGAATGTATATATTCCTTTCATATCATGGGCTTTAGAGGTTTTTCCAACACTGCCAAAATCACTAAAATACATTTGGAATGTGAAATCAAGTTTTCATCGGAAAAACCTAGATATGTTGTTATTTGTTTTCAAACAAATCGACAAAACAATTTAAAAGCTGATAGATCAGTATTTGATAATTGTGAACAGTCTAAACAGTTAAGTTTACCCCTTTTGGAATTAAATATGAAATTTGAAAATGAAGAATTACTTTTTTGCTATGATATGTACTCTTAAGTTTCAGGAAATGAATTATAACAAAATTAGTTCACTGATCCTAGAACCCTAAACATTTAAAACCAGAGGAACGTTATTTATATTTGATGTAAGCAAGCAAGATGTCACAATTACAAATAGCGTGATTGATTCACAAATTTAAATTATTGGAAATACACCAATTCCAGCAAACACACAATTTTACTTTCTGATAATTCATGATAGATTAACTAGTTAAAATGTAAGATATAAGTTAGTGAACGTAATGAATTGAGTCAGTAGGCGATGAACTACGACTGCGATGAGATGTTTTGGTATGTGCAAGGATTTAAGCCTGCAGAAGAAAAATTTATCATTAAAGAATTACTGATATGGAACAACATACAACTGTATTTTAGCTTCAAATCACCATTTGACTAGGAATATCTTATTCCCAAATACAAGAAAACAAATAGATGGCTTACTAAGCATCACCATGGTTTAACCTGGGAAAGCGTATGTATATAGTATGGGAATATTGAAACTATTTGCAAACATGACCTAGATAATTGTGAAATATATGTACATGGAGTTGAGCAAATATGCATTTTAGAAAATGTTAGGAGTGGGAAAGTAATAGATATTCAAAAAGAATACAAGTGTCCATCGTTCAACCAATTGCAAAACATATCTGGATCTAATTCAGTGGTTTTTCTCTGCAGAGGAAAACTCTAAATTAATGCTAAAATGGTCATTAATATCTGACTGGGATGAAACAGACTATGACGATTCTCCTCCTATCTCACCAATGGATATTAGTTGATTCATAAGACATTATTTAGGATGAGTGCAATTTAATATAAAAGTATTTGCTTATATGATATCCACTAGTTGTAAAGATGGATCAACAAGTTAATGATATCACCTGTTCTTACATACAGAAATCAAAATGGAAATTGAATATCAGCAAGTTATTAACACATTGGAGTAAAGCATTTCGACTTTGTTTTGGAAAGAAATAATTATGGGTTATCCTATACTTGATATTGTTAAAATGATTGGAACAATAGTGTAATTTGTACATGTTTTTTGAACATAGTATGCTGCTTCAGTGTTAAAATGATTTTTTGGATCATTCTGTATTTGTATATATTTTGAAACACTTGTTTAATATGTCCTATGTTTTGTAACATCCTATAGTTTCTTAATTTTGTCAATATATTAATGTTTAAAAATGAAAAATATTTCTTAAAATTTATCTTACTTAGTCCTTATAAAATCATTTTGTTTTTGTAAGAAAATTATTTTCTCCCCAGAGACTTTTGAGAGAAAAGTTCTGGGAGCAAACACTCTAACCACTTTTTCATAACTAACAATGTAATATACAATACCGGTTAATGCTTGGTTGATATAAAGTGGGTTCGAGTCTGGGTTATATCATGTACAAATGTAATCTACTTTCCCTTCTATGGGTTCAAACATAATAGATGATATGTAATAGATGTTATGTTGGTACGTTGATATGTCGGTACATTGATGTGTTGCGATATGTATTACTATAACATTTTTTCACAGAATATAGGAACGTAATACTGTTAATTAAACTGAAATAAATTCCCTCATGCATGAGAAAAGGTTTATATGTTCTATTTTATAAATGTTTAAAGTTAAATCAATTTTGTGACATTTTTCCGATTAAATGTTATTAAATTTGTTATTTGTTCTCGTTTCAAAATTTTATAAGTATCACGTTTGCCAATATCTCTAAAACCTGGTATGTTTAGAGATCTGAGATCTTAGAAGTGTGACAATTCTTTCAAGGTTAAATTTCAATAGTACCAACTACAGAAACTGAGATTTCAGAGGTTGGCAGTATGGGTCCAAAAAACCTCAGTTGAACACATTCTGGTTTTATTATACCCTGTAGACAACCCTGGCACCTAGCTTTTAACGAAGTAAGCACTGAAGGACATTCTCGTCCCTGGAGGGGAGGGCATTTCAGGTCAATGATTTTTTTCAACTGTCAAGACTAGCAAAGTACAAATGTCTTCTTAGCTGTTTGAAATCTCCTGAGCAAAAATATTTTGTCCTCTACTTGATAAAAAATTAACATTTACTTTGCAAACTCCATAATGCATGAAAATATACAGAAATAAAAAAAAATCACAAGACATAAATATGAACAAATATTTACAAAAACAAGTTTTTGCTCCCCCATACTAACCTGTACAAAAAATCCATGGAAATATCTTATAGAATTTTAATAAAATTGAAACATGTTTGGACACATAACAGTAAAAAATATCCTTATATGTTTAACATAAATATAATAATTATCAATATACAGATTAAGAAAATGGGAACATACTTGCTAAATTAGTACCATGTCTCTTGATTTAGATGAGATATATTGCGAATAAGAAAAAAATTTTCCTATAAAAATTTAAGTAATCTTAAATAAGGTTAAACGGGATTATAGCATGGTTTTATGGATAATGTTGATCTCTATTGCATTGAAAATCGTTTTTAATGGATTATTAAGTATGCTTTATTTATTTGTTATGATTCACAAGTTATATTTTTACTGATAAATAGATGTTATTAATTTCTTCGAGCTAGTAACTTAGCAGAGGTTTATCTCTGAGGTTGGGGACACTGGTTTTTGGAAGATATTTGAAAGTAGGGGGTGCAGGAAGAGAGGGGAATGGGTGTTTGAACTTCTGACTTCTGGTTGGAGGGGAGAAATCAGGGTTCTCGAAGGTTTGACCTGGGAATTTGAAATTTTTATAAATATGGCTTTAGCCTCTAAACCCCTTCCACTTTTTCCTGTTGTTTGTCTGTTCGGTTCACTTTGCGATGTCGCGGTGTTATGAAGACTACTTTATTGGCTTATCTATGCAAGAGTTTACAAAGAGCTTGATGATTTTGATTGGGAGTATTTCAATAGACTAATCAGGAGTTTACTTCCACATTGCAACCAGTGATGGCATCATTATCACAATCTAAGAGAGTTGCCACAGCATCATCACCCACTGCATCCACATCCTTCAAGTTTGCAGCACTGTCCGCCACGTTGCCAATGTCTACAATTGTGTCCACAGCATCATCAGCTACTGCATCCACATCTTTCAAGATTGCAGCACCGTCCACAATGGTGCCAATGTCTATGAGTGTGTCCACAGCACCATCAGCTACTGTGTCCACATCTTCCAAGTTTGCAGCACCATCTGCCATGGTGCTCCCACCTACAGAGTTTGGAGCTTTAGACTTAAGAAGAAGAAAAACAGGCGAGCAACAACTGCCAACACCCAAGAATTACTTCTGTTGTAAACCACTAGATTTAATGTCTCCCTCTCTAAATGGCTCTCTGAAAGCTGTATTTACCAATGATAATTTGTTACAGGAATTAGACGAATTTCTAAATTTTAATTTTGTTGTATCACATGCTCCAAGTCATCCATCTATTGAAATATTGTCACCGGAAACACCTCGAGATAAATTAATTTCTCTGCCTCCGGCTGTATTCAATCCATCACCACAAGAAATAGTTTATAGCCCAATCTCGTTACCTCCTTCACCAGTAGTTGTTATTCCAGTTAAGAAACTCAAATTAAGCTTAGGTCTTAACCCTAGATGTAAATTGTATTGAAAATTCACATTTTCTGTTGTGAATGATTCCTTCTGCGGTATAGTTTCACAAAAATATTTCATTATTAAAATATTGTAACAATTTTTTACTTGTAACTGGTGAAACGTTTTCACAGTTTAATGATTGAACATATAAAGTTATAAAGATTTATAAAGAAATTTCATTGATTTGTAATGATTTTAAAAAAAATTATATTCAGGTCTAACTACTTTCATAGAAAAATCATTCGGGTGTAATGATTTTATAAAGAAATTTCATTCAGTTTTAATGATTTTTAAAGAAATTTCATTTGTTTTAATTATTTTCAAAGAAAAATCATTTGGGAGTAAAGATTTTTAAAGAAAAATCATTCATGATTGAAAGTTTATTAAGAATCTTTATTATTATTCCAATCATATAAAGATGTAAATTTTTTCACTCTTAAACATCTTTAGACACTGTAATGGTGAACGGGGAAGTTTGTTATTGTTAAAAAGCCTGTTTGTCTTTTGCATGTAAATGATAGAGTAATTGAATATTTTTGAAGTCATACCAGGATATAGTGCTATTATTTTTTACAGTTTTAAAGACGTAAGATGGAGATTTTTGGTTAGAAAAGTCTGTTTGGCTTGTACATGTAAATGTTAATGCGATTGACAAAATAAATGTTATTTATTTCATAATTTGTGATGTAATATATATTAACGATTTCGGTATGTAACATTTGTAAGAAGGTAGTGCTAAACAATATTTGTATTACATTTAAGGTTGTGATTTAACATGAAGTAATGATTTTAAGTTGTGATGTTTTTCCCGAAGGTAATGGTAAAAATGATTGTATTTCATTTGAAGTTGTTATTTAGTATGTTTAATGCCAGGATGTATAATTTATTCTGTCTTGTAAGTGATTATTAATTTCTATAATAAAATGTTAATTAATATTGCATTACTTTTTATTTATTTTCTTTAATACCTTATGCCATTAATTTTTTAAAATAATATGTTATGTAGAATGAGTGAGGGTTTAATAGTAGTGAAGAGAAATGAGCGGGTGTCTATCAGTAATGCTGAGCTGATGAATTGTATTTAAAAACTCAGGATAAATTTTTGCTTGCTCTCTTGACTTAAAAAAAACTTACAATTATTAAATTGAAACTTGATTAAAAAAATAACTTACTTTGAAGGGCCGAGGGAAAATTACAAAAAAATTATGGAGAAAATCAAACATAGCTGAATGAATGTATTAAGTTTTGAACAGAAACAAGGCAGCAGGTTAGTATCTTGATGACATCCATCCACTGTGGCTATTCAAGTTGTAAGTTGTAGTAGGACACGGCACTCTGCTGACCAACTTTTGTGACATACCCCAAAGGATCATATTGAAAGCTAACCCCGCATACCACAGAGGTAGGTAGCAAAGACCTCTGTCCCTCCTTGCCAACAATCTACAACTGCACTGACAACAGTCCAGTAAAACATTTGTTTAAATATTAAATTTTACATACAAGCACACAAATTACAAAAGTCTCTGTTCAAAATACAACAAAATGATGTCTGGAGAAGAAAATAAACATAATATATTTAAACTAGCTTTTAAATAAAAATTCAACTGTAGTTATGTAATAATACTCTTATATTTTCCCATGAATTTACAAAAATATGAACCTTTTAGTAAACAAGTACGAATAACATTGAAATAGCTATTTTACAACCCCGAAAAATATTATTTCCACCTTTATTCATAGTGTTTCATTAAACTCACATCGGAAACTGTTAAAATATATAAAATAAATTCAAATATATACATTTTATGTTATATGGGATACATTTTTGCTGTTGGAATTTTTTTTGGTTTGACTTAAAGAAAGGGAACACATTGGTTAGCACACTCACCTCCCTGGGAGGAACACAGCATAAAAATATTTTTTTTTTTCACAATGTGTGGATGTCGTGTTAGACGTTGGTTGGCGGGTTTTATTGGAAATTTCTCTCTCGTTTCTCGTAGTCTCACATGCGCACGACTCAGAGCTTCTCCCTTTGCTTCACCCTCATCAGCTCTCTAGACATTGATGTTAAGAGCCGTCTAAATCTCTCCCAATATTATTTTTGTCTCCTATATGTCGAACTGATTGTAAAAACATTTCTTAATGAGCAAATACTTGTAGAAAACATTTCTTAATGAGCGAATAAAATATATCTTGTTTGAATACTTGTAAAAAATAGTTCTGATTTAACGAGTAAATAAAATAAGTCTTGTGTTTCTGTTTGATTTTACAAATCATAGTTTGCTTGAGTCACATATACATTTGTTGTTGTAATGTTAAATCTAGGGCTTATATTGGGAACTTGATTTCGGGGATGTGTAATTTTTTTTTTTTTTTTTTCACTGTTCATATACTCAACCTGTTGCATAAGGTTGAAACCATAGCGAGTCGGGCCAAATATCTCGGAGTACACAATCAGAGGGTCCGCTACGTGAAGCAGGGGAGCCAACAGTAGAAAAACATGTTCTGAATACTCTAGCGAAGAGGGTGCGTTGTCTTGAAACAGGCACTGCAGAGATGCCAACACACAAAAAATACGAAAAAGCATTCCCAGGGCTGAGTCTGGGGAGTGTAAAACTGGTTTTTGCGAACTCCAGGCTCGATCGATACTGGCAGTCTTCAGAAAAAGTCGCCTTCTGGAGTTTGAGTGGTAGGGGGCATGTTCGTCTGGAGAAGGTCCGGTTCTGAGGGATGTAGGTGGGAGGGAGTGGCCTGCAACATGGAGTCGGGTCGGTTCTGATGGCGAGGTGTGGAAGGGGGTGCCTACGAGAAATTAAAATCGAAGACAGAGAGGTGACTGATCCCTAGGACCTTGCACTATGGCGATGGTGGTAGGGGGCATAGGGGTGGCTGGCATCGTAGAATCGGGCCAGTTTTGAGCGGTGCTGTGTAGGTGTGGGAGGGGGTGGTAGGCAGTGTCCTCTCAATCTGCAAGCAGTTAGGCAGTTGATGCCATCTTGAGACATTACCAAAAACATTTGACGATCACAGGCAGTTTGTGGCAGTGCACAGGGACGAGGGGATGAGGTAAAAGGGGGTGCAAGCTGGTTTCTTGACCTCAGGGTCTTGCAGACAGTTTGGGAGGGAGGGGAAAGGGGTTGCAGGGAAGTTTGGAGCAAAGTGACCTCAGCTATCCCAGTTTCTGCCAACTTCAGTCGTTCATCAACATTTGTGGGAGACAGACAATGCAAATCGTCAGCTCATTCATAAACACTGCACCTCTAGATACTTGGCGGCCGACGAGCTTACAAACGCGGATTAGCTCAACTATGGAACATCTCTAGTGATAGCTGTGATTTAATATAAAAGTATTTTATCGGGAAAATATAAGTTTTTGTGTGTTAACTAATTTTTTCTTTTCGGATCGATCAACTGTGCTTGTGATAAGAAATTGATTTGTGCTCGGTCTACGAAAATACTGTTTGTGTTAACAATTGCAGTGAATTTCATAAACATTAATTTTTTTCCCTTCATTTACAAGTTTTTACCATAATTTAAACACTGTGGTATATCAGCCGGGCTACATGTGTATACTCACAGCTCGACATAAGTGCTACATACGTCGAACGGACTTATTTTAATATCATTTGGGGCACGATTTTTTATTGTTGTATATTTTACTTATCAGAATAGACGTACACTATTGTGTCTCGTTTAAATCGTTTTCAGAGTTTTTTTGCCACAAGATAACATTCACCAGGCTAGATCGTGTAAGGCATGTGTAATTTGTATGTGCAAACTTGTTATTTATTCATACCGACTAGCTGGATTTCGTTTAAAGACAGTAGTTGTTCGTTATACTTGTCTCTCGTTTGAATTATATTTCTAAGCTCGAGACTCGTGTTACGTTTAAGACTCATGTAATTCCACTTATTATTCACATACTCATTTGAAATTACCGATTCGATGCGTTTAATTTATTCATACGTAGAACACTATGAAATTCTCTAATGTTTAATTACATTCCGAAAACAGATCGGTTAACATGCAAATCGCATCTTTCAAAGTCGCCTATCTACCGTCTACAAGCAATATCCCACCAAAAAACATAAAATTTACACTTAGGGCACTCTTAAACAATCGTTTAAACACTCTGGAATTCTCTCTTAAGTGATAAATATATTCGTTAAAATCGCCTATCTACCACCAATATCCTTCGAAACACCTCAAAATTTGAAAAATTAGAAAAAAAAATTGCTTTTGCCCACTCTTGCACTCAACTCTACACCTATATAAGACATTGTAACCCACCACTCTGGTCAGTCGCCACAAGGGCACCACACCTTCAACATCTTACAGAGCTCCCGCTGTGATTTGGCTCCTGAAAGGAAGAAAACCCACAGCTTCAAAGCCAGCAATGGTAGTGTAGTTCGTAAGCGACGGCATTAAGGGGAACCTCCCGTCCGCCATATTGAGTTATTTGTTTTTATAGCTTTTTTTATGGTTTTAAGAAAGCATGTTCTTAAGATTACACCTATAGTCAACTAGCTATAGAGCTTACACTGCAGCACAGACAAGACAAGGCAACTACGAACTCATAATTACGTGGCAATTTAAATTCAACCAAAGTTTGGCCAAATCAGTTTTGTGAGATAAATACTTGTTGTTATGTCTGTACTGCTGTGTAAGTTCAGTAGCTGTTTAATATGGCAGGAAAAGGTCGCCCTTAAACGGAAATAATGCATGTTTTCTTTGGTCGTGGTCTCGAATAGTTTGCATGGAAATTTAGGTAACCATTTACTGATCTGTGCACGAGGTTTTGTAACTGGCGCCATTACGAAACGTTGGCGGATAGTACATGCAGTAAAATTCTTTTCACATCTACATGATGTAGTTTTTTTTTTGTCCTTCTTATTTGTGTTTACAGCATGCAGATTCTTATGTGCCACCAACATCTTTCACTCTCTTTCTGTCCCCTTGCCCTCGATTAGTCTTCTCAATTGAGTCATGTTAACGTGAACGAATGTTGTATCTTGGTGATGAAGTGAAATAGGGTTTCCACGGCCATCAAGGTGGCCGTTGGTTGGGAGGGGGAGGGGGATGATAAAGATGCGGGCCCAAGGAGATGCTGGGCACTTCATCTGTCCGCAGTACATTTTCCTGTTGTGAAACACTGCTCTCAACAGCGGCGCCGTGTAGCGATATATAGGAGGGGGCCCCCACTTGTCCCTCGACTGGAAATTGATTGTATTGGCCTGGTCCAGCTCCAGTTGGCAGCCCGAAGCAGCAAGCAGTTCCCGATCGGGGGAGAGGGAGTCGGGAAGGGTTGGTTTGCCTGGTCCAGGAGGGAGGGAGGGAGGAGGCTTGCCCCGGGGAAAGAGGTATCGTTGGTGCAAAGGGTGGAAAGGAGGGGCCCTAAGCCGGCCACCAAGCGGTCGGGTCAGGAATAGGCGCCCTTCCCTGTCCTCCCACTAAGCTCACCCCCTTCTCCTTCGTTTTCTTGGACTCCGACTCCACCTCGTTTCCCCCGCCCAATCATTTTTCTTTGCCACAGTTATCTCTGGGGCGCAGGCAGTCTGCGCCGACGAAAGTGGTGGCGGCCTTCTCCCCAGCCCCCATCCCACCCCCTTCTCTTATTACGCACCATTCCCCGCGGGAACTTTCGCGAACTGGCCTACACCCTCTTCCAACTCCCCCTCCCCTCATCCTCTAACTGCCAATCCCCCTCCACCGTACGCTCGCTAGACGCCTGGTCAAAGAACATCTATATAAAGTTTCGTAAACGAAGCTTTCACCAGTATTATAATGAGAGGCGCCGAAACTTTGTGGGAAAAATACAGGTAGCCTTATTTCCCAACTTATTCTTTGTGTTTATTTTCTTGGGGGGAGGGGGGTGAATTTCACTTCCCGCCATAAAGCACGTCAAGCTGGTAAAGGCTTTTCGTGGTTAACTGAGCTCATTTTAAATCAACCTTTGAAAAATTTCACTGGCTCTACTTCAGAGTATTTGAACTGGCACGCTGATGCTGGCATGCTCCCAGTAAAGTTGGTAATGACGGAGGGAAAGTATTTCCCCGTCTTAACGTTGAATTAAAACTGTTTTATATAAACGGTTGTGAATACTAAAATTATTCTTTTGCTTTCCGTTTTTTAATGCGTATAAACGTAAGAATGACGAAATTTTTTTAATAATTACTTTTCTAATAACTTTACTGATTCGATTGACCGATGCATGAATAAAATGACTAGGCCCATGACAATGTATAATTTTACGTATAGTGGAAGAGTATATACTGTGTGTGCAAGGAGATCTTAGGCAGGGCTTTCAAAAGTGCTTAGTTTACCGTAAACAGCCTATATAAGAGGGTAATTGCGAGGGGGCGGGACTGAAACGGCGAAAATCAATATTGCTCCACTGGAACAACTAAGGTTTCAGTTTTCAGTGATTGTTCCTGGGAGTGATTTCTGCTGATTTTGATATTGTTTGGTTCTTGTTACAATTAATTTCGTCTGCTCCGCAGACGCTATTTGATTCTTCACTCGCGTTTTCTGTCAGCGGCAGCGAATAAATTCAACTTTTATAATAAATTCAACATTGTTTCAGTTGAGTCTTGGAAGAGAAACTGTAGCATTCTCTCCGGTCACTATTTACCCTTAAAGGCAAAAATGGGGCAGGGAATACATACCATTTGCGCGGTAACCAATATTTAGTGCATATATTAAACGGCTTCTTTCACTAGAAGAACTGCAAAACCATTTGGATTGGACTTATGTTCATCAGAACGCCTACAAGTTATTTGGAATTTTAGTAAACGTTCTTTGGCGAAGTATTAATACAATTAAATTTACAGTCAAGTGATGCCATATGTGTGTGTATGTATGTGTGTGTATATATATATATAATATATATATATATATATATATATATATATATATATATATATATATATATATATATATATACCGTATAGGATGAGTTTAAAAAAATGAAAATACACACATATTGACGCCATCTCTTTTCCTTGTGATGTTCACAGTTCCGTTAGTTATCGTTGGGATAATTTTATAGGCCAGTTGGCATGCCGTCATGCTTTCCGATTGTTTGTTCTCTCTGTGTCGAAAGGCACACGATGTTTCATAAAAAGAACAACCACTTGTTTGTTCAGATTCTGCAGTTCTTTGTTCACGTGTCGCATCTGACGCTAGGGAGCAGCTCAGCAGCATTTGTCTGCCCTTTAGCGCTAGGCGTATTAAATTATGTTTACTTTCTCACACGACTAAATGTTCGTTGTCGTTTTATATGTAAGCACGTATATCTGCTAACAAAAATTTCTGTCTCTCTGTTTCGACGACGCACCTTTCAAATATTGGTACGCGGGTTCATCGCCCGTTGGTGATGGTTGTTCGTTGTAGTCTTGATGTCTTCAAGCAGTACCTGGTGTGATAGACGCATCTGATTACTTAAAACGCATTTCAGGGTAGCAGGAAATTTTGTACGGAAGCCTGTGAAGATTTCAGTGGTTTTGCAATTACGGTTTATAGTATTTCAATAGATTTTTCTGCCGCAGCACTGAGAGCATGCAAATATTATTTTCTTTTTTTTTTCTGCAATAGAGTTCGGTAGGTTCTCAGTAATGAATTTCCAGATGCATTTCGAATCTAAAGCACGAGAATAAAATTTTTGTCCTGATTTCGACAAAACAATTAGTTAACCTTAATTATATGAATATTTTTGCACACAAAGGTTAGTTTTGTAACGTATTTAATATTTCAATAATGTTCATTTTAAAATTACGTTATTTTACTACTGATGATGGTGAGGTTGCCGGATCGGTGATTGTTCGCGCCCACTCCCACAATCACTCTAACTAGACATACTGGTCGGTTCCCATGATAATATTCGAGTCTCCGTTGGCCAAAGCCTTTGTGCATAACCGTGTGACCTAAAACCCTAACTTTATAACTTCTGTTTTGGTCGTTTCGGATTGTAGATGTTTCTGAATGTGTCTGATGAAGGGTAGGCGGTGGGGAAGCGTTAAGAGTCATTTCAAAATTGATTTTTTTGGCAAAAACTTTAGTAAAATGCTACCTATTTCGATTCTATGGTTGGCATATTCGTAACCTACGCAAAATACTTCATTAAAATTACTTCCCATACATCTTTACTCCACAAGTAGTACTATTTGCATGAAAACCGAGGGCTGGCTGATAGACTACCTATAGTATCCGCGACCAGTATAGGAGTAGTATCAAGCCGGTGGCACAATAGGCAGTTGATGTTGGCGGCTTTTGAATGACAGTGCAGTTTCCGATTGGTGGTTAGTCTTAAAAACATTTCAAATCGCGCTTGGTGATGTCAGTTATTGGTGTTGTAGCGAGTTGGAATACATAGAACTTTACCATCAACCGACTGATCAGAGAGAGTTCTCTACGTTCTGAACGAGCGGCAGTGGAAAAGCTCTGAAAAAAAAACGCAAGGTAATCGTGAAAATATATTAATATTGATATCAAGCAGATAAAACATGCTGTTACTCAGCAAACAGCAATATTTAATATCAAAAATCGCATGTGTAATAACATACTAGCTGAAGAAAATCGTACGGGTCTGTGGCGCTTGCAGGCTTTTAAGAAGCATTGCATGGAGTAAACTTTAGCAATATTATTTATTTTGTATAAAATGCAGAACATTTTATTTACAGTTTAACAATTTAAAAAAATCTGAATAATAACACTTGTCAGCAGTAGTCAATCAAAGCAATTGATTTAGCCTTTCTTTTGAGTGTGCTGTTACCTATTGGCACAGCCGCGAAACAATTTACACCAATGCGTTTGGCCATGGAACTCACTACACGTACCAACTGAAAACCATCATCACCAACAACAACAACCACCACTATCACCATCACCACCACCAACAAAAACCAAAACAATCAACAACCACCACAACCACTAACAAACATCACCACCCGCCAATTGTGGCAGGGCCTTCAGCGAACACGGCCAGGAGGACCCTCGCACAGCATGTTCACCCCGACAGCCTGGTGTCACCGCGGGCATTATCCGCGAAGGGTAGCGACGCAAACAGTGACATCCTCCGTCAAAAGAAATGATCCGCCGCCTTCCCTTCTATTCATCGGCGCGACGCACACGTAAACGGGCGTGTATCTATCCCGGCGCCGGAAACCACCCTTCCCGTCTCTCATCCACGTAATCAGCTTTCGATTGCGGCTGCCTTGTAATGTCTTCCTTTCCTAGTTTCTTTTCAACCCCCCCCCCCCCCCCCTGGTGGCGTCGAACGCTGGGGAGAGAAATTGGTCGGCGGAAATGTGCGACGTGCGTCCACCACAGCCTTGCCAACTGCTCGGACAATTCCGTATATGTAATGTACGGAAAATTAATTTTTGTACTGTCCGCGCACTAAAACAACGGAAATTTTTTTATGTATATATCTTTACTTTGGCGGTTGGAGACAGAAGTTTTTGTGTATCGATAAGAGCATACATTTTCTTTACCTCTGGTAATAAGTAGTTATACTATTTGTGAACGTCACAGTAGTTAAATAAAAAAAAAGGTATACCTATGTCATTCGCGGTTACCTCCAGCTTTTCTGGAGCCCTGCTGAAGTTCTACATCCAGAATATTCCTCCGCCTCATGCAAACGAAACTTAGGAAATTACACCGGAGGGCCAACGCACCTCATTCTTGTGCACTCAATGTAATGTTTTGCATAAGAACTATTTCTTACTAGGGATTGCCAACACACGTATTATCTATCTCTGTCTGTTTTCGTATAAGTTATAAATGAAATATTATAATCTATAGATAAAATATAAGTAAAAGTTAAATGAACAAGAAAGGCCTGATCGAAAAACTGGAGGCCAAAGAAAGAAAGATTTTGAGAAAAATCGTGGGTCCCATCAAAGAAAATGGGGAATATAAAACCACGAGCTCTATACCCATGTGGAGAAGATAACCGACACCATCCGGAAAAGGATTACCTTTTATGGGCACGTGACGCGAATGAGCCCGGCAAGATTGACCAACCGCATCATAACCTACTTTCACGAGAAGAAAAAACCAAAGGGGCCTGGTTCACTGAGGTGACTAGAGATCTCGAAGAAGTGGGGATGGCCTATAATGACATCAAGGAGCATGTCCCACTCAAGAAGAAACTTCAAGCATACCATGGTTTCCAGGAAAAGCCGAAACTAAAAACAGGAAAGGCATGGACGCAGAAGAGAAAGGAACAAGACTGAGAACGAATGCGGGAGTACTGGGCAAACATCAAAGCTCAAAAAGGAGATGGTTCAAATGACGTAATCCATAGTTGGCCGATACGAAATGAATAAAAGTTAAATTTAACCAAAAATAAGGTACTTTTTTGTTAACACAGTTATAAAGTGCGTGTGATAGGCCTACATGAAGTATTTAGGAAATGACCACGCACGTCCTACAAGAGGCGTTTTTTCAAAATTTTTATTCAAAAATTGTGAAGAAACCGCAAATAGACTATAATATAATTGATACTAATAGCATTCTTAAAACAGTGAAATTAAATGGGAATGCGTTACACATTGTGGTACCATATGCCTATGAACAGTAAAGGTTTTTTTTTTTTTTTGCTTTGGAAATTTGAAAGGATTGACCATGTATATCCACGTGTGTATAGTGGAGTGGAGAGATTTGGGCGTCTCGTAGCATCGAGGTCTTGAGAGTCAGTGAAGGTGAAGTGAGATGAGTATGGTGAAGCGCTGGAATGTAAATGCGGGGGAAATTGTAGTTACCCCGGGCATGATTCCCGCGTGCGATTTTCGCAAGTGGGAATCATGCCCGGTTCGCTTAGGTAGTAGGTATGACCACCACACCCCCGCGGACACTTGTACTGTGTAAAATTGTGATGTGTGTGTGTGTGTGTGTGTGTATATATATATATATATATATATATATATATATATATATATATATATATATATATATATATATAATATAACTGGTTTGCGTTAAGTATAAATCTATTAAATCCCTCTCGCATGTAGTTTTTAAAGTCAGTTTTACTAACAGTGTGCAATAATAATACTCTCTTTGAGCCAGTAACTGGTGTTACGCCTTATATCGCGAACGAAAATTTTAGTGTGAAAAATTAGATTTTTAAAAATATGCATATCTAAAGCTTTTTTTCAAATACACACACTTTTTTTTTTTTTAATTGGCGAACGATACGGAAATTTTACCGCTAAATTATGGAAACTTTATAGAAAATTGTTGGCGATCCTGGTAATCCCTCCGCGGCTGTTCGATTCAGTCACATGTATTACAATATGCGGCGCCCTAATTCATTCCTTTGGCGTCGGTCGATACCGACCCGCCTTGATGTGCTTTTAATAGCACCCGCCTCGCGTGTTTTCCTTTTCTTCTTTCCCTTCTGCCCTCTCCTGTTACGGCGAGTTTCCTTCCCTCCGCGGCGTGGTTCCCGCGCTGTTTGATCGTCGACCGTTTCCACGCCTTGCAAATCGTCGCGTCTTGCGAGCAGTGCCAGACTCCCACCCAGTTGTTGCGTAGAGAAGCGAGATCTGTGAAGTAAACGTACGGGTCATTCTGTATCGTGGCAAAACCGTTTGGCCGCAGCCGCCCCATGAATCGAGCGTACGGTCGTGTGTGGATTGCAGATACGGGGGCAAAAATTTCCTGCCACAATTACTAACGTTATAGTTAAATATCAGCAAAATGCGAAACTGGGTCAGTAAAACGGTATAGTAGGACAATAAAAATAAATAAAATAAAAAATACACTTGTCTACATCTACAGTTATTCTTCAGCTCAATAATTTTTTTTCCAGGCGCTGCTTTATTAATTGAGGAGCCCCCCCCCCCCCCCCCAATTCTTATAAATTTCTTCCTACGCCACTGGATGAGGAGATGATGAATAATGTGCAAGGCTATATCCTGCGGCTTGCGGCCTCATGCCAGCGAATGAATGGTAGACATTTTGAACATCTGATGAAACGCCTAATTCCCGCCATATTAGCAAAGTGTTGTTGACCCCTATTGTGGATCGCTAGTTGGAGTGCAAGAACTGCATAACATAAAACTGTCAGGTTAAATTATTTGTGCGTGTTCTCGGGGTCAACTGCATTCGTGATTTGCTTCACACGTGGAGAAGTATTCTTGCATTTAATGATATTTGTATAAGTGTTAAACAAGCAGGCTTACGTCAGCTGTTAAAACGTGAAAGTAAATTGAGCTTGGGTGCTGGTTTGATTATTGTATATCCTTGTCGAGGTTTTTCACATGTCGAAATTGGAAAAGAGAAAATATCTTTGGAGCGTCTTTATCAAAATTTATTAAAATCATCATTACTGCAACATAAATTACTCGGGTGATTTTTTAAATTCGAAATTTAAAGATCCTTTTTTACTTTGATTAAATACGTACTGTTCTCGTTATAATGTTTGACTAATTATTAACCTCGACCCGGTTTTTTTTTACATTCGATTGTGTGATTTGAATGTATTCTCAATGCGTGTGTGCTGCTAAAAACCTCCTAAAAATTTTTTCAATACACTGTTGTAATTTTAAGTTATGTTTTCAAGTATTGCATGTGAGAAAAATTTGGATGACCTGGTCTACCGAGGCTTCATCACAACAAATGAGTTACAGACTTTGTGTTTGGCTATGAACTATTCATTAACATGGGAAAGCAGCACGGTTTGAGTTTTATCCATAGGAAAATCATTGGAAATTGGGCCTCGTGAGTACAGTGCTTGTAAAAAACAACCTCACTGTGAATTGTATTGTTCTGAGTGGGGTTGAAGTTACGAAACGTCAAATTGTTTTCCCTCAAGCTATTTTGTTTTTCCGTACAATTTCCTCCGGCGGAGTTGCCCGAAGTTTTGAAAGTAAGCTAACGTGTCGTGTAGGACGGACTCCCTGCTCATCTGACGGTAGGCGCTGGTAGTCGACAGTGGTAGTCAACCGTTGTAGTCGACAGTGGTAGTCAACCGTTGTAGTCGACCGTGGTAGTCAACGGATCGAGAGGCGGTCGCACTCTTTTTCCCAGTTGCCTTTGCAATCAGGGTTGAAGAGCGAAGAGGCGGCTCTTAACAGCGAGGTCTTGAGAGCCGATGAGGGTGATTGAGGTGAGTATGGAGTGGTGCCAGAATGAAAGGGCGGGGGAAACGGGAGATCCCCGAGAAAACCCCTCGACCAACGACATCGTCCGGAACGATTCCCACATTCGAAAATCCGGTGACCCGGCCGGGGATTGAACCCGCTTCGCTATGGCGTTGGGCGAGCAGGATAATCGCTCAGCCATGTGCTTATAGCGCAGTAGGTCAGGGTAGGCCTAGTCCACTCTAGCTGGTCCGCGGACAACTAACTGCTGATTGGTGCACGTGACCCTCTGACGTCACAGCTCGCCGTCCCAACGTCCCAAGGTTCCATGTCCCAAGATCATTCGCCAACTTCAACTTTGGTCCGCGGACCACGGTCCAAAGTGTTCCAAATCGATTTTGTTTATATTTTATCGCGCGCAAACGGTAAAAGTTAATTGCGGGTGTGTTAGTTATTATTATTATTATTAAAACTCACTATTTGTTCAAAGCAATAACCTTCAATCTCGTAACCGCGATAACGAAACATTAAGTAAAAACACGAAAATTCATGACTAGAGCAAAAAAAAATCCAAATGTAGTTAAATTAAAGCAAAATCAAAAAGTACTCATTCGCATAACTTAAATTAGAAAACAAAATAAAATAAACTAGAAAGATCAATATTTACGATTAATCGTATACAATTTACTGACGCGCCGATTAGGGTGCACTCTTGTTTCAGTGCCTGAAAGCTTAACTTCGGACGGCGACGTATTTGGTGCACTCTGGTGCCAGTGTCGGAAAGCTTAGCTTCGGACGTCAATATTGTAGACACGCATGTTGGGACATGCGTCCGCGGACAAAGTAGGTCCGCGGACCATTCAACTGCTGACGAGCTATTGTGAACTATGCCTTATTATCTTCCACGCATACACACTCTCGCACACACCGCCTAGAGCCAGACATAGCGTTGTAGAACTGGCACTGAACGGTGTCCGACTATACTCCATTCACGGTTACTTCAAACTATTATGAAGCCCTGCTTAAGTTCTACTTTCAGGATATTACTCCTCTTCATACAAACAAAGCTTAAACTATTACACCGGTGAGCCAACGCACCGTATTCGTGCGCACTCAGCCTATTTTTTTACTAGGAATTACCAATATTCATATTTCCTCCTGTTTTAATTCATAGTTATTAATTATAAAGTAAACATTATAATTTATAGATAAGCTATAAGTAAAAGATAAATTTAATCAAACATAAGGTAGGTAATGTTATGTTAACACAAGTATAACTAAAACGTTTTATATACATAACATATTTAGAATTTTCAAAGGTTTGATTTAAAAAGTGTGAAGAAACCGCGAATGGACAATACCTGAAGTTAAAGACTGTTCACAGTAAATTGAGCACCTTTGACAGCCCTGCTTGAGATCTACCTGTACGTACATTGTGTATTCTTCCGCCTTATGTAAAATTTACATTGCCGTGGACCTCATCATCGTATTCTTGCATTGGTCAAATGAAACTGCGAAATTAAAAATAAATATCTTACAGAACTGGTTATTGTTACACTTCCGATGCATTAAAAAAAAAACAGAAAGCTAAAGAAATAATTTAATTTATTACAAATGGTTACCTAACACTTTTTATTCGACGTAAAATATGGAACTACTTCCCATTCATCGTTACCAGCTTTACGGGGCGTATGTCATCCAGTGAGCCCATTGAAATATACGCAGACAGAGGCAGTGAGCCCTATTATTCAAAAGATTCGACTGATTACATCCGAAGTTGATGCTCCGAATCCTACCTCCGTGATGCAGTTGATTGCAAGATAGCTTAATTTTACGAGTTTTTCTGAATTCGAGTCCCGGGTAAGTCACTCATGTATTATAATTATCTTGGTACTGTTTCACATGTTCTTGGTTTCATCTCTAATGATATTGCTGTCAAAGAGACGTCAATGCCTACCTGCCATCTAAGATTTCAAGAAACTTTACTAAAATTTATTTGCACCTATGTAGTGGAAAGTGGCTCATTAGTTATCGGTAACTTCTTGTTAATGTTCGGGCAAATTAGACATAGTTTTTGTCATAACTGAATTTGGAATTCAAATTCGTTAAACCATAATTTTAATTTAACGTTGCATGAATTTTTGCTTTTGTAAGTTGCTTGCTTTTCTTATAATTTTCGTTGTGAATTACCTTCTCTCCCTGCTTAAAATCTATCACAATACGAGGCCAGTGATGCAATTTCTGAACGTTTGATAGCTACTAGCTGGACACTTGTTTATGTAGTATTTTCTCGCACAGAAATAAGTACAGTTTCAGGTCTTAAAATAAGTTTCAGGAGTACAGTTTTTATTTATTTTTTTTTTTTTTTAGAAAGGATTATAGCTAGAAATACCCTAACGAACACCCTGGAAGACGTGAGACAGGATGACAATATTTGCATGCGGCACTACAAGAAGATCAGGAATCTAGTATTTTCCGTTCAACATCTGAGGCTTATCGGCAGTCGAACGCCTACAGAATAAATAGCCTCTATTTTCCAGCGCCTAATTGTGTTCCTAAATCGTACTTAACGTTGTTTGCCTGCCAGGACGACGTACACACACGGGCCGTGTTCGAATTGACAGATTTTGTATTATACAAAATGGTGACGTATTTTGTTGTTTGCATGTAGCGAATCTCTACTCAAACACGAAATGACCAAATCGTTGCCATATTTGTTTTCATGTGGAGACTGCGTGTTATTTAACCTGTACAGTATACATGTAAATGCATAATTGACTTATTAGTGCAGTTGTAAATTTGCTTACATTTAGTGTAATATGTTGGAAAATGTTAATGATGGGATCGTAATTTCTATACACGATAACAGCCAGGTAAAAACATTTCCGGTTAACTTCCTGAAATGAACGGAAATAAATCCACACATCTGGCTACAAATATGGAATGTCTAGCGCCACTGCTGTACATAGTTGGGTGGCTTCCTTCGCATTTGACGGGGCCGCGGTGGCCGAGCGGTTAGCCTGCTTGCCTCCCACCAAGGAGAACCGGGTTCAATCCCCTGCCAGGTCACCGGATTCTCGCATGTGCGAAATCGTGCCGGACGATGCCGTTGGTCGGCGGGTTTCCTCGGGGATCTCCCGTTTCCCCCGCCCCTTCATTCCGGCGCTGCTCCATACTCACCTCAATCACCCTCACCGGCTCTCAAGACCTCGCTGTTAAGAGTTGCCCAAATCTCTTCACTCGCCCTACGCATTTAACTGTTTCCTGGGCAAACGTAGGAACTAATGGCTTCAGCATTCGGCTTTCTCACTCTACGTATACACTTATATAGTGACTTTGATAATAATTTCTTGGAGTGAATGCAATAATTTTGAATAAATATATATTTTTTAAATATATTTTCCGGCTCCCCTAATGAATCGTTGTCTACTGAAGCTTTCCACGTCGCAGTGCGCAGCTCCTATTCATAGACTAAAGACGAAGCAGACCGATATCGTTGGCTGCGCCCAACCAGTCTCGGGGTCCCAACGTTGAATCGTTTTTTTTGCCAACACGTCTAGCGAAAACGGTGGGGTTTGAATTCTAGGTTAGAAAACTGACTTGTAAACAAGTACTTAGAGATGATTTTATACTTCCTCTAACCAATTTGTAATGCTTTTTGATTAAATTCAAAATGGTAAAGGTATTTTATTAATATAATAGTGCATGTCATTTAAAAATTAAGATGCAAACAAATACGTTCATCAGTGTTGACCATGTGACTTTGACAGTTGTGTAAGATTGGGGTAGGTCAGTGTTGGGTACATGCGCAGAAGACGAATAAGCAGTGTACCTCATCCTCAATCTATGGTCCTATAACAGCCTATCGCAGTTCAGACGTAGGGGACGCCGAGGTCTAATTTTGAACCCAGGTGCCGTGCGTTGGCAAGTCAGACGACATCTTTGCGGCGTCCGTGATTAAAAAGAAAAAAAGAAATGTTTTCAGAAGGGAGTAGCAGATGCGCCATGCCGCAGTCATCCATAGCGTCCGCGGACCATGCACGTGGGGGGTATAAAAGTTTCTCATCGCCGTCTAGGACTCCCGCCCCCGCAGGCCATTGTAATATTTGTGATTGATATCGGGGGCGACTGGCGCGTGGGCTAAAAGGGAGGGGGGGTGAAAACTTTCAGCTACCCCTCCCAGCCTCCTACTCACCGCTGGACCCGTGCGCGCTCGGGAGTGGATTCGAGTTAATAAATCTGTCTCGGGAGATGAACAACGCTTTCAGCTGCCGGCAGCAGAAGTTTTGGGTCCGCGAGGGGGGGGGGGATACGAGGCAGTATGAGGGGTTGGGAAAGCCGAGCGGAAAGTTTTATTTCGACACCCACCGACGGTACTTTGTCTTCAGCTATTGGAGGTAGGGTTGGAGATCAGCGGATATTTGCCCCGGGAGATTGAGTGCAGACGCGAGAGAATCTGCGCCTCCCCCCTCCCCACCAACTTTTTCCTCTATATTTTTCTACAAATCCCCTGCACTTGATGCATGAAGGTCGTAGCTCCTGACGACCGAGCATTACCTGCTTCTGAGGGAATTATGCAACCACGCGGAATATCTCTTTTAGGGGAATTTAATGCAAAAATGTAGCTGACAAATGTTGCGTGCATTTAAGTGACATTTTACCACAAATATTTGGAATATATTTTAAGTAGCAAAAACGAATAGCTGAATCTGCTAATTGTATGTACACCGGGAAAAAAGTTTTGTTCAATCAGACAAAAGTTTGTTTGGCGCAACCAAGTTAATTTTTTGTGTAAGGGCATTGGAATATCTTGTTAAAACCAAATTATTTTGTTGATATATTTGGTTGCCTTAAACTATAATATTTGGTTGGTTGTGCAAGTAACGATTTTGTTATCTCTACGTACATTACCACTTTGTAGACTATGCTCAAGTGTAGCTCGACCAAAGCTAATTTCAAAATTTCTTTGTTGTTCAGGACAAAACTCGTGTGGAAGATGCAATAACAATGATATTGCTAAGGATAGAATTTATATTTTTATAGCCACTCAAAGGGTCATGATTGATTGTAAATCCTTTTATATACGATAACGGACATTTCATTTGATTGGTCAGTATCAGCTCGAATCTCCATCCGTCGATGGCCGGCCAATAATGAACGCTGTTAAGTACAGGGTAGTGCCCAGTGTAGTATGTAACAATAGGACGATGGTGAGTTTTAACACATGCATCAACAGTAGTGCATATAGGTGACTCGCTTCTAATTCGTCGTGAGGGTCAGTGAATGTGCGCAGACCTTAATGTGTTAAACAGTTTCGGTTAATATAAGAAAAAGTGAAACCCCGAGCGAAATTCGAAGCCAAATAGTTCGCTCCCGAGAGTTACGCCATAGCAACCTCACCCAACTTGACTGTTGGTCAATTGGGAATGTTTTTAAATGTCTAGAATTCAAACACCAGACAACGTACGTTAGTAAATATTTCAAGTTTTACATATATTTACTTTTTAGATTCCTGTTGAACTCGTTTTATCAGGATTTTTGTACCATTATTAAGCATCGGCGAATGCACTAACAAACACCGATACCATGCTAATTGTCACAAAAATTACAAACAAATTTTCGAGCTGTATTTTCGAACGAAGGCAATTAATTAGTGGCCAATCAAACATATTCGCTTGATTCAACTAGATATTTGATCGAAAGTATATTTTTTTGCTCGATACGGGGATTTCGTTTATAGAAACGTGTAGTTCGTTAGGTGAACACGGTAAATTTTGTTCCTATTACAGTTAAGTTTACTCAACAAAATATTTTGTTATGGCTACTAAATATATATTTTGCCATGTATAAATAAGTGTTTTGCTACCTAAAACTTTCTCTCGGCGCACTGATTTACGCGTGATTTGTGCTTATTAAGTAATAATTGGTCGACACACTGAACACATTCCCAGTGAATCTCACTTGTGTTGTCACTAGTAGAAAATAATTTTTGAATTTTCAGCCTACAGTAATATTAGACTGAAACATTTGATGCGCCTTTAGATATGCAATTAAGTTGTTTATAGACATCGAAGTTACTGTTTTTATGCCCCGTCTCTTCAAATATGAACATTTTCGCTGTTTTGTAATATTTTGTCCAGAGTAACAATTAACTTAGCCTTTTCTTTTTCGTTTAAATTTTATTGGGCAACGCTTAATAGGTGCAGAGTTGTGAATAACTGTTTTTTTTTCCTTCATATTTATTAAAACCATTTAATTAAATACTATTCTTAAAACCGCACACAAATCGTCGAGTCTTCTTGCCTAAACTTAGACCTGGGTATCATGAGCATGTGAATGCCGTCATTTTGTGAATATTTAAGATAAATAACTAGACTAATGTATGATTACGCGTGATAGTGTCTCTGTAAGTCCAATCGAACCTGACTGGCGTTGGGGGAAACTGAGTCGTATTCGTATTGACAGGAACTTATTGACTTGTTGCTTTCCATCACTCACGCAAATTTCGACGCACTACGTGCCATCTCGAATCACCATCGCGTGTAAAGTGAATAAAGAGCATCATTATTATTAAATCCGTTAGTAGAGTAACCACATGCAGTTTAGCGGGGGATACATGACATGATTATTTACAGTACCCGTACCCAGAATGATTTTATATTTTTTAGGCTGTAATTTAGGTTAAACCCTCCAGATAGTCTCCAAGGTATAAAACATGGTGATTTAACAAACAAGATATATCTCAAAAAATTGTAAGCACGTAACTGTTCTTGACGTGAATTATGAAAGCTGCTGGATAGTTTGTAGCTCGCGATCATGGGGCCGCAGTGGTGTAGTGGTTAGACTACTTGTCTTCTACCCAAGCGAACCGGGTTCGATTCCCAGCGGGGCTACTCCCGGATTATCGCATGCGAGAATCGTGCTGGACGATGCCACAGGTCGGAGGGTTTTTCTCGGGGAACTCCCGTTACCCCCCCCCCTCCCGGCTACCATAATTCCGGCACTGCTCCACACTCGCCTCTCTTCATCCTCATCGGCTCTCAAGACCTCGATGTTAAGAGCCGCCCAAATCGCTTCACTCACACCATCCTGCGAATAACATGCCAGAGCTCATCTGGAGGACAATAAAATCTACTTCGTAAACAGGTTCTTGAGGTGGGACTGCATCAACGCGTAATCCGTGACGTGTGGCAAGAAACGCTGCTCTTAAGATGCTGCAGCGCTTAATTTCTCAGATCGAAGGAAGCAAGAGTCCCTCCATAACACTTAACCGTCCTCCTACAGCACACACACACACACATATAATTTTTTTTAAGCGACACGGTATGCCTGTAGTTACTTATAGTTTCCATCTAAACGTTTACGTGGTAACGCTTATCCTTCTTCAAGTGATTTGCACGACTCATTCTCCATCATGAGCAAAAAAAAAAGGAAAGTTATATGGTAAAATTTTTCATGGGTCTAAAGGTGTTTGTGTACTATGGAAAGGCAGCTTATTAAGCAGGAACATGTTATAAGAGGTTTTGTTATAACAGGGTTCCACTGTGTGTTTATCTATGTATGTGTGTGTGTATATATATATATATATATACACACATACACACACACATACCTCGCGAGATAACGTGACTGCGATTTTTTCCGTTTCGCTTGTGGCGCGTGCCACAATGAGTAGAGAAAAAAACATCCGGAAAAGCTCTCCAGGCTTCTTTTCCTATTTTTTTGCGAGAAGGCCACGGTCACATTGAAGTGCAGAAAATAGGAAGAGGGAGAGAGCATATATATATATATATATATATATATATATATATATATATATATGGCGCACTCATTAATCACCGCCTGCAACGAAGCGCCCTCTATGGCTCCGGCAGAAAGGGACACGCGCCGTTGGTTTGACAGAACCAGTGCGCACGCGCACACGAACAAGCGCGCCCCCTCTCTGACCAAAGCACTCGCACGCACGCACGCACACACGCACATATTCTTCCATCCCACCGGCGCAACGTTACACGCCTGTCTTTCATCGACCCGCTGCCCTACGCCAGCGGCGCTACATTATTCAGTATTTACGCTGGCCGTTGAAGTTTTTCCTTCTCCCCTTCTCCCCTCCAGCTGTGACTCCTACCCGTTTTTCGTGCTGCCATGGCTCTCCCTTTTTTTTTTCTCTCGACGGAGCGAGGCGGCGTCGGCGTCGGCTTGCTATTTCATGGGAACCGGCTGATCACCCAAGAACGCGCCATTTTTTTATATGCGAGTTCCCCGCCGCGACGGTTGCAAGACGGCAGTGAGGGGCAGAATCGAGTATTTTTAGGAATCGAATATTTTGTGTTCGAGTACTTGTAAGAATCGATATCTTTCAGTCGCTGCTTGATTTCGAGAACTGACTAGTCCCGTGGTGGGGATTCGTGTATATGTTCGAATACTGCGTGATTTGAATGTATTTCTTATTCTAAACGACCCATTTCCATTCGCATTATTACTATTGTTATCATTATATTCTTAAAAGACGCATGAGTGGCATATCCGAATTCGTAAGTTATGGAGGACTTATTAAAATGGAAGAACTCAATTTGATTTTAAATCATTCACACAACTATAATTTACAGCATTAATCTATCCATCTCTATTATTGCTAGTTTTATTTCACAATGAGCGCAGTGTTAAATGTCTATCTCAACTCTAATTAAAGTCCTTCTCAATGTCTCTGTTTGGTTATTGTCAATTAACTCACACTTATCATTAACAACTGTTCAGTCTAAATGTTGCCATCATTTTAAATGTCTTACACTCACGCATACAGTTCAATATCCCCGCGTACCTGCGCACTCTTCACTGCACCGATGCTCGCAGTCGCAGATTTTACTCCCACTGGTCAATTCGTCTCCACTCGTTGCTCTTATGGCTTCTTGTCTATCGCGCAAACAACCGACTCTCGTAAACTCCCGGCTTGGAGACCCATCGTGCTTATCGGTAACCAGATCTCGAAGGTTCCCTGTACCCCGAGTTACACTGAGAGAAACGAGGGCATTTAATCAGGATATTCCTTCAGATAAGCTTGGAAATTCTATCCGCCAAAGTTCTGGAGTGCGCGAGATAACGTAGCCTTATCGCAGTGGCTTACCTTTGAGACTCGCCGCCCGTATAGCGTAACCATTCTGACCTTGGCACATTGTTCCCTTGCTCCAGCGAGACAGGGCAATGGAGCGACGCAAGCCACCAACACGTAACAATATTGAGATAAGAAGATGCAGTCGAGCAGCGACTGCCAATTCCAGACAACTATATCAGAGGTGATAAAATTCAAACCAATGTCGCAATAGACATGAAACAGTGTCTTTAATCATGAACAAACAGATTTTAAAGCTTCATATTGTTACGCACTCACTTCAGCAGTTATATGATAGCGATGGCAGCAAGTCAAAGGACTGTATTGAATTAACAGGCGAGCAATAGGCCGGTGGCCGCGTATCTGTTACAGAAAGTGAGCCGACAAGATAATTCGTTTTGCGACGTACGCTGTTGGCCCTGGTTGTATTTATTTTTGCGTTTATCTGAAGATTGCTCTGGATTACTGACCTCGTTCTCTCCGAGCCGAGGAGTTTATGAGTGAATGAGTGGCTGAGTTCCGAATGATTAATGACGAGCAGCGAGAGAAGTGACTAGCGGAAGGTAAATCAGCAACTGCGAGTGTTAAACAGTAAAGAGTGCGGTTGCCGGCCTGGACTATTGGACTAGATGCGTGAGTGAAAGACATTATAAATGATAGCAACAGATAGACTGAACACATGTTAATGGTGAATATGAGTTAGTTAACCGTAACCACAGACAATTAAGAAGGACTTTAAATAGATTTCAAATAGACATAAATATTGCACTCACTGTTAAATAAAGAATCAATAGACGAGACAAATAATTTAATGCTATAAATAATAGCTGTGCGGTTAAATTAGAAATCAAATAGTTCTTTTTTTAATTTTTATTAAGACCTCCGTCCCTCACGAACTTAGATACGCCCCTCGGGCGTATGTAACAATATGTAACATAGAATTCACTACAAAACACAAGACTTACGCTTCAGTAAAGTTAAATTTTAAAAATACATTTCTGTCTGCAAACATTCGATAACAAGCGTGTAACGGACGACGTAACATTTGCACGAGAACTTTAGTTCTGCGAGACGCGAGTACTGATTCATCACTCGGCCAGATCACGCGGATAAACGTATTTGAATACATTTACCACTATTCGAGATACCTCGAGAACTCCTAGGAATCGAATTCTCTGACGTTTTGAATTTGAATACTCCCGTCACTGAGGCATCTTCTTTGTCTCAGGGGGAGGGGAGGGATGTAGGGGAAGCAAGACCTGCTTCGTAAAGCCAGAAAGTTTAATGTAGCCCCGTTGTCTTTTTTTTTTTCTGTTCGTTACTAATCCATCTCATACGGAAAATGTCATCGGACAGTGTGACGCTCATGATGATATCAAGGTGTTTTGAAAATATCACACCCAGGGCGCTGACACGATAATAAGAATACCGTTAGTGGATAGCAGGTTATGTGGCCACTCTAACGAAAAATGATATTTAAATCGTCCCCAATAAATAAAACAAAAATTATAAAATCGCCCTCCGTACAATGTAGTTACTGTTCAGTACTCGCTCGACAGCGATTTTGGTGAGTATGTGCAGTTCTGTTGCTGTGGACTGTTCAAGGTAAAGTGAGCATTTTTGAAATCCCTCTCGTGTGGAATAATAGTCAATTAATATATTTTATTTCAGCCTTAGACGTTAACTTCCGAGTGCGGTGGAATTTAAACACTGTGTTTGTTACTTATATGGCAATACTTATTTTAAAATGGTTGTTAAATGATAAATAAATGGCTGAAAGGAAAAAGCAACTAGGGCCTCAAACTGTCCAACGTGTCTGATTGAGGTCTGTTTACGAATAGCACGCGTCTTTATACGTTTTTACAGTTTCTCCAGTTCTCCCTAAAGCATGTTTTGGTGATAGTGAAAATGGCTCAAACGGGTGTTTTCGCGGTCATATTTAGGTATGAACATTCCGACATAAGACATAAATAAAAAAAAAGGAATAGGGACGTGCAGTATACCTTTATTTATATTATTGCGTCATAAAATGGTAGGGTTTCCGCTGGAAGCCTCATAGAGGCGTGTTATCGACAGCAGAACTGCACGCCAGTTGAGTGCTTTGCACGTAGAGGCGATGAGAGAGCTGACGCGCATGTCTGGGTCGCCCCTAGCGCTCCCACACTTCTAGGTCTCATACGTGCAAAATACCTTCAACCAGGCGGCCACCTCAACAGAAGTGTAAAACGCTTGTGATACACGACATATTTTGGAAACAACCAAGAATAGGGTGATTTTTCAAAGGTTCTATTCAAAAAGAGCGAAGAAACCGCGAATAGACTACAACCGTAGCCGAGACCCAGATGTGTGACGCGGATTATAGAACGCGTGTACGGCTGTCTCGGGGGTGTCAGCTGCGAGGTATCGTAAGCCGGCAGTTGTAGCGCCGGCACGCCTACGGAATGTGGCGCCCAACGCGAGGGGGTGGTAATCCTCGCTGCTGGTGGCAGATGTGCGGGCATTAACTGCTGCGCGCGAGGGGAGGGGGGAGGGTATGGGGAGTGGTGGATGGGGCGTCACGCGTTTTGATTTGTGACTGTGGGGCGCCTGTCCTCGTCGGTATTGATCCTCCGCCAACCAGAGGGTGCGCCGCTGCAGGGTGGACAGCAAGGTGCGTGAGGCATCCGTCGACGACCTTCCCGAGGCTGCTGCTCCCCCCCCCCCCCCCCTGAGGTAGTGGTACAGAGAACTTCGTGATACAGATGTGAAACGACCGCACACGCTAGCGAGATGATGGTACGCAGTTCGCCAATCAGCTGCCTGGTAACCTACTTCCCAGGCAGGAGCCCAGCCAATGGGGAATCCTTTCGCACCATCCAGTAGCCACTCAACACCATAGACTAAAGATGGGATAAACTGATAATTCGTCTTCTGCGCATGCAGCCAACAATGACCTATCTCAAAGCAACATAACTGTGAAAGTCACATGGTCAACAGTGATGAATGGGTTGGTTTACCTACATCTTAATTTTCGAAATACAAGTACTTTAATATGAATAAAAATTGAGTGTGGCTGTGTTTGGGACACGGTCGTTTGTTTAGCGTGAATACGTCTACGTTGACGCGCTCGGACGCCTTGATGTTTATTTGACGTTCCCGGCACCGCTTCACTCGATCATATGGGCTTTTATGGGTATCACTTGATTATTTTAAGATGCTCTTTCCAACCGTATACGATTTCTGTATTTCGGTTTGGCTTTTTGATGATTATAAGGCGTCATTGTGTTAAGTTTTCTTTTATTTTTACATTAAACTCATACAGTTTCACCATAACCACGCCACACGAATGTTTTTATACACCCAATCGGTTGATCTCGACGAGAACTAACGATTTAAACCTAAACGAGCGTCGTAGCTTCTCCTAGTCAAAAGTTATACTATGCGGAAGTTATGAGACGCGACAAAACGAACTCAAAATTTCGGTACCCACCTCCCCCCCTTTTTTTTCTCGCCGCTTACGATGCTTCGCAGTCCTCACTCAACGTAACATATTCTTTGATATTTTGACAATCGAGTGGTGTAATTGCATTATGAATGTAGACGAAGATTCGGGGCTGCAATGCCAAACTGTATACCCCGATTTTGTTATCATCGGATTTTCTGGATTGCCACCCACAATGGTTACAAATTTTGACACGTATTCACGTCAAAATACTTTTGCCAATTCGTTAGAGGAAGTATACAAACCTCACAAAGTACTTGTTTACTAAATCCAATCCACGTCGTTTTTGCTAGTCGTGTTCGTAGAAAAGCAGTTCAATTTTGAGACGCGGAGATTGGTTTTGTGCAACCAGCGAGATCTGTTTACCTCATCTTTGGCTTTATGACTCAGACATAATACCTATTCCCAGAGCCTCGCGCGGCCAATCAGAGAATGGGTACGCTCGCATCAAAGGAACCGCCACGCCGGTCTGGCTCTGTATGTTCATCTTCTCTGTGGTAATACACCACTGAGAAACATCACAGGTCACCCAAGAGTCCAGGAATTCTGAATACCCTCGAATTCGGTCGCGGTAGCGACATTTTGCATCTTCAGTTCGTAAGGACAATCTTCCGATTAAAAAAAAATTATTTGTCACGTTAATAAACGTGCAGTGAATATGAACTATAAGTTAGACAAGTCTGTACGTGTTGTCAACTGCGAGGTCAACGTAGAGTGAATATGGTGTAAAGCGATCCCGCTGCCTGTGCAGAATCAAACTCAGTGTCCCAATATTGAACTGCTTTGTTACCAACACGACTGTCACAAACGACGTGTTTTGGATTTGATTTTAAACACTAGTAGATAGGGTATGCCAAAGCAGTGGGACAGGGTTCAGGGATAGGACCCATGAGCCATCCACCATATTGGTAGGTGCAACCGGTGGCCATGTTGGTCAGTGCAGTCCGCCATATTTGTTGGCATCACAGCCAGGGCTCGATGCCATGTTGGAAGTTCGTCGCCCCGTCATCCCTAGATATTATTAAAATAAAATAAAAAATGTATTTAGTAAAAAATATTTTAATAAAAAATTAAAAAGTGTTGGCCCATCACCTTGGACTTTTAGTAATTATATTGGTTTATAGTGTTGCTGAAAACCATTATCCCATTAAATAAAAAAATGATTTTATAAAAATTAAATAATTTCGGCCTGTCACATAGGGAGACGTATTGATCCCCCTCTTTCCCTCTCGCGAACCTGTAATCCAAAATAAATATTTTGATTTAAAAATGTGTAAAAATTAAATTATTTTGTCCCTCCACTTTGCATGTATATTAATTTCCGTAGAAAAAAAACCGTTCGCATAGAAACCCTCCACTCACCCGTGCTAGAGTGCCGATAACCAGTGTGTATCTTTATTTTCAAATTTAAAAATGTACATTTCCATACACGAGAAGGCAAATACAAAAAAAAAATTAAGAAAATAAATCCGCCTGGCATTGTAACCATGCACGCACCGACAGGCACGTAAGCCACACACACTCACACACTCACACACTCACACACTCTCACACTCTCACACTCTCACACTCTCACACTCTCACACTCTCACACTCTCACACTCTCACACTCTCACACTCTCAGTCCTTAGGGAACTGCGATGTGAAAGGAAGGGAGGAAGTGTTGATGACCTCTGAGTCAAGTGCACGTGAACTGACCCTAATTGCACATCAGATTCTGTGTGGCCTTAGAGCCGTATATCACTTGAGTATTAAAACGTCGCATGCTTAAAAATTAACTAATGACATTTGGTCTAATCACTTGCCGAAGGAAACATAAGTCACTAATGAGAGATAGGAGTTTAAATTTTCTCGGTAAATTAAAATTCGCCAGTGATAACAAGTAATAAATGTTAAAATTAATCCGCAATTAAATGTAATGAATCGGCGTTTCTAACTAAAATGTCATGATACTGACGTAAGTTACAGCTTAAGAAAAAATCCGCTGTTCACACCCGAGCTGCGTCGTGAAAGTGAAGTAGATTTGTTGACGTATTTCAACATTCTGAACGTATTTCATTTGTTTTTGCAGCTACTGTAGTATAGTAATGCTACTGTTTTGAAAAGAAAAAAACATATCTAATAAAACTGGTAAAGCGATGGCAGGAAACAGAAGAAAAAAAAATTATTGGCTGAGAACAATTATTTCTTTGGCTCTCTGATTGACTGGTGAATAAAAGAATTCATTATAAGAAAATGTAACGCCACATTACATACAGACGCGAGCTACAGGTATTGAATGCCATGCTATAACGCCATGTTGGCTGTAGACAAGCCTTAGCGCAAGGCACCTACACGCAGGCCATACCAGGCATCCATGTTCTGCGGCTCACTACTGATGCGACACTGATATATGACCTGTACGAGGTGGCTTGGGGAAGGGAGGTGGGGCAAGGCCGCATTGTCAGCTGCAGATGTATCCAACCCAAGTCTATTCCGCCACCGCACTGTCTAAGCTTGCCGAAAATGTTTTAGTTCAGCCAAATAACTACGCACAGGCGCATGCCTCTACAAACCAAATTCTATTTGACTTATGCAGTAAACTAAAGGTTATAATACATGCGCACGTGTGCTCACACACACGTACACACAGTTGTCAAAGCTCGCGGCTCTGTACGCACAGCGATGCAGGTTCGACATTGCAGACACGCGCGTGTGCACTAAACTTCGTTTTAAGATGGACATACAATATTCGCCCAACGTTTGATTGCAGTTGGGTAGCTAGTCGCGTAAAAAAAAGTTCCTTGACGCAGTACCTGTGACGCATTTACTTTTCTCAGGCACCCGTAGGAAGTAGACACATGGCGAAATGGTCGGGCATAGAGGCATATAAGTGTCAAAATTTCACCTGAGGAAAATACTGCCAAGGCTGGTGCAACTGACCCTCCAAATCAGCTGTAGTTGCCGCTGGCCGAAGTTGCCGTCCAATCTTACCCCCAACGTTTTCGATGGGCAAGAGGTCTGAGAACCTTGCTGGTCAAAGAAGCATGTTGGCATCACGAAGGCAGGCCAGAGATACCCTTGTTATTGAGGCCGGGCATTATCCTGCTGAAAAATGTGTTTATCAAGCTGCACCAGGAATGGGAGCACACATGGTAGCAAATTTTTCTGGACGTATCGCCATGCCACCAGGGTTCCTTCAATCACCACCAGTGGGGTGTGGGAAAAGTAGAAAATGACACTCCACAGCGTGACACCTCTCCTTGGGGCGATGTGCCGTTCTACAATGAAGCGTGGATCTCGACGCTGGCCAGGACTTCTCCAGACTAATTCAGCGGTTGTCTGTATACAGACATAACTGCGATTTGTCGCTGACTAAAAACTCTTCACCAATCCGCAAACTGCCCTGCTGCCAGTTCCCGGCAGACGATCGCACGTGCTCGGCAATGTGAGGTCGTAATTGTAGATGGCACAGGTGATGCCTTAACCACAGATTCCTCTCCGCTGGCCACCTGGATGTTGTACTGGTGGACACAGACGTATCCTCAGCTGCCGTGACATGTCCCTGGATGGTGTGCAGCGACGCCTGTGGAGTGTTTACAGCCTGTCGCACGATGAAACGATCCTTCCTGTTGATGGTCCACCGGGGTCGACCTGACCCTTCTCGACGCGTGTGTGTGTGGCTTTCTGTTCCCACTGCGTCCAACATGACTCGCAGTGCAGGCAGAACGGTTCAAGTGGGGATCGATGCGCCGAAACACCCAACCTGCCTCTAGGAGGCCGACGATTCGGCTCTCTCAAACCCATTGAAAGCTCTGACAGGCATGCTACGTGTTCACCAAACTTGGCTTGGTGGCTCATGCTAATACTAAGTACTTTATTCTTTATTCTGTGTTTTGCAGCTGCAAATGATGGCGGGACATGTATGCCTGTAGTAGTAGGAGGTCTGCATCCTTGCAAGCAAACCGCATGAAAAGCAAATGGGACACATGTGAAGCTATGACCATACTGTGTGGGAACCTTCGTTATACTCGTGCTATACTTTCATGGCTACCATTTTTTTTGCAAATGAGTGTATTTTTAAAATCTGTTTACTTGCCCCGTACTTCCATGGAATCTTCTTTAAATAAAGTAGAAACAAGTATACTCGTAAGCTGAGCTTTCAACTTGTGCTTCAAAAAGGCAAAGCAAAATATCTGTTTACACGTGGACAGTTTATTTTATTTCGGCTTGATTAATGTAGATGTGAACCATATTTTAGTGGGAAATTATGGAAAGGAAACCTTGCAAAAGGTTTTTGTTCAAGAGTTCAGATGTACAGATAAAGTACTAATGCTGCCCACTGCAGGAATAAGCAGCTCAAGTGACACGACGTCTGGCGCGCACAGTATCTGCGCTGACTTTCTATGAGTGCGTATCTCACGTCTATAAAGAAAGTGTGATATTAAAATAATAAAATTACGATTAATGTAGTACGACTGTTTCCAGTTTTTGTTTTCTTTAACATCATTTTCTGAGATCATAATGATAGCATTTATTAATACTCTAATTTACGTCCCTTTAACCTAAAACTTAAGTCTATGCTGTTCATGGTAAAATGAGCACTTTTGAAAGCCCTGCTTAAGATCTACTAGTATGCACGTTGTGTATTCTTCCACCTTATTTAAGATTGACATGGGCCTCCTCACTCTATTCATGCGCCGGTCAAGTAAAAATGTGAAATTAATTGAAAAGTAAATATTTTACAAATCTGCTTATTTTTACACTACGATGAATTAAAAAAAAAAAAAAAAAAAAAAAAAAACAGAAAACGAAAGAAATAATTTAAATTATCAGAAACAGTTACCTAACACTTTTTATACGACGATAAGATACGAAACTACTTCCCATCGATCGTTACCAACTTTACTGAGCGTATGTCACGTAGGGCGCCCACTAAAATATATACAGTTATGAGCAGTGGCATTTTTCTAAGGTTGATTTCAAAAGTACTCACTTCGTCGTAAACAGACTTTAGTTACATAACGACAAGTATTCTTGACTTGGCCTAATTCGAGCACGGAACGTAAATCGCCTTACTGAAATAATGAAAATTGGCCAGCAAGAATGGAATAAATATCTGAGGAATGAGTTATTAAATAGAATTATGGAAATTTTGTTTTTCGAGGGTAATTAAAGAAGTGTACTTCATACACATCCTGCTGAAAAACAATGGAGGAAATAAAAATGCTAAATCAGTTGAGTGGGAAAAAAAACGAACTGGTGTTTGAAATGCAGTTCAAAAAATTATACTCAACAGTATTCAAGAGAGTGTTATTTACTATAGGTTTCAAGAGAAAGCGACAGTAAATGAGAACAAAAGGGAAATTAGTTTGAACTGAAAATTTTCCTAAAGGAAATTGAATGAAAAGCGCTTTGAAAAAAAATTCACTTCTCAGGGAAAAAGATTTTGGGGTATGGTTTTTCTCTTTGTAGCTGACCTGCCGGGAAAAGGGAACATAATAAGTGATTGTTTGCAAATATTTGGAACACTATAGCCACATCCACTCACTTGATACGAAAGTATTCTTTGTTTAAACTTTCAAAATCAGAACTAAAATGTTTGTTTGTCTTCTATTAGTTCAAATTTCTCTCAGAACTCGTTAACTGTTTATTTCACATTTGTCAAACTGAGTCAATAGTCATATGTTATCAACATAATGCAGCGCAGACATTACTTTCATGTCTGCCACTTTAACTCTCGTGTTCTTATGTATAAGAATATATACGCTGTTCACATTAAATTGAGCACTTTTGAGGCCCTAGGCACTTTTTACTTTCAGCTGTTATTTAGCCTTTAACCACCTTTTCGAATAAATATTGCCAAGTAATTAATAAACACAGTGTGTATATTCCAACAAACTATGAGGTTAACGTCTAACGATAAAATAAAACATTTTTGTTGACTATTATTCGAATTGAGAGGGCTTTCGAATGTGTTCACTTTACCGTGAATAGCCTATAAAACCTTGTCCACGTATTGGCGTATGCAGGCTAGCTTTTAACACTGACCTGAGTTGACTCTATAGGAAAATGACGCGAAGTTGGTTAACGTCACGAATAACGATAACGAATATAAATGTAATTCATTATTTCTTTGTGTAAGGTTCCTTTCCTACTGATTTATCAGTAGCAAAAGTTGTTCATTTGTGTTGATTAAGGAAGCCTGCGATCGTTACACATTGTGTTTTCTAACGGTAAAACCACTGTATTACGTGTTAATTGTAAGAATGTTACAACTTCTAGATTAGGATCATATGGAATAAAATTACAATGTTCGGTGTATACAGTACATGACGAACTGGTTTAGTAATACTATAGTTTCTTTCTACTACACGCTATATTTATAGCCAGTTTGAGATACCACAGTAAGTCAATAAATACTATATAATGGCATTGTTTGGTAAGTAATTACAAATTAATTAAATTTAAAGATCACAATTTATCGAAATGTTTTAGGGTGCGAATGGGATATATATCCTGAATATTTTTTGCACTGCCCTATTTTGATGCGTAAAGTACGTGAAAGTACTCATAGGCAGTACAACTTTTACGGGAATAAATTAATGTTTTAAATCATTTGCAAGTGTATTAAATAGCGCCCCTCGATTGCCGCATATTGATGGATGTGTACTTGAAATATGATCAGTTTGTGCAGTGATTTGTGTGCGCGTGGATGTATTTTTTATTGGGCGCTACCAGCTACCGGTTTGCTTTAGAAATAATCACACGTGAAATTACAATAATGCTTGTAATACCACAGCTTTTATTTCTTGTTCAGTGACCCACTTTACGTTAAAGGTCAAAATTTTTAAAGTTAATGTTGAACCATAATAATAAATAATTTAGTATCTGTTTTTGCAGTGTTCGGAGAGCTCGGTACAATGTGAGACTGCCACATACGCTTCTGCGCTTTCAGCAGTATACGAGATTCATCTGTGTCGTTGGCAATTCAGACGTTAAATGCTTCGAACACCAGATTACTCGGGTCATCACTGCATTAGTGACCCAAATTTCGTACAGTGCCAAATCTCGGCAGAGAAAAGATTCAAAAGACTGCACAAACGTGGAGGGCGAAAATTGACGTCAAGTGGCCCAGAATGGTTGGCTGGAGTAACAAAGGGAGATTTGAGGAAGGCGGGCACATTATCCACGTGTTCCAGAAAACAGTCGACGGAACATTAAAAAAAAAAAATCCCTTCTTTGCGTCAACGAAATTCCCGTCACGCTCGCCTTGTAGCGACACGATCGTTAAGGGCTTGCGCAGGTTATCATCGCTAGCGCCCCGCTGACGTCATCTCTTTATTCCGCCGCGCCGGGGTTTAGAGTTAGCCGGGGGGGAAGGAGGGGGTAGCCCCTCCCTCACTCTCCTCCTGGGTTTCTCTTCTTCTCTTCTCGCACGACCCTTGCCCTTGGAACCATTCTACCCGCAAGGCGCGCGCGGCGGTCGGAGCGAGCGGCTCGCGACGTGCAAGTTTTCGCCAAACAGAACAGAAGCCTCCCTTGTTCCCCCCTCTCTCTCTCTCTGCCCCTCCTCCCACGGAGCGCGCCAGGTGCAGCGGTGCAAAAAGTTTTCCTTGGTTGCGCGCGCCGCTAGTTACGGGAGGTGTCGCTGTCTGACATTTTACGTGCTCGGCATTCTAACCCCGAATCTAAAGTGCTCACACGACGAGGAGTTCCCTCAGCTCTGCGGAGCGCGTATCGTCTGCCCTGGTTGTTGCAATTGCGGTTAATTTTGCCACCGCGCGCGTTTCGCTGCATGCATTTACAACCCCGCCGAACTTTGGATTCGTGCTCGTTTTATTGCATCGCACGTTTACCAGGTGACGTGACCTTTCGCTTACAGTCCGCTTTGGAAGGACACAAAGCGTAGATTCTGAGTCAACCTTTATTAGATCTCGAACTATGGTCTCCTTGCGTGCGCAATAGCGCTTGCTGCCAAATCCTCCTGAAAGTCGTGTTTCACCTTCCTATTAAAAGGAAGTTCGCGGTAAAATGAGCATTTTTGAAAGCCCTGCTGAAGATCTATTGTATGCGCATTGTGTATTCTTCCACAATATGTGCAATTAACGTTGCCATGAGCCTGATCGCCGTATTCGTGCGTCGGTTAAGGGCAACTGTCAAAATTTTATAGAAGTAAATATTTTATAAAAGTTTATATTCTTTGGCTTATATGCATTAGAAAGAATCTCGTGGAACTACTTTCACACTTGTGTTGCTTTCGGATAGGTCACTGTCGGATGCATTCGCAGAAGGCGAATGACACAGGTCTGCGAAGTACAAATTGTTAAAAGCTTCCTGAATAATACATTCATAGTTATAATTATACACGTAGGTATGTTAATAAATAGTGTCTAAAAAAATGCAGCACATCGCATATACCCGTAATGGGATTACATACATTTGTAAGAAAAAACATAATTTTTTTTCTAGACATATTTATCGTGAAATATAAAGCATTTTAGTTGCTATCAGTGTGTTTTTGTCGTAATTACATAACGATATATACGTACAATCAAAAAATACTATAAACATAACCATATTCTCTAAACTATCGTTAATATCTTGCTTTGTTTGACTTCAAACTTCGTATTGTCGCTTTCCGCGTTTACGTTTTCAAAAGTTCTCGCTTTACCTTGAACAGTCCTTTACATGTGAGTGTTTCTTTGTGAAGGCATAGAAGTGTGTAAGATTGTACTGTGAAATAAGTTCTGTAATAAAAAAATTAATAGGCCACGTATTTCTTGTACTGACAAATGGGCGTGTGGCCCTGTAGAAGAGATGAACATACTCTGTGAAGTATTGAGACGAATAAATGTTAACTTTCGTGCTTATTTCGAAGTATGCAGTTGCCAACGTGTTTCCGTGGGTAACTCAAATGACAGCACAAACAACAATAGTCCGGACTACATAAGTTGTCGAGTACACCACATCAATGGAGCGGGGCCAGGGGCAAATGACACACATTTTTTTAAACCTTATTATAATAATGTTAATAATGATATTTATATATTTGTTTTTACCCACATCACACACTTAGTTTCTATCCAACTTTCCTTTTCTCTCCTTCCACTGCGACTTGTGAACGGAACGATGTACTACTAGTGACAATCCTAATACTTATCAGCACCCCCCCCCCAACACCCCACCTCCCACCCCCACCCCCACCACCTGAAAAAATCCTGGACACGGTCCTGAGCAGGGCCGGTATCATCCCGCGTCTCTTTTTTTTTTCGGTTTCACCAACCACGACACACTGCTAAAGGCTGTTCACGATAAAGTGAGCGCTTTTGAATTTGAAATGAACCTTATGAAAAAGTTGCTGCCCCTGCCTGCATATATTTTGATGGGCGCACTGTGACATACGCCCAGAAAAGTTGGTAACGTCGAATAAAAAATTTTAGGTAACCATATGTGATAACTTAAATTATTTCTTTCGCTTTCTGGTTTATTTAACGTACCAAAGTGTTAAACTAAGCAGATTATCTAAAATATTTACTTTCCTTATAGTTTCACAGTTTCTCTTGATTGACGCGCGAATAAAGTTATGAGAACCATGGCAATGTTAATTTAACATAAGGCGGCATAATACACAACATCCATTACAAGTAGATCTTAAGCAGGGCTATCCAAAGTGTTCATTTTTCCGTGAACAGTCTATATCTGTTTAGATAACTTCCAATTCACGACGACTTTGTTTACGAGAAAATAGACTCGGGATGCGGCGCTTCTTAAATTAACTTGGGCTTACGTGGTATAGTTGATTCACGATAACTTAGGCCTTTAATGAAAATTTCAAATTCAAAAATCATTATTGTTGCTGTAATTAGTATGAAATATGCTGGAATTACAAATAAAAAAATGTCTAATTTTCCTGCTACACAGCTGGTACGAACTTCCCGATAGAGAGAGAGAGAGAGAGAGAGAGAGAAGCGAAGCGAGAGAGAGAGAGAGAACGAGAGAGAATGACAAGCTCCGCTTTGCTTATTGAACCTTTCTGCCGGACGGAAAAAATAACACCGTCTCACTCGAGCTTACCCACGATAATTTGCGCTGATATTTTTATCTGCAGCAATGAAATGTGTTTCCTTCAGTGCTACCTGACAATACAAATATATCAATAGGAAACGTTTAATTTACAAATAGTTTACATAAAAACGATTATAAAAAATATTGCAACTGAGAACTATTTCCTACTAGCTTTTTCAAACACGTTGCTGCTCTCACGGTTTTAAATTCGTATTCAATACGAAATAAATATTACATGTTATATAATATACTAAGTAAATTATTAATCTATTCAAGAACACGGTACTTTAACGTTAATCACAGGGTTATATAATTGTGGAATACAAGTGATTGAACAAAACAGGTTGACATGTTACGCCTAGGGTGATTTTTCAAAGGAGCGATTCCAAAAGGCCGAAGAGAGCGTGAATGGACTATATAGACTATTCACGTTAAAGTGAGCACTTTCGAAAGCCCCCTCATTTGGAATAATAGTCAATAAATATAATTAATTTTAGTCTTAGCCGTTAGCTTCCGAGTACGACTGAATCAACACACTGTGTTTATTATTTACATGGCGATATTTATTTAGAAAAGTAATTAATGGATTAAAAAAGTCTGACAAAAAAGTAACTCGGGCCTCAGAACTGCTGATTTGACCGTGAACAGTTTATACAAGCATTGTGACGTCAAGCATTCTGTTAACCGAAGCGAATCCTCACATGCGTGATGCACTTCAGTATTATTTTTCCAGAAAATATTGTTTTAAAAAACATAAAACGTGTGGTTCACAAATGTACTCATAAATGTGTAGGTACTCATCAAAAAACAAAAAACGAATCACATGACTAGCTGAACCGATTATGTAAAAATTTCATTCGTAAAGAGCAGAAGAGTAGGCCTATAAAATATAGTTTGATAACTTGTTTATGTTAGAATCATATAGAAAGATATAGTCATTTTATTTAGAAACAAAATCATTTCATTTTCACTGTCTTGTGTTAGGTTTTACTTTCTACTGCTCCGGTTCTGCTTCACAGTTAGAGCAATGTACGTTTATGAACATACTGTAGCTGTAGACTAAAATTATTTGGGGGAATGATTAGGATCTTATGAGTAGGGATATGTATTTTTCGCGAAAAGATTTCAAGGCCACTTGTACTAGAAAGCACTTAATAGTTCATATGCACTTTCGGGGTTGGATGATTTTAAACGCCACGTGCCTCAAGTGTCTGTCCGCGAATCATGACGAGTACTTTATTGCGATTGGCCCAGTCAAATAAGAACATGTATTGTCACGTAGACACGCAGTCGATAACCAAAGGGAGTTGTGGGTGTAGGATTAGGATATTGAAGTCTAGCGTGGCCATAAATATTTTCGCGAAAACCACCCGTCCCTACTTATCAGTGACGTCATGAGAAGTTCACGCCATAGAAATAATTGGAGACCATGGATGAAAACTTTAGATCGTCCCCGAAATCAAAACTGAATATACCTACAGAGTAAACCTAAACCTGTGCAACATACGAACTGGAACAGCTTGCCGCTCGGGTCGGCAATTGCAGTCCTGAGAGGAATGTCATGCAATCTGCCGACAACGTGAACTACCAGTGTGACAGAAAATTCATCACATGCCGACAAAATTTGATTTGTGCTCGGTGGAGGACTGCGAATTGATCGACTCCTTCCTTCGGAGGAGCCGCGGTGGCTGGGCGGTTAGACTGCTCGCCTCTCACCATTGCGAACCGGGTTCAAATCCCAGTCTGGGTCACCCCCTGACTTTCGCAAGTGGGAATTGTGGCTGACGATGCCGCTGGTCCGCGGATTTTGTCGGGGATCTCCCGTTTCCCCCGCCCCTTCATTCCGGCGCTGCGCCAAACTCACCTCGTTTCACCCTCATCGGCTCTCAAGACCTCGATGTTAGAGCCGTCCAAATATCTTTACTTCCTTGCTCATCCAAGTCGGATAAGAAAGGCCATCCACCTGAGTGAAAAGATATGTGGGCTTTCCAGAGTTGCGAAATGTTATATAACATAACAGCGAAATAAATACTCTTTCCACGATTAAATTAAATAATTTCTGCAGTATGTTTATAGCCCTGCCATGTAACTTATCGGTCTACATTTTTCGACTCCGAGACTGTAATATTTGTTTTCTTCCAACACCACTCCTGCAATATTTTTTTTACATTCTACAGTGACTAAAGGAAACCCCTTATACGGTAAGCCTTTCATATTGTCAGTTTGCGTTTTAGATTAATGACCCAAGTTTATATCCTACGCGATTGTAGGGGCTTGTTCTCTTGATTATTTACCTTGCTTTATAATTAAAGTTTTATAAATTTAAGTGTTTACCTGAATGCAATTTCGGTGTTTTTTTTTTTTTTTTTTTTTTTTTTTTTTTTTCGTTGCCTGAATGGCAAGATTGCTGGCGACATGTACTCTTGTGTACAAGGGTGAATTCGATTGAGTGTTATTTGCTGCAAACGTACTGCTCTAAACATGACAAATTGCATATTTAAAGTCTTAAATAATATACATTTTTTTACGTAATAGTTGTCTTAAACTTAAATAATTACCAGCTGCCTCTTCTAGAAGTTCTATCTACGACGACGAGAATATCCAATCACGGTTCGTCTCTCGAGCCTTAGGAGTAGACGCTTCAGTAAAATAGATTCAGCTACTGCAAGCGTACATCTGAAAATGCTTTTACCCACATCCCAGTGACCTGATTTCCGTGCAGTGGCAGTTTCCGCTTTTCCTATGCGATGGCGCGTGATCACCTGAAATCAATTCGTCTAGTCCGTTCATTTCCTGTACTCATCTTTTTTCCTCCCGGACAGCAAACCAAATGTTTCACATTTTGTTTACAAAGCGTCGAACAGAGTAGTATGTTTGCGTTCAAAGCAATAGGTCTGTTTTTTTTATTTGTAAACGAACGTGGCTGATGTCAGTTTTATGGTCAGTTCACGGTAAACTGAGCACTTTTGAAATCCCCGCTGAATATCTATTTGCATGCACGTTGTTTATTCTTCTGGCTTATGTAACATTAACATTGCCATGGTTTCATCGGTCAAGAGGAAATGTGGAATAATTAGAAAAGTAAATATTTTACAAATCCGCTCTTTTTTTTTTCTCGATGCATTAAAAAAAAAAACAGACAACGAAATACATATTTTAAGAGTAAATTTTTCAGACAGCATTAAAGTCAAACACACCTATTTCCACTTGAAGATATTAGCCAAACAAAAGAAACGCTTGTAAGACATGCATGTTACCCACCAACTTAAAGGTTGAGGAGAAGAAGAAGAATAAGAATAAGAAGTTCAGTAACACTTTTTATTCCACGTTTACATGTCGGACTACTGTTCCTCCATCGTTACCAACTTTAATGGGCGCATGTCACCCAGAGCGCCCATTAAAATATGTGCAGGTAGCGGCAGTGAGTTTTTTTGTAAGATTGATTTCAAGAGTGCTCACTTGTAGCGAACAACCTTTAACTACAGAATGCCTTCAGCAAAGTCGTGGCATTTTCCGTAAGTTAAGCAGTTTCGTTTATTTGCATAGCATAACTATTAATGTTTTGTAATGCACCTGATTTCGGACAGCAGTGTTAGTATAGGTTGTTCACGGTAAAAATGAGCACTTCTGAAAGCCCTGGTTAAGATCTACTTGTATGCTCGTTGTGTATTCCTCCGCCTTATGAAAAATTAACATTGCCATGGATCTCACCACTATTCATGCGTCGGTCAGGTGAATTGGTGAAATTATTTTAAAAATAAAATATTTTACAAATCTGATTATTTGTATACTTCGATGCGTTAAAATAAATAAATCGGAAGAAGTAATTTAAGTTATTACAAGTGGGTTATCTAACACTTTTTATTCGACGGTAAGATATTTCCCTCAATCGTTGCCAACTTTATTGGGCGCATGTCACTAAGTGAGCCCGTTAAAATATATGACGTTAGTAGGAGTGAGTTTTATCTTAGGTTGATTTCAAAAGTGCTCACTTTGTGGTGAACAGCCTTGCATTCAAGTTTTTCTGCGAAACTATGACACGTGCGTCCAACGTGCTGACCTACGAAAAGAACACATACTTCGGACGAGGGCTATTGAGTGCTTTCAAAATCTCACACATTTTACGAACACCATTTCACAGCACTCCAAGATGGTTGAAACCGGTTTTTTTTCAAAGCGTATCTCAAAACATACGCATCAGATACATGTGAAACTACTAACGGGCCCTGCAGTTAACCTTCCTACTGACTTTCCGCCGAAAATATAATGTCACCGCTGAAAAGTCCCATAGGCACACGCTGTGTGACTAGAACACCGCACGCTAGTTCAGAGCGTTGGGCTTTAGAGGCGATGGCGCACTTGATGCGTGTGGCAATGTCGCCTTTATCGCTCTCGCGCCTCTCAGCCTCAAAAGCGGAGGGGGAAAAAACAAAGACTCATTCTTCTAGAGTCGAATGGAGCTCGGGCTCTCATTGTTCGACTCTTATAGCCGAATGAATACGTCACTTTAGCTACCACGCATACCGAATACGTTACAAAAAAAATTAGTGGAATATTCAGTGGGTTTCCTTCGCCCCTTTGTTGTGGCATTCGGTTTTCTGTACTTTTGATTGGTGAATTCGTGATTCGGCATTATGCAGGGAGGTTAACTGATGAATGATGGAACTTTTAACGGTTTTAAAATAATCTACCCTACATTTATAAACGGCACAAACATTCGCTGGTTTTTTTTCTCCAGATATTCGAATTCGGGACCACGTGGTATGACGATAACAGTATGGCGACATCAACAATTGAGGTTTTCTATGTACTTACGTTGCAGTAGTTTTAAAAGGACACCTACACGGGCCGCAGAAGTACAGTAGGTCTACTAGTGGCGACGTTAGGGGCGGAGGGGATATCGGGATGTACTCCCCCCCCCCCCCCCCCGGGCTCATCATGCCACAAAATGAAAATAAAATATTCGAAAATCATATTTTTTTTAAAATTACAACCTTTATTATTTTATTTAAATATAAGAAATGCGTGATCCCCCTTGAACATGAAGGATGTTAATAGCATTCTGTTGTTATGTCTCTGTATTGTTGGTTGTATATATATATATATATATATATATATATATATATATATATATATATATATATATATATATATATATATTTATATATATATAAGGAATAGTTTTCGATATTACAGTTTTCATATTTTTTTTCCAAAAACAGTAATGTGAAATCAACCCTCACTCACCGCCATCCAACCCCACCAACCAAGTAAATTCCTGGCTACGCCCCTAAGGGCTACTTTGATAATTATCTCGGCGGAACGTCGTGTAAGAATCACTCAGCTGTGGTTTCACACTTCTGTCGCAGTCCAGACTCTCCGGCTTTTTTTTCTCACCCCAGAGCAGTCCGATCTCCATAAATCGTTTCGACGGCACAGAGGACGCAAACTCGGAGTCGCGGTCGGGGTGGAGGGTAACTGGGTCGTAATGAGGGCAGCGTTGGAGAAGCGAACGGTAAAGGGTGTTGGGGGGCGGTCATTTGATCAACCCATCCCGCCCCATCCCGGTTCACCCCCAAACCCCCTTTTCATCCCAATATCCCGGACTGCCCCCCCCCCCTCATTATACAACCACTCGGCAATTGCGAGCGCTCCGGGCTCGGCCAGGGAGAAATTACGTTTACCTGTAGAGCCGCGTTCACCGCTTTCACCCTCGCCCCCCTATAGCCCCTGCACCCACACACCTGTTCCAACCCCTGTCCAACGGTTCCACCTCAAAACCACAACGCATCCACGCGCCATGCCGCGCCACCTCCCACCCCCTTCTAATGTACAGTTGCGCGCAAGAGGTACATACCACCCGTGTTGGAGCTATACCAACACCATATCTAAGCCTTGTCTAGGTTGTTCACTTGATCTGAACCAAGTGAACAACACCTTGGATGCAGTTCATTCATGGTTACTTACAATTTTTCTGAAGGCCTGCTAATGTTCTAATTCCAGAATATTCCTCCGCGTCGCGCAAGCAAAGCTGACGAGTGGAATGGACCCCCGCGTTTTTTGTGAAATAGCTGTTTGCGCGAATACGCGTATCTCTGTAAATAAATATTCTGCAAATACTACTTTTGTCATATTAAAAGAGTATTCTTGTAGAAAAATATCGCGAAAATGGTCAAATATTCGCAGTTTAAAAGCTTGCCTATGCAGTTTCCTGAAGCGCCAAGAGAAAAGTACAAAGATACGGGCGTAGTTTAATCAGTGGGTTTTCATCACGTGTTGAAACCCCACTGTTGCAGATCTGGTTTGCACAGCACAGCGTCGCGATGGAAATACTGCACGCCCTGCGCGTAGGAGCGATGAGGCGCTAGAAGTGCGTGTTAGTGTCGCCCGTATCGCGCCCTCGCTTCTTGACCTTGGACGCGGGGGTCCATCCCACTCTTAACCAAGTCTGGAAAATTACACGAAGAAAACGGACAACGCATTGCATTCGTGCGCACGTAGTGTAATAGTAGTTTGCATAAGAACTACTTCTAATAGGTTGTTCACGGTAAAGTGAGCACTTTTGAAAGCCTCTCATTTGGAATAATGGTAAAAAAATAAGTGTTTTATTTTAGCCTTAGACGTTAAATTTTGGGTACAGTGGAATGTACACACACATTTTATTACTTACAATGCAATATTTATTTAGAAATGTGGTTAAAGGATAAAAGGTGGCTGAAAGAAAAACGTAACTAGGGTCTCAAAAGTGCTCATTTTACCGTGAACGGCCTATACTTGGCATTGCCAACATGCCTATTTTATTACTGTTTCTGTTCGTACTAATTATAAATGAAATATTATAATTTATATATAATATAAATAAAAGTTAAATTAAATTAAAAATAAGACAGTTTTATGTTAACGTGGGTATAAAACGATAGCGATATATGGAATATTTAGGAAACAGCCAAACACGTCAAACGGGGTGATTTTTCATGGTTTTTATTTTTACGAATGTGAAGGAACGGTGAAGAGACTTTATACATAAAAAATAGAAGTAACTAAGTGTGCATGAAACGAGTTTGACGTCGACACGCCCTTAATATCATGATCCAGCTGAAAGCACAGCACCTTCCTAGAAAGGAAAAAGAAGTAATTACCACTTATAAGGCAGGGTCAGAATGGATGTAGTAAAAATGAGTAATAACGTCTACAAATATATTTTAATAATTAATCCATTTCATCCACTAAAGTAAAGTATCATTCTTATAGCTTTAATGGGAGTCCACAAATAAATTATTAAAACTATTCGTAAACATTATTACTAATATTTTATTACATATAAATCACAGTAACTGTACTGATGGTCTTGCGTAATTAATTTTTCCGCAAAATTTGCTTTTTAAAGCATGCAGAATGGAAATACGATTAAATTTGCCTTAAAAACTGACGTTTGTATTTTTTTTTTTAAGTAAGTAAATTCTAGCAAAATATTTTCCTGTGTTGCGAAATAGATGCTTTCTTCAACCATGCTGTTACCGCCTTGCCTTCAGCTAGACAAGGTGGTACAGTGATACGGAGTTACCACTGGTAGGGCATAAACTCAATAAACAACTAGGTTTGATAGTGTGAGATTTACTTCAAGTCGAAATCACTCTACAAGTTGTGCGTATTGGCAATATTAATTGCGCTTCATAGGCTATTCACAGTAGAATGAGCAGTTTTGTAAGCCCTGCTTAAGATCTAAATATATGCACTTTGTGTATTCTTCCGTCTTATGTTAAATTTACATTGTCATGGGCCTCATCACTTTATTCATGTGTCGGTCAAGTAAAACGGTGAAATTGTTAGGTAAGTCAATATTAAACAACTATGCTAATTTTTATACGTCGATGCATAAAAAACAGAAATTAAAAGAGATAATTTAAATTATCATAAATGGTTACCTAGCACTTTTTATTTGACGTTAAGATGTGTAACTATTTTCCATCCATCGTTACCAACTTTACTGGACAAATGTCACTCAGTGCGCCCATTAAAATACACGCATTCAGGGGCAGTGACTCTTCCTAAGGTTCATTTCAAAAGTGCTCACTTTATCGTGAACGGTCTTTACAATCTCAATCTCTTACAAGTCGTGCAGCTCAAGCCTCTATCTTAAGGCCACGATCCTTAATTTCTACAGCTTTTGCGAGAATTAATTTTTTGTACCCAAACGGGAGCCGATATTGTAAATTCCTCGTACAATTTTGTTACAAATTGTTCTTATTATGCAGTCAATTTTTTTCAACACAAAAAAACGGTATCATTTGAACTAATTATTACATAAACAAAATTTTCGTTAATTAATTATTTGGATAAAAGTAAACACTTTTTTGTCTTGGAAACATTTGACTACATAATGAAAACTATTTGTAACAAACTTGTAAGAGGATTTTACACTATCGACTCCCGTTTGCGCACAAAAATTAATTCCCACAAAAGCTGTAGAAATTAAGGTTCCTGGCCTTAAGCTTACCGAGTATTAATGGTTACCTCTAACCACTGCGCTCCTCCTATAGGCTTTTCACGGTAAAATGAGCAGTTTTGAAAGCTCTGCTTAAGATCTAATTGTATGCACTTTGTGTATTCTTCCGCCTTATGTGAAATTAACATTGCCATGGACCTCATCACTTTATTCATGTGTCGGTCAATTGGAACTGTGAAATTATTAGAAAAATAAATATTTTAGAAATCTGCTCTTGTTTTTACACTTCGATGCAATAAAAAAACAGAAAGCGAGAGAAAAAATCGTTATAATAAATGGTTACCTTACACTTTTTATATTACTTTAATACTGGAACTACTTTCCATCAATCATTGCCAACTTTACTGGGCGCATGCCACTCAGTGCGTCCGTTAAAACATATGCAGGCAGGGGCAGTGATTTTTTTCTAAGGTTGATTTCAAAAGTGCTCACTTTATCGTGAATAGCCTTTAAGACTCACGACGGTGTTGAACTCACAACTGACTAATGGACGGTTCTCGTACGAGGGCTCCAGGTGATATGCCGACTTCGCCAGCTCCTGGGGTTGCTGGCCGTAACAATACGCAACTTGTATCGCACTCCTCCGACAATTTTGGCGTCGTCTATACTACTTTCTACAGGCTGTTCACAATAAAGTGAGCACTTTTGGAATCAACCTTAGAAAAAAAAGTCACTGCCCATGCCTCCATATACTTCAACGGGCGCACTGAGTGATATGCGCCCGGTAAAGTTGGTAACCATGTTGGAATATTGTTCCATATTTTAACATCTAATAACAAGTCTTGGGTAACCATTTGTGATCATTTAAATTATTTATTTCACGTTTGTTTAATGCAACAGTGTGCAAAAATTATCATAAATATAAAATGTTTACTTATCTAATAATTTAATAGTTTCATTTGCCTGCAGCATGGATAAAGTCGTGAAACCCACGGCAATGTTAATTTTACGTAAGGTGGAAGAATACGCAACTTGCATAAAGTAGATCTAAGCAGGGCTTTCATAAGTGCTCATTTTGCGGTGAACAGCCTATAATGAACTTTGCGTGTTGTACAGTCGGGTGCGGTGCTCCATTCGAAACAACTCTACTTATTCCTTGAGAACGGAAGGGTATAATCAGAGCACGTGGAAGGGAAAAAAATGGAAGATCTCTTATTCTAGCTGTGCAGTGGGTGCACACTGTGTTAAATAATAGGGCTGATTTTATTCCAATAGAACTATCAAAAACAATGTGGATAGGATTTGAGGTTATAACTTGTCTTCATGCAAGCAAGTTATGATTTTATATGTCATACAAAGGAGTAGGGAAGGTTTATACTTTTATACTGAGGCCGTGCCTGAAGTGGCAGATTTTGTTGACAAAATGATCACGTGACCCGTTTTCGTACACAAGACGGCGACGTATTTGGTATTTCGTATTTTGCAACCAGCGTATGGTAGCAAAAATGCAAAATGATAAAATGAGCACCATGTTGGATTTGACATTCAAAACACATATGTGTTAGCGTAATAATTTTTTTAAAATTAAAATAACTGTTCATAAAATACGCTAGGCATGTTTTTAAAATCAAGTGAGTTCTGTGCTTTGTTTATATAATTCGCAACAATTTTCTCAAAGTAGTTATTGCATAATTTATTAACATATTCGTAGCCTTCCAGTGTTGACTGCAGAAATATTACGTCCGTTTTAAGCATTCAATTTAGATAAAAATTATTTCCACGGATAATGTAAAAAATGCGCTGCCGCGAGTGCTAAACGAGTGACTGTCGACAATGTCCGAATTCGAAACTTACGAAATGACAAATTACAAAACTGCGAATTTGTCATTTCGGACACGGCCTGAGACGAGGAAAGGTTTAGGCCCATGTTAACAAAACTGAAGTTATGTATGCAGACTGAACATAATTTAATGGAATTATTATAAGTTACAATAAATATAAGTTATTGCCGAGGGAGATCCGAATATGTATTTAGTCAGTTAGTTACAGTATGTGACTAACCTAAACGATACTACTGCCGTAAGGGAGGTCACGGTGGCTGAGCGATTAGCACGCTCGCCTCCCACCAAGCCAAACCGGGCCCAATCCCCGGTCGGGTCACCGGATTTCGGCAAGTGGGAATCGTGCCGGACGATGTCGTTATTCCGCGGGTTTTCTCGGGGATCTCCCGTTTCCCCCGCCCTTTCATTCCGACGTTCCATATTCACTTCAATCACCCTCATCGGCTCTCAAGACCTCGCTGTTAAGAGCCGCCCAAATCTCTTTACTCACTCACCACTGCCGTAAGTTGAATGTTGTGTCGGAAAGCGACTAGCGGCACTCCAATTTGCATCTTGGGGGGTTGTTCTCGGCGTGGGTTCACTGACAAGATAGACCGCGAACAAAATTTTCCCGAGAATTATACAGTTTCTGGTGTCGTAATTGTCCCAAACACCGTACCGCGGGGAGAAGAGCTCAGCTTGCGCTTCTGTACTATGCTTTATCAACTGTGGCGTGTTTTGGATTCTTATCCGGTATCCTGGTTACCGACGCTTCGCTGCTGTTCGCTGGGGCTTGTCCACGTTTACTGAATCATAACAAAGTGCTTTGAGATGTCTGTGCACTTTTTTTTTAAACTTAGTTTCAATGCAATTATATTATATTGGAGTTAGCCAAAGTATTTTATTCGTATAATAGAATGGGTGTGTTGAAAATGCAAATGTAAACAAACTCGTTCATCAGATTTGATCATGTGACTTTAATAGTTGTAATGGCGAAAAGGTGAGTAGATGCTAGGGAAATACGTAGAAGACCAAAAAGATAATTCTTTCTCATCTGTAGTCTGCGTCAGAGACATTCCCTTCAGGCTTATGCAATTATTTTCATTGCGAATTTGTTGTGAATTTTTAACGGTGATCGTGCTGAAGGTGGCCATGATGTACTTCTTTTTTTAAAAGCTAATTAAAGTTGTTTTTCAAATATTTTATCGATTAGCTTTTTTGGATTTTGTCATATTTCTAGTTATCGATATATTTCTGGAAACATATTTATTACGATATAAATGCGTACAATAAAATACGATATTTGATTAGAATCAACGTCACTGCTAGAATTTTTTAGTTCCAACGTGCATTCGTATCAGTGACACAGAGTTTGCCGTGTTTTCAAAAAAGTGTAACGTACCTGTAACATCGACATATTATAAAAACATTCGATGGAGTGCGGCATTAATAACGTGAAGCTATAATGTAAAAGGGTTTGTGGGGGTAAATTCTTACTGTGTTCTGGACGATTTTATCACACTGCGGTTACAGCAGCAAGTATATTACTTTCCGCGTGTAAAACACGAGACTACGCTGCATACTCCTGGCCGGTCCTGGGGGAAAAAAAGGAGGGAGTGGGGGAGTGTGGCAAGGGGCGTTACGGAAGGCAAACGAAGACAAATCGAGTCTCCCCTGCTGCGTGTATTCATCCGCGTTCTTATTACTCTTGCGCAGCGCTGCGAGAAACTATAATTCGACCTGAGCTGCTACTTCCCAACCCCCCCTCCCAAAAAAAACCTCCCCCGTTTCGCGGGAGCTCTTAACCATATTACGGAGAGACATTAGAATATTTTTGGTTGGCTGCGGCAGTTATTTTTTACCTCTCTCCCTCCCACGTATGCATACCCCTCTCTTTCTCTTCCCCACGTTGATGTTTGTTGGCGAGCGCGTAATTTGAATAGTGGAAGCGTGTGTGTGTGTGTGTGTATGTGTGCGCGCGTGTGGTGGGACTGGCATGGTGAGGGGATGTTGAGATGGTTAAGGTGAGGGGTTGGGGTTCGTTTGAGGGGTGAGGACCCGCACTGGGGAGCAGCGTTGCCAACACCCAGATAGAGAATTTCACTGGGCCACAAGTGAAAAAAACCACCAGAATCCACTAGGTTATGAAAAATCTACGTAATCATTCTTCAAATGAGGACGACAGTGCACAGACTTTAAAATAAACTTAAAATGAAGGTTGAACACTTTCAACAGTTGGCGAAACTCTGCAGCAGAATCATTGTTGCCAACAGGCTAGTCATGAAACGTGTGTACGTGCCAGTGAAGAGAAGAACATTTGTTGCTTGCTGTAGTTCGCTTTCGCTGTCTTTACTTCATTTATCCACGCAGAACACATCATTTATGCCAACTGATGTCTGTTATCAGTTAGCTGTGTTAGATGGCGTGGCTATTTTTTAATGCACCAATGGCCATTTTCAAATGCACCAACGGCCATTTTCAAGTGCACCAATAACATATTAGCGATTTTAGTGGATCATGCTCAGTGGCGTATTTTATGATGGGCATACTTGTTATCGAACACTCATTTCTTACTGTTATAAAGAATAACATTAAATGGTTGGGCTATGAGGCTTTATAAGAGAACAAATTTTAATATATCGTTGCTCATATGGAATACAAAAGTCTTAGATTTTTTTATATTAAACTATAGATTTTTAAAAACAGTTAAATGTGCATCAATGCGCATGTTATAGGATTGTAGTTCCAACAAAACATACAAGGAATTGAAACAGCAACGGCAGTGTGAAAAATAAGCATACTGATGGAATACCACCAATTCATGTTTACGGCAAAGTGAGCAGTTTTAAAAACCTTTTATGTGTTATTCCGCCATATCTAATATTAACGTTGATATGGGCCTGATCACTTTATTCATGCGTCGGACAAATAAAAGTGTAAAATTATTAGAAAAGTATTACTTTATAAATTTGATAATGTTTATACTTACGTACGTTAAAAAAGGAAGCATACCAAATATTTTCTGTACTCACAAATGTTTACCTAACACTTTTAATTCAACGTCAATACATATAACTACTTTCGCTTCTCTGTTGTCAACTTCACTGGTCCCTCACCGGTCACTTTGACCGGATTATAATTTACGCAGCTAGGGACAGATTCATCTTTCAAAGGTTGTTTTCAAAAGTGCTCAGTTAAACATGAACATCCTTTAGAAATATTTATCACTTACATGTATACGTACCTTAATTAGAGATGTTGCCACCCCAGATAATTTTATGTTATATTTTTTCCTTCCAGAAAACTATACATCATATTCCAATGAAAATAAAAAAGAAAATCCCTAGATTACTCTCTGAACACTAGATAATTTTGCCCACCAGATAGGGATTAAAATCCACCAGATCTGGTGGAGAATCTACAGAGTTCGCAACACTGGAGGGAAGGGGTAGGGATGGGGGTAACTGGATCCTATAGCGTCGCGAGGCCGGGCGTCCAAGTGCTCCCGACTCCAGTACGAGGCGAAGAGAGATGACGAGGGGTTGGAGGGGGGTTTGGGGGTTAGACAAGGGCGGAGAGATTTGAATTTCAAACCAGGGCGCTCTCCACTTCAACTAGGCGCTCTCGTACCCCCTCCTCCTCCTCCCCCCCCACTATCGCGGTCGAGGGCAAGAGCACCCAATCTCGCAGGTAATGGCGTTTTTCCAGGGGGTGGTACGCTCCGCGTCAAAAGTTTGTGCGCTGCCGTCCGCGTCGTCGATTCCTCCGTCCTTGCCGCCAATTTATCTTTTATCCCCTTCTCACTTCCTTCTGTCTCTAGTCTAGACTACCCCTGGTGGATCTGAAAACCAGCGAATACAGAGTGAACAGTATAAAAGCCAAAATAATAAGGCAAATAAAGGTGGCAAACGTATGAAAGTTCTTAGTTCTTACTCCAGTCCGTCAAATCACGCTAGAATATTTTTTCATTAATTTTTACAAAGTATTTTTTCGTTTGATGCATCAGTAAAGTCCCGAGATCTCACACATCCATTCACATGCCCAAGCAGAATTCGTTTTCTAATGGAGTCGCGGTGGTGTAGTGGTCATACATACCACCTGGGCGGGGTCGCTCCCGGGATTTTGGAAAGTGGGAATAGAGACTGCCGGACGATGCCGCTGATCGGCGGGTTTTCTCGAGGATCTCCCGTTTCCCCCACCCATGTATTCCTCACTTCGCCCTCTTCGACTCTCAAGACTTCGATGTTAAGAGCCGCCCATATTTTGCAGTCTGCTGTTCGTCCCAGCCACACGAAATGAAGCCACCAAGAGTGCTGCGTGTGAAGATATTTGGGCGGCTCTTAACAGCGAGGTATTGAGAGCCGATGGGTTGTTCAAAAGTGTTCACTTTATCGTGAACATCATATATATAATAGTGTTCACGATAAAATGAGCACTTTTAAAATCAACCTTTGAAAAATAATAGTTTCCTTACGTGCATATATTTTGACGGGCATATGTACTGGCATGTGTCCATTAAAGTTGGTAATGACGGACGGTAAGTCTTAACGTATTTCTGGGTTGAATTAAAAGTTTTAGGTAAACATTTGTGAATACTGAAATTATTTACTTTGTTTTATGTTTTTTTAAATGCATATAAGTATAAGAACTCGTAAATTTGTAAAATAGTTACTTTTCTAATAATTTCGTAGTTTCATTTTTCCGAAGCATGAATAAAGTGATGGAGACCACGACAATTTTAACTGTACACATGGTGGAAGAATACACAATGTGCGTACAAGTAGATCTTAAGCATGGCTTTTCAAAAGTGCTCAGTTTACCGTAAACAGCATTTACGTACAGCTTAAGGTGCAAGGTTACACTATGGCCAAATTTGATGATATGAATATGTAACAGCAGCAATATTTAAACATGTTCGCTTACATGGTTATCAAGGTTAACATGTTCGCGTGGTTACATGGCGCAGCTGGTGAGTTACGTGTGGACAAGTGAAGACATAGTGTAGGCGAACACTCTGGGATAACTATGACATGGTACTGTCGCGACACCTCAAGTGAGTCGATGCCTTTATCCTCAAGGCACTAAAAAAAATTGAGGTAAAATTCCCTTACATGTAGAGGACGCTAATTACCTCTACATGTAAGGTAAAATTACCTCTTAAATGTAGAGCATATTTACACATTAAGTAAAGCAGGGCTAATATTCCCTAATCGTACGGGAAGAGTACCTGAAAAAGTGGGAGAAAATCCCACACAAGTAAGGTAGAATTTACTCTATTGTATAATAAAATTACATTAAAAAATATGCTGGAGTATTAGTGTTACTAATATTTTTATTGCCTATATCCTGTGACAAATAGTAACCGAAACCTCTACACTAAAGTCGTCGACACTTGGCGAGTTTGTGAGAACGATAGTCATTACACCACGACGACAGCGCGACAGCATCAGTGAATATTAGCGTGTTAAAGGATTTTTTCTTCCGCCCGTCCTCCCACTTAGCTGATGAGCGGAGAAGATGGAAAATGGCGAAAAATTTTTTGAGCCAACATATCTTCCATAAATCTGTAACTAGTTTGTTTGACTGGATAAACAAGGTTTTGACTCGGCTAAGTAGTTGCGGACCAATCACGAACGTTCTGCCTCATAGTATCAGAATCCTCATTGGCCCAGTAAAACGTGGTAGTAGCTTCGTACATGCATGGCAGCCAATAAGAAAAGAACACTGTGGGGAATGTGTACATTATGTTGAATCCTAGCAAACAGTAAACCTTTCCCGCTATAAACCATCGTCTCTACTGATGAGACAATGCTGAAGAGATGCACACGTCGTAAGGTAATTTTACCGTCTATTTATGGGATTTTCCACTACCATGTACCTGAATTTTACTCCAGAGTGTGGTAATTTTACCTTACCCGTAAGGAAAACTGTGTTTCCCACACAAGTTTGCGAATATTACCTTAAACTTGTCATGTAATTTTCCCATTATTTTTTACAGTGAGACTACCTTCAAGGGGGTCCGCTGCCCCCCGCCCTCAGTAACTTACAACAGAAAATTTCGCAAGTTAAACGATATGCAGTCTCTACTTTGCAGTCTTCCGTACACTGGAACCTCAGCTGTTCGTTCATTGGATACAGTTTTAGAGAGTAGACAGTTCCATCCACGACAAGGTAGAAGCGATTCGTTGCTCGTTTTTATACAGGTCTGCATTGCCCCATAGTCAACCTTGAGCGTGTATTTTACAAACTATGAGTCAATCGCAAAAGTAATAGAAATACACGAGAGTTTGAAGTTTACACATATTGTCCTCGAATAAGTTTGCAAAACTTTCCTCGTCCCTAGAAACGAAACATTTCAATGTTGCCTCCCGAATGCAAGTCTATTGCCCGGTTCCACTAACATCTTCCCCGATCCGAGATCAAATAATCTTAGTTTCGAACCAGGATCCATTTTGATCTTGTTTCCAATGTAAAAGTGTTGCACCAACAAAATTTCATGGTTCTGGATCTCCGATTTTTCGATCTTGGTTCCAAAGTGAGAGATGGAAATTAAGTATGAGACAAATTTTGCTATTGGTTCTTAATAATGACGTCATGGGAGTAGGCGTATTCTTCACTACAGGTAGAACTAGATGTGCGATGTTTTTTTATCTGTTTTAAGTGAATTACTGTTGAACGAATTTTACTGAATAATATTGAAGTGCGTATAATGTTGTTTTAATTTCCCAAGAAAACAATCGTAGGTAGTAATATCTGTTGGCGTATTTTCAAACCACATTTGTCGACGATGGCTGCTGATCTCGGACCGAGATTTCGAACCGCCAATTACGGCGGTTCGAAATGAACTTCAACTCGATCTCCAGTCCAGCTCTGAGCTCGAATGGTGCAACAGTCTTCTGTGTCGATCTTAGATGCGATCTCGGATCGGTGTTTCGAAACCACGATGGTGCAACCGGGCATCAGGCGTGCGTTAAAACTGCGCAACCTCGCTCACTTCATTTAATACTAAGTGGAAGACAACAGCTTGTTTGAAGGGAAAAATGACCTTTGTTGCCAACGTCAGGAGGGACGAGGAATGGCCTGGATCTAAGAGCACGCGCACGATTGTATTTTAACAGCAGTGGTTAGCTTGGTTCGTAGGCCGCTCGCCAGACAGCACGACGTTCCGTGTCGTCATGTCACTCTGCACTGATTGTTTTTAGTTTGCTGCAGCTGCTGTCGTTACATTGCGCAGTTTTGTGGGCGTGCCCTCTGTGACACGTGACATTTTTCATTTATACGACCACGACACTGGTTTAACACACAAATAAAAAGGGAAAGACGTTAATCCGGTGAATTTTATATGTTTTTCCTCATTGTTGACTTGTACCAGTAAATCATTTTCTCTTCTCTAGCTGGTTCTGTTGGTATAGTCTATTCACGGAACCTTCGTCACTTTTTGAATCAAACCTTAGAAAAATTACCCCATGTATGACACGTTTAGTTATTTCTTTAATATGTCATTTATCATAAAAATATCTTATTTTTCGTTAAAAATTGCAGTGTATCTATATTTTCTTTATAATTTTTAATACTACATTTATAACAAATACGAAAAAAAAAAAAAAAACAGTGAGAAAACACGTGTGTTGGTAGCGCCTAGTATGAATTAGAGGTCATACAAAATATTATCACAACTGACTGCGCATGAATTCGCTGCGTTGTCCTTTGGTGTAATTTTCCAGATTTAGTTAAGTTTAGTTTGCACGAGGCGGAGGAATATCCTGGAAGTAGAACTTTAGCAGAGCTTCAGAAAAGTTTGAAGTAACTGTGACTGGATTATGTCATGGCTTGCCTCAAATAGCAATTGCACGGTATACTGTTGTTAACACAAAGGAGTCATACGAACCGAAGTATTGTGTATGTGAAATGGTAAGTAATTTTTGCCGAAGTTACACTGTAATATAACATTAGTCTTTGTTATTTGTATGTGATATTTTATTTGGCCTATTAATACTACTTAAGTTTCAATATCTCATTTAGACTGGTGCTTTTAGTGTTATGAGAAATGAACTGCTTTACAGTACTCTTACAAGATTTCTGAGAAAAATATATCATCCATATTTTAACCGATTATTTTAGTTCAAGAATGTCTTTGTTTTCAATATTCACATTTTTAGCACGTATTAGAGGTACTACGAACATATGCTTGGTGAACGAAGTAAATAAACTGTTATTGCAGTCGTTTTTGTTTGAAATAAATGAAATATAAATTCCATAAAGTGATAATTAATCTATTTTGATATCCAGTTTAAATCATATTGCACTCTTATTTAAAAGGAATGAAAGAAATATGAGATTCATTACTTCCACAAATTCTGTGAAAATATCCTGTCATGAGATACAAGCACGGCACAAAACTTAAGACTGTTGTTCCCTATGTCTTTAGCTTATCTGTATTTTCTTGTATTTATTTGACCTCTCAGTTGCAGCTTTGTTTTCTTGCCAGCAATATCTCGGCAGTATTTATTGCCATTTTTTGGAGACGCGGTAAAGCTTTGTAGTAAATTTTTGACGAAAAAAAACTTTTTCTAGGCCCGAATTTACAATGTTTTGCAGTGGTGTGCATTATATTTGTTCTCATATGGCAGTTCTAGTAAGTTAGTAAATCTTGGATCTTCTTAGCTATGTGGCCGACCGCGTCTTCTAACATCACCCACATTATATATATATATATATATATATATATATGTATATATATATATATATGTATATGTATGTATATATATATATATATATATATATATATATATATATATATATATATATATATATATATATATATATAGAGAGAGAGAGAGAGAGAGAGAGAGAGAGAGAGAGAGAGAGAGAGAGAGAGAGAGAGGCAGTTAATGGTAAAATGAGCACTTTTGAAAGCCCTGCTTAAGATCTACTTGTATGCACATTGTGTATTCTTCCACCTTATGCAAAATTAACATTGACATGGGCCTCATTGCTTTATTCATGCGTCAGTCGAGTGAAACTATGAAATTGTTAGAAAAGTAAATAGGTTACACATCTGCTCATTTTTACACTTCGATGCATAAAAAAAAAACGAAAAGCGAAAGAAATAATTAAAAATACCATTAAAGATTACCTAACACTTTTTATTCGACGATAAGACATGGAACTGCTTTCCATCCGTAGTTACCAACTTTACTAGGCGCATGTCACTCAGTGCACCAGTTAAAATATATGCAGGCAGGTGCAGTGACATTTTTCTAAGGTTGATTTCAAAAGTGCTCACTTTATCGTGAGCAGCCTTCAGTAAACATCGTCCATTCCAAACGGGTTCCGCAGAACTGTTCGTGTGTGGAGGGCACCAGCCTATACAGGTCTGCAGCTATTAGACCAAGTGACATATCTCAGATCATCTGATAACACGACAAGTGCAATTGGCTGTATTGCGAACTCCATACAACCCGGTTAAATTCAGGTGACTTAACATTTCGTCGTTAAGGTTTAAGTAAAGCAAGTGCCTATGGAACACTGCATCTCATTGCTGTACAATGCAAATAACTCATTAAAAAAATTAATACAGACACCATAAAAATTATCAGAAAAGTCCTATTTATGCTGTACATGAAAAGAACGTAGGCCTATATATTTTGTAACATTACAAAATACTTTACTAAATATACTTTTTAACGCAAAAAAATTAATCGATCGGTAGAGTCCGCATTTTTAATCAAATTTAAGCACATTTCCGTTTTGGATGCTTCGGTAAGCAGAATTTACAAGAAAATCTTCACGAAAGATCGTCATAATATATGCTGTGATCTTGTGTAGTTGAATCATAGTAATAATGTTTCGTATCAATTTTATAATTAACTTTATTTAGGCCTACGTCAGTTTCAGCCATAAATGTTTGTGATAAATGGATGCACATAAAATCAATTATAAAATTTATTTCCTACATTATTATTACAATTTTCTTGTACACAATCATAGTAAACATTATGACGATATTACATGGCGAAGATTTTCTTGCAAATTCTACTTTCTGAAGCATCCAGAATGAAAAAATGCGTAAATATTGTTTAAAATGCAGACTATTTTAATCGATTTTTTTATTTAAAAATGTATATTTTAGTAAAGAATTTTGTAACGTTGCATTCTCCTTTCATATACAGCATAAATCGCAATTTTCTGACAATTTTTATGGCGGGTGTACTACTTTATTTACGAGTTCTTCACGTCGTATAGCCGGGTGCAGTGCTCCATAGGAAGTTGCTTTACTTATCAACCTTAACATCCGGCGTTAAAAAATTATTTACGTCAGATGGTTGGACTGTGATATATATGTATATATATAAAATCCCGGGCCGTAGCGACCATTTGCATGATGGACCGAATAGCGGTCGGCCTTTGGTCGCGGTCCGGCCGGAAGATGCTGGGGCGGAGATTGGATCGTCGCCCTCTCGCCATTGTCGTCTCGGAAGGGTTGATACGATGGGGGGGCGTGGCAGGGGGAGGGCGGGACACAGATGAATTGGAAATTTTTCCTCTTTCCCAACCAGGACTAGCACTTGAGGCCGTGTTTCAACTCGAACTTGTGCTCACTCTCACTCGCTACTTTCACTCTGGCACACTGGCGCACTCTAGCGAATTGAGACTTGTGCCCTCTGTAAGCCTTCGACATTATTTCTCCGAGAGAAAAAGTAATAAGCTGTGAAAAATAAAATATTGGTGGCCTTTCACTTTCCTGGAATAAATGCACAGCATATTACGAAAAAGTCACTTATTTTAATTTGTTACATTTTTTAAGCTAAAACACGTAATTTTTTATTAATATGCACACAATTAAACAAAATTAAACGTGAACATAATACCATCATAATTAGTTTTGCTCCATACCAAACGGATTATTTTTTTTATTACACATTTCACAATCGCAATGATTAAGTTAAGTCGATAAAATATTTCTAACTCTTCTTTAGAAACAACAAAATAAATTTCTGGATATTTGAGGTTAGACTTGAAAACAACATGGCTGCCGAGTGTACATCGTCATTCACTCTCTCTCTCTCACTCTCTCTCCTCGGAGTTGGGACAGCAGAGAGGACTCTCTGTGACGTCAAGAGTGAGCGAGAGTACTCTCTAGGCGAATTGGGACACGGCCTGAGCATACTCCTGGAGAGTTCGCGATCTGTCAGAGTTCGCTCTTTCTGACAGTCGACGTTGGAAATTCCGCGCATAGAGAAACATTGGTTTGATCATACAATACATTGTATGGCCAAACATACATTGTATGCAGTTGGTTCATACAAATATTTGGTTGTCGGGCAGATTTTGTTTGTCCAGCTAAAAGTTTTGGTCAGTTTAAGTATATGTTTTGTTAGTTGAACAAAATCTGTTTTGTTGCATTTCAGATATTGTTTAATCAACAAAAAAATTTTTTGGAGGAAATATTTGTTGTTTGGCCATTTGTTGGTTCAAGAAAACCCTTCTCGGCGCGGCGGTGTGGCTGTGTTTTCGTGTCGCCGACTCACAAAAGAAGTCATCATAGACTGTCCGCGATAAAATGAGCGCTTTTGAAAGCCCTGCTCGAGATCTACTTATACGCACGTTGTGTAGTATTCCACCATATGTAAAATTAACATTGCCGTGAGCCTGATCGCTTTATTCATGCCTCGGTCAAGGGACACGGCCAACAATTTTAGCATTCACAAATGCTTGTTTGCTACTTTTACAGTAATTCAACGTTAAAAATATGGAAACTAATCCCCCCCCCCCCCGGTGTTGCCAACTTAACTGAGTGCCTACGTATGTCAGTCTGCGCACTCGTCAAAATATATGCAGGTAAGGGCAGTGACATTTTTCAAAAGTTTATTTCAGAAGTCCTCAGATTATCCTGAACAGCCTACAGGTACTCTTTCTTAGCATCAATAAAATTGGGGTGGCATAATTTTAACATGATGGCAAGTCAGAATCACAATTTTGGAACTTGCAAACAAAGTAAACGATTCCTTTTATAGAAAAACTTAACAAGAGTTATCGAAAGGTCGCCATGTCTAGCAACAGGCCAGTATCGCGCCCCGCACCCCTCAAGTGATTTATAAATACGAGGGAAACCTCTGATCACAAGGGCTTTAACTGTCTGCACATATAAATTCGATGTGCCTATTTATAAACTTCCATGTTTACTGTGCGACAATTTTCGTGGCAATGAGTGTAATGTAAGAATATAAAGACACTACACATGATCTACAGTCAGATGAGTCTCCAAAGATGAGTCTCGCGTCTAACACTAAGGCAATGGTCCCAGCTATGTACTAAACTTGTGAAGAAGCTTGATAGATGTTTTAAACTGACTGTCTCATTGCTACATTTTCCAAATTCGTGAAATATAAAATCAACTAGATAATTTTAACTTATTAACATATTTCAATAGGGGTTGTTTTTATTGACTATATTTACAATGAATTAATTAACCGAGGTTTTACGTACAGGAATTGTTTTGATATACTGTATAGTTTAAGAATAAAAAAGTTGTTGATTGTTAATAACAATGAAATTAAACCACAAAATCAAAACACTTTCTAAACTTATTGTTAAATTTTTTTTTAATGTATTATGTAGAACTTTATAATATCAAAATAAAAAAGTATGTCTTAATTTTAATGGGATTTAATGTTCTTGAAAACCCCTGTAGTAAATTTTTTTTAAAGTAATTTTTCTTCGAGTTATATAAATTTCAATATTTTAGAGTTGTTGATAATATTATATTGTTAATTTTATAACGCTTATTTTGGCAGATATGACGATTTTGATGTTTATATCGACACGGTGCTGAGACCACAAAATCCACTTGTTATCTCTGGTAATATAACGTTCCTCGACAACACAGAGTATAAAAAATATTAATATCAGTATTAAGCGGTATTTTACATAAATATTTCTTTTGGAATTGATAACGAAAGAAAGACTTTTTTCCTAGGTCAAAATTAACACAATTTGTGAGCACACCATAAATCTTGGTGTGTTGAGAGATTCCTGCGTAATAAAATCGAACCTATTTTATGCCATTTATCGAAACGCTCTTCAAGGTCAGAAAAAGTGACAAAAATAAATTGTAAAATATTTCAACATAAACACATACGATTTTGTTTCAGCATCGTCATAAATAATTTCATGCAATAGATAGAGCGATTCATTTGTGTTTTAATGCATTATTCATACTGGGAAAGTGAAATTAATTTTCATGGATTCTTGTAAGTTATGTATGAAAAATATATTAAATAGCCATTTTTTGTTTTTCGCAATACCAGACGTGTCGTTTTTAATAACAGAATATTCCCAACTATAAAAATTCTTATATTCTCTATAAACTATATGCTACTCATTCACAACAAAATTATGAAAGAATTACTGCCGAATTCTTGGAAATATTCTTTTCTAAGAAGTCGCAAGGAGATTTACGGATCATTAATCTAGTTTATAATGTAGTATATAAAGTCGCTAATGGAAATTAGGTATAAATTCAGGTCCTCCGCCCTGCTGAATATAAGAGAAGACAGTCCAAGTCAGCTTAGTTTATTTCTTCTATTACTACTCCAAGGATGAGAGAAGATATGGTTGTAACTTCTCGTTTCTTAAAACTTACTGTGTGATAAGAGTGTTGAGAAACTAATTACTTGAAGTGACTCTACCAGGCCAGTGTTGTCAGTTTCGTAACAGTATTGGAGTTTTACTAATATAAGTAATAACATGAGAGTGCACAGTATAGCTCATAAGATAGCTGGAAAAATATCCACTTTAAAATCAGCTGAAATTGTAAACGTGTTTTATCTTCTGCAACTTTATCTTCTGCAGCTAAGATAGGGGAAGGGAGAGGAGAGACAGGCTAGCCCGCACCTAAACCCACCCATCTAACAACTAAACCCCTTCAACAAACAAATAGCAACAAAACCTATAAAACTAGAACAAACCCTTGCGTTTAAGCGGCTACGGTACAGTAACTCCTCACTCTCCATCACATTCTGAAATATAATTAACAACTTTTGGGTTTGAAGGTCTTCACTAACACAGCTTATAGAAATTAAAACTTATAATTTACGGCTCACATAACATCTTAGTGATTTAACGTAAACAAAACCATCTTAACACACACACTTTTGGCGGCTATTCTTACGAAAATCCATCATCTAGGATTTCGTAAACAATTGGTGGCTAACAAAAATGGGCAACTAATCTTAACCTCGTTGTCTGAAGAAAAAAATAGCATAGCTTCTGATAGCGGCTCTTCGTCTTCATTGCGGCTGAAATAAAACTATGAACTAAAGATCCTAAATCTAACTTTACCAACTTACTCATAACTTATTGCCAACATCTTATTCTGTGAAGATCTTTCAACCATCCTTTTATTACAGAACATTCCTTTCTAAGGTGTACATCATTTTGTTTTTTACATCTCACCAGACCATGTTCCAAGGAGACATGGCGGCGCTTGGAACACTTGTAGGCCCCAACGGCTAATAACCTATGGACCTCTGCTTCTGGGTCCTCACGATTAAAACTAAAATGTGTCATTACTGTTCCAACAGCTAACGACTAAATAAACACCATAAAAAAATTCATTATTATTTCAAATGGGCGAAAATAATTAATAATCAAATATTTCACTTTGCCATTAAAAAAAATATTCAATTTGGACTATTATTAGCATTAAGAAACAGGTAACTGAGTATTTAGAAACCAAAACCCAGACTACAATAAACAGAATAATTTCATTAAGAAACCAATCTCAAATAATAACAGTCTCCTTATACTATCAACTACCCTAACGACTTATGATGAACGAAAGGGAACTGGCAAAAGGGGTGGCCGCTTCTTCTCCGGCACACCCTGTTGTTCCATGGTAGGCTAGGTGCTAGAGGGAGAGGTAGGGCCGATCCGTGGGCTAAAAGTGGAGGGGAGAGCGGTTCTGTCCGCGTGACGTCACAAGGGGTACTATGCAGCGCCTGCTCCATGCAGAAAGCCTTCGTCGGGCGCGGCAACTCACTGCAGTATAGTCTATTACAGGCTGTTCACTGTAAAGTGAGCTCAATTTAAGTTCTTATTTAAGCCAATTTGTATCCTTGCATTACTATGTTTTATATAAAAATTTCCCTGCAACTAAAACCCAATGTATACATTTTACAGTTCTCAAAAGTTACCATCTGCTGTAGCCCAAATAAGAATATTTTCTTCACTTTACCACGAATGGCCTTTATCCAAAACGTGTTTGGTGTTGAACCTACTGACTACTCTATTAAATGAGTTTCTACAGAATGAATTATATACATGCACAAACTACCAAAACAATTTTTATGTCACATTTATAATCCGTCACTTGGCCATAGTTTTGTAAAGTATGGTAAACTTGAAAATACTCTTTTAAAAATTAAGATGTACAGTTTATGCTACAAGAACTATTGAAAATGCACTTCATGAGAAAATCTGTAAAAGTTTTTAGTTCCCTTGATAAAAAACGCTTAGCTGAATGGATAGTCATGTAAAAGGATTATACCGTAAAAATATAAAATTTACATAGTACAATTTTAAAGCAGGCAGGCAGGCAGGCAGGCAGGCACATACATAGCTGACAGCTATTCTGGAGGCTGCTTGCAAAATTGTTTTGGTTTTGGTTTTTCTCGTTTGAGCAAAGCGTCAGCGTGAGCTTTGCGATTCAGAAAGCGTAGTCTTATGAAAGTCCGGGTCCTGGCGAGTTTCTTTAATGTCTGTTGACTTGCGTTCGGGAATTTCGCAGTAAGCTGCGTAAAGAAAAGTCTGTATTACACCAGGTTTGCTGTTCAACCCACTCTCATGGTACGAGTTAAATATTTTCGCTGTGGACCGTGGCAAGTATCGCTTGAGGCGGTATAGTAAGTCCTCCGTGACTTGCATTTTCCATTTCGTCTCAAGAGACTTGCCTTCGTTTAAAATAGGCTTCTTATTCATTACATTTTCGTTCTTGCTGCAATGAGCCAAATAGCCCGCTATGTAACGAAGTGCTTCTTCTTCGTCTGAACCACTTAAAGATTCTGCTTACTGTATTTTTTTCCTCCTCTGGTTCGTCTTCAATGTCCTCTACGACCTCACTGTTTTCACAGTTTACATTGTCTGATATGGCATTCTCTTCCTCAGTATTATTTTCCATGTACTTTATAAGCAGCCGAGAAGTTAAATATGGTTTCTTAGCACTGATGTCTTGTACACATGTTCCCGATGGGAGAGGGTGTTCGTTTCCGAATAGAAGCATTCGTATTCCATATTTAAACTGTGTTGGTGTAGGGTTGTCGTTATTTCCTATACTACGCACCCGAGAAAAAGCGTGTCCCAAGCACATCCTGATTGAGACGGCCAGTTATAACATATTTTCAAGTTTTCAGTTGAAACAAAATAATTGTACGGTCCGGTAAGAGATTTTATAATCACCACTGTGACTTTCTGAAAAGGCATTAATGAAGTTTTTCCTATTACACTCGTGTTTTCCACCACGCCATTCATGGCTTCTAGGATTTGTGCTTGTTCTATAAAATGAATGCCAAAAGCACTGTGCCGTAGTTTTCTAAAATCTTTTACAAATCTGGAGTTCATCACCTCAAACCACTTATCAACCAAGTCAAAAAACTTTGAAATTTGTTGTTTTTGGGGGAATTTTCTTTTAAGTAATGTTGCTTTGATACTTTGGTTCCACATGGGAGCCGAATACCGTAGTCCAGAAAATAATTCCTCAATAGTTTTATTAAATGGGGCATTTCAGCAAACACCCACATTTTTTGCGTCACGTCCACCGGATTCGTAAAAGAAACTTTGTAGAAATTCGTAAGTTTTGCCACAAACTTAGATTTCCGCCTCCCATATCACTCACAACGACTGCAACTTTAAAACCAGAATCTTCAACTTCCTTTACTACTTCGAACAGTTTGTCTTTAGTAAAATTTTTGTCAAAAGTCGTAAGAAATATGTTGTTTCCATTTAGATGCTACGCCTCTCGCTATTATAACCAGGGCGTTGGAATGGAGAGACCCATTATTCAATCTTCCCTTTGGTCGTAACACATTCTAGACTCAACTCTCATTGCGTTGAATGAAAGAACTGTCAAACGCTCTCTGGAAGACAACGATAATTATCTACCTTTCAACACTGAAAGTAATTCTTTTTGAATGCCAGGTAAACACTCAGGTTGCGAGTCCATTTTCGAATAGTTGATAATCCAGGTAATGGTAGACCAACATTCTTCCGCAAATATAAATACGTCTTCCTTGAAATTGAACGAAGAGTTACAGCTGCAGTTATGCCATCATCTTTCCGCCATATTAACTTTTTGTTTTTGAAAATCAGCCTTTCTATGCCTTTTAAGAAATTTCTCTTAGTTTTGTGTTTGCATATTTTGTGCACTGCCTATGCTGGATTTTATTATTTATCAATTCCTGTCTCAGAGACGCATTTATATCTTTCATGTTTTTTTTCCACGCGTATTCTTTCGCTTTATTTCTTCCTCCAAAGATGGTACTCGCATATGGAATAATTTAATTTCATTTTATAACAAATGTATTCTCTAAATGACGCTCATGTCTTGACTTGGACCTGGTTGACACATTGTTTGTTCATTCTGTTCCTGTGTTATGATATGAGTCCCATTATTTTTGTTTTCTGCGCATTTAGAATTTTCTGGATGTCTTTTCCTTTTTCCGCAATTTCTGTTAGGTCAGAAACTAATTTCCTTTTCACAGCTCGATTCTTTAGTCGTTCACTTCTCTCTGGAAATTCGTTGGACGTTATATTTGGTATCAACAAATGAGGCACCGCGTCTGTTTTTAGGGTTCGTTTTCTTTTTATCCCCGTGAGTTCACTTTAAAGATCGTTCACTTTAAAGATCTCTCTCGTCATCGTTTTCAGAGAAATGAATGGATCTCTTGGTGTAGCCGCCTTGAAGACCTTTATTTTACACGCAAATGTCCAGTTTTTCCGTGTAACCAAGTCATTTGGGAACCTATGGTACGTCACCAACGAGCCAGTTTTCGTATACTATAATTTATAGAGTTTTGCACTGCACAGCCAGGCATTTTATATTCCACACGTATAAAGCAGTTTCCTTTACATTGAAATATAAATTAACTGGTGCAGACACCTAGCAATTTTAATAATATTCCGACTAGCAACACTAAAATAAATTAAAACCTTTTTGCGAGTGTTTCGGGTGTAGTTATTAACATTTAATTTCACTAGTTAATACGTTTTTTGACACTTAAAAACTAACCCACCTGAAAGTCACTCGTTATTTGATAGATTATTGAGAAGTAGAAACCATCGCACATTCATTCCAAAAGTGTTAAAATTTCCAGAAAAATCTATTTAGTAAATACCACATGTCCAACAGAAATACTGAAGTATTTAATTTCACAACTTTTGCACTTCGCGCAAAATAAAAATTTGTGGAAACGTAAAGAAATAAGCAGAAGGTACACAACGAAACTACCCGCCCGCGCGTAACTTGTAGCTTACTGCGGGCAAGTCGCAGGGTTGGCCAGCTGGCCTGTACCCCCGTGACGTCACGGCAGGCAGGTCCCTATTCCGTTACTCGGCAGGGTGAGTTACGGCGCTACCCCTTCCTCTAGCTCCCTTGGGCTAGGTGGACATCCACCACTCTCCGGGGCAGGTCACCCTCACTGTCTGTTCTACGCTCGCAGAACAGATTCCTCCCTTCCCCGACTGTACGGCACCAGCGAAGCTGCTGCATCCTAACCTGAATTTGCTTCGTAACAAAACAAACATATATTCTATAGCCAAACAAAACAAATTAAATTAAATCATCGAACATCCTATAAGTAGGGACATGCAAAATTCGCGTTATTTTTTTGGCATCAAGCTAAAATTCACAGCACTGTATATATACTCGAGTCGGCGTCGTTCCTTAATTGACTGCTGCCCGGATGAGAAGACGCTCCCTTTCTAAGTGAACTGTACGTGATTGGGGCACACAATTGCGAACTGTTTATTTATTGGCGCATATCTACCGGGAGGTGTGTCAAATAAAGCATGGTCTAATGTCAAACGTATTGCAAAGGCAAGAGTGTATTAAGTTTACACTGTCCTCAAATAATCACGCGAATTTTGCAGGTCTCTACCTATAAGTTATTAAAGGGGGGATTGAAAAATCCCAAAACAAAACAAAACTCTTATAATCAGCTGGGTGAACCCACATCAACACTGACAGCAAAAACATCAGACACCTTAGTGAAAAGAAGATAATGGGTAAAATTGCTAGAAGATTTCCTAAAATTGGAAACTAGAATTTGTGGACTTTCACTACTAATTTTATAAATGTAACCTCAAAACATAATTATCCAAATGCGTACTAACACAGCAGGTTTCATAAAACAGAGTAAATAAACGAAAACTATTTTCACTAGAATTTTAACCCAACTTTACATGAAGTAGCGACAGAAACAAAAAAAAACAGTTTTATCTTCTACTGCGTGTGTTCTTTCAAATTTTGCTACGTCCCAGCAGTGGCTTATCTAAGCCCGGAAAATTTTCATTTCATTTCCCTGTTTCCTTTTGAAAGTTAAACATCTTACTCGTCTGTTAGTCTGCCCCAAAAAAAAAAAACTCCTGAAAAATAGACCGATTATTATGGCAAAAGAGATTTCTTATGGATTAAAATACAGTTCCTCATGACCATGAATATGAAAGTCACCAGTGGTACCAACCAACTTGCGATACAATAAAATCTGATCACCGAGCTCAAATTTCAGCTTAAGAATATGTATGAGTTACCAAATACACAAATAACAGCAGTATTATCGGCCATTCCTTCATAAACAGGATAAGTCTTCCAACATATTATATCACGTGTATCAATATCACCTATTTCCTTAAGCGCAGGTTCCTTTTGGGTATGGGACTCCCTGAAGAAACACAATTCCAACAAACCACTACCTGCCTTAGCAGTTATTCCTTGAAGACCAAAACTGTTCAAAAATGACAATAAAATATAAATCTCTTCTACATCAACAACCTTAACGATCCAGGACCTATCGTCCTTATTAATATCCTTACTTAAAGGCAAAATATTACGGTATACCTTCTTAGGATAATACCTAGACACACGAGCTTGACGAGGCATCATTATATGTCTTCTCTAATGACATGGAGCGAAATGAAGTAAACCGACAGGTTACAACCTTTACATAAATGCGAAACTGATAAGATACGAACCATAGATAACAGCATCAAGCATCGTCCACTAGACGTGTCTTGTTCTTTCTGTGACGGCGGCAGAACGCCTCGAACACGACTGTCGTCCAATGGTGGGCACATCCAATTACTCCACCAACTCGTCTGGTTGCTGGTTACTGTAGCATTTTCGGCAAAAACTTTTTTTTTTATATTCTAAACTTCAAAAACACGATTCATGTCTCTGTTCGGTCTTCATAATCAATTTCGCCCTGGTGACTTTACGTAAAAATAAAAGAATTTTAAACATATGTTACAACCCGACGCATGAGGCAATATTTTTTTTTTTAACTTCGACTAGTCAAAACAAAACATATGAGTAACTGCAGGTAACCAGGCCAGACCAAGATTCCAAAACACATTATACACAAAGTAATTGGGCACCCGTGAAGATAGGTAATTCAGTACATCAGTTGAACACAGAGGCCTATTGTAACATTCTGGATAATGAAATGCTCCCAACATTGTTGCGTTTTTACGGAATGGACCCGTGTTACATCCAGGATGACAATGCCAGGTGCCATGTTTCAAGGGCTACTATGCAGTGGTACGCCGACAACAATGTTCGCCGATTGGACTGGCCCGCCCAGAGCCCCGACCTCGACGCTAAAGAACATCTTCGGGACGAATTAGATCGCCGGGTGAGGGCTCGTCAGGCGCGGCCAGAATCCATTTCCCAACTCATGGAATGGTTGCAAGAGGAATGGTGACGAATCCCCATGGATGTCCTGCAAACACTCGTAGAGAGTATGCCAGACTGCGTGGCTGCTGTTATAGCCGCAAGAGGTGGCCCTACAAGATTCTTATGGGGTGACAACCACCGAGCCAACATTACGGACAGGTGCCCAATTACTTTCTGGTAGATAGTGTAGTTTCTCAAATATAGCAGAGAAAGCGCCAGTAGATTTCCCCTCCCAGCGGCACGGTATTTGGGACAATTACGCCACCAGAAACTATATAATACTTGGCAACACTTTGTAGTTGTTCTGTGTGTGTGCTCAAGCCGAGAACAAACCTCAAGACCGTCCCTTTCCAACACAACATTCAGGTCGCGTTCTAATTCATTTCTAGTTTTGTTTTCCGTAATTTTTATTTTGTATTTTGTAAGGTTTATGCAGGATTTAAAACGAATCCATCGCGTCCGTGCGTCCGTCATCCGTCCGATCCCGTGACCAACAGCCAATCAGAGGGGGTCATTAATTCTATCCGTCCGTCCGTCAAAACCTTGGCAAGCTTGAACTTTCGACGGACGAACTGATGAAATTACAGCCTCCTATATTTGCACGTTTTGTTACTCGTTCATCCCAGCTTCTTTACAAGGCTGTGTGGTGGGTTCAGTGTCTTGTTTTGGTAGTCTTTTGTTTTCATATGTTTGTTTATGTAACTATAAAATGAAGTTAAGTTACATTTTATTTTCTGAATGTTAATTGATAATTACTTTTGGAAACACGAGCTACTTTTGTGTAATAGTAAAAATAATAAAATTATGCTTTATATTATATTTAAAAAAAATTACATCGATTAATTTCCGTTACGTACGTGTATGGTTGTTTTGGGTATTTAGAAACACAATACCGCAAAACATTTTCACTTTTTGTAGAGAATTTTTTTCCTATTTGTAAACAGTTTTGTTTTAATTAGTTTGCAGCTATGAATGTACGACGGACGTACGTAGTTTGGTTGTAAATCGCTCGGCTGAGAGACGGACGAACGTATGACGGACGGACGGATGACGGACGGACGCGACGGCTGTTGTAAATCCTGCCCTGGTCGGAACACCACGGCATACAGCTGTCTAGTACGCCATGCTGCTATTATTCTAATGTTATCATGATTCCAAAATTGAAATCCACGAAGCCTTAAGTGGTAAGAAGGTCGTTTAAAATTAAAAATTAACAAAATAAAACAAGTATGATATGAAATTGTTACTTCACAAAATTTTTTTTCTAATAGAATACCTATTTTAAGAATATTTCAGCAACTTGCTTTGTTGAATAGTTGTTGCGAGTACACTGCTTGTTTGTTTACTCCAATAATCTCGCCTATATGTGTGTTTAAACGTTTCAAATAGGCACAACTAGGATGGTGGTGGTTTAGTAATTTGTATTTTGTAATTTCTCAGCTTCGAAGCTTACAAAATACAAAACACAAATGACAAAAATACGTAATTGATATTTTAGACAAAACGGGTCACGGGACTATTTCGTTAACAAAAATTGAATATTGGAACACGGCCTTAGCCTACGGCGTCGGTACTATTTACGTTAGTCATCTACTGTAGTTGATTAGATCCTCCCTCTCCAGTTGCTTTTATTTATTGTATATCATAATAATTTTACTAAAACTCTCTTCAGTCTTAATAAATAATTTGTCTAATTTACAAAACCCTTCCCTTGTCTAATAATAATGAAAAAACAAACCTTCCCTAGATCCTAATAAAAAATAAAAAATTCATTGCAATACACTGTGACTAAAGATGTAGTAATCATAGTTCACGGCATAAATTATTTTTAAAAAAAATAGTTTGAGGTTTTCAATGAGACGCGGGACTTCACATACAGTCATTTCTGTGTTCTCTAATTTATAATTAGAGAACACAAAAAAAATCACTCTTTTTTAAGGCCAAAATTCTCTAATGTTGTGTAAGTATTACAACTTTTCACACGCTAATAATTAGAGGTCCTGTCATTTCGCTTCTACGCTGACTTGTAGGCTAGAGTCGACAACCACCTGAAAACTCTAGCATCAGATGCTTGTTCATTTGCAGTTACACCACAGAGCGGCCAGTTTGTCGGAGCAGATAAGCTCTGGTTCCAGTAAATGGGAGCATAGGTTCGAATCCCCGCACCTGACACTTTTTTTTTTTCTGTACCCTACTCGAATAAATAAGGTATCGTAGTTTTGATTCCCGTTGAGAGCGCATGCTGACATGCCTGCAGAAATTCGTCGATCCCACTGCCCATGAAGACACTAGCATGATAGTCATACTCTGTCTTCGACCTGCACTCATGTACCGACCCTTTCTCAATTACAGACAGTCATAATCTGTCGCCGACCTGTACTTATGTACCGATCCGTTTTGCAAGTACAGACAGTGATATACACATAGTTGGCTGTAATTTCAGTACCATTTGAGATACAACTAGCAAAAAATCATAACATGAGCCTACACACTCACCAGTATCTCCATCCTGCACTCGTGTACCGAAGCAGGTAATATTAACAGGGAGGGGTCAGGGAGGGTCAGGAAGGGGGTCAGGGAGGGATCACTCTGGTCTGTAATACGAGCCACACACACATACATACAATGTAAATGATGCTAGACCTCTGGTCAAACGACCCCCCTTATGAACAGACTGAAACGAAACCATCACTCATGGCCAGACCGCTACCTATATACTCGTGTACTGAAGCTTGTAATTACAGTCATCATACCCCGTATCGAATCTTCAATGTACAACAGTCATATATCAACCCGCACTCGCGTACCCAACCTTCAATTTTCACAGTTAGTCTGTACCCCCCCCCCCTCAACGACTGAGGACCGACCTGCACTTGTGTACCTAGACTTTAATGCACATCACATACACAACCATCGAGGATTCTAGACAACTAAGTACAATCGAATTAGTCATGGCGAGTAAGGAAATATCAAACACACATTTCAACTATGTATATACTCTTTGTAGAGCAGAAGACCTGTGGGTCGCGACGTGAACTCACTGGAAGCTCAGCACAGTGATCGCTCTGTCTTTCCATGTATGCTATACATTACCGACCAAGAAAGCACATCTCAACTACTTTGTGTCAAAAAACCATACGTAATTGAAAGTAACTATTGCATGTAGTCTGACGACGATGGTGAATGATCCTTGAAAAAATAAGGTATAGAAGATTCGATTCCCGTTGAGAGTGTATGCTGACACGTCTGCAAACAATAGTTCATCGGTCCCACTGCACATGACAACGAGCATGTAGCGGCCATGACAGTCATGCCATCGTCTGCGACCTGTAGTCATGTACCAAACGATTGCAATTACAGACAGTCATTCTCTGACGACCTTACGTGTTCTCGTGTACCCACCAAGCCTTTTTTTCTTATTTTGCAGTCACTGAAAGCCATACCATACCATGCCAGCTCTGCCCGAACCTTCAATGTATGTACTTACATAATATACCAGGCCTTTGAAATTACAAGCATTCGACACTTCCCGAACCGTTAATGTATGCACTTAGATGGTTGCAACACCCAGAAAGAATGGCCCAAATGAATCCAAACGCGGAGTATGTGTAGAACAGTGTACCAGCAATAAGTGATTACGATTGCATAGATATTGTATACACGGTAGGCCCAGCAGTGCCCCCTCTTGTGCGACCAAAAATGTCAGTGTTACGCCAAGCTCAGTCAGTGAAGAACTGTCAAACGAAGTGAAGGCAAGTGCTAGTGTGCCTTGCCGACGTCAAAGGTAGCCATATCTGTAGGTGAGTGAGCTCGAATGTTCTGTCTGTGGGAAACGGGTAGACCCTATGTCATACCATGACATTTCGGTTCGTACAGGGAATGCTGCTGCGACAGTGATGTGTGTGTGGAACCAATGGATAGACGAGGATCGTATGCAGCGACGATTGGGTACCAGACCACGCAATATGACCACAGCACGCAATGACCGCCATCTTGTCCACATGGACATAATTTACCATACAGCCTCGTCCAGAGTGCTGTCTTGACACTGGATCACTGCAACGGGTGAGGACCTGTCAGGTTCGACATCGTCTGCTGTAGTCTGGACTGGTGGCATGCATGTCATTACGTCAGCTTCCATTGTCCAGAAACCACAAACGCCACAGGCTGCAATGGGCACGTGAACGCCTTCGCTGGCATGCTGAGTGGCAAAATGTAGCGTTGAGTGTCACGTTTCAATCTGTCCTACACTGATGGCTGCATACGTGTTAGACGCTACCGTGGTGACCGCTATCTGGCAGCCTGCATTGTGGCGTGGCGTGTGATGGTTTGGAGCGCCATTGGATACAACATGCGATCTCGACTCGTACATATTGAGGGCAATGTGAACAGCAACGGCCACATCAGGGATGTTTTAAAGTCCAAGGTACTGCTCCTTCTTCAGTCATAGTTCAGCAGGGCAATGCCCAGGGGCGAGGAAGGTGCAACCCTTCTTCAATGAACGACGTGTACTACTGCTTCTTTGGTCTGCACATTCATCTGACTTGTCGCCCATCGAACATTTCTGGGATATGGTTGGTAGGTGACTTGCTCGTCACGGTCCCCCAGCAACCAATGTTGATGCTTTTTGGACTCGCATACAAACCGCGTGGAGGGAGATTCCCTCAGGAACCTATATCCAGGTCCTCTACGATTCCATGCCTCGACGTTTAGGGGTTCGGATTGCAGAATTTGAAGGTTTCGCATCATACTGAATTCTCAAGGACATATATCATGTACAATTCTGTAACCATAATCAATTGTGTATTGTCATGCACCTAATCTGTAGTATAAATTTCATTTCAATCACATGTATACTTCTTGGTGTTGCATTTTTTATAAACCTGAGTATACTTTTTAGATTATTCCAGACACGGGACATCTTGTTTCTCTTGGGGTTCTTTCAAGATTGTATATTAGTCAGATGAATTTGGCTTCAGATTGTGCTACCGCACCCTCCCCAACCCAATCTTCCCCTTAAGCTCTTTAACAAGTTACTGCATGCTCTTCTGAACACGAGACCTTTGCCCCCTTCACTGAAGGAACTGGCTAATTGCTGGTGGAGATATCCGAGTACAGAAAGCCACGAGAGATATTCTTGTCAAGAATCTCAATTATACGATTTCAAGAGAGGAGGAGAGAAGAGCGTGTTTCTTTCTTCGTCCCTCTTCGACCGCCAAGACTCGTGGATGCGTCGCTCGCTCCAGCTGAGCACTACAGCGAGAAGGGTTTCAGAATCTCAAGACGGAGACCAAGGGCGAGGAGGATGTTATTTTAAAAGTAGCAGGAGATGGATAGGTTTGTTTGGCAAGTTCTCGCAGAACGTTAACGAGGTCTTCCATTCCTCGGTCGAGAGAGCTGGAGAATCACCGCGAAGTGTTCCCCTGGTTGCCAGCGGCTGGGAGTGATTTAAGTAGGTACTGCAGAAAGTACCTCGAAGTTGTTTCATCAAGTTCAGTGCGATTTTTATTTTCTCCCTCTGCATTTCGCTTTTGACGTTTCTTGGTGCTTTTCATGCGAACGTCCGAGGTTACAAAAATAAAGCATAATTTACCGTTGAATTTGCTATTCAACTTTTTGTGCTATAAAACACAGTCGTATTTTTGCAATATTATGGGAATGGTAAAGTGTGCTTTACAGACCTGAAAAACTTTACTTCTTTCTGCAAAAATCATTGTAGCCGAGTCTGAATACTGTGTATTGAATAGCAATGATAAGGCATAACTCATCAATTATTCTAAACCTATTCGATATTTTTTATACATAAGTCGTTTGCATGAACAAGTTGAAACTAAGTTTTGGTGTGTCTTTGTCAGGCTTAAGTTTTAGTAATCGCTTATGAATAAAGTAATACCAGATTGTCTAACATTGAAGCTCAGGAGCTAGGCTAACCTTCGTATATTTTAACGGGCACATTGAGAGTCGTACGCCGAGTAAAGTTGGTAAGAACTTAAAGAAAGTAGTTCCACTAATTAACGTTTAATTAGAAGTGTGAAGCAAACATGTGTTATTACTGAAATTATTTATTTCTGCGTTCTGTTTTCTTTCAAGGCATTAAAACATATTTTGAAATATTTACTTTTCTAATAATTTCACAGTTTCACGTGACCGACGTACGAGTAAAGTGATCAGACCTATGACAATATTATGTTACACAATATGCATACGTATAGATTTTAAAGCTGTTGCTTGGTTGACAATTTGTTATAATAAAATGCATGTTGAAACGTTAGGTTTCTTGCCGTTCCTGTTAAATATAAACACTACCAGGGAATTTTTTGAGCAAAATAATACGTTCATCTTTGCATTCAAAGTCTATTTTTTGTAACATTAATGTCCAGCCTTATACAGAAATTTAGTGTCATAACAGAAGAGTCAGGGTCATTATACTGAAAAAGTTTCATTGTAGAAGCATTACATTTCATAGTTCTGAGCAATTTTTCGTGCCTTACTCTTAATAGGTGTTTGTCGGTTATCATTAGAGATGATAATAAATTAATATATAACATTTTTTATTAAGTTAATTGCGGCATAAATATGCGTTAATAGTTCATGTATTATGTCCGCAATTATGGGTAAAAGGCAATTACCGAAGATTCTGTTGTCGAATTTTGCAATAAATCCTCCTAAATTTGAATTAGAAATAAATTAAAAAATTAAATAAGGCTGGTAACACGGGATCATAATAATTATAAAAATTACTGAAAAACAAATTGTTATGCCTGCGTCGATACAGAGCATGAGAGTATCATATCTCACACTTAGGTTTCTGTTTCAAGTATATATCTTCAAAATTGGTGTAAAAAAAACCGAATTTCATTAACACATATTCCCCCCTATATAGGCTGTCCATGGTAAAGCGAGCTCTTTTGAAAGCCCTGCTTAAAATATTTTTGTATGCACGTTGTGTATTCTTCCACCTTATGTAAAATTAACATTGCCATAGGCCTCATCACTTTATTAATGCTTCGATCAAGTGAAACTGTGAAATTAGTAGAAAAGTAAACACTTAACAAATCATCTTATTTTTACACACTGAGGCTTAAAAAAAACGAATTATATAATTTAAAATATCACAAATGGTTACCTAACACTTTCTATTCGACGTTAACATATGGAACTACATTCTATCCATCGTTACTAACTTTACCGGGCGCATGTCACTCAGTGCGCCCATTAAATTATATGTAGGCAGGAGCACTGACATTTTTCTCAGGTTGATTTCAAAAGTGCTCACTTTATCGTGAACATCTTTTATCAAATTCTCAACCAAACACAACAGCATCAAGCAGGGCTTTCAAAAGATCCCAGTTTATCGTGAAAAGCTAATATAGGCTTTTCACGGTAAAGCGAGCACTTTTTAAGGCCCTGCTTAGTTTTTCCTTTGAGTCGATTTTTATCTTTCCGCCAATTTTTAATATAAACATTATCAGTTGACTAATAAACGGATTGTATACATTCTAAATCTGGATCAGTGAGAATTTCGCTGTTTCAATTAGTCAAGCGTATCTGACTAATACATCAGTTACTTCAGTGAATTTAACTGATGAACCAGTGAAAAAAATGCCATATTTCCTTCGCTGATTGATTCAGTGACATTTCCCACTGATTCGTCAGTCAATTTTTTTACTGTTTACTCAGGGGTTTATTTTTTGACTGATGGACCGATGAAACATCTCAGCTACTTCCTCTCCGTCTCTATTTTCGACTGGTGTATTAGTTAAACTGCGTAAAAAAATGGCCGTCGAACATCGTTTAAAAATTGTTATTAAATAACGAGTGTAGTAACAACGAATAAACGAATTCAACTAATACAAAATACTATCTGAAATGTGTTTCGTCTTTAAAAACGCTATTTTACGAGTGAATAGGAACACACAGCCTTTCATTCCGTTTGTACGTCTTTCATTTCGATTACATGTAATCGTCACAGCGCTCTGTTTGAAGTTTTAAACTGTATTTAATGTGGCAAAGATATATATTAAGATATTGATATACATACTATTCGTTTTAACAATCCTAACTGTACCAATCAAATTAAACACGAAAAGTATGAGCATACAACTTCAAACTACACAATTTCATAGCAGAATTATAACACATGCATTTTCCTCCTATAATTTCAACTTGGTGTGGTAGCTCAGGATAGTCCTGCCCTCATAGCTCAGGGGTTGGGTGGTCGACTTGTAGTCGGAGGGTCGCGGGTTCGCGCTCCGGTGCCTCCGACGTGGCAGATGCTCAGTTAGATTGTAGCACTGGGAGTTCGTCAACAGGTCGGTCTCACTAGAGCTTTGTCAACGTCAGAAATGTCACAACAACGTCAAATGAAGGGTTAAAAAAAAAGACGATAGCGTAACGGCTTAGTCCAAAGGTGTGCGAGATCAATCCCGGCCACATGCGGGATTTTTTTTACTTTTTACATTACTGTAAATTGCACAATACATACAGTAAAATATCGTAAATATGTTTTTCACATAATTTTTTGGTTACATTAAATAAAAGCAGTATTTAATTCGCCTCTGCAGTCGGCCGTCACTTATTCAATAAGTAAAATTGTTTCACGTCACTAAATCAACCAGTAAAACTTTTTCACTGAAACAATCAGTGGTTTTCCACTGATCCTAAGTGGAGCCACTTTCACTGATTAGAGTAGTTGATTTTCACTGCGAATCAGCGGTTTGACACTGATTCGAATTTAGAGTGTACATTTCACCAATCTCAAAAGTTAACGTCCAAGGTTACAATGGAACATATTTACTAGTGATTGATGTATGATGGGAGGGCCTCAAAAAGCGATCACTTTAACGTGAACAGCCCATAGCAGGAACAGCATGCCACTATGGCGAACAACCCTGCCCGTGCTACGCCCCCTAGGCGCCGCAGTGTGACCCGGTCGCTGCGGCGCTGCCGCCTCCGTGTGGTGCGGAGACCCTCGCTGCGCCCCCGCGGTGCGGGACCCCGCGCCCCCGCCCGCAGGTGAACAACCCCCCCCCTCGCGGCGCGGGGGGAGGGGTGTTTGTGGTGCTTCGTGCCGGCGTGGAGCCGCCTCCCCGGACAAGGCACGCGCCCCCCCCCCCCCCCAATTAAAACTCCGCGCCCCCCCCCCCCCAATTAAAACTCCGCGCCCCCGCAAATCGAATGCCGACCGCAAATTCGGACATCGCCCTCGCTGTCCTCTCCGCCTCATACACTAGAGATGAGGTGGACCGATCTAGCTGGCTGCGCGAAAACCAGTCTACGTGCCCCGACATCGAACTGTTTTTCTGCCAACACGAATGGCAAAAATTACAGGGATTGGATTTGATGTTGGAATACTCCATGTAGGCCGGTTCTCTGTTAGATGGACACTTTCGAAAGAAATTGCTTAATATCTATTTGTATGCATATTGTCACAAACAAAATTACACTCACACCAACATAACACTGACACAAACATCAAACACACGACGGACACCTCGCGAAAACTACAACTACTACTGTCAGCTTCTCTGTCTCCGGAGATGATGGCGGGGTGAGGATTCAAGGGTGGAGGCAAAGGAATTTTAAACTTTTGACATTTAAAACTTATAACGTAACTTTTTTCTTTTAAACTTTAACAGAATAATTTTAAGCCTCTGTTTTAAAAAAATTTAACTTGTTTTTAAATGTTATAATGCGACAAATTTTATGTTTCGACTATTTTATAAATTTATTTTAGATTCAAGTAACTGAGACCAGTTATGGGCTTCGGCTGGGTACTGGGGCCATGTTAATATGTTCTGTTCTGTATGCATATTGTGTATTCTTACACTGCATGTGAAATTAACATCTCCACGCACCACATCACTTCAGTCATGTGTCTGTCAAGTGAAACTATGATATAGGTTGTTCACGGTCAAGCGAGCACTTTTGAAAGCCCTGCTTAAGATCTACCTTGTAAGCACGTTGTGTATTCATCCACCATATGTAAGATCAACATTGCAATGGGCCTGATAACTTTACTCATGCGTCAGTGAAAGGAATCTGTCAAATTATTATGTGAATAAATATTTAATATATTTTCTAACCTATACACTTAAAAAAAAACTCGGAAAGAAAAATAAATCACTGTAGTATGGACAAATGTTGACCGAACACTTTAATTACACGTTGATACATGGAACTACTTCCTTTCCATCGTTACCAGTTTTACTGGACGCATGTCACTACGCGTGCCAGTTAAAAATACACGTAGGTAGGGACTGTGATATTTTTCGACGGCTGATTTCAAAAGTGCTCACTTTAACATGAACAGCCTTTACGACGTACTATGAAAGTAAATATTTTACAAGTTTGCTCATTATTACTAGTATGTGTATTTTAAAAAACCGAAAGTAAAAGAAATAATTTCGGTGTTCACAAAGGTTCATGTACCACTTGTAATTCAACGATAAGACATAGAACTACTTTCCTCCGTCGCTTGCGTGTGATAGTGTCTAGGTAAAAAATAATAATAATACTTTGAGAAAGAATCAGTTGGCCTACCACATTCATATACCTCCGTCTAAAGGCTGTTCACGATAAAGTGAACACTTTTGAAATCAACCTTTGAAAAAAGTCACTCCTCCTACCTGCATATGTTTTAACGGGCGCATTGAGCGACATGCGTCCAATAAAGTTGGTAATGGTGGAGGGAAAGTAGTTCCATATCTCAACGTCGAATGAAAAGTGATAAGTAACCACTTGTGGTGACATAAAATATTTCTTTCACTTTCGGTTTCTTTATGCATTCAAGCGTAAAAATCAGCACACCTGTAAAATATTTTCTTTCGAGATTATTTCACAGTTTCACCTGATCGACGCATGAACAAAGTGATGATGTCCATGGCATTGTTAATTTTACACAAGGCGGAATAAAACACAACGTGCATACAAGTAGATCTTAAGCAGGGCTTTCAAAAGTGCTTATTTTACCGTGAACCGCCTATAATATAATTCGTTACCCAAAATGGAACTTTGCCTAAAGAGCTCCGTAACAAGTTATATACAATTATAGTTCTTTTTTTTTACCATTTAAACTGCCAGTAATTTACCAGTTTCGCAGTGATGATGCGCTTGTGTTGCTTATGAAAGTGCAAATTTCAGAATCTAGTTCCAAGTTTTCCTTTGTAGCACACACGCAGATTTCAAACATAAATGTTTGCACCGACTACAATAGTCTATTTGTCATGAATTTGTGAGTTAACATAAATTATGAAGTTCCTAGCGGATTTATATCCGACGGTGAGTAAACTAGGCTATTAGGCTCTCTGATAAATGCATGATCTTAACAATCAAAACAGGTCCAGTTTTAGTATTTCTCCTATGCTAATACTAGGCATTAGTCCCGTTTTAGGAGCTCTGGAGAACGGGTACGTTGCTTATTTGAGCAGGGACTTGTAATAAAATGAAATTCTTGTAAATAGTTTTGCAGAGTTCCTATTGAGAATTTCGAGTATTTTTGTGCTTGATAGGATTCCTTCAGTAATTTTGTAAACATTTTTCGAATTTTGAAACAGTTTTGGTTGACTGTAATGATTATTTTTTCATACTTATATAGAACTTTTTTACCTTTATATTTCTCAATTTCCTTTTACTTTGCATGAGTTTCATTTTCGTACGTTATCTCCACAGATTTGATGATTACGTCTCTGAATGTGTTACCCTTAAATATTTTTAAGTGCAGTGGGATTTTACAGTATGCTGGTACGTCTAGTTAATGTCCGTGTGTGAAGTTTTCTAGTGCTGTTGGGCACACTTTTTTCCCCCTCTTTTCTCTCTCTCTCTCTCTCTCTTGTGGTGGTCATTTTACACTCGTGTTACGAATATTCCATATATCTCTTTAGAACTGTTTGCTTGCTTAATAGATTTAATTTCTGGATTTTAAATAGTTACACATGTTTGCTAATGGTCTGTCAATGCCGGCATGTTCCACACAAACACCATTAACAATATAACATCTCCACTATTTTCTCGTTTCCTTATATTCTCGTGTAGTTATTGGGAGCGTTAATGGTTCAAACCGTAATGTGGTGTTAAGAGTTCCCGTCACACCATACGCTAACATAAGTAGATCATAAACAGCTCTAGCTATCTCTAAAAGTTTTGTGGTGGATATTTTATTCCTTCCCTCTTGCAAGAGCGGGAATTGCGCGTGTTCCAACGCCTCTAGCGAGACCTGGCATTGACTTTGAGAGACGTTCCGCCGGCGGAGAGACGGAACTGCAATTCCATGGAAATTGGGTCGCGCTCCACGTCGACGGGTAGCCCCGGCGACGTTCGGGGGAAAAGAAATTGCGACGACTCTGCGTTTTCAAAAAGTGCCTTCCACTGTTCGTCGCCTCGGGGAAGAAAACGTTTCCTTCTCTCACACGCGACGTTATTTGAAGTTCGGTCGCTTCCCTCGGCGAGTGACGACGCCAGTTTGAAGAGGAGTAGTAGTAGTAGGAAAGAGGTTATTCGGGACCAGGGCGGGGTTGATGGTAAGGGAGTGGCAAGGGGGTGGGGGGAGACTTTTGCGGCGAGCCACTTTGAGTCGCGCCTGGTTCTTCCTCCGCCATCCTCCTCGGGCTGATGTATAATTCATCCGACACCGGCCGTTCACTTTGTCTGACGGTTTGGTTTGGACGTAATGAATTCTTGCCGAGCTACCGAACCCGGCCCCGAAAAGAGCGCTCTGCTCGGTCGGTTTGCCGGAGCTCGTCGGGGGAGGAGGAGGAAAAAAGAAAGGAGTCGGTGGGAGATAAAGAGAGACGAGAGGACGCGCCAGCACGGATAAGTGAGGAAGAGGAAATAGAGGTGGAAGAGTTGATGAGTTTCGATCAGTTTGGTTTGGTGAGGGGGGCGGGAGGTAAGCGGGTGGGGTTTCGTGCGAGAAGGGAAGGGGAGTGGAAGGCGAGAGTTTCTCCAAATTGCCACTTGACGAGGCTGGCGCTGCTGCAGCGAACAATTCGCGCGGGAAACGAGCGACAGCTGGGCGGGAAACACGTCCTTCGCGGCGAACATTCGGGGATAATTTCTAGCGGTTTTTCGTCTGAGCGTGACGCCGCTTCGGAGAAAATCGCTCCGCGTAATGGACGCAGCAGTGCCGGTAAACAGTGTTCTACTGCTTTTGTTCTTCTCTTCTCCGTAGCGATATAGAGATCACACCTCAGTAAAGGCTGTTCACGGTAAAACGAGCGTTTCTGAAATCCCTGCGAAAGATCTACTTGTAAGCACGTTGCGTATTCTTCCGCCTTATGTAAAATTAACACTGTCATGGACCTCATCACTTTATTCGTGCGTCGATCAGGTAAAACCGAAATTATTACAGAAGTAAATATTTTACAAATCTGCTAATTTTTACACTTCGATGCGAACGAAACAATTTAAGTTATCACAAAAGGTTACATAACACTTTTTTTTTATGTTAAGATATGGAACTACTTTCCCTCCATCGTTGCCAACTTTAGTGGGTGCATATCACTAAGGTATCCGTTAAATATATGCAGGTAGGAGCAGTGATTTTTTCTAAGGTTGTTGAGCAGTTAGCACGCTCGCCTCCCACCAAGACGAACCGGATTCAATCCCCGGCTGGGTCACCGGATTTTCGTAAGTGGATATCGTGCTGGACGATGCCGTTGGTCGACGGGTTTTCTCGGGGATCTCCCGATATGGAACTATTTTCCACCCATCGTTAGCAACTTTACTGGGTGTATGTCACTCGGTGCGCCCGTTGTAATATATGCAGGCAGGGGCAGTGATTTTTTTCGTAAGGTTGACTTCAAAAGTGCTCATTTTATTGTGAACAGGTTTTAATATCTTACTTTTGTTTCGAGCTGTATAATTGTGCGTCGCTTAAAATGGAGTGAATTTTTTTTTTTATCTAGCAGGCTTATAGCTCGTGACAGGTTGTTTAGAAAGTAGTTTCCGAAGGAGTTTATCCTGTAATCATTTTGCTGAATAGAGTTCTGTTCTGAATAGTAAATTGTTTACCTTACTGTATAACTTCAGAGTTTCTTTATCATTTAAAAGTAATCGTTTTCGTTTAATACGAAGTAATGGGTATGAAAATAATACTACCATAAATGAAAAGCAAATCGCAATAATGCTCGGCAGTCATGGATTTGCATGAACGTTGCACTGATTACTGCGAAACTGTTGAGTTAGTCCTTGGTATTCTTGTTAAAATCTGATGGGCAATCCTGGACACGAATTTTTTTCCTTAACGTAGACGTATTCACGCAACACTAACGGCCGTGTCCCCAACACAGCCACACCCCATTGGCTGTATACAAGATCGGGTCACGTGATCATTTTGCGAACAAAATCTTTCAATTTCGTACGCGGCCTGAGTAAACGGAACACACGCGAAATCTTTCTTTTGTGCTATCTTCCATTGCCGTCGGAATGATTACTTACGGGCGGGCGTGGAGCTTAATATTGTTTAAGACAGATTCTCCTCCACAGACTTGCCGTGCGAAGCGTTCGAACCTGGAATCTCTGGAATAGTACGTCCCCGGTTACTTCCAACTTTTCTGGAGTCCTTCTAAAGTTCTACTTCCAGGGTGTTCCTCCGCCTCTTGCAAACTAAGCGTAACGAGGTCTTGGAAAATTACACCAAAAGGACAGTGCACTGCATTCGTGCGCGCTCACTTCAAGCATGTTTTGCATGAGAACTACCTCATACTAAGGCGTTACCAACACACCTGTTTCCTCCCTGTTTTTATTCACATCAAATACAAATAAAATATTATAATTTATTGATAAAATACAGTATAAGTAAAAGTTTGATTTATTCAATAATAAGATAATTTTATGTTAACCAAAGTATAAAACGCTTGTTATAAGTGATATATTTAGTAAACAACAAAACACGTTACCCATCGAGTGATTTTTCAAAGGTTCGATACTAAACGTGTTAAGAAACCGCGAATAGACTATGGCAGGGTTGCAACCTTTTTTACATTAGAAAAAATTCCCTGACATTTCACTGTTTTCCAGACAAAAACAATCTTTTTCTCCCTGATGTTTTTCTAACATTTTTTTTTTTCTGTAAGGATTGGCGCCTTTGCATTATAACACACTTTAACACCAAAATACTTCTTGACCTTACATAATTGTTCACTACATAGACCGCAAACAAAATGCCTAAGCATGTAGTCCACAATCATTAAAACAATTTTTATATGATTCTGGCAGTAGTGTGCGGCTGATGACAACTGCGAAATATATCATGAATATCACAGAATTCTCTGAAATTGAGCTAACTTTTTTCAAATTCCCTGACATCTCCCTGGTTCCCACGACAGTTTTCAAATTTCCTGATATTTCCTTGTTTTCCAAGCTTTCCAGATCTCTGGCAATCCTGTATAGGTAAGGTGACACCAGACGATCTTGCTTGGCCAGAGTGCTGGCAAGCGTTTGGAAAACCGGGTCACCTTGAAGCATCGAACTCCGGCAGACAGCGTGGCAGCACCCTGCCTCTATACACGACGTGTGTGTGTGTGTGTATATATCCCTCCCCCCTTCCTACAAACACTGCGCTCCCCCTTACACCCATCCTGTTTTAAGCATTTTCAGATGCCACGGGGTCGCGCGCACTGAAGTCTTCGGGGTCACGGAGCGCATTTAATCAGTCGCTGCCGCCTTGCCGCCTCTCTTTCTTCTCTGTCTTCTTCCCCCACGGCGATTCTTCCTCTTCTTTCCTCCCTTCCTCGCGTCGAACAACTGGCTCCCTCGACGCGCTACGTCACCCAAAGCAGGCTTCGTCCGGAATTACGCATTCAGCGCCGTGTCGTTTGTACATCTCCCTCGTCTCTGTCTTCACCACCCTCTCCTTCCATCCCTCCTCCATCCTCCGCCTCTCTTCCCGCCCCGACGGGGCCTCTTAGCAATTCTCTTGAAATTAATTAGATGCTCCAGGCAGGCGCTAATCAACGTAACATGTTTCAGCACTTTAAAATTCAAAGAGTGGAATTCGACGAAACTCCTTCGGAACAACCTGTCCTTCCTCTCGACGCCGGGAAAACTTAAACTCCCCTGAAGTTTTCTTATTTATTTTATTTCGTGAAGGCTACCGCGCGTCTTCTGGCGACCAATTTATGTTCAGCGCTCTTGGGGAACTTGAGTTGCTGCGCGTTCGTGGGCGTGATGTAACAAGCATCGGCGCATGTTAAGTGGAGTGTGTAATTTCTCAGCTCACTCGGTACTTTACGAAATTATTTCATGAAATTCCAAGAATACTCGAATCCAAGGATCCCTAATTCAAAGATTCGTAAATGTGCAGCGCATTACACTCAAACGTCAGCAGCTGGTGGAGAGATTTTCAAGGTACTTGCTTGTCAAAGTGTAGGTCAAGAGCTCAACTCCTTAGATTATTAGTATATTCACGTCTCCTTGAATATCGTTTTCTAGCCATTATACAATAATTCTTAAATAAGTCCCCCAAGACGAAAATTGGTGTAATATTTTTCTACAAAAAATATTAAGATTTCTTTTTTTTTTATGGTAGATTTCGTTGGTTATTTTGTCAAAGCGAAATAAACTTTTCTGATTTCTTGACTGTACAGTCTTTTTAAAACGTTCGGTAGAAAAATCGATATCCTTAATAATGCAATGTTTGCTTTTATTCTCTCATAATGTACACAAATTAGACATGTTATTCTGAAATAATGTTCCTCTTCCTTTTGTTAACTTGCGTATTCCTTTTTCAATAGCTATGATTTAATAATAGAGTGAATAAACAACTCTGCTTGTTAGTTGCTGAATTATTCGAATGTAAGAAAAAGGTCGGGGGGGGGGGGGAATAGTTATCGCGAGCAACACGTACGCCAGTGTTGCGAAATTGGTAAGACATTAGTGATCATTGGGGCCACGGTGACTGAGTGGTTAGCCTGCTCGCCTCCCACCAAGACGTACCGGGTTCAATTCCCGGCCGGGCCACCCCTGGATGTTCGCATGTGGTAATCCGTGCCGGACGATGACACTGGTCGGCGGGTTCTCTCGGAGATCTCCCGTTTCCCCCCCCTTGCGTTCCGGCGATGCTCCATTCTCACCTCATTTCGCCAGCGTCGGCTCTCAAGACCACGTTGTTTAGAGGCGCCAAAATCTCTCAACACTCAACTCTGACTTAGTTTTAATTCAGATAGATTATATTCAAGTTGCACCCAATGAGGACGAAGTGAGGTGAGGTATGGGGCAGCGCCGGAATGAAGAGGCGGGAGAAACGGGAGGTCCCCGAGAAAACCCGCCGACCAGCGCCATCGTCCGGCACGTCCCCTACGCGCGATAATTCGGGAGCGACCCCGCCGGGAATCGAACCCGTTTCGCCTAGGTGGGAACATGGAGGTAGTATATGATGGAGTGGCAACAGCCTATCTTCTCCACGGTTATCAAGTGAAGCCGATGCCTTGTCTGACTTCTTTGAACTGCGCATGCGCAGACCGATTGTTTACGTCAGCCGCCATATTATGGGTGGCAAAACTTACATAGTAAGCAGTGTGAAACATGTACCTTTTTGCCACTTCTAGGCCTGTCCTTGTCTTTCATTATCCGCTTCACTTTCGTGTCTCGGCTTCCACTCCATAGACTAATACCTCCATGGGTGAGAGGCGAGTACGTATGACCACTACACAAACGCGATCCGGAGTTGGTCATAGAATTTAATGCATGCAAAAAGGCAGGTCTGTTTCAAATTTCAGTTGTAAACAAACATGTTGACCACTTGACATCGACCGTTGTAATGGTCATTGGCGAATCAATGTTGACTGACATTTTCGTTTTCCCGTACAAAGTTGGTATCGGCTGTTCACGGTAAACTAAGAGCTTTTGAAAGCCCTGCTATGATCTACTTGTATGCACGTTGTGTATTTTAACGCCTTATGTAAAATTAATATTGTCATGGGCCTCATCACTCTATTCATGCGGTGGTCAAGTGAAACTGTGAAATTATTATAAAAGTAAAGATTTTTCAAATCTGCTAATTTTTACACTTCGATGCGAACGTAACAATTTAAGTTAACCCAAAAGATTACATAACTTTTTTTTTTTTTACGATAAGATGTGAAACTACTTTCCCTCAATCGTTAACCATCTTTACTGGGTGCATGTTGCTAATGTATACGCTAAAATATATGCAGGTAGTTGCAAAGACTTTTTTTCTAAGGTTCTTGAGTGATTAGCATGCTCGCCTCCCACCAAGGCGAACCGGGTTCAATCCCCGGCCGGATCACCGGATTTTCGCAAGTGGGAATCGTGCCGGACGATGCCCTTGGTCGGCGGGTTTTCTCGGGGATCTCCCGTTTCCCCCGTCCTTCATTCCGGCTCTGCTCCATATTCACTCCAATCACCCTCATCGGCTCTCAAGAACTCGCTGTTAAGAGCCGTCCAAATCTCTTCACTCACTCTAAGGTTGTTTTTGCAAAAGTGCACGCTTTATCGCGAACGGCCTTTGCAGGGATGGGTGATGGAACGACTCGTCACTTTCGCTCAGAGGAGCGTCGATGTTAGCAGAGGGGCTGGCACAGATCGCTCGAGCCCGGAACCTCCCGGGTGCCGGGAGGGGGGGGGGTGCAAATAGGAACCACGACCCGTTATTACGTTTGCCTGGATTCGCTTCCCCTGGTTAATTCCGCGCGGAAAGGGAACATGCCTTTCGCCGTCGCTGACGGGCCGCGCGCGCGATAATTTCGGGCGATCCCGACAGGGGAAGTACGGTCGGCGGCGTAATTATCGGGCGTCTGTCCTCCCTCCCCCCCCCCCCTTCAACCCCAACCCTCAACTCCGGATAACCGTATCGGAATTCGATTTCCTTGCCCGTTTGTTGTCGCCCATTAAGAACTAACCGGCTTATCCCGGGGAGGCTAACCCCGGACTACCAGGAGGCCCCTTCGACGCGGGCCATGGCGCGGTCATTAAAAAGCTATCAGGGATTTGTGCGGCGGATGAATTTGATTGCTGGAGAATGCGCGTGTGTTGTTTTCGGGCTCTCTCGTGCAATCCCCAACCCCCCCCCCCCCCCCATTTCCGCTACCTCCAGACACGTTTGTCACTTCCCCTCGTTCCCCTCCGGCCATGGACCAAGCCTCGGTGATTATCGGTGATAATGAGAGCCGGAGGCTGCCCCATTGTGTTTCCGCGACCGGCAGAATGGAGCCCGCACATGCGCTCGTGTCTTCTGCGCCGTTCTCTCACTGAGAGAGACGTTTGTTTGAGCCAACAAAGCGTTTGTTTGTATATGGCCAAATAGCTGATTCACACAAATATTTGGTTGTCAGGCAGATTTCGTTTGCACAACCAAACGGGGTCTGGTCAGTTTAAGTGTGTATTTTGGTAAGCGAACGAAATTTGTTTTGTTGTATTTGAGATATTGTTTAGTCAACAAAAGATTTCGCTAGAGGAGCTACGTACAGTATTTGTTTGGCCATATATTAGTTAGTTCAAGTAAACCTTTCTCTCGGGATGGCGGAGAAAAAAACTGCATCCGCTGTGCGTAAATTTGAACGTTTTTCCGATGATAGATCACGCAAGTTACGATCGATCTAAAATAATTTATTTGCTGCAACTCATGATTTGTTGTCGCAAAGGAGTTTTGTGGTTAGATTTTAAGCCACTGCGCAGTATGTTTGCCATGAACAAAATTGTTGTTTGATCTTAATGGCGACGATAACCTTTCAAGGTCATTACAGTAGATCAGCAGCATTATTTCTAAAGGCTGTTCACGATAACGTGAGCACTTTTGAAATCAACGTTAGAAAAAAGTCACTGTCCCTACCTGCATATATTTTAACGGGCGACCTGAGTGACATGCGTCCGGTAAAGTTGGTAACGATGGAGGGAAAGTAGATCCATATCTTAACGTCGAATAAGGAGGGCTAGGTAACCATTTGTGGCAGTTTAAAATATTTCTTACACTTTTTGTTCTTTTTAACGCGTCAGTGTGTAAAAATTAGCAGATTTATAAAATGTTTACTTTTATAATAACTTCGCAGTTTCACTCGACCGACACATGAATAAAGTTATGAGGCCCATGGCAGTGTTAATTTTACATAACGCGTAAGAATGCACAACATGCATTTAAGTAGATCTTAAGCAGGGCTTTCAAAAGTTCTTATTTCACCGTGAACAGCCTATAGTAAAGTCATTTACCATTATTTCGAGGTTAAACCGTACTGTTAATGATCAAATTAATTTATTGTGTAACGTGGCATTAGTCCCATTACAGGTACGATTTTTTTTTTTAATATTACTTAACCATTATTTTTTTTTAGCAAGATTTCTATACTGTCAACAAAACAAGCTCAAAGAAATAATTTTCTTTGATATATAAAAACATTTCAGTGAATTTTTTTTCACGGTGTGTGTGTTCCCGAAATGCAAGAGTCCATGCCCGATCAACGACCTGTTTCAACTCATTTATCCGCGTCGCGTTTTCCCGAAGTAGCAGCCCGTAAATTCTTGTGCCGACCCATAAACATTGCAAATTGTTCTAATATTTAATAAGTATTCCTTTCTCCAAGGTTTCTTGCAAAATTCAAGTAGGATATCTATTCCTATCGGAAATAAATTGTACTATTCGAGGAGACAAGCCCATAATTAATATACCAGTCCATTATTTGAAACTCAATTTAAAGTTACGTATTTAAAATTGTGCACTTGAGAAAGGACATGGCGTGATTTAACTGCCTAACAATATTAAAGATGTATTTATGCCGTAATTTGTTGCGTGCTACGTGCACGAGACTGAACAAAACCGTTACTTTCTGAGCATTGTTGCAGGTGCGATGAATCTAAACAACAGCCAAATATCAACAGTGTAAACACATGTAACTGTCTTTTCTGCCTTGCCAGAGTTATGTTTTCGAAAATGCAACAGGAAAGGAATTAATGGGCAACAGTGCGCAAGTTCAATACAACTGCAAAATCTCCGTAGACGTATTTCATTGGCTGATTTATTCATATCATTTTGTATTTACGTCAAACGTTATTTTTTTTTTTTAGAGACTATACGTAACGAAATTTCATGTAAACAGAAATATATTAGGTGTACAATTTTATTGTAGATATTTTTCGAAATCTTGCCTTAATTTTAAGTTGCACATGTAAGAATATAAAGTAATAAAACAGTTTATATATATATATTTTTTCGTCCTTTTTCAGTTATTGTCAATTTCTGTTAATTTTGAGATTAATAATACAGGATAGTTAGCTACAGTGGCGTCTTTATGTCTTTATACGTGCATTCGTTTAACTCATGTCATTGTTTTAGTGTACACTAAACCAATTTTTTTCCACTTTAAATGTTATTTTTAATATCTTCGTGTGCTTCTAACAGAAAAATTGTTTTTGCCGGTTATTACAACCAGTTCATACAGTTGACACGTTGAGGAAAGTTTGAAATAAATACAAAATTATTGATATTTCTTCTACCGTTGCAGTCTAGAAATTAGTAGGCACTGTCTTGAAATTGGGATGGGACTCGTTTGGGAGAGAAAAAAATATAGTGTCTTAGATGGTCCTGGTAAGGATGGAACCCGTGGCCTTGCGAAAGTGGAACAGGCATTTTAAACGCTTGCCGAGCAAACTGTTTCTGCTGTAGTGATCGGGGTTCGGAAACACTCGTCGATCGTCACTCCTGAGTTGGTTTGGTTGGATCTTCGTCATCCACGGGGGGTGAGTTGAGGTAGGACGCACCAGCGACTCGCCGAGAGCTGGCGTGCAATGAAGTGAGGATGGAGCAATGGTGGAATGCATGGCTGGGGGAACAGAGGGAATTTTCAACCTCCCAACTGTGGCCTGTCCGCCCGATGACGTATTGTTATTATTATTATTTCTCTATATGGTTATTATTGTTCGCATCTATTTGTTTTGTGTGTTGTTTTTGTTTGGTGTGTTCCTCACTGTTGGTTGGCACAATAATCTTTAAATTAATTAATTTTTTTTTTTTTTTTTAAGTTTTTGTCTGTATAGGTGGCGAAGTTAGGCTTTCGCCATCTCTTACACTTAAGCACTTAACGTACATCAATGTGTAATAGACATGAAATTGCACGACTGGGTTATCTATCCTAAAAACACAAACATACAATAAGAATTACATAAAAAGTTACACGACAAAACCATTAAAAATAAGTTGAAACGAAATGTTGTTTTTCCCTTTGGTAAACATTAACTCAGAAAGAATTAAAATTGGAGTAATAATAATAAACATCAATTTTAAAACACGTAGAAGAGAAATTTTAATCTGTATAATATGCATATTTTTACATTATTTAATTCTATATATGAAGAAAAATGTGAAAAAAACCTTACAGTATAAGAACCTAAGTAAAACGATGAAAAATAGGTGGGAATGGGTGGGGGGATGACCACATTAGCCTAACCACGGTCGTAGAATAAAGGTCTGGACACTCGTCTATCTAACAATGATAACGAAATGACGCTCTTATCGACTGATTTAGTAGCCGCAGATCGCTGCAAGCAAACTAGTGTTGTTAGCGTTGCTGGTATAGGGATAACACCGTAGAGATAAGAATGTCATTTTTCCCATTTTAAGGAAAAATTGCAATTCCCCTCCCCCATGTCAACAGCACTACTTCGGTAGCAGCGATCTGCGGCTGGGTAAATGAACTAAATGGGTCAATAAGGGCGTCAATGTTTCAAGTAAGTGTCCAGACCTGTCTTCTACGGCCGTGAGCCTAACTAAGGTTACTTCTACTACAGGTTTGGAAGATCACTGTTAATAGTTTAACAAAGGGAAATTTTTGCAACTAGGTAAGCACTAGTGTCGGAAAGCTACCACATTTTATCTATTTTTGACGTTAATAAATAGTATTATTGCAACAATCGTAAATCATATAGAACATTACTTCTTAACCAAGTAAAATATTTCTCTTTTATTAATCACGTGTCTTAAAATTTTAACTAAAAGTTACCTTTTGGAACACTGCACACCTAGCGGTGTCTAGTTTCCCTATGCCAATCTCTCCCACGAGAGATTTTTTTTCCTTCCTAACCTGAGTTGAATAAAACCTTAGCCTAACTCAGGAAACATATTAGCGGCGTCTGGCGAAAATTCGCGCGTGACCCGGGCGGGGATCGAACTCGGGGCGGCCTTGGTGCGTGAGGTGAGCTACGGTGCGTGAGCGGCTAGCCTGCTCGCCTCCCGCCAAGGCGCGAACCGGGTTCGATCCCGTGACGGTTCACTCCGGAAATTTCGCAAGCGGGAATCGTGGGCGGACGATGCCGCCGCTGGTCGGTGGGTTTTCTCGGGGATCCCCCCCCCCCCCGGGCCATTTCATGCAGGCGCTGCTCCACTCTCGCCTCATTTCACCCTTATCGGCTCAGGTCTCTTCGCTCACTCGCTGGGTGCGGGAGGTGCTTGCCACCGTGCACCGGCGGCCCCTCGCCACATGGGTGCTATGCCTCCCCGGGTACAGTGGATGTTCAGGCCGTGTCCGAACTCAGGTATATACTTGACTACTTGCATCCTTGCATACTTCACTTACCCTTGGCTCCAAACTTGATGAGTTCGGACAGGCAAGCTTGTTGGCTTCGGTGCCAGTTATTAGCCAGTCAACCACTTTAAATGTTCATGTATTCCGACTAAGAATTTGCTAATTGCCGAAGGTTTTAGGGGTTAAATAAAGTATTAAATAATATTTAAATTTGATTTACATTAACATTTACTGTCTTGCAGTATTGTACGTATGTGCAATTTGGTTTACTTTCTTATCTTAGCTTCTGTATGTTAGGAACATAGGCCTAATGCCAATTTATTGCTTAGACGGTATTTTGAGGTGAAAATTGCGATAATTATTTACTCAGTTCAAAATGCTATGCCTACGAAGTAGTAATGTTGCCCTATTAAACATTAAATCAAATAATTATGTCGGAAATCAATTGTATCCTACTAATTGCTTCTCAAAATGGCGGCACATATTCCGCAAGTATGCGAAAGCTCTACAACTTCGATTACTTGTATACTTCACTTGCAGTTCGGACAGCACTTAACGACTTCACTTCCGGGGACAGGTACGTACAAGTACGTACTTCAGGGGAATTCGGGCACAACCTTAAAAAGGGAGGGGCAGTGGAGGCTCAGTCTCTGGGTAATGGGGGGGGGGGGGGGTGGTACGGGGAGGGGTTGTAGGGGAGGCACAAGCTGCCCAATTACGGACGCAAGGCCCGAGTCCCCGGGAGACGCAGCGGCGCACAGCTGCGATTAATTAGTCGCGAGGCGCACGCGCCTCCTGTTAATGATGTGGTTCTTCTCAACTTCGACGTCTCGTTGTCTGAGCGCCTGCTCCTGGTTTCGCTCCCCCTCATCGCTGCACCTTTACTTTCCCCACCAGGAGCGCTACTGTCGCCGACCGCTTTTCCTCCGCGTGGGGATAAAAAAAAAATCATACACGAGTCCCTTTCCGAGGCGCGTCCCACGCGTAAAGGTCGGTTTACGACGGAAAACGCGTGCGTAATCAGAATGAAAGAGGATAGGCTGTTCACGATAGAGTGAGCACTTTCGAAATCATCGTTAAAAAAATGTCACTTCTCCTGCCTGCATATATTTTAACGGGCACACTGAGTGACATGTGCTCAGTGAAGTTGACAACGAAAGATTGAAAGTACAGTAATTCCATATCTTAACATCGAATTAAAAGTGTTATGTAACCATTTGTGATAACTTAAATTATTTCTTTCCCTTTATATTTTTTTTAATGCATCGCATGTTTGTAGAATGTTTACTTTTCTAATAATTCCACAGTTTCACTTGACCGACGCATGAATAAAGGGATGAGGCCCGTGGCAATGTTAATTTTACATAAGACGGCAGAATACACAACGTGTATACCGTAAACAGCCTATAGTTTCCAGAAACCATCCATGATCAACGCGTACGTGTCATGTAGGAACATGCTGGACGCATAAATGCGTATATGCCTTTCACGGTAAAGTGAACACTTTTTTCATCCTAGTTACTTTTCCTTGTCAGCCATTTTTTAATCCTTTAATCACCTTTCTCAATAAATATTGCAATGTAGGTAATAAACACGGTGAGCATATTTCACCACACTCGGAATTTAACCTCTAAGGCAGTAATAAAATATTTATTGACTATTATCTCAACAAGTAAATGCCGTAGTCTTCAACCTTATTGTAGAGACTGAGCTAGATACATAATTTTGTATTCTTTCTCGAATAATGTGTTGTAAATATACAGTACTAGCTTTTTGCCCACGGTTCCGAGCGTGTATACTACACCCAGAGGTACTACATATTTTCCTTTACCAAAGGATCTGTTTTATGTGTCTACCAAGTATTTCTAGTTGTAGCGCTACTGAAATATAATCAAGTTGCTGTAATTGATTTAGTGAATAAAAACTCAGGTTTGCTGGAGAACCAAATAAATGGCCTCGCCACTGTTATAACATGAGATTTTGACAGTTCTCTAAATAATTCGCAAATTTATAGGTTGAAATTTGTTTCGCAAAAAGAAATAATGTTGAAATACGGGGATTGGTTACTGTGCAGATCCAACGGGCACTTTATCCCATTCAACACTATATCGACAAAGACGTGTGTAATTATTGACCGTGGCATATAATTCAGGTTGCATTTTGCAAAGTTATCTGCAAGTTTAATTTCCGCAGTAAAAATAGGGGGGAATTAGAGAATATGTTGATTGTATTCGTTTAGATAACATAATTTAGTAAAAATACTATTAAAAAATCTAATATAATTTATATTTATTATATATTATATATTATATATTGTATGTTATGATTGCATATTATCAATTATGTATTACGTATAATATTATTTATATTTATTATAATTTAATATTATTAAATAATTTAATAAAAAGCTGTGAAAAATAATCGGTAGGTGTGGGAATCTGTTAACACTGGGGTCTTGAGAGCCGATGAGGGTGAAGCGAGATGAGTGTTGATCAGTGCCGGAATTTAAAGACGGAGGAAACCGGAGATCCCCGAGAAAACCGGCCAAACATGCGGCATCGTCAGGCACGGCTCCCACGTGAGAAAATTCGGAAGAGACCCCTCCGGAAACCGTATCCGGTTCCCCTTGGTAGGAAGCTATCGCTCTAGCCGCTGCGCCACTGCGGCCCCTGCGGCCCCGCGAAACAGAAATGTGTATATTCTCACAGTACTCTTAATGGAAGCGTTTCTAGGGAGGAAGTTTGTAAAATGAATTTTCTTTCATATTAACATCCTGAATTTCGTTCAAATTTCGATCGTTTATGAGTATACTCCTTAACCTCTGATACGAGTAAACTTTCACTGACCTGTTTTTCAGCGAGCAGAAAACTCATTTCACTTCCATCTAAACTGCAATTAAAAGACTCGGAAGAATAACTGTGTTCGTTAGCGTTCGTTTTCATTCAGTTGAAAGTTAACAATAAACAATTATAAACAGCGTTAAATAAACAGATCTGCATTAAATAAACACACAAACTGCACTAAATAGCATCATCGCCCAGAAAACCTAGTAGGATACCAGAAAAGGAAAAATTATCTATTAGTATTGGTTTTTCGAACGATCTTACTAGTCGAGACTTCATACACACGATCGGAAATAAAATTTCACCGATTCCAAAATGTCTGCACGTCGGGGTCGCTTCATGTACGACACGCACTAGACGTCCGTCAATCTAATCTAAATTATTACCCATTTTCATTTTAAAACGTACTCTTTCATCACGTGCTCGTTTCCTTTTGTGAACCAAGCCTTGGGCACAGCACCTCGCTATTGATCCCGTGCTCATGTATTGCACTCTAAGAAATAATTACGAAATTTACCATGCAAATGAATACGCTTAGTGAGAAATCGAGAATGGTAATTTTTTTTCCCCTATACATTCATAGTAGAGTTCGTACATTTGCTCAGGAAAGAGTCAAAAGCGTGCAGGGAAGTTCCCAACTCTGTATAGTAGCGACGCTGAACATTTCTGTATCGCTTGATGTGTGGTATGATTTAACATGCAGACCAATACAGTATAGGAAGTTTGTCAGAAAATTGTTTACAGCGTGGGTGTCTTCTGTGCGGTGCTTCAGAGAACGGAAATATTCGCCATATAAAGTTGCGATTACGCCAACAGATATTTGTGTAACCGATGTAGCAGATTTTGATTGCAAGAATAAAATTTACGTATAGTTGAATAATTATTTGCGAGCGACTCTTATACGTGGTGTAGCATAGCTCAGAATGGCCCTGTTTTTTTTCCCCCTTGAACCGCAAGGTTGTAAATAAAATCCGAAATGAATTTGATCATTATTTATTTTCTATTCGACATGGAACGTACAAAACGGACAACGAAATATAACTGCGATCTTACCCATGCCATGCCAGTTAAGGGCTTTAACACTGCAAATTTCGAAAGTTCTCCTAACTTTCATGCTTTAACCAGAAATCCTCATACAGTGCCTGCAGTGGCAAACTGAAATTCGTCATTTACTGAGTTTGAAAACGGACTTCGCAAAGTCCTGTTTTTTTTTTTATCTACATCTGGTCCACAAAGTCCAAGTTTGTGGGACACGGTGATTTCCCACCCACAAATCACCAAGCAGACCCCGAAGTCTTAGATCACGGCATGATTAGTTTTTTTATCTGTTCCCTCCAGTGTTTTCAGTAAACAAGAAGTTGGAGCGAGCGCCGGGAGACTTTTTATAGGTTATCACGCATCTGGAAGTTCGAGCTGGGGTCTCGGAAGAACTGCTTACGTTGCTCGTCTTGGAAGGAGCAGCGCCATCAAGCGTTCTACGATATCGGCACGAGAAGGGTCATCCTGGCGCCAATTTTTTTTTTTTCGCCCCAAGTTCAGCCGTAAATTTCCGGCTCAGCTTCGGGAAGAATTCCTGCGCGGGGGCGTACCCCTCTTATCGCTTCGAACGTTAGTTCAGCACTGAAGTTACCGCGCCGACACCGCGACGCCGCGAAACGAACAGCCACATGTTGCTGAGGCCATATATGACGATGCCTTTTTTTTTTTCGGTATCCGAAATACATTTGCATAAGGATCACATACATGTAAATATTTGTAGTCGAAAGATTATAGTCTTCGAAATATAGCACCGAAAACGTCGAAAATTTCGTAATATGGTAGACTAAGGTCGCCATTACAACTTTGCGGCTACTAGTTGCCTGCTACACTGGTCGACGGGGAAGCCACGGCGGCTGAGCGGTTAGCCCGCTCGCCTCTCACGAAGGTGATCCGAAGGCGATCCGGGTTCAATCCCCGGCCGGGACACTCCGGATTTCCGCATGTGGAAATCGTGCCGGACGATGCCGTTGGTCGACGGGTTTTCTCGGTGATCTCCCGTTTCCCCCGCCTTTTCATTCCGGCGCTGTTCCATACCCACTTCAATCACCCTCATTTGCTCTCAAGACCTCGATGTTAAGAGCCCTCCAAATCAACTCACGTTAGTCGAGAATACATCACCAAGTAATGAAAAACTATTACTAACTGTTCCAACATGTGTCTTACCTTCCGTTTTGTCCCTGTCGATATTTCTAATAATTCGCACAACACACGGTAACAAAAAAAACTACAACACAACGAACTTATTGGGGTTATGCGGCTGTCAGTCATCAAGGGCCCGATTTTTGAAACTATCGAAATTATTTATGTAGAGGAATGACGTCATTGTGCTACCGGAATGTCTAAAGCGAACTTTTGGACACTCGATAGCGGAATTACATACTGGAATCAAGCAATGAAGTGTCGAAATGGTTCCGACAGTAAGGCAGACGTCGGAATTGTCATTCTACTTGACACCTAGGCATTTGTCTTTTAATACCATTGTGTGATGTAGGATACTTTAAAATATACACTCTCTTGAGGTTTGCTAAAGATATGACTAATAAAGTAGAGAAAAACTGTTGCCACACATCACATTATAGCGGCGTTGGAAATATCTGTGAGAAAATCGTCTAAACAAAATTAAGTTGGTACTTAAAAACTGGAAGATTTGCTTCGAATATTATGCAAAAAATAAAATGAAACTGCTGAAACATAAAATAAATAATGAAATGTGAGAACTTTCTTATTGTTTATAGTCTAGCTGGAATGTTAACCAAAATTTTGTAGTAGTTTATTTATACCAGAAAAATATAAATTGTAAAAGTATAGGTATTGAATTTGCTATTTTCATTTGCTTCAGTATTGTTCCAAGCGTTTTACTTTTCTTTGTAGAATAAAGTTACAATAACTTAATTTAATTTAAAAGCCACTTAGATATACCTTTAATGAAAGTTATCCCTATCTAACGGCGACATGTGGTAACAGTAGACAGTAGAATAAACTTGACGAGTTTGGCGCTAGGCCTGAGGGGGGGGGAGCATCCGAGCTGTTCATGCTCTGTCATTCCTGTCCCCCGGCGGCCAAGTAAGACTCTACGTCAGCAGGCAATCCACGTAGCTTCTCGTAGAACAGCAATCATGGTACGGATTTTCTCAAGACACCGTCACAATTCGAAACTACGAAAAATAATCACTTTTGACAGAATGTTGTCTTCATTCATCTTTGTTAACTTACAGTTGATATAACTGTATAATAGTTCACCTCCTGTTTTTAAATTGTTTAAAATAGTTGCACCGTGCGTTGTAAAATCTGAAAAATAATTTGCAGTGAGGGAACTAGAGATCGAAAAGCTTGATCTGGTCTGAAAACACGAATTATATTTTTGAATGTTACTTCAACTCAGATCCACATAATCCTGCAGAACTACTGTAATTACACCGGTATCTACTGTTCGGCGCAGGATTGAAGCATCTCCCGTAATATCAACCGCTGTCGGCCAAAGGAAAATTCCATTATACAGTACGGTACAGAGGTTAATTACGGTAAATCACATTGTTCGGCGTGGAATTTTGTATTTCGCGCGCGCATCGATTTCCCCCCCCCCCCGGGACGAAACCCATCAATGGGGTTGGCGGAAAGGAAGGGGGGGGGGGGAGAAAATTATTCGGAAATGCCGCAGCCGCGTGCTTTCAAATCCTACCCCTTTTTCCCCTCACGCGCTACTTTTGTGCGATATTTTGCCCGTGCGTCCGCGGGGCTGCTCGTGTTTATCTGCAAGGGCCTTAGGCCGATGCGATGCTGGCTGTGCGTGGGGTTTTGCTATCCGACTGTGACCTCTGCTGACATGCCGACTCATTAGTCATTGTCACCGAGTGCTCCATATCTGCTCCGGCTCCACAATCAACGTCAAAACCAACTCTTTCCCCCCCTTCATCAGCGGCCTTCCGCCCGTTCCTGCTTTCAAATTTCACCCCGATACGAATCTTGTTTTACGACCCCTGCGTGGTTTTTTTTTTTTTTTTTTTTTTTAAGCTGTCCCCAGCCCCCGCTTTGGAATGACGCAGATTCATCTCCCGAAATATTTTTTTGTCAGTGTCGCATGCAGCACTCCACACAGCCTTCCCTTCCCCCCCCCCCCTGCGACACCCTCATCCTCCCTGAACATCGGAGCGTTGGTTCCAAGCCAACCCTCTAACCTCCATCCATCCTTTACTCATCCAAACGAATCTCTCCCCGGCCACCCCACCGCGACGCGCTGCCAACTATCATAACAGATAGCGCTCGCAACTTTGTTGTGTGCCGACTTTTGCGAAGCCCCGTGGGGAAGAAATCGCCCAACAACCATGAGACTCTTCAATCATCGTGTTACCAATGTTGGAATCGCTGGCAAGGACTATCCGCGTTGAAATGAGCACTAATGAAAGCCCTGCTTAGGGTCTTCTCTGATTACATTATATAGTCTATTCGCGGTTTCTTCACGCTAAATATGCCATGTATCACAAGTATGTTATATTTGTGTTAGCATAAAATAACCTTATTTTTGGTTTAGGCCACGATCCATTTCTACAGTTTTTGCTAGAATTAATTTTTTTAACCCAAACGGGTGCCGATATTGTAAAATCCTCGTACAATTTGGTTACAAATTGTTTTATGGTGTATTATAGTTTTTCCAACACAAAAATGGTATAATTTTAATTAAATATTGAATAAACAAAATTATCGTTAATTAATGACTTGGATAAAAGTATACCTTTTTTCGCATTGAAAAAATTTGACTACATAGTAAAAACAATTCTAGCAAAATTGTAAGAGGATTTTACAATATCAGCTCCCATTCGGATTCATAAAATTAATTCTTGCAAAAGCTGTAGAAATGGGAGATCGTGTTCTTAAGGTATGCGGTGCACCGTCTCTTCAGTATGATTTTATAGAGGCGGAGGAATATCCTGAAAGTAGAACTTTAGCAGGGCTTCAGAAAATTTGGAAGTAACTGTGACAGAACTATACATTGTATCCTTCCACCTGTAGATATAACATTGCCGTTGGCTTTATCATTTTATTCATGCACCATCCAGGTGTTAGTCATGTAAATGTGTTCCTACAATGAACCGTAGCAAACGAATGCGTAATAAACTTGCGTTACAGTAACGGAAATAAACTTGCGTTATAGTAACGGAAATAAACTTGCGTTATAGTAACGGAAAGAAAACAGCGGTTTCTTCTTTCATCTCATTGTTTATTTTCTTCTCCACTTTACTGTGACGTCGTTCATCGGAATAATGTAGTTCACGTCTTTGGAGTCTGTTTAACATACTTTCGAACGTGTACTGAACTATTTGCAGTTCTGCCAAGTAATTTTAAAAACATATTCTTTATATATGGTGATTTTTTTATGTAGTGCCGCATCGCAAATTTTGATTCCAGTTTGCGACAGTAACTTCAATTTGCATTCATTAGCTTTTTCTTTCATTATACTAATTTAAATTCTAATTATTTTTTCATTTCAATCTTTGTTTTTGATCACAGTCATTAGCTCCTGCGATCTGCAGCAGTTATAATTTCTAAATATTTGATATTCAATTGAATCCTAACTCATTATGATTTGCTTTCATCACGTGCGTATTAATGAAAAATCCGCGTCACTTATTATTACTTTCACCTTTTCCGCAATACGCATATTCATAATTTTTTTTTTTTTGCCCCGCTGCTTCGATGACAGCACTGTTTTTTTTTTCTATCTGTTTTTCACTGAAACAAAAGCCGCACGTTATTCTTTCGACGGGTAAAATATTCAAGCCTTTGTGCGGCAATCGATGGGTTGTTTGAACGGCTGTGATTTCTGGCGTTCCGGCGGTTCGCTTTGTTTCGCCGAACGAGGGCTTGTGTTGCGGTTACCGCGGTAGTAACACAAAACGTAAGCACACAATGCCAATGGAAATGTTCGTGTTCTAAGGCTTACGTGGTGAAAATGTTGGTGTTACTGCTGTACGTCTTCCACAAGAGTAGCCTCGTAAGGTTTATTTTACTATAAAAATAATGTTTGTGCTGTTCACGGCTCCTTCCAATTCTCCTGAAGCCCTGTTAGAGCTGTGCTTCCAGGATATTGATCCACCTCGTGTGAACAGAGCTTAACCAAGTATAGAAAATTGCACCGAAGCGACAATGCACCGGATTCGTGCGCAGTCAATGTAATAGTATGTATAATGCATTATAACTATTTCTTTCCATGCGCTACCAAACACACCTATTTTCCCCCTGTTTTCGTTCATATTAATTGTAAATTAAATATTATAATTTGTGGATATAAAATAAGTATAAATTAAATTCAAATTAAAAATAAGGTACTTTTATGTTAACACATGTAATACGTGACATATTCAGAAAACAACTAAACACGTCATACATGGAATACTTTTTCAAATGTTTGATCCAAAAAGTGTGAAGAAACTGCGAATAGACTATATGTGAAGTTTCCTCAGTTCTATTTTATTGTGCGCTTGCTACTTATTGCAATATGATCCAGCCTGCGGGCCATACCTGTACGTTTTGTATTATGGGCTGTAGTAAAGAAACGAAGCGCTTGCGGGCCTATGTTCATATTTATTTTTTTTTTCATCCTCTAGATGTGAGGAATCTTTCCCCGAAGTATCGATATGCAATTTTGCAGCATTCTGTATAAGCAAGCCTCAGATGCTTGTTCATTGGCTGCCGCTCCAGAGAGTAGACAGTGTTACTGTCAGATCCCTGCTGCTTCCTTGACCCAAGGAGACAGCAAGGCCTAATCTAAAAGCAAACCCAAAATGTGGTGATCTGACCGGAAAGTAAACAAATGGCAAAAGCCAACGCTAAAAATATGTTTTTTTTTTCAAGTGAGTCAGGTATATTATTTGCCGAGCTAAGTTAAAGAAAACATGAAGTGCGCAGAGAGTTATTTTTATTCATTTATTTTCTTTTCCTTGGTATGCAAAACATCAATAGAAGTATAATAAACATTGTGTAAACTTATTCTGAGAAAAGACCATTTACGATATCACAAAAATATATTGTGATAATAGATCTCCTTTGAAACCTACTATGTTTTCTAACATTCTCCATTAAAAATACATCTTTGACAATCTCTGTTACAATTCACGTTCTTCAAAAAAATGCTATCCACTTACATGGATTCAGGTACTGATATGCAAATTGTTGAACAAACTTTAAGCCCATATTAACTTATTAAAAACATCATAAAAGGGCACTTCACGCCTTCGGGCAAGTGTCAAAAATATTTCCAACATGGAAAAAATATATATTTGTATATACTCAATTTCATGACAAAAACAATTCACTGGCTATATACGGCCAACCAAAGGCCAATTCAAAATGTTTAACCTGAATTCTAAATTAATTTGTCTAACCCTCATTTTGACTGGGTCTTGCTTGACCAAAGCTCTCTTTTTTTCTTTTAAACTTTCATTTAATTTGCACAAGAAATTCATAAGTGATTATCACCATCTTGCCATTTATTACAAGTAAATATGGCATTTCAAAAACATATTAAAGTTCTTGAAATTACGGGCTGAGTTATACTTGCCTGCATTTGAATTACATACTTAGCGAAATTAGAATTAACATTTTTCTCCCCTCGCCCACTGACCAAAGCAACTGCTCGCAATTAGAAAGCCGTAACTTTCGGGGAGAAAAATAAAGTATTTTTCTTAGAGAGTCCTCATAAAATTCTATTTGTAAGCAAAACAGATTTTCAAAGTTTTGAGCCCATTTTAGAGGATCTGTCCTCACGTCAAAGTGACTCCATGACCTACTACTTGAAGAGCCTACACTGAAAAAAATATATTTTGTGGCGGCCACAAAAATATTTTGTTGGTATTCACCCTGCCAAATTTTTTGTGGTGTACACAAAAAATTTTGTAGCTGCCACAAAATAAGTTTTCAGTGACCACAAAAGTTCAGGGGGCCACTAAAAACTAATTTTGTGGCAGCTACGAATTTTTTTTTATACCACAAAACGTTTGGCAGGGTTAATACCAACAAAATAATTTTGTGTCCGCCACAAAATATTTTTTTCAGTGTAGAAAGGTATACTGATGAATTACATAACTTCAAGTGTGGTGGCGCTCCCTTGAGGCCGAAATAGTCTGACCCCGAACGAGCAGATGGACAAGACATTTATACTGTTATCTTTCTAATATTTCTCAGAGGGGTGAATATATTCCAAACCCTAATGCGAATTCATTATTTGGCTCTGAAAATACAGAAACCAATAGAATTAAATATTGTCATATTTGGAACTACAGTCGTTGTACTTGGTAGTGGGAGATATCAAAAAGTAATATTCCCTAGAGGGGTACTAGAAATGATCGTCGAGTAAGAGTTCATATTTCTCAACATGTCAAAATAAGGACGACACTGCTTCACTCCAACGGCCGTTTGGACGGGGCACCGACCTTCTGCGCAGATGACGAACGCTCCCGTGCCACGAGGGGGGGGGAGGGGGCGATCACAGCGCTCGGTACCGCTGACAGCAGGAATGGGAACTGCGGCCGCCATAATGTCACTTGTTGATCCAGGCGACGCGTGCACGAAGTTCTTTTTTGGCGAGTGCCGTGGAAAGTGTAGTTTTACTGCCGTGCCGGGCGGCAACACCGCCAGCGAGCAGTACAAAGGTAATCCACTGTGTATAGGGAGTAAAATTTTCAATTTAGTCCAATTTGTTTCACTTTCCACAAAAATGTTCACGTGCGTATAACTGACTGCATACGATGTCGGGTTGCAAGGTTGAATAGGGGGCAGGCCGGAGACATCACAAATCGCGCAGATTTTCTTGAAGTTGTCTCGAAACTCCCACACCTTCCATGCAAGTCTGCTATTGGCTCGGAGTCGATCAGGGCGTGACAAATAATATGTGATCCAATTGCAAATGCCACTTCGGAGTGCACTAGTCCTGAAATGAATTCGCGAAATTTCCTTATCCCTAAGCCCGATTCCTTCCGTCTCCTACTCCGAGAAACTTGATGCGCCTGAATTGACCTCGCGGTCGACAAGACGTTAAACCCTACCTACTTACAGGCTGTTCCCGGTAAACTTAACACTATTGAAATCAACATTTTGAAAATTATAACTGCTCCTACTTGCAGCCATTTCAACGTGTGTACTGACTGGTGGCGCCGAGTAAAGTTGGTAACGATTTTAGGAAAGTAGTCACATTATTAACGTCGAAAGAAAAGATTCAGGTAAACATTTCTGAATACTGAATACCCGTGGTGGTTGAGCGATTAGCCTGCTCGCCTCCCACCAAGGCGATCCGGGTTCAATCTCCAGTAGGGTCACTCCGGATTTTTTGCATGTGGGAATCTTGCCTGCAATGTCGTTGGTAGGTGGGTTTTCTAGGGGATCTCCCGTTTCCCCCGCCCTTTCATTCCGGCGCTGCTCCATACTCACCTCGCTTACCACCCTCATCGGCTCTCAAGACCTCGATGTTAAGAGCCGCCCAAATTTCTCCACTCACTCTTCTGCTATATGTTTTTCATGTATAGCATTCCACTGTTTCCCTTAACCGAACATGAATAAAGTGATCTGTCCCACGGCAACGTTAATTTTAAGTGTGATGGAAGAATACACAGGGTGCTTGGAAGTAGATCTTATGCTTGGCTTTCAAAAGTGCTCAGCTTTACCGTGAATAGCCTATGCCTACCTGCCGTAGTGGCCTATTCGTAACTTGATCCTCTTGAAGGTCAGTATTTGAAAACCGAGTTTGTTTACTCGAGCTACAGTATTGAACTTATATTTCCACGTCTCCCGTCGTTTTGGCTGGGGAGACAATTCGTGACCGCGGTTAGCGAGCGAACGCGTGGGCTGACGACGAGCCGGCCCAACATGGGATATTCGGAAGAGGGGGGAAAGGAGGGGGTTTTCGTGGCGGTTGGTTGGAGAGATGCGGGTTTGGGGAGAAGCGGATTTCGGGTGCAACCCCACTCGCGCGCACCCCAGCAGGTTCGCAGTAAAAAAAAGAGCGGCGCGTGTCTGGACAGCCAATGGCGGTATTTACAGTCGCGGCTCGCAGTAACGGCGCGACCAATTACGGTATTGACATGTCGTTAGCGCGCGTGCGCGCAATTAGTGAATGCCGTGGTTAGTGCGCCGTGGTGCAGATGGCGGGGGACGCAGTCACGTGACCGAAGGGTTGCCCCCCCCCTTTTTTTTAACCAGAATGTTGGTAGACTTCTTATTATCATTATTTTAATTATTTAGGTGTTTCAGTAATGTGTTTTTAGTGTTGGAAATACGTAATGTTTTTGGACTCGTCCAAGCAAATATTATGCAGCGAAATAATGCTTGCTCAGCCGTATTTTAGAACGAAGGAAATGAACTGAGTGGGCAATCAAGTAAATAAACATATACGTTTCATTCCATTATATATTTTGTGGACAGTCTAATTTCTTTTGCCGCCACACAGATGTTTTTTTCATTCAAGCGTGTAATTTTGTTAAATCAACAAAATTGATTTTCTTGTTTTTCAAGTTTTGTTTACTGAACAAAATGATTCGTTTGGACAACTAAATACATTTTTTTGGCCCTATACAAACAAGTATTTTGTCGGCCGGAAAAAAAAAATTTCTCACTGCGCAGTTAGGGTACCCATTTACTCTAATACTGGGGCCCTTTACTAAATTTAGGGAAGGGCAACACATACCCTCGACCCCTGTAGCTGCTACTTCACTCCCTAGTGGAGCAGCGTGTGAGCTGGAGTCTAAAAACACTCAACCGAATTTTAAGTGCAGCATTTAATTCATCCGCGGAAATTGAACCGTGCCGTCGTGTGATCGGACACGTTCAGCTAGATAGCGGATACGGGTGCAATTTGTGCGCGCATTCTGCGATAGCGAACCGCGGGACTATCCCGTGTCGCGCTGATTAAGGCGCCTTATCACCTCTATAACCCCTTCCCCACCGAACGTAATTTTCCACCTCCACAACGAAACCAAAATCGCCTCCGAATGGAACTGTGATTTGTGCCGGATGATGCGCGCGTTCACAGTGATTTACGACCGGTTGTCGCTGATCTGCCCGCGGGAAACGATGGCATAAATAAAACAATTTTGCATATTTTTTTCCCCCGAGAGTCTTTATCTGGTACTCCATTTTGATGAGCTCGTACTCTCCCAACCCCCCCCCCCCTCTCTCTCTCTCTCTTTCTCTCTCTATACTCTGTTTATCTGCTCGAAAACGTAATATCAAATGAATTAGTCTCACTCGTAGCGGGTTACTGGGCAGCCCCGGCGGCGTTCAGCGAAACAAATCGTGTTATTCGTTCCCAATTTACATTTTTCTTTCTTTAACATTAGTTGTATAAAATAATCGATTCTGGGATACCAGGCGTCAGTCGGTGGACACTAGGACCCTACTTAGCATAATTTCAGGCGCCACGCTGCAGACGCCAGGAGCGAGAATTTCCATTTTTTCCCTTTCTCCCGGTCAAAACGTCCGATTTCGCGTACAAAAACGTCATTTTTTCCCTCTTTTCCCTCAAAATTTCCCTAATTTCCCTCCCGCCGCCAGTGGCCATCTTGGCAGCTAGTGCTAATTAGCTTAATCCGGGCAGTTTACTCTTTGCGGCGCCGGTTTACCCAATGCGGTGGAATCGGTCGGAGCTTCTCTCAAAATCGGAGCTTCTCTCAAAATCGGAGCTTCTCATTCCCTGTAGTCATCTTGGTATCACCGACCTATGTCTACCTAGGACAATTGTCGACCAGCTGAGGATGTCGACAATTTTGGTGGCCAGCGCCTCGCCGGTGGCGGTGATGGGGCATCAAGGCATTGCGAACGATCGGATCTCGTGTAACACAGCAGCCTCCTTAAGTGTGTGTGTGTGTGTGTGCGTGCATAACACTTATAAGCATAGTTGGCTATAATTTTCGAACCATTTAAGTTATAGTCACCAAATCCATGTCATAGACATCAGTCACAACAGAATAGGTGACTGTAAGTTACGAAGTGTTTGAGATACAACTATCAAAAATCATAAAACATGCATAACCCCCCAACAACGAGAAGGGAGATGCGGGCATATGTCAGCCTGTATGTCTCCCCGTTCTTACTCACCTCTGTCTCTCCTGTCCCCTCGGTGCCACCGCCTGCCTCCCCCCCCCCCCACACACACACTTCCTCGCGCACTATTCCTCGGCATCTCGACCAGCACACTCCACTCGTCCTTGCCCTCTCTCTATCCCTTGTCCTCCCCCTCCTCCTGACAATCACCCCCCTGACCATACATCCTTGCATGCTCGCCACCGCCCGGCCAGCGACTCGCGCGCCGACACCCGAGCACTCGTGTAACAGAAAGCAGACACCCTTTCCGACCCTCGTGCTCAGGATTACCATCTGCATGTAATCAAATACGACCTATGTCTATGTCCTTATGTCCCCAGCATTATGCCAGGTGAGCCAGAATGTCCTATTTGGTATACAAGCACACTGACTCCTCCAGTGACCTGTTAGACATTATACAATACAAATTCTACTTACACACCATATCGCTGGCATCCATGATGCGACTGACCGCCAAAACGCCACCCACTCACCGATGCCCTCGGCATCCGATCACGACAAATGCGACATCACCACTGAACATATGTGAGGGTCCGCACGATGAAGCCACCCCACTGCCAAGCAACCATATTGGATGTAAGATGCATAACATTATCATGCCCAACGACGAGAGGGGCGCAGGAACAAGTATACCATATAAGAATAGTTGACTGTAAGTTGCGAACTACATAAGACATAGTTGTCAAAAGCATAACATAGGCATCACCTAGATTTTCTTCCTTACTAGCATACTCCTATTACAAGTCGTCCTAGGTGGCCACCATCTTGCAGCCCCACTGACCACCAAACATACACGGACCTTCAATGTATTTACTTACTTCCAGACAATCTGTCAGTACTACCGGCAGTGCACTCGTGAGCTATGTACCAAAACAGATGTATGTATGTATGTATGTAATGAGATGTCACTTGCAATGAATACACAGTCATCGCTAGACAGCCGAGTCCACACACATACAACAACACATGCTAGAACGATAAGCTTCATATTACGAAATGAAGTATCATCTACCTTAACTGGTGTAGCAGTGAATACTCGTAGGCCATGAGTACATCTCATCGTCGTCATCGTATTCGTCATCGATGTGACATCGCTGGAAGCAGAGACCACAATATCTGGTCCTGCCTTTCTGTGCACGATAGATAGCGACCAAGTACTACATCCCCACCACCTCCCCCTTGACATTGTACTTACCAATATACTTATGGAAGGAACCGATGCATGTACCCTAAACCAACCCCGAGGTATCGCAAATTCGATTCATGTAAAGATGCATCGCTCTGTGTGCGTTCTCATGTCCACTAGAGTACATGAAACGAAAAAAATACCTACCAACCCTTACGTGCGTATTCCACAAGCGACGGATAGACAAGACCATACATTGTATGGCATTCCACAAAAGTCATGTAAGCCCACCACTAATATTAAATTTTCGGGTTGACCGAGCAGCCTAAGGCACCTGATATAAGCTCTGGTACCAGTAAAAGGGAGTGTGGGTTCAAATCCCTGCACCTGACGCATTTTTTGTATCTTTGTTGTTTCTGTACTCTACTCGAATAAATGTGGTATCCTAGGTTTGGTTTCTGTTAAGAGCACATGCAGACATTCGTCGGTCCCACTGCCCATGAAGATACTAACATGACAGTCATACTCTGTCTCCAACCTGCACTCATGTACCTAGCCTTTTGCAATTTTTTTGCAGTTACAGACAGTGATACATCAGGTAGTTTGATGTAATTTCCGAACTGTTTGAGATACAACTAGCAAAAATCATAACATGAGCCTACACACACACCAGTATCTCCGATCTGCACTCGTGTACCGAAGCAGGTAATAATAGCAAGAATGGGTCATGGCGGAGTCAGGGAGGGGTCACCCTGCCCTGTAATACGGGCCTCCCCCACACACACATGCCCAAGCGCACACACACATACAATGAAAATGATGTGAGACCACTCTGGTCAAACAACCCCCCTTATGAACCGACCGAAATGAAATCATCGCCCACGACCAGAACGCGACCTACACACTTGTGTACCGAAGCTTGTAATTACAGTTAGTCATACCCTGTATCGAACCTTCAGTGTACAACGATCATACTCCAACCCGCGTGCATGTACTGAACATTCAATGCTCACAGTTAGTCTGTACCCTCCTCCCCAAACAACTGAGGACCTACCTGCAATTGTCATGTACCTAGACTACAATGTGCATCACATAATCAACCATTGATGATTCTAGACAACTGAGTACAATCAAATTAGACATGGTGAGCAAGGAGACATCACACATATTGCAACTATGTACGTACTCTGTTTGTAGAGCAGAAGACCCGTAGGTCGCTGCATGAACTCACTGGAAACTCAGAGCACAATGATCGCTCTGTCTTTCCGTGTACGGTATACATTACCAACTAAGAAGGTACATCACAACCACTCTGTGTCAAAATGCACGTACTTCAAAGTAACTATTGCATGTGGCCTGACGACGATGGTGTATGGTCCTTGAAAAATTAAGGTATCGATCGTTCGATTCCTATTGAGAGTGTAGCTGACACGTCTGCAAACAATCGTTCGTCGTCAGTCTCACTGGCTATGAAGACGAGCATGTAGCAACCATGACAGTCATACTCCATCTCGGACGTGCACTCGTGTACCGAACCGTTGCAATTACAGACAGTCATACTCTGACGACCTTACCTGCACTCATGTACCGACTGAGCCTTTTTACACTTACAGTAAGCCATACTCAGCCAGCCCTGCCCGAATCTTCAATGCATGTACCAAGCCTTTGCAATTACAAGCAGTCATACTCTGCCGACCCTGGCCGAACCTTCAATGTATGTACTTACGAAATATACCAAGATTTTGAAATTATAAGCAGTCGACCTTTCCCGAAACTTTAAATTATGCACTTAGACTGTTTCCGTCCAGCATTACATGTTCAGCCACTATAATAACTGTGATGACGTGTTTACCCATAGTGACAAGTCTCGAACCCAGGTCCCTACAGACAGCTGCTTGCTCTCCACAGTCAAGTTTCGCCTGCTAGAATGCACAAAAGGCAAAAAATAGTTATAAACAAAACATAGTAACGAGCACATCATGCAAAGAATATTCATCACAAATACCTGCAGTCATAGGTCACACACATACACATACACACAACACTTTGACAACCCGAGGCACGAACCAAGTAAGGAGGTATCAAACACATGTCAACTCTGTATGTACTCTGTTCATAGATGATGCAGAGCAGAGGTTTTACCTTAACGAGTGTAGCTGTTTCAGAAGGCCTGCAGGGCACGAACACACATCATCGTCGTGAATTCACTGGAAGCAATGACCGCCTTGCCTTTCCATACACGCAATACATTACTGATATGTTCGCCAGCAGACAATCGTTCGTCGGAGGGGGAAAGAAGGTCCCATTGCCAAAAAGTTTCGAAGAGACATCATCTTCAAGCCTTAACCATACGATGCAAGCAAAGTTAATGTACCTTGCATGCACACATCAGGAAGTGTTCGAAGGAAGACTAAGTTGGTCGTGTACGAGTGTAAAGACACCAATTTCACAGTCAGCATTCGAGACATCGCAAACTAACATGCCATGTTCGTAATTATAGTCATACACTTTCTCGGACCTACACACATGTACTGAGCCTTTGGAATTACAGAGAGTTATACTCCGTTGACCCTGCCTATGCTCGAACCTTCGATGCATGTACCAAGCCTTTCCAAGTAACCGCAGTCATACTCTGGCGACCCTACGGCTGTGGCAAGTCGCGAACTCAGGTGCCTACAGACACCTGCTTGCACACTCACTCTGCAGTCTCCATTTCCTTGTTGGCATGTTACCCATGTTAGATAAGATGTATGTGTGTATATGAGCATAAAACGAGTGTTTATACGCGGTCACACGATCTCTCTGGCTCATTCACAGTTAGTCTGTTGTTTGAGCTCGGACATACCTGAGACTATCATTTCAGGTTAGAAGTTTATACCACAGCTACGCCAAAAATTTGTTGTGGAACACAGTGAAAATGATGGCATATTGTTCTAGTAGTCAGATGATTCTATCAGCTGTTGTGACATATGGCATAACTCACTTGCACCACTCGACAAAGAAACCGAGCTTCATTACTTGCCTAAAGCACTCATTCTGTCATATGCTCGACATGAAATACGGCATGTCTACAAACATCTACCCACATATCTACAACAGGACAAATACATACACGACTGTCTCCAGTGTACAGAATGTTTGTAAAGCTGTACTACTGTTATGGACACACCACATTCCAGGGGTTGGTGTAATGCACGTCGGAAGAGTGTTGAAGGAGCATCCAACACTGATTCCTTCCCATAGGAACTCATGAAGGACAGAGAGAGATGTGTACCTGGAGCAGCTGACGAGGTCGTCATTGTCGTTCTGTCGCAGGTTTGGCTGACAGTCACCATCAAGCTTGTAGTTCTGTCCCTGAGAGCCCTTGGTGTAGTGTAGTGGTAGAGATATTCTGGCAGGGTGTGCTCTCGCAGTTCCTCCTCCTGGCTGTGGTTGGCGATACACATGAATCTCGCAGTAGCAATTAAACTACAATTATGATGGTTTTAGTATAGGGTTGGCCAGCTCAGTTGTCATCGAGACGTCGAAGAGTGAACATCGGCTGTAGATAACATGCTCTTATTCATCGATGGAACAGGAAAGTTATTCGTGTCGATACTGTAAAGGGATATTTTCTAACAAAAACATTTACAGACAACATGAAGCTGGTTGTTACCATAATGTAGGCCGTATTATGTTCGGATGTGAAAAGTGTCAATCTCAATTTGGTCTTCGAAGTCACTTGAAAAGACATTGTGCAACATGTAAGGGCCACGCACCACCACCTGCCAGGCGGTTTCTGAAGATATTACCAGTACAATATAAGGGTTCATCGGAGAGCAGTTCTTTGGTACTGCCACGACATCCATACAAATATTGTAACAAGACGTTTACATATGCATACAATGCAAAGAGACATGCACAAAGCTCATCTAAGGAGAGTATCATTCATATGTCATATCAATGTGATAAGTGTCGAAGAATGCATGTACATGTTGTGACTTTACAAATACATTCGAAACTGTGTAAGTCACAACCAACGATTTAAGTAGGTATGAGGTACTGCAACAGCACTGCATTTGAATTTTTGTAATTACAAAAAAAAAAAAAAACTTGCTCTCAAGCAGTAATAATACCCTCGTCACATTTTCATAACAATGTGGAATAAAACATGCTGGGATAGGCCGGTCAGCTCAGTTGCTGTTTAGTCCTCGAAGAGAGAACATCGTCTGTGGATAATGTGTTCGTATTCGATGGTGGAACAGGAAAGTTATTTGTGCTGCTACTGTAAGAAGATCTTATCTACAATAACCAGCTGCATAGAACATGAAACCGGTTGTCATCAACAGAATCCAGAACGTACTATGTTCGTATGTCAACAGTGTAAATCGCAGTTTGTCCGATATGCCAACTTGAGACGTTATCTTGCAACCTGTAAAGGTCGTCCTGCATCGCCTGCCAGACGAATATTAGCAAATAAACATGCAGGTTCATCTACAAATGTCAAAGCTAGTTCTTTGCTCCCACCAAGACATCCGTACCACTATTGTGACAAGACATTTATAAGTGCATATGATGCTAGGAAACATGAAGACAGTACTTGTGTGAGGAACGCCATTCGTAGGGCATATCAATGTGATAAGTGTCGAAGAAGGTATGTACATGACGAGGATATAAGTAGTCGTTAGAAACTTCGTAAAGGGGAGACCACTGATAAACAACCTAAAGATTATTCACCATCTATGAAGATTAATGATAATGACTTTTTCCTGAAGCAATCTGCATTCAGGGGATTCTTGAAAAATTTGGTTGCACTGAATATGTCAACTACACCACACAATGTTTGCTCTTTCCTAACAAGTATGAGTCATAATATAATAAACCAACTTATCGATAAGGTAGAACAAAATGGTCCTGTCAAATATAATATGTGGCTGGACTGTGGCTTTACAAAACCAGAGCCTCACGACGATGAATATTGTACCAGAACAGTCGAGACTTCAGCTGTAGCTGTGTCACATTCATCTGCAGCAATAGACACGATTGTCGATAGTATACGCAATATATGCCAAGAGGAGGAAGAAATGGGGGCCAAGGGTACAGGTTGGACCTTGGCTTTGGTAAATGCTATAGAGTTGAGAACTAAAGGATACGGCCCACTTCGCAAATAGACACATGCCGATGTTGCTCACTATGAAGAAGAAGCTCTCAACATAGCTTCGTCTTCAGCCATTATAAGGAGAGGTATAATTACTGCAACAGTTATTCACACACAGTTGCTAAACTGACTTGTACGACATTGGTACTTTAAGGAAACATCTGTGAGGAGGCAGCATCGAGGAGTCATCCGTGAGGAGTCAGCACTATGTAGTAGTAATACATGTGTGGTTATGTTTACACATATGCTTGAAGAGGATGCAGTCGAGTACAACTACATGTGAAACTTCCCCTCTAGATTTCATACATGTGATATATGTGGTGTGACATTTGGTAGAGGTGATAATCTAAAGAGAGATACTGGTACGCGTAAAGGTACCGCGCCTTTCCTTGACAAGGCACGACAAGTCCAGTCTTCCTACTGATTCGACATGTACATCCATATCATTACATGGACCTGCATGGGGCTTCAAACTGGTGTGTGAAGAAGGAACTATGTGTTGCAGAGCATGAAACATACAGATCATCAGAAGTTGTGATCAACACCACTGCACAGCTAACATGTACAGTGAAAAGCGAAGAAGATGCTACTCATGATGTTGAGAACGACACTGTGACCTCCAAGTCTGCTGGTGATGGTGTGCCGACATCTGCAAAGCGAAAGTATGTTGCTGAGACCTACTCAACTCGGAAGAAGAACATAGATGCAATCATGTATCGTAAACCTTCTGCGAAGAGTGACGCGAAGTCTGACTACTCGAAAGACCCCAGTGACCTAGTTGACAGACTACGATGATTGGTTTCATTGCAGAGAGGTGGATACCTGGCTGTCATCGGAGAGATAAATTCTATTATTGATGAACTCAGTGCTGGAGGCTTTATTGAACTATGTATATATATATATGTGTGTGTGTGCGTGCGTGCGTGCGAATTGGTTATGTATACGATAAATATAAAACATCAACAATATTTTTTTCCTTGTTTTTTTTTTTTAATTCCTACCCTCTATGAAATGAATATACCGCTATGTGATAGCCCTTCGGACTGCTAGAACAGTATATCATCATCAACATTTACACTGTTCCATGACAAGTGTTTAGCATAGCTATGGTACAAACTGCTGCTGACCTATAAAAATGATACACTCTCACATCTGTCAGAGCTCTAATGAACCAGATAGCTCGTGTGACTGCATATATACCCTCGTTTTATGAACATACGAAATCCCTATGTATCATGGGTAACACACCTACAAGGAAGCAGGAAAAATATTTTCCAGGTGTAGGATTCGAACTTACGCTCCGCACACAGGGAACCGGTGCTTAAATCCAGCGCCTTAGACCTCTCGGCCAACCTGACAATCTGTATTATTAAGGTAATTACAAGGCTTATTGATTGTTATACTATATGTGTGATGTGATTACTTCCTAATTTGAGCGATGGTAAGGTTGAATATGATACCATGATGTACTCACCTTTTATGTTGGAGGAGGCTGGCATTATCGGAACAGAAGCGATGGCTGAGTATTCATCGAAGCACAGATGTACACTATGTACAGAGACCCCAGTACATAGTGGTGTTGGTGGTGGTGTACAGAGTATGGCTACGAAGGTTCTTTGCTTGTGTAAAGTATGACTCTGTGTATAATTACGGACGTGGAAGACCGTGGGCTCGGTACACGAGTGCACAGAGACTTCCTCTAAGTACATGCAATGAAGGTTCGGTGTGCAGGCTCGGTACACAAGTGTTGGTAGGTCCATGAAGACAGAGTATGACTACCTGTAAGTAAGTGTAAGTCGGTATATGACCACTGTTAATTGGAGTCTCGGTATACACACAAGTGCATCAACTCGTGAATCTGAAAGGTAGCCAGGTGGTCGACCGATGATGTAGGTAGCTTAAGGCCACAGCCACCATCTTCGACCAGAAATTTCTGCTCTGTTAATCTGGTCTGCCATATTGGAAGTCGCACTGTCTAGCAGATTGGTGGCTGGTGGGGGGCAGCCATGTTGGCGGCCAGTGCTCTGTCAATGTTTATTTGCAAAATGATGGCCAATGGCGGGCGCCCATGGTGGCAGCCAGTACACTGACGACTGCCATTGTGTGTTGCAAGGATGAAGTCTAAATGCCGAATTTTGGAAGTCGCACTGTCTAACAAAATGGCGGCTGGTGAAAATGTTGGTTGCCAGTGTGCCGACGATGGTCATTTGCAAAATGGCGAGCAGTTGTAGGCGGTGGTGGGCGGCCATGGTGGCAGCCAGTATACTGACGATGACCATTTTTGGAAATGTCTGGAGCCATCTATAGAACAGAACTTCCTGCTCTGTCAGTCTGGTCCATCACCTTGGAAGTCTCACTGTCTAGCGTCATGACGGCCGGTGGCTGGCGGCCAGTACAGCGACGACAACCATTCGCACAAATGGCGGCTGCCAGTGGCGGGAGACCAGAAGGGCCTGTGGCCAGTACAAAAACGACAGCCATTGCACAATGGCAACCGCCGGTGTTGGTGGTGGGCGCGACACTTGTTTGGCCACCATTTCGAACTTACAAAGCTGTTACCCCAACTACTATGACCATGGTTGATATCATGTGACCTTGGATGACGTCATGTGACCTTGATATTGACATTTGATCTTAACCTTGACCCGTAATTTCGAACTTAGAAAAGTTTACCGCTTAAAATAAAAAATCATGATTTTTATAACATTTTAAAATCATAATACCATGGCAGCTGAACTCAGGGGCAAGGCTCCGACTTCGGCGTCTTCTCTCGAAAAATAAAGTACTTTCATATTAACACAAACATAAAACGCTTATGATGCGTAGCATATTAAGGAAACAGCCAAACACAACATAAGGGAATGATTTTTCAAATGTTTGATACAAGTATCAAGAAAACACGAATTGACTATAGCTATGGTATACGTAAACACCGTTTGACTTTGTTACTAGGGTTCGCTATGTAATTTTTGTCATTTTTATTGCATTGAGCTGTGCCAGAATAAGATTAAATTCAAAATATGAGTAATTTTTTTGTTATACAGTCGAGGTCCGTCAAACTGGTCTTTTTTTTTTTTTTTTTTACATTTGGCCACAGATAACTAAATGGCAACAAAAAAAATGTAGTATTTTTGTCGAAGCTATATTCTTGTGTTGCAAAAATACGTATTCCATAAGGGGCCATGGTGGCTAAGCGGGTAGCCTGCTCGCCTCCCACCACGTCGAACCGGGTTCAATCCCCGGCAGGGTCACTCCCGGATTCTCGCACGTGAGAATCGTGCCGGACGATGCCACTGGTCGGCGGGTTTTCTCGGGAATCTCCAGTTTCCCCCGCCCTGTCATTCCGGCGCTGCTCCATACTCAACTCGATCACCTTCAACGGCTCTCAAGACCTCGCTGTTAAGAGAAGCCCAAATCTCTTCAGTTAGTCAGCCCATTCCTGAAGGAGATTTTTATCTTAGATTTCAGCAGCTTGAAAAAAGATTTAGTTCTGATAAACATACTTCGAGATATGGAATATAAAACAGAAAATGTTATGCATAAGGAATTTTTCGCACCCAAAAATTACTAGCTTCTATTTTGGAATTTGTGATAAATTATACGCCCCGAGTGGTGTAGTTATGTGTCGGGTTGTTTGCAAATCAAACATCTTTAAAAAAATTGTAACGCAATATTTCCCTAGTAGCGTGCGTAGGCCTGTGTGGTATGAAGTACTGGGGAGGCCTGTCTATCTACGTGTTAGAAAAATATATTGAAGTTTGCGTCTGCAGGTATCGTTATGATAATTGTTGACAGCAAAAAAGAGTTAAAAGATCCAGCGGGTCCTGATACCAAATGTTGGCATTATTCCCAGGAAGCTCCGTATCAGTATAAACTGCAATGTGGTCATTTTATCTATGTAACAGATCAAGGGATCGAATTGCAAAAGGGACTGATTTACTGGCAAAATCAGAGGAAACGTCGATCTCATACTTTCGGGGATTGTAACCAGTAAAAGTGCTTCTTCCTTGGACATCCGGAGAATGAGAATTCAAAGAAATGTAATGATTATTTAGGGCGTTGATTTTTAATTTGTAGTCTATTTACGGCATCTTAACACTTTTTGAATCAAAACTTTGAAAAAACACCCCATATACGGAGTGTTCGGTTGTTTCCTAAATATGTTATGTGCCACAATCGTTTTATAATTGTGTTATCATAAAAGTACCTTATTTTTATTAAATTTTCTTTGACTTTTATTTTATCTATGAATTATAACATTTAATACATAACTAATATGAATAAAGAGAGAGAGGAAAAGGGTGTGGTGGTAATGCTTAGTAAGAAATGGTTCTTATGCAATATAGTATTACATTGAGTACGCACACATGCGTTGTCTACCTCTGGTGTAATTTTCTAAGCCTTGTTTGCATGAGGCGGAAGAATATCGTGGAAGTAGAACCTGAGCAGGGCTTCAGAGAAGTTGGAAGTAACCGTGAATGGACTATAACGAATAATGTACTATGCTGTGCGGCAGTTTCGACGTGGGATATGATATCGATAAAACAAAAACTCTGCATTGGAAAGCGAACTTTGGTGGTGTGCTTGAGGTATGGGAAAGTTTGTGTGTGTGTGTGTGTGTGTGTGTGTGTGTGTGTGTGTGTGTGTGTGTGTGTGTGTGTGTGTGTCGATTTCCCCAATGACGCCAAGAAATGATCAACCCTTACGAAAAGGGCAGTTTCCTTCGACAGACAACATAAGAAGGCACTCACATCCCGGAATATCATAGCAGTACTTTATAAATCATGAAGGCCGAATAACTTTTTGTTGACGAGTCTTCACAGTTCCCAAGGCCATCACTATAGGGCACTCGCTGGGAAGGCTGTGACGCTGAAGTTAGTTAACAGCTGCAAACTTTATGTTGTCAGACTGAAGTTTAGGCGACAGGTGCTTGGATTTAGAGTTGAAATAATTCTACTCACTGATCCCGAAGCCTGAAGCATGCAGGGAAACTTTCTAGAAACTGTCACATCGACACCTCGTACTAAACGGCGATTTCAGGTAGTGTATAAGGATTGATGTAAGGAAGGAAACATGTCTTGACAAGCAGAGCAATACATCAAAACGAAACATCCATCGCAAACTTAATAAACTTCCTAATCTGTAAGGGCGTATAGATTTAGACACAAGTAAGGGAAAATACGTGTACTGCAGGTGAACACAAGATACCCAAATAAAATGGCATGCATTAATGGCGTCTCAAATCTGTAGTTTTATTAGTTGTTAGTAAATTTGTTGGAACAATTCATCTCTCCTCCTCCTCCTCTCTCTCTCTCTCTCTCTCTCTCTCTCTCTCTCCCTCCCCCCCCCTTTATATCCGTTAAATTGTAGATAACAGTTTGTTTTTGGACATACTTTAGCTTTTGTATGTTAAGAAAGTTGTCATATAGTATTTCGTTAAAATTTATTTCGTTTGAACTCGTTCATACGTTCTGGATTCTCGCGTTCGTGGGGGAAAACATTTTTTTTTTGTTTATTTAATCGCTGAATTGAACTTACATTAGTTTTTGTTCTGCATATAAATCACTGGCAAATGTACAGTTGAATATTTTCCATTGTGCATAAACGGAACCACTTAGACATTAAAGTTTCTAAGCGAACCACAACTTTCTGTATTCGTGTTGCGCACGACAGGGCCGCAGAATTGTATCCTCAATGAAATGATATATTCAAGAACTGAGTTGAAATACTGTATTCATGTAATATTGTGTTCAGCTTTAACCGTTTCGTTTTTCGATAGGCTGACGTGGACCACATACCATGACGGAGTACAATTACCTGTCGCACACAAACTATGCGCTTAGGTCACGACGGTATCAAGACACCCTAGTTACGATCGACCATACGAATTAAGCTGATTCCGGCGTCTGGCAAGTACTACTCATCGCTGTGGTGCACATTTGCCAATCGAGAGGATGTATACAGTTGAATCACATTATTATGACCACCTGTCATAAGTTCCATTTGCCGTGCGTAGCCCATGACGTATGACCCTTGTCGTGGGTTGATGAATATAATGCGACCGACATGCTGGCTATACACAGTGCGCTACCTGCTGTCATGGTTAAGGGAAGCGATTTAACTGAGTTGAAAAACGGGATGATCATCAGCTTTCGGGCCAGGGTGGCAGTTCACAGAAGTCGTCGGAAACGACGACTTCTGTGAACTGTTCACGTGTCACTGGGATGAAGGTGTCTCGTGAGTGGACGAATGGCACCTTTGGAAATAATTGACGTGGAAACTGCAGAGCTTCACTCACCAATGATATCCGAGGTGAACGTCGACTACGACGGCGCGTGAAAGCCAACCGGCAGGCTACAGTGGAACAGCTCATCGTCCAAATGAACCAGGGGGCATCCAGACACATGTCTACCGCAACAGTTCAGTGGACCCTTCGGCTCCGGAGTAGACGAAGGGTGACTGCACCCATGATAACACAGGTGCATCAACGAAAACGACTGGAATTTGCTCGATAGTATGGCGACTGAACCGCTGCTGATTGGCGATGGGCAGCCTTCTCCGACGAGTCATGGTGTCAGCTGTATAGAACGGATGGACTCCCGTGTGTTCGGCGAGAAACGTCGGAGAACCGACACCCTGCATCCATTGCTGGCGGTGGGGGCAGTGTTATGGTCTGGGGAATGTTCTCGTGGTATTCTCTAGGTCCCATCATCTGTGTGGAAGGTATTGTTGATCGATTTGTTTATGAATCCATCCTCATCACATCCACCCGTACATTGATTGTTTTGTCTTTCCTCGGGAGGATGGGATCTTCCAGTACGATAATACGCCTTGCCACACGGTTAGAAGTGTCCGCACGTGGATGGAAGAGCACGATCAAGACTTCTAAGTTATTCCCTGGCCCCCAAACCCCCGATCTCAATCCAATTGAACGTCTGTGGGACCACCTCGATCGTCGTGTTCGCCGTCTGTCTCCTCCGCCACGCACACTTCAACAGTTGTGGGACGCACTGCAAACAGCATGGCTCCAGATACCAGTGGAGACTTACCAGCACCTGACTGAGACACTGCCAGCTCGTCTAGCTGCTGTCCATGTTGCAAAGGGCGGTTATTCTGAATACTAACGCGTGATCATAAAAATGGATTCGACTGTGTATATTTAATGCAAACAAGCACATACTCCCTTATTACCAAAAAAAAAATCCCAGCAGCGATTAGCAAATAATAAGTTCTTTAAACAGTGATAGTCAATAAAAATTCTTGAAAAATACGATAAGGCGTGTATTTTTGTCCTTCTTGTGGACACTTCACTTTTGTCGCTTGGATTTTGAATAGTAATTATTTTTAGTGGTAATTAATTTTTTCTTGTTCTCAAGTTACCTGCAGGTTGGTTGGAAAAGTGATATGTTCCGCCTTTGCCATTCGTTTAATTGAATTCAAGCTGATGAAATCGCTTTAAAGTTTGCGTCTTGATTGGGAAAGACGAAATGTTGGCCAGAGTTTAGAGGGCGGAAATAGAGGGGTAGTCGTTCTCGTTTATTTGGCCGCAGCGTAACAATGCAACAGAATGAAGAGGAGGGGAACTGGAAAAGAAGAAGGGGTAAAAAAGGGGGGAGGGGACGTCGTAATAGTGCCCACGTTGCCACAAGAGACGTCTGGCGCAGCTTCGGTCCGCCTCTTTTGTATCAGCGACAATCGATTTTATTTCCTCGATATGAAAAGAATATTTCTTTCTCGAGGAAAGCTCACCCCCTTCTTTCTCCTCCCCTCGTCATAGCATTGCCGCCCGCACGCTTCCCTCGCTGTATTCCCGTCTCCCGTGCCAAAGATTTATTATTTTCTTTCGCCTTCCCCCGGAAGCTTTATTCGTTCGCGATATTGTCGAAGGAAGGCGATAAAAGCGGCATGGGTCGGAACTCAATGACCCCCTACCAGTCCGCCCCTCCCCCCCATGGCGGTTCCCTCTTATAAGGCCCGGGGCTTTAAAAACCCCTGGTCGAAATGGAAAGACCGGTTCGTGTTGAAGGGGGTGAGTTGCAGGTGGTGTGTGTGGGGGGTAAGGGGTGTCATTCATTCCACCCACTCCACCTTCACCACCACACCAGATGAATGGGAGGTCTGCTCTTGCAAGGCGCTACGGTATCCTCGGCCCGAGGGAAGATTGATGAACCCTGCGTGTTGCTCACGCCTGCCAACCTCACGGCCCGAGATAGCCCTTGCAACCCTCTCCACCTCCTTCCAGTTGGTTCCCCTGGGGCGTCGCGACGCACGTCCGCCGACATTATTAACGTTTCACGAGGTTAAGATGCACTGTGAGCGAACCTGGGAAATGGCTTCTCCAAGCTGCTCTCCCTCTTTCTCCATCTCTCTAGACGTGGTCGTTCATTCGTTATGTCATACTTCTTTCTCTTTTTTTACCCCTTCCACTACCCTTATTTTGGCACTGTATAATGAACTGTATGTCACCAGGAGCTATGTCGGTCGTGTAGGAGTACGAAAACTGGAACGGTCTGTCTGATAGGTATAAGCAAGGGTATAAGTAGGCGTACCCAAAACCGTCACCCCCCCCCCCCCTTCGTCCATAGAAGTTAAAATAATTTTAGCTATAACATGTGCTTTGGAAGAGTGCAGAGTCGTAAAAAAAAATATTTTAATGAACGTTATATTGTGGCAAATCTGAGAGTCCGGTCCACTGTACATTTATTTTAGTACCAAATAAGTATATGATCCATGTTCTTTTATATTTTCATTCTGTTTGTCAGCGAAGTTTCCTACGGTAGTAGCTGTGATTTATTCTGGCTGTATGCTAACTTAGATCGCCAGCATGTTTGCTGGTGCTAACTTATTGGTAGAAGTTCACGTTTGTTTTCGGAGAGAAAAAAAAACATAAATAAATGTAATGCTCGTTTCGTAATACCCTGAAAACCATTAAATGTTTTATAGTGTGTTTTAATATCCCATTAAATGTATTTTAAAAATTACTGCACTCTCTGTGTCCATTTTGATCCGCCCTCAGGGGAAGGATTCCCAGTGCATCATTCAGCGTTGTTGCGGTAATTCTGAATTTGTTTGTAACTGTCTGCCTGCAAGATATAAATAATCGGTTTGCGTAAATCAGCTTGCTGTAGATGCAGAGAAGAGAGTTTGTTTATGAACATAGGTGCGGGAAAATATTCCAGTAGGGTAAAGTCAAAAGTGGATGTCTGCGTGTTGTTCATGAGATACGGTTTAAAGTGAATGTGATGCGAGGTGTCCTATCCACATGCTCTGTCAGACAGACGACTGTGGATGTCTTTTAGTTTGGTGAGGTATGGAAGCAGTGGCGGAGTTACGTTGGAAGTATATAATATAAACGCCTGCAAACAATCTCACTTATTGCCCGAGAAATCACGACATTTTTGAAGGCAGTTTTTGAGATTGAAATCGTCCCTGATGTTACACTTGTTCATTAGGAATGGCTTAAGAATACACGATCAAGGGAGCTGTGTTACGCTCTTAAGGCACAACAATAACAACAACAAGGCTTTACTATTGCTCCAGTCCCCGGCTAGATGTCATTCCCTACTGGAGTTGCAACAGTACGCTAGATGTAGGACTATTGCTTTGGGATCATTGGTATGTCGAATACAGTGTAACTTCATAATATATATGGACTATATCTAGTCAAGGTTAGCCTAATGAAACTTCCATGGCTGCAAGCCCCTCTGGATGCGGAGTTTAGTGCCCCCTCCCCTCCTCACTCTTGTGAGGCTCCTGCACCCCTCGCGGTTTTTATCCACTACCGCCCCACTGGGCGGAGATTTTCGACATCAACTCCCCCAGTGGTGCAATATTCAACTGTTTGATTTATTGCCCCTATCCACCATCACTCCGCCACAGAAGCGAAGAAGCGATACGGGCGACGCTAGAGCGTCATGGTTCCTACGCGGAAGACATGCAATGTTTCCGTCACTAATGTGCTGTACTATACATTAGATCTGAAACAATGGGAATTAATTATACGTGATGAAATCCCACTTATTAAACTATGCCAGTATCTTTGACTTTTTCTCCTACCTCCTAACATTTTAACGAACACATTAACATTTCCTCTCGGGTATTGTAGAAGAAGAAATTTTTGGTGTGAGAAATACTTACAAATTCCTTACAATACCTGCAATTTTGGAACCTCTAGAAAAGGTTTTATTAGAGCCATTAAAAAAGAATTAACCAATTGTGAAATAGTTTGTGTGGCAGCAGTAACCATAGCATTATCCAGGGTAAGACAATGCCCGCATTGGTGCTACCTTATGTACCTGTACAGTACTGAGCATGATTTCATCTATTCTGCGACATGTCAAGCGTGAACAAGTATACTCGGGATAATACGTTAAGTGTGAAGTGTGAAGAGATTTGGGAGGCTCTTAACAGCGAGGTTTTGAAATCCGATGAGGGTGATTGAAGTGAATATGGAGCCGTAATGAAGGGGCGGGGGAAACGGGAGACCCCTGAGAAAATCCACCGACCAACGGCATCGCCTGGCACGATTCCCATTTGCGAAAATTCTGTGACCCGGCCGGGGATTGAGCCCGGTTCGCCTTGGTGGGTGGCGAGCGTGCTAATCGCTCAGCCACCGCGCCCCAATACATTAAGTGGTTAAGTAACTTGTGCAGGAAAACTCTGAAAATGCAGTTTTCGACGTGAATACGTCGTTAAATTTGCGACCATAGTGGGAGGCAATCTAGAAAATCCAATGATAACAAAATGGGGAGATACAGTTTGGCATTGCAGCTCCGAATCTGTTGTCTACATTCAAAATTCAATTACACCACTCGATTGCCAAAGGATCAAAGAATATGATACTTTGAGTGAGCACTGCGAAGCTTTGGGTGCGGTTGGGGGGGGGGGATTTTGGGTTAGTTTAGCCGTGTCTCATAACTTCCGCGTAGTATAACTATTGACTATGAGAAACTACGACGCTCGTTTAGGTTTCAATCAAGAGCACTCGTCAAGATCAATTGATCGGGTGTATAAAAACATTTACGTTGCGTGGTTATGGTGAAATTGTATGAGTTAAATGTAAAAAATTAAGAAAACTTAATACAATGTCAGCCTATACTCGTCAAGAAGCCAATTCGAAATACAGAACTCGTATACGGTCGGAAAGACCATCTCAAAAGCAATCCAGTGATCCCCATAAAATCCTATATGATCGAGTGAAACGGTGCCGGGAACGTAAAAAAAAACATCACGGTGTCCGAGCGCGTCAACGTATGTAGACGTATTCACGCAAAACAAACGGCCGTGTCCCCAACACAACCAAACCCAATTTTTTTTTTTTTACAATTTTTAATAATGTGGTATTCCCGTAATGTGATAAAAGCAAAACCATACTGACTTCCATAATAAAATTTTACAATCTACAAAAAGATGCATGTCTGGGTCAGTCAACAACTCTAGCCGCGCACGTACCATTGACAATTATAGCGTCCCATGAAAGAGACGGAGCTGTGACGTACATGGCAGGGTCAACACCGTAATGTGCCGAACACACGTTCCTGAAATCCTCAAAAACGTCTGCCAGGAAACAAGTGTCCACACGTATATATTGGATGGCATACTGCAACCAGTTTACGCAGTTGAACACATCCCATGCGTGTTGAGTATGAACGTAATCCTCATCATTATACCATCGCCTATCATCAAATTATGAAATGCGTCCTTTGGTAGTAGTGACTTGCACATCAGACTGTCTGGCGACTTAACAAAGTCATAAGGAAAAACTTTTGTTTTTGCCAACTCAAATAGGGTATTATCTGGAAACATCGAACGGGTGATACTCACTTGCGCAGATTGTAAATTACCTGCCAAAGTTTCCAGAGAGGCGCTCATGTACTGAAATGCATCAGTAAAACGTAATTTGAAATATCGCGCCTTTCCTTTTGAATCAATCCCATTGGGAATTTGTTTGGTGTTGGAGTTATATTCCTCTAGGGTCATTCCAATCACCTGGATTTTACCCGGGTTTTCGATTACCATAGTTCCGGCGGGTTGTGTTACGTCACGTTCAGCCAAAAGCTTTATGAGAAAGTGAGCATCATAATTTTGCAGGTTATGAAAGACAGCGACAAGTTGTTTCTTGGGCAGTCTGAAGTTCAAGTTGCATTTTTTATGTGCGTGATCTCTGATTTCCCCGGTCAGATGGTCATGGTCGACCATAGTATCTGCACCGAGTTCTTCCTTGCAAATATGACAACATTTCTGAGTCGTCAACCTAGCTTCGTCAGCCGGGGTTTCTGGCTTCATCGGAACATTCACGCTGTAAATTCCTGCAACCCATTTTGTCAGTTCAACTAATTTATCGACTAATTGGTACACATACACAAAAACAAACTCAAAGTATAGTCCATTCCAGACTGGAAGAGATTTTTGAAAACGAACCTTTGAGAAATCAAATTAGGTGTAGTATGTCAATCTGTATTTTCAATAACCTGTATTCCACAAAAATATAACACTGTGATTAACTTTAAGAGTACTGTATTATTGAATAAATGAAACATTACCTTAGTATCTGCTATAACTTGTAATATTTGTATCGTATTAAATATGAATTAACAACAGCGAGAGCAGCGATGTGTTGGCAACGACTAGTAAGAAATAGTTCACAGATAAACATTGTTTTAACCTAGTTTTTGGTATGCTATTTATAAATTAAACGTTGCCTATTGCAGTATATAGTTCCGGTGGCAACATATTTCATTGTTACAGTTTAAAATAACAGCGCAAAATATCGTGCGTAGGCCCTAGTGACACAGTGTTTGTTTTAGCGACTGAGGAAGCAACTGTCGGCTGGGCGAGGCTTGTCGCTCTCACTCACTTTTTCTCTTTCCGTTTCAGGAAGTTTCGCATCGTTAAGTAGCAGACATAATATACACGTTTGAAATGTTGGCATATTTCATACTTTTTACAGCAAAATAATGATTTTTGAATTTTTAATTTACAACTGAAAAAAGATTTTAATGTTTGAATACTTATTTTAATATATTTAGATATGATGATGGGACAGTTACCATCTGAAGTTGGCAGACGTGGCGAGCCAGTTTTCCTTCGTTTTAGTATTTATTCCAAATGAGGGCGTTCTTTTAATAAACAAACCAACACATTATCAATTACAAAACTTGTAACAGGGTAAAACACAGTTGCGGCAAAATATTAACGTGCATTATGTGTAATGTGCTATGTCGTGGAAAACAAATATGTTAATATTGTAAAATAACCGTAGGTACTATCTTCAATTCAGGCATGTTTTAAACGTCATAAATCTGACGTAAATATATTATAAGCCTAAACTGTGAATATTCGTACGGAATGGTTTTTGGAATATGGCAGAATTCTTTGAAACGCTGTAAACAGTAATCAACGCATTTGAGAGGTATAAAAGTAGAAGACACATTTCAATGTTTGTGTTTAGGTGTAGCGAAAGTATACGAACATATGTACACACAAACACACAATGGAATGTATACATTGATTTTGACAGATGCTACATGGCAGTCACATGGCAATGTTTGTTTACATTTGACGGAAAGATACGAAACGGGCCTGCAAGTAGATATTTAGCAGGGCTCCAAGAAATTCTCTTACAGTGGGGAATGGACTATAGTTAGATAAAGCCGGATTGTATGAACAGACCAACAAAATGCTTCAAGCATATGGAAAATGTTGGTTTATGATATTTGTATTACTAGTCTCATTACTGGGCAGGCAAGTGGACATGGGTTTCAAGCAACTTTCTACTCCGCAATAGACGACGAAACCCCAATCTCTGCTGTTTACTGTAGTCCTTATATTCTAAGTACTTATCGTTCCCAGTGGGGAAAGTACTGCGAAGAGCCTTTTGTTGCTGGCAAAGTATAGTGTGACTTGCGAGTTTCTCCTCAGTTCTGATATACTGGAGACAACAATCACAAATAATTTCTTCTTACTCAGCTGACTACCAACCAGCCGTGACAAATCGTCAAATGAAACGAAATGCAAATGAGCGGTATCACCACTAGCACGAATAGCCAATAAATTTACATGACGAGTTCTCGGAGATCGCAATGAGATAAAAACTACATAAAGGTTTTTCATGAACTTAGATAACACTCACATAATATTGCAAATAAATCCTTTACTTTTCATTCTTAGGTTTCTTTATGAATGATGTAAGCACGAGAATTCTTGGGCGTTGGACCCTAGTAACGAGTTAACTGTTAGGAACAATGATACTAGTTGTAAAAGCAATGCTACAACGAAGTGGGGAAATGCATTATTTAAGAAGTTGCTAGAGTAACTGTCCTAACAGACTTGCGCCGATAAAATTGCCAAGTGCCACTGTCTACATAGTTTGTCCAGAATTGTTAGTGGAAGTGATCGATGGTGCGTCAAGAGTACACAGGCGGCGACGGACCGCACAACTACCTGGGGCGCATAGTGTTGCTGGAGGAGCTGATCAGGACAAAATATGAAGAGATCACGGCGAATGAGGAACTGATGAGGGAGATAAAGGAGAAGAACAGAGTGGCGGAGCAGCTGATCAGGGTGAAGGAGGATCTGATCAGGGCGATAGAGGAAAAGAGCAGGGCGACGAAGGAGCTGATCAGGGCGTATAAGGAGCTGAAGGGGGCGATAGAGGAGAGTATCAGGGCGACGAAGGAGCTGAACAGGATGCTAGAGAAGCAGAAGAGGGCTCAGGAGGAGTTGATCAGGTTGCTAGAGGAGGCGATGAGGGCAAAGCAGGAGCAACTGGATGTGTACCGCGACGTGCAGCAGCAGCTGCGGCAGCGCGAGGACTACTGTGCGACGGTGGTGCAGAAGACGAGGTGCGCCGAAGCCCAGCTCGAGGAGAACCTCGCGGGCCATCCCACAGACCACGAGCTGCCGTGCACCGAGCTGCGTGCCATCAAGGGCGAGCTCGGCGAGGAAATGTCGCGCCTGCGCCACGAGGAGAACACGGTTGCCTGCGAGCGCGACACCTGTGTCAGCTTCGAAGATCGCACCCCCGCCATCGTCTACGCCGACCGCTTCCAGTACGCCGAGGCGACGGTGCAGCGCGACGAACATGCGCCTGCTCCAGTGTCTGCTGGCGAGGATGCAGGACAGCCCGGGGAGGGTACTGCGCTGCGACGAGGTGAACGTGCAGGACGTGTTGCTGCTCCAGAAGAACGTCCTGTCGTAGCGCCGCAAGATGATGGTCGAGGAGAAGGAGATGCAGCAGCGCGATGCCGAGAAGAAGCGGAAGGTGAATGCGCTCAAGATGGTCGTCGGCTAGAGGGCGCTACAGACGATGGACTGCTTCGCCGTGCCGAGGTTTCCTGCCGCCAGGGAGCCACTTCAGTAGATCGCTTCGAAGAGGGACACTCGCCACGTTAACGCCTCCCCGACCATAATTAATAAATTCTCCACTGTAATAACCACAACATTTTAGAGATTAAAAGGCGCACTAAGTCTTTTGTTTGAAACATTTCTAGGTGTTTCAATTATTTGATAAACCACATAATGTATTACATAATAATTCTACTTGGAAAAATACATATTCTTTTAGGTTTTTAATTTTATAGCGCCTTAATTATCAATAGTAAAGAACATGTTGTCTGGACCAAAGTGAAAGGTCTATTATTAACGAATGAAACCCAAAAGAAAATATTAATCGATACGACATTGTTTAACGGACTTACAAGCGATTCAGTAAATGTAATCATTTTCACACTTTGCGGGGGAGTTGAGGAGAAAACACAATGAGGATAAGTGGGGAATTTCGAGAATCATAAGGGTCTACCACCTGAGAAAAATGCAGCTTTCCCAGAATTAGTTGCGACAACGGGCAATGTTTGGCCTGAGGCGACCACGATCCCTACAGGCAGGGGAGAAACAACCCCGCAGAGACGAGCTGAGCATGTCGTAGGAACTCTGCTACCCGCTCACGTCTGATGCCCAGTTGCACCATCGTGGTGCGAAACTCGATCCGAGATCGGATCTAAGATCGACACAGAAAACTGTTGCACCATTCGAGTTCAGAACTGGACTGGAGATCGAGATGAAGTTCATTTCGAACCGCCAATTTCGGCGGTTCGAAATCTCGATCCGAGATCAGCAGTAGGCTCTGTAGTCGAGTAGGGGGTCGACAATTTGAATCCCTTTTGGAATGTACTGCACGACGCGCTTCTCTTGTTGGGTTGGGGGTGCGTTCGTAACATAATGTGGAACGCATACCCATAATCATATCCGAAAGCATTGTCAAACTTTGACGCCCCTCAACGTCCAAACTATGCTTTTCAAGGCACGGGCCTTTCCTTGAAAAATGATCAGTTTGCCATCCCGCACAGCATACTAAGCATTGCCGGCGTTTTGAATCACCCATTATACAGGATGTTGCAAAATTGCATGTCATTACTTCGGGGAAACATTCCTCACATCTCGAGGATGAAAAAATGTTATATGAACATAGGTCCGCAAACACTTCGTTTCTTTACGACAGCCCGTAATACACAACGTACAATGCATGGCCCGCGAGCTGGATCATGTTACTGTGGAATGCCATCGCTGCGTCCGTTTGTATGATACACGACACCTCACACTAAGACACTACACCTAGAACAGTAGGAACTGCACAGGAATTAATTACACATGTGTGAAAGCTAATCGTTGGCACTAAAGCAAATGTTCAAAATGCCCTCCATCAGCACGAACACATGCATCAACCTGCCGTTGCATGGACACCCGGATGCGTTGGTGAATCCCTGGGAAATTCCTGATTGTTCCGCAACCCGCCACAATACGTTTACAGAGGGTGCTTACATCGTCCACTGGGATTGCATACACAAGTGCCTCTAAATGTCCCCACAAATAAAAGTATAGTGGATTCAAATCAGGGCTCCTCGGGGGCTGGTATGGGACTGACAATTACAGCTGCGATGGCATTCCACATTAACAGGGTCCAGCCCGCGGGCCATACACCGTACGTTACGTATTACGGGCTGTAGTACAGAAACAAAGATTTTGCGGACGTATGTTCATATAACAGTTTTTATCCTCGAGATGTGAGGAATGTTTCCCCAAAGTATTGACATGCAATTTCACAACATCCTGTATAGAATTGCCTGCACCTGGTTGATTCGTAGACCACTTAAACGTAGTACTGCAGCTGACTTAATCGCTTGTATAATGGGTGCCTCGTAGCTTGTTTCAGAATGGACGCAATACGTTGAGTATCGACCGGCTCCACTGTTGTTAGTGTTTCCTTTTTCAGTGAGTGCCAAGAGTCATCATTCGCCACCTGAATTTTGAGGCGGCAGACGACTCATCATTTCATTATGAAAGACGTTGCTCTACGTAACGCTTCGAAACCTGTTAACGTCGATACGTGTTGGTACACGTGCTCACCGACTCCCTAGAGGCGATGCAGAAGTTGACGCGTAGAGGATCAATTTGTAGAGTGCGCGTCCTGGAAACACAGCAACTTTTCTTTGGTTCCAACATTCGACTACATTTCTGCCAACAGCAATTGCAAAAACTACGTGGGTAGGATTTTAGGTTAATGCACTGATTAAGTAAGCAAGTGCTTTGAAACGTTTGTAGGTATTCTGTAACCTAGTTTTAATGAAATTAGAAAATATTGAATTAAGTCAAAATATTTTATTCATATGGGTGGGTGGATCTGTTGAAAATTAATGTGAACAAACACGTTTATTACTGTTGACCATATGACTTTGACAAATGTATTGGATAATGGAAAGGTTGTTATTCTTCTCATGTTCGAAACAAAACAAGGTGCGATGGCGTTTCAAATTTTGACTGGGGCAAGTATATATCACAATTCGAGCCAAACACGATCTGTTACCCACAAATAAACAGAATTGATCAATTTGAAGTGTTACGACGGAAACACTGCACGCCTTGCGTATTAGTGTCGCCCGTATCGCTCCCTAGCTTCTTGAGCTTGGACGTGGGGTTCCCACGGGAATTCATCCCACTCGTAACTTAATTTCGTAACTATTATTCATGCTTTCCAATGGTGTTTACCTGAGAAAACAGTGAAAATACAACTGTGCTTGGCATTGAGTGCGTATAAGCAAGCTTAATTCAATGGAAAAACATCACGAATTTTGCGAAATAAATATAGTTATCGTCAAATGAACTTTGTACTATTCTGGTAAGTATTTTTTTAAACAATTTTCACTTATATTTTTATCCAATAAGTTGACATATTTAAAGTAATTGTGTAGGCCAACGTATTTTGCTAAATCCAGTTTACGACAGGATATAAAATAATACGTGAAAATATTCTGTCTAATTTCCACTCTAGTGCGAAGAACCAAAATTACATAGGTTATAACACAATACAAATGGAATATTGTATACAGTTGTTACGCCCATTTGGGACGTAGCAAGGATTAAGAAAGGCAGGATAGGGTACACAAACCTATGGTCAACACAAGAAACACAAAATTAAAAAAAAAAATCCCATATATTGAAAGCTCCATAGATTACACAAAATGATTTTTTTTTTTAAGAATCACTCTTCCGAATATCATAAGAGATGCCAGAATATAAAAACTAATTATTAAAAAGCCTACACTCAAAACCCAGAGAAAACATCAATATTTCTACAATACAACATCCCAACTACGTACCTAACCTACTAATTAGCAGGGCAACGTTCAAAACAACACTGTTATGACATTACTTAACTTTCAATTTTCAAAATTGCCATGTCTAACGCCACGAAGCCTTACTGCGGATTCCAATGTCGTCATCCCTTCGCCGGCTAAGTAGAGGAAGACTGCACGATTATTCAACCAGGCAAGCGCTTATTTATACACCACAACATGCGGCTCAAAAGAAATCAAGGACGGGGCAAGAAAGTGAAAGGATTTTATGGAACATGCCAGACTTTTTCTCATAGTTCCCGGTCCTGCCGCGAGTGCTCGCGTGACGGCCTCGCGAGCGCTGCGCGGCGCCCGCTAGTATGGTCATGCGCATGGTAGAGGCTAGACGTGCGTGTCGTCTGTTGGAAGCGGACGAGTCAACTTGAGCAAAGTTTTGCAAGGTATTTTCTGCAGCTCTGGAGTGTTAATTCTTCACTAACATTAGGTCCACCTTCTCGTTCTAACAGTTTTGTTAAATAACCTGTAGCAGTGTTTCTAAAATGCGGACTACTATTTTCACATTTCTCGAGTATGACTTTAACGTGAACAAAACGTAGTTTTACACGCGTAGTTTTGTGATTATGTACGTGCAGGAAAGTAGCAATCAAATTCAAGTTGAGCAACTTTGCCTATACTGCAGTCACAATTTAGGACAACTGGTAAAGCTTATTTACCACGACAGTGTTCAATAGTCGCATTTCACCAGGCGTGCCGCATCGTTCATGCCAGTCCACACGGCGAGTGTTATAATATTGATTTCAAACCAACTCAGAGATGCTTCTCGTAGTAATTTAAAAAAAAAATATTGACGTACATTTCCACAGTTTATAGCACCGCAAACGGGGGCAGGAATTAAGCTCTTCGGGCAGGCAGGACAGTGTCTGACAGGAAAACGCGAGTACACGACATTTTCTTGAAGTAGATGAGTTGACACGCGTGTCAAATTTGAAGCAAGTGTGACATACCGATGTTTCTGATGCTGTTCGCTGGGTCGTCTCGTGCAGCTCTGTGTGCGGGGCGACATCTGATGTCCTTGCCAGGAAACGATATTCCATTGACATGGACTGCCTGTAATTGTTTTTAAATTATTATTCTGTGTGTGTAACAAACTTAATGTATGATGGTCATTTTTAATAATTCATCGGTATAATTTTACTATTAAAACTGAAGCAGTTACCCCAGGAAGAAGTAGTTTGTCTTTCTTATTTGATTTTTAATATTGATGGTTAACAGCTGCTACGTATATAGATCACAAGAAGACGTCTTAGAAAATTTGTAAGTTGATATAAATTTGTTTGGCGGCTATTTTCGATAAAGAATATTTCACAAGTCAAGTTCCGGCAAGATTATGCTAATATCAAATAATTTTTCATATTAATTCCAAAATCGATCATTCCTACTCGGTAGTATTATTCACGAACCTAAAGCTAGTCGTGCATCAAATTACCAACTCAAGTACACTAATAAACTAAATCATTATTCAATACTCGTTGCTTTGCGGGGTCTTTGTGAGGTTGTACCGTCACACAAGGCTTCACAGTTATATTTATCTTACGAAATTTGCGAATATGCCATTTACCTACATACAAAGCGTAAATATTCAGTGCAAATGCGACACCATTGCGACTTGAAGGCGAAAATGTTTAGTTGTCATACAGAAAGCATTGAGCTCCTCAGCCTGAGTATGGTAAGCCTTGGCCGTGGGCAACTCAATGTTGCGGACGTGCGGGGGAAGACGGTAAAATCGGTCTAAAGACTGTTCACGGTAAATTGAGCGCTTTTGAAAACCCTACTCAAGATCTACTTGGTTGCGCGTTGTATAATCTTCCACCATACGTCAAATTAGCATTGCCATGGCCCTGGTGGTATTATTCATGTGTCAAGTAAAACTGTGAAATTGTTTTAAAAAAGCAAATATTTCCGAAATTTGCTAATTCGTGCACTTAAATGAATTTAATAAAACAGAAGCAAAATAAATAATTTAAATATTGCCAAATGTTTCCCTAACTCTTTTCATTCAACGTTGAGACATGAAACTATTTTCCTTTCGTCGCGTCGTTATAGGCCGTTCACGGTAAAGTGAGCACTTTTGAAGCTCTAGTTACTTTTTTCTTTCAACCAATTTATATCCTTCCACCACTTGTTAATGTAAACCCTGCCATGTGAGTAATAAACAGAGTGTATACGTTTGCCATATCCGAAACCAAAAGTCCGAGGCCACAATGAAATGTATTTATTGGTTATTATGCCTGATGAGACAGCCTATACCAACGGCCAATACCAACAGAACGGCCTATACCAACATTACTGGGCACATGCCAATCAGTATATCGGTCAAAATATATGCAGGTGCAAGCTGTTTATGATAAACTTTAGAAAAGTGTCACTGCTCCTACCTGCATATATTTTAACGTGTGCACTGTGTGACATGCAGCCTGTAAAGTTGGTAACGATGGATGGAAAGTAATTCCATATCTTAACGACGAATAAAAAGAGTTAGGTAACCATTTATGATAACTTAAATTATTTCTTTTTTAATTCATCGAAGCGTAAAAATGAGCAGGTTTGTGAATAATTTTACGGTTTCAACAGCGCATGACTAAAGTGATGAGGCCCATGGCAATGATAATTTTACATAAGGCGGGATAGTACACAACGCCCATACAAGTAGATCTTGAGCAGGGCTTTCAAAAGTGCTCGTTGTACCGTGAACAGCCTTCACCTCATATTTTAATCTACTGTCGGACGACCCGCCGTGGTAATCTCGATCACGCTTCCCCGAACGCAGGAGGCACCAGCCCCCGAAAGACTGCAAACGATGCGCGTGCTCCCGACTTTCCCTGCATCCCGAATCCAAGTCGCGCACGTTCTAACGCCGCCATCAGCATTCGCGCCGCGTCTCGGGAAGTTGCCCCTTTATCGAAGGGGTAGTTCCCCCTGCTCTTCCTGGCGGCAGCGCGCATGCGCGCAGTTCGTGAAGAACTGTTCCCGAGGACCAAGTGCTGCCAATATATCTCTCCCTCCCCCTCCCCCCAACGTCTCTTATTCCAACCCTCTCTCCGTGTGCGAGCTGCCGTCGTGTGTTACGGCCCGTGAAGTTGGCCATCCCGAGTGTGGGGGGTTGGGCAGAGGGGTGTAGACGGCAGCTGGGTCTGATGACGTCCACCCTTCCTGTCTTGTGCGTGACTCGCTCGGTTTACTGTTATCGCCCCCCCCCCCCCTATCTGGAGTCATTATGCCACCCGCGCGCGTCTCTCCGGAAGGAGGCTGTGATTACCCGGGGATATTCTCGCGGGGGAGTGTTCCTACTGCTTCTCTTCGATCCCCCTACACCCCGTGGGTTGTGAGGGGGGGGGGGGGTCTCGCCCTACGGGCAGCACAGTTCTTCAGGAAGCAGTTCTGCCGTGACGAAACCGTGCACCTCTGGTGTCGACGCGGCGTGCATGAGGCGAAGCGAGGCGAGTCCACGTCCCCGGGAAATTTCCTCGAGTGCCACTTTCCAAGACTCAGAGAAACACTGGTGTTTCGTTACGTTTCCTCGCCGACACTTCTCCTGCGCTCTTCGGGGACTTTGGCAGGATTTACAACCATAGACTGAAGATGAGGTAGACCGCTTATCCGTCTCCTGCGCAAGTGCCCAACACTGACCTACCCCAAAGGAACACGACTGTCAAAAGTCACCTGGCCAGCAGTGATGAACGTGTTTGTTTATATCTTAATTTTTAAATGACAGCCACTATTACATTAATAAAATAATTTCACCAGTTTTAATTTAATCAAGCTAAATTAAAAATTGTTTAGAAGAACTATACATTAATCGCAAAGCATTTGTTTACAAATCAGTTTTCTAACCTGAAATCCAAACCACGCCATTTTCGCTAGACGTGTTCAGAAAAGCAGTTCATTGTTGCGACACGGAGAGTGGTTGTACGCAGCCAGCGAGATCGGTCTACCTCATCTTAAGTCTATGTTTACAACGACCCCTCGCGTACGCCTGTCCGTTATCCGTCCGTCAGTCACGTGACCAACAGCCAATCAGAGGTGGCCATTAATTCTATCCGTGTCTCCGTCAAAACCTTGGCAAGTTTTAACATTCGACGGACGAACGGATGAAATTACAGCCTTATAAACTTGCACGTTTTGTTACTCGTTCATCCCAAGTTCTTTATAAGGCTGTGTAGTGTGTGCAGTGTTTTGTTTTGGCTGTCTTTTGTTTTCGTGTGTTTGTTTAGTGAAATTAAGTTAAATTTTTCCTGAAGATTAATGGATAATTACGTTTGGGAACACGAACTCCTTTTGTGCAATAGTAAAAATAATAAAATCATGCTTTGTTTGCTTTATAAATATTTTTTTACGTCGATTAATTTCCGTTAGGTACGTACGTGTATGGTTTTTTGGGTACTTAGAAACACAATACCGCAAACAATTTCACTCTTTATATATATACTTTTTTTCCTATTTGTAAACAGTTTTCTTTTTATTAGTTTGCAGCAATGAACTTAGGACGCACGTACCAAGTTTGGTTGTAAATCGCTCGGTTGAGAGACGCAGACGAACGTATGACGGGCGGTAACGGACAGATGGACGACGGACGGACGCGACGGGCTATTGTAAATTCCGCCTTTGACTGGGTTAGTGCAGTAGCATTAGTATGGCCTGTTCGCGGTTTCTTCACACTTTTCAAATCAAACCTTTGAAAAATCAACCTTTGTAGGATGTACATGGCTGTTTCTCAAATATGTTATGTGTCACAAGCTTTTCATTTTTGTATTATATTTAAAGTAGCTTATTTTTTGAATAAATTTAACTCTCACTTGCATTTTATCTATAAATTATATTTAATTTATAATTAATATTAATAAAACAGGGAGAAATCAGGTATGTTGGTAATGCCTAGTAAGAGACAGTTCTTGTGCAAACCATTACTACACTGAGTGCGCACGAATTCGATACCTTCGGTGAAATTTTCTTGGTCCGGTTAAAGTTTGTTTGCATGAGGAGGAATATCCTGGAAGTAAAATTTTAGTAGGTCTTCAGAAAAGTTGCAAGTAATCGTGAATGGACTATAAAAATATAACTAAAGATTGTTCACGATGAAGTGAGCACTTTTGAAATCAACCTTCAAAAAATATAATTTCCCCCATCTGCGTTTATTTTGACCGGCACACTGGCTGGCCGGTCACGACGGAGTGGAAGTAGATACATGCCTTAACGCTGAATTAAACAGTGTTAGGAATACATTTGAGAATACTAAAATTATCTGTTCTACTTTTTATATTTAGCACAATTGTAAAACATTTCCTTTTCTAATAATGGCACAATTTTACTTGACCGATGCATGAATATTGTGACCAGATCCATGACAATGTTAATTGCACATATGGCGGAAGTATACGTGATGTGCATACAAGCAGATCTTTGGCAGGGCTTCTAAAAGTGCTCACTTTACCGTAAACAGACTTTAGCCTACCAAATTGGATTCATTTGTGTGTATCCACAGAAGTGGAAATATAACATTTTATAAACGAGCATTCTAAACAAACTAATTTTTTTTTTTCATCGTAATGTACAGTTTTTTTTTACAGAAACATGTTTAGGATATTAGCCTCCAAACCACCATAAATGTTGAGCCACGCTGAGTGTTGAGCTCGAACCCTCAACACTTAACAACATAGAAATCTCGGTGGCCTTACAGTCGAGTATGCCACCAGTCACCCCCCGGCGGCCAACTCGCTGACCTAGACTCGATTCCAGACGGATCTGAGCAACGAATTGCTAGCGCGTAGTAATATATTGGTGAACGTTGTTAAAATGCAGATTTCTTCAAGGAAATTTGCCCCCTTACTAACGTTGTCCTGTTGCTTCTTCAGCATAGGAAGCCTTTCCGTTATATGCATTTAGGGGCGACTTTTACCACTTTAATACACGCTACCCTGACTTAGGATGCACTACACATTCTCATTCCTTAATTTATTTACTGGACAAAATACTAATTAAATTCCATAATTTCAGTGCCATATGCTTTAGTTTCTCTCAGTTAAGTCGATATTACACGATCCCAGATTCCGTAAAAGCTAGTGCGATGTCCGCAATAGCGTAGGTATACGGGCTAGTGTGGCACCCGTCATGGCATTTCCCGCCTAGTACGGCCAGATTTCGTACCAGGTTTGGTAATTGGACACGTCCTATTTTTCGTGGCAGGTTCCATACCGGCTCTCGTACCTGGCCAATCACATCACAGTTTCAGAGCGTAGGGCGCTCCCCGTGGCTACTACTTGAAACGAATTGATGAAGAAACCGAAAAGGACGCCTTCATCTTGATGTTAGATCCGCGAGGTTGAAACTCTTTCAAATAGATTTAAAATGCGACGTATAATATTGGCTATGACAATTTTAATTACTGTTTAAAACCGTTTTGAACAATTAAAACATTACCTACTCTATGAAAAAAATTAATCAAAATTCTTAATAAGATTTACACAATATAAACTCGCGATTTCGTAAGTGAAGTGGTAGTATAATGGTAAAGTCGCGGCGTACGCTATTAGTCTGTAACTCTTGGACGTGAGTTCAAAACTCCACCGGACCCAATTTTTTTAATTATTAAATTTTACATGCGGATAACATCACGGTACGTAAAGTAAAAAACTTTATTTTTCAACCGGTCAGTAATTTCCCTTCAAAATTAAAAATAACACCCGTACTCTAGTGACTTCACGTCAGTTTCGAGTAAATGAATGGAACTATAATAGTAATATAGCCATATATAGTAATATAGAAATATTAAGATGTTTTAGCTAGTTTTTTTTCATAGGTCAACGCAAGTTGCTAATTGGTGGCAGTTCTACAATTGGGGTTCGTATTTATTTCAAAACCACACACTGCGCTCCCACCACAGGGTGCCAAATGCTAGTACGCGAATTGCTGTTGTGTAATATTTATCTTCCATAGCGGCTCATATAGCGGCTGGTATACCGGCTCGTGCACCAGGCCTTGTAGAAGCTTGTACAAGAACCAAGTGCGGCTGCAGGTATCGTGTAATATCGGCTTTAGTGTTCCGATAAAAGTGACGGAGTGGCAGCACTCACTACTCGCATTCAGGAATCGCTGTCCACCGTAACAGTCCGGTAATTACCGTTTCAGCTACGACGAGTAATCACGTCATTTATCGGCATGGCCAGCAATATTATTCCCCCCCCCCCCCAAGGGCGAACTACTGCCTGCACCATTCCGTACCGCTTTAAACTTATTATCAAATGCGGCTTTCCTGATTTCGGTTTCCCATGGTTTTCCGAAATCACTCCACGGGAATGCTGGGATGAGTCCCTAACAAAGGCCATGGTCGATTCCTTCCCAATCCTTACACAATCCCTCTTCCCTCTGCAATGACCTCGCTGTCGACGAGACGTTAAGCCCAACTACCTACTTACCTTATTATAAAAAGAACATTGAGACTCTTTAAGATTAACTTAAGCTTATCCATGTCCAATTTTTGCCTCAGATTGATGGATATTTCATTGGTCTATCCAGCCTTTTATGTTTGATGTGTTAAATCCCGGTAGGAAATAATTTTGTAGAAGTTAATTATGGATTTTTGTGAGAAACAGTAGGTGGAAATGTGTGCTATATATTTCAATACTTAATCATAACTACTAAATCCGCGGTAATTATATCATATTTCGTGGTGGTATTTTTGCTGTGTTTTTTCCTATAGTTTTACTTATTGGTATAGAGAGAAGGCTGGGCATGTGATGGTTCTCGCCTAACCTCCTGTCTAATTTAGTTTATGCATGAGCCTTGAGTTGAAAACCGCGAGGGTATTGTAGCACAACGTATTCATGAACGTACCGTTATCTTCATCCTTTTCACCGAGCGAAGTGGCGCAGTGATGACTCACTGGACTCGCATTTGGGAGGACCTGGGTTCGATTCCCTGTCCGGTAATCCTGATTTCGGTTTTCCGTGGTTTCTCGAAATCACTTCAGGCGAATGCTGGGATCCTTACCACAGGCTATGGCCGATTCCTCCCATGTTCCTGCGTTTCTGAGCGATTTGCTCCTTCTCTAATGACCTCGCTGTCGACGATACGTTAAGCCTTAGGGTGGGTTTACGATTCACTTAACGTTAAGTTTAAATAGTGTGCTTAGAATGTAGACCAATGTTTTAAAGGGTATTGGCTTATTGCTGCAGTGTGCGGGTCGTGTACGTTCTTGGCTTGACTTAAGAGATCGTTATATTTTATATCGCAAGTAGGCACTAGTCAAGACGAAGTAGCCAATCAGAACACAGTGACAGTTGTTGTTGGCGGGAAATTGTGTTTACATCTTGGATTTAGGTAATGCCTATTGTGAAAACGTATACAGTTAATTATTTTAATTGAGATACAGTATCCTCTTAGTCATACTTCATTTCTTGGAAGAGGTTATTGAACTCGCTTTAACTAACTTTTTCAGATTTAATAACATAAATGCCCAATGTTGTTATCGGCTTCCCCTTCTGTAAGATATCACGAGTTTTTCAAAACTATTACACAAGTAATAACCACAAATAGTCAAATATATGTAAATAATCTTCACGCTTGCCAATTTTTCCAGATTACGTCGGCTGCTTTCGTCTCCTACAATTCTGATTGTCTAGACTTAACAGTTGCTAGATCAGTCATAAACTGCAAAACTTATGACTCGGTAAGTACACGGAAGATAAGTACAAATCTAAATTCTTCAGTGTTTAATCGTAAACCCATCCTTACGTGCCCACCTTGCATAACGGAATGACGCGAAACTGTATGTGAATTTTCACCCCATAATTTCACGGTATTATATTTTGCGGCGTGGCGTGTGCGCAGCTGGTCTGGAGCAGAGGCAGCGACTCGAAACGAGATTGGCCGTGCTGCGAAATGAACTTCCCTGGACGCTGGTGTAGGTTACGCCGGCAGCTCTCGCGGCGCCACCGAGAGTGCACCAGTGCCGCTAACAGCTGTGGTCTCCACCGTAATGGATGGTTCACGTGTACGCCGAACAGACGGAGCGGAAGACTTGAACAGCCGATCAGAAGTCGTCCTCGGTGTCCGGGCGAGTCGCTCGCAAAAGTTGAGCTCACGACGGTATTTTCCGCTCGCGGAAAGAGCAGACATCGCCGATATTACCCAGAAGTCAGCTAGTTCACATATTTTACTCTACTAGTGTCTAGGATAATCGACGTGTATTGATGTAGATGTATAGGATAGTTTAATGTAAGTATTTATAATGAATTACGTGAATATAAACGTTAATTTTATTCAACGTTTGTATAAAATAAACGTAGTTTGAAAATGAATCGAAAGATAGCACTGAGGTGTAAAATATTTTTGGATGTAAAAATAAAATTACAATCTCTTGAAAATAATCTAGTTAATAAATCGCACTATAATGGAATTAGTAAACTAGAGTAGAAAGACGACAGTATCTAGTTTGTTATCTATAATTCGTTTGACAGTCTTGGCGTTAAATATCACGAATAAAACAGCAAAATGGCTACGAAGAAAATCTGCTTACACGAGCACAACCATCGGTTCTACCGGCTCTGTCTGTTTGGTAAGATCGGCGTACATGTGAACCAGGCTTAAGAGGGAGAATGTGGTAGAGAGCGCAAGCGTTTTGCGCTTCAGTCACTCTACGTACTCCAACATTGTGAATGTTTCTTCTGCCAACAGCCGTGTTAAAAAAAGTCGTGGGCAGGATCTGAGGTCAGAAAACTTTTTATGCAAGTTAGAGCTTCGAAATGTGTGTGCGTTTCTCAACCAAGTTTTAGTGTAGCTGGATTATATTAAAGTTGTTAAAAGTATAGCCGAGTTCCGTGGCCTATAGGCTGTTCACGGCATAGTGAGCACCCTAGTCACTTTTTTCCTTTCAGACATTTTTTAAATTCTTTAACCACATTTTAAAATTAATATTGCAACTTAAGTAATAAACACAGTGTGTATATTCCACCGCACTCAGAAGTTAGTCTGCGGCTAGAATAAAATATATTTATTGACTATTATTCCGAATGAGAGGGCTTTCAAAAGTGCTCACTTTACCGTGAATGGCCTATAGTCGAGTTCTATTGCCCATTTGGTTTCGGAAGATGCTTGTAGAATTTGAATGGGTTTATCTATGGTGTTGAAGAATCAAAATGCATTAGAAAACCTACGTGACTATTCAGTGAAAAATAATTTTCTACCCTCATTTTTAAAATAAGTGCCAACTTCGCCATAACTATTGTTTGAATGAGTAAAATAGTAGTGTTTTTCGAAGCACTTACAGTTTATGAATTTTTTTTTTTTTTGTCTTACCACCGCAAGGTTTCAGATTGTACACTCTAATGACGCTTCCTAAACCCACGATGTCTATTATTTAAAAATAATATTTTCTCTTCATCTAACACAATTCTGAAGAGCAGATATTAATTAGACAGATATAGACGAGATACTTCCAATTTGCACTAAAGTCAGCACGTTGTAGCACACCGGAGTCGCGAAATGGTGTATATTTGTATGCCCGGAAATTTTCGCCCACCTCGAAAATTGCCGTCAGACGCCGCCTGCCTCTACCCGCAACTCACGCACGTGCAGTGCGGATTCAAGGTCATACATGCATCCTTGAATCCGCTCGAACCAATCCAATCGAACGGTAACACATGCATTTAAATCATTCCTTACTGAGAAAAATGAAGTTAGTAAAGAAATTGAAGTAAGAATTAATAAAGGAAATAGAAGTGTGACAGCTTTGCATGAGCCTAAGTTATTAAGAAATAAAAGTCTCTCTAAAAAAATTGAAACTTCTAATATATAATAATATTATAAGTCCAGTAGTAGTAACTTTGGGTGTCAAGCGTGACTGATGGCACTGAAGGATCGACGAAAACTACGAAGTTTTGACAATAGAATTTTATAAAAGATATGTGGTCCTCTTATAGATAAAAATAAGTGATGGGTGGATATACAGCACCTCAAGGTAAGTGAGATAGAGTAAAAAAAAAAAAAAAAAAAATTTCTTACCAGTGAATGTTGTTCGCGCAGAATAATCGTGGGTGGGACACGTGGCGCGATCAGATCAGACACGTGTCCTAAGTGAATTTATGATGGAATTCCAGTTGGAAGAAGACCTCCAGGAAGACCAAGGCAACGGTGGAAGGATAATATAGTGAGAGATCGGTCAGAACTTGGAGGACACCGTGATTGGGAGAATATGGCTCAAGACAGGGAAAAAATATGGCGAGGCATTTTTGAGGACGCCAAAACATTACCAATGTTGTTGGGCCATCGTAAATAAGTATATGCGATTCGCGGTAAAATGAGCACTTTTGAATGCCCTGCTTAAGCTATTTTTGTATACATGTTGTGCATTCTATCGCCTTATGTAAGATTAGCATTGTCATGGGCCTCACCACTTTATTCATGCGCCGGTCAAGTCAAACTGTGAAATTATTAGAAAAGTAAATATTTAACAAATCTGCTCATTTTTACATTACAATGCATTAAAAAAAACACAGACAATTAAAAAATAGATTTGTAAGTTATCAGAAATGATTGCCTTGCCTTGCCTTTTTATTCGACGTTAAGATACGGAACTACTTCCCATACATCGCTACCAACTTTACTGAGCGCATGTCACTCAGGGCGCTCGTTAAAACATATGTAGGTAGGGGTAGTGGCTGTTTAAGGTTGGTTTCAAAAGTGCTCACTTTATCATGAACAGTCTTTAATATTTGTCATGAAGTTATAAAGTCGGAATGGATCACCCTACAAACGTTTGTACCGCCATTTCTGCTCGGACACCCCACATGTCGGACTGATTTTAAATACAACTTCGATACATCGATTGCGGGGCTAGCTGGTTATGAGTCGTGGCGGGATGAATGTTTTTTTTTTGAGGCGACATGTAATCTCGACTTCACTTCTCGGTCCGCGGCGAAAAGGAAGCGGACTAGCGAGCTTTAAGTTTGAATCCGCGTGCGTTGGCACGAGAATACGTGCCCATAAGTTTCTTGACAAGTGAGTAGAGTTCACGCCATGGCAGCGCCGACGAGGAAGTTGTTGGAGGGGGGGAGGGTGTTTGGTGAGGGTGGCAGTGGAGGGTGGCGAACAGTTACTGAGGGAAAACCAACGAGCATCTACGACCGGCCTTCGGTCACGTGCCCGAAGCTCCAACCCCTCCCCCCCCCAAAAAAAAACCGTACAGCGGTCCCCGAACTTCCCATCCCCAATTCATCCCCCAACCCCCTTCCGTATCTGGGCGCGGAACTTTTTAATGATCGTGCATGCCTGCCCAACCTCCGCCCCCTTCTCAACAAGTTTCACTCGCTTCGCGTTTCTCTTGCGTCACTGTGCACTGCTAGTCGTAAATAAAATAAATCCCGAACTCAATTTGGCGGACTGTATTAAGTGAATAAAAAAGTTTCACCCCCCCCCCCCGAATCTCGAGACACACACACACACACACACACACACACATACGCACACACACACACTTGTCCCCCTCTTCGGCAGTTGCTGAAAAACACGAGTTCGCCTTCTGCTCGAAACAGTTCCACGAGAAAATCTTTGGTTTACTTACCAACTATCAAAATATGAACTTACTGAGTTAAGTTTTATACGGCAGGCGATCGATAGCTAATTTGACGTTACTCCGACGATTCTGGTCTCCATCAGTCAATGTCTGTTTGCCTGAACAATCAAGTTCGTAATGACTAGATCCTGGTACATACAACATTGGACTGCAGAAATAAGCAATTTTGGGAAAATTAAATGATCAGCAAATGCCCATTTAATGATGTTTACACTGACCAAATGTTATAAACCCACCCAAGACAGAATGTGTAAGCTAAAATATACATTAATAGGCCTAATCAAATCCCTTTTGCTCTCCCAAAATCGCTGGCAAATTTTAGTGCAGTTTATTCGGGATGTTATTAGTCTTCCTACTTCCTCTCATTATTGTGGTGTAATTTTGCTATCAGCTAGTATTTATTGCGCTATTGTATTTTACTGGAATGATACTATCGGTATTAGTTTACTAGGGTTAGGCCTTACGCAATAATGTAAATAGCCATTAGCTACAAAAAATATTGTAACTGTTGCTGCAGGATAGAATGCATACGAAGAAATGTAATGTTAATTTTTCATTTGTACAATTAGTAGAGATAAATGTAACAAACTGCCATTTATTTTATTCGTTGCATGAGTCATTTATAGTCTGATTAGGTTTTAAAATAAAAGTTAGCATTTCTAAGACTCTTTTCTTCTTTTTGACAAAGAAAAGTGAATTTTGTTACAGTAAAATGTACTGCTTGGCAAACCATTTATCTAAATGATATAAAGCATATTAAAGATCAACAAGAATAATCATTGCATTCAGGAGTTGAGACAAAGTTTCCAAGCCATGCAGTTGGACGTTGGATATCTCTTTAATCAAGGTATTTTGGTTGGCGCGCATAATTTCGTTTTAGTTATAAAATTTACTGCATTTAGTATTAAACACCGTTGTAAATCATGTCATGATAAATTTCAAGAAACCCCTCCTTGATGTAATTCCCACTACGTTGTTTATGATGTTGAAACGGCGCAGCTTGAGACTTAAAATATGTAACATATTTACGTATATTCAAAATACTAAACATTAACTTCCATATTCTCGTATGTATACATGTGTATATTTATTTGTGCAGCATTCCTCGCGTAGGCTACAAAAGATTCCAGATTTCATTTCCCCTCCCCGCATGTGAAGGCCTTGCACGTCAAAAGCGGAGCTCCACCCACGACGAAGGGGTTGTGCACAGGAAGGTAACACTAACTATCCCCCTCCCCCTACCCCCGCCGGCCTCATGACAGCGAGCACCGCCAGCTTTATACTCCCTTGTCCAAGATGATTTAGAAAAACGACGCATTCACTTTGTTCCCATTTCTCGATTCAGAGAATGACTGAATGCCACCGCGACCTACGAGCGAATTCCGGACGAAATATCCCGTTGTTAGAGAGCTCGCATTGTTCTCAGTGTCAGAAAAGGACAGTAAGTATCATCGTGCAGGGGAAAAGAGAGAGAGAGAGAGAGAGAGAAATGTTAAAAATCTTTGACATTTATTTATTTTGCGTTGCTTCCTGTCATATCGCGCCAGATATGAAAAATAGCATCCGCGTTGAGAGAAAGTCTGGGTAAAGGGGGTTGACGAGGAGGGGGGGGGGCAGGTTTCAGCGGGAAAGGGGATCGAAGTACTCGTCCAACGAGTATAATATGGAGAACGAAGGGACGGTGTGGTCGTAGTATTAAAACATGCAATGCGAGCTTGAAATTGGCTCCCACGTCTGCCTCTAACCTCGCCGCCCACCCTTTTCATTACTGGTGGACCACCAACCCCTTTGCTCCTCCCGGGTATGCTAACGCCATGAAGGAGGGGGGGGGGGAGGGGGAGTTACGCCCTCGAAGCTCGCGCCGAGTAGCTGGTGTGGTGGCCGTTTCAGCGGTAGCAGTCTCGCGCGCCTGGCAAAGTTTATGCCTGGATGTAAAACACCGACAAGTCCTACGCCCTACCGGGATTAAGCCGCCTCGAGCGCGAATTTCAACTCCCTTCCTCAGCAACCTCCTGTCCCCCACCGACACTTGCACCAGACCGCCCTCTACGCTCCAGTGTAATTGGGGCGGCGATAAACGTGCATTTGTCGCGCGGTTCATTTAGCTTCTGGAAGCACTCACGGCTTTTCGAGTCGTGGTGCTTTGTTAGATTACCGGGTGTGGTAAACATCTCCCTGGGATATTCCGCTTTACACCAGTTACGGTTTCCAACCTGCCAATACATGGTTGGTATTTTACGTTCCCAATTTGCTCACGAGGTCTAATTGGGAGCGGTTCACTTATTGCGCTAACTTAAAACGTACATATAAAAATACACACATCTATGACTTCATTAGCCTTCGGTATCAATTTTAAGGCGCGACTCTTTGTGGCCAGCACAGACTGTTAACACGACACAAATAAGCAAGTACTTAACTATAATATATTATACGCTGTAATTATTTTTGTGCGTCTACAATACAATTTTTTGAAACCCTTTTGCAAATCTTTTGTAAAACTACAAATTATAGTATAGTACCGTATTTCAACTTGCATTATTGAGAGTGGTTCGTGTTTTATGTCGGCGCATGTGCGAGCCCGCGCTCAAATTAGGTGTCCGCGAGTGTACGTCGCGCGTGACAGCGCTAAAGAACCATTAAAAAAATCGGAAGGGTGGTGAACAAGAGAGTACGAGTGCGGCTCATGTTTTGTGTCGGCGCGTGTGCGAGCCGGTGCTCAAGTCAGCTGTCCGTGAGTGTAGGCGACGCGGGACGGCGAGAGAGGCGAACATGCCTGTCGCCCCTCGGGGTGCGGTGTCGCAGCTTGCCGCCGTTGGCTTGTGTGGTGGTTCCAGCTGCGTCACGTGGAGGGAATGTTCGCCCCGGCTGGCTGCCTTGGGAGATGCTGGCGGGAGGCAGGGCGGTTACGTGTCCGCTCTGCTAAAGGGCTCGTCGCAGTGCCTGCATTTGGCAGACGCGTAATTGCAAAATGGACTCCACGTTGACCGCATCGGCGACGCGACGTACCGTGTAGGCGTGTCGCCGTTGGAATTAAATCTTGTCCAATGCGCACTCATTTTTTTACCCAGTGGTTGATCGGGGGGCGGATTACGCACTGATCCAACTTACACTTTAATCGAAAATTAGCACATCGTACTTCCATGCCTTATCCGACATTATAGGCTCTTCACGTTTAACTGAACACTTTGAAATCAATCTTTGAAAAATGTCGCTGCCCCTGCCTGCATATATATTAACGGGCGCACTGAGTGAAATGCGCCTAGTGAAGTTGGTAATGATAGATGGAAAGTAGTTCCATAACTTAACGTCGAAGGAATAGTGTTGGGTAACCATTTGTAATAAATTAAATTATTTATTTTACTTTGTTTTTTTTTTTTTTTTAATTCATCGAAGTGTAAACATGACAAGATTTGTAACACATTTTATTTTCTTATAATTCCACATTTCCATCTGACCGACGCATGAATAAAGTTATGAGGCAAATGTCAATGTTAATTTTACATAAGGCGAAAGAATACACAACATGCATACAAGTAGATTTTAAGCAGGGTTTTCAAAAGTCTACCAAAGTGAGCTATCGGGACAAATGCAAAATTTGTTCGGGGAACCTGGAAAATTCAGAGAATTTTGGAACATAAACAGAGTGGCCACCCTGAGTGTGTATTCTAGCCGAATGCAGAAATACTCATTCTAAAGTGGTTAACAATTTTTCTCCCATCCTCTCTCAGCCTTCCATATAGGACCTTCAAGAATTGTTGCGGCTAGTATAGGATGCTTCCCATATTCTCTTCCTCCGTTTTTAACGCATTCTCCTGAGACGAAGCAAACACGATGTTAAATCCCTATTTCTAGGTTGTGCCATATTAATTGCTCTGCATTAAACACGATACTGATCGCCTCACAGGCCCCAACACATGAATTGTTGGTGTGTACGACAGTCTCCTCACATGTCGGCGCCGACACCGATTTTATCGGTACCTGTACACCCGTCCTGAAGATGGATGTGTACGGGCGTCGCCTTCCGCCATCTTAATCAGCCTCCGGAATCATGAACAAGGTGGAGACTCTCCGATTAGACTTTACTCACAGTATGGCTGGTTAAAACTTTATAATTTAGTATAAATTAATAGTACGTCAGTGTATTTGTATATCTCCTCCTGTGCATGCTTCATAATGTTTGTATTGAAATAATTGAGTACAATCTTAATATTAATTAAACCCCTTTTAAATGTTCATTACATAACTCTTATCAATGACTTGTATTGCTCTATAGCCCCCGTTTACGTGTGTCTAGCTGCCTACCATCGTTTTGCTCAGGTTTTATGGAGTTATTGAAATACATACCTATGTACGCGACTACCCGTGATTACCTGCGACCACCCGTGACTACCTGCGACAAACCGTGACAACCTACGACAACCTACGACTATCCATGACTACCCGTGACTACCCGTGACAACTTTCGACAACCTGCGACTACCCGCGACTAACCCGTGACAATCTGCGACTATCCGTGACTACCCGTGACTACTTGCGTATACCCATAACTACCAGTGACTACCCGCGTCTACCCGTGTCTATCCGTGACAACTTTCGACAACTTGCGACTACCTGCGACTATCCGTGACTACCCGTCACAACCGATAACTTTTTTAAAGAATTAAATATAGCCTATGTCTATCTGGAATAATGTAGCTTCTTAACAGTGAAACAATTATAAGCATCTGTGCTGTAGTTTATTTGCGCATGCTTATAAAGCATCCAAGTAACTCATTTTTCTCCGAATTGGTTAAAAATTTTTTGAAATTTCTCAAGGATTTTTTAAAAACTAAACATAGCATATATCCATCTGGAAGAGTGTAGCTTCTTTACAGTGAAAGAATGATAAGAATCGGCCCTGTAGTTTCTGAGATTAGCCGTTACATATAAACAAACTCACATGACCTCTTTATTATATTAGTATAGATCTGAGATGTGTTGAAACTCAGTGGATCTGATAAATTGCTTGCACAATGCTACAGGTTTTCATTTCGCTCATTCCCAACGGGTTTATCTCAGGCTATGTAACAGTTTTAGTACCAATTTGCGAGACATGTAACGTGCTATAAATCGCCGTTTCCTATACCCATATTCTCGAACACTCAAGACGACAGACTCCTGGGAGACACGTATTCAAGACTTTTACGTTATTTTCCACTATAGGCTGTTCACGATAAAGTGGGCACTTGCGATGCCCTTGCTAGGCTACTTTTTAATTTCAGCCATTTGTTATCCTTTAACCACCTTTTTTAAATAAATACTATCATGTAAGTAATAAACACAGAGTGTATATTCCACCGCACTCGGAAGTTAACGTCTAAGGGTACAATCAAATATATTTAATGACTATTATTCCAAGTGAGCGAGACTTTCAAAAGTGCTCACTTTACATTGAATAGCCTAAAAAAAATTTCGGGATCTGTGTAAAGTATTTCTTTGCTGAATGAAACTTATTACAAGCCCACTGTTTTGAAAATACGTGATTATGTGGCAGTAGATTTATGGGCATACATAATTTATTGCTCCATTTTGATGTAAATCATTAAGATCGTCTGAATGTGCATGGTCCCATGCTGTGAATTTCCGCTTTGGAGTTAAGGTACTTTTTGGACTAAGAATTTAAAGTAATAAATTAACTAGAAATAATAGTATTGGAAGGGCTTGTTAGGCCTACAAATGAACGAACCGGGTTACTTTAAGACTGTATTTTGCTCCATATACGTTAATGAAGAGCATAAAATGGTGGTAAGAGGTAAGTTATGTATAGATTTTGTGTAAGTGCTGTTTCCCCGCTGATAATTACTTTTTACTGTCCTCCTTCACTATGTAAAGAGACGATCTCTGTCTGTCTGTCTGTCTGTCTTTAATACTTCTAAGTCCCTTGAAACTCAACAAAAGTTCTTCAAATTTTGCAGAGCGAATCCTCAGGGTCAAATACAGGCCAAGTTCGAATTTCAGCAAGATCAGATTACGCAGTAATGACTTTTGACCCTAGAAACTAATTTTTAAATTACTTTTTCCTATGAAAGTCTTGCATTAATGCATGGAGATTCTTGCATAGATATATATGAAGGTAATGAATATCATTTTTTTTTACTCTGAATGTCTTGCATCAATGTTGAGTTAATTTCACATCAAATGGGGCCTTAGTTTACCAGTGGCTAGAGCGATCCCAAGTGGGGCCGCAGTGGCTTAGTGGATAGAACTATATTTAAGGGGGGCCGCAGTGGCCCAATGGATAGCGGTATATCAAATGTGGCCGCAGTAGCCAAGTGGCTAGAGCGATTCCAAGTGGGGCCTTAGTGTCTCAGTGGGTAGAGCGATTCCTGGTGGGGCCGCAGTGGCTTAGTGGATAGAACTATATCCAATGTTGAGTTAATTTCAGATCATTTTTTTTTCAGTCTTTGTATGATAAAAAACAATTTGTAACATCGTAACTATTCTAGGTACGTTACCATACTGGAAACACGGTCACAGGATAACCCCCTAGTTTGAAATAAATGAATTCATTGCACAGAGAAAATAAATACAACCGGGAAGTTTTCGACGTATTGAAAACAAGTACAATTTGGCTGTAGAAACATATTACTGCCAAATCCTGGTTGTGTGGCAGTTGCAAGTAGATTTGGTCATTTTATTTTTTACACACATTTATGGTATACTGTGGTAACGGCTTCTTGGGATTTTATTTTTCGTTGTAGCTGTAGAAACAGGAAGACCTACTGTTATACCCATGAGTGTAACAACGGTCTAGTTACTTTTTCCTTTAGCCATTTTTAAACCTTTAGCCATATTTTAGAATTGTCATGAAAGTAATAAACATAGTATGTATATTCCGACGCACTCGAAATTTAACGTCTAAATAAAATATATTTATTGACTATTAATACAAATTAGAGGGCTTTGAAAAGTGCTCACTGTACCGGGAATAGCCTGTAACATCATTTTAAAGTTTTCTAAGCCCCTGAAGATATTTTGCGAAACCGAAACCTACTGGGCTACTCAGTTGCTGCCGCTCCAAGAGAAAGTATGGGACGAAAACATACACACACTTTCTGTGTGAGCACATTTGAAATCAACCTTTGAAAAAAGTCGCTGCCCCTACCTGCATGTATTTTAACGGGCGCACTGAGCGACACGTGCCTTGTAAAGTTGGAAACGGTGGAGGGGAAAGTAGTTCCATATATCAAAGTCGAACAAAAAGTGTTAGGTAACCATTTGTGATAATTTAAATTATTTTTTCTTGCTTTCTGTTTATATTTTAATGTATTGAAGTGTAAAAATGAGCAGATTTGTTAAGTATTAACTTTTCTAACAATTTCACAGTTTCGCTTGATCGACGCATAAATCAGGTGATAAGGCCTATGGCAATGTTAATTTTACATAAGGCGGAAGAACACACAACGTGTATACAATTAGATCTTAAAGCAGGGCTTTCAAAAGTGCTCATTTTACCGTGAATAGCCTATAGCAGAAATAATGTATTGTGTAATTAATATAAGCGGTATTATCAGACATTTATTTAGCTTTGATAATGGACTGGAAAAAAGGGGAAGACTTTGTTAGAGCGACTGATAGATGATGAACATAGAATTCGTTCACGTCGTAATATTACACTTGCGTATGTTACAGCTGCAAACCACAACATGCACGGCTGCGTTCAGATAAAATACATTTGTATTCTGGCCTTCATAACGCAACTGACATGTGATCACTAACAGGCATCTGCACTGCATCTGCTCCTAAATAAAGCAAAGCGAAAGTACCATTAGTATTACGTTTGTAATTATGCAATTCTTTTCAAAGTTAGACTGAATTATGACGAAGTGCTGCCATTTAAACGGTCGCACGCGCGTTACGGTAAAATAGCTTCTAGTCTGCTGCTAAGAAAACATAGCAACAGATAATTCCGTATCCGATAAATTCCACTGCGCAACCAGTAAATTTACACCTTTATTTTCATTGTACTGAATTATCCTTACGTAAGTCTATGCGAGATTTTGCATTTTTTTTTTTTTTTTCATGAATGTGTTTGTACTCATAGCCAGTGTTTACAATTCATAAGGCAGGGATGGTTTCAAGAAATAAGCATTTTCAGATTTTCTAGCTGAAATTATTATTATTTCACTGGCGAAGTTTATAACCGTTGTCTTGTAACTGACTGCTGCAGGCGTTACAGTGCAGTAATCTTATAATATTAGTGATGATAAAGACTGTACATGGTAAAATAAGCACTTTTGAAAGCCCTCCTTAAGATCTACCTGCATGCACGTTGTGTATTATTCCGTTTTATGTAAAATTAACATTGTCATGGGCCTCATCACTTTATTCGTGCTTCGGTCAAGAGGAAGTGTGAAATTATTAGAAAAGTAATTATTTCACAAATCTGCTCATTTTACGCTTCGATAAATAAGAAAACACAAAGCGAAATAAATAATTGAAGTAATCACAAATCACAAGTAATCACAACCGTTATCAATTCTTTGTGCATGGGACTCTGAAATATTCCCTTGCGTTAATGTAAATTATTTATACTATTATCAGTGCTTATCAGTAGGGTGCGAATTAAACTTTCTGGTGAGAGGCACACGCATTTTTTTGTGTTAACTGAAGACTTTGGATATTCGCGTTTTCCAGCGAATTGGCTGGTATATGATGGTGGATATATGTACTATCTTATAGGTTATAAACAAACTGCAGAGTTACGTTTTTCCAATATGTGCCTTGTGTGAAAGTAATTACACCAAGAGCGACCCGAAATTTTGCGCTTCACTTAAAACCTGGGTTTTGACTGTCATTACATACATATATCTTCATCGACTGTGGCCTCACGTCTTTTCAACTTGTACTTTCCATCTGAAAAAGGCATCAAGCTGTGTTGTAATTTGTATGCGGGAACGATCCATCTCATCAATCATCAAGCATTATTACTTTTTAGGGAGGGGGAAATAATTTTCTTAAATGAGCGAGCGAAAATAATTTATGAGAGGGGGAATTCCTCTCCATCGCATCCCCCCCCCCCCCCCCCCTCGAAAGCACAAAAGAAAAATTTGATTCACGCAATGATCATCAGTGCTACTAACTTCATTAATTTTTTGTCTGTAATGAAGCCGTATTCGCAGTGAAACACGTAGAGGGAAGAGATTTGGGCTGCTCTTAACAGCAAGGACGATTGAGGTGAGTATGGAGCGGTACTGGAATGAAGGGGGCGGGGGAAACGGGTGATCCCCGAGAAAAACCCGCCGACCAACGGCATCGTCCGGCACGATTCCCACTTGCGAAAATCCGGTGACCCGGCCGGGGATTGGGCCCTGTTCGCCTTGGTGGGAGGCGAGCGTGCTAGTCGCTCAGCCACCGTGGCCGCTTGAAACACGTAGACACACAGATATTCAAGCCGGAAATGTCGCCGCCCGCAGAATTTCGACTATTCATATCATTGTACATAATAATTTAAAACTCTCAGCGTTAAATCTTAAAGTGGTGAAAAAAAATTTTTCCCCGGTCGGCTTCGTAATTCAAACCATTTCTGCCCCTCTAAGTAATAAATGCGAGCCCACCGGATAACATTACGGCTATTACGTTTTTGTTTTATTTCAAGGAAGTTATGTTCTGGAGAATTCTCCGCCGCTGACGTAATCGTTTCGAGTTGTGCGGAAGAGATTTCTAGCGGGGCTTTTCCCGCTCGTCCGTTGTCTGTTCGTGGAACTTATTAGCATTCAGAGGGGAGAAAAAAACCTTATACATTGGTATGTTTTTTTTTAAATTGAGAATTTTATTTGGCCATTAAGATTACTCTCCGCCGTCCCTCCGACGTCAGTCTTTTTTATTTTTTATTTTTTACTTTTCTTTTTTGCCTGCCCGTGTCCATTATTTATTCCAGCCTGGCCGTTCCGCTCGTGTTGCTGCTACTGGAAGACGCCCAAGGAGAAATGTTGCGCCGCTTCTCCCTTCCTGCTGACTTTGTTTCCTCTGTGGCAGCCACTCTGCTAGCACTCTGCTCGTATATCCAGCTGTTCCCCTCCCTCCTGCTTCACCCTCTTCTCTCATACTGCCTCCCCACCCCCCAACGCCGTGTCGTAATTACTCAAGGGCGGACTCCTCTCCATCTTGATTTCTGCTTCTTCGCTGTAATGATACCTCCGACCTTTTATCTTCTTTAAAACGCCCTACATGTTTGTTCTTCTTAGCTTCTCCCCGTCCGCTCGCCCTATCTTAATGTCCCTGTTTCTCCAGAGACGCATGAACGCGGAAGCTCTACGCTTCCGTACGGGATTGCCGCCCTTTTTCTTTTGCGCGTTAGACGAGGATGATTCCGCATCGTGTTGCAGTTTTAACAAGGAATACTTTGTCCCGTCGACAGCGTCGTTTCTTTCTGTCGGTGTGCGCTCTTGGAAACGACGCACGCCGATTTTAATTACGAGCATTTGTGACGGTGTCCCTTGTATGTCTTCGAATAGTTTTAATTGTAATTGTAATTGTAGAGTGCTTAGCAGGTGACGGCTTACAGACTAACTTAAATTAACACCCATGCCTTACACGGGATTCGAACCCAGAGCCTCCCGCACCCCCAGATCAGTGGCGCACCAACACCAACCGACTGCGAAACGTTCTGAGTAGCGCGCGTCCCCATACGGTCGCTGTTTGTCTTCTTATGAATTTGAAGTGTGTGTGCTTCGAGAGTGGGATGGAGCTGCGTGTCCAAGGTCAAGGAGCGAGGGAGCTGCACGGGCGACACTAATGCCCGGTTGCACCATCGTGGTTCGAAACTCGATACGAGATCGGATCTAAGATCGACACAGAAAACTGTTGCATCGTTAAAAGTTCAGAGATGGACTGGAGATCGATATTTCGCCAATTTCGGCGGTTCGAAATCTCGATCCGAGATCAACAGCCATCTTCGACAAATGCAGTTTGAAAATACGCCGACAGATAGAACTGCGTTCGATTGTTTTCTTGGGAAATTAAAACAACATTATACGCGTTTGAATATTATTCAGTAAAACTCGTACAACAATAATTCACTTAAAGCTGATAAAACATCGCACATCTAGTTCTATCTATAGTGAAAAATACGCCTACTTCCATGACGTCATAGGCTATATTACGAATCAACAGGGAAATTTGTCTCATACTTAATATCGATCTCTCACTTTGGAACCAAGATCGACGTATCGAAGATCCAGAATCATGAAATTTTATTGGTGCAACACTTTTACATTGGAGCCAAGATCAAACTGGATCCTGGTTCGAAACTAGGATCATTCGATCTCGGATTGGAGAAGATGTTGGTGCAACTTGGCTTAATACGCATTTCTAGCGCCTCATCGCTCCTACGCGCAAGGCGTGCAGTGTTTCCGTCGTGACCCTGTACTGTGCAAACAAGATCTGTAACAGTGGGGTTTTATTATACGCGATGAAAGCCCGCAGATTAAACTACGTCCATATATGTGTGCTTTTCCATTGTCGCTTAAGGAAACTGTATAAGCAAGCTTTAAAATGCGATATTTGACCATTTTCACGAATTTTTTTTCTCTCCAAGAATACAGTTAATATGACGAAAGTAAAAAAAAATAAGGGCATAGATAATAGTTTTTTTAATCTTTCGTGACAAAAAGTCGTATTTTCAGTACGTTTGTGTAGTGAGATACACGTAGACCTACACGCGCAAACAGCTATTTCACAGAAAATGTTTCGGTCCATCCTGTTCTTAAGAGGAACCCCCGGTAAACAACAGCAAACGCCTCAATTACATCTTGCGGTGGAAAATAGCACATAGTCTATTCACGGTAAACTGAGCACTCTTGAAAGCCCTGATGAAAATATGTTTGTATGAATGTTGTGTATTCCTCCGCCTTATATAAAATCAACATTGTCATGGACCTCATCACTTTATCTATGCGTCAGTCAAGTGAATCTGTGGAATTATTAGGAAAGTAAACATTCTATAAATCTGCTCATTTTTACACTACAGTGCTTAAGAACCCAGTAAACTAAATAAATAATTTTAAGCTATCACAAATGGTTACCTAACACGTTTTATTCGACGTTAAAATATGGAACGACTTAACATCCATCGTCACCAACTTTACTGGGCGAATGTCACTCAGTGCGCCCGTTAAAATATGCGCAGGCAGGGGCAGTGACTTTTTCTAAGGTTCATTTCTAAAGTGCTCACTTTATCATGGACAGCCATTAAACAAGCGTCTCGTGTGTTGTTGCCTCGGGATTCTAAACGGCAACTGTACGGTTTTAGCATAGAAATCTGTTCAGAAAAGATTCAGCGTTCGTCGCTGTAGTTTAAACACTGTTTCACAGAATGATAAATATCGTCAACACTGGGCTACTTAACGCCGGTTTATGCAGACTTTTGAAATTTTTAAACGGCCATGTTTATGTTTCAGTAACCAAATTTATGAGCGAACGACAAATTATCGACTTTAATTTCTGCATTGAAAAAAGATTTACATTGATATATTCCAAATTTTTTTATTTAGAATATACATGACTGCTTACAGTTTCGACAGAAATGATAAAAAGAAATTTATCCAAGCCACTATTTTACTTTAATCATAATACATATATGCATGGAGAAAATGGTAAAAATGGTCAAACTTCGCATTTTTAAACGTTTGTCCATGCAGTATCCTTAAGCCGTAAGAGAAAAAAGTACGACTGCACGGGCTTAGTTTAATCTGTAAGCTTTCATCACGTGTAAAAAGGTCCCACTGTTGCATATATAATTTCCGCAGTACAGCATCACGACGGAAACACTGCACGCCATGCGCGTAGGAGCGATGAGGCGCTAGCGGTGCGTGTTAATATCGCCCGTATCGCTCCCTCGCTTATTGACCTTGGACGCACAGCTATATGCTCGTCTTATTCCGCATTAACTCGAGAAGTTCCGACTGGTATAGGCTATTCACGGTAAAGTGAGCACTTTTGAGGCCCTGGTTACTTTTTCTTTCAGCCATTCCTTAGCCTTTAACCCTCTTTTTAAATAAATATCGCTACGTGAGTAATAAACACAGTGTGTATATTCCATAGCACCCCAGAGTTAACGTCTAAGGCTAAAATAAAATATATTTATTGATTATTATTCCAAATGAGAGGTCTTTAAGACGTGCCACTTTACCGTGAATAGTCTATAGTTTTGTGTGGATAGTAGCAATCAATGTGACCCAGCATCCGATAGTAGACTGTGACATCGTTCGGCTTTGTGTTGCCTTACCGCTACGTTGTGGGTATGATCCACTCGTGGTTTCTTCACACTTTTATTAATCAAACCTTTTGAAAATTACCCAAAATATGACGTACTTGGTTGTTTCCTAAAATTGTCGTGAATCACAAGCGTTGATATTCGTGTTAACAAAAATGTACTTATATTTTTATTAAGTTGAATTTAGACTTTTATATTATTATAAATTATAGTATATCATTTATTATTAATATGAATAAAGGCAGGGAGAAAATAGGTATGTCGGTAATGCCTAGTAAGAAATAGTTTGTATGCAAAATATTATTACACTGAGTGTGCACGAATGCGGCTGAGTTGTCCCTTTGGTGTATAGGGCTGTTTATAAATTCGGTTAGGTTTTGTTTGCATGAGGCGGATAAATGTGGGCCCGCTGCCCTAGACTTACACTGACACGGCACCCGCCCGCGGACCCTATGATTAGTCCAAGTGTAGGGTGGCAATAGTTTTTACAAACACCCAATGATTTATGGGAGCTGCGGGTCCCGGTATCACAACACACGTGTCATTCCGGTGGCATATGAGGGTCGGCGGCGTTTGCGTGAGGCGGAGGAATATCCTGTAAGAAGAACTTTATCAGGGCTTCAGGAAAGTTGGAAGTAACCGTGAATGATCTATACTCAGACCGCCGTGTGCTTACTCGAGACCCTGCAAAGAAGACTTTTCTCGGTTGGTTGCCGAAGGCGCGACGTCGGATCACTTGCCGTATTTCGCCGGTTTTCCGGACTCTGAAGAGCTTCGATGGGAACCGCACGAGGTTTTGAGAGCCGACCAGATGCGAAGGGAAGGTGAGTATGGAGAAGCGCCCCGAGAAAATCCGCTGATCGGCGGCATCGTCCGGCACAAATCCTATGTACTTGCGAAAATAGGGCAGTGGCTCCGCCCACCTCTTCAGCCTCTCCAGCACCACGTCAGCGGAGCCACCCGCTCCTCCGTCTCCAGCTCTCGGCGAGGGCCACGTCCTCAGACCCGCTGCGCCACCAGCGGCGTAGCGGGGTCATCGAACTGCAGCGGACGAACGTACTCCTGCCCTTGGGGGGGGGGGGGGGTGACGCGTCTCTCCAGCCTTAAGGAGGGTTTACGATTGATTTAACAGAATAAGTGTACCGTGTGCTTAAGATATGAATCAAAGTGTTCAAGGATATTAGTTTATGACTGTCGTGTGCGTTTTCGGCGTGACCTTATATCGTAAGTACAAGTCAAGCCGAAGTACCCAATCAGAGAACCGCGATAGTTGTTGTTGGCGGGAAACTGTATTTACTACTTATATTTAGGTTATGTCGTATTGTGAAATCGTATGTGAGTAATTATTTTAATTGAGAGAGAGTATCCTCTCAATTTAAAGATTAGTTCATGGTTATGTTTTATTTCGCGGAAGAAGCTATTGAATTCGCTTTAATGAACCTTTTCATATTTATTGACGTATAAGACCAATGTTGGCAACGGCTTCCCCTCCTATAAGATTTCACGAATTTTTTAAAACGATTACACAAGCAGTGATTAGAAATAATTAAATATATTTTCACTATCCATTCTTCCAGGTTATTTCGGTTGCTTACATCTCCTACAATTCTGATTGGCTAGACTTAACAGTTGCAAATTCAATCGTAAACTGCAGATTTTCGTATAGTCAGTGTGCTTATCGAGCCATTAAGTACAATTATTATTCTTAATTCTTCAGTCTATCATCGTAAATCCACCTTTAAGCTGCTTCCACAATACAGCAATGCGTCCAGGTGCGATGCGATACGATGCAATGGGCTGCGACGAGCTATACTTGCTGTTTCACAATTGAGCGATAATCTGTCGGTGACGGACACCGTCTGAGATGGTGCTGCTATCTATTTCATGGGTAAAAATTACATATTCATAACTCACGAATGTAACAAGAGGCATGTGAAGAACATTGCCACCATATTTGAAGTGGGTAGAAAAATAAGGCAGTATGGATGCGTTGTGAGATGAAAATTAGCGAGAACGAGAGACATAATAAGACGAAGGAAAAAACAATTTTTATGACATTGTCCATATGTTTAAGAAGCCTTATCTTCTATTTTGTACATCCATGCAGCAACAAGAAAAATACAAGTACAAGGACGGCGACGTAAACTCAATCGGCGTTTTCAAAACGTAAACAAATAGATGTTTTTATTCCCCTTAACAATTCTTCTTCTCCGTCGCAGGCTATCTCCTACAATCGCAACGCAGAAATTTCGCGCAACGCTTCATCCTGATTGGTTACAGCTCAACGCGACGCATCGCATCGCAACACTTTGCTGTATTGTTGTACCAGCTTTAGACCGTTCGTGCCGCTGCACCTGCGCAGTTACCAAGTGCCCTCTACTTGGGGGGAGTCTACCAGAACATGGCAATCATACGATCCGGGAATCGAACTCCATTCGCCTTGGTGGGAGTCCACGTTAACGTAGGTTCTAATGCATTTATATTTCTGAGTCGTATTGTTTAATAGTTTAGTTGTGACGAACGCCTTCATACGAGTTATTACTTTTAAATTCTTAAAAATATTAGTGCTCGTGGAGTAAAAAATAATGTAAGGGTAATAAACATGTTGTTGGTATTTGGGATCGGGCAAAGATGGACCGCTGGCACCTATATTATCCACTTTATAACTGACATGGACGTTAATTAAAAAATTATGTATTGTAATCATTCGTATATATTTAAAGTTACATGTCTACAAGGTGAAGATTATTGGCTAGCGAATGTTCTCAGTGGACGGAAATCAGCATTTGTGAGAATTTTGAGAAAAAATTAGCTTAGATAATCTGACCAGTCAAAGAAAACAAAACATCGCTGATTATTTCATACGTGTGTCCATTGCTTTTGTTGTTATAAATTTAATTTACTTCATATCTAATATTTGATTTTGGTTTATGCCTCTTAAGTTCTTCTATAAATTCGCTAACCTTCCCTGTGATCAATTGCCACGGGAAATCGCCCACGGCGCAGTGTTCAAGCCGGCAGGACCGTTCCTGCCCCTCGCTCGTATCAAAACTTGCTGGCCGCGACTTACGCCGTAATGATCCCGCTGCTCCAGGCCTCCGATATCCCCCTCTCTGCACCCGCTCTTCGGCGCAAGCTAATCTCGTATCCATTTGCCTCCGACTGCGCCGCTTCCGAAGGCATTCCTTGCGGTTCGTTGCACCGCGCAAGTGCTATTCCTGCCTGGCGTAGGGCTGCGGAGGGCCCGACCCCTCGGTCGTGCGAGATACGTCGTGCGTTAAGTCCATGCATCCTCTCTCCCCCCCCCACCCAGTAGAGGTGATTTGTTCACAGGTGGAATGTATCACACACCTCTTAGAATAAGGAGTCATCTGCTGTTTGTGATTGGCTTCAATTTCGTGGCTCATTTTGAAGTTACGAGACAATGGGTTTGGGTGGACATTTATCTCTTAATGGCGCCGCCTACCTGTCGGTGGAAACGCAATGTAGTGGGTTTGAAATCCGCGTTTTTTTACGAAACCATTATACGCGTCCCCATGATACCAATGTACGAAAAGAAAACACATTTCGGGTGAGGTACGTATAATATTCTCAATACATCATGTACGTTATAAATGCTATTCCCGAGCCCTCCAACATAGCTAAAAACGGCTTTTCCACACTGCTGTAGCTCATAATATACTGGTTGGAAACATGCGAAACTATTATACGGACCAGCATTGAACCTTGCTATGCACTTTTCACCGATAAAGTGACAGTTTACCCTCATAATGTCCCATAGGTATACAAAGCACAACGGAAACTGCACGCCAGTTCAGCGCCTAGCGCGTAGGAGCGAAAGGGCATCAACCGCGAGTGTCAATGTCCTCCTTATCGCTCCCGCGCTTCCCTTCCTCAAACGGGCTAAAACCATCCAAGTAGGCGGCGCCCTTAGGGTTGAAGTACAGCAACTGCCTATGGAGCACTGCACCCGACTATACAACGTGAAGAATTCATAAAAAAAGCAGTACAGATACCATGAAAATAGTCAGAAAAGTGCGATTTATGTTGAATATGAACGAAGAATGTATATATTTTGCAACATTATAAAATATTTTACAAATATATGCTTTTTAAATACAAAAAAAAAGATTAAATGAGTCAACATTTTTAACAAAATTTAAGCGTATTTCCATTCTGTATGCTTCAGAACGCAGGATTTGTAAGAAAATCTTCTGTCATGGAATATCATCATTATCATATCGACTACGATAGCGTGTAAGAAAATTTTAATAATAGTGTAGGTAATAACTTTTATAATTGCTTTTATGTGCATCCATTTGTCACAAACATTTGTAGCTGAAACTGACGTTAATAAATTTAATTATAAAATTGATATGATACATTATTACTATGATTTTATTTCACATGGTCACAGCAAATATTATGATGACATTTCTTGAAGAAGATTTTCTTGTAAATTCTGCTTTCCGAAGCATCCAAAACGGGAATGCGCTTAAATTTGGTTAAAAATGCGGACTCTGTGCATCTATTAATCTTTTAAATTTAAAAAGTACATTTTAGTAAAATATTTTATAATGTTGCAAAATGTGTAGGTATTTCAGTTTTCTGACCATTTTCATGGTGCCTGTACTACATTTTTGTGAGTTCCTCGCATTGTACAGTCAGGTGCAGGGCTCCATAGGCAGTTTATTTACTTCAACCTTAAGAGGAGGATGTAATGAAACATTTTCTGTGAAATAGTTGTTTGCGCTAATAAGCGTATCTCGGTAAATAAATGCTATGCAAATATGACTTTTCGTCAGATAAGATAACAAAAATGTATCTATGCCCCAATGTTGTATTTTTTGTCAATTAAGTGCATTCTTGGAAAAATAATTCTTGAAAATGGTCAAATATATCTAATTTTTAAAGCTTACGTATGCACTTTTCTTAAGCGGAAAGAAAAAATTTCGACCATAGAGGTGTAGTTTAATCTGTGTGCTTTCATCACGTGTAATAAAACCCCACTGTAACAGATCTAATTTGCACAGTACAGCGTACGCGATGGAAACGCTGCACGACCTGCGCGTAGGAGCGATGAGGCGGTAGAAGAACGTGTTAGTGTCGCCCTTATCGCTCCCTCGCTTCTTGACCTTGGACCCGTAGCTCCGTCCCACTCGTAACTCCAGAATTTTTTTTTTTACTATAAATAATAGCTGAATTCCTGGGAAAACTCCCGCTGCAGTTTTTCATTTTATTGGAAACATTTTGCACGCACTTGTTTTCGTTTTTTTTAATTTCAGTAATATTGTAGAAGGTAGTGGACAGAAAACTAAAGTCGCGATGTTTTATCTGTTTTATTTAAAGCAGCAACTGTACGGATTTTACTTAATAGTCCTCAACTGAATTGGATTGGAAAGAGCTTATTAACGTCATCCGGTGTTATGCCCGAAGACTTAACAGGGTACGCTGTACAAGCTACTTGATGACCTAGGTAACTTAAACTAACACCCATTCCTTACCCAAGATTCGAACCCAGAGCCTCCCGCAGCCCAGGTCGGCGCCGCACCATCCGAATGTGCCATGGGAGGTCGGCAAAGATCGCTTCTAATTTCGTTTAAATCTATTGAGTTCAATTCCTAGAATGCCGGGGGGGGGGGGGTGCAATGGTCAGACTACTCGCTTAGGCGCTTCCGGTTTCGATTCCCGGTGAGGTTGCTCCCGGGTGTTGGGGACCTGGGGATCGTGCCGGACGATGCCGGCGGGTTGGCGCAGTCGGCCTGTGGCGTGTTTTCGTCGGACAGTGTTGCACGGTGTCATTAGGGAGCTGTACTGAGGGCGCAGAGACCACGGCGGTGTTTCATCAAGCCAGCGACTTCGCTTCTCTTAAGAACTCGGCCGCTGTGCCACGTAAACGGGAACAAAGCTGCATTCTGTGCGAGGTGGAGCGGGGCCAAATTCTTTCGCCCCCCGACGCGACGCGCAGTAAACACTCACTTGACTTCCTGGCGAGTCGCAAGGGAGATCGGTGCTCGCGATAGCGTTCAGCCAGACGCGAAGAAGAGCTGATACCGCTGTGTGTGTGTGTTTCCTTTCGGGTGGCTGGGCGTGTTAAATATATGCGGCACTCGCCATCGCAATTGATTTAAAGGCTGTTCGCGATAAAGTGAGTACTTTTGAAATCAACCTCAGAAAAAAAGTCACTGCTCCTAACTGCATATATTTTAACTGGCGTCCTGAGCGACATACGCCCAGTAAAGTTACTAACAACGGATGGGAAGTAGTTCTGTATCTTAACGTCGAATAAGAAGTGTTAGGTAACTATTTCTGATCATTTAAATTATTTCTTTCGCTTTTATCACATTTTTCTAATAGTTCTTGATTATTGAGAGTACTACGTATATTATTTCTTGTTTTCCTTTGTCTGATGCGGCACCGTATTAAGTTATCGTGGTGTGATGTTTTAATTGTTTATATTTTAATTTTTTTTTGTAACCTGATACACACTCTCCTGCACTGCATTTAATTTTCTGTTGTAAACGGCGAAGGCCCAAGACTAGGGCCTATGTGTTTCAACCATATAAAATATTAATGTAATTATTTCGAAACTGTTTGATTTTTCAAATATCAAGTATTTATCACTAAAATTTTACAATAAAACATAACTATTTCAATTAACCCCAATACTGTAAAGTTTTCGGTTTGGTGTGTTGGGGGAAATGATGAAAATTCACCCAAGTAATCACGTGACTTTACGTGTACCAAATCACTTTACTGAAATTAACCTTTTCTTCAGTAAAGCGACTTTTGTGGATTAATTGTACTCCACAGACAGGCTTGAGTTTAGGCTGAACTATTTTGCCCCTTTTTTCTGAGACTCCCATTCAATTTAATGATTGAAGACAGGGCTAAAACAATACAAGTAATTTTATTTGTACTAGTATTACTAACTGGTGGGTTGCATTTTGTAATCCTTCCTAAACACCAAGGACATTTCAGTAAATAATCCACGAAGATTTCACAATATTTTAATTGCATGTGTTAAGCTCGTGGATTCAAATGAACATGCCAGTAACATATTCTGTGATAATGTTGCGAATATGGGATGGAACATTTCACGAATTAATTTTAGGGTGCCTCACTCCGAGAAAAAGGTTTCGTTAAATGAAACAAAGTTTGTTTGGCGCAACCAAATTAATTGATTGTGTAGGGGTAATGAAATATCTCGTTTCTGAAACCAAATCATTTTGTTGTTGTTATTTGGTGCTCCCAAACTAAGATTTGGTTTTCGTAACCTAAGATTTGTTTGACTCTAGTTTCGGGTAAAAAAAAAAAAGTATTTAAGTCCGACCGAGATTCGAGCCAAGGTCGTTGGCGCCTGAGCGATACGCCCTAACAATACCAGCTAAAGTGACCACTGATGAAATTGGGATGTTTTTAAACAATTAATTATCAAATAATGGCCAACGTGCATAAATAAGTATTCCAAATTTTACAGTTTTACTTTTCAATTTCCTGCCGGACTTGTTTTATTCGGATGTTTACGACATTATTAAGCATCAACAAATGCACTAACATAGTCACTGTCTTAATTGTCACAGAAATACTACCAAACTCTCGTGCTGCATTTTAAAACAAAGGCAATAAATTGAGTGGCCAAACACATGTGTACAGCCTGTTTACTGATATATTTAGGATCAACGCAGAGGTTTTGTTATCCAAGCGTGCATTTTGTTAGATGAACCAAATCAAGTTTGTTTATTTTAAAGTTTTATTTACAATTCTCAACTAAATATTGTGTCGGGACAAATAAAATTTATTTTCGGCCATACAAACAAATATCTCTTTGGTTGAAACAACCTTTCTCTCAGTGTAGGCGACACTGAGCCAATAATAGACCTGCAAAAGAACACGAACCGAATCACCGGTCTACCTAGTCTGAAGTAAAAGAGACCATCCACTTAGACACAAACGAATGAATAAATAGCTGGGGCACTAAAATAAATATAACAGTGGAGTCTAGCCAACAAGTCGATGAATTCACGACATTTTCCTGTCCCAATAATGAATTTCTTTCGCCACCCTCTTTACAGTTGTGGTGTTCCCAAACGGCAATCTTAGAACGAGGTAGGGGCTTTTTTACGATTCAGTACTGAAGAATTAAGACTTGTACTTATAACCCATTAAGTACTAAGTTCAGCAGTTTGCAGTAATGGTCTAGCAACTAAAGTCTAGCTGTTGTAGGAGAAAAAGCGACTGATTTAATCAGAAGAGTGGACATACGTAAATATTACTTACAGTATATTGAATTATTTATTGTTACTGCTTATGTTATCGTTTTGAAAAACTTGCGATATCTTATAACAAGAAGTTACTGATAACTTATGAGCCTGCTTTCCTCTACATGGTTGCAAATAAATTTTAGTGAAGTTCTTAAAAGTATAGATGGTTGGTAGGAGTTGACATCTCATTGACAGCAATATAATTAGAAAAGAAACCAGAAACACGTGAAACAATACAAGAGAATTAAAATACACGACTTACTTACCCGGATTTTGAATTCAGGAAAAATTATACATTAAGCTAGCTTGCAATCAACTGAATCACGGAGGTAGGATTCAGAGCATAAACTTCAGGTGTAATCAGTCTAATGTTTTGAATGGCAGATTTACTGACCTCAAATATTTACACCGCCATCATTTTGAAAATAAGTGTCTGAGCAACTAAAAATTCATCAATTTACATGGCCTATCATAGCACTACTTGTGTGTGAAAAATTAGGTGGAAATCGGTTGATTGGTACCCAAGAAAAATATAAAAAACCTTATTTTCTTAATCTGTGCTCTGTTATCAAACTACCTAAAAGTGTTCTTATACTATGCGTCTAATAGATACTGTCAGCATAAAAAATGTGTTTGAATTTGGTTAAATTGTTAAATAGGTATGCCAAACACATCGAAATATTTATAAGGCCGCCATAGGAAATTGTTTCAATTATTCTGGAAATACGGCCAAATGTTCATTTTATTCACCTGACACTACTTAGCAAAAAATACGGCGAAAGAGGATCTCTGTAGGCGATATTGTCAGCACACAAAGTTAAGTTGAAATTAGTTTTGCAGGTTGGTATATAAAAATTTCTAAGCTAAAAATGTTTATGTGGCTGCCATTTTGAAAATATAAGTGTCTGACACACTGAAAATTTATATGTTTACATGGCCTGCCATAGTGCTACTTAATTGCCAAATTTAGTGGAAATAGTTTTTTTTCCAGAGATAATACGTAATTCTAATTCGTCATGTGATACTATTTTACAAAATGACTAACAAGATGTTTTGTGTGAACAGATTTGGTGGTTGTAATATATACCTACAGCCAGTGTAGAAAGTTTCATTGGAACTAATTACATGGTTTCAACGATTTAACGTATGAAACTAGAATAACTATATGGCACCCATTTTGAAAATAAGTGTCTGACATACTTAAACACGTACCAGCCGCAGTACTCCTTGTTTGCCATATTTAGTAGGAATCGGTCAATTGTTTCCCGAGTAATAACACATAAGCTTTATCAATTCATATAGCGCTATCTTACAAAATGGCAGACAAAATGGGTTTTGTTTGGCTTATATGATGCTTGTAATAGATATTGTCAGCGTACAAAGTTTGGTTGAAATTGATCAAACGGTATGGTGGTTATACCAAATAATCCTAAAATGGTTGTATGGCCGCCATTTTGAAAATAAGAGTGCATAACAAAGTTCAATTACTTATATTTACCTGGCCTACCATAGTGTTACGTGCTCACTGCTTCATATCCCGCGCGAGTGAGTGGAAGTGAAGGAGAGCAGTTATATGATAGCGGCGGCCTATCATAAAGGATGTCGCCACACACACCGATAAACTAATCGCTACTCGCGCCTCGCTGACACTGAGAAGCTCACATTTCTCCATTTATCATGCACAAATGGCGTCGTCGCCAACATTGCTTTTCCCGGAACATCTTGGATTGCCAAGAACGTACTAGACGGCACCTACCTAAAGTATAAATACCACATGCGGGCCTCTGAGGAGAGAGTGATTAAGAACCGAGAGTTTGGCGTCTCGTGGGACCTATAGCGATGTTGGGCGATTACGGAGCGGCGAGGGACGACTGCAGCGATCTGCGAGAGTGCGTCGGCGAGCTTGTGTGTAAAGAGTGGGACTGATCTGCGGGACTGTGGACTGGATGCGCGAGTGAAAAAACATTTGGGGCGATGGAAATAGACAGTTTTAACTAAACGCGTGGAAGTAATTGAAGCAGTTTAAGGGACATCAGCAAGAGCAAAGACTGTGATAAAGACTTCAATTGAAATTGAGATAGTAATTAGGTATTACGCTCAATAAGAATAATAAGAGTTAAGAGGACGCTCAGACTGGCAAATAACATATGCTTGACTGTTTGTAGCATTGAGAATAAATATAATTATTGAATTTAGTTCTTTTATGTTTATGACTTCCAACACTCATAAACTCTGATACGCCCCTCAGGCATTCTTACAACAGTATTATTATTTATGTGCCAAATTTGGCGAAAATTGGTCGAGTAGTTTTCGAGATATAACGTAAAAGTTTAATTTTATCATATTATGCTATATTCTAAAATGGCGGACGAAAGTGGCTCCGTGTAGACACACTTGATGTTTGTTATATATATATATATTTTTTTTTTCCCCAGCATAAAATGCTAAGTTGGAATTGATTAAATGGTTTCGAAGATTATCATACTATGCTAAAATAACTAAATGACCGCCATTTTGAAAATAAGTCTAACATATTTGAAGCATATCAGTACGTATAAACTTTTGCAATACTACTTTGTTTGTCAAATTCGGTAGGAATTTGTAAATTGTTTCCTGAGATATTACACAACTTTATTAATTCATGTAGCGCTATCTCACAAAATTGATTTTACGATGTTTGTAATAGATACTGCCAGCGCGCAAAATTTGGTTGAAATTAGTCAAACGGTAAAATATAAAAAGCTTGTTGTACACGGTATAAATAGGAAACCATCAAACACGTCATACATGGGGTGATTTTTCTAAGGTTTGATTCGAAAAGTGTGAAGAACCGTGAAGAGAGTATGAAACATGGCAGATGTCGTAAGCCCCTGCGAGACATGCTACCCGCCTCGCTATCAAGATGTAAGTGTTGCAGCCCGTTCTGGGCCGTAAAGGCTGTTCACGATACAGTGAGCACTTTGAAATCAACCTCATAAAAGAGTCTCTGCCCTGCCTGCATTTTAACGGAGTGCGCCCAGTAAAGTTGGTAGTGATGCATGGGAAGTAGTTCCATAATTTAACGTCGACTAAAAAGTGTTAGGTAACCATTTGTGATAGCTTAAATTATTTCTATCAATTTTTTTTTTATGCATTGAAGTGTAAAATTGGCCAGAGTTGAAAGATATTTTCTTTTCTTATAATTACACCGTTTAACCCGATCGACGCATGGATAAAGTTATGAGGCCCATGACAATGTTAATTTTGAATAAGGCGGAGGAATACACAACGTGCATAAAAGTATATCTTAAGCAGGGATTCCAAAAGTGCTCATTTAATCGTGAACAGCCTATACCTTCTTCCCACTTATCTCTCCGCATCCTCTTGCTACCCTCCCGCCAGACTCCACAGCAACCTCTTGGTACAGCAGAAGCTGCGCCGAGTAATTAATTTCCCGTGGCAAAACAACTGGAGTTATCTGTCTCTCTCTCTTCGCCTCTCCTCTGCCGCTCCATGCCATGCTCAGCTGCGGAAGCGCCGTTGTTCTCACGCGCGCACGTGTGTGTGTGTGCACGCGCGCGCACGAAAGTGGCGGAATTGTTATTGGTGCAAATTGGTTCCGACTCCTGACGTCACCTCGCGAGGCCAGACGGAGATGGAAGCTGGCTCGGCCGAGAGGCAAACTCGCTAACCTTTGACCCGACGAGCTGGCCTGTGCATTGATCTGCCCTAACGCATGGCGTGACGTCGTTCGTATTAACTCCCTCGCCCATCCCCATTTTTTTTTTTCGTTCCCCCTCCCCCTATTTTTTTCCCAGGTGTGTAGGCAGAAAGTTGTTTTAAACCGACGGCATGCTTGTATTTCACCAGCAGATGTCGTTCCCTGTGTGACGAGAACTTTTGCATGTTGTTCAAAGAAACTAATCATGTATATAGTTATAGTTGTCTACATATAATTTACCCTGTTAAAATATAATTCTCACTTAAATATCATTCGTAGCTGTGCAGTTTAAATAATTTAACAAAAAATGGTGACATTTTTGTGAGAAAAAAATTACTATAGAAATGTTCTGGTTGAATATGTTTAGCAGTAATGGTCTATTATATTTTAAGTAATATATTTTGTGATACCCCAAGAAGTAATCTCTTAGCAACTAAATTTAATAAAAATATTTCCTTTCAAAACTGTTTTTAAAACGCCATTACGTTTAACATAAACGATATTTGAATGAGATAATGCTTACCTTTCAATAGTAAGCAGAAACCATATATACATATATATATACATACACACACTAGGGGTTAGCCCGTGACCGTGTTTTCAGTATGGTCACATGCCTAGAATTGTTACGATGTGACAAATTTTTATCATGCAAAGACTGAAAAAAAATGATGTGAAATTAACTCATCATTGGATATAATTCTATCCACTAAGCCACTGCGGCCCCACTTGGAATCGCTCTATCCACTGAGCCACTATGGTCTCAATTGAGATCGCTCTAGCCACTGGGCCACTAAGGCCCCACTTGATATAGTTCTATGAAATGATGTGAAATTAACTCAACATTGAAGCGAGACATTTAATGTAAACAAAAATTATATTCCATTACCTTCATATCTCTATGCAATAATCTCTATGCATTAATACGAAACTTTCATAGGAAAAAGTAATTAAAAATTAGTTTTTAGGATCAAAAGTCATGATTACGTAATCTGATCTTGCTGAAATTCAAACTTGACCTGTATTAGATGCTAAGAATTCGCTCTGAAAAATTTGAACAGGTAATTTACTTGAGTTGATCCTCTGATCTAATTGTTTGCTTACATCACGCCATTATTCACATGTTTCGTATTAATAAATTACAGCAATTATGGACAAGAATCAAAATACTGTAATACTCAAGTCTTCCGATACCAGCCCTTACTGCTTCAAGCCATTCCGTTCAATACTGCCTGCAGAAGGTCGATACTATAGCCTCAGCTCAGTGCTACTTCTCTCTCTGTTAGCTACATTTGCTTTTAATTTATTCACAGTGAAGTCGATCAGGAGGGAAAATAAAAATGCTAATCCAACATCATACCTACCCGTCGTTAAAAGACAACCATAATAGATGATACATTGAAAAAAAAAATCTGCAGAGAAAAATTTTACAGTACCTTATCGGATCCCAGCGTTGCTATAAGCAAACTTCAGTGTTACATTCATAATTAATGTCAGTTTATTACGGGTGTAGTCGTTGCAGGAAAGATCCACGTATTACTGCAGTTGCGGGGGGAAATCTATAGCAGTTTTATATTTAGTAGCAGATTATGCCTGTCCACACACACTGGTTGTACAAGACCGTGTGATGATAGGTTCTGAAAGATTGGAAGCGTTGTTCACTGAGGGAAAATGTGCTGTTCTGGGCAGTTATGGAGCGAGGGCTGCCAGTGGACATGTTTTGTGTTCTATTTGTTTTTTTTTTTTTTTTGCCTTAACGTTTGGTTCTTTTTTCTTTCCCCCTGCTAGATATAACCGCCCTCACGTCAAATCGGGTAATGACGTGAGCCTCAGTCTAGGCAACATGGCGCGTCGTGTACTTCGAATGATGTTCGAATCTCGTGTACGAGTCACGTCGTGTTAACGCTGTTCGTGCGCCATTTGAAACGATTTACAGCTCGTGACTGTGAAGGGACAGAGATAATACGATATCGATAGCATTTTTCGTCCTTATCATACATCTTTGGTATTATGATCTCGTTTTTTTTTTTTCTTCGCTTCATTGCCTCGTTCATTGGAATGACGTGCTTTTGCATGGTGATCCCGCAGTTAATTCTTGCCACACACAGTAGAAATCAGTGTAATGGTAAATCGGTATTATGTAATATGATAGTCGTCACAGTCCTTTTCTAGAGCGCAAGTTCATTAGGAGACAAGTTTTTCTGTGTGTGTGTGTGTGTGTGTGTGTGTGTGTGTGTGTGTGCGCGCGTGCATGCACGTGCTATCTCCTTCAACCTTGATTCTTCTCTCTGCGCTCTATTTTGTAAATAACATCCTCTAAAAAAAAGTAACGCACGCCAAATGTATTTCACACAGGCCTCTCAGCTGTTAACTACGGCTGTATTTTAATGTTGAAGTAAAGCAGCTGCCTATGGAGCACTGCACCTGACTGTACAATGTGAAGAACCAATAAAAATTAATACAAACTCCATAAAATTTGTCAGGAAAGTGTGATTTATGCTGTATATGACAAAGGAATGTATATATTTTGCAACATTATGAAATATTTTACTAAGATATACTTTTTAAATATGAAAAAATTAATCGATCAATAAAGTCCACATTTTTAACGAAATTTAAGCGCATTTCCGTTTTGGATGCTTCGGAAAGCACAATTTTCTTCAAGAAAGATCGTCATAATATTTACTGTGATCATGAGTAATATAATCATACTAATAATATATCATATCAATTTTATAATTAACTTTATTTATGACAGTTTCAGCCATACATGTTAGTGACAAATGAACGCACATAAAATCAATTATAAAAATTATTTCCTACATTATTATTACAATTTTCTTAAACACAACTATAGTAAACATTATGACGATATTCCACGGTGAAGATTTTTTTTTTTTTTTTTTTTCTGGAACATCCAGAATGGAAATATGCTTAAATTTTTTTTGAAATACGAATTATTTTAATCTGCTATTTTTTTACGTTTAAAAAGTATATTTTAATAAAATATTTAATAATGTTGCAAAATATATAGGTACATTCTTATTTCATATACACCATAAATCGCACTTTTATGACAATTTTTATGGTGTCTGTACTACTTTTTTTAATGAGTTCTTGACGTTGTATAGTCGGGTACAGTACTCCATAGGCAGCTGCTTTACTTCAACATTAACTTGTTGTATTTAATCAAACGTTTGAAATTAGGAATGCTATGACACTCGAGAAAGGCACTTTGCGACTATAACAACACCGTACAGTGATATAATTCAGGAATTGTGTGAGTTCTTCAGGTACTGGCAAGAAGAGCGTACAAGACTTACGTGAAAATGAGAAATACGGTGTAAGTTTTACGTAAAAATCTGGCCAGGACGTGCTGAGATAATAGCGTAGAGATTCGAAGTGAAGTGAGGTGAGAAGTCCCTATGACGTCTTGAAAACACTGCCTTAGATGAGAGAATACTTGGAAATGTGGCCGTAAATGCGAAAAGAACAAAGATTACTTACGAGTTATAAGTCAAAATGGCATATAATGTTCGTAAGCGCTGGTTGCTACTCCTGAAGAAAAGTACACTTGCTGTTCCAAATGAAATCATTAGGCCTAATTGAAATATTCCCAAGGGAAGTCTTAATTATATTGGACTTTTCAACGTCCCTGACTTATACGAGAAGGTTGCTGAAGGAACGGCTTACAAAATAAACTAATCTTCATTACATTAAAACATGGCACGTATATGGTATAGTCAAAATTTGAATCAGGAAACTAGTGACCTTTCTTACCTTGGGGAGTGAGAGAGAGATAGAGATAGATAGATAGATATATAGATATAGATAGATAGATATAGATAGGGAGATAGATAGGGAGATAGATATAGATAGAGAGATAGATAGGGAGATAGAGAGAGAGAGAGAGAGAGAGAGAGAGAGAGAGAGAGAGAGAGAGAGAGAGAGAGAGAGAGAGAGAGGAGAGAGAGAGAGAGAGAGAGAGAGAGAGAGAGAGAGAGAGAGAGAGAGAGAGAGAGAGAGAGAGAGAGAGAGAGAGGAGAGAGAGAAGAGAGACTTGCAAGGCCAGCAGATAGTTACGTTTTATAACACTACGAACGGAATATGAAAATTAAATTTTATTTGCTAGGGAAAATAAGCGGAGCAGCTCTGCCATTCTAACGTGAAGCTTTCATGCGTATCAAGGTGTGAATCACTAAAGGTTGTTCACGATACAGTGAACACTTTTGAAATAAATCTTTGAATAATGCCACTGCCTCTACCTTCATACATTTTAACGGGCGCACCGAGTATTTACGTGTTTATTAATTTTACGGTTTCACTTGACCGACGTATGAATATAGTTATCGGACCAAGGCAGTGTTGATTTTTTATATGGCGGAAGAGAGTGAAGAAATTTGGGCGGATCTTAACAGCGAAGTTTTGTAAGCCATACGGCGGAAGAATACACACCCTTTCAAACATGTACATCATAAACAGGTGTTTCAAAGTGCTCATTTTACCGTGAACTGCGTATGGCAATTTAAATATTTTCTGTTCGATATTCGCGTAACAGTTGAAAGCGGAGCCGATCGTATGTCACTGCTTACGTGACAGCTTTAAGTAACGCTCGTTCGTACAGAGACAATAGGGCGCTTTGCACAACAAGTATCTCATGACATGTTGTCCTCGGGATCCTTTGTAGCGGCAGGGATTCGTTTAAGAGCTTCTTACGATGTGTGGTGCATTCAACATTGTTGGCAGACGTCGAGGCTGGTGACTCGCTGGCGTACAGATGGGCAGAGAGCTTTGTCACATAAACTGTGGGCGCCCCTGTCCTTCATCCAGCGAGCAACCGATGTCCTGGGGCTCTATTCTGTAACTTCAGCATTCTCAAAGATACTCGCTGCGAGCATCTTTGTATTGACGATAGCGAAAGCGACAGTTACTCGTAATCGTATTTAAGTGGTGTTCTGTAAAGCGTATCTTTATGGCCGTCTTTGTGGAGTCACACGCGGATGACAACGCACCGAGCTGTGAATTTGAATCAATCCTCAATCTGCTTTTTGAACTAATATACATACATACATACATACATACATACATACATACATACACGGGGTGATTCGCAGTTAGACCGACAAAATTCGGGAGGTGATTCTTCATGAAAAAGTAAAAGGAAAACATATGAGACACTTTATACCTAAACCGAATATTAAGGGAGGTATGAGCCCTTAAAAAACGATGTTTTAAACCGTATTTGTGCAAAACATCGGTAACAAAGTAAAATACAATGACAACTCTCGGAATATTATTGTATTTTATCGGGATCTTCAACGTAAGAGCCGATATTTTGCACAAATACGGCTTAAAATATCATTTTTTTTTTTTAGGGTTGATGTCTCCTTTAATATTCAGTTTAGGTATAGAGTGTCACATATGTTTTACTTTTTCATGAAGAATCACCTCCCGAAGTTTGTTGGTCTAACTGAGAATCGTCCTGTATATATATATATATATATATATATATATATATATATATATATATATATATATATATATATATATATATATATATATATATATATATATATATATATATATATATTATATATATATATATGTTTTTTTTTTTTTGTTATGACAGCGTATTGTGACGCATATCTCGTTAACATAATAAATGTTCAGTTACAAAAGGGATATGTCTTAATTTTCGAATGACACTTTAGACAAATACATGTATTTCTCTATATGATACAAGCTTTCAGATGGTCCTGTATCATCCTCAGCATCACGAAACACGTCGTCTATTTCGGGCTTACGTCAGAGCAAAGCTTAAAGCGTATCATTACTGAAAAATAAAATATGCTTTTGAATATATCCCAGACACAGTTTATTTGTACGGAAGTTTAAAATTATATAATATTCCTCCTCTTCGGTGCATTTAATAACTTTTTTTTTTTTTTTTATCTTTGGAGTGTGTTTGCTTGAATGAGCTTTAATACACCAGCCATTTTCCTCTACTGTCGTTCTAAAATTCACCTGTTTGGTCTGCCTTCGTATAAAGAAAATCACGAGACATTCAAAAGACCGTCATGGCAAAATTTTTAGTCACAGAATACAATTTCGCTTCGTGAAGTTAGTTACATAGTTAACAGATGATATATATATATATATATATATATATATATATATATATATATATATATATATATATATATATATATATATATATATATCATCTGTTAACTATGTAACTATATATATATATAAGATGGCAAAAGTTAGGAGAATACGGTTCCTGGTCGGATTTAACTACACCGTCTGGTGTCAGGGCATACCACGCGGCCATGTGTTACTTCCGAACTATGGTCCCTCCCATTGCTAAGTGGGCTTTCAACGTAGCGATTATAGCCCGGAAGAATAATTCGCGTTCGCCCTTTGACGCTTATTCCTGCCGCGGCTCCTTGCTTTGGGCTCGAGAAGCAGAAAAGGGATTCTCTTTTATCTTCCTTAAAAAGCATCCTCAGAAGCTGGAGTGTCAGAGGTGGCCAGGTCTGATGACGCCCTGCGGGTTTTTCCTTTTTTTCCCGCGCGCCACCAGTTGGCTGCCCTGGCTCCCGCCATTGTCAGCTCCCCATCTCCGGCTCCGCTGATCCCCTTTCCACTCTCTGCGTCGCGCGCATCCTTTTCTCGCGCGCGCGCCGCTTCAGCTCGCGTAATTTGGTTTCTCTTTACATGGCCACTCCTCTTTAATCTCGGGTTACGGCCACTTGCGCCTCCACCCCCCACCCCCCTTTTCCCTTCTCTAACCCCTCACCGTGCCGTCATTCTTCTCGCTAATCCGCTCCCAGGGACAACAGCCAGGGTTTTTGTAGTCCTGCGAGACCATCCCACTTGTGATAGCCTCTCTCCAGCTTCCGTGCCATCAAACCCCTTTCTCTGCCTCCCCCCCCCTCTTCCTCGACAAACCTTGGTCCTCCCTTCATAAGTGTACTTCGGCTTGGCTGATACGGGTCAATTTTTGTCAGCAACAAGGCTCTCCGCTTTCAAGCAGTCTCGTGCGCCACGAGAAATCCAAACACTGCAAGTGAAAAGGTATCGTGAGTTCCTATTTTTCACAACTTGGGTTATTCGTACCGAGTAACTTTTATACCCACCTCAAAAGAAATTTCGCATCAGCGGAGTTTTTAAGTTACTAAATTTCTCACTGCCTAAGAGCAAGTATGGGAGGAAAAACCACACAGTCTGCCCAGGATACCGCGCCAGACTCAAAGAATGTCTTTTTGTAATACGCCTAATGATGGATTTGCATTGGCGCGACGGGAGTAATGCTTCACCCAATCACAGACGAGTATTTTGTGACGTCAACGCGACAGAAATCTCGGGGTGCGACGGACTTTCTGTATAGAAGTAATTTCTAATTTCGCCGCGTCGTGGGCGCTACAATCGATATTAAACGTGTGTATTTTATAGCTGCAAAAATGGTGGCAATGTTCAGTTGGTAACATTTGTAATAACATGCAGAGTTATTAATACAATATTAAGATCCTATTTATTTTGGAAAGATAGACGTCATTTGTAAATTATATAAAAACATTGTTAGGCCCATAGCATTTTTTTTTTCCAAAACTACAAAACGTGTGGCTGTGTGTGTAGTAAGTCATTCCTCTTCATTCATTCACGCAAACACACAGAAGGCCTTATGCAACATTTTCGTATTTTCAGCCATGCGTGGTCAAAATATTGTTTTTTGGTGTCGCTTCCGGACACAGTATTTTCATTACAACCGCAATTTACAGTCGCGCTCACCTGTCGCGTTGTATCTGTAGCATCGCATCTGTCGCGCCAATGTAAATCCAGCATAACTGTTCCAGCGAACATCCTTCACGCGCAACCAATTACAGGCGGCGGCAAAACTTTTTTTTAGAGAAATGTACGACAACCTCCACCCAACATCTACCTTGTTATGCATTCTTAAGGAGAAGAAACTGTAATTATGCTCGGACCTACATTTACCATATCGCGGAGGGATATACAAGTAGTCCCCATCTCCACAAAGAAGACGTCTCAGTGGACTGTGTCTCCGCTCGTTGGTTAACATTTTTTAAAATTGTATCCGGTTAAATGACTTTGTCTTTCGCCGCATGCTTTCTTTTAAATGTAATCTAAGACTCCAGCTAACGCCAGAAGAGTGTCTCCGAGAAAGACATACAATATTATCTGTGTTATTACCTTGGGAGAAAAACGCGGTTATAGTTATTCATTTCCGTATTTACAGGCTGTCCCTTAATTCGAAGGCACGGAAAAAAAAAAAATGCAAGAAAGATCGCGAAGTAAAAGTTCTCACTAGAATACTGTATATAATCCATTCACGGTTACTTCACACTTTTCCGAAGCCCTACTAAAGTTCTACTTCCAGGATATTTCTCCGCCTCGTGACAAAACTAAAATAAGTATATTAAATTACACCAAAGGGCAATCCACCGAATTTGCGCGCACATATTTGTAATAATATTTTGTATGATAACTATTTCTTATTAGGCGCTACCAACACACATGCTTCTTCATGGTTTTTATAAATATTTATTATAAGTAAAATATTATAATACATAACTAAAATATCGCTAAAACTTTAATTTAAGGAAAAATAAGATGCTTTGTGTGATAAATGGAATATTTAGAAAATAACTTAATATGTCATACACGGGGTACTTTTTCAAAGGTTTGATTTAAAAAATGTGAAGAAATCGCGGATAGATTACAGCTTGTGAGTTACAGTGCTTTGGAGTTCGAAGTTGGCAAGCACAGACTTGTGAGACAACGCCACGACACAGCCAACTTTCATTAACGACTGGTAATTTTTATGACGTGTTCCTGGCAGAGCTGCTATCTTATTATGTGTGTCGACCTGCAGAGAATCGTTTCTGACGATCTGTAACATATTTTATTTTGTAATCATTTACGTTACTTCATTTGCAAGCTGGGCATTGCATCGCGCCCCGTGACTACTAATTCTGCAGCAGTCTGTAAATGACTTTCTTTTTAAGTGTCTACAGTAGGTTGGTCATGCCTCCTGTTTGACTCGTAAACCGTCCAGTAGTTTCTCTTTAAAAGTATCAAGACATTTTAGTTGAAAAGAAAGGCGTACTTATTTAAGAAACTAGCTAAGTTAAATGCTTTTCGTGTAAACGTTTGCTGAATAGCTGTGGAACGTGGTTAAAATAATCGACCACTAAAATGGACGATGGAATAGTTAACGTAGTAATCATTCTTGTTATTCCCTTAATGATCCTGTGTTAAAAAATACAGCAAAAAATTTTAACGCGAATTATTACTATATTGATTCTGTTTCGTTACAAGTATCAAAAAACTTGGTACTGTAATTCATGTACATATGTTAGTTAATTACGAACTGATGTTCACATCTGTGAAACCAACAAAATAAAGACGTCTTGTATAGCATCTGACCGTGTCCATTGACCATACCACCTGTCATTTTCTTGAAACAACATTTTAAACTGGGAGCAAGGACATTATAGTGCACGTGGTTCCTTGCCACAAAACAATTTTACTGGCCTAGAAAAGTAGACAATTAATATGATTGTAATACCGACATTAATACGAGTGAAATAGGAAAGCATCCAATCAAATCCGAGTGGACTACCGCTTCAACTAGTTCTGAAAATGGTAAAAATATTGATAGCAAATTTTATAATTTTCTTTAATAAAACTTTATTTGTAATGATGAGCGTTTTTATCGCATAAAAACTAATCTCTTACGATGATAACGCTGGCAATGATTTGCGAAAGTTGAGCCGAGAAATGTGTTTGGACGCCAAGGGATGAGGGATGATTTTATTGTGACAAGGAAAAATTTTGGCCATTTTAAACGGCAGCATAAAATAATGTACTTAGTTGCCTACTTAATTAAATTCCTTCGTTAGCCTCTCTCTTTTGCCAGCAGCCCATTTACCCTATCTCATCTAAGTTAACGGTATTCAGCGCGCTCTAATTTTGTCTGTTTATTCTTGGATCGTGTAAAATAAACGGCGGCCACGTAAGTGGGACAAATGCGCCAGCTATTTGCAGTGCAGCCTCTGTTACACGGAGGTGTGGGTTTGATTTAAGATAGCGCCACATTCTGCCACAGAATACTTGAGAATACAAAACAAAACAAATTGATATGTTACCAGTTCCCGGCCGGCTGAAAGCCATTACTGGTCGCTGTTAAAAATATTAAATGAAAACGAAAATGTACGTATTTGTTAAGAGAAGTCATTTCAGCAGATGGTTAGGTATGGAGGAGTTTCCCAGGGTGAACACGTGTCTGGGCCTTGTCGCGGCTCCCACCTTAACCAAATGCAGTTCCTACAGTGTCCACATCTACGGCACCACCTGGCGATACTTTCACCTGGACTATACTTGCCAAACAGGTCCTGACGAGGGAACCGCACATAACTTAGAAAATCAAAACTTAGAACAGTCATAACTTAGCTTGAAAAAGTCCACACAAGTTAGAACTATCATAACTTAGAACTGCCATAAATTAGAAATTCATAACTTAGAAATGTAACTTAGAACTATCATAACTTAGAAACACACAGCTTAGATCAACATAACTTATAAACGTCGTACCATATAAAATCCTAACTTAGAACGATCACAACTTAGAAACACACAACTTAGAACGATCACAACTTAGAAACACACAACTTAAAACTGTCACAAGTTAGAACCACATGACTTAGAACAGGCATAACTTAGAAACACACAACTTAAAACTGTCACAAGTTAGAACCACATGACTTAGAACAGGCATAACTTTGAAAATTCTAACTTATGTGTTTCTAAGTTAGCTATTTCTAAGTTATGACAGCACCCCTCCTGACAAGACTTTAGGACACGGCTACACTGATGTCCAGCCGTGAACAACAAAGTCCTCCCTTCTCCCCTATCCACCATCTGCAGACACAGCATTCCCCAACAAACACTTTATATTCTATAGTAAATTTCCTATACTATTACTATATACTATTCATAGCCAAAAATTCGAGATTAAGAGAAATTAATTTTCCGTTACAATTAAAAAATCATTTAAAAAATAATGAAAAACGGCTACAGAGACTACAGAACAGAACAGAGCATAATAAAATGGCACCAGTAGCCAGCTGAAGGCCATAACTGGTCATAGTTACTAGAATTTAAAATACATTTGGAAAATAGTCGAAACATAAAATTTGTCGCGTTATAGAAATTAAAAACAGATTACATTTTAAAATTACAGAGGCTTAAAATTATAATTTGTTATAATCTTAAAGAAAAAGGTAACGTTATAATTTTAAAATGTCAAAAGTTAAAATTCCTCTGCCTCCACCCTTGAACCCTCACCATGCAATCCTCTCCGGAGACAGAGGGGCCGACGGTTGTTGACGTTTTCGTGAGATGTCCGTCATGTGTTCGTATGTATGTGACGGTGTTGTGATGGTGTCAGTGTAATGTTGTTTTTGTAGGGTGTTGTTCAGTGTACAGAGAATACAGAGGCGAAACAGCCGCTTGCACAGCGAACTCCAACCGCACATGCCGACAAAATGGCGTCACCGGCCAACAAAGTGTTGGAATACAGTTTGTCAGTCAGTGCCTGTTAACCTATGGTCCATTCCCCGTTCCTTCCAGCTTCTCTGAGGCCCTACTAAAGTTTTTCTCCCATGATATTCCTTCGCCTCGTGCAAAACAAAGCTTAACATAGTCGAAAAAATTTCATCAATGACACAACGCACCTTATTCGTGCGCTCTCAGTGTAATTGCAATTTGCATAAGGTTTTGCCAACACGCCTAATTTCCACCAGTTTTATTCATATTAATTATAAATGAAATATAAATTATAGACAAATTACAAGTAAAAGTGCAATTGAACTTTTATATTAAGAGAATCATAAAACGCACATTATACGTGATTCGTTTAGGAAACAACCAAACACATCATACACGGGGTGTTTTTGTTTGATTCAAAAAGTGTGAAGAAACCGAAAATACACTATACTCACCAGCTGGCAGCCCAGCCAATAAAGAACTTTCCGCAGAATACAGTAGCCAATCATACTCCAAGGTCCGCATCCAGAGCCCCGCGCAGTCATTAAGAAATTGGTTACGTCCACATCAACTTAATCGCCACGCTATTTCATCTCTGTATATTTATCTACTCTGTGCCCCACCCGGAAGAATCCTTAAAGATACGGGGTGATGGCCAAGGCAACGAACAAAGGACATGAGAAATCGGTACAGGCTGTTCACGGAAAATTGAGCCCTTCTGAAAGCCCTGCTAATGATCTACTTGTATGCACGTTATGTATTCTTCCGTCATATGTAAAATTAACATTGCCATGAGCCTCATCACCTTATTCATCAATCGGTCAAGTGAAACTGTGAACTTATTAGGAAAGTAAATATTTTATAAATCTGCTCGTGTTTACTTTTTCGATGTATTAAAAAAAAAAAAAAAAAAAAAAAAAAAAACGAAAGAAATTATTTAAGTTATCAAAAAATGTTACCTAACACTGTTTATTCGACGTTGAGATATGGAACTACTTTCTATCCATCATTACCAACTTTGCTGGGCAAATGTCACTCATTGCTCCCATTAAAATATATGCACGCAGGGGAAGTGACATTTTTGTAAGATTAATTTCAAAAGTGCTCACTTTATCATGAACAGCCTTTAATAGCAGTGGCCAAGACACGAAAACAGGATAGGTATCGAGACGCTAAAGTCTTTGGCAGTGTACAAGAATAAAGAGTAGTGGTATAATAAGATTCCAGACCGAGGGACTGGTCTACAGGGGGAGGGCGTGAGTGAAGAGATTTGGGCTGCTCTTAACATCGAGGTATCGAGAGCCGATGAGGGTTAAATGAGGTGAGAATGGAGCAACACCAGTATGCAAGGGCAGGGGAAATGGGAGATCACCGAGGAAACCCGCCGACCAGCGGCATCGTCCGGCACGATTCCCACTTGTGAAAATCCGGGAGTGATCCGGTTCGCCATGGTGGGAAACGATTAGCAGTCTAACCGCTCAGCCACCGTGGCCCCTACAAGGTAAAGGGGATCAGAAAAGTGTCCACAGGCTCCCATCCCGGCAGGTAGTTCCAATACTAATTGATTGCATTTAAATGTATACAATTCAATTAGTATAGCCTGTTCGCGGTTTCTTCACATTTTAAAAATCAAACCTGCGAAAAAAACCTACGCGTAGAATTTTAAATTGTTTCATAAATATGTAGTGTATCACATTAGTTTTATACGTCTGTAAATTTAAAACTATCGTATTTTTGAGTAGATCGAATTTTTACTTATCGTTTATCTACAAAATATTGTATTATTTAATTTGTAATTAATATGAATAAAAACAGAGATAAAATAGATATGTTGGTAATTCTTAGTAAGAAATAGCAGTTCTTACGCAGAATACCTATAGTTAAAGTGAATGCGCACTAATGCGGTGTGTTGTCCCTTTAGTGTAATTTTCTGGACTAGGATAAACTTTGCTTGCAGGAGGCGAAGGGATATTTACAAGTAGAACTTATGCAAGGCTTCAGAACAGCTGAATGTAACCGCGAATGAACTATAATAACAGTAGTCATTGCCGCTTTGTATATAACTTAACTGTCAGTTCAATAGAATGTCTAACACCCAAACTGCTAGGGTAGTAAGATAGAATGCAGGAAGTGGAGCGAATTGAAGAGATTTGGACGGCTCGTAACATCAAATTCTTGAGAGTCGATGAGGGCGAAGCGAGGTGAGTGCGGAGCAGCGCCGGAATGCAAGGGCGGGGGAAACGGGAGATACACGAGAAAACCCCGCCGACCAGCGGGATCGTCCGGCACGATTCCCACGTGCGAAAATCCGGGAGCGACCTCGCTGGGAATCGAACCCGGTTCGCCTGGGTGGGAGGCGAGTTGTCTAACCACTACTACCACCGCGGCCCCGATGCAGGAAGTCCGCGCCACTTTCGCCTCCCGGGCAACTTGGTATACACAGCATGGAATATTTATTTTATAATGCAATACACAATGTTTTATTAAAGTAAAGGAATATCACAAACCTCCGTATTACGAAGAAATAGCACAGGTGCGGGGGAGATAAGAAACTAGCGAATGGCATTTGGCTGGCCCACGAAAGAAAAAAAAAAAATCTACCTAGATCTTACGTTGAAGCTCGAGGGTGGGTTATTTTCGTTGCCGGGGTTTTTAGTAAAATCCGGAAGAGCACATTTTGCTCGTCTGACATTCTTCGCGGCTACCGTCCCCCCCCCCCCCAACCCCTACACCACCACGGGAGCTACAACGAAACCTGCTTCGTCGAGAATCTGGATTATTACCGCCCCTCTCTGTGCTGGAGAAGTAGGAGAGCGAAGCGGCTATTATTCATTTGCCTCGTCTGGCTCGCGTGATTTACACTGGCGCTTTATCAGGCAGCCAGCTACGGCCGTGAGTTATGGAGAAGCTGAAAGGGTGCGAGAGGGTTGGCTTGGAAGGGGGTGGAGTAGCTTGCCAGAGGGTGTTGGTTGCCTGGGGTGGACGTGAATGAGAGAGGGATTGGGGGGGGGGGGAGAGAGGGAAACCGTTTGCACTTGGCCATTGCGTCGCTTGTCTCTTTACGCCGCAGGTCCACCAACTCCCAAACGTTGTATAAGCTATTCGCGGTTTTGAAGCCAACCTTTGAAAAATGTCGGTGCTCCTACGTGCGTGTATTCCAATGGAGATAATGGCTGACATGCTTCAAGCAAAGTTGGCAAAAACAAAAGGAAAGTAGTTCCGTGTCTTAAGAGTCCTATGTTCTGAAAAGTTTTCTGTGAAATCGTTGTTTGCGCGTAAACGCGATTTCGGTAAATAAAAGTTCTCGAAATATGACTTTTTGTCAGAAAAGATAAACAACAATTATCTATGGCTCTATTATTTTTATTTTTATCATTTGATATGTATCGGAGAAAAAATTCGCGAAAATGATACGGACGTAGTTTAATCTGTGAGCTTTCATTGCTTGTAATAAAAACCCCACTGTTACAGATCTAATCTGCACATTACAGCGTTACCACGGAAACACTGCATGCCTTGCGCGTAGGATCGACGAGGCGCTAGGCGTGCGTGCAATTGTCGCCCGTATCGCTCCCTAGCTTCTTTGTCGCTTCTTGACCTTGGACGCGCAACTACATAGTCCCATGAACGTCAAAGTGCAAGTGTCGTGTCAACATTTGTGAATACACTGAAATAACTTGTTTTCCTTTCTGATTTTTAATGCATGCGCAAGTGCAAGTAGCCTTCCACCATACGTAAAATAAACATCGCGAATGGTGGAAGACTAGTGGGCATGCATACAGGTAGATTTTTAACGGGGCTTCCATAAGTACACGGTTTACCGCGAACAGTCTATACGTCAGCCGTTAGTGTGATTTCCACTCTAGTTTGCTTAAGGACGTGACTCGTTGCACAGCAAACATACATACTAAAACAAAAAACTGTTGACGAACCTTTTATAAACGACTTTGAAAATAATGTAGTGTAGCATTGTCCAAAACACGGCTGGTAACGGTCGAGCAGTTCAAATGACAGGAATTCCACCGAAACAGATCAACTACGATACCATGCGTTAAAAACTGATATTATTTTCTCGGTCGTATTAGCTCGCGGAAGTGAAACCTGCGCAGTATTAATAGATGACGTATAACATGTAATGGCAGTACACATTAATACACAATACACTACAGTGCTAGCATAAGAACCGGGCTAGCGGTTCACAATAGAGGTTCATACATCACTTAGACTTAGCGGGATTTACGTCGTATGTTCAAAGGGTCCACCGTCCATTCGCTGGCACGCGTCCGCACGCCACAGAATTTTATTGCCTTGCACATCATTCAGCGTCTGCTCGTCAACTGCAGTAATCAAAGCATGACGTTTTGCCACCATATATGCAATGTCACTAGGTTGATGGGCCCGCTGCGACCAAGCGGTCGAACACAGCGCAAAGCAACCCGCGTATATTAGTATTGCAGTTTTCAACTCTTTACGCAACTCCGGCGTTAAAATCCGCCATTTCTGTTACAGGTTGTATATTGCCAGGCTCTGAATAACATTTATAAATCACAATACCGTTCCAGGTATTTTCGTACCAACCGGAGGGCCGGAGCCCGTTTCAGTCTACACAGTATTGTAGTACTGAAGTGCATACCTGCCAAATTTATTTTAGATCCGTCAAAAAGTGTAGAATTGTATAGAAACATACATACATGCATATGCATACATTACGTTCATGCATACATACGTAAATGCATGCATTCATACATACACAGATAGATGCAGACGTGCGAGCATACATACACAGATATATACATATATAGATGCATATATGGATAGTTACATACATGGATGCATAGATACGTGTATGCATAGATATATATATAGTCCATTATCGATTACTTCACAGTTTTCTGAAGCTCTGCTAAGTTCTATTCCCAGTATATTCATCTGCCTTGTGTAAACAAAGCTTAACCATGTTTAGAAATTTTCTCCAAAGGGACAACGCACCGCATTAGTGCGCACGCAGTGAAATAATATTTCGCATAAGAACTATTTCTTACTAGGCGTTATCAAGACAACAGTTTTATCACTGTTTTTATTAATGTTAATGATAAATGAAATATTATATTTTATAGATAAAATGTAGGTAAAATTTAAATTTAACGAAAGATAACGTACTTTTATGTTAACAGAATTAAAAATCGCTTGTGACAGGTGGTATATTAAAAAAAATACGCAACTACATCACACAGGAGTGATTTTTCAAAGGTTAGATTCAAAAATTGTGTAAAAACTGGGTGCACGGATGCGCTAAAACTTCGACTTTTTTTAAATATATATATATCTACAGATGTGTGCGTATGTTGTTCCAGTGATGTCGGTGTTCATTAAGCGTGCCTAGTGTCATCCTCGCCCCGTGATCACTTACTACGTACTCCACACTGGCCGAATCGCGTCAGCCTCTACGGTGCTGCCACGCCCGTGCCCTAGGGCGCACGTATCGGCAATCAATAACGTCGCTCGTAGGACGCACGTGCACGCGAGTGAGTTTTACCGCGCGCGCGCGCGCCCCTTCGGCGGTAATGACGGACCGGACTGCTAGCGCCGGCCGGGTCGATTTTAGGCCAACTCGTCGCTTCTTCGCCGCTCTCCTTCGCCCCCCGCCTTCGCACCTCCCTCCCGCAGGCCGAGGAAAACTCTGCTGGGAATAATTTCGCAAGCCTCGAGAGCAGCGCGAACGGCGATGGGGAAAAATAAGCGCAGACGAAGCTTCGCGTGCGATCTGGTTCGCAATTAATCGATCGCTCATGAAATGAACCGTTGATAAACGTAGCTGCCCCCTGCTTTTGATGTATCCCAAAGCGTACACCGTGTGGCGTGCGCCCAGCCAAGTTGGTTACTTCGGATGGGAAAGCAGTTCCACGTTTTATGGTCGAATTGAAAGCGTTAGGTGAGGATTCGTGAATATTGAAGTTATTTATTATGTTCTCCGTATTTTAAATGAATCTAAGTGTAATAATTGGCTAATTATATGGAAAATATTTACTTTTGTAATAACTTCACGATTACACTTTACCGACGCATGAATAAAGTGACCAGGCCCATGACGATGTTAGTTTTACACGTGGTGTAAGAATACACAATGCGGACACAAGTAGCTCTTGAGCAGGGCGTTAAGAAGTGCTCAGTTTGCTGTGAACATCCTTCATAGGGTTTTAATACAGCAATATGATCGGAAAAGATACAGCTTTGTCGCTGTAATTTTAAACAGCCCCCGGCTAATCGCCGCGGACTCGAGCAATATTTAACTCCTTGGTGTTCTTGTTGTAGTTTTAAACACTGTTTCACAGGAGAATAAATATCTTAGACAGAGGGCCAGTTACAAAGATTTTTTTCTGACCTTGGCACTTTTTCAACGACCGCATTTGTGTTTCAATAACCGAATATATAATTGGGCAACAAAACAACGACTTCCATAGATATTTTGGAGACAACCGCTTACAATGAGAACCATATGACAATTGGGGACCCCCCCCCCCTCCCAAACACCACCACCTGACAGCAAATGTTTTGCACGTTCGATGCCTCGAAACGCTTGAGACGTAAGGCCGACTTTTGCTTTCACGCCACTTGCCTTGTGGCCTCTACGAGCAACGCGCCCAACTGGCGTGCAGTCTTTCCATCAGCGACTCGCCTGAACATCATTTCGATTGGTAACACTTTTTTTTACGGCACTTTAATAATTATAAAACTTATTATCCGTGTCTAAAAACACGTTGGCCACGGGAAAATGTGTAATTTTATATTTGAGGCAAGTATTATTCAACTAGTAGGCATTGTCTGTGACTAACTTATCCTCAGATAAAATATTTTTTAGACTGCGGGGTTTTTGCAAAATAACACACCAAAGTCAAAATGTTTCTGTTTTTGTGATTTACAAATAAAGTAAACCAAAATATTTGCATATAATTTTAAAAGGGCATCGGAAATACCTTGTATTGCTTCATTTCAAGGTACGTTTAGCAAAAGTTATTTTATAAAAATTCGGGGCAGCCAGACATAACAAATATGCAAGAATTTCCTTATTTTCAGCATTTTTTTTTTAATTGAAAAAACATTTCTTTGTATAATTTCATAGACGTCTTGAAGTAGCTCTTAGTATGAATTATCTTATTTATGATCGTAAGATGTTCATTATTTGTACATCACAAGAACAGTAAATTTTTGACACTGACTTGTCATTTTGTAAAAACCACGTAGTCTAAAAGTATTTCATCTGAGGATAAGGTAGTCGCAGACGTGCCTATAAGTTAAACAATACATAGGCTCAAAAGTGAAATAACACATTTTCCCGTCGCCAACGCCCTTAAGGTTTCTGCTTTAAAAATTCAGCAGCTAAAACTGGTTCCGAAAACACCCGTTTTAAACCATTTTCACGTCCCTGAAAATAATTCTTGTAGTTGAAATGAGAACTTGAAAACTGTCTTCATTTATGAAACGTTTCTCAAATGCTTTTCGTGCTTAGACAACACTACACAATATCCAACCCGTTTTGAATCGCATGTTTTCTACAGCACTTTTGCAAAGCACTTCATGCTTCAGCGAGGCAGATTCCCCCATTTTATTGTCCGGGGTGGATAGTACAGTACCGGTCAAATATTTCGACACAGTTAGCTAAAATGATAAACAATACATTTCAACCGTAGGTAAAGTAATATCTTGAGAAAAGAAACTTTTTTTCGCACGTCATATTATCTTGTAGTGTTGAAATAGACTCGTTTATATCCGCGATCCCATCTTGGCGCGGAGTTGTTGCCCTCGGCTCTTCGCGGCTCGTCAACAACAGCACCTGGTGATTTATATTTAGTTTTGTTGTCTTCGCAAAACATGTTTCGCTTGCATTTTAAAGCTGCGTTTTGGCTTTACGTGGTCTGGTGCATGTCCACATGCCAACACTTCACGAACTGACTGTAGTGGACACATTTCTATACCCACTGTTTACCTAGTACAGTTGATAGCTTCCTTGCTATCAAGCAACCCCAACTACAAATGAACCCCAGGTTAAATATCAGCGCCAAACCAAATTGTTTTTATATAATATTTTTTAGAGTGAAAAAAAGAACTCAAAGAGGAGAAAGTCATCTACGATGGATGGCTCAGCAGTCTTATAATTAAATGTCACAAAACAAGGAATAGCAGTCCACATGTAGTACAAATTATTTAAAACTTACAAACGAAATTACATTACTTTTGGAACTTTCAGTTTTTTAATACAATAACACCCACATAAGACTTTATTTTTAAAGAATAATGTTTGATGGAAACTTTCAGAGACATGGAACACTAGGCACATTATGTATCTAAAAAGAGATTAATTTTCATGGCTACCTTCTCAAAATATGAACATTCCGTAACTTATAGAACACATCACTCAAAACATTGAGAAATGTGTAAATACATTCTAATTAAACGAAATGTGAATAAAAAAATCCATATACTTCTTGTGGCAAAAGTTTGGGTTCTTCCTAATATTTATTGGCGTTACCCTGTAATAATAAACTTTTGGCCGATGCAGTAGGGAGTAAGGGAAGACATTACGAACACAAAAAAAAACTAAATTCTGAACCCAGTACACACCTACATAGAACACTTGGGATTCGAACATAGAACCTCGTGAGTCGAAGCATTGTTCTATCTAAGACTGTCTCGCCCACGAAGGTCGCATTATCAAAAGCGGTTAAATTATGACGTGAGAAATATTCGTGGTAGCAAGCATAACTTCTGAGCGTTTATTTTTTTACGTTAGTTTTGGGAAAATAATACAGACTAGTTGCGCAAGATATACCGGATGATTCGTAATTAGACCGACAATCTTCGGGAGGCGATTCTTCATGAAAAAGTAAAAGGAAAACATATGTGACACTTTATACCTAAACTGAATATTAAGGGAGGTATAAGCCCTTAAAAAACGAGGTTTTAAACCGTATGTGTGCAAAATATCGGTAACGAAGTAAAATACAATGACTACTCCCGGAGAATTATTGTATATTATCGGGACCTTCAACGTAGGAACCTATATTATACACAAATAACGTTTAAAATTTTTTTTTTTTTAAGGACTCATACCTCCCTTAATTTTCGATTTAGGTATAAAGTGTTACATATTTTCTTTTTACTTTTTCATGAAAAATCACCTCCTGAAGTTTGTCGGTCTAGTTGTGAATCACTCTGCATAAGCCCCCTCCATGATGCAGACTAAATAAGTAATTTTCTAATGATCACAAGAAGTCCGTAATGTGTCGTATTATAATGTCGAGTTTCCCAATTCGATCCGCATGTGCAGTCGTGAGATTAGCTATTTTTTTTTCCTCGCAGGCGTAAAGCAGAGCCCTTATTGACTCTTATGCACACAGTCTTTCAGAACACAGCTTAAAAGTGAAATATTTCGAACTCCTGTACTCCTCGGAATTTGAGTCCAGAACGTTCTTATATTAATTACCTGTACTAGTTACAGTTAACAAAAGTTTTAGTTCATATGTGATTTATTAAATTTCCTTAGACATAATTAGATTACTAGAGTAATAAGCTAAAGTAAGTCTGGAGGCAAATTTTAGTTGAACCAGTAGTCACCTGGAATAGCAATGGAAACCTAGTTTAGAAAACGAAGTTTCGTTTCTGTGAAACCGAATTGCCTTATTCTTGATAGTTTTAGGCGCTCCCTCAAAGATTTCTAGATGTAGCGATCTTTTCAAATTTGTCACGAGCTTGATAAATAAATAAATAAAACAAAACAGGTAACATTTGAAGTAAAATGGCACACGGAAAACTTAAAATGAAACCCTAGAACAGCGTCATTGCCTTGGAAAATGGTGTTCTGTATTATTTTGTTTTTGAGCGAGTAACCTTTAAATAATATTATTTAGCTATGTTGCCGATATGAGTATGAAGAAGAATTTTCGTTGTGAGACACACGCTTGCTAGTGTGACCGACGCACTTATAGTTTCAAGTAATTTTGTTGCGTCTCACAATGCTACTTTGGCACTAGGCCAATGTCATAATAGTGCCAAGATCTAGGCCTACTATGCAGTGGTTATCTACTTTCACATAGCTTTATGTGGCGAATAAAACATTTCAAGACAATATCAAAGCAACAGTATCTAATGTCACATATAGTCTCTGGGACGAAAATACTAAGATAATTATAAGACATGTTGTTATCGTTGTCCCCAGTCGTATAGATCAATAGGTTGTCCCCGGGTAAACGAGAACTTTTGAAACCAACTTTCGAAAATGTTACGGCCCTTGCTTACACGCATTTGATCGTGCATGCGTACTAGAATAAGTCCGACAAGATTGGTAACTATACTGAAGGAAAGTAGTTCCGTGTCTTAACGTTGAATTAGTATTATGTAAACATTTGTGAATACTGAAATGATATATTTTATTTTCTGCTCCCCCAGTGCATACAAGTATTGGAATGATCAGATTTGTAAAATATCTACTTTCCTAATAATTTCATAGTTTTTACTTGACCGTAAGTATGAATAAAGCGACTAGGCCCACGGCAATGTTAATTTTATATATGACGTCAGGATTTGCATTGCGCATACAAGTAGATGTTAAGCAGTGCTTTAAAAAAGCGCTCAGTTTATCGTGAACATTCCAATTATTCAGACATAGCGTGCACAATTGCGCACGTACACAAGACAGACGGAAATATTTTTCTCGGCCAGTGCTGTACATTGCGAAACCCAATGGGTGAACAACTGACGCGTAAATAGTGTTACTGCTTTAGGTGGCCGCGTTGCGTTTGCCCTCATTTAGTTTGCCCTGAAGTTAGGCTAAACGAAATAGGGTCAACGAAGTTAGGCCAAACTAAATTAGGATAAACTCAGCTACGATATTCGCAATTAGGCCAAACGAAGTTAGGGCAAACGTAGTTAGGCGAAATGCAAGTTTAAGATTTGAGGACAAACGCAGTTAGGATAATCGAAGTCAGGTGAAACGAAATCAGGCCAAACGCCATTAGGAAAAATGCAGTTTTTGTCAAGAATATTTAAAAGTTGACATTCTAGGGTAAACGAAGTTACGTCAAACGCAGTTAGGACATACGCAGTTAGGCTAAACGAAATTAGGATAAACTAAGTTAGGCCAAATGAAATTAGGTTAAACAAAGTTAGGCTAAACGCACTTAGGATAAACGCAGTAAGACAAACGGCATTAGGCCATTCGCTTTTAGGGTAAACGAAGTGTACTCCTTTAGGTATATGAATGGTTTCTATTATTTTATCTGGACCTAAAGCCTACGTCTCGTGTGTTGCGATTACGAGATGAGCACTGATCCCGTATAACACGCATCAAATACTTTCACATCAGCAACACCTTAAACCATAAATTAACGTGGGCATGAAACGGTTTCGAACGGTAGCTCGTGTGGCACCGTGGAGATCGGAATTTGTGCAGAGAACGCGGGGCAAATCAATATCGCAGTTCTCTACGCATTTCCTTCGCGTCCCTCCCTCCTCCCTACGTTTTCCAGCACAGCCTCACTTCCGTTCCAGCCACGGCGCCCAGATGGGCGTCGATCGGAAGGCCGGCCAAAAAAGAAAAAAAGAAAGAAGGACGTAAGTGCGAATCACGCCTGGCGAAAATCTAATTGTCTTAGGGGTGAGGGGGCGCTTGTGTGTTAGGTCCGCCTCGATGATTGGGGTGATTTGCGCGCGTTATTGAGTTGTCGAGATGACTTATTTCGGAGGGTCGTCGTCTCGTGTTGCGCTACGTGTGACGTACTTGTTAGAACGAAGCTGTCACTCTCGTGTTTCACTTATATATATATAATGATATAGTTCGTGTTTTACGTTGTTGGCTGGCGCAGTTCTCCTATAAAACTTGTAGGCTATAGGCTGTTCACGATAAACTGCGCACTTTTGAAGCGTCCGTGGTGGTGTAGTGGTTAGACTACTCACCTGCCACCTAGGAAAACCGGGTTAGATTCCCGGCGAGGCCACCCCCCCCCCGGATTTCCGTACGTAGGAATCGTGCCGGACGACACCGCTGGTCGGGGGGTTTCCTCGGGGATCTCCCGTTTCCCCCGCCCTTGCGTTCCGGCACTGGTCCACACTCGCCTCGCTTCTCCCCTCTTCGGCTCTCAATGCTCTCGATGTTAAGAGCCGCCCAAATCTCTTCTCTTACTGGCATTCAAAAGCCCTGCTTAAGGTCTACTTGTATGCATATTTTTGTATTCTTCCAACAGAAGTTTAAATTAACATTGCCATGGGATTGATCCCTTAACTCATGAGTCGGTCAAGTGAACCTGGAAATCATAAGTGGTCGAATTTGTAATTTGCTCATTCTAACACTTATCCACAGCACATTAGAAAAAAACACAACTCATAATTAATCATTTCAATATTTACAGGTGTTTATCTAATAGTTTCAATTCAACATTAGAACCTAAAACTACATTGTTCTGTGTTGTTACCAGCTGTACCAGGCCAGTCAGTGAGCCCGTTAAAATATCTGTAAGTAGAGTTGGTGACATTTTACGAAGGTTGGTTTCAGTCGTGATCAATTAACCGTGAACATGCTGTAGTTGAGAAGCCGTAGTATATAAATGAACGCTGAGCACAGTAATCAAAGTTTGAAGGTTTCTGGAAGCTAATAACAGAAAAATTAAGAAATGCCAATTCTAAAATCACATAGTTTGCGCCTACTTTGTGAACAAATATTTGGATGGAATGATAGTCATTTAGCGCGATGTCTTACGACACGCTAAAACGCGCAAGCTCATTTATAATTCTTAATTTATTTGTGTTTTTAATTGCCTCTAAGGACGACGGAGTTAGGAATCCCAGCATGATCTCTGCAATAACAGGTTGGAAGATTTTCGTCGCGATACTGGAGTCGCGCTAATGCAAGTACGTTTAGCCGCTGGAGACACTGTACACTGCATCCCAATGGTCGAATTCGTGTACCTGTCATCCATCTCCCCGCCTCGTTAGAACTTTGTACGCTCCCTGCCTCTCATTAGAACGTATTCACGGAATTGATTTCCCTTGATAAAATTTAGTTAACATAAATTGTATTAGCGCATTGCGAACGAGTGCATAACGCAAGCTGGTGATCGAATTACCGGCGGTTAATTTGCTGTAATTGATACTAGTGCTGGATACGCCTGTCATTGGAATGATCTGTGCTGGTTGTTTGTCCGGCCGAATTTATTTAGTGCGACCTCCGCAGTATATGTTCTGCTTTCGTTCTTATCACCTCGCAGATACGTTTAATTTATAGTCTGCTTATAGTCTTCACACTTTTTTAATCAAACCTTTAAAAAAATCACCCAATGTATGACTTATTTGGGTTTTTCCTAAGTACGCCATGTAAAGTAAGCGTTCTTTACCTTTTTTTTAACATGAAAGTATCTTATTAAAGGCTGTTCACGATAAAGTGAGCACTTTAGAAATGAACCTTTAAAAAAAACATTCATGCTCTTGCATGCATGTATTTTAATGGGCGCACTGAGTGTCATTCTCCCAGTAAAGTTGGTAACGATGGATGGATGGTAGTTCCATAACCTAACGTCGAATAAAAAGTGTTGAGTAACCATTTATGATAACTTAAACTTATTTCTTTCTGTTTTTTAAATGCACCGAAGTGTAAAAATTAGCAGATTTGTAAAGTATTTACTTTCTTAATAATTTCAGAGTTTTATTTTTGACCGACGCATGAATTAAGTGACAAGGCCCATGACAATGTTAATTTTACATAAGGCGGGGAAATACACAAAGTGTATACAAGTAGATCTTAAGCAGGGCTTTCAAAAGTGCTCATTTTACCGCCAACAGTCTATATTATTTAAACTGAAGATTCTTATGTATTTTATTTATGGATTTTTATATTTCATTTATAATAAATATTAATAAAAATAGTGAGAAAACACGTGTGTTGGTAGTACCTAGTAGAATATAGTTCCTATACAAAATACTATTATAGCAGAATGCGCACGAAATAGGTGCGTTGTCCATTGATGTAATTTTGTAAGACTCATTTAATCTTAGTTTGCACGAGGCGGAGAAATATCCTGGAAGTAGAACTTCAGCAGGGCTTCAGAAAATTGTGAAGTAACCGCGAATGGATTAGAGTAACAGCGGAAGTGTATATACCATTGTACAATGAGATAGTACGATAATATTTAAGTCCGATGATGTCAAGATATGTGGGTACTATATGTGGGTACAAAAACCGAGACCCGTTTCATTCAGTTTGTGAAAGTCATTGAAGTAAATCATAATAATGAAGTACTACAACTACTACAATTGTAAATCAGTTAAAAGTACGTTGTAAATGTTTATTACGAGAGGCCGGTTAACACATCTATAGTTATTTTCCTGGACCAAAGTTTACATATTTCTAGACTAAATAATTTCGACGAAATGTTGGGTCGTCCAAACAATATTAAAAATTTTACGTGTCATATTCGTCTTTTAAAGATTTAAATGAAACTCTTTTCTCTGCGTTTGATGGTCATGTTTTGGTTCATCAAAAATTCTACCATGAAAATGAGTTTACTAATATGCTCTAGACTCACAGTAATAGTTTCCACTTTCACGTATGTCCTGCAAGGAAGGTGTATAATGATTGGGGCGAATGTAATAGAAAGTTTCAACAAATTGTGTGTCCCAAAATGTGTGCATTTTGCACCAAAACTACACGCACTATATGGTTTTTAATTTATTTTTATTAAATTTCGACGTTCAGAAAATCATTTTTGAAATATGCAATTTATTCTTTTCCATTCGCCTAAAATTTTTGTATGAGGGGGATCTTCATAAATTAAATTGGAGATTATTGACGTTAAGCGGAGTCGTATGCCCACCCATTGTGAAATATGGGCGATGGGATATGAGGTAGGGACGGGTTTTGACAGAATAAGAACGGAGAAGGGAGTATGAACACCGCGAGAAAATCCCAATTTGACGATAGAGCCTGCGGACCAACCCACGTGAATGTCCCCATAAATAATTAAAGTACCAGCTCATCTGAAGCTTTGGGCATAACTGGTGACGTCATCTGCAGAAGTCAGTGGCTAACCATCAGGCATTCTTTGCACCTGTTGAATTGGGACAACTTACGCGTGTCACAGTGTAATGTCGATGCTGGACAAAAAAATAAACGTGACCACTATTGCAGCTGCTTCAAAACACATTATGATATATGCTGTCTATGGTAAACTGAGCACTATTAAAAGTTCTACATAAGACCTACTTGTATGCACGTTGTGTACTCTTGCACAGCATATAAAATTAAGGTTTATTCAACTCGAGTTGGGAATCTCAATGCTTTTAGTTTGGCAACTTAGAGAGTTTCGATGCCAGAATGCTATGATGTCGAAGGTATACCGTATTTATACGTTTTTATGTAAGTAAATGGAGTAATTACAATTTTCATAAAATAAATATAATTGTGTAAAATTTTCCCATGTATATTGTGTTAGAAATTACGCACAGAATAAGCTTTAATCTTCTCTTTAGAGTGGAAATATAAAGAAAAATATCCACGCGTTGTTTAATATTCTGTCGTAAAAATGGATTTATCGAAACGTTGGTTTTCTCAATTACTTTACATAAATTTACCAAATGAATCGAAAAAAATCATCGTGAAATTTGCTAAAAAAATATAATATTCAGAGCTTACTCGTGCAGTTTCCTTACGCGAAAGAAAAGTGCACAGTTATTTTTGATGACGACTATATATTATTTCGCAATTCAATTCATAAAGTTTTTACATTGAAATAGATTTGTCCATGAACGCCCAATGCCAAATATTTTGTACATTTACTGTTTCCTTTTGTAAAAACTATTCAATTTTATGAATAATAGATACAAAATACAGTTAATACTAAAAATGTTGTCAGTGGCAAGCATATGTCATAGGTCAAGCTAAGCACGAAGTTTTACACATAAGTAAATAAAATTTCTGAATTTACTGTCAGCTTAAAAGCGACCTCTTTGGAACAGCAGCGCACCTTGCGGCAGAAATATTCTCTTTGCCAAACTCTTCTGTGAGAAATCTCGTTTGATTCCTAACCTCAGTAGAATAAACCTAGCAAAACTAACATTGCCATGGGCCTATAGGACGTTCACGGTAAAATGAGCACTTTTGAAAGCCCTGCTTAAGATCTGCACATTGTGTAGTCTTCCGCCTTATTAAAATCAACATTGTAATGGGTCTCGTCACTTCATTCATGCGTCGGCCAAGTGAAACTGTGAAATTATTATAAAAGTAAATATTGAACGATTCCGCTTATTTTCACACTTCGGTGCATTAGAAAATACAGAAAGCGAGAGAAATAATTTAAGTTATCACAAATGGTCACCTAACACTTTTTATCCGACGTTAATATATGGAACTACTTTCCCCTCCATGGTTAACAACTTTACTGGACACATGTAACTCATTGCGCCCGTTAAAATATATGCAGATAGGGTCAGTGACTTTTTCCCAAGGTTGATTTCAAAAGTGCTCACTTTATCGTGAACAGCCTTTGCCAACAAATGTGCACTTTTGAAATCAACCTTAAGAAAAAGTCACTGCTCCTACATGCATGTATTTTAACGGGCGCACTGGCGATGGCGTTTGAGGGTACTTTAAACAATACGGGTCTCTAGAGAGAGTGAATCATTTAACACGTGTAGCTTCATGTACGCCTAACGCAACGCAGGGTGGTTGACATACATTTTTTTTTGTTCCCCTCCTTGTTTGCGAAGGAAAATGTTTGTTCCCCTCAAATGTTTAGTGTCAGGGCAAAACACACCTTCGATTGACGCGTCACGCGTTGTTTGTTCGGCCAAGCAGGCGGGCCGTGACCTTAATAAGTAATCACTTTTGCCTGCAGCAACGAGCGGGCCGGGTCGTCTGCGAAACGCAGTTTCAGGGGGTGGCCACCACTACCTCGCGTGAATAAAACAAAGCACTTGCTCCCTGTCAGTTGGGATTCACGCCTTGTTCGTTAATATTAACCTCTCTTGTCTCTTTGTCCACTCCTCTTAGCAGGGATCTTTATCTAAAAGCCTAGTAATTGCGACGGCCCAAGGTAGCAGCACTTCCATGAAGCCATAACCCGTATTATGTGAGACGTAGAACGTAATAAACAGGAACAGTTAATGCTAATAAACGGTGTTAAAGGCTGTTCACGGTAAAGTGAGCACTTTTGAAAGCCCTGCTTAAGATCCGCTTGTATGCACGTTGTGTATTCTTTCGCCTTATGTAAAATTAACACTGTCACGCACCTCATCACTTTATTCGTGCGTCGGTTAAGTGAAACTGTGTTATTATAAGAAAACTAAATATTTCACAAATCTGCTATTTTTTACGCTTCGATAAATTAAAAGGAAACACAAAATTAAATAAATAATTTAAGTAATCACAAATTGTTACCTAACACTTTTAATTCGACGTTAAGGCATGGAACTATTTCCCACCCATCGTTACCAACATTACTGGGCGTATGTCGCTCAGTGCGCCCATTATAATATATGCTGGTAGGAGCAGTGACTTTTTTCTAGGATTGATTTCAAAATTGCTCACTTTATCGTGAACAGTCTTTAGAGAAATGAAATGTGACTTGACGAATGCCCTGTAAAATATTTTTAGAATGTCATATGGTATTTTTAAACTTTAAAAATAATTCCGAAATACTGCAATATAAGCACATCGCAAATGATTATCCTCGGAATTCAGCGAACCCATAAACATTATATTATGCGAGTTTCTCGTTGTTAAAATCCCCAAAATAATAATGTTAAATCATGAAGTCATCAGTATATTCATCAGAGTAATCTTTCTTAACGTAATATATTCATTACGTTATGTGGTGAAGGCTTGCAATTTAAACTATTGTATTTAATTAAAAAGTGTTAGAATTTTTTTATAAGTTTTGATTATGTGAAATGAAAACCTTTACGGAAATGTTTCTTTCAGCAAGAGGTAAATCGAAAAACACGTTTTGGTATATTTTCCCGAACTTCGGTTCAGTCGAACATCTGCCGTAATGGAAAACTACGCCGTCATTTCCCTAGGAGCTGGGATAGGGTACCATTCCAGAAAATTAATATAGGCCTATAGGCCTAGATCGGTATCGAACCTATGGCTCTCGCGATGATATTCAAAATTTTAACATCATGGTCACTCGCTATTAGCACTTCTCGTTTCACGTTGAACATGCCCGTCTAAAAGATCAATTAAATTGAAGAGGTATCAAAGCGAGTTGTACATTGGTGTAAAGTACTGGATGTTCTTCGAATGCCAGTAAAGCAGACAGTATTTGAAGGTCTCCTGCGCATTCAAACTGGTCGGGGTAACTGCAAGTGACATGGTAAATGTTACTACCCTAGTTATCTAAAGGTTTGTCCTAACCGAATACAAGTACTTGAAATCAGATGTGGTAAATGAATAATTTGAGTAGTCTGCAGCTTGTGGTGAGTGAAGAAGTACTAGCACTAGAGGGAGATAATACAACAGATGAAGACAAACGACACTACGGTACTAAATAAAATTAGTGGCATTGGCTAAGGTCGTTCTACTGATTCGACTTCATGTGTTAAAGGAGATAAAACCAGGACTAGTATTTGGTTGTTTACAGTTTTATTTGGGGTAAACACAAAACTGAATTCTTCTTCTTTGGAGCTCCTGTTATTTTGTAGTGATCCTAAATACACTATAATGTAGTATTTTGCTTATAATATAGCCTACAAATTAGGAAGTATTGGAGAATTTACCTGGCGTTTATAAGGCCATATCCACGAATCCTGATGTGGTAATCACTTTCCTTTACGCGCATAGTGAAGTATAATTTATTAAAATTATTGCACTGTGAAATAAAATACACTCAAGTTATAGAGATATATAACGTGCGTGCCTGGGAAAATGACCGATCCACGTCCATAAAACTCCATAGCGCTGTATCGAAACTAGGATGGGACGTTTGGAACGAAACAACACTCATGTTGGAAATCTTGTGGTATTGATTGTGATATCAATATTCGTCACGGCATAAAACAAAGCAAATTTGTTACTTTGATGGTGGAAAACAGTGAGAAAATAGCTACAAGTGGAAACTCCGTCAAGCAAAGGAAATAAAACCGCGCGTACTCAGAAATTGCTACCATTATTTACTTGGAATTCGCCATTAAGGATATTGAGAATTTGGGGCTTTGAATTAGGACGTAACTTAGTAAAGCTACTAGTAATCAGTTTAAGAAATACGTGTCTGAATGTCTTCATATGTCTTTCTTACTAGAACAACGAATTAAAAATTAATCAATTATAATTAATTTTATTTGTACAGACAGTGTAATTATTTTATCTACTCACTTCCTTAAAGGAAAAAGAACATTTTAATTACAGTTTTGGGAAGTTACGTTTTTTAGCGAAGATTTTTTAAAATCAATTATGACGTCCTTTGGTACAAAGAAAATAAATTAACATGCCGTTTTCCAACATTAGCTTATTAAACCTTCTTCTAAGGGGTTTGGGGAATTTAGTGACCTTCCCTAGTACACTTAATTTTCTCCTTATACTTCCAAAAATTTAGAACCTTGAATTGGTAGCATGATTGATTTAGGGCCCTAAAGGGCAAATTCGAACGTGTTTGCAAAATCAGCTCAGCGGTAATGTGCTAACAGCAAAAGTGTCTCTTTTTTGTTTGAATGCTTAAATAACTATTTGGGCGAAAGAAAATTTTTTAACACATTTATGTTTACTCTAAGTATCTTTATTAGTCTACATAATCGCTAAAAAAAATTCAGAAGTATTGATTACAAAGCACTAATAAAAGCTACAAAAGATTTACAGAAACCTGTACATCAATGCGTAGAACTAACTGGGTTGTCTGTTAAATAAGAATTTATGTAAAAACTTGCAACCATTTGAGATGATTACATAATTTTTCAGAATAAAATTATTTTGTTAATTTTGTTTTCCATTAACAGAATTTAAATTCATCTTTTTATGCGCAAATGCTGAAGTTAAGAATGAAGTGAAAAATGTCGGCAATAACTTTGTAATCAGTTAGACTTAACGCTTTAGGTTGTATAGTTTAATTTTTTGTATATTATATTTTAGGATTAATAAAGTTCCTGTATAATATAGCCCTTTTTTCTTAAGAATTCGCTGACCCTCAAGTTACCTAAAGTTAATGTTCTTTTTCATTAAATATATCGCATATTATTTTTTTTTCTTACCTGCAGCAGATCAATTGAATTGCTTAAAAAATATAAACATATTTCAGCTATGCAGCTGAATTCAAGATTTTGCAGTGATTTGGCATGATTTAGAAAATCTGTTTGAAGTGGAAATTTAAGAATTAAAAATTGCGAACTGCAATATTACCAATTACCTTCTGAATTGTCGAAACACTGATCAATGTTTTTCTTTGTTGAATTATCCTGAACTTTATTCTGTTGTATGGTTATGCCCTTCACCTATAAATTCTGTTATGTACAGTATATAGAACCTTCAATTAACCAAGATTTTCAGTATTTTAAATACAACAATAGTTGGCAAAAGTTCTGAACATATTATTGTTAAAATGCCATGTAGAATTTGTTGATACAAATATATGTAAATATGTGATAAGAACTGACATCCTGTTACTTTTCAGATGATATGGATATGATTAACATGGGCATATAATCCAACTAACCAATTTTTCTCCTGGTTCATAATTCGTAGTTGATCATTTCCCGAGCTGATACTTCCCCTAGTGGACACTGTTCCCTGGTTGATAATTCTCCCTGGTTAATAAATTTCCCTGGCATATGCTTTTCCCTGGCTGACGCTTCTCCTCGGCTGATTCTTCTGCCCGGTTGACACTACCTTTTCAACTGAAAGTTACATTTTTAGCTGACGCTACTTTTTCAGCTGACGCTACCTTTTCAGCTTACTGTACCTTTTCAGCTTACTGTACCTTTTCAGCTGACTGTTCCTTTCAGCTGGTGCTGCCTTTTCAGCTGACGCTTCATTTTCAACTAATGCTTCCTTTTCAGCTCACGCTACCTTTTCAGCTGATGCTAACTTTTAAACTAATGCTTCCTTTTCAGCTGACGCTAACTTCTCGGTTGATACATTTCTTCCTGACTGACACATCCCTAACATCTCTCCAGCTGACTCTCCTTGATTTCTGTAGATGTTTACCGGTCAGTATTGATGGAATATATTTCTAGTGTAGCTCCTGTTACTTAAGAGATCGTGATGAGTGGTGTTGCATGTAGAGCTGGGCGAGCTAAGCAGCGTGCGTGTGTGCTTTGGTGGTTCGCAGGGTATGCACGAGGTGCCGGGAGTGCGGCTGCCACTGCAGACGAGCTACGCGTCGCCCAGCCCGCACGCCGTCTTCATGTACAGCACGGGCGGCAGCGAGGGCACGGTGACGCTGCAGCTGCGCGACGCCGACGACATGGACGACAAGGGCGGCGGCCTCGCGTCCATGCTGGCGCGCCTGCATCAGGAGGACGCCACGCTCAGCATCAGCTACCAGGAGGCCGACATGCTCACCGAAGGCAGCATCGACGTCCTCCTCGGCACCGGCTCGCTGCACGCTTCGGGTCAGTCCATCTCCCTCCCTCTAAGCCTCCTCTCATACTAGGAATCTCGATATATCGATATAAATCGTCGATATATTTCAACGATATTTTTCTAAGTATCGGAAATAAATATTTTTAAGATGGCTTTTTAATAAGCTCTGTTTTGAACGCAATAAAAATTGGGGGAAAAACTGTGTCTACTTTGGCAACATGCACCAAAAACAGCCGCGACACCTTTCTGCAATAACTCGTGCCCTTAATATATAATATTCCAAGCAATTCTACATATGTGAAATCTTTTAGACATAAAATATCATATTCGATATTTTTCTTTCGGTATATCGTTTCGTGAAACGATACTTTTATATATAACCAACATAAATGATATCTATATTTCCTTTCCGATATCAACATCGTCAGAGTTATGAAACGTTCGAGATTCCACTGTGAACACGTTGCATAAATGAAGCTTAGCCCTTTCAGACCGTGCGTCCACCACAGTGGACATGTTACAGAGGAAGGAAATATATGACGGCAAAGATCATGGACCAGTGCAGTCAGTTTCTTCCCTGTGGGTAATGTGATTTGTGTACATTACCAAATATCAAATTTGTAGTTCTCCTAACTTCTTTTAAGCATCAAGGACATATTTCGTTGATTATGTGAATGAAGCAAGTGTTGAATCAGGGTGAGTGCAGCACGAACCAATCTATTATTTGATTGCAACACTTGAAATAAATTATTGCGGTGCTCCTGGGCACCGGGTCGTTGCACGCGTCAAGTGAGTTTCCTCAGCTTCTTGCGGTAGCTTGTTCACAAGCTGAGATGAAGCTATCTCCAACGTTCCATTGAAGTTACACTGGGAAAATTTTGCACCAATAAAGCTTAGCGATTCATCGTAACCAGTGTGTCGACCTTATTTACTTTATTTCCTGGTGTAGAATTGAAGAGTAACTCTGGGGGAAGAAAATATCGCTTTCGGTTTACAACTTATGCCGTCATATATCAGGCGAGTTGGCGTAGTTGTTAACCACTAGGCTCGCATTCGGAAGTACACGAGTTCGAATCCCTGATTTTAATGGTTATAGACTATTCGCGGTAAAGTGAGCACTTTTGGAAGACCTCTCATTTTGGAATAATAGTCAATAAATATTTTTATTGTAGCGTTAGACGTTAACGTTCGAGTTCGGTGAAACATATATACTGTGTTTTTTACTTTCATAACATTATTTATTTTAAAAAGTGGTGGGAGGATAGAAAATGGCTGACAGGAAAAAGTAACTAGGACCTTAAAAGTGCTCACTTTACCGTGAACAGCCTATACTCGAAATCGCTCCATACGAATGCTGGGATGGTTCCTTACTGCATACAGGCCATAGCCGATTCCATCCCCTTTTCTACTTCTCTGGACAACTTGCTCCATCTCTGATGACTTCGCTGTCATTGTTCAACCATGGAGGCATTAGTCTATGGAGTGGAAGCCGAGACACGGAAGTGAAGCGGATAATGAAATACAAGGACAAGGCTAGTAGTGGCAAAAAGGTGCATGTTTTACATTGCTTACTATGTAAGTTTTGCCACCCATAATATGGCGGCTGACGAAAACAATCGGTCTGCGCATGCGCAGTTGAAAGAAGTCAGACAAGGCATCGGCTTCACTTGATAAACGCGAAGAATATAGGCTGTTGCCACTCCATCATCTATTACCTCCATGGGCACAACCTATCTGCCCTCCATTCTAAATATGTTGCATCAGTGAAACCTAATGACCGAACCACCACAATGACCGGCTCCAAATAAAGTTCAGCTGGAGGCATTATGTTGATCTCGAATGGCGCAACTCGTGTGTTCTGGTGTCACATCATAAGCGAAAGTGATGTCGAATTGAATGATTCATTTCAAATGTTGCAACCAAGTATTCGTATTTGTAGAGACTAGAAAGCTACGCTCCATAGTTATCTGAATATTCGAGTCTCAGGCAGTTGTTAAATGTGTGTAAGTATAGCTGAACCACGTTTCATTACTGTTGTGCGCAGTTTGCCACATCTGGGCCACCGTTCAGATAAATTTCATGCAGTAAAATACATCCTGCCCATAAGCCCGATTCTGGGTAGCCAGCTATAAGCCAAGCAGGTCGGCGCTATGAATGGCAGCAATGGCCCGCCGACTTTATGCTTCTGGCCTGCCATAAGTTATCCAACTGTCGCCAGCCGACTCTTGCCAAGCAACCTGTGGTCCAGCTATTGACCACTTACAACCCAGCTAGTGGCCAGTCTTGGTGCACTTAAAAACAGCTTGCCATGCGCTTTCAAAACTCAAAAATAATTCTGTTCCACCCAAATAAAAATTACTTATTTTCTACCTTCATATAGGATATCTTTAGTATTATTCCACAATTGCTAGGGGAGAGCGTGGAGTTGAAATCCCAACCCTTGAGTTCACATTCTAGAATGCTACAAACGAACTACTCTACCATGTATTCATGTAAAACCTTTCTAGGTAAATCAGAATACTTTTCACACATTACAAGTTTTATGATTAACTTTGCTACAGCACAATTTATGTTACTATCACAAGTGAATACTAGGATGTGTGTGTTTTGTTTAAAAGACTAGTATTTCAGTTTCGGGCTACTTTGAGGTGGCATTTAAAATGCAAACTAATGAATTTGTTTCACGTGTTATGATTTACAGGTTTCAAGTTGAGAAACTAATTGTTCCTGTTATTAGTAATGTCACATGATAATTTTACTTCACGTATGTATGGAATAAAAAAAATGAACTTAATTCATAAAGGCTACAGCAGCATATGTATAGGTGGCTTGCTATAAATAGCCAATAAGCTTGCTGATAATGTTTTTTAAGTAGTAAGAAAAATTTTGCATTCCAGAAATGGCCCCAAGCTTCCTGCTATTATGTCCCCAGCAGTAAGCAACAGTTAGAATACCATTAATGGGCCATTATCTTGCTGCTAATATTTACTCAGCAGTAGCTGACTGTTGGAATGCCCATAAACATGCTGCTAATACGATTATTTAAAAACATTGGTAATCTCACTTAAAAGTTTACTGAGTGTTCTAAGTTTACTTACAAGTGTACTGAGTGTTTATAAAAGTAATAATATCGATCTGGTTGTCAACCATATACAAAATGCTGACAGTCATACAAGCGAACGTTCCTTTAAGTGCTACTTGTTTGCTAGTTGGGACAGTCATTAAACCAGTGGAAATGTTGATGTGTACCTGAAGTGCAAGGACAAGGGGTAACGGGTAGATATTAGAAACTAGACGGGGCTCTTAAAAATAGTTACCAATTTACTTTGAAGTAGCTGCAGCACATTTCGCTCTCACTCATGTAACATGATTTTCGAGTTTTGTTTCCTTGCAGATTTGTTATTGAATTAAATCGCCAAGGAGTCGTATCAAATTAGGCTGCGTTCCATCAATGGTGTTGCGATCACGTTGATAAACATTTTTTGCTCTCTTTCTCAAAGCTACTACAGACTTTAAGCACAATATAAATTTTGCTAATACTTTGCAAATTACATCAAAAAGTTATTTGAATTCCCTAGTTTCTTATCATTCTGATACCATTTATTAAATGTCGATGAGACAGGGTAGACTTGTAATGACTTTGGTATTTCGATTTGTTGTTAATACCTCTAGGCAAGTTATTATGTAGTAATTAGAAAGCCCACGTGGTAAACGTACTCCAGCTTTGCAGTGAGAGGAAGTGTTTCTTAAATATTGTTGTATTCTGGTAATACAATAAAAAAATTTAAAGTTTTCAGCACTCTCATAGTTTTAGAGAATTAAACAATACGTGAAATTTGGCGTAATCTAATCCGGTGTTCGTGCTTGTATTTGGAACGATACCGGATTTGAGTGTTTATAGAATTAATGATAATATTGACCATTTTCATTTAATTTCTACCATTTGCAAAGTCTTCGTCTTTCATCATTTAAGAGCATAATATCGGGCTTAATGATAGAATGCTTGAAATTATAGACTTTTATTTCTAGCTGACACGGAAACAGGAGTCTTGACTTTTCTACAAAAAAAATATAAGTCATTGGTCACCTGAAATTCATTGACAGAGATTAAGATGCATGCACTCTAGTATTATCGTTTAGTTTCGTTCGCGTTTATGCATAGAACATTTAGAGAGGGAATTGGTTTCCTTAGCATAGAGATGTAAGATCTAAATTCGTTCATGAAATGCACAGAATAATCCTCCCATACTGAAGTCATTGTGCAAATCGAGCCATATTGAGGCCACATCTTCCTAAATGAAGTCCTTTGAATAAGGAACATGAAATAGCGACCTCCATTTCCGCACGGGAACAAATGACGACGCTTATCATGAAAAGGCATCTGAAGGGAAAGTTTGACTATGAAGGGAAGGGGGAAAGAGCATGGAGATATCCAGGTTCGAAAATAGCTATAGGCTGCTCACGGTAAAGTGAACACTTTTGAGTCCCTAGTTACTTCTTTCTTTCAGCCATTTTTTTATCATTTATCCACATTTTAAAATAAATATTTTATGATTAAGTAATAAACACAGTGTATATGTTCCACTGCACTTGAGAGTTAACGTCAAAGGATAAAATCAAATATATTTATCGACTATTTTTTTACAAATGAGAGGGCTTTCAAAAGCGCTCACTTTACCGTGAATAGCAAATAGCATCGGACACGAACTGCTCCATTAAGGGTATGGCACGCTCCCACCGGGCCAATGAAGTTTTAAGGCATAGTTTAAAACTGCAATGCAACTTTCTTTTATTAGTCGAGATGTTTCCAGAATTTAACTGGAGGAGTAACATTTTGAATAAGGATGATTTTGAGCAGTTGTGTTGAGTTTCGGATCTTGGTTTCGATTTAGTTCTGCGTATGTGCAAAATGTAGTTTCTCCCTTAATAAGATATTCAAGTAATGTTGTGAAAAAGTCTATTAGTTCGTTTCTAAAACAAAAATGGTATATTAGGTTGTATAGACATGCGACAGACCTACCAAACAAATATTGGGCGTAGTACTTACTGAGATATTTCTGAAATCCGTATTTTCGTTTTCTGAAACAAATTAACCAGGCATGCTATATAAAAATAAAATCTATGGTATAATTTTATTTGGATAAGTCACTAGGATTATTTTAGTACCTTTGGGAAGTAGATCATAAAAACGTTCTGCGTGAGCTTCGACATCGTTGTCTATAATTTTATGATACTTGTGATGAATTTTATTATGTATTAATTGTGACGCTTGAATTTCAGCAGAGTTAAAAGTAGTAAGCTTAAAAGGAAAAGCAAGACCCGATTGGTCTATTTTATATTATCAGATGTAAAGTATAATTGCGATGGTTAGTAGCTTCAAATATGTGTTTTAGTTATTTCCGTCACGATTTGTGTAATTTGCGTTATCGTAAAATTCTCGCTCGCTCCCAGCTGACGAGATTCACGCGGCGCCCCTCCCTTGCAGCGCGGTATCCAAGCGGATTTGTGTATTGATTATGTGTGTAAATCAGGGTAATGTAATAAACCAGCGGCCAACGGGATGAGAGAGGAACAAAAAAAAAATTAATGTTCGGGAAAAAAGGAGGAAGGGGAGGCTTATCAGCTGCACGTGGGGCGTGTATTGTCAATTCACCTATACTTCCAACTTTTATCAAGCCATATTAAAGTTCTGCATCCAGAATATCCCTCAGTCTAATGCAAACAAAAATTAACCGTGTATATAAAATTATTCCAAAGGGACAGCGCACCGCTTTCGTGTTCATTCAGTGAAGTAATATTTTGCATAAGCACTATTTCTTAGTAGGCACTATTAACACACTTATATTCTCCTTGTTTTTATTCATATTAATTATAAATGAAACGTCATAATTAGAGGCCTGAAAAATTCGCGAGTTCAACGTCCTCCAGGCTAGACTCCACGGTCTTATGTGCAATCGTGTGGATATCGATTGCCCATTGGTTACTTGCTGCCACAGAGGAGAGTGACGTTTGGGCGTGCATTTTATTGTTAGTTTCTCATTGGCTCAGGGTTCTCCAGGCGTTGTCAGAAAACATGTGGACCAATGGAAAAGGTGACACTAATGTGTGAGTTTTCCAAATCTATCTTGTCCCAAAATTATCCCGTGAATGTTTTAGGTCTCTAGTTATAATTTACAGATAAAATATGAGTAAAATTTCATTTGAATAAAAAATAATGTATGTTTGTTAACAGAATTATAAAACACTTGTGATAAATTACATTAAATAAACAACAGAACACATGATACATGAGGTAGTATTTCAAAGTTTTGATTAAAAAAGTGTGAAGAAACAGCGAATAGACCATAGCGTAGTCAGGAGAGGCGTGACTGACAGAATCCATTCCGGGAAATTCATAAGTGTGCCAGGGGCCGGCAGCCTGATTGCGCGCGCCTGCGACGTCGCGTGACGACAGGCCGGCTTACGTGCCCGTCGTGCGTGTTGCCGCTGCGCAAGGGGCTGCGGGTAACACGCTACCTGCTTATCGCGCGCCTGGGCGATGCGGGGATGTACAGTACACGTCGCAATACACATTTCTGAGTGCGGTTTAGTGAAATTCGAATGAAAAATTAATCTTCGCGCAGCTTTTTGGGAGGGAACGTAGGGGAGGCATTGTAGGGGAGGGCTCTCTCGAACGCCCGCCGCTGGAAGTGAGTGAAGAGTTTTCTGTGGCTCTTAACATCGAGGCCTTGAGAGCCAATGAGGGTGAAGTGAGGTATGGAGCAGCGCCGGAATGCAAGAGCGCGGGAAACGGGAGATCCCCGAGAAAACCCGCCGAACACTGGCATCGTCTGGCACGATTCCCACATGCGAAAATCCGGGGTGGCCCCACCGGGATTCGAACCCGGTTCGCCTTGGTGGGAATTAGAATACATGCTAGACCTGCAAAGGAAGCAATACTTACCGTCCAATTTTGCGCAGAGATCTCACGTGTCCGCTCAGATGAAAATATATGTATGTTCTATGGGTTTATATTTGTTCTTTTTATAGCAGAAAAAAATCTCGAAGAGAGGCAAATTTACTGTTTGTTTTAAATATTTTACTGGTAAAATATTTAAATATTTGGCATTAGTCATCCATGTTGGGTCACTGCATGAAGCTTTTGCACTTACGCTCTTACCTTGCCTTTAATACTATCTGTCCCTCTCTCCCATGCATGCTATCAGTAGACCCGAGTGCACTGCACTGCTTCATGTAAACTGTGGCTTTTATAACGCCGGCACGCTGGCCCTGAACTTCCTCATGATAAATACGCGCCCACATGGAAAACTGAATTTCCTTGGGAGAAAACTTGCCCCGTCTCTGTCCTGGCTATTGAGCACTATTTATTGCCAGCGGAGCGACACTTGGAAGGAGTGGAAGTAAAGAAAGCCGCGGTCCTAAGTTACAGAGAAAGTTACCGTGCGTGAAATAGTTAAAACGCGGGGCGCTCGAGTGAATAATTCATGACGGGAAAAGATATCTGAAAGAGGATTGCTGGGAGGGACTTCCTGGGCCCGGAGAACTCCACGGAATGTGATATACTATACGCCGCCACACATCTGCGAGCTTGGACGACGGTTGCAATCAGCCCTGCTATCGACCGCTATCTCTTGGAGGAGCAGGTAACCTGTGATCGCAGAGCCTTCGATAAGCTCAGCACTGCGAAGGTAAATTAGTTTTCAAACTTCAGAGAATCCGTACATAATAATAGAACGTCGGCATGGTGTTAATATTGAAAGAAGCGACGACAGTGGTGTAATCTCGTCGACCATAGTGGGAATCGTGCCGGATGATGCCGCTGGTCGGCAGTTTTACTCTGGGATCTCCAGTTACCTCCCGCCATTTTGTTCCAGCGCTGTTCCATACTCACCTCGCTTCGTCCTATTCTGCTCTCATGACCTCGATGTTAAGAGCCGTCCAAATCTCCCCACTCTTCACTCAACTCACTCGCAGATGTCTGACGCGCACAGTACACGGTAGACACCTCACTGGACGGGATCACAGCCTTTCTGGGGAGTCCGCAACTCGCGCTGTTTACGGCATGCCGCGGCCGCTGACGTCACAGGGGACGTTGGGAGGGCCGCGGATCTCGTTGCCAGGTGCCGCTCCTGCAAGCCCGGGAAGGGGGGAGAGGGAGAAGGTGGGTGGCGGTAAAAGCTCTACACTTACCACCTCCTCCCTATCCCAAGTTCCTACCCGAGCATTAACTACGGCGGCAGAGGCACCTTATGAAACATTCAAGGCCATATTCCGCGCGTAATGGGGAGTCCCGCTAAGCGCTCGGGCGCGCTCCCGTCTACGTTAATGTTTAACTCTACCCCGCCCCCACCACCTTCCCTCTTCGTTTATCACCTGGCCTTCCTTACCCCTTCGTCTTCCTGAGTATTTCGCACCACACTTTTACGTTTCTGATCCACCTCCGCCCACACATCCTCACCCCCTCTTTTCAACCTTTCACGGATTTCGGCAGCACCATTGCTCATCCCTCCCTACCTACGTCTTCCCCGCATCCCTCCCTCTCTTTTGTTTAGTCTTACACCTCTCTCCCTTACAACTCCGCGTAAAGCTATCACCAGGTGACCTAGGTGAACTATCGGACTAAAAGCCCTGGCACAATAGGCGGCTGGTGTTGATAGTTATTGGTGGTAACAGTTGAAGCACAAGGCGATATTTGTGAGATGGCACAATAGGCGATTGGTCGTTGGTGTTGAGTGTTGATGGCTGGTAGTTGGTCCTAAAATCATTTCAACTTGCGGTTGATCGTTGGTGGTGGTGTTGTTGTTGGTGTTTGGTATTGTAGCGAGTTGTAATACCTCGAACTTTTACCTCTAACCGACCAATCAGAGAGCGTTTTACTATGTTCTGTACCAGTGACACTAAGAAAGCTTTGAAATAAAGGAAAATAGAGGTGAAAATAACGGTATTCATACCAGGTTGATGATACATTCTGTAACCAGCAATATTTAATATTAAAATTCCTGTATGTAGTGGATAATGTAATAGCTAAAGCAAATTGTTCCCGTATATTGTATTTGCAAGTTTTTACGAAGTGACTGCATGATTACAGACTAAATTAATTTAACTATGTGAATATAAGTTTTTTAATATATATTTAATTTTTAGCATAAGAAAATAACTAATGTTTTAAATATAGCTTACTTTAGTGCTTTATTAAAAAAAAAAATTGTATTAGCATTAAAAGCCTTGTCTGCTTAGTAATTAAAATTCACATTCCAGCAAAGTCAATCACAATTAATATTACAGCTTTCCTACAACTTTATTACTATCAGTTAACATGGCCACGAACACTTTACAACAATGCCAACAGTGACTACTGTGCCATGGGACACATCGCGCACCAAACAAAAACCACCAACAACAACAACCACCAAGACCAACCGCCTATTGTGCCAGGACCCTACGTAAAGGGGGGGGGGGGGCATTGTATAACGCTGCTACCTTGAGTGCAATACTTACTCCTGTACAGTGCTAATCTACTTGAATACAATACACTATATCACTCAAGGTACCGCTACGTGGGGGTTGCTACAGCTCAGAATTTAAGTAACGTAGGCCACACAGTTTATTATAAAACACTACAGAATTTATTGATCTCAAAGTATACAACAGTATTGTTACTGGATTTACCATCAGATTAACACAAATGCGAAACTGTATACTTACTTACTATATTTATTTCTCTAAAATACCGATCCTTCTCAATTGGATCCTTAGCCTTAAGTGCAATGATCTCGCTAGTGACGTTAAGTATCGTTTTGAATTCTCCCGACCTATACTTGCACCGTAGTGTATAAGTCATCTTATAGGCTATTCACGATAAAGAGAGCACTTTTTAAGGCCCTTGCAACAGGCATTAACGGCTAATAAATATATCTTATTGCAGCCTTATACATAACATTTTGATGGTGGTGAAATGTATACACTGTGTTTATTGGCCACATTGCAATGTTCGTATTAAATTGCAGCAGGAAGAAGGAAATATGATGGAAGGAAAAATTTATAAGGGCCTTAAAAAGTGCTCACTTTATCGTGAGCATCCTATACCACTGTTTAAATTTGGCGACGGGGCAGAGCTTCTCTAGTCCAAGTCTGGAAGGCGGTATTCGTGCAGTGTTCCTTGGACTCGCCCCTGGATCGCAGCTCTCTGCTGTCCTGCGCCACGACACCTCCGTCGGGTGGCAGCAACCTCGAGTGCAGGGCGATGGCTCGTCAGTGAGAGAGAGTGATTTTTGGGGGGGGGGGGGGAGCGCCATGGGGGCCCCTTATATATGCGCGGGGTTTTGTAAACTACCTTGCCGCATGTTTACTGAAATGTCTTAGTAATGCGGGGCGGCTGGTTCACTACAATTTGATGGCTTTTAAAAGCGGTGTCTTGAGAGCCGGTGCGGGCGAAACGAGGTGATCACGGAGCAGCGCCGGAATGCAAGAGCGTGGGAAACGGGACATACCCGAGAAAATCTGCCGACTAGCGGCGTCATCCAGCTCGATTCCGACGTGCGAAAATCCGGGAATCTAGCACCTGTTCATCTTGGCGCTAGGGAACCGGTCTAGCCACTGCGGCAGACCGCGGCCCCAGCGTAACTACGACTCTCGAACTTTACCTGCGGCGTGTATTCATCACTCCTCTTGGCCAGAAGTATCCTCATCAAACGCGATATTTCAATGCGACGATCAAGAAAATTTTTTGCATGTTGTGGCGTTTTGACGGCTCTTGCTGAATGCCTTCGGAAGAGTGCCAGAATCGTATATATACTCCCTGCATTCCACCTCAGCTCACTTATTGCGATACTTCTTCCAGTGTCTCACCTGTAAAAGGGGGCTGATTTCAGCCCCCGAAACGTTGTGAAGACTTGTAGAATATTTTTCGTGTTACCATTTTTTCGTCGTTCCGTGTTCTCGTTGTTGGTTTAGCTATTCTGATCTCTGGTTATTTTTGTGTTTCCTGTGTTGTTTGTAGTGTTGGATTATTTGGTTTTATAATCTGACAAGGTATACTTTTTTTCCTGACTTGTGTTTCATTGTGCCCCCCCCCCCCTTGCCATTCCACCCCTGTGTTTATTGTTCAGCTGTGTCCACAGATGTTTTTATACTGTTTTGCTCACTTGTGTATTGTTTTCGTTTTCTTTTAGTTTGCTTTTGTTATCTGTTCTGTTTTGTTATAATATGCTGTTTTCCATATATTGTCATTTTAATTATATGCCTACATATTTGTTTTCTATTGAGAAGGAAACAGATTTTCCTAATTATCTGTCTGTGATGTAATTTTTTTTTTTTGTCTTGCTGAGATGTATATGTGCGATTTATTTAGTCTCATGGTCAGCAATGGACGCAGTTCAATCACACGACCAACATAACCTTCAGAAAAACTTCGTCAAGCCAAAATTATCCTCACCAAACAATTAACTGAACTTGTGACAACAGTTGAAAATGCGTGGGACATAATTTTACACTATACAGGTCAATCGAATTTCGAAATTTTTTTATTTGCCAATAGAGAAAAACTGCGAAATAATCAGTCCTGGATAATTGTTTTTACTGTACTTACGAGCAAGTATCTTACCAGAATAATGTGTTTCAGTTTTCTTTGCTACGTTCTGATATCAGATGTTAATGTACGAAACCACCTATACACCATCACTTGTCTTCTTTAATATACTCGTGCTGTTTGTTTATGAATTTTTCTTCGGCTGTGTTTTCGATGTAACCAGCCAACGTGCACCCTTACTGTCGCAAAAAAAAAAAATACGTTCTCGTACATACAATGTCCTTTGCACACGGAACAACTTTGTATGGTTACTTTCTCGTGAAACGAGATATTATCCCGTCGCATACGGATTCAACTTCCATTACCATCTGCGAGATTTTTTTGATGTATTGTTTATGCGCTGTGAGAAAGTCGGAAGTAAACTATTAGGTATAACATCAACGAAATGCGTAGAAAGAATGCGGTCGCGAAGCTTGACCTTGTTCGAGGTGGTAGGACGGAGACGTGGAAGGTCTAGCGAGCCAATCACAGGGAAGCAACAGTGTCGCTGATGCCCAATGTATAGCCTGCGCGCATGTAAAGTGAACACGCTTGTCTTGCTGAGTAGTAAAGGGCGTTTCACACAATCACAAATTCATTGAATTCACTTAGTTGAATTACAATTTATTGAACAAAAAAAATCATTTTATTTTCCGTTCAATGAACTGCATTCAATAAGCTTCGAAGTCTCCACGTGAAAATCTACCACAAACTTTTTAATGAAACTAGTTTAAAATTACCAAAAGTAAATTTATCTACGACTCATGTACGACACGAAAATAATTTCTTACGCCCCAACAAATTTCTTCATTTTACTGTACATTTTCAACTTTAAATATATGCATTCTAATTTTGTAAAAACTTTAAATGGATGCATACAAATATATTATTATGAGATTACTTCCATAACTACTGCCACCGGTGATCTAAATTTTGGGTTCAAGAAAATTTAGAACATGTTTTAAACGAAGATCCTGAAGGTAAACGAGACACTAAAGAAATGGAAAGAGAAAATGGTCACGGCTGTGACGTTTCTATGACGTCACGAAGCAGTCAATGAATTGAATTCAACAAAAATTGTAGGTAATTTGAAGACAAACTTGATAGTGTGAAATGGCCTTAAGTCATGGCATGTTCCGAGTAAAATTGCCCTACTATTCACAGTGAAGTTCGGGAAATTATAGGTTACGCAATTGAGTTTTTTTATAACAAGAAAGTTTCTGGAGAACATATTTATCTTATTGGAAATGCCTCGAAACGAGCAGCAGCTGCGACAGGAAAATCAGTAGCGATAATACGTGAAATACGTGACGAATTAGTGTATCAAAAGTAGCTGATAAAAATCATTTACACTAAGGGAAAAATGAAGGAGGAGCAGCAGAAAAATCCTTTGGGATGACTTTTATTTGTGCGTTGTTGGACACACAATTGAAAAAATATATATGCTCACACAAAATAAGTACCTACTTTAAAAAGGTTACAGTCTGTAATACGAAAATACAAGAATAGCTCAAGGTGAACAATATTGCTTATGAAGAAGACATTTCTAAAGCATAACTGCTTTGCGCTTTTAAATGCCAACGCCCAGTCCACAAGTATTATGTATACGAACTTCTCGAAGTGGCTACGAAGTAGTCAGGCTGCCGCCATATCACTGTAATTTGAATGCCATGGAATGTATACGGGACACTTTCAAGTCTGGTGTAGCTGATAAAAATGTATCGCAAAGAGCTAATAAGATAAATGCGTTTGCAGACGAGGCTATAAACACTATTTCAGAAAATGGCTGGAAATCAGCTGTACCAAATGTAAAAGAGAAGAAGAAGAAGTTGGAAAAACGATCATTGCATGGAAGAAGAAATTAAAAAAAAAATTGTAATAAGCCTAGGTGGTGACAGTGAAAGAGATAATTGCCATGATGACAGTTGCAGTGGTCGCAATTGTAATGAAAAACTTATGGTGCACGTTCAGGAGTCGAAGAACTTGCATAGAAAACGGCATGTTTTAAACGACGGTGATTTGATTAACAGTGAACATTTAAAGTTTCACCGGCGTGTGGAGTGATGTGTAACTTAATAGGCATGTTTTCAAGTCACGCCTTTTGGGGCGCATTATTATGCAAAGCAATTCAAACTTTTGGGAGACTGATTTGGCGCAACATTTCTGGACCGGTGTGCCTTTACTAGTACCATCTTCTTTGTGGTAGCAGTTTCAAATGTTTCTGTGGTTCCAGTTTTGCTCCTATCGATTATTTTTGCCTCAATGAAAATGTTCGTACCATTTCCAGGGAAATGTTGCGTGCATGTCAGTTCATTAATTTTGAAACCGCATAATTTAAAAGTAAAACGTGATAACAAGGGTTTAAAAAATAAGAGGTTGAGTATACTTTGAACCCAATTTATTTTTAATGAAAGATAATTTTAACTGCGAATAATTTTCGTAGATCCGTCAAATGAATTCAAATTAATGTTTACCGTGGATATTATTAATAATGCTTTAGATTTGTAGTTTGTCCTCTCTCGTATTTATTGCTTAACACCAGGCAGATTATTTCATGTGTCTCCAACAAATCTATGTATATTTATTCACTTGATATAATATTCGTATTTGTCCCGAATCCACAATACAACAATTCACTCTGCTGTATCTGTATATTCAGGGAGCATTAAACAATTACAACTTCGTATGCCATGCGATAAACGATAGGTAGACACCTGAAGAATTCGCGGATTCATATTGGGACAAGCTAGAATCCCAAACACGTGTGTTTATATAACTTTATCCATTGGTCTACATGGTTTTTGGCACCTCCTGGAGAACGCTTGCCCAATTGTTGCCTTCCACTGTGACAGCAGACAACCAATGTACAGTTGACGTCAGAATATTTGTAAATAAGACTGTAGAGTCTAGCCTACAGGTCATTGAACTCGCGAATTTTTCAGGTCTCTAACGATAGGGAAACCACACTACCGCATTTAACATTCCCGAATGTGTCGCAGACGGTCCGTAGTAGTTTCTACTGAGTGTACCTGTCTGCCCCACCGCGCGAGTAGGGGAAGAGCTGCACCTTCTCCTCGCGGGATCGCTTGTTAATTTGGTCGCACTATATGTATATGACAATCTCTGAACGTACTTCACTTTGTCGTCTTAACATAATTGACTTCTTCATTACGAAACGTTTTGCTTTTCCCGGAACTATTTTAATTGTCTACAATATTATGTTATATATATATTTGTGTGTGTATTTTTAACGTTCAAATTAATTAAATAAATATCTTATGGTAGCATTATCCAACAATGACCATTATTCTCCATTTTGACGTGTTTCTAATTGATTCTGGATATCAAAATCGTTAATTCGTCATTACGGTTTTAGCTCCTAGATTGGCCAACGTGGCTGTGCATTGGCGGGATCTAAATCACCACATGTTTTTTTTTTTTTTCGTTATTTTGACATTAAGATTAGATAATTAAACGAAGTATTATTATAGACATATATAGTTGCAGTTATGTTGTTATAGCAAACCTAGAATCGCATTAAAATCATCCACGTCGAAAATATTCCAAGTTTAGATGACAGACGGTGTCAGTAAATGTATAATTAATACGTAGATAATTCCGCATGTCAGATTGCATAAAATCGGTCGTAGGAAACTGAACGAGACAAAAACAAGCGAACGACTAGTCAAACGAAATAGTGCAGCAGATGCAGATAAATGCCAATATCTGTGGACACACAAAGAAGACGGCACACATAAGCGGATATGTGAGGCAGGTATATGAACAGATAGTAAAATATTAAGATTCCATCGACGTTTCTGGAACTATCATTTTGAACCTGCTTTAAGATAACTCTGTTGTTTTCGTTTCAAATATTTGCATGTATCTGTACATATTTATGTACGTCTTTGCCCGTGTTCAAGATAACTGTGTTTTAGTTGTTTAGTTTAGATAATCTCATGAATTTGTATTTAATGTTCCCGAACTAATACATATACCTTTCGTCAAGATAACTGTTATTTTCGTTGTGTATTCCAGAGAGACTCTCATACATCTGAATTTATGTTCCTGGTTATTCGTTCGCTTAAGTACTCGGTATGCTTTTGTTTTGTTTATAATTACTGGCATGGTTACATCTACAGAACTCTATATGCATTATTTCAGTAGATGTTGACAACATGTACTTATTATTTCTAGCGTTAGTTATATACTGGGCTTGCCGTGATGACATAGCTATGCCATATTTTTCGTTTAAGTAAATAAATGTTGTTTCAAACTATGCAGCTTTGATTTTTTGCTGAATAATTTACTAACCTAGTTTCATTGCTGAAAATTGTCGTACATTATAGGCATAAACATGTTTGCAAATAAATGAGCCTGGAGTACGTACTTAATTTTTTGTGTGCTGCTTATTCATAAGTGCGAGTTTTGAACTTAGGAAATGACACGATGTACGTAGGTAAGTAATAAGACCCCAGACCAATTTAGAATATACATCACAGCAACGAAATTATGATTTACTAACTCTAGCTATCATAAAATGTTTATAACCAACGATTGAATTATTTTGAGGACATAAGTTGCCTATATATAAGTCGAACCAGGTTTCCATCCCGGCGGGATCATCTGTATTCTCGCATGTAGAAAACGCGGTGGGTTTTCTCACGGCATTCCCGTTTTCCCCTCCCTTGCATTCACTTAACCTTCACCGGGTGTCACGAGGTTACGGCGCTGTTAAGACCTGACCAAACTTCTCATCTCAGCTTCACGAAAAAGGTCCAATTCAATGTGGGCAGCCATTAACCATTTGCAGCCTTTCCAGTGCATATATAATGCAGCTAATTTCTCTTGAGCTAGCTGGTTGATTATTAGCAGTGTGATGTCCGCTATGAAGTATGTGTTCTCCACGATGAGCCCAAGAATTATCGTCGGCAAAAACAAATCCAGCTTGGTATTGTACTCTGAACGTTTGGCCGTTGAACCTCAGCAAAGTACGTTTGGTTATTCACCCTCATTGCAATAAGAATCAAAGGTGTTAGGTGTCCATACATTATTCCAGCCCAGAACATTACACCGTCCCCTTAATAATGACATAGACTTGTCCAATACTGTGGTACTTTCCATTAAAAACTGTTCACGATAAAGTGAGCACTTTTGAAATTAACCTTAGAGAAAATTCACTGCTCCTAACTTCATCTATTTTAACGGGTGGATTGAGTGACGTGCACAGTAAAGTTGGTAACGATAAATGGAAAGTAGTTCCGTATCTTAACGGCTAATAAACAGTGTTAGGTTGTGATAACTTAAATTATTCCTTTCGCTTTTTTTTTTTTTTTTTAATGCACCAAAGTATAAAAATTAGCAGATTTCTGAAATATTTTCTTTTCCAATAACTTCGCGGTTTCACTTGACCGACGCATGAATAAAATTATGAGGCCCATGGCAATGTTAATTTTACGTAAGGTGGAAAAAATACACAGCGTGCATACAAATAGATCTTAAGCAGGGATTTCAAAAGTGCTCATTTTACCGTGAACAACGTATACTTCCTGTACGTCTCCGTATTTTTATCCGTCGTTTGCGAGGTTTAAGTGCTATCCTTGTTCTGTGTGTAAACATCACATTGAACCTTCAGCGCAGATGTAGATGGCCAAACTTCCCCCCTCCATTCTATATTGACGGTAGTGTGTGACAGATCGTACCGGCCTAAATTAGCGTACTTGGCCACCATACAGACGATTTACTTACCATTTTGCCCCCAAGAAGCCATATATTATGTCTATCTGTTGGTGGTGGTGTTCCCGTAATGTGGATATATCGCTCCTAACAACGTTGTCACTTCAGGGTGCCCATTCGTTCTTCTTTCGACCGCATCAATGTTGTTTCCATCATTTTGACGTCTTAAAAATACACTTCGCATAAGCTTAACCATGTGCGCTACTTTTGCTCGTACATGCGCGCCTTGAAATTGATCTAAAAGTTCTTTTTTTTCTGTTCATATGTATTTTAATATTGGAAATTAGTATAGTGTAATGAATAGTAAGTCGGTTTTAGGTTTTGTGATATAAATAGTATATTTAGGTTAAGGAAAAGCGATTTAAGAAACCTGTAACTAAGTATAAGTAAACATTTAAACAATAAAAATGTTTCCCTAGAGATGACGTAAATATTGTTTAGCATCTTTAATGTTCTAATGAGAATCTTAGAATGTAAATACATACGTTCAGCAATAAAGCTTTGTATATGCTTGTGAAATTGCTTGTTTATAAAATACGTAGTTGCCAAGATGGTGTATTTACATGTAACGCTTTGAAAGCAACCTTTTCTCTGAATGGATTAATTTTCTTGTGGTATTATATTTTTGAAAACCCTTGTCGCTATCTTTTATTTCTGGTTTCTATGCGCCAGAGTTCAGGATACTTCACGTTAAAGTTGCAGTCAGTTTTACCGTTCCCTTAAACTGTGAAGTGTATGTAGGGTGTATTTTCCGGCAAATTTCGTTTCTAGTTTGAACAACGTGTCGTAAATACCACGAGAAATATTCTCAGGAAACCATAAATCGGAAACGGCGTTGTAAAGCTTAAAGCGGCGCCGTAACCTATGTGACGTTTAGTGTTGCAGGAGGAGTGAAAACCGAAATAGTCTCTCGTGAACTCTTGCTGCAGATGTGCGTGCAGTACTTACTCAAGACTGCTTTCTTCGGGCGCCTAGAACGTTATGGATGCCGTACAAATGCTGGAATCGGTTCACTTAAATTACACATTTATTTTTAATGCTCAAAACTTATGCCGTACACTCCTTTAATATTCGTCTAAATGGATAACCTCCAACCATTGCTGCACTTTTTTTTTTGCTGCTGCTGAATTGTGCATCATTATGGAGATTGTGAACATATATATTTAATTAATGGACTAATGAAATAATGAACGCATTCAGTATAGGTTTATTTATTGAGTGGTTACGGTACATTTAATATCATATGGTGTATTGCTTGAGGTTTATTTGGCTTGCAGGGCAAGTTCCTTAATTTAAAACTAGAATACCGCCCATCAGTGCTACAGTTTAAGGTTCCCGTCTACCTGGCACTTGTACTGCGTAGCAGAGTGTTTGAAGTACTACGTCCGTTGTGCTGCTCTACGAAAAGTACACACGCACATCAGACGAGTGCTGTCGAGTGCTTTCGAGACATCACGCCCATTAGAGCTGCCATTTTATAGTACTCCAAAATGGCTAAAAAAAAAATCATCCTTTTCAAAGTGCTGCATTTCAAAATATACGCTTCAGATACATACAAAACTACTCAAGGGCCCTGCATTGCACCTTACTACAGACTTCACATCGATAAAATAATAGGGTTACCGCTGAAAGTCACATAGGTATAGGCTGTTCACGGTAAAATGAGCACTTTTGAAAGCCCTGCTATAGATATACTTGTTAACACGTTGTGTATCCTTCTACCTTATGTAAAATCGACAGTACCACGGGCTTCAGCACTTTATTCATGCATCGGTCAAGTGTAACTGTAATATTATTAGGAAAGTAAAGATTTTAAAAATCCGCTCATTTTTACACTTCTATGCATTAAAAAAGCAGAAAGTGAAGAAAATAATTTCAATCATCACAAATGGTTACTTAACACTTTTTATTCAACGATAAGATACGGAACTACTTTCCATCCTTCGTTACCAACTTTACTGTTCATATGCCACTCATTGCACCCGTTAAAATATATGCCTGCTAGGTCAGTGACTTTTTTCTAAGGTTAATTTAAAAAATGATCGCTTTATCGTGAACAGACTTTGCACACAGTGCGACGAGAACACTTCGTCCCAGTTCAGGGCTTTGCACTTAGATGCGATGGCGCACTTGATGCGCGAGGCAGTGTCGCCATAATCGCTCCCGCGCTTCTCGCCATCAAAATCGCTAGGTAGGCGGGAACCTTAAGGTTTTTGCCTGCGCGTTCCAGGCCTCGAAACGCGTCAGCTGTAAGGAAGATTATTGCTCGCTCACTACTTACCATATCACCTCTACGCGCAATGCGCTCAACTGGCGTACAGTCTTTCCGTCGGCGTCTCGCCTGAACGTGGCTTTTGGCGGTTAACCCATATTTTCACGGCACGTCAATAAAGATAAAATCATAATGCGAGTCTAAAACAACTTTGAAGTTTCTGAATAGAACATTTTAGCAACTAGAACGGATCCTGAAAAGTACTCGTTTTAACCATTTTCACACACAAAAAATAATAATCCTTGGAGTTGAAATGAGAACTCGTGTCTTTGAGCAAGAAAAATCTCTTAAATTCCATTCACGGTTACTTCCAACTTTTCCGAAGCCCTGCTTAAGTTCTACTTCCATTATATTCCTCCGCCTCGTGCAAACAAAGCGTAACCGAGTTTAGGTAATTATACCCAAGGGGCAGCGCACCGCATTCGCGCGCACTCAGCGTAATGATATGTTGCATAGGAACTATTTCTTACTAGGCATTACCAACACCCATATTTTCTTCATGTTTTAATTGATATTAATTTTAATTGAAATATTATAACTTATAGATAAGATACAAGTTAAAGTACAATTAAACAAAAAATAAGGTTCTTTAAAGTTGACAGAAGTATAAAACTCTTTTGAGACATTATATATTCAAGAAACGGCCAAACACGTCCTGCGTAGAGAGATTATTCAAAGGTGTGAATAAGAAAGTGTGAATAAAACGTGACTAGTCTGTATATGTTATTCGTGCTTACACTGAGAAAACGTTTTTGGTGAAGCAAACAAGATTTGTTTCGTGCAAACAAATTATTTCTTTGTATAAGGGCGATGAAATATTTTGCTGTTGAAACCAAATTATTTTGTTGTTCTGATTTGGTTGCCCCAAACTGTAAGATTTGGTTGGTGCAACTATAGATTTGTTTGGCTACACGCACATTAAACAGTTTGGGCCGATATAAAATAATTTTTAAGCTCGACCAAGTTTCGGACCCGGATCACCTGCGTCCGAGCGCTTCGCCTTAGTAATCTCAGCTAATGTGTTAACGCATAACACCGGAAAGCTTTTAAATACATATACTGCAAATATCGGGCAACGTGTGGAAACAAAGATCTCAAATTTTACAGCTTTACTTGTCGGTTTTTTGTTGTATTGATTTATTAATGTGTTTGATCGTTACGCATCAATAGACGCACTAACAAACACGGTTACTATCCTAATTGTCGCAAAAATTGCAAACAAACTCTCGAGCTGTATTTTCGAACGAAGAGAGTCAAATGAGTGGCCAGTCAAATATATACAGTTGATTCAACAAAATATTTAGTTGACAGTCTTTTTTTTTGACCCAACACAGAGATATTTTTTATTCACACATATATTTGGTTAGACGAACAAAAGTAATTTTGTTGATTTTCAAATTTCGTTAGCTCAACAATATATTTTGTTAGGGCAACTAAATATATACTTGGCTCTATACAAACAAATATTTTGTTCGATTTTCTCTCAGTGTAGACACTACTACAAAATATCAATCTATTTTTAACCACGTGTTTTCTGCACAACCACTGCGAAGCACTATATTCGTGCTCCAGTTAGCGGAACCCGTGAGTATAGGGAAAGACTTGCCATCGGGATGTCGTAGTTTATGATAGTAGCCTACGCGACAAGCTAAAACCTGGTTTTGACGTACAAGGCGTAGTAGGCATGATGTTTCGGTGCGGTGTTACATTACCGCTTTCACTGTGGGAGTGAAAGGACAATACAGCGGCCATTCCTGTAAGACGGCGAGGAAATGTTACCTCACGAGCCTACCGGTATTGCACGGGCGCAGCTCCATTGTCGTCATACGTAACGTACTTGAAAACGTAGCACGTGTTTTCCTGTACTGAGATTCCACAACACGTGATCAAAAAAAACATTCTCACCGTATGTGACGCCGCTTGGTTTGACGCATGCGCCGAGCGGGGGTGGCGCAGTGGTGACTCATTGGTCTCTCATTCGGGAGGACGCGGTTTCGATTCCCGGTCCGGCCAGCCCGATTTCAGCTTTCCGTGGCTTCCCCGAAAACACTACAGGCGAACGCTGGGATCAGTCGTTCACAGAGGCCGTGGCCGATTCGTTTGCATTCCTCCTTCTCTCCCCCCCCCCCCAACCTTTCTTCCCGGAGCAACTTGTTCCATCTCTTATGACCTCGCTGTTGACGAGACGTTAAGCCCAACTATAGGCTGTTCACGGTCAAGTGAGCACTTTTGAAATAAGCCTTTGAAAAATTTTACTGCCCCTACATGCATATATTTTAAACGGGAGCCCTGAGTGACATGCGCACAGCAAAGTTGGTAACGATGAATGGGAAGTAGTTCCGTATCTTAACGCCGAATTAAAAAGTGTTCTGTAACCATTTATGATAACTTAAATTATTTCTTTCGCGTTCTGTTTTTTTTCAACGTACTGAAGTGTAAACATAACCAGATTAGTTAAATATTTACTTTTCTAATAATTTCGACGTTTTACTTGACCGACGCATAAATAAAGTGATGCGGCTCATGGCAATGTTGATCTTTCATAAGACGGAAGAATACACAACGTGCATGCAAGCAGATCTTAAGCAGGGCTTTCAAAAGTGCTCATATTACCGTGAACGGCCTATACCTACTTTGGTTTTGATGCAGTCTGGAATAGAATCGTCAAATGTATCAGACTGTACTTGTAACGTATGTTTTCCTATACTACGATTCCACATGTGGTAACACAATGTCGTGGAGAGAGAAAATTTCTCAGATGTGACACCGCTCCGTTTGGTGCAGCCTGGAATAGCGTTAGTGGTTTTATTTCGCCATCCTTTCCCTTTGCAGCCACCACCCGGGCCATTATATTCCGCGAGGGGGAGGGGGAAGCGACCTTCCTTCCCCAGTACGAACGCCGCCGCCGCTTCCAATGCAAATTCCAGCCGAGACCCTCCGCCACCGCCATCCTGAGATATCCTGGAGGGGTGGGACTCGTCTTCCCACAACCCTCCCCTCCCTCGGCTGCTTCACCAAGTATTTTTATTTCAACCCCCAACCCTTCGCCGCTCTTCCTAGCCCGTCCACCGCCACCCCCACTGCAGCATCGCGTCGGTCTGCTCGCATCGCTTGCTCTCCCCCCTGGCGAGGGGGAGGGGCCTCCGTGCTCCTGCAAACTGGCCTTAACGTCAATATTTACTCGGGGAATCTCATTAATATTTATCCCGGCCTGCCCTCGCCCCAGCCCCCTGACTACTTTCTGAAGCTGACACACTCGTCCTTTCTGCCCCCCCCCCCCTTTACCCGTCTCTAAACCTGGTGTCGGGGGAACTCTCCTTCCAGTCGCGATATTACAACTGGCGTGTGGGTCGGGGGAGATAGCGAAACCCACGAGGGAGTAGGTGGGGTAAAAATGAGTAAGGGGTTGCAGAGGGGGGATGGAAGACTTCCCTGCTCCCTCGAGAAGGGGGGGGGGGGGCAGTTCGGCGGCGGAAGGTCTTGTCGTTCTGTGGGTCGCGAGATGAAGTAATTACGTCTGGAGATTACTGGGTAAATAGTTTACAACGCAGGCGGCCCCCGGGCGTTTTTAAAGCAGACGCTGACGCAGGGATGCTGACTGAGTGGTTGGCTACACCCCGAGGCAGCTTCCAGACTATCTTCTGGGAGACGTTTCTTCGTATTCGTGCTTCTCGGAGGAAAGCTCGGGGCAAATGCAAATCCTCTGAATTCAGAGTTGGTATATACGCTGTAGTTACAGAGACGTGCAAAATTCGCGTTATTATTTAGGGACGCGTTAAACTTAAAACAAATGAACCTTTGCCGTACGTTTTTTCACTGTACCATACTTCGTTCGACACGCGCCGGGTAGCTCGGCGGCAGTAAATAACCACTCCACAGTCGTGTGCTCCAATCACGGGTAGTGCAGTCCGAAAGAGAGTGACTTGGCATCAAGGCAGCAGCAGCCAATTGAGAAACGACCAGCTCGAGTGAAATTTAGCCTGATGACAAATAATAACGCGAAGTTTGCACATTCCTAGTTATGGTCTATTTGCAGTTTCTTCGCACAGCACTGTGAAATTTAGCCTGATGACAAATAATAACGCGAAGTTTGCACATTCCTAGTTATGGTCTATTTGCAGTTTCTTCGCACATTTTAAACCATATCTCTGGATAAACACCCCATGTATGACTTGTGTGATTATTTCCTAAATATGTCACCTGTTACAAGCGTTTTACAAACATGTTAACGTAAAATTACCTTAATTTTTAGCTAAATTGAACTTTTGCTTATATTATATCTTTAAATTATTATATTTAATTTAAAATTAATATGAATAAGAACGGGGAGAAATTAGGTGTGCTGTTAAAGCCTACTAATAAATAGTTCTTATGCAAAATAACATTACATAGAGCGCGCACGGATCTGGTGCGTTGTCCCGTTGGTGTAATTTTATAGACTCTGTTTAATTTTTGCCTATATGAGGCGGAGGAATATCCTTGGAAGTAGAACTTAAGCATGGCTTCAGGAAAGTTGGAAGTAACAGTGAACAGCCGACACGTTTAGAGCAATATAAAATATCTTACATTAGACACTGCTTTAATAATCATATGGCCTGTCTCTACACTGCGATAAATTATGAATCATGTATAATTTAAATGTATTCCCTGGATTTTATCGAAATTATGACGGTATGGGAAATTTACAAGGGAGAATTTTTTTGCATCTCTTACAAAATATACGTATCTCATTCCGTCAATGGAACAGATGACACCGTATATAAGCATTATGCTACTTATGATCGCCATTTTGAGACCTGTGGACGTATGTGCCACTCGTAGTACAGAGTTGCCTAGGGGTAATAACGTTTCAAGACTGATTTCGTACTTTCGTGTAGTAACATACAAACAGGAGGCGGCATGGTATGCACACCCCTCCAAAATTCAAATTTCGGAAATGGCGCCACGCCACTATAAACGGAGAGTAAATAAACGCCGAAAATATAGCGAAAAGACTGAAAAATTCCATACGTTCTGCCATGAGCCACGAAAAAATAAACACTTGGCCATTCTTAGGGGTAGTGAAATTTCATGAAAAGATTTGAAGACAAGTTATATTTAAAAACATTCTATGGTCGTTTACTTAGCTTGAATGGCTGAATTAGTTTCTGACTCGTGTTAACTGTCTGTACACAAATCACGTAGGAGCCGTGCGGATGCTTGCGGAATTCTGAGTGGCCCGGTCAAATATTAAAACTCCTACTCAAGTAGACAACACCCAATGGCTATAGACAAACCACTGTTGGGTGCTTATAATATTGAAGTCTACCGTGTATCCATATTTTTTTTCGCGAAAATTCATTAGCTCTAGCAATTCTACATCGTTCTACTTCACTTCAAATTTTTGCAATAAACACCGAAGAGAATGTATTTCTTATTCATATTTACGTCTTCACTTACAGCGTTTTTTATTTGTTTTATAACTACGTGTCATTTAGCCGTTGATGGCGACAAGTGACATTTGTAATGTAAGCAAAAATATGTAAGGGGGCGCCTAAAGGGTTGCCCTCCCTAAGTTGGAACTGTTGTTTCACTGCTTTATATAGATTTTGGACACTGATAATTCTCTTATCGTGCACCTCTTAACCTCTACTCATTACACGATATAAGGTTTTTATTCGGCTCGCAAACATTTCAACTGAAGCAGGTGGTCAGGGTCCGAGGTTTTACCAGAGCAGTTTTTCTCAACAGATTGTGCACTTTCGTCATAATTTCGGTTATGGCACAGATTATATTTGTTGCGCAATTTTTTTTTTAGCAACATAAGTAGTACTATATCGATGCATTTCAAGAGTTTGAAATAGGCCCATACGTATACACGATGATTACTGCCGTACAAAAAAAACCAAACGCTTATTTTTTTATAAACCTGCACTTGCAGGTATCGCGCTTAAAAATACCTATTACGCTGTGCCATGAAACTAAAATAAATAATTCCTGTCAACCTCAATTTACGCTGATACTTTCAATTTAATACACATAAAGTGAACGGACAACTTCTAAGGTGGCCCGAGAACTCTTTGAAATTGAACGTCACTAATATGTATTGAATTATTTTGTAGTGTGTTTTTAAAATGTAAACAAACGATTTTCAGTTTTTGCCACGTTTATTGTCCCTCATGAACCATAAATATCTGGACGCGACCCCACCGATCGCTGTAACTTTGCATTTTTTTTATTGTGGGATTTTATTTAATATTTGGATAGTTTGCCGACTCGTCCTCTTTAGGTATCAGCATCTACCACAACTTGGAAATAGACAGAGCTGCGGGTTCCTGGCCCACTTTGCTCGAGAGTGGCCTAAGTTGCATTTGGTGCAAGAGTGGACTAAGTGACAAATCATAATGTGCAAATTAGATTAATTAATTGTTTGATTAATTGAAAAATTAATTCGATTAATTAACCGATCAATTAAATTCATTAATTCGATTAATAGATTGATTAAAGAATGATTTGATATCATTTTTGGTCTGTTACTTATGTGGAGAGGACTACATGGCCAAGTCGAATTTCTGGAGGCATACTGAGGATTTAACTAGTTTAGATACGGGAGAAATGTTTTCGGTGAAGTAAATATGTTGTAATGAAAAGAGGCATTGAAATAGGTTACCGAACGAATTACTTTAATCACTCTTCGAATAGTATAAAAGTAACAAACTATTTCGGCAAAGTAAATTCGTCAAACCGATTTTAATAATGCGATGAAACTGTTTTCTTTAGCAAATCCCTGCTTATCACGTAACATTGAATCTACAGACACGTATTCATGCGATTACCGAATGGAACAAATTAAATTTAATGAAATGCCCAGCTAACACAATAAAATTACAACTCCCAACACATAGTCACACATACTAACTTACCCCAAGATAGATATGCCATGTGGTGCTAATTGCGGAGCCAATTACAGAGCCAATTGTGGTGCCATGTAGTGCTAGTGCTACACTCTGTTGAGTTGATTGTGGAGCAGATTGTGGAGCTAGTGTGGAGGCGAATGTGGAGGGAGAGGAGTCTTAGGAGTTAACTGAGGAGATAAGTGAGGAGCCTGAGGAGCTAACTGAGGAGTCTGAGGAACTAACTGAGGAGCTATATGAGGTGCTGTGTGAGGTGCTACATGGAACCAATTGCGATGCTATGTGGATGAGGAGGAGAAGGAGGAGCAGCAAGTACAGACCTAGTCTTGCAAATTGTATAATGTTTCTTTAAAGTGTTGTTGAAAAAATGTATGTATGCATATATTTGAAGAAGAATAATATCCCTTCACAGCAATAATCAGCCGTAGTATTTTTTTCTTTTATATGTTAAAGTAAAAACTATAAGTTTATATCTCCATGGAAACACGTTAAAATTAATATTTTTGTTTGTTACCAGCTATTCGCTCTTTAAACGTGCTCTGCGGGGCAAGAGTCCTTTTACCTGGAATTGTCCCAAACACTTTCCCCATGCCCTTTTCCACCATTGTGTGGTGTGTTTTTCAAGTTCAGCTAACCTTTCAAACTCCTCCTCATTCGTTTCCTTTCAGAGTTCATTCACAAGATTTTCTCAAGATTCTCCCTCATTCCAATCCTTTTCAGAGTACATTTATTCTCAGACTTGCTAGTACCGGTGTTCACATCGTGTAAAAATATTACATCTCACCCACAAATGACTCAAAATTAAAAAATATATTTTAAAATGCGACAAAAGGAATTTAAACTACTAAATAACATGTCACACTATTTCCTTCACTTTAATAAATTAAATATTTTCTAAATCATCCATAAAAACTATATTGATAACTTTTCACAAAATATATTGACAACTTTTTACAACACTGTTAAAACACAAATCCTTATAATAAAATTCTACAACACTTCATATTTACTAAAAACAAAAAGACTCTATACAACACAATTCTTATAACTATTTTTGTACAACAATTCATATTTTTCTAAAACATTCATACACATTCATTCATACAAATTAACATTAAAGACATATTTGCGAGATACACCTACACCTACAATAACGCCATGCACACACACACACACACGTAGCTTCAAGATTTAAAATGCTGTCATCCCACGCTGCGAAGAGTAATTCCTGGGTGACACAAAGGACAACAGGGTTATTGCATAGATATTAAAAGCCATGCAGTTATGGCAAAGCAGCAGCTTTGGATAGGTATATGACATCGATTCAGTAGGTTAGAAGACAGCTGTGATGCAGTGTGGAGCAGGGTGGGGTGCGGATCAGGGTGTCGTGTTTGGTGCTGGCGATATCAGCCCTATATTTAAAATGGTGCTGAAATTACTGTGCTGAGTAAATAAAAAATATATACTTGCGAATCCTGTCGTGCCCCTAAGGTAAAGTCGATACTCCATCCGGCTCAATGAAGCACTTATTGTCTAAACCCGACAACACTACTTTGGCCACGTGTTCGGTGTAAACCTTGTGACCACGCGAACAGAACTGGTATTGGGTCCCCAGAACCCTGGTGCAACTATCGAGGCAATCTCGATAATCCTCGTATCGGAGAGATTGCAGCATGTTAGGTTATACACCCTTCGCCTTACGTATATGCTGCTCATTCGAAACAATATATGCATAAAACTTGGGACATAAACCTACAAAGTGTGTGATGATGTGGCCAGCACATTCATCCTTCATCACTCTGCTACGGCCTTTGTTCTTTGTCGAGAATCCTTGCGGGTTATCGAGCGTATAGTTGGGTGTATCAAACCAAGTATTTAAATCTGGGGAAACTCATCATAAAAATCCTTTACAGGCAATTTCGTATGTGAGGCTATCGGTGTCACAATATAAAAGGTGCAAGGCAGGCGGAGGAAATTTATCACACATGTACTTATAATGAAATTTGTAAAGGGTTAATTTGTAAAGATCACGAATGGCAATATCAGTGTTCAAATGCTTTTTAAATGTAACAGAGCTCATTAACATTTCGATAAGGACAAGATTCTCATCGATGATCTGCCCTGCCTGGAATGTAGGTTGCCCAATCAGTTCTACAGCTCCATATATAGTGCCATAACTGGTGACGACTTTTCTCTCTCTTTCTTGCCGGACATTCTGCAAAGTTTTCCATATACAGTATTATTAATTAATTGAAAAGATGATTTGTCAATGTCGTTCGCAGCCTGGGCACGTTTCTCAATATTATCTCGATGTATGGAGCCATCCAAGCCTTCTGCTCAAAGCACAAAATGCAATGAACAGTGTCGAGTCTGGTTACATACATCAATTACTGCTTCAGTGTTTCCCCATGAATAACATAATTCTTCTGTGGCGCGAGTGTCAAAAGGAGTTTTTCATGCCAGCCGTCAGGTGGTATGCCATATAATGGAGCCAAAGGCAGATCTGACAGCACATCATGGCATTCGTCTGGAAATGAAAAACCCACTTCCGTGAAAAAGCATGTGTCCCCATCATTCACTGTGTTTGCAAAATCCCATGATGAAAACACTTCAGCCTCAACCCACTCAAAATTGTCAATAGGAAGCTTGCACTTCATAGCATGGCTGTACAGTCCATTTACGTCGAAATAACATATGTATTTCTATGCCACACTGGGGTCGTACTCTTCACCCATGTAAATGTTATTGGCTTCCGCACACCTTATAGAAAACTGGGTAATGTCGCCCCTAACCCCACGTTCAACAAAAAGGTACATATCAGTGTTAGTCAACAGCTCTAACTGCGCATCTGTCATCGACAATAAAGTGTCCCATGCAAGAGACAGAGCTGTGACTTACATGGTGGGGTCAAGACCATAATGAGCCAAACATACGGTCCTGAAATTTACAAACACATCTGCCAGCAAACAAGTGTCCACATGTAAATACTGTGTGGCGTACTGCAACAGGTTTACGCAGTGGAACACATCCTATGCAGTTTGGGCATGAGTGTAATACACATCGCCTACACCTTTGCCTTTCATGACATTATGAAAAGCATTCTTTGGTCTTCAGACTTAACAAAGTCATAAAGAAACACTCCCTTCCTTTTTGCCAATTCAAATTGGGTGTTGTCTGGAAACATCGAGCAGGTGATACTCAATTGTGCAGTTTTCAAATTACCTGCCAAAGTTTCCAGCAAGGTGCTCATGAACTGAAAACAATCAATAAATCATAACTTGAAATGTTGTGCCTTTCCATTTGAGTCAGTCCCCTTCGTGAATATGTTTGGTGATGGACTTATACTTTCCAAGGGTCATTCCAATCACCTCGAATCTACCCAGGTTTTCTATTTCCATGGTTCCATCTAGTTTTGTTACATGATGTTCAGCCAACGGCTTTATGAGAAAATGAGCATCATAGTTTAGGAGGTTATTAAAGACAGCAACAAGTTGTTTCTTGGGCAGTCTGAAGTTCTAGTTGCATTTATTATCGACGGCCCCTCTGTACCGAGTTCCTTTTTACAAATATGACCATATTTCTGATCCACCAACATAGTTTCATCAGCAGGGGTTTCTGGCGTTATCAGAACATTCACGTTGCAAATTCCTGCAACCCACTTTGTCAATTCAACCAATTTATCGACTAACTGATTCATACAATCATCACCCACAAACTAAAAATAGTTAGATAATGTTGGATTGTACGAACAAACCAAAAGAATGCTACAAGCATATGGAACATGTTGGTTGATGGTATTTGTAATACTCATTTTATCATAATTAGGGAGGCGAGTGGACAAGGTTTTGAAATATGACTCTCTGTTGCAATAGGCGATGAAACCCATTCTTTGCAGTTTGCTGTAACCCTGAAATTGCAAGTACTTGTTGTCCCCAGTGGGGAAAGTACTATGACCAGCCTTATGTTGCTGACAGAGAGCATTATATTTTGCGATTTTTTCCTCACTACTAAAGTATTTGAGATAAGGATTATAAACATGTATTTTGTTTGTCTTATTTCCCAACTGGCTGCTAAGCAGCTTTGAAAAATGCTTAATGGATACAAAATGCAAATGGGCATTATTACCACAGGCGCAAATGGCTAATACATTTACATGGCGTACATTAAATACAGGATAAATGTGCATTGGCATGATAACCCCTTGCTTATCGAAAGTTTCGTCAATAATATTACTATCTTTGTCTACTGCAGTGTAGACATTGATAGAAATACCATTGTTCTCCTTAAACTTGCGAATATCCTGTAAAACTACATGAACTGAGAGATCTTCAGTATCCATAACCTTGCAGGGATCTGGATATTAGGTTATTCTCTTGGTATGCTGTACAGCAGGAAACAAAGCTGATATAATGGCGTAATGGATACACAGTCCCTCAGGACCCTGCACATGAATGCAGGCTTTATTATTGACAGTGAACTTGGGGAGCATAGTGTGAGCAGCACCAACAGTGAGTTCTCTAAACTGCGATATGTGAACATCCATATGCATTATTAGAAACAGACACTAGCCGCTACCGGGAGCACTAAATTCCTCAAGGATGTGTGTGAGATAAGGTCTAATTGTCTCATCGTAGATTTCACCTACATTAGTTGAATGCAGGACAGAAAGTGTTTTACTCTGAAAGTGAAACACCCACATAGTGCCTTCTTCAGCTAAAAAGGATTCCAAGAATTTAACTCCAATTCTGACACTAAGCATTATTGGACAGGACCCTGCACCTTGTAAAGAATCTTTCAAAATCCTCGCCAAACTATTCTTGATCATTACATAACCATGCATCGGTATGTCTACACACACACACTGTGGCCAAAAGTTCATATGCCAGGTTAGGCAACGAATCTTCCACTGAATTAGAGGAATCAGAAAACGAATTATTTTCAGTTTCCCTAGAGGAGGTCTCTCTAATTGACTCGAAAGTCGGCTGTGAGATGGGCGATGCACTATCCAAATCACTCGAAGTTTCCATGTCAGATAAAAACGAATTGTCTGCCAGGAGATCTACTTTTCTGTGTTTGGGGGAAACAATCATGTTCCGATCTGATGAAGTTGATGGTCTTTCCATTGTGCAAATCAGTGCTCGAATCACTCAAGTATAAATCGTCCAGCAAGATATCAAAACTGCATTGCTTAGGTGAAACAACAATGTCCTGACAGCTTGTCCTATGTGTTCTTTTCTTTTACAACTCAGATTCAGACCCTGTGTTGCTAACGAAAAGGTCGACCAACAAACAAGCTAAACTTTGACATTCTCCCTCACTCATAATAATGCAAGATCATTTTTTTATTCCCAATAAAGCAATTTCAAAACCCAAAAAATATAAAAGGTCACACAGTGCTGAAAAATACAGAAAACAGTATTATGATGTCTCGAAACGAAGTTGTGTCTGTAAATAAATGTATATTAATGTTACTAACTATGTTTTCAAAATATATATAATATATATTTGAAAACAAGTGAGCTATGTGTTAATAACACATTCAATTATTTTATATTCAGTAGGAAAACCATTTGTTTAAGACAAAACTATAAATATTAATTTAAAAGAAATTGTTTTCAGAAAGGTAAATTAACATATTACTACACATTTACATCACTTACTTAAAATCACTTAAATTTAAAAACATTCTAAACAATTAATTAAATATTTAACATTTTGTACATTTACAACTAAATAACATACTTAAAACTTCCCACCCTATCACATACATTCCACAATCATTAGAGTTACTCAAGGCTCATTCTTCCATCACACAGACATCCTTCACTGAAACAACACATTCAGAATTGAGATTTAGGCTGGAGCTATGCGCTACCCATGTGTGCAGCTCACAAATGACTTAGTTCCTTCTTTGTTTTTCTCAATTCCATGATTCACACCCATGTGTAACCAAACCCAACCTTAAACATTTTAAAAATACTTAAAACTAACATTATGTAGCCAAGTCATCCCATACCCCATCAAAAATCAAAACATTTAATTCGTTAGACATACTCGAGGCTCATTAATCCATCACAGACATCCTTCACTGAAACAATACAATCTGAATGAGCTTGGGAGCTATGATTATGTGCCCTCCAAACACAATTGGCATAGTCTGGCTCAGTTCTCCGCTTTTTTTTAGCTGTTCCATCAAACATGACAATTATAACCAAAACCCACCCTTAAACCATGAAAAAAAATTTGTTAAAACTATGTCAAATGCATAAAACCACATAAAAAAGTAAATATATGTGAAAATCTTTGAAACTACTTTTAAAAAATAGTTCAAACTACGTAAAACTTCAGAATTATAAACATTTTATGAAATTTCATTATTTTCATTAAATTTGGAATGGTCTGTAAAACATTTACGATATTTTACTAAGTTTTAATAATTTGTACAAAATTTTGTTGAAATTAAAAAAAATAGTATAAGAAATTTAATGTAAAATATAAGAAGTTTTTTTGACTATTTGTAAGAAATTTACATAATTTCATAAAAGTTTGAAAAAAGCAAATTATATTTAATATAAAACATAAAAAGTTTTAGCAGTATTTTGTAAAAGTTTCTTAAAATTTCGAATGATTTGTAAAAAGTTTAAAAATATTAATAAAAGTTTGTTTAAAAAAGTTATACAAATTAGTAAAACATTAAATCATTTGCAAAAATGGTAAAAGTTCCTTGTTTTTAAAAGATTTACAAAAACTAAGTAGGAATTCCGAAACTGTAAAAAAATTCCTGAACAAAAGTAATTTAATCATGAAGTAAAATTAACTGAAAATACTGGTAAAAAAATGTACAACAAATATCAAAGTTAAAATATATTAACACGATACCGAAAAGTATTAAAAAGCCCTAAATGTTATTACTATTTACTACCCCTGTGCAGTAGTGAAGCTGCTGTTCGCCTTAGCCTGAACCATCAGTTCACGCAGGTGAGAGGTGAGGGTGAGCGCTCGCCCAGGCTAGAGAGTCAGAGCACTGCCCGCTGGTAGCAGGCCGCCTCCTGGGCTGGGCCAGGCGAGCGAAGCTGCCCCTCCAAACTGGAAGCAGGCCGGCAGGGATGCAGCAGAGCTCCGTGGATGGCTGCTCGCACAGGATGAAATGATACCCCGGCAGGCCGGCAGGGATGCAGCGGTCAGCGGCGGTTAGTTCGGTGAAGCATGGGAGTGGAGAGGGGTCTGTCTCCCATGGTGGTTAGAACAAGAATGGAGGCCACCATTCCTGCACATTAATATATAACCCAACACCCATCTCCTCCCCCCGGGAACCTACACAAACAAGGCAATTGGTTGGATTTGGTAATAATGGGTATTTATAAAAAAGGAAATATAATTCTAATGTGAAATTAAATGATTTTTAAGAGAAATTGAAATATTTTAACACATTTTCTGAATTTAATTGTGTACAAATATATAGATTTGGAAATAGTCTTGTTTTATAATAAAGCATATTTTTTACTACAGGAAATATTATTTCCTTAAATGATTTTAAGCAAAATTAAAATATTTTTAACAAATCAATGTATTTTTTATTTTTTATCATTTACAATTGTATTGAGTTGGTATTTAAATGTGTAATCTGCATATATCTTCGGTGTTAGCAATTACATTTAACTTGAATTGCAATTTATTTAACAATGTTGTACGTATTTTATTATGCGATACAATTCCAGACCCTCCTTTCGTCTTTGTAATGCAGCACTTACAGTTTTGAAATATCTTTCAATTGTAATTATGTAACAAGCATTGAGACCATTAGTGTCCATCTATTACTGTGTAGGGGTTCTGAATTATATTACCTGGGATACTAACCCATGTCTTACCTGGGTATCGAACCCAGCATATATTATCTGGGATTCTAACCTACAAACTAACTTGTCATTATTTTTCCGGGATTCAAGCTCAGAATGTATCTTTTAAGAGCTATGCCTTATCCAGGATTTCAACCCATAGCCCCACATATCATTCACCAATTGTGTTACAGAGGTTGGCGACATAACACAACTACTTTTGTGCATTTGTGTCATGTTAGAACTGTGTTAGCAGGTCTACGTGAAAGTTGCTTGAAAGCCAGCAACGTGCTCTGTAGACATCTTGTAATTAAATTTGGGGATAAGACTTTGAAGTCTTAAATTTTAAATACTAGAAATTATTTTAACTTGTCTTGTTAGAGCTTCAATGTTTATCATTACCCGTTAAAATTGGTAAACAGTGTTTCAGCCTTCTTGTTAACGAAAGTATGACATTTTAAAAACTGTTATTCATTCTGGTGTAAATATGCATTTTAATGCTTTTTCTTGAAATTGCAATGGACTATATTTTTACTCTTAAAACACAAGTTTGAGTTTTTTTCTAGTTATAGAACTATTAGTTCACTTATTACTATATATATATATATATATATATATATATATAATTCTAGTAGTGGGTAAACTTCACTTATTTTAATATGATATTGAATTTTTTTTACCATTTCTTCACAAGAACCATGCGCTACTTTTTTCTCTTTTTATTAATCAGACTAATTTGTCTTAGGGAAACCAAAACATTTTTACACGGCAAAATAAATATACAAAAATGCATTAATTTTTAACACACATATTTATCCAATAATTTGAGCAAAAAATTGTATTATGTTTCTTTAAACAGTTTGTTTCATAATACATAACACATTTAAATTTATTTTTGTTTGAAATACAAATGAACAATAAATTCAAAATACATCTAAGATTTCACAAAACATAGGACACCTAACTATATATACACAAATATAGCACAGGTAGTTTCAAAATATGACACATTTAAGCTTATTTTGTTTGGAATACAAACAAGCAATACTTTCAAAATACATCTAAGATTCCAAAAAATACATAAACTATTTCTTTTAGGAACAACCATATTCAGCACAACTTACACAAGGCAATCCACAAATATTTTGTCACAAAGAAGTATAGTATGACCCACAAATATTTTAACCCAAGATGATCAAAAAATATTTTAACACAAGTTGATCCAAAAATATTTTCACAAAAGTTATCAGCTATTTGCAACTTCAGTGAACAATGTTTTCACACATTTTTATAGAATTGGGTCCAGATATCCTTGTTGAAATCTACTTTTGAGGAGAGAACATTTCTTTCATCCTGGTTCCATCCTATCTGTTTGAATAGACACTTTTTTATATTCAGGGGAGTGTAATGCAATGCTTTCAACCAAGTCTGGATATGTCTCAACGTAATGTGTATGTACATCTTTGATACTAAATGGAAGAGGGGTGGTTGCAGTCATATAAAACAGGACATTTCGTCGCATTAATACACTGAATTCATTTGTATCTTTTTCTGTCTCCCAGTGTTAAATAAATAACCTTAAAATGAAACATCCAGTCACAGGACTTCATAAATTCCCAAATAATTTTGGTACACCATTACATATACGATACATAAGACTTGCCTGGTTTCACAGTAACATAGGGATTTCTCGGATGAAAGAATGTCATGTTATTTGTTTGCTATCCAACACCTAACTGAGAACCATTAGTAAGGAACATTGTATATATGTATTGATAAATTCATTCTATAAATTTACAAGTTAAAACATGTTTGTGGACCAAACCTTATTATTTCTAATTTTATTGTTCAATTAACATAACACTTTGAAGAAACACACCCAGTGCATAATATAATAAGTAGCGAAACTTTTCATTATTATGTACAAACATATGAATATTATTATCACATTCATCATAATACTGAAATGGTAAACTATTGTCTGCTGTATAAATTAGATGTTTCAAATTTTGTTCTTCATCACTATATGAAGTTACAATACATTCACCATATGGTTCACCCTTACAGACCCTGTATGGTCTGCACTTGTTTACAAGATATTTTGAACCTTTGCAATTAGTTAAACTGTAATCAAAACTACCTGGGTCCTTTACATGTTATTAAAAAAACCGATCTGTTATGAACATTTGTAATGAATGTCTGACTCACACATTTACTTAACTATTATATGTGAATATGCCTCTCTATAAGTTACAGAATACAATCCAATTTTTATAAATCGCAATTCCAAGTAGGAGAGTACGTTATTCTGAATTTTCAACTTCACAAGCATATATATTATCCAATGAAAGAAAAACTAGCCTACCTTGTATGAAAATGAAATTGTGGATGTCGCTGTCACAAGTTTCCTTCCAATGGATTGTAGTTCCCTGGTGGGGTCTGGTGAGTTGGTATGTGGTTCACCTGTTGCCATATTCTTCCTCCAATTCTTTGGTGGGGCTGGCTGACATCAGCTCTTCAAATATAGATGGAAGTTCACTGTCGGGGTGGAGATACCTCACATCACAATCATTGCATGCTAAGCCTTCACCAAAGCAAATATACCAAGACTGGAATTGAAAGTGTTACACCAATGTTCGATATCATTACACACTTGAACTTGTAGAATACCATCGAACGGCTTAATGAATCCTCTTCTGTAGCCTACTTGCAAAACCTTGTATGTGACTGCTGGGTTGAAGATGGTAGCCATAGCTGACACTTTCATAAAAAAACACTCCTTTATATAGTCTGTCATTTAAGTGTTCTTGCTTAACCAACTGCATTGCTACATGCCACAGGGCGACTTTAATTCTTGATTACCTATCTGTGTAACATGTTCCTTGTTGTCACAAAATTCTTTCCGCACTATAGGTACAGAACAGCAACATCCCTTCTTCATGATGTGTTCAGTTTTCTTGCATAATGTGCATTTCGTAATGGATTTAGAAAATGCTGCAAATGCTAGTTGACTCTCATTACAAGGTAGCTTGCTGTCAGCTCGTATATTATACAAAGGACAAAATTTTGGCCCATAACAAATATCGAACACTCCAAAAGTTTATATCGGACTAATTAATGAGAAATGCCAATGTTCTTCTCCATTGCACATTTGAATTTCTAGTGGACTGTGTCCCTTGTGTTGAAAACACACTCCTGCAACATAGAGTATCACTATCGTATTGAAGTATTGAGTGGAACCTTTCCATCATAACTGATGTACTGCTGCTGTATGTCTATTCCTTGTGTGTGTATATATATATATATATATATATATATATATATATATATATATATATATATATATATATATATATGTTTTATTGTTTTTCAAAGAATAAATGTTTTTGTCACTTTGCTGGGAGTGTACCACCAGAAGGTTTAAACATTATCATCTTGATATTTTCCTAATTTCAGCTTGCTTAAATCAAACTTACAGACACAAACGATACTCTGCCACACCTCACAGTCCCACCTACCACAAGGCGATATTTTAACGCTGCTACTTCCTTGCATTTGCATGGTGTGTTGTTTGTTATTACATGTTTCAGTCCACATGGTGGGGCTGTCATAAAACTCACTACTGAGTTTATATTTAATTTGTATAAATCCAGGCTCTTTTGTAATTTCTTCGCTTCGGTTTTTAAAACACAGATCCCAAGACAAACAAGGCAGTTTGCTATCAGGTCGCATGTTAAACACAGGATAGTCATCTTTCTCATAACACAATACTCGTTCTGTGTATTTATTTCATTTGAAGGATTGTGCAAAGTTCCAATGTTCATCTCAATTACACATCTGGAATTGGGAGTACATGTTCTTTATAGATGTGAACCACACTCCCCTGTAACCTGGAGTAATACTGGTTTGTCTGCTTTGGATTGAACAACTCCATTTGAAAGTTTTTATGCAGGTCTGGGCCTGTGACAGATCAATTTTCTAAATTATTGACTTTACACACAAGTTGGATGTTGGTACAAATAGTTTCGCTTTTGCATTGCAAACAGAGCATTTTTTTTATCGCAATGATTAGTATTGTAGCATTTTACTAGGGAATTGATGCTTGAACAGTAATGATAACTTCTGATGTTTACAATTTCTGTATTAGTCAGACATTCTAAAATTCCTTTCTGCATAATATTTACCAACACATATACAGGATAGTACTCGAGCAACACCTCATTCACCTAGTGAACACACTCATCATAAGCTATATCTCAAGAGTCCCATTTCAAACCGTGTACTTCATATGTTTGATGTCAGAAACTCATTTTCAATTCCTGATTTAAGGTGAACCAAGATTTCGGAGCTTTGAAAGACAACACTTTTGTGTAGTTTTCATTAGTTGCATAAGAAATTGTGAGTTCTTTAACTATAAAATATTGGTCTTGATAATTTTCGAAACTTTCTGCAAAACACACCATTATTGCTAGTTGCAAGTTTCAATCACAGAATTTTAAATGTCTAGTTTGATTTATAAAAGCTCAGTTGTTGCTTCCGAGTCAACTTCATCAATACCGGAACCATCTCTTGGTAAAACAGGATTATTAGCAAGTTACATAACATTTTGCCACCTATGCATTATGCACTTGCTCCACAAATGTATAGTGTTTGGCTGAATAAAGTAAGCTGGTGTACCATACGGACAACATTCATCACTTGGCAAATACCATATTACATCTTCATCGCCTCTTAAGTCCTCAGAGAGGAATAGATACATGTGTTTAATTTTGTTTCCCCCAAATTATGTCTTGGCTTAAAAGCATTTTAGTTTGACTGCATGCTAAAATGGCGTTAAACACTGTAACATATTCTTCATCACAATTTTGACAGCAAAGGCAATTGTGCATATTACCTGTTGTTGAAGCTTGCAGACTGCTGAACGTATCGAAGAAGTCTGTTGATGTACACCTCTTGGTGAAATCTGTAGTGTGTCTTGGTGAAATTTGTTGATGTAATCCTTCCCGGAGGTACACTCCCAACACGAGCTGACTTCGACAACTGCTGGCTCAAGACTGGAAGAAATCTAATTTATTGCTACTTATATACTATACGAATTCGTAATGGCTGTGGTTTTGCATTAAAATTGTTTGAAATCAGACATGTTCGAAAAATTATTTAAATATCGCTGTTATGGCAATTTTTTAAACTCATTTCAGACTGAAATCGTGGTATTTACATATATTTGTTAGAATATACACATTTCTGCTAATAGTGGTTGGACATATTTGTAAAATATCCTTATTGCAGATGCAATTTGTGTTCATATAAAAAAATGTGTTAGTTACCAAATATCCTGTCAGAGGATTTTTTTTTAAATATTGGAACTTTACAACTCCGATACGAATTCCTATCGGTTTACTTTTCGATGGAAATGCGGTAATATTCGCTCAGATATATATATATTTCTGGTATATATGTTAGTTGGTTGACTTTATAAAATAAACTTGTTAGTTATGAAGAGTTTTTAGTTTCATAAAGAAACTGTGTTTACAGAATAAATATGTACATACATTTAAGAATGTTAGCTGGGGAAATGTTTGGATAACAAAAATATTTTTTAAAGACTAGAAAACTGATTTTTCACATTTTTAGTTTTGTTCCTTAAATAACAAAATAGTTGTGCTGTTACTTAGAATTATCTCAAATTGGTTTATTTCGGTAACAGTTTCCTGGGCTTTTGAAGGACTAAATGTGGTTTGCTGAGGACGTGAAATTTTCCTCGCTGGGGTAAGTTTGCTTCGGTAGACGAGTTTTGCTGCTCAGGAGAGCCATTTCTCACAGGGCAGGTAAGTGCTGGCCGTGGATCGCCCTCTACACCTGTCTCAATGTGAGAGATTGCAGGTCACTCTTTGTGAGTGTGGGCATTGCGCTGGGGAGATGGTGTGAGCAGTGCTGTCGGATGAGATGAATGGCAAGGATTTGTTGGGTGTGTGGTGTGACTTGATGGAACTAGAAGTCCTTGTTAGCGGGCGGGGTGGGGGGAAACCATAACTCTCAGGATGGTGTTTAGCGGAGTCGAAAGACTGCACTGGGGAAGGGATGGGATGTTCGAGGAGGGGCTCCGAAACTCTCCCCCTCCTTGCCAGCATTGTCTCCCCGCTGCTCGGGATAGAATAATGTATTGTCTTCTCTGTGGCATGGCGTGAGAGGAGTTGGGTGAAACATCTAAATGTGTAGTCTTGGTCACCGTGAGAACTTGTACCGATTTCTTTGACCTGGTTGTGCATGTGGATGTAGAAATTTTTTGGTTTTTGATAGCCAATCATCAGTTAGCCTTCATAAACAGAGCATACCTTCCCCGAACGGGTTAATACATCTCGCGTTTACACTGTTCGAGATATTTGTTTGCTAAACTATTGTTTATAACAGGGCTGCTTATACAATTATTGGGGAATATTTTGTGCCTTAAAATGTATATAGAGCTGTATACATTATTAAGTTTTATAACATTTTATGTAATATGTGTCACATATAAGTATCCATCATGATAATAATACATATGTTTATTTAAACTTGGTGTTTAGAGCAAAACTATTTTCTTGTATATTTGTGTTTGGAGAAAAACATTTTGTGTGGTTTAATTAATCAATCAGTTCGTTTGGTTTCCATTGAATGTCTAGAGAGCCAATGAGGGTAACATATGTGTGACTATGTTTGGGAGTTGTACTTTTATTGTGTTAGCTGGGCGTTTCGTTTAATTTAATTTGTTCTATTTGGTAATCGCGTGAATACTTGTCTGTAGATTCAATGTTACGAGATTAAAGTGGAGATTTGCTAAAGAAAACAGTTTCATCGCATGATTAAAACCAGAGAATTTATTTCGCCGAAATAGTTTGTTACTTTTATGTTATTCGAGAAGTGATTAAAGTAATTCGTTCGGTAACCTATTTCAGTGTCTCGTTTCATTAAATAATATTTACTTCACCGAAAAGAAAACATTTCTCCAATATCTAAATTAGTTGAATCCTCAGTATGCCTCCAGACATTCGATCTGACCATGTAGCCCACTCCACATATGTCACAAACCAAAAAATAAATTAAAAAATGTCCATTATAGTACTCTTACACGAACATCAAATCCTATTTAAACAATTGCAACCCACTTCTCTGGTCAGTTGGCTCCAGCAAGTAACATTGAACACATCGATGCTGCTCCGCCAATATGACTTATGACATGAATAAATTATTAAACATACTTTGATATCAAAAAATTCTATAAAGTTAAAAAACTGATATCGAAACATTCTCTAATTAGTCGATTAATCGAATTAATCAATTTAATCAATTGGTTAATTAATATAATTAAGAATTCTATTGATAAAATAATTGATTAATCTGTTTTGCATATCATGATTTGGCACTTATTCCAATCTTGCACCAAATGCGACTTAGGCCGCTCTTGCGCAAAGTGGCCCAGGAACACGCCGCTGTCTCTACTCCTGGAAACGATGTCGCGATTGCGAATCAGGCTGTGCTAAGGCGAAGTTCACAAATGCACGAGGATCTTGTGAATCTGTAATTGTTCCGATGTTGTTTGTCAGCGCAGGCCTCTAATCCTTAAGGCTCGCGTGTACCTGACGTTTTAAATGTGTGACATTGTGTTTGAAGTACTCGTTTTCGTACGAAACTATTAAACGTGCTTCCAATGAGCTCATCTACGAAAATAACGAACACTTCAGACGATGGCTGCTTAGTGCTTTCAAGACGTGACGCACAATATGAACACCATTTCCTAGTGCTCCAAAATGGGCAAAAAAAAATGGCCTTTTCAATGTGTTGGATTTCAATATATATGCTTCAGCTACTTACAATACTACTCATGGGCCCCGCCTCAAACCTTCCAACAGACTTCCCACCAATAAAATAATAGTGAGTGAAGAGATTTGGGCGGCTCTTAACATCGACGTCTTCAGAGCCGATGAGGGTGATTGAAGTGAATATGGAGCGGCGCCGGAGTGGAGCGGCGGCGGAAACGCGAGATCCCCAAGATAACCCGCCTACCAACGGCATCGTCCGGCACGATTCCCACTTGCGAAAATCCGGTGACCCGGCCGGGGATTGAGCCCGGTTCGCCTTGGTGGGAGGCTAGCGTGCTAATCGCTCAGCCACCGCTGCCCCAGTAAAATAGTAGGGTCACCTTTGAAAGTCCCGTAGGTACATGCGATGCGACGAAAATATTGCACGCCATTTCAGAGCCTTGCGCATAGCGACGATGTCGTACTTGATGCGCGTGGCAATGTCTTCCTTATCGCTCCGCACTTCTCGGCCTCAGACGTGGATATAAGTTCCAGATAGGCGGGAACCTTAAGAGTGTGATGGACCCCCCTTGGGAATCCCGCGTTCTAGGCCAAGAAGCGAGGGAGCGACACGGGCGACACTAACACGCACTTCTAGCGCCTCATCACTCCTACGCGCAAGGCGTGCATTGTTTCCGTCGTTCACGCGATGAAAGCCCACACATTAAACTACGCCCGTGTCTTTGTACTTTTCTCTTGTCGCTTAAGAAAACTGCGTATACAAACTTTAAAAATTCGATATTTGACCATTTTCATAATTTTTTTTTCTCCAAGAATACACATAATATGACAGACAAAAAAAAAATAGGAGCATTGCTCATTGTTTATCTTTTCTGACAAAAAGTCGTATTTGCCGAACTTTTATTTACCGAGATACGTGTATTCACGCAAACAACTATTTCACAAAAAAACGCGCGGGTCCATCCCACTCTTAAGCGACATGGCTACGTGACCACGCACGTATAGAGGAATTATGTTTAGGGAGAGTAGCCATGCGAGTCCGTGTTGGATAGAGATGTGGGGAGAGGTTGAGTGCGGTTGTCCCTCTGCAATGGAGAACAAACAGTCAACACTATGGAAATCATAATATTTAAAATACCAGATATATTATAACTTACATTATACAGATCTCAATAAGATTTTTCTGTGCGAAAACGGACCCATTTACTAAAACAGTAAATACTTGAATGTCATAAATTTTCCTAGCTACACCCATGGATGTCAATTGTTTTTATTCATTCGGTATAATCTTCAGTATACCAACTCCGTGGCCACTGCTAATGGATAATATTTTGCACGTTTAAACATGGGAGCATGTAATTTAAAAACAAAATTAGAAGTAATTTTAAAAACATTTTATTACTCTTACAAAACAGACTAAACGGAAGTAAAAAGGAGCTTACGGATGAACTATTATGGTGGTCACCATGTGCAATTCGACATTAGTCCTCTCGGAATCATATATAACTCGCAACTTTTATTCTGATTGTTACTTTTCTTACAGTTTACTCAAGAATCATTTTTTTTTTTTGGAAGGGGCCAGGACCTCCAGGTCCCCTCCGTTGCATACGTGCCTCTAACACCGTAACCAAAAAAATATTAAAAAAAAAAGAGGCTTGCGGCATTAGTGGTGCTAACGCACACGTTAATTAAAACAAATAAGCCCTATGTACTATGAGAAAAGTCATTTCACGGTTTATTAAAATGCGATATAGTTTACAATAATTATATAATTGAATATCATAACTAAGGACTTGTTATTACATTTCATACAAGTTTATTAAGGCTATTCAAGGGAAAATGACCACTGTTGAAAGCCCTGCTTTTGATCTATTTGCAGGCACATTGTGTATTCTTCCGCCTTATGTAAGATTAACATTGTCATGAGCCTCATGACTTTATTCATGCGTCGGTCAAGTGAAACCTTAAAATTATTAATCAAAGTAACTGTTTTAGAAATCTGCTAGTTTTAAATATTCGATATAAAAAAAAATCTAAAGCGAAAGAAATAATTTCAGTTATCAGAAATGGTAACTGAACACTTTTTCTTTCGACGTTAAGATACGGAACTACCTTCCATCCATCTTTACCAACTTTACTGGGCGCATATGTCGCTCAGTGCGCCAGTTAAAATACATGCAGGTAGGAGTAGTGACTATTTTCTATGGTTGATTTTAAAAAGTGCTCACTTATGGCGAACAGTCTTTAGAGATTTTCGGAAAAAAGGGGTGTTACACCCCCAAATATTCGCCCCCCCCCCCTCGTTGATCAGTCTTCTTAACCGCCTTTGCGACGTCCCTACATGAGCAGCATTAACCGACCGAAATTTCGTGTAGGCTACAGTGTGTATACCTTTCAAAGAGAGTGTGAGAGTGTGAGAGCGAGAGAGAGAGAGAGAAGTAACTGTGTTGCTGACTGACAACGTCGGTATGGTTAGATGCTTGGTGGGTTGGAGGGGGGGTGGGGCTGGATTTACGAGATGTGGCAGTGGAGCTGCTAATGAGTCGGAACGCGGGGTCCCTTTCCGCTCGACGCCTGGAGCCCGTCCAGGGTTGGTAGTTGTCGTCGCCAGAATGGAAAAAGAGAGAGAGAGAGAGAGAGAGAGAGAGAGAGAGAGAGAGAGAGAGAGAGAGAGACGAAACCCAGTGGGAGAGGAGAGAGAGAAAGAACTACTCTTGTACGTGTGTGCGTCACGCTCGCCAAGCGAGACGGTCGTTTGCGACGGTCCCGAGACTCTTCAACGGACCTTGGTTGAGTTGAGCTCCTGGTCGTGTGTTCAGCGGCCCCTGGCCGAGTGTCAGGTTTTCTTTCACGCGCCGGAGGAGACTGGTGACGCGATGCCGTCGGATGATCTGCGCAAGTTTTTTTTTTTTTTTTTTTTTTTTACCCCGTTGGAGTTTCGAGACCGAGTGAAACTTGACGTATTTAATTATTAAAGTCATTGAAACGCAGTGTATCGTGCAGTTTAATTTTTCTGCTCCTCTCGTTACGGTTTCGTGGTTTTGTTAATGTCGTTCGTGTTCAATTCTCAATTTTTTATGGTTTGCAGAAAATCGTCGTTTTCGTGTCATAATTTCAGTTTCAGAGGTATTATTGGAAATGTTTGATTATAGGAAATTTAAAGTTTGCTACTTGTTTGATATGTATGTCCTATCTAATTTCGGTCGTGTGTTATTACCTGCTTGCAAAAAGACAGGAATTTAACGATAAAATGTAAATTTGTTTTCGAGTTTCTACAACTAGCAGATTACACAGAATTAAAATTAAGCACAGAAATATTAAACGAGTCGTGAGATGTAAATTTTATACAATCGTACATTGTCAGTAATTAATATGAATATGAAATTATTACACGAAAACGAAGAATTTCCTGCAAAAGAGATTAAGCCGAGTCTGCAGCTAGAAATGATCTTGTTCCGGATTCTGTTGCTTTATTGATGCTTTGACGCGGCGCTAGTTGAATTCTCATGTTTTTCAGGCTTTCTTTTTTGTTGTTGTTTTGTGTTGTTTGGTGTCTCATTTCTTCGGTCTCGCATTACTGCTGGCATTGATTGTAAAACGCTATAGCTATTTGTTAGTTTCCACAATATTTTTTTTTGTATTAGTATGTTCGATGTAGGAAGTAAAATATGGCCAAAAATCGTTTGTTATTAGTTTTAAGATTGCCCCTGTGTACAAGTTCATCCTATGCAGTGAATCGTTCACGCCGCTGTCACTGGCCATATTTAGGCCAGTTCTGTAAGTTATCCGCTTACAGAAATGGTATTAAGTGGGGTATCATGATAAAGAATTGATCTTCTTTTAACTACAGCACAGTTAAAATAAATAAATATAATCTCCAGGAAAGTCTTCACTGTAAAGCTTTTGAAAATTGAATCCAGACGGTTTATGTTTCATTTGTCATGTAGTATGACGCTTATAATAACTAAGGCACACACGTGCATTACAAAATACGAGCTTGTGATACTATCCTTTGAAGCACATGTTTTTTTCCCTACGAATGTGTCAACGTCTACTTGACTAATATTACGAGTAATATGCATATTCTAAATATGTAGAAAGTATTTTCTTTTCATTTCGAATGATATTTTTTACTGTATTCGTTGTCAAAAACCATTGGTATGATTGTATTGAAATACCTCCATATGTCGTGTGTTGACATTAATAACATTTCATATCTAGATGCAGAATAATTAAATATACCAGAAGCAAACTAACGTGTTGGTGCCTTTCATATGAACGAAATTGAACGCATTAACTATAGACATTACGCCGTGATCTCACTGCTTTTAACGGTTTATGTATCTAATGCTAATCTATTTTTACTATCATTTAATAATTATGACGTGTGTGGTAGTAATCAGTTTTTCTTTTTTAATAAAAATGACGAAACCTTTGATAGTCGGGAAATTAATGTATCGTCTGTAAAACGGAGATGATGTATGTTCATTGCTTAACAAAAGTAACGTTAAAACATTCCTAATTAACGATAAACTACAGAAATAATCTGTGCAAGTGACAGTTCTACATTAGGTTCATTGTCTGGCTTCATTGATTACTTGCTGTCACACCGGAAGGCGATGGTTGGGTTTGCATTTCGCCGCTTATTTCTTGTTTCTTGTTGTTGCAGAGTTCTTCAGAAGGTTTTAAATAATACATAGACCAATTGCAATAGTAATATAAACACAAGGATTTTTGGAGTCTAGCTTGACCCGAAGAGAATATGCGAATTCTTCAGGTCTCTACCTATGAGTTATGAATCTGACTTCAGAAAATATAAACGGATCCTTTTCGGGAAGACTGCGACATCTGGCAAATATTCGGCTTGTTTTGACTGCATAACGCGGTCGCGACAATAAAGATTTTTATGGCTATAAAATGAATCCATCGTGGGGAAACCGTATTGAAATATCAGTTACGTTTCTCTATAAGGTATTTCTTGCTTTCATCTCCAGTTTAATCGTAAAAACAAATATATTCGACACAGTGTAACGTTTTAGTGAGTAATTTTATAAACATGCATTCCTCGAGCGCGAAAATTGATTAAACCGTGAATTTAGACTACGCTTGCTTACAATAGCTTAAGGAATATGGATATAGTCCATATAAAAACTCAAATTGTTTGTAACCATTGCTTGAAGAGTTGGGATACTATACATCTAGAACTATGCCAAAAAGTTTCTGAGCGAAAAATTATTGTTATTATTTTTTTCGCGCTTTAAAGAAGATTTTTTTGGATGACAAAGTAAGGCTCTGTTTCTTCTTATACACACAACTTCTTCCTTTTTTGTTATTATTTAAGGGTCAGAGAATTTAGTAAGGATTTCTGACTATAGAAAATTTAAAATTTACGAGTTGTCCAATACTTTTCTACATAATGTTAAGCGTTATTTGGTTGATGCAAAAATGCAGGAACGTATTTTAATGAGCATATCATGCTATTTGTGACAAGATTTGACGTCCATAGTTCTGATTTTATTTATGTACTGCAAAATGTGGCAAATATATCTTCTATAGTTGGGTTTTTTTTTTGTTTCACTTCACAAAAACTTAAATGAGCAAAAGATGAAAGTATTCGATATAGTGCCTGACCTGAACCTTAATATCCAATGAAGCAGGTTTCAATGCCCGAAAACTATATGTCACGATAGAATTTTCCGTACAAGCTCGGGCGGAAGCTTCCATGAGACGTGCTACCCAAGCCGGCATGCAAGCAATTATGGATGGTGCTTTGGAATAACCCATCCAACAATGCATGCTGCCGCATAAGTAAAGACGAGTGCATTTTTTTTAAATATTATTTTACATCTGCAACTGTGGTTCAGGTAAATTTTTCACTCTCCACTTCAGCATTATGCGTTTATGCACAGAGCATAATGGTTTTGCTATAACTGGCAATGTTGTTTTAAATAAACACGAATGTCACCATAATTTTCACGCAATGCTATTTTAGAATCAGTTTACATTTTCGTGATTTTTTTTTTTTTTTTTTAATTTACCATTCATCGGTGTTTAATTGTATTACGCTCTCTATCAAAACAAAATAAACAAAATGACCCCTCCGCAATATCTCTGATTGGCTACGATTTTAACTTTGTAGGAAACCTCCCGTCGAAAATTGCACCCGGCCAATCAGAAAACGTCCACGAAAGCGGCCAGCAGAGTAGGCCAAATTTTTCATAGAACCATCCATACCAGCGGCAATGGAATCTTCCATCGTGGCATACACGCTTTAGTACCGAAGGCTGTTCACGATAAAATGAGCACTTTAGAAATGATCCTTAGATAAAGTCTCCGCCCCTTCATGCATAAATTTATTGGGCGCACTGAGTGGCATTCGCCCAGTAAAGTTGGTAACGAAGGAATGAAAGTAGTTCCAAATTTTAACGACGAATAAAAAGTGCTAGGTAACCATTTGTGATAACTTTAAATTAATACTTCCACTTCCCTTTTTTTTTTTTATGCATCTGAGTGTAAAAATGAGCAAATTTGTAAAGTATTTACTTTATTGGTAATTTCACAGTCTCATTTGACCGATGCATGAATAAAGTGATGAGGCGCATAGCAATGTTAATTTTACATAATTCGGAGGAATAGACGAGTATACAAGTAGATCTTAAGCAGGGCGTTCAAAAATGCTCATTTTACCGTGAACAGCCTATAGCAAATAATATTATGTAACGAAAATGTTATTTTAAGAATTGCAGGGGATTTGACAAAAACGCACGGCGAAACAAAGCAAGGAATGTCCCTCGTACAGCACACTTGAAGCTAAAACTTTGTCTTTCAAGAAATGTACGGTCCTCCTCAGTAGACGCACAATACTTTCGCGCCGAATTGTGACGTAGGGAAACTTTGTGATTCCCCATACACACGGATACAGCTGTGAGCTCCGACAGACTGTACACCGGAAAGCACACACTCTTAAGAAATTATAGGGAAATTTACCATACCAAAGTATACGCTTAGCGAGAAAGCGGGAATGGTACATTTTCCTCCTGTAATTCACTGAGACGTTCGTACATGTGCTCAGGATACAAACGCGTAGGGAAGTTCCCAACTTTTTTACAGTAGCGACGCTTGACATTCAAATTACTGCATCTTGCGTGGAATTATTTTCATTTAGTGTATAGGTTACCAACTTCCATGATAGTTTCGGAAGTGCGTCAGAAAAGTTTTTATAGTGCGGAAGGACTGCGGCGAGCGATGCTGTCGGGCTCCCAGCAGCACACAAAGCTTTAATGTTGAAGTAAAGCAGCTGCCTATGGAGCACTGCACCTGACTGTACAATGTGAAGAACTCGTTTTAAAAAAAAGTTGCACAGGCCCTATGAAAATAGTCAGAAAGTGTGATATATGCTGTATACGAGAATAACGTATATATTTTGCAACATTGTAAAATATTTTACTAAAATATATTTTATAATGTAAACAATCAATCGATCTATAGAGTCCGCATTATTAACCAAATTTAACAGTATTTCGGTTTTGATACTTCGGAAAGCAGAATTTACAAAAAAAAAAAAAAAATCTTCAAGAAATATCTTCGTAATATTCACTATGATCATGTGTAATAAAATCTTAGTAATAGTGTATCATATTAATTTTACAATTAACTTCATTTACTTCAGCTTCAGCCTTAAATATTTGTGACAAATAGATGCACATAAAAATAATTATAAAAATTATTTCCTACATTATTACTACATTTTTCACACACAATCATAGTAAACATCATGCCGATATTCCATGACGAAAATTTTCTTGCAAATTCTGCTTTCTAAAGCATCCAGAATGGAAATTCGCTTAAATTTGGTTAAAAATACAGACTATTTTTAACGATTAATTTTTTTACATTTAAAAAGTAATTTTTGTAAAATATTTTGTAATGTTGCAAATTATATACATTCTACTTTCATATACAGCATAAATCGCACTTTTCTGACACTTTTTACGGTGTGTGTACTACTTTTATTTTACGAGTTCTTCACGTTGTAAAGTCGGGTGTTGCTCCACTGGCAGTTGCTTTACTTAAACCGTAAGGTTCGTCTTTTCACTTTAGCAGAAATTATTCGTTTTCGCGTTTTTAAATTTCGGATAGAAAGTAATTACTGACAGTGTACGATTATAGAAAATTTACATTTTAAGAGTTGTTTAATATTTTTGTGCATAATTTTATTTGTGTGTAAATGCTTGTAAAAAGTAAAGTACATATTGATATAGGCTGTTCACGGTAAAATGAGCGCTTTCGAAAGCCCTGCTTAAAATCTACTTGCATGCACGGTGCGTATTATTCCGTCTTATGTAAAATTAACATTGCTATGGGCCTCATCAGTTTATTCATGCGTCGGTGAAGCGAAACTGCGAAATTATTAGAAAAGTAAAAACGTTACAAATCTGCTAATTTTTACACTCCGATGCATAGAAAAAAATAATTCGTCGCAAATGGTTATCAAAAACTGCATTAGACGTTAAGATATGGAATTACTTTCCATCCCGTGTTACCAACTTTACTGGGCGCATGTCACTCGGTGTGCCCGTTAAAATATGTGCAGGTAGGGGAAGTGACTTTTCTAAGGTTGATTTCAAAAGTGCTCATTTTATTGTGAAAGGCCTTTAAAATATAAATATGTCCTCGACTTTTGACAAGGATATAGAACAGTTAAATTACACCCAAAATATTAAACAACTTGTAAACGCAAAGTGTACATTTTCTATAATCGTACTATGAATCCAAAATTACGACGCGTAAACGAAGAATTTTGCTGAGCCGAGCCTTCAAAGTATAAGTAGTGTCTTGCTATGTAATATTCCATTCGACTGTACTGCAAGTAGTGTGCTCGCTACCGTAATTGTCAGAAAAATACGATTTATGCTTCATACGAAAGAAGAATGCGTGTATTTGTAACACTGTAGTTTCTTTGCTAGAGTTTACGTATTTTAATGTTGTTTCCGGATAAATTAATAAGAGTATAGTTTCAATGAAGATTGAAGCGTATTTCCATTATGGACGCACCGAAAGGCACATCTGTCGAGTCAACCTTTGGCAAGTAGGCCAGTCATAAAAATACCCATGGGAGTATGTAAAAAGTATTGGCGTTAATGTTAAAAAAATACTTTTAATAATTGGTTTTATGTACATTCATCTAATTTACAAAATTATAACTTTCGTGGCTGAAATTGATGTACATAAAATCAATAACTAAAAATTTCTAAATATTATTTCTAATATTCCATAAACCAGATTAAATTTAACGGCAGTCTAACGTGATGGAGCCTTGCAATGACGTATGTCCGACATATTTTTAATTCAATAACTTATTCCCATTACAAGTTATAATTCAAAGAACAATACAGATTTATAGTCTATTCGCGATTTCTGCGCACTTTCGAATGAAACCTTTGAAAAACCACCCCATATGTGATGCGTTTGGTTGTTTACAGTTTATGTCGTTTATCACGAGCGTTTTATGCTTGTGTTAACGGAAAAGTTCCTTATTTTTTTGGTTAAATTTGACTTTTACTTATATTTTATCTATTAAATTATAATATTTAATTTATAATTAAAACTAATAAAACAGGGAGAAATAGGTATGTTGGTAATGCTTAGTAAGAAATAGTTCTTACACTAAATTGTATTACACTGTGAGTGAGGACGAATGCGGTGCGCTGTCCCTTTGGTGTAAATTTCTAGACTTGGTTAAGCTTTGTTTAAATGAGGCGGAGGAATATCCTGGAAGTAGAATTTAAGTAATGCTTCAGAAAAGTGTTAAGAAATCATGAATGGTCTACAGTCAAACGGAGTTCAACAACTGGACGTCACTCCCGACAGAGTACGCGCGAGTGTTTATTGCCTCCAACTGAAGTGCAGCGTAAGAAACGCAGACGTAAGCCTCGGAGAGAAAGGGTCTTCCCTTTCGCGTAACCGCGTAGTTCCAGCTGCATTCAGACGAGTCGCGACGTAATTGGCGTGGGAAATAAAAAGGGTGGCGAGAACGAGTAGCCGATGTAAAGAGGGGTTGATGAAGAGCGACAAGGGGGGCAGGAGGGGGAGGGCACTCGTAAAAACAACTGAGCCCTGGGAACGATATTCAGCCACTCACAGAAGTAATAAACGGGCGCGGCCACCCATTATCCGTTATATCTTGAAGCGCTGGGGGGGTACTGGCGGCGCGACGCCTCTTGACCTACTTGGGTACTGCCGGCGCGAGATGTATTGACACCCGGGCTGTCGGCCGCAGCTGCCGTCTGCTCCATTCCCGCCTTCCGAGCGCCGCACTTTGTTCGGCCCTTGAAAGGTTCAGTGACAAACATTACGGCGTTCTCCTCATTCAAATTTATTCTTGTTTCCCCGCTCTCTTCGAACGATAATAGTGACCAGCAAACACCAGGCGAATCTGTTCCTCGTAGTAATTTTGAAAACAATGTTATTTGCACTTTTCTTTGTATCACTCCAGCCTTGTTGGGTTCACGCATGTTTCACTTACAATTTTTATGGTGAAAAAATACTGTTGATACATACTTGAAGTGAATATAGGAGTACCTTAATCAAATTATATCGCAATTCCATGACATCGACTTTCTTAATTCAAAACTTCGTAAGTATTATCATAAACATTGCCACTGTCCATCCTTAACGTTGTCTTTTAGATCTGTACACTTTCCACGGCGTTATACAAGATTCGCTAACACTGATTTAAATAGTTTATTTTCACACGAGAATACACTCCATCTTAAACATATTTTGTTCACCAAGTACGTTCGTACAAACATTTTGTGCTTTTAGTCGTGTAATTTGTACTGATGGGTTTGACGGGATCTCAACTTCACCATTAAACAGACCATGGTCGAACTGGCGGATGTGTGAGACTGTTATTTTACGTTATACATTGCTCCCCGTAGTACAATGGATTTGCGGGTTTTGCTGTGACGTTGAAGTCCTCTGTTTGAGTTTAGTGCAATGCGTGGGTGTTTGAAATTGGGCAAGTTCATACTTAACCTCTTCTCGTTTAGGTGTTTTTAAAAGATCACTCATAAAAACAAAAAAAAAAAATATTTTAGTAACTTTTTTTCACGTACGACGAACTAAGTAACACTCATATTTAAAAATTCGCTACTTTCAAAACGTATTCTCAGATTACTTATTTTACAACAACATTAACTTAGGTTAAACGCCAGTGTGTCCCCATAAGGCATGACATATAAGTATGATATTCCATTTCTAGCCATTCATGACGTACAACTGTAATGAAAATATAACAATCTTTGATAATTATAAACTGCATTACGCTAAATAGCACACTCTAGTACGAATCAAAATAACTAACTGAATTGTGCGGAATTTCGGAAGTGGTCTGTATGCCATAACTTATTGATAGAGACCTGAAGAATTCGCGGTTTCATATTCGGACAAGCTAGAATTTCAATCACGTGTTTATATAACTTTATCCATTGGTCTACATGGTGTTTGACACCTCCTGGAGAACGCTGGCCCAATCGTTGCCTTCCACTGTGACAGCAGACAACCAATGTACAGTTGACCTCAGCATATTTGTAAATAAGGCTGTAGAGTCTAGCCTACAGGTCATTGAACTCACGAATTTTTCAGGTCTCTACTTCTTGAACACTTAGATCTACTTAAATTGGGAGCATCATGCTCATGTAAGGTACTATTTAAGTTTATGTGGTTTAATGAAAGTATTTTTTAAAAATAATTTTAATAACACAGGCCCTTATGAAAAAATTTTCAATTATGTGGGTGAGCAGGATTTTTCGACTGTACTCTTCAAACTAATAATTATTTGTTAAAAAAATTTCCCGATTTTAAGCTACAACACTTGCAATGAAAATATTGTTCTCATGAATTCTCTTTCCTCATCGTAGCACACGTCCCAAGAAATGGTGAAATTTGCCTCTTTGAAATAAGCATATTAATTCATAGAAACAAAACCACAATAACTTGGTTTCTTGGAAATTTTCGTCATTTGATGTTCTTTTCTTTGCGATTCTCGCCTATTGTGTTATCAACCTAGGCCGTGAAGTCCATCCTTGTTAACTCCAATGTAAAATACGCTTTGTTTCACATTATTTATTATATGTTTGCACATAAGTTGTATTTGGCAGTATTTTGTTTAATCTCTAGCTCCTTAGAAAAATATAGGAGCATTTCTAATTTCAATTTGAAATTAATCCTGGATAAATAGTTTCGGATCAGTATGTTATCAACGAGCCTTGTTTATTAAGAATTTTGGGTTAGTGAACAAGCTAATTAGAAATGTTCATGTTTGCTTGCCTAAAACTATAATATGATCTATAGGTATAATCTTTTATATCAATATAGTAACAGCTTAAATATCACGATTATCACGAATGCGGGCTGCTTCCCCCTTTATCATTACCCTACATACAACCCACATCGCAACATACAGGTTGCTCGGAAAATCCCCTTACAAACGCCTAGGACTTTTAGATGGGACTGAGTAGACTATCTTTGAATAGGAACCCATGTCCGGAAACGTGCTGTTTCCGTTCTACAGCCATTTCAAATCAGGTGTATCAGTCGTCCACTTCCGCTGAGTGCAAGAGCAATGTCTCAGATGTGCCTGTGTTGGTATGCAACCGGGTAGGCAGTACATGGTCAGATGAACATGAGGGCACATGCCATCTACCCTGGCACGGTATCCTACCTCGAGTCACATTCACGCCCCTTTACGTTTCCGATTAACATGGTTAAGTACACGTTTGCGAAATACACAGACATGATCCTCGTGTATAGCACAGCGGAAGGTAACGGAAGAGCAGTTCGTTGGCTGTATCAAGAGCGTTATCCACAACGTGTGACACCATCGCATACCCTTTTTGCCACAGTTACGCAACGGCTCGGAGAACAAGGTACCTTCACCGCCGACAGGAACGTGTAGTGCTCCAAAGAGACGCCGCACTCCCGAATTGAAAGAGGCTGTACTGCATCACGTTGAACGGAGCCCGTCAGCGAGTACGCGAACAATTGCGCGTGCAATGGGTGTTGCTCCCAGCATAGTCTGGGAGGTTCTGCATGAGCAACAACTACATCTTTATCACTTCCAAAGGGTACAGTCTTTGGGTCCAGCCGATTCTGCACCGCGTGTTGACTTCTGCACGTGGTTCCTGAACAGCTGCACCAACGAGCCCGTTCCCACGTCGCGTCCTGTTCACATGTGAATGTAAATTCACTAGGAACAGTGTTCTTGATTCTCGAAACAGCCATGTCTGGGCAGACGAAAACCCTAATAGCACACATGTCCAGGGATTTCAGTACAGATTTTATATCAATGTGTGGGCAGGTAATCTGGACGGTCATATGTAAAATACCTTATTTGAAATGGTCGTAGCACGGAAATGGTATGTTTCCGGACATGGGTTCCTATTCAAAAGATCATCTACTCAGTTCCCTCTACAAGTCCTAGGAGTTTGTAAGGGGATTCCCGAGCATCCTGCATATGGGTAGAAAGGGGGTACTCGAGCTCACTCGCTTTTCTTTACTTTTTCCTAGTAGGCTTTATTTCGTCCATTTCCATTTCTGCGTTACTATGTGAGAGTTCAAGAAATACTTAGGACTACGACCTGTTAAACCATTTACTTATACTTCAGAGGGGAGGGGTACCTAAATCATAAATATAGTTAACTATTTAATTCAAAGACACAATCTAATTTAGTAAGATTTTGAATTAAAGCGAACACTCGACTTGAATGAATTACAAATATTCCTCGGGATTAACAACAATTAAATAAATTGATTGAGTGCAGTCCCAATCAAAAGATCAATATTACACTTTACGTCACTGGGCCAAACTTTGATTAAAAGCTGTTAACGATAAAGTGAGCACTATTGAAGTCAATCTTAGGAAAAAGTCACTGTAATGCCTGCATGTATTTTAACGATCGCACCGAGTACATGTGCCCAGTAAAATTGTAATGATGGATGGAAAGACGTTCCACATGTTAAGAGTCGAATAAAAAGTGTTAAATAACAGTTTGCGATGTCTGAAATTATTTCTTTCGCTTTATGTTTTTTAATGCATGAAGTGTAAAGTGACCAGTTTTGTTTAATAATAATAATAACTTTTCAAATAATTCCACATTTTCGCTTGACCGAAGCATGAATAAAGCGATGAGGTTCATGGCAATATTAATTTTACATAAGGCGGATGTATACACAACACGCATACAAGTAGATCTTAATCAGGGCTTTCGAAAGAACTCTTTTTACTGTGAACAGCTTATTGATACGAAAACATTATTTATCCACGTAACACTTAGTCTGAGTGCCGTTGCCAAGAGGAGCCCGTATATGAATTAATTTAACAACTTTATTAAAATTAACAAGGGGGGGGGGGGTCCTACAGCTATATAATCTTAACCAGTTCCTACGTTACTGTTTTGTACGTCCCACGATGACCTCGCACGCCCCCCCCCCCCCCCGAGCCACGAGAAGGGGCCCACTTCAAGGCCACAAATCGCAATACAGCCTACACTCCCAGCTTGCCGAAGCACCATCTCGCGCGCCCGCACCGATTTCCTCGTGTGTCACGGCGGGCTCCACGAATTCGCGAGTTCATTTACCACGCTCTAGACTAGGCCGGAAAGGCCTGCTTACACTCTAAGAAATTATTATTAACCATATAAGTGTATACGTACAGTGACATACCGCGAATGGTTAAATATTTTCCCATACATGCATGGTAACGTTCCTACAGTTGCTCAGGAAAGACTCAAATGCTTAGGAAATTTCCCAACTTTATATAGCAGCGATGCTAAACATTCCCATATTTTCAGCCTGACATGTAGTTACTATTTCCATACTCTGTATTGGTTAAAAACTTCCATTATAGTTTAGGAATTTCACCAGAATTTTTTTTTTTAATAACGTAGGTTTAAACTCATCCCGGACACAGTCCAGCACGCGAGCGTCCTCACGGTTTCGAGACTGGTCAACCACTCCCCCACGACTCCAAACGACACCTGTCCCCCGCGGCCCACGACACACGACCGCAGACTTGTGAAACCCTGGCTGGTGTACTCGGCCAGCAACCGCCCGGGCACACGAATCTCGTGACAGACGGGTCGCATCACATCAGCTGAACTGCATGATTTCTGGAAGTCGAACATTGAACACCCGAGCACCCAACGCCCTCCGCAAATCGTCAGCTCAACCCGCTTACGCCAACGCCCTGCCTGCTGTAAAATTCCCGGGTCCCACACTTCCTCAGTCGCGACAAAGGAACTTCGACACAGAACGGCGACAAATCTAGAAGTACCAATTTGAATCTGGCAATATTGTTCAAGGAATAAACGACAATACGTTTCACGTATAGTTGTCACGACTGAGAAAATTCGCTTGATGTAGCGGATGCCTGCAACGAGTGTGTTAATTTACCTTGTTCGTATATGCACACATATATATATATATATATAAACCTTAACACTTTAGTACGGTACCCGTATGCCATACGGGCAACGATTTATTAATGTGCGTTCGCTTATAAATCATCATACACCCATATACATAATTGATATCATACCTTAAACCAGTAAGCAAATCGCATTCGATAACAAATGTGTCCTTAACATATTTCATATGGTACATAAAAATTGCTCCATCAAAAAATACATTAGTTAAGCATGATGAACTTATGTTGTGTATATATATATATTAGTTATTTATTTATATAATACTAAAATCGATAATACTATTGGTGCACTTGAATATTGTCATGCCCTCTAACGTAGTGGACAAATATCAAACTTTTCTTCGCACAACTGATTATTTTTTGTATGGCTAAATGAAGTAACGACACAGCAAGAGTAATCTGAAAGAGCTAATAAAATATGATTCACTTTGTTGGCACATACACACGTTTCACATCTAGCCTGTTGGAAACCGTTATTTAACTACAGAATTTTTCGTAGTGTTGGAAGTGTTTAATATAGTCTATTCACGGTTACCACCAACTTTTCTGAAGTCTTGTTGAAGTTATACTTCGAGGATATTTTTCCGCACCGTGCAAACAAAGCTTAACTAAGTCTGGATATTTACACGGAAGAGACCACACACCGCATCCATGCGCACTCAGCGTAATAATATTTTGCATAACATGTATACATGTTTCAGAAGTGATGGTCAGCAGTGTAGGGATGAGGCGTACATATGAAGAGAAGCAACAAAGGTCCAGAAATTCACCGTTTCCGAGATAATGTCTGTTGTTTTCTAGTTGGGGCCCGCTGAATACCAATACAAATGCCAACAAAAACAGTGACACTTTAATTTAATGCATCAATCTTAAGACAGTTCAAGTCATATTTGTGGCTGAAGCAGTCCAGAAATGTGATTGAACATACTCGAAAGTAACGGTTTGGGTTGAACAATAGTGACTTGAATGCATCTGGCTAGTCGTCTCCGCAAAGACTCGCGAATGCGCTCGAGCAATCCAGGGTCATTCGTCATTTGCTGGAAAGCCTCTACAATCCGATGCGGTTTCTGGCATAACCCTATACACAAAAATCCAATGGATTTTAATCTAGTGATCTAGGAGGCCACGGTATAGGTCCTCCTCTACCTATCAACTGGTTACTACAGCGTCTGTTTAGATATCGTCTTACTCGTAGAAAGAAATGCGCTGGTGCCACATCATGCATTAACCACATCCGCCGGCATTGCTGCAATGGCATATCGTCGAGCAACATTAGAAGGTCGTCCCTCAGAAAGCGCAGGTACAGTTCGCCATTTAGCCTCTGTGGTAGAAAATGAGCAACGATTAGACGGTCGCCGAGTACTCCCACCCAGAAATTGAACGAAAACGTTTGTTGATGTCGTTTCTGTTTCACTGCATTATGACTGACTGCGGCCCACGCGTGACAGTTGTGGAAATTAAAAATGCAGTCGCCAGTAAACCCACCTTCGTCTGTAAACAACACGTTTAAAAACTGGGGGTCTAGGGCTAGCTGGTGTTGTATCTGCTAGCAGAAATTCAATCTGGAAAGGATTTCTGTGTTCTTGAGACCTTGAACACGTTGTATATGGTATGGGTACACTAATTGGCGATGTAAGATTCGTCATACACTGCTTGCACTTATTCCCTCTTGCATGGTCACCCTCCTAGTCGAAGTTCGTGGGTTTACATCTACACCTTCTTCTACATCAGGAGGTGTGGAGCTCGATATACCTTGTCTTCGGCGGTGAACGATACACCCGATTTCTCTAAGGCGTTGACGGATCCTGTTGAGTGTTCACCAGTCGGGATGCCTTCCGCGAGGAAATGCTTCTGCATACAGCCGCGCAGCCTCCAGTGCATTGCCGTTGGCTTTGCCGTACATGAAGTGAATATCTGCGTACTCTCTGTTACAACAATCGTGGTCCACGTTTAAAACAACTTCGCGCAAGTAAATCACGCTTCTGTGCGTATTGTTGCACAGACATTCCATGCATATACATAGCCACAACGTCCACAACATACTGATTGTGCGTTACGTAGTTCTAAGGCTCACGCAATGTAAAAGGGGCCGGATATTGGACGGGGGAGCGGTGGTATTGTACGGGGCATGTCCATTGCCGCTGCAAACAAAACATTGCCACATTACATTATCCAGGCGCTCGTAGTTCACTGGCGGCCCAACTAGTACTCATATGCCATTATCTCGTAAAGAGTTATTTTCTAGGACCCATGTTTACTGGAAATTTTTTTGGCTTCTTTTCCTTTGTACACCTCATCCTTACATTTTGACCATTACTTCTAAAACATCTGTATATGAACATAAAGATACAATACTGAATAATGTTTACAGCAATAGTTCATACATGGCGCTACAAATCTTTTAAGTGAACTTTAATCCAAGCTTCCCTTCCATCCTGTTTGTGTGAAAATTTCAACTTGGACTGATGAGAGAAGTTGTTTTTGTTCGGGACCACTCAAGAGTTGATTCACGTTACAGACTCCGCCGAGAGGCATCGTATCTCGGGAGCGGCAGCGCAGCGTCTAGTCAAACAGAGCCCAGGTAATGAAGTGGCGATCTTGTTAGTAACTCAGCTTTGATGAAACACAAACGTAAATTGCATTTCTGCTCGTGTAATGAAGACCTATGGGGAGGGGGGGGGGAGGAGGGTGCGTAGCCGCGGAGTATTCAGATTAGTCCTCTCTCTCGAGAAGGAATATTGCTCATCACATCAGTCATAGATGATCCTCTGTCCGCTCCGCGGTTACACAAACGGTAGAAGTGAAGAAATTCTCTTATCATTACCCAATGAATACCAAACGTTCACAGACATCCATATTCCTAGTTAATTTGCCTACGTCCCTCGAAATGCGTATTTCAAGTTTTAAATTAAATTCCCCGCTGTATTTATGTTGCTCTTTACACATGCATACACACGCACGCACACGCCTATAACTTTGTCAACATGTCGCATTTTTCTAATAATGTGACTGTCACTGCGTTATTGGGCGATACAGAAAAAAACATATTTTGCAGAGGAGTCGCCCTGCCAAGTTATTTTGTACTGACCACAAAAGTTTAGTGGTGACAAGTTAGTGTTTTAGTGGTCACCACTAAATTAGTTTAGTAAGGTTAATGCTAACAAAACATTTTGTAGTTGTCACAAAAAAAAATTTTCAGTGTATGCTTGTTACAAATATCAATAAAACACGCAAAGTTAAGGGAAAAAACTCAACGACGGTCTGACTAGCCTTGTTTTTAAATAATGTGGTTTCCTTCGGTACGGGTGTCGAATCCATGGACATTCCACTCGTTTAAAGATATGAGTGAGTGAAGAGAATTGGGTAACTCTTCACAACGAGGTCTTCAGAGCCGATGAGGACGAAGCGAGGTGAATATGGAGCAGCGCCGGAATGAATATCCCCGAGAAAATCCGCCGAGCAGCGGCATCGTCCGGCACGATTCCCGCTTGCGAAAATCTGGAGTGACCCGACTGGGGATTGAACCCGGTCTCCTTAGTGGGATTCGAGCAGTCTAACCGCTCAGCCACCGCGGCCCCGTTTCAAGATATGATACGCAAGTTATACTAAGTTCAATTCTACCCAATTAATAATAAAACGAGGTTTACTATGGGAGAGTTAGACACAGGGAAATTTTCTCGCGCTAGCTGTGCAGTATTCCAAAAGGTAACTTTTAAATAAAATAGTTAGTTACGTGCATTATAAAAGATGAAGATTTTAATTATTTTCGAAGTAATTAATGTTTGATTTATGATTATTGCAATTATCCTGGTTTTTTTTTAACTTGGGAAATCTGGTACACATGCAACACTAGCGCTTTCCTAGTGGCGAAAATTGCCCCTTTGTCAAACTTTTAACGTCTGTGTGGGTTGCAGCTGATTATGTAAGATGACAACCATGATTGGCTGACTGTAGTACGTAATAAGACTCACGGAAGTTTCCGCGTAGACCCGCTTATCATTGTTTTACTGGTGTTTTTCCAAATAAATCTGGTGAGTTGGCACCACTGGAAATAACGTACCTGCGTCCACCATTCCAGAGTCCCCTCGCACTTTCTTTCAGCCATTGCATAATTGTGTCTGGTACGTACGGTAGCCAACACGCTGTGTGGTTGGTATGTATATTATATTTATTTTGACATGTTCCACCCCATCCAGAAACTTTTTTTCCTTCTTCCACTTTGTTTATGGTGTGTGTAGAATTAGGTTTTCGTTTCCAAGAATGCTAAGTATTTCGCCTACGATTTAAAACAATCACTTCTTTATTAATGATTTCTTTAACGCTTATCTAAATCCGAATGTTTTAACGTGTGTCTTTCCTTATTATCCTTGTAACGTTTTTTGTTATTTGTGACGTTATTTTCCTTTAATTCTGAGTTACATTTTAATGAACTAAAGTGTTAAGTTTCTCACATATATGCTTGTTCGTTTTTTCCGTGAAGAATACCCTGAAATCCTTTCAATGAAATAGTTGAATATTTATTATTGCAGCACGTTTACATTTTCTAAATTATGTAATTTCAAACATAGTCTATGATTTATCCACGCTTTGCCTGGGAATCGGTAAAACAGGAAGAATCTGTTGAAAAATTTAAATTGATGCTGCACTAATTACCTCATAATAAATTGAAAAAAATTCAGAATTTATGTTTGTTCGACAGCTTATGCCCAGAGAGATATTACCAGATAGATATAGTTGTTGTTTTACAAGTGCCCCTAAGCAACGGAATTAAGCTTGAAACCAGTCATGCAACATGGCGTGTAAACCCCGATATTGGAGTGTGCCAAAAGTATTGGTCGCATCGTATGGCTTTCGCAGTAGTCAGTAGGCCTATTGAAAATTATCTGTAACATCCCGTTCTGGCTACAGTATAATGTACGGTGTTTTGATAAAAAAATTGTTGTGTGTCTGGATCTATGACGTCATGGTGATATTGTATTCCTCAAACAGGTGATCTTCGTGGACAACGCTATTGAGGTCGTAGAGAAAATATAAAGTATAGTGCGCATGCAGCCACAGCTACGTGTTCCAACATTGGACAGTTTCTCTGCCAGTACGGCAATGAAAAAAACCTGAGTAGGATTTGAGGCTAGAACTATCACTGCTGACCATGTAATTTTTACAGTTCTGTTGGTGATGGGTGACTCAATGTTGCAGAAATGTGCAGAAGACGAAATTCGGGGTACTTCACCTTTGTTCTACGATCGAGACGGCTTCATACAACGAAGTTCCATGTTCGGACCACGGATATTCCAGAGATGTGTGTGGTTACACTCTTCTACATGTAACTTCATATTAGTTTAATATACAGTATAAGCCATCCCTCTAATAATATTTTAGTATAAAAATGGGGACGTTGAAAATCACAGTAAAATAAATAAATGTTTCTCTCAGAGGTGACGTTAGGGCACAGAATGGAAACTGCGATTGTTTCAGAGCTCCGCCCTTTGCAAAAAAGTTCAACGCATTCTGTAGTGATTTTTTCTTTTTCTTTAAGTTCGCAAGATTTGGCGAGCGTATATGCCGCGATGATAATTTAGCTTCGCGGAAATACGCGCGCACGTTCGTTTTAGGCATTCTCTGGTCCGCCTGAGAACGGATCATTGTGATCTAGTCGGTCCTGAATCCCAGAGTCTAAGCGGAACCCTGTGAGTCACTCACTTTCAGACCAGAGCTTGTTCTGTTATACACAGTGATAATCTATCAGCCTGTTAGACAGTTTATGCCACACGAGATGGGGAAAGAAAAAGCTCATCACAACGGCCCGTCCAACACATAAGATGAGAGCCGATTGCGCACTTTCCAGAAGCGGAAATTCTGTCGTTACGAAAACACTTGTCGGGATTTCCGTGTTGCCCCATACCGTTCGTTTTGCGTCATTAGGCAGTACAGCTGATTCGCGTTTCGGTATGGCGTGGTGTTGTTTCCCATCACGTTACCGAGCCATAGGCTATGCAGCGTATGCTTTGCCTTGTTCTGTGATCACATAGTGCTTCAATAATTTTTTTGGTGCATGAGTGTGGTAGGTGTGTTTATTTGCAGCAGTAATACGAGTTTCCCGATGTGAATTATATTCGTGTGCATGGCTTAGGGCCTGCAGTCAGAGATTACGCACTTTTATCGCGGCCTGCGAGCCAACCGTTAAAATAAATAGAAACATGTCCATAACACAACTCTAACGTCGATGCATGCGTTTTGCCGGCCATCTTAAATCCTGTCTCTGAAGGGCGAGTAATTGATTTTCTTATAGTTTCTTATGTAAATACCACGTTCTTAGTTAGTATTTTCGAGATATGAAGCTAGACTACCGCAGAAGCAGTAACTAACGTATTTGCTGATTTGGACGGAATTTGCGTGCAGGCCATCTTCTTCAGACGTTTGTAGAGTGTAATGGAGCTCCTGGTTTGGTTACAGCACTGTTAGAACACAACGCGCAATGATGAACTGTGTAGTCACGATTTCCATGCTGTAATCGGTATCGATTACCATATTGGGGAAAAATATATTGACACCAGTCAATAACATCGTCTCTTAAGACCTCGCTGTTAAGAGCCGTCCAAATCTCTTCATTCAGTCACCCGTCAATAAAATTTTTAACCAGAAGTTCTAGAAATGTGGTCTTGTGCCTCTGCCAGCTAGATACGTGACTAAGAAGAGCAGATTAATTAAATAAATATTGTAATGGTAGTCGTTATCGATTTGCTCACGTCATTAAATTGTATTTGAACCACCGCAATTATCACGTCGCCTACGTAAGCGAGAAGAAATTTCCTTGCTCCAATAGACCATTGTGCCAAATAAATTATAAATTCTTCCAGTAGAATCTTACTGAAATACATTATTTCACGATGAAGTGAAATAAGGTGGCAATGTTATTTTATTGAGCATGCAATTTATTTATACACATAAGTATTTACGAGCCTTCAGCAAGCCTGGAGTTTACAAAAAGATAATTGTATGGAAATCATCGTTGTGCTAACTTTAATAACAGGCCATTCTTCAGACTGGTGATCTGCCCGAGAGATTACAGTTATGTCATCTTCGTTAACATATTATATTTGCTGCCTTCTTGTGGTCACTTGTGATTTTTGAGACAAATTGCCAGTAGTGATGTATTTCTCGAATAGTGCTATCAATATAGAGCGTCTCACTCTTAGATTGCAGTGCGTGGTTTAATGGACATTCACTCTCTCTTTCCAATACACGGTTTCTGTCGTTAACTATGCCATTGTCCCTACGTGCACTGTTGCCTGACGTGTTATCTTTATCCAGCGTAAAAAGAAATGACATTTTTATTGCTTGCGCGCCATGCAATCACGATAATAGGGTTTCTCACAGGCTTCAGTTTCAAAGGAGCCGCTTAGCTTTGCGTCGCAGGATTGGATTCCTTTACGAGTTGGCAGGGAGGTAAACAGATAACAATTATCTTAATCAGGCCGTTTCCTTCACCGCCCATTTATTTCTCAGCTTGCCAGTTACGTCACAAAGCTGAAGCAATCTGGTAACAGTGAGCGCCATTAGTCCTGTACTGCAATCTAAGCGCGAGACGGACTATATCTATAGATGATGATCACCGGGAAAGCGTAAGGGAGTTGTAACGTCACCCAACAGCCATATTGGATCTGGCTGACCTTGACCCCATTCCCGTGACCTTGACCCAATGCCCCTGACCTCGACGTCATGTCCGCGACCTTGAATGACCTTGAGCCCAAACAAATTCTAAAAAAATCCCAAAAAAAATTATAAAAACTTTAAAACGTTTATAAAAACTCGAAAATATTATTAATGTATTTAAAATTAAAATAACTTTAAAAACTTATTTTTTTTTTAAATTTCATTTTAGGAGGTTCCTCCACAACCACCCTCGCCAATATTTGTTATTGGTTATTTAATCCGTCAATTTCTCGCATTCGCTTATTAGTTGGAAAGCCTCCACCCCCTTCTACATAACTACACCTCTCTTTACCTCATCTCCGTATGTGATTGTCTTCTATGCTGCTCATGTTGTTCCGCTTCCCCTCAAACTTACTGTATACATGTTTTAACCATACACACGGCTCAAATCTCTCCACTCGAAATGGAACAAAATTAATACGTTTCTCTACAGATCAAAATAAATTGTTCACATTATTAGAACGTCGAGAACTTCAAAATTTGTGATGTGGTTGATTTCAAAAGTGCTCACTTTATCGTGAACAGCCTTTAGGTAAAGTGCCTCGCGCATATTTTTGGCCTTGGGGGAGCGCCAAATTTTAACAACTGGTGACTTTTAAGAGCATACCTCAACAGTGACAAGGCTTTATCATGTGTTTGACTTTCAATCACTCCTGACGTCCGCTTAAGAGAGATAGGAATAAAGCTTTCATTTCCGATAAAAAAAATGATGAATTTTACTTTTACTTATTATTTGTTTTTATTTTCTTTCAAGTTAGTATCGATATCACGTCAAGTTTGCCTCTTAAATAGCCTTAAAACGGCGGGCTACATTTTCGTAATAGATTGTGAACCACTGTGTACGGTATCGGGGCTCAATAATTGAGTAATTTTAAATATGAAGTGCGGCTATTACTACTTCGGCCTTCTCGCCTCACCAATTCGCATTTCCACCGTGCTTTATTCATGCACAAAAAAACCTGGTCTTTGATTACCTGTGGTTTAGAAACCATTTTGCAGTCGTCGGAGTGTAATGCACCAGCTTCCAAACCACTGAGAGTTTTCCAGTTTACTGCGAACGGATGATGAATTGTTGTTGCTATAACTATTACGAATATTATTCATTTGCTCAGGAGAAAGGGCATATTTTTGCAAGTGTCATATTTCTGCACTATATTGCGCTGATAATTTGATACTTGTACGTTTCGGCTGGAAAACACTGCAGAATACAAGACACCAAAAATCATATCCGTAATTCAGGTATAGCGTCTGCGCCGAAATGAGACTTCCATGTAAACAAAACATATCAGTCTGCATTTATATTTAAACAAACTTTTTCATTACCCATATTTTGCGTAAACGGAGTTTCCTGGATAAATTGTATTGGCATTTCATATCCATCCTAGTTTATAAAATTCCTTTTTGTAGTTTTTTTGACGTCCTTAAAAACCACGTGATTATATATCATTTTACATGCAGCGTGTATACGAGATCATGCACTGAGAAAAATGTTTCGTTGAAGCAAACAAGATTTGTCTGGTGCAACCAAATTATTTGTTTGTATAGGGGCAATTAAATACTTTGTTGCTGAAAACAAATTATTTTGTCGTTCTCATTTAGTTGCCCCAAACTGTAGAATTTGGTTGGTGCAACTAAAGATTTGTTCGGCTACACGTACATTGAAGTCAGAAGGCTTTTAGGTAGATTTACTGCAAATTTTGGGCAACGTGTGCAAACAAATATTTCAATTTCTACAGCTTTACTTATCAGTTTCTTGTTGCATTGTTTTATTTATGTGTTTATGCGATTGTTAAGCATCAATAGAAGTAGTAACAAACAAGGTTACTATCCTGATTGTCACCAAAAATACAAACAAACTCTCGAGTTGTATTTTCGAACGAAGGCAGTCAATTGAGTGACCAAGCAAACATATATAGTTGACTCAACAAAATATTTAGTTGATGGTCAAATTTTTTTTGGTCCAACATAGAGATTTTGTTTATTCAAGCATATATTTTGTTAGACGAACCAAATTAATTTGGTTGCTTTTGAAATTTAGTTTGCACATCAATATAGTTTGTTAGGGCAACTAAATATATATTTGGCACTATACAAATAAATATTTTGTTCGATTTTCTCTCAGTGTGCACAAATCCCACTTTCATTGACAAACGTCCGTTCAGATCACGTGTAGCTGTGCATAACCGAGTTCATTAGATATTAAATTGGCAATTTATTTCACGTGCATGTTTTGTACTAATGACCACTCCCGGCCGTCCCTCAAACGCAGTCGGTGCATTAGGAATTAAACGGGCGCTTAATTGAGCCGATTCAGTCGAAGTGCTCAGTGCGGGCGCCGTCAAAGTGCCGACCGTCGAAACTGGTCTTGTTTTCCGGCCAAATTGAAAGTTCGAGATGGATTGGGTATTATTTAAAAGCACCGTAGCGTGTTTGTGCCGGCGGAAATAATTTTTTTTCGCATGGCAATAGTCCGTGCTAGCTCTTTCCATCTCTCTCCCTCCCCATCCCTATCCTTCTTTCTCTCTAGTGTTCCACGACTCAGTCCTTCTCCCTATTCGCGTTACGATTTAGAGTTTTAAAAAAATCGGTCACTTGAACAAACACAAATGGTCGGCAACCATTTTTGTAAAAGCAGGGCGATTGATCGTCACCCGATGTTTACGCGCTCGAAACGTGAGCAAGAAATATAAAATATGTGTAGTGAAGAATCGCTATTTGCATTTCCGCTTTAGATATGTACTTTAAAATCTCCCGTTTCAATCGTTTGTGTCTGAGAGTCTCGTATGTTAACCATACAGGCTTAAGTTAAGGGAAACATTCCTGTGTCATATTGGATTATTGGTTTTTGTAACTTATTTATGTTTAAAGAAATGGAAATTCCGAAAGTGCTACTATACCCAACAAGTTATTGACCTTGCAGCTCAGTACAATGTATTTTTTTTTTTTTTTTTTTTTTTTTTTGTGATTTTGCAAGAGAGATCCTCCGAAACCCAGCTGCCAAGAAAATCTTTTGTGGAACCACAAACAGTTAGCTTGTAAAATCTGGAAAACAATTATTTTAAATATTACAAATGATAGGTTTGTATTACAACTAACATTACTGAGAAATGGAAAGAAAACGATTTGTGTTTCTTCCCGAAAACGAATGTCATGTTAATAACTGAAAATAGAAAAAATAATAGCAAAATATAATTCACGGGGAAAAAAATCTTACACCTTGCCAGCACGGGAACTAGAATCCACGTCCTCTGTAGTTTTATCCAACACCCTTAACCACAAGACCAACTTGGCTTACCAACTGTACTATTATTTTAGAACTGCATATAACATTAAATCCCTAAAAAAAATAATAGAGAATTTATTCGCTTGAGAATAACGCATTTATTTAATTTTAGGTGTTGTGTGTATACATATGAAAGATTAACATTAACTATTCGAAGTCTTGATAACATTTTGTGATGCAAGATATCATAGACATTTAAATACAATAAATTGTTAGAAGTGTTCATAAGTTCCTGTTTAAGGTAAGAAAAAAACAGTGGACATGTAAAATGGGCCGGTACTGAAAATTAAAAAAGCAAAAATAAAATGACTCAGAACCTAAACCCTTTCTTATGAAAGTCTTATTCTTAATGTGAACACAGCACACCATGTCTTCAGCTATAACGACAGATGGGATTACGTGGTTGGTGCAAACACTCACACAAACTTCTCAAAATTATAGAGTCGCACTGCATGTATACCTATGAGACTTTCAGTTGTGACCACTATTATTTTATTGGGGGCGTCTGTAGTAAGGCTTAATGCAGGGCCCTGGAGTATTTTTGTGTGTAGCAGACCCTTTGGAAAAAAATCAGTTTTCAATTACGCTGGAGTGCCATGAGATGGTGTTTCTAATGTGCGTGAGGTTTCGAGAGCATTCAACAGGCCTCGTGTGAAGTGTGTGTTCTTTTCGTAGACAGAAAATTGCATAGGTACGTGTTCAAAAGTTTCGTGGAAAAACGAATATTTCAAACACTCTGCAACGTCGTCTAAGAGCCGGGTAAGCTCTTTACAATCACGGTTTCCCCTTCTTCTGCGTCCTCCTTGAACACCTTATCGATGCCCTTATATGTGTTTAACGAAATGTTATTTTCTTTCATGAGGTAATAAGCGAAATGAAAAATCACTGTTTAGTCGTTGAATTCAATTTGCCAGTTAATTTTTTCGCTCGCGACTCGAACAAAAGTAAGTAAAGGGTCGAATAGCAGCGATAAGAATGGCGTGAAAGTGCACTGCCGGCGTAACTGCCGTTCACGCTTAATTCAACACTTATGAAAGCCCTACTTAGGATCTAATTTTACTTCTGGCATTGTGTCCTTCCGACACATGTAGAACTAATGTTGCCACGCACCTGATCACTTTATGCATGCTACGTCCGAGGGAGCGAAGAGTGAGTGAAGAGCTTTGGACGGCTCTTAACTTCGAGGTCCTGAGAGCCGATGAGGGTGTTTGAGGCGAGTTTGGAGCAGCGCCGGAATGAAAGGGCGGCGGAAACGGGAAATTCCCGAGAAAACTCGCCGACCAACGGCATCGTCCGGCACGATTCCCACATGCGAAAATCCGGAGTGACTCGGTCGGGGATCGAACCCGGGATCGCTTTGGTGGGAGGCGAGCGGACGAACCGCTCAGCCACGGTGGCCCCTACGTCCAAGTGAGACTGTAGAGCTGCGGGACGTGGACGGGTCACCATACGTGCAAACTCGTCCTCTCAAGGGCACTGCCTACCGGCTGGCAGCTGCGAAATTAAACTAGGAAATTCCACGCTAAGGAAATTTCGCATCAGTGCGATAATTTTAAAGATACGCGTTTCAAACAAAATGTATTCATCGCGATTTTTTCTAAGGAGAAGTTCCCTGCAGCGGAGATTTTACCATAACATGTATAACCAGTTTGCAAAGAACTTTTTTAATTTACGTTTTACGAAAAATTAAAAAAGTCTGCTTAAATATTCGCGAAGAATACATTTTGTTTGAAACGCCTGTCTTTAAAATTGATGCACTGAGGCTAAGTTTTTTTAACGTGGGATTTCCTATTTAAATAATGCCTTCGTTAATCACGGTTTTAAACATTACATTAGCAATATGACGTCAAGTGATTAGAAATTTTTTTTATTAACTCGATTTCCAACTTAACTATAGGATCCTGCACGCAAGTGTACGCAATGTAGAATTCGTATATGTATAGGCTGTTCACAGTGAAGTGAGCACTTTTGAAAGCCCTTTCATTTGGAATAATAATCGGTAGATACATTTTATTGTAGCCTTAGAAGTTAACCGGAGTGCAGAGCAATTTACACACTGTGTTTATTACTTACATGGCAATATTTATTTGAAAAGGTTGTTAAAGGATAAGAAATGGCTGAATGGAAAAAGTAACTAGAGCCTCAAAAGTGCTCACTTTACTGTGAACATCCTATAGTTGTGAACAGTGAATTTTTCAAAGGTTTATTTGATAAGCGCGTGCTTTGCCGTAAACATCCCGTGGTGGGTTGGTGCGGGGGGCCTGGCCGGTAAAAGCCCGTAAGCCAGGTTACTTTAGGTTACTTTACGTTAACGGGAGTCGCAGGTCGTTCCATATCGGCGCTAGATAAGCGTCGCGTGTTGTTCGACGCGTCGTTCCAGCTCGGAACGCTGGCAAATTGTCGCCGGGAACATTCTAGGTGAAAAATGGGGGGGGGGGGGTGAGTAACAATCCCCCAAGGGGAGGAGATGCAGGGTATTCGTGCCAGACGACGATATGGCGCCCGAGAAATAAGAGGAGGGGAGAAAGGCAGTTAGCAGAGGCAGTGGCAATACTTTACGTGGCTTCAGGCTTCCGTTCAGAACCCGCGGATGGATGAAACGTTCACGGGACCTGTCCTATCCACCCCTCGGCAGGCAGGCGCATTGCGCGTGTTTCCACCCTTCTGCAAAGTGGCGAGTGTCTGATTCCAAAGCGTGTGGCCACGTTCTGATAAATACGTTGACCGTTACACAGTTTGTACAGGATACCATTATATCGGTCCTTGTTTCAACTTCACAAAGTAGTGAACATCATAAATAATGTTTTATCTACAATCTTTATATGTCTTCTCCTGCCCGGCCGGCCCGCAATATATTAAATAATTTTAATTTAATCTAACATATTAATATCTATTTTTAAGTTGTATTATTTTATTTGTTAATGGAGTAAATTAATCCGACAAGCTGGCAAACCACTTCCGACGGGATTTACGCGCCTAAGTTAATAACAATACAAGTATGTATCAGAAAATATAGTAATAAAATTACTTTTTTTTTTTGTAATTACCAGTGTTTAATTCGATAATACTGTTGAGAATTAATTCCCGAGGAAGCAATATTCACTTTGACATCCAATTTTTATGTATAAATATCTTTATTAATTTTGTACGCACAACAATTATGGGAAAATATGGTATTCGCTTGTTACCGTATTTTTCTGACTGATCTCGGAAGTCCGCCAGATTTGATGGTAATCTGTGATGTGGTTCGTGAGATATCGTGGATTTAGCTCTGTAGCAATAGTTTGAAATGGTGGACGAATTAATCCGTTATTTAGTGAATTCGGTTTGCACTTCAACACAGTAAGTCAAATTTCAATCGGTTTAATTGTTTCAGAGATTTGTCAGTCATCTATCTGTACAAGAATAAGACCGTAATTTTGGAAATTAAAGACTCGTGTACAAAAAGTTTTGGTGTGACGTTCCATGGCACTACTTGGAAACAAAATGTTATAGGTTGTTCACGGTCAACTGAACTTTTTTGAAAGCTCTACCTAAGATCTACTTGTTGTGCATGTTGTGTATTCTTCCGCATTATGTAAAATTAACATTTCCATGGCCCTCGTCACTTTATTCAAGCGTTTGTCAAATGAAAGTGTGGAATTATTAAAGAAAGCAAATACTTTACAAGTCTGCTCATTTATCCATCCATCGTTACCAACTTTACTGGGCGAATGCCACTCAGTGTGCCCCATTAAAATATATGCACTCAGGGTTAGGGCCTTTTTGTTAAGGTTCATTTCTAAAGTGCTTACTTGATCGTGAATAGCCTGTACTGAGGTTACTACTACTTAGGTTAAGAAGGTCAATGTTAAAAGTTTTGCAACCAACAATTCTCGCTACGAGATAAGCTCTAGTGTCGCATGCGTAATAAATTTTTCCTCTATTTTCTACGTCAAAAACCAGGATAATTTGCAAAAAATGTAAATCAAATATGAAATAACTTCGTAACTAAGTAAAATGTTTCTATTTTGTTATTCACGTAGAATAAAACTTGAATTAAAAGTTTCCTCTTTGGACCACTAACGCTTACCTAGCGGCAGAAATGTTCTCTATACAAAACTCTCCCATAAGAAAACTCGTTTTGTCCCTAATCTGAGTACAACTAACCTTAGCACTATATAAAGGCTGTTCACGATAAAGTGAACACTTTATAAATGAACATTATAAAAATGTCACTGCCCCTGCGTGCGTATATTTTAATGGGCATACTGAGTGACATTCGCCCAGTAAAGTTGGTAACGATGGATGGGAAGTAGTTCCATATCTCAACGTCAGTAAAAAAAGTGTTAGGTAACCATTTGTGATAACTTAAAATTATATCTTTTGCTTTCGGTTTTTTAAATGATCGAAGTGTAAAAGTGAGCAGATTTGTAAAGTCTTTGCTTTCTTAATAATTTCACAGTTTCATTTGACCGACGCATGAATACGGTAATGAGACCCATGACTATGTTAATTTTACATAGGGCGGAGGAATACACAACGGTTTTACAAGTACGGGAGATCCCCGAGGAAAGTTCGGAAGCGACCCCGCCGAGAACCGAAGCCGGTTCGTCTTTCTGGAAGGCGAGTGTGCCAACCGCGGCCCCACTAGGTTCGAGGACGATATGGTATGAGCAATGGAAGAGAGGGGTTAATACAAAGGTAAAAGTTGTTCACGGTAAAGTGAGCCCTTTGTAAATGAACCTTAGAAAAAAGTCATTGTCCCTGCATGCGTATATTTTAAAGGGGCGCACTGAGTGACATTCGCCCAGTAAAGTTGGCAACGATGGGTGGAAAGTAGTTGCATATCTACACGTCGAATAAAAAATGTTAAGGTAACCATCTGTGATGACTTCGAGTTATTTCTTTCGTGTTCTGTATTTTTTTTAATGCATCGAGGTGTGAAAATGAGCAGATTTGTAAAGTATTTACTTTCTTTGTAATTTCACAGTTTCATTTGACCGTCGCATGAATGAATTGATGAGGCCCATGGCAATGTTAAATTTACATAAGGTGGAGGAAATACAACGTGTATACAAATAGATCGTAAGCAGGGCTTTAAAAAGTGCTAATTTTACCTTGAACAGCCTTTATAGTATTTGATTTCTACGTTTACTACGGGGGATTTTTTAAACCATAGTATATTTAAACCACATAAGAGTATGTAAATGAGTCACGTTAGAGTCTGTACTAGTTACAAAGTCCCGTCGTGAAACGGACGCCGAAGGCTGATAACGTACAACCTGATCAAAGTGGTCGTACATCAGGCTTATTGGTCCGGCGTCCTGCATAGAAAAAAAAACCTCATACAAATTGTTTTGCTAGAGTCGCGATACCCCAACGAACGCGACACACCTGGCACGATGAAATCTGAGTAGCAGCCAATGAAAAGCAAGGTCACTGACGTCAGTCCGACAAAAGCGCAGTCTCGACAGCCCGACAAAAGTAGGTTCTCTTTCAACTTTCCGTCATTTCGGGCGCGTATTTCCATAGTTTTGTAAATAATGAACTAACTTGCCGTCAAAATGACGGTCTGGTTTGTTTTAAGGTTTTTTTTTCTCTCGTGTAAATTCAAATATTCTCAAAAGAAAAATGATCGTTCAATTTATCATGAGTTTTAAAAAGTAAATATTATATATTATAAGGATAATTTGCCATTTTAGGATTTTGCAACAGCCAACTAACACACTCGTCGGGTAGATTTCGTCGGGTTATTGTGAAAACTGAATAAAATATAATAGGTACGAGATTTCGCCACGCTCTGACGTCGGGTCGGTGTGTTGTGTCGTGTTCGTCGCGCTATTGTGATTCCAGTTCCACGCTGCCATATATTGTCGGGGCATCACGCAGTGGTGTCCTTGTTATTCGTCCTGGTGGAGGGGATTTTCGCTGTCATGTTTGTGCTGTAGCTTCTCGAGTGCCTTCCTCGTGCCTAACTTGACCGCACAGACCTCATTTTGGCGCGATCGCGCCGAGAAACTGTCGTGCGGGCGAAGACTTCTTGAGAAACACAACTGACGCCACGGCACCGGTCGTATTACTTTGCATGGATCGCCCACTGGGAAGGGCAGGCTCATCTCGGCGCAGCTCGGCCTATGAACAGAACGGTCGAAATACCCCAGCAGGGAACCGAACCACCGCTGCTTGTAAGAAGCGGACCGGCAGTGAACATGACATGAAATTCGAAACGTGCACGAAACAAGAGGAAAACCAAGTTCCTGTCGCGTTATTCCCACTTGCGCATTTTACCCTTCGGAAAGCTGCATTTTCTTCCGGACAATTCATCAGCTCGTTCTGTGACAGATTTAAGCCTTGTCGAAATGTTATCTTCCGTCCCGGCGCTGACAAGATGATACCGGACGGGCGTGTCATCGCAGGAACACACGGTTGCCGTAAATATGAAATGAAACTGTTCTCGGTCATCACATGCGTTCTATAACAAGAACACGCCAACCCTATCTGATGGTCATGCGATAGCGCAACTGATTCGAAGTAGGGAGTTCATGGATTGAAGCCCGATCAACAGACTTAGCGGTAAATTTTTTTTCACGTGGTTTACCATCTGCATTACGGGAAAATGTCAGTTCCAAACGCGTTATTTCGTGGTTAGTCTCTGAATGTAAAATTAATAACAATTATTATTTATGATTATTAACAAGAACGTCCGCAGACAGTGAACAGAGTAATTTTCCTGTGTACCTGCAAGTGATTCATATTTAAAAAACCGGTTAAAAAAGAATTGAATGGAAATGCATTAGAAACTTCGTAAGAGCGCGTATCGTTTAAGTGTCCCCGCCCATCAACTTGCAACCTAAGTTTTTTTTATTTCTAAATTTGGTTTAGTTTCTTTGAGCGCTCAAGTACAATGTTTAAAACCAGGAAATCGTGTAACACGTGATCTGTTTACATTTGGAAATTACCCTTCACATCTGTCATAATCCTATAGTTATTCTAAATCCCTGTGTACCTATCGGTCAAGATATGGCCAGGCACATTATGCGATATCTTAAAAAAATATAGCCAGTTACCAGAAAAATTAATAACTCACACCTAATTGAATAGGAAATTTGCGTTATAATCGTCGCTGTATGTCTCTTTACGGTTGATAGTTGTTCCTTTCCGCTCTTCGCGCACATGACCGAAACGAAGTTTGGCGTTCATATCGCGTGTTTGATAGCTTACCAAACACGCGTACATACGCATTGTTCATTTGCGCGTCGCGCCCGTTTCCCGTACGCGGGAGCGTTCTAAACGGATATTAAGAAGCTAATTAAATTCTTGAATAAATGACTGCTTCACCAATTACGTGTGTTGTGAATGCAATGCGAGTCTAGTTTTTATTTTTACCCCCCTTCTTGTCCCCAGCCTAGCAATTACGCTTGTTTTTGGCTCATAATCGCACAGGTATCAAACACTTGCCTGTTTAATGAACTTGTCCATCCCCCTTCGCCCTTCTACACCCTCCCATCCCGCGGGGGCGGGCGAATGGGGAGTTTCAGTGGGCGGAATGCTTCACAAAGGGAATGTGAAATATGGAAATAATGAATATGCCGGTAATTGTTTCGTTACCAACGGCAGGCCGCCCCCTTCGTCCCTCAATAACCAGCGTTTCAATTAAACAACTGAATACAGTTCCTTGCTTCACATCGCAGCAGGTTATTAAGTTTTTACTGTGTCAGCGTACACCACTGTGAACAATTTTTTAAATCTTGATTTCGTGTGACCAAGTTGCCTATTATTGGGAGTGTAGGTACTGGTGTAGAAAGTGAATCTTAATTGACTGTAAATTACAAGATGTTCAACCTCGGGTTTGACCATTTTTCATAAATAAAAATAATTCATGTACATCAGTAAGAATTCTCAGTATTATGATAACTATTATATTCAAGAGTTCTTAGCAGATCTATCTTAATTATCTAAATTTTCTATTAGCTTGTAAGCTTGAAGTAATACTACAGGTTGTTTAAAAAATAATGTTTAGTATAATGGGAATTTTTCACTTTTCTTATAGATAGCACACAAAAGTAAAGTTTTTCTCATTGCTTTGGAAACGTACCTTAGCCTCGTTTCACAATTAGAGGTATGTCAATTTAAGTGAATTCTTTCGCAGTCAGACTCAGCCTAGATCTCTCAGTTCTTTAGATCTGTTCGTTCATTGGCTGTTGACATGATGATGAGCTTCTTTCTCATTCGACTTGGCTGCACGTGATACTGTCACGACATTTCGTCTTGTTTTTTACTCTTTTTAAGATCCGTCCAGGGCGTGCGCAAACAACTATGGCCCAATCATGAAATCAAGACACGATTGCAGGTTCTTGAAATCCAACCCGTCACAGAAATAATTTGCAAAATTCGCGGACCTCGTCTCGTATATAACTGTGCATAATTTATGTCAATAAAGTGACGTGTGTGATTCTTATTTGAAAAAATTAGCTAATTAAAAAAAATGTGCCACTACACATAAGCGCCGACATCTTTATTCCAGAAAAGTCCCAAATTTTATGTTTATTGAAATATTATATACCCTTCTCTACTTCCGCCAGCCCCTCTCTATGATATTGAGAGTTTAATCGTTATGCATGCATTTATGCACATAACTGTAACACTGTAATGTGGGCCAAGATTATAAATATTGAAATATAATAATTCATATCGATTTTGTATGCTTATGTAAATACTTATAAACAAGATATATTTTAAACAAAAAAGGCAAGAAGTCTGCAGTAAGTTATAAATACTTATTACAAACAGAAATAGTGACCAACCATTGTTTGTATACCCAGGGATGGGGTACCCCCGCTAGCTGAAAATTAGAAGGGTGACCAACCCCTTGCAACTCACCCCCCCCCCCCCCCGCATGTAATGGTGAGGGCCGCTATGTCTGCTAAGCACTTGATAGGTCCTTATTTATGGATTATATTGCGTTACTACTGGTTATATATGGGCGTCTAGACATTTTCAGGGGGTGGCAAGACATGTAGACCATCGTGTATAATAGTAAAGAATACTGTGAGATATTTATAAGCAATATATTCTCTTCACGGTAAATTGAGTACATCTGAAAGCCCTGTTTAAGGTATACTTGTATGCACATTGCGTATTCTTCCGCCACGTGTAAAAATAACATTGTCACGAGCCTGATTACTTTACTCATGCGTCGGCCAAGTGAAACTATGAAATAATTAGAAATGTAAATATTTCACAAGTTTGCCGATTCTTTCGCTTATATGCATTGATAACAAAAAAAAAAAAAAAAAAAATCGTTTCAGCATTCACAAATGTTTACCTAATACTAATTTCAACGTTAAGACATGGAACTACTTTTTCTCTGTGGCTATCAGACTTACTGGCCGCGTGCCAGTAAGCACGTTCGTTAAGGTATATTGTAACGAGGCAGTGACGAGGCCGCAAGGGAACCAGCCAGGGTGCTGTTTAAGATACGCAAATTAAACAAAGAGCCGGCGTGAAGAAATCGAGGCCAGCAGGAGCGTATAAGTGAGTCGGAATTTACAACGATCCGTCACGTCCGCCCGTCATCCGCCCGTCAGTCAGTCACGTGACCAACAGCCAATCAGAGGTGGCCATTAATTCTACCCGTCCGTCCGTCAGAACCTTGGCAAGCTTTAACTTTTGAGGGGCGAACGGATGAAATTACAACCTTCTATACTTGCACGTTTTGTTACTCGTTCATCCCGAGTTCTTTACAAGGCTGCGTAGTGTGTGCAGTGTTTTGTTTTTGCTGTATTTTGTTTCACACGTTTATCTAACTGTAAGATGAAATTAAGTTACATTTTTCCTGAAGATTAATTGATAATTACGTTTGGAAACACGAGCTCCTTTTGTGCAATAGTAAAAATAATAAAATTATGCTTTATATGCTATTAAATTTTTTTACATCGATTAATTTCCGTTACGTTGTGTATGGTTGTTTTTGGTACTTACACAATATTGGGAAAAGTACTCACTTCTTGTAGAGAATTTTTTCCTATTTGTAAACAGTTTTGTTTTTATTAGTTTGCAGCAATGAACTTTCAACGAACGTACGGAGTTTGGTTGTAAATCGCTCGGCTGAGAGACGGCATAGACTTAAGATGAGGTAAACTGTTTATTCGTCTTTTGCGCATGTACCCAACGTTGACCTACCCAATCATACACAACTGTCAGTATTATATTAATAAAATACTTTTACCAATTTGAATTGAGTGAAACTGCATTACAAATTGGTTAAAGGAGGTATAAAAATATCTCTAAGTGCTTGGTTACAAATCAGTTTTCTAACCTAAAATCCAAACCATGGCGTTTTCGCTAGACGTGTTGACAGAAAAGCAGTTCAATGTTGGTACATGGAGATTGGTTGTGCGCAGCCAGCGAGATCGGTCTACCTGATATTTAGTCTATGGGTGACGGACGAACATATGACAGACGGGCGGATGACGGACGGACGTGACGGGATTTTGTAAATCCGGCTAAGTCACCAGGTCGCCGAGCCAACGGTCTACGTGTCCACAACATCGAGGCGTGGCGGAGCTCTCGTGTGTCCGTCGTACGGCATCGTCTTAGAAATAGCAGTGGTGAGTGAAAAGTCTTAAGTTAAGTGTGAGAAGGAGCTTAGTCGTACAGTCCGCGGTACCTTATATATTATAAAGTCAGTTTGACGGTTCATTGTTGTGTCTGCATTTAAGCTATTAGTCAATAGTTACGCTGCTATAAGAAAGTAGAGTCACTAACTTGTAATTGAGCAGAATACTTCGATTATCTCATTACGATCATATAGCTGGTATCGAGTATTAATGTTGAATGTAAAGTAAATTGTATCTCTTATATCGATGAATGAGAAGTAAAGTGTCTTTGATGTTTAACGGTTGACTTATTACTGAATCACGTTTCCCCTTCTTTTATAGGAAATCAGGTTATACCCCATTTTGTCATTAGAACCAATGACATGTTATCATAAGGAGGTAGACTGAGTAATATTTTTGAAAGTTTGATTCCAAATGTGCTCAGTTAATTGTGAATCGCCTGAGTGGCCTAAATTACGTCTGAGTGAATTCTTTCGTAGTGGAATTGCAGTTTTAAGTGCGGTAAAAGAAAATATTGGACAGGAATATGCCCGACGAAGGGATGAACTGAAATGTACAAAAAAAAAGTGTGTTCTTAAAAATTGTCTGTTGAAAGAATTCCGAAATATTCATTCAGCCTGCTACAATATAAACTAACATGCTGCAGAGCACGTACTTTGGCCTCTTAAGTCTTGAGCAATTTATGCGTGGAAGAGGTGGGTTTGATGACAAGTCAGTTAAGCGTAGAACAACAAAGGACTACAGAACACGTAAACGTACAACGTACAGAAGTGAAGTGGCGGGGTGCTTTCTTTTACATGGGCGTACCAATTCTCGGATTGGCTGCGTCTCGGAGTCTGGAAACAGGTATTGTGTCCGATTGGCTATTGCGTGCTGCGAAAAACTCTCTATTAGCTGTACTACCGCCCGGCCAGTAAGCTACCAAGCACCGATTGGCGAACGTAATTCCGCCATATTGCTGGCCTGTGACGTCATTTTCACATGAAACGTCTTTAAAATCAGACCGAAACATACTGCTACCATGATAGAAATTAGGGTCGTAACGAGAACGGCTATATCGTTTCGCCTTAATAACTCCCTAACTATTGCCATAGAGACGCAAGTGCGGTGTCGTTTTGTACCATATATGATCAGCTTGCTAATACGACATTGAGTTTTCGTCGCGGGCGAGTGAAGGGGGGAGGGGCGCAGCGCTAACAGGTCAAAACCGGCGCTCTCGCTTCTTTCCGTTCAGTGTAACTCACGACCCAGACGTGGGGTAGCACGGTGATTCAGGTATTTGTGAATATATTTTGTAGTTTTAAGAAATATAAAGTGTATATTGCACAATATTTTTATATAATAAAAAAAAACAAGAAAACCATAAGTAAATGTACAAAAACTATAAAAATTTAATTAGTCGGCCTCAGCCCGCGCAAGAGCCCGCCGAAAATATAGATCACGCATATCGCTGGAAAGAGGAGGCTCTGGGCTACGCACAGGTATTCCAATGTCCGGCGTCGAGCGAGCGAGACTGTACCGCCGCTGTACCCCACCTGATGGACACAGCGAGTGAAGATGACACCCATACATGTGTCGAAGACGTCTCCGAGCGGATGGATATCAACCTCGGTCGAATCGACGCGATACGGGACCATTAGCGCGCAGCAGATGACGTCGCATAGCCTAGGACACATTCTGGACCAAGACGAATCCAACGACGCCTTATTTGTTGAAATCGGTTCAGTTGTTTAGGCTGTACGAAGTAACAAACTGACTCACATACATACATAGACTGTGATATTCGTAACCCTTCCTTTGGCTGTGTCGTAGTCGGGTAAAAAGTGACTCGCTGACGTAGACGTTTCACGTTAAACCAACGGCCGTGCGTCCCGACACAGCCCCGCCCGAAATTTTTCTGGCGTGTGCGACTAGAGTTCGTGGTATGAACTGCTGTTTCACTTCTCTAATAAACTATTCGCCCGTAGTACGAAATCCTCGCATACGTAACATCTTTTACGCCTAAATCGTATTTACGCCAGTAATGAAATATATCTTGCATCGAAATGTCGGCGTAGTCGCAGTGTATAACTTATTGATAAAACTTTCTGTAACGTAAGCATAGTTGCCATATTAAATCGTGGGCGATATCTCGAGCTCTCGCTATCCTCAAAAATACATCGAGAACTTGCCATTTTTCTAATGTGAAATGGTTTGGGAAAGCCAACTTATATTTGAATTAATGTTTCATTAATGAAGGTGACATGGTGTTAAAACTGGTTACGCAAAAGTATCTTCAAAATGGACTTGGCTGTGTTGGAGACACGGCCGTGTGTTTTTGGTTAATACGTTTATGTTGACGCGCTTGGACTCCTTAATGTTTATTTCACGTTTCTCGACATCGCTTCTCTTGATCATATGGGATTTTATGGGCATCACTCGATTACTATTGAGATGCTCTTTCCAACCGTATACGATTTCTGTATTTAGACTTGGCTTTTTGGCGAGTATAGGCCGACATTGTGTTAAGTCTACATGCAACGCATACAATTTCACCAAAACCTACCCCACTCAAATATTTTATACACGTAATCGATTGATCGTGACGAGACCTGTCGATTGAAACTTAAACGAGCGTCGGATCTTCTCCTAGTCAAAAGTTATACTATGCGGAAGTTACGAGACGCGGTGAAATGAACTAGAAAAAAGTACGGCGCGCCCACTTTCAAATCCCCTCCCCCAACCCGTTCCGATGCTTCTCAGTCCTTTCTCAACGTAACATATTCTTTGATCCTTTGGCAATCGAGTGTTGTAATTGAATTTTGAATGTAGACGATAGATTCGGAGCTGCAATGAAAACTGTATCCCCCGATTTTAGTATCGTCGGATTTCCTGGATTGCCTCTCACTATGGTTGCAAATTTAAAGACGCATTCACGTCAAAACTTAGCAGCGAGTGTTGTTGTTGGATCGCCAGTGTAGACAGAGACAGTTGCGTGTCCAATCGATATTACGTACTAAATCTTCCTCTCTTTCTAATTGCGTGTTTGCGAAGACGAGGGCGACCACAGACTCAATTTAGAATATGAATGACGTCTACGAGGCCATAACTATCGTGTGAGTAGGGCCGAAAATTACGGCAGCAAATGGCATCGCGTGTATGCCGCTCTAGGGAGATTTATTCGTCTACATCCCGCGCTGGTGGGATTTCGTACCGTTGCTATAAGCATTGGATCAGCATGCTCATGAGACAATAGTAGGCATGACCAGTCTGTGTATGTCGCTTGCAAGTGATAAGAAAATTACCTTCGCCCCTTTTTTTTACACCGCACATTAAAACTGTTTTGTTTACTTCTTCCGTGGTTTTATATCATCTCTTTCTGTGAAGCAATTAATAATCCTTCTTTATTGAAAACTTTCAGAGCTTTTTAAGTGATTGATTGTGGTTAACAACTCCAAATGTAAATTGATATCCAACTCTCCTTTCTTTCACGTGTTCCTCTTTGCCATTTAAGATGTCCTCTCTCCCTACATAATTTTATGGGATGTAATTAAGTGAGGGGTAAGTTTTGGGTGTCCAACTTTATAGTGACGCCGTTTCTGAACCGTATGCGCAAGGCACTCAGAATCACCTCTTAGAAAAATCTCTAATTTCTTTCAAATAAAATCGGCATCATAACATTTTAAATATATTTTCTTCCAGAATTTCCTCGGAAAACTGTTAGTTTTCCGGCGCCTTTTTCATTGAGATTTACTTTCGCCCAGTAAGTCCAACGGGCAACATGTGACCTCTATTATTCAATCTCATAACATTAAATAAATATATAGCCTATGTATATTGTTCGTAATAGATAATATTCGGCCCCTTTTCCGTCACCGAAAAATGCGTTGAGTTTAACCGTTCATTTTCTATAAAATATATTACCGAGTGAGGTAGCGCAGTGGTTGGCTTTTTAGGGTTTTCTTAAATCACTTGGTGGTATCTGGAATAGTTCCTTAATATAGCCCCTGGCCGATTATCTCTCAATTTCTGTGATCTTTAGTGTCTTTCTATCAAAGCCAAGATGCTGTTTGGGGACCCTCAGAATACCAAATAAATAAAAAATAATTCCCACTCCGCTATTCCTAACAGTGCCATAATTAGAGACCCGAAAATTTTGTGGGTTCATTTATAGACAGGTGGAATTCGCACACGCGTACGTTCATGTTACGTTTGTAATTGGTCGACGTGTTTTTGACGCCACCTGGAGGATAAATAAGCCAATAACAAACATGCAAGAAATTGTGCCCCCACCACCACCTTTTACTACCACAATAATTAATCAATAAACAGTAGATAGGTATCTGTATAAGAGTACATAAGACTGTGAATTCTAGCCTACAGGCCATTGAACTCGTGAATTTCTCGGATCTCTACCCAAAATCATGCCACATTTTTAACTATTACACATTTGCACTTACTTATTGAGTGGATGAGTGAGTGCAGATATTTCGATGTATCTTAACATCGAGGTCTTAAGAACTGATAAGGGTGAAGAGAGGTGAGTATGGAGCAGTGGAAGAAACGGGAGAATCCCGAGAAAACCCTGCGGCATTCGTCCGGCGCAATTCGCACGTGCGAAAATGGCGCGACGCCATCGCTCTGGCTGTGTGAAATCGACCCTGGAAGTGGAAGTGAATCGAACCCGGGCCGCCTTTGCGCGAGGCCGGTTCGCTGTCCGCCCGACTCGACCACCTTTCCCATGATTTACCGTCCAGCTCCCTTCTGCCTCTCACGCAGCGGCCACAATCAACGCGAACCAATCCCGTACCCGCAGCGCTGTTTTCGTTTTAAACAGTTATTTCGCGTTGTCCTGTCGAACGGAACGAACCTCCCCCCCCCCCCCCTTTTCCCAAACCACTCCCGGGCCGCTTTGATTTACAGCGTTGCCAGTTTTGTTTTCGCTTGCGTGCGGTATTTTTTTTTTTTTTTTTTTTTTTTTTTTGTTATCCAAGCGATTCCACCCCGTTCCACCAGTCGCCGGGGCAGATAAATCAGTATAACTTTGCCGCCCCTCCCCTGTTGAGTGACGCAGGCGTGTGGAATTTATGGTCGCGAGTTTATTTGCGATGCCGCGCGCCGCTCGTATTCATCATGCATAATGTGATGTTGACTCCGGTAAACACGGGCCGGCTGACGCAAATTGCCGCCCCGGGGGATGGTGGGGTTGGCGACCATAAACATGGCGCGGCGGGGAGGGGGGAAGGACGCTCCGTTTGTCAGAAACTGTTTCCGCGACACCACGGCTTCTGTCGTTCGCTGTGCAATTTTTTTTTTTTTTTTTAGAGGAAAAGAGTACTTTTGCATGCGTTTGTGTGAGCTCGTCACTTCTCCATCCCCGCCACCCGCCCCCCGTCATCAAGACATTTCTACATGTCTTAAAAATTCTTAAAACTGATACACTCATTAACAAAAACATTATGTGCCCATATTTACCCCATCACTAGGGACCTGCTAAATTCACGTTAATTTCTGACAGCACTCTAAAATTCACCGTTTTATACATATTATTGTAGGTGGTACTTATTCGCTTCTGCAGCAGTGAGGACATATTTTTCCTTTTCGACTTGGTTGGACGTGATTGGACCAGCCTCTCGTTAGTGGTTTCCTATTGGTCTAATGCCGTACTGGGCGTGTCCGAACAAACTGCAATCAAACGAGGAAGACAATACAAAATCACAAGTGTTTGGAGACTAGCCTGTCTTCAAATAATAACGCGAATTTCGCACGTCTTTCCCCAATGCTTAACTCATTCAGAAGCACCATACACACTTGTGTACATTATGCACGTGTAGTTAATTTTTAGTCTGTATTGCAAACTGCGAAGCTCAATGACCAATGATTTTACATTTAGGTTAATGATTTGCAAACCGTCTTACTGGTCTATGTCATGATTGGTTCATGTTAATGTATGGTCAAACATATAGCCTACAGCGTATTAGTGGCAGTGTCAATGGAACAAATGTGTCGACTAAATACAGTACAAATCATATTTTTTTTTGTTTGAAACACGTGAAACTGTAAATTAAAGTGCGTCTGAAAAGGTTAAGAGGAAAACTTATGAACTTTATGTTTCCGTATATTTACAATTTCCCACGCTATGTTGTAAATTCTGGAAAATAATTTTTTTGAAAATATTTTGAAGATTAAAATCAAAAAATAAAAGCAATAATTTAATATTAACATCTTCTTCGGTAATCATTTGAAAGAATTTCTCATACTTTAAATCTAAATATGAGATCACTGAAATTTAAGTCAGTGAACTGTCATCTGCTCACTGGCGAATCAGTGGAATACGCTGCGGTTTAATTGCGAGGTGTTTGTAATTCAGCAAAATTCAGTCGAAATCTCTGTTAAATCAGTGAATGCAAACAACTAAAATCATCAGTACAATTTTGCTGACTTTGGTGGAGTAATTTCAACATATCTGCATTCAAATTCGCCTATATGGATCAGATTTGACGGTTTCTATTTTAGAGTGCAATAAGCCCTACTTTTGTGGATTTTATAGCAAGGTATTGATACAGATTTCGCGAAAAGTAAACCAGATTAACTACATTCTTGCAACAAATGCCACTGATATAATTTGATTAATGGCATTGCTCATCGCTTTAATTACTGGTTCGTCACCAAACTAGGCAATGTGGTTGTGTATTATAACTTATTTTTAAGTTTTAAAGGCTGCGTGATATTTTTGAGTAAATAAAAGTGATAAATGTGCATGTCACTAGAATTCCGCAATTGTCACATAGTTGCATAATTTTTATGAAGCTTTACACAGATAAGATGCACTTTTCTGTAGATTCACCATAATTGTTCTTTCCATAAATTTAAATTTGCTGTGATGTTTAATGCAGTGTCTGGCCTGTAGCTCGGAGCGTCGGTTAGAGGTTGTTAGGTGGTATACACTGGTTTAGAAAGCACGGTTCGGGTCATTCATTCCATAGTTAATTTTGAAGAATCCTCTTTCCTTAAGTGCCTTTAATTCCAAGCTCAGTGTAACGAAAAAGGGTGGACTACATACATTGAAATAGCATGGTGTCATCATATAAAATTATTATCCCAAACTGCAGGATAGTCAGGTCACAGCACTGTGTTTTTTTTTTTTTTTTTTTCGTTGTCTGAATCTGTCCAGAAACAAATTTTAGGCACACTTATTTTCCGCATTAAGAGTTCGTGTCTTGGTACAATTGAAAACAATGTGGTTTCATTTCACTTTCATATTCGAATTATGGGATTTTTGACACGTTTCAAGCTTTGTGCACATATCACCACCCCTTCCCCATTCTGCAGACAGCAGTGTCAAAACACAATTTCATAATAGCCCCTGGCACGACTTGGTGACTATGGTCCCCACAAACTGTTGGGCTTGTCACACTGTCATTATTAAACTAAGAAATATATGAAAATATTGGACAATTGTTGTTTAAATGCAAACTTCTATAATTTCGTCGTCGGGGGTGATACCTATGTTATGAATTTGGCGGCTGTATTTTAAACAGTTCGGAAATTACAGCCAACTATACTTATAAGTGAGCTTAGGACATACTTTATGTGTGTGTGTATGTGGTGCAGCATGGGCTAGCATTAATGGGCAGGCTTCACTTTGTGTCGCACACGTGGAATAACAGAACATGAGACTTGTCCCCACCAGGATGCCAGGTTCTATCCCTCGGGTCTTTTATCAGTCCTCCCATCTCCCTACCAGGACGTTAGGTGAAAGGAGACAAGAAAGAATATGAGAAAACCAAAGTGGAATAATAGAGCATGAGACTCGTCCCTGCCAGGATGCCAGGTGAAAGGAGGCCAGAGGGAATATGAGAAAACCCCAAGGGATAGAGCAGGCGAGAGAGAACGGACGTGGGAGAGAGAGACTAGTAGGAATGAGAGAAGTTGCATGATAGGGCAATGAACTCAAACATTCTTCAGACAAGATGGATGGCTCTGTCATGGAATGACAGAGCGTGAATGTCGGGATAACTCCTCAGGTCCCTCAACCCCTCATCACCCAAATAAGTGTCATTAGCCACATTGTAGAGTCATCGACGGAAATTGTGTAAAAGTAAGCCGCATTGTGCAAAACATATTTCTTGCGGGAAATTTTGCTGGTTTGGAGGGAAATTCGGAAAATTTCGAGGGAAATTCTAGCAATTTTGGACGTTTTTGAGGGAAAAAAAACTACTGATATCATTCTATTTTCTACGTGTGTCTTTTATTTTGAAAACCGTTCAGATATATTTCAATGGCTAACCAGATGCAAACAGTAGTTTTCGTATCTCGTATTTCCTCTCGTCATTTTTCGTCTACCCGTAAAATCATTGCTTTAGTTTGTATATTGGATAAATTTTGATTCTGAAATGAATCTGCATTCCATAAATATTAGTTCCGTTCTCTAACAGTATTCCCGAACAAGCTATCCTCATTCAGAACAGACAATATACGCATCGCAAAAACTGGCTATTGTTTAAAAGTAGACAATTTCCCCTGCATCAAGTATATTTTTTAAGAAAGTGCGAAATTTATAAAGAATTTTTGTGTAATGTATGCATTCAGCCATGACATCATAATCAGATTTGTTCCCTGCAGTATTCTCGTAAATATAAAAAAAAAAAGTATTATCTTGGTTTTTTATGTATTTGTTAGGATGTTATCGAATTTAAAAAAAAAGAAGAATTTGCGTTTAGAATTGTCGTAAATTCGAATCGTTTAATATAAACGCTGCAGTGCAGATTAAAAGTAGTTTGTGAAATAACCTGTACTTTTCCTCAGTGTATCTTTTTTCTTTCCTCCTCTGACACGTAGTCGCCACTCTCGTTCTCTACAATCCCCTTCTGATCTGGTTATATATATATTTTTCCCCCTACAGTGACGCGGCTTAACTGGAGTCATGCGCAGGTAAACCACCCCCTCCCTTCCTCCTTCAACTTCCACTCTTTTTTCCACTAAGCCGCCTCACTCCAGTCTTCTCACGAGCTGCAGTCCCTCCAACTGTTGGACAAATATTTGCACCGCGCAGCATGCTTTAACACGACTGCTTGCAGAATTTCGTGCGTATAGGCTATTCACGGTAAAGTGAGCACTTTTTTAAGCCCTCTCATTTGGAATAATAGCCAATATATATTTTTTATTGCAGGTTTAGACGTTGACTTTCGAGTCCGGTGAAGTATATACACTGTGTTTAATAGATACATGGCAATATTTACTTTAAAAAGTTGTGGAATGATAAAAAATGGCTGAAAGGAAATAAGTAACTAGGGTTTCAAAAGTGCTCACTTTACCGGGAACAGCCTATAACTGTTTTAAACATCTGCTTTAACTTCATGCATGTTATGCCTACTCCATACCCGACACACACTCGTTTCGAAGTCGGTTACCGCCTGTATTGTTCGTCATGGACAGTTATTATGCGGTGACATTCGAAAATATTTAGTATTAACTAATGGTGCAGTGGAACTGGAGATATTTAGCAAAATGTGGCTCATAATCTAATTTGGAGAAATTAATTTGTTCGTAAAATTCGGATTACTTCCCGACGCCATGTGCTTAAGAATAGTTTTACATGCGATGGTAGGTTATTATTTTCAAGGAGTGGAAATTATTTCGGACATTCCTTGCGATGGATCGTATTCGATCACGTAATTAGCGTACCTTATTCCGTTCGGAAGGTCTCTTGGTACCCTGTTCAAAGATAAGAAACAATATAGGGCCTACACGTGTTCTCGACCACTTTCATTATTACTTATTTTTCCGGACTTAAACTCGAACCGTGGTTTATTTATGTATTGAAATACTGATGCATGTATAGGATATAAAAGAAACGTCAGTCCACTTGTTGAGGAACTTATTTTGTCACATTAGCTTATAAATTTTTCAAAATAACAAAAGTCTACGTAATTGGTCGTTGTAATCAATACTAATTCCAACATGCAAATCTATTTCACGGTGCGTAGATTCTCCGCAATACAGAAAAATCGCTTTATGATTAAATTTTACTGTTAATTGGTCTTGTTCCATGCGTAAACTTAGTCGCTAGGCGATGTTACACAATAGTTGCTGACATTTTGCGACCTACTTCTTAGAAAAGACAATTTTTGTTCACTGCTCAGACACGTAGTTTTTTTTTCATGGCTCTTTAACCTTCTTCCAAAAATATTGCCGGCCATCAAAAATCAAGTGTCTGTCGATAAGTGAATAAATAACTTCCTAGCCGAGTAGCAGGCTGGCGAATTTTTGCAAGGACTGTATTATAGAAAGGGGTGTCTACCTCGTGGTCGTATTATTTCCTTGGGCGCGGTTTTAGGGTGCGTTTCGCCATGACGATGGTGATCTCTTCTCCGGCGTCGTTGAGTTCAGGAACGCGCATACTGAGTGCGTATTCCGACGCATTCTGCGTAGAGGTGATACGTCTGTCCTTGTACAGGCTAATAAAAAAAAAAAAAAACTAGCTCCCTCAGACAGCAGCCCTTTTGTGTCCGGAAACCCGACTTCTATTATAATGCGACGTATTTATTCAATAAAGGAAGAAGTGGCACGGTTATTTGAAACATCTTGTTGCAGTATCACGATATAAAAACCATCATAACCCTAAGAGGCTTGATCTGGCGAGAGAGTTTTGAGGTGTAAGGAATTCCCGGACATGACCTGATTTACCAACATCCGCCTTTATACTTGATACGTCAGGACGTGCACTAGGAATGGCGCTTCAGCAAGAACAAGCAGGGATTTGTTCAACATCACCGTCGTTCTGACCTTCCTCAGACACGATTCTCATCGTGGACGTAAGACCTAATCAGGGACTCTTGTGAAGTCACCTTCACGTTAGACACGTCTTAAAGGCCTACTTTGAAAATATCGTCGACAGTGGTTGAACAGATAAGGCTGTGTACCGCTGCGAGCCTGGATGCAGTACTCTCTTGCTCAGGAAATAGTCAGTGCATGGGAAACGACTCAACTTTGTATAGTAGTGACGCAAAACACATTCGACGTTTGCAGCCAGATGTGTGATGTTATTTCCATACTGTATACGAATTAAAAACTTCCACTTCAGCTTAGAAAGTTTCCCGGAATTTTTTTTTTTTTTTTTTTTAGTCTGCAGCAACTTCCAATATGAATGAGCTAATCATAGCGACGGCAGGAAACGAGCAACTGTTGACAGGCCAAGGATCTTTTCAGATGAAGTCGGGCTTTCACGATGGCGAAGTGTGATGTCATTAAGATACCGAGATGCCATGCAAAGCTGAACCTACCAAAGACGTTATAAAAGTCCAGATAGAATGTGTGTCAGCAGAAGCGTAATCAAACAAACATGACAGCGGCTGGTACCAATATTGTTTCAATGTAAATAGAATAACGTGTATCGTCTACTTATCCAAGAAGATTATCCCGTATGGTCAGAACCACTTACTGTTAAAATAAACGTATATATGCCTAAAATATGCTCTGGAAATATTATAAACCCTAAGGACGTATTATTTGGACATGTAAATTATATGTTTTTTTTTTTTTTAAGAAATGGGTTTTGTTAGGAGTGGTGTAAGGGCCGGGGGGGGGGGGGGTTGATAATTCACAGAATTGTTATTCTTGAATGTACGCACAGATTCACGCTCAATCTCTCACCAGTACTTTGCACTATCTTTTAAAGCCAAATACAAATACTGAAGAGCCCCATTGGACTCGACTTCGCAAACTTGAAAGTACCTTTTAAGGAGTTCTACAAACAAAATAATTATGTCTGTATCAAGTCATTTAAGATAGGCAATTCTTCACTTGTTATGCACAGCTACAAACTGGATGTGTAGTAGGGCGAGTCTCAACTGGGGCACTGCTATATGCTACATCCTCATAATGATACTCTGTTTGATGAGCGTTGATGGGATTTTATAGATCGCAGACCTTGCCTTTATTTCCCACTGCCACTTCATTATTCGTTGTGGCCGAGGAATTGACTATTCCCTGCGATAAATGTATATGTGAAATTGCCCTAGTTCATCTCCGCTTACGTTCCTCTGTTCCTGATACAGCATTCATCGGTAGCAAAATTCAGGCGAACAGGCACCTGATAAATGCGCGGGGCTACCCTATTTAATATCTCGTGCACGGGCTCCAAACGAAAGTCAGTCTACTGAGACTGTAGTTCTGAGAACACGATTTTCTGTTCCACTCGGAGACTTCGGGTAAGCCCCATTGGCCCCTGCTCCGACTTGACCTAGCTTTTTGTGAGAGCTGAAGTTACAGTGGTTAGCCTGCTCGCCTCCCACCAAAATGAACCGGGTTCAATCCTCGGCCGGGTCACCGGATTTTCGCAAGTGGGAATCGTGCCGGACGATCCCGTTGGTCGGTGGGTTTTCTCGGGGATCTCCCGTCTCCCCCGTCCTTTAATTCCGGCGCAGTTCCACCCTCATCGGCTCTCAAGACCTCGGTGTTAAGAACCGTCCAAATTTCTTCACTCACTTGACTTGCAGGAGGTGGGAGTGGAGAAATTTGTGCTGCTAGTAACTTCGAGAACTTAAGAGCTGATGACGATGAAGTGAGATGAGTCTGTAGCAGCGGCGGAATGCAAGGGTGAGGAAAACGGGAGATCCCCGAAAAAAAACCCGCCAACCGGAACGATCCCCACATGCGAAAATCCGGGAGCGGATCCCGCTGGGAATCGAACCCGTGTCGCATAGGCGGGAGGCGAGCTGTAGGGTACATGTGTATAATTGGAGAGAATTCTGACACGACCTTAGTATTCTTCCTCCGGTTTCGAACCACGCCAAGAACCTGCAGCCCACGGAATATGAAGTGTGCCCCTCCGACAATCGATCGCTTCCACGGGCGAAGAAGTACGCCCAGAAGAGAGAGAGAGTGAGCAAAGTTTGTTGTCTCGCTAGTTGTAGGAAATGCGTGCATGCATTATTCAGAGCAGGCTGCCATGCTGTGTCTAATTTTAACAAACTTATCCACCACCCACTTTCAAACCCCCCTTGCCCCCCCTCCCAACGGCTCTTTAAACCCGCTCACTCCGCCCAGCCCCAAATATGAGGCGGATATTGGGAAAGTTTGGCTTCCGCAGATCTGTGCGCTCTCGCTTACAAGATATTGGACTAGTTTGTATTGTTTTAACCACCTTCCGCCAGAAGCGAAATCTTGTGGTGAACGACAGAACTGCCGTCGTAGGAGATGGCGGAACGAACTTTTAAGGTGCTGGTATTTTCTGTTTGTCATACCACGGTGTGTCTGTTTTGGGTAAGTAAAATATGTAAATGTTTACTGTAGAAATTCACTTCCTAATTTTTATGGAGTAGGACCAGTGAGTAGAACCAGGCATGTTTAGGCCAGTGGTGAACAAGTCAAACTTTGTCAAAATCACATTCCATAACATTTGTTTCCTTGCGTTAAAATACTTACTACTATACCGTTCATTAAGGGTTACAACCAGGATTCTAATTACGTACATTGATGTAGATTGCTACCTCTTCTGTGACTCGAATCATTCGATCCGGTGCAGTAGCCATGTGCGTATTATTTGACAAGCCACTTAGTCTCCTTCATCCAACCGTTTCCCAACATACTGTAAAGCTCGGCATTTTATTGCATTTTTTATTTACCAATAGAGTTTTCATAGCTTGTGTTATATCGCATATTGGCCTAACTTTCAGTATTTGCGTTTCTCTTTATTTCCTTGTAGCTCTCCCAGATATGATTATTTCTGTAAGAAAAAAATTATTTTTACCTTATGCTCATTTTTTGTACTTTCGCCCCATGCAGTAAGAGACCTTTGGTAAGGTTTGTGTTTACTTTAAATAAAATCTGAATCAGTGAGAATTTCACTGTTGAAATCAATTAATAGTACCTGACTTATTCAACAGTCACTTCATTCAATTTGGCTGCTGAATTAGTAAACAAAATACGAGATTTCCTCCACTTATTGATTCAGTGACATTTTCCACTTATTCATCAACCATTTCATTCGCTGATTTTCAGTGATTTGTATTTTGACTGATGGTTCAGTTCAACAATGTGTGTCAAATGATAGTTAAAACATGCTGTAACAACTCATAATAGAATAAAACCAATAAAGTTGTTTTTAAAGTGAGTTTTGTTTTTTGCAATACCAATTTAGGAGGCAACATGAAGTCTTTCGTCCCGTTTTTTACGTCTTTCAAATCGCTTTTAAGTAAACAGAGGTTGGTGTGACTGTATAAACTGCATTAAATGTGGTGGTGTGAGTGCTTTCATACGTAATATTTGTTTTAACAGCTTTAATGTTACTTTAGCAATTAAACTAAAAACGAAAATGAAGGACACAGTTTAAATCTGCAAATCTTCGGTAATATTTATAATACATGTATTTTATCCTTTGTTGTCACGGGGCCGCGGTGGCTCAGCGGTTAGACTGCTCGCTTCCCACCAAGGTGAGCCGGGCTCAATCCCCAGCTGGACCACTCCAGAATTTTCCTTAGTGGGAATCGTGTCTGACGATGCCGCTGGTCAGCGGGTCTCCTTTCAGGGATCTTCCATTTCCCCGCTCTTACATTCCAGCGCTGCTCCATTGTAACCTCATTTCACCCTCATCGGCTCTCAAGACCTCGTTGTTAAGAGCCTTTCAACTCTACTCAACTTCTGTTTTGGCAACGTTAGGTTGGTTTCTCTATTGGTAAGGTAACGTTCTATAAGTGGAACTATGTGGGCTCATGTCCAGAACACCGCGAATTGTTTTTACTTTTTAAAATAACGCTAAATTGCACAGTATAAACAGTGGGAATATCGTAAATATGTTCATTTCTCGTAATGATTTAGCTACATTTTATAAAAACAATAATAAATTCGCCGCACGCAGATGGCTCTGTCACTTATTCGATCAGTGAAATTATTTCACCGAAACAACCAATGATTTTCCGCTGATTCTAAGTAGAGCCATTTTCACTGATTTGAGTTATTGAATTTCACTGCGAATCAGTAGTTTTCCACTTATCTTACTGGAATTTAGAGCGTATATGAAAGTTATTGGTATATTTATTTAAACGTCGCTTTTAAAGACATTATTACTTTTAAGTATACAGACAGGGTATATTTCTGCTGAGTTTTTCTTTTCTGTTTAGTAATACTTCTTCCTTTCTTAAATGTCAGTATTCTCTTGTGTAGAACTCTGGAATTTAACGTAAATTGAATGCCCGTTTTCTTGAATTTGTTTACTCTTTTATAATTTTTGAATTAATGTAGTTACATGTAGAATAGAACCTACGCAACGCAACTGTTTCGCGTTCAGTTGTGAAGCGTAGGCTGTGGATTAGAATTCCGGCTGACATTCGGTGTTACGTTAGCCTGTAGCCAGTGCTGCTACGTACCTGTATTTTAGACGGGACTATGAATACAGCGGTGTATTTTGATAGATTCGTAGGTTACGTGATGGCACGAAGAAAACTTTTATTTCTAATTACATATTCACATAGGTCGTCCAGTTTTCGTAGAATAAGTCCACAGTCGTGTTAACTGGAAAGGAAGACCCGGGTATATCATGATTATTCAAATATTGTCATTAAATAGTACTAATACAGTATTTCATAACGTCTTGCCTGTGTGTTAGAACACTTTTGGGTTCTACAATGTAGAAAACATGCCAACCGCTCAGAGATCGTAATCACAGCTATGCTTTGGTACACAGAAACGTAATTCAGACAAACAGGCGTTCATTCTGAATGCGCGGTCTGGATAGTGGCTGATCCAGGGGGAAGGGGTATATCGGGATATAAACACACCCCTTCCCCTCGCGATATTAAAATAAAATATTCAAAAACAAAATTTGGGGAAAAAATTACAACTTATATATATTTTTTAATATGAGAAATGTGTGGTTCCCATGGAACATGAATTATGTTTATAGCATTAAGTGGTTCCATCTCTGTATACAGTATTATCCCATTGGTTATAAATAATTTCCCGAACTAACAATTTTTAATATTATAGATTTCATATTTTTTCCCAAAATATAAATTTGTAATCCCCCCTACACACACACACACGCGCGCACGCGCACACGCACACGCACACGCACACGCACACACACACACACACACACACACCTCCTGGCTACGCCCCTAACTTAAATAACCATTCGGTCCGCACGTAGGCCATTCACAGTTACTTCCAACTTTTCTGAAGCCCTGCTAAAGTTCTACTTCCACGATATTCCTCCGCCTCGTGCAAGCAAAACTTAACAAAAAGAGTCTAGGAAATTATACCAAAGTGACAACGCACCGCATTCGTGCGCACTCATTGTAATAATATTTTGCATAAGAACAATTAATTACTAGGCATTACCAACTCACCTATTTTACCACTGATTTTATTCATACTAAATATAAATAATAGTAAAATTTACAAAAATAAATATAAATAAAATTTCAATTTTACCAGTAATAAGGTACTTTTATGGTAAGACGAATATTAAACGCTTGTGATACACGGCATACATAGGAAATAATAAAGCACGTCATAAATGGGGTGATTTTTCAAAGGTTTAATTCAAAAAGTGTGAAGAAACCGCTAATAGACAATAGCAACTACACGCCTACATAATCATTGTAGACAAGCATCTCACGGGAAGTTGCGAAGTGCTGTTCATGCCCGCATTTTCTCGCTCGCTGCTCCGAGAATTTTCCGCCCGTACTTTTCTTCCAGCGGGCAGGACGACCGGGAGAGAAGAGAGTGTATGCCCACGACGTCGGAAGAGTTATGTCTGCAAGGAGCTGCGTGCAAGGTGAAGGAAGTGGGCGCATGGAAGGAAGGAAGGAAGGGGGGGAAAAAATTGGTTGGAAAAGAAGAGAAAGTTGCCGCCCACTCCGTATATTACATCTCCCGCGAGCTCATTCATCGGGTCCACACACAAGCAGGAACCCGCCCCCCTTCGTATATACCACCACCACGACCAACATCCCATCTAGGAAACTTTCTTCACCGGGTTCTTTTGAGGCAGAAACCGCACGCGTGTGGCAGGAATTTTCTTCTTCTTTTGTGTGTGTTTTTTTTTTCCTCCCCCGTTCTTCGCTGATTCCGCGAACAGTTTGTTTTCTTTTCTACCAGCCGCACTCCCATCTACGGACGCTTGGTGGTAATTGCCGCGACCTACATTTGCTTCGCGTTTCGTCATGGACGTGTCTAATGAAGTCTGTTTTCTCTTCCCTCTCTCCCGTGCCGTATCGCTCGCCCTCCTGTGTACCAGAAGAAGTTGCGGTCCCCCCCCCCCCCCCCTCCTGCTTGTTACCACGTTGGCGCCCTGCACTGCCTTGAAGGGGTGGAAAACGCGCTGCCAGACGCAACGCCGCCCTCACCCCTCCAGCAGCTTTTTTTTCCCCACCCTTTCTCTTCTTGACTCGTGTCATGGACACACGGCGAGGTATACAACTCACGGGTAGCCTCCACCCCCCCCCCCCCGCACCGGGCCAACTTCACTCCCCCACAGAAAAGGCTCCTTTGAGCAGCTCCACGGTAACAAACTTCTTCTCCGCCCCTTTCCCCTTACCCATCAATTCACCCTCGAAGTCCACCCACCTTCTCTTTTTTTTTTTTTTCATCCTCCTTTACTTACCCTCTACGCTGCCACCCTCCCCCCTCTTTTCATCCCTCTTTCACTCTTTCATATCTCCCTCTGCCCGCGCGCAGACTCAATTTATCGTAAAACTTCTTTTCGAAATTAGTTCGTATCAATTAGGGGGAGTTCTATTAATAACGTCCGGGCTGACGACTCTTCTTTACGACGCTGAAAGAATGACGTGGGAGATGGCTTCCTTTTGAAAAAAAAAAAATGAAAAAGAGAAGCTACTACTGCGTAAACTTCGTCAGTGCATTGGAAATACGTGGTCTTCGGTCCTTGGGACTTACGTTCGCGTACGAAGTCTTAAAAGCTCGTTATTTGAAATGCTCTCCGCTAAAGTTTTGCTAGTTAATTCCGTTTGAAAATCATGTATCACTTGAGCTTTATATTAATATTTATGTTGATTTGCCATGTTGGTTTTTAATTGAAACAACACATTTTTGAGTTGGGGTGAGCTTGTTATGGGTTAACTAGTAGAGCAGCAATTAGAATAAGAGAGAGTAATATAATGAATATATAATTAATAATTAGACATAGGTTTAAAATGATAGTGAAAGCTACACCGAGGGCGCTTGATCTATTATTGTATTAACTTGAGACATAAACCAAGAGAGAGCCACGCTTCGTACTTAGTTATATCCCAGTATGTTCCACTTTGTTTCGATGACGATGGTTTATGTAGAATAAAAGGTTTACGGGGGTCGTAATGGTGTATGGGGTATCTTGCTTTGTCGTCGTCATGAATAGAAAATACCCTGCTTTTTAAGGGTTTTTCGTTGGACTGTATTGTTTATGGGACTCGCGCAATCGTGTCCTGGTCCCCAGCTCGACGGAGAAGACTTTTTGCTGTTTCAACCAGCGGACTTGGCAGAATTTGGTGCCCGCTGGCCCGACTGCACTTCAGTGTGAGATGGCGCGTTAAGGCAGGCCGTCGAACTAAGGCATGCACACGCCGCCATAACAGTACGGAATACGTTATTGGTAAATGAAAAGAAGAAATAGCAAGGCCGGGAAATTAAATGACCAAGGTTATACAGAGTGATTGTCATTTAGAATGACAAACTTCGGGAGGTGATTCTTCATGAAAAAGTAAAAAAGAAAACATATGTGACACTTTATACCTAAACCAAATATTAAGGGAGGTATGAGCCCATAAAAAATACGATATTTTAAGCCGCATTTGTGCAAAATATCGGCTCTTACGTTGTAGGTCCGGATAACATACAATAATTTCCCGGGAGTTAATTTTACTTCGTTACCGATATTTTGCACAAATACGGTTTAAAACCTAGTGTTTTAAGTGCTCATACATCCCTTAATATTCGGTTCAGGTATGAAGTGTCTCATATGTTTTCCTTTTACTTTTCATGAAGAATCACCTCCCGAAGTTTGTCGGTCTAATTTAGAATCATCCTGTATATACATATACAGGATGGAACTGGACTCTACCGACAAACTTCGGTAGGTGATTCCTCATCAAAATATAGGTTGAAAACATATGTGCGACCTATGACCTAAGTATATTCCGAAAGGGTGCAACCACCCTTAAACGTGTAGATGAAGTAGACGTTTATTGCTAGTAACACATCCAGAATGAGTTAGATCTCTGAGTTTCTAGATAATGCATTAATAAATGATGAAGTGTAAACCATAAAAACTTGGGTACGGTTACTAACCCCCTCCCATAAAAATGATGGGTTGGAATCCCATGTGCGCATTTGAAAATTTACTTTTCTTTCTTTTTTTTTTTTTCATCCTGCGGCTTAGTAATCTACCGTTCACGGTGAATGAAAAAGCCTTCTATTTTTGCGCTAAAAACGGTCGTTTTTTTTAAAGAAATTAATGCATTATGATCTAACACTGCAAATTTTGTAATTGCATTCTGGATGTGTTACTAGCAATCAACGTGTACTTCAGTTACACTTTCAAGGGTGGTTCCACTCCTACGGAATAAACCTAGGCTATAGGTCGCACATGTGTTTTCAACCTATATTTTGATGAGGAATCGCCTGCCAAAGTTTGTCGGTATAGTTCCGTTCCATTCTGTATAGACCCTTTTCTTTGTTGTACAGCAACATATATGTACTGCGAACTAAACATGTTTAGTAAAATAATTTTATTTGGTATAAAAAAACTAATATTGACATAAAACAAAAATGTGTCAAGAAAAAATGTAATAACGGCAAACCTAAGTTTCTTCAACTTTCCTTTTGATATATATTTAATATTATATATTACGATATATCCATTGATTACTACAGCGAGCGAAAGGTTTGTTCCACCAGCAAAATGCTTGTTTATATAGACCTAAACATATATTTAGTTGTTCAACAAAATATTTTGTTGAACAAACAAAATTTGAAAAGCAACAAAATTAATTTTGTTCACGTAACTAAATACACGCTTGAATGAACGAAACTTCTAAGTTGGGAAGGGGAATAGACTGCCAATAAAATATTTAGTTAAATCAACCGTAGGTATATATTTGTTTGGCCACTCATTTGAGTGCCTTTGTTCGAAAATACAGAAAATATTCAACTCCAGAGATTGTTTGTAATTTTTGTGACAAGTGTTTGTCAGTGCATTTATTGATGCTTAATAATGGTATAAAGATAGTAATAAAACAAGTTTAAGAAGAAACTAGAAAGTAAAGCTGTATGACATAAAATACTTGTATACGTGCGAATTTGAATTATATGTAATTAAAATCGTTCTATTTCATCAGCAGTTGCTTTTACTGCGGTTGGGTAGGGCGTAGCGTTCGGGCGCAGACGATCTAATTTTGAACATAGACTAAAGATAAGGTAGACCGCTTATTCGTCGTCTGCGCATGTACCTAGCATTGACCTACTCCAAAGAAACACAACTGTCAAAGTCACATGGTCAACAGTGATGAAAGTGATTGTATTATATTAAAGCTTAAATGACAAGCATTATTATATGAGTAAAATACTTTTACCAATTTGAATTCAATCAAACTGCATTAGAAATTGGTTAATGGAAGTATACATATATCTCAAAGCAAATGTTTACAAATAAGTATTCTAACCTAAAATCTAAACCATGCCGTTTTCGCTAGACGTGTTGGCAGAAAAGCAGTTCAGTGTTGGGACAAGGAGACTGGTTGTGCGCAGCCAGCAAGATCGGTCTACCTCATGTTTTTGTATATGGGTTTAAATATCAGTTAGGCGTTCAATTGTTTTATATTAACCGAAACTGTTTAATTTACGTAAACTATTTTATTGCCCCCTGTGCAAGCAATCAATTTGCTTGCGCTATACAAACTTTATTTGATTCAACGAAACCTATTTCTCAGTGTGTGATTGGCCAGTTTGCCGCCCTAAATCATGCCGCTTACACTTGTGGACCCTTGCAATTCACCAGAAATTCGTAATTTTCTGCTGAACAATCGCGATCTGCATAAAATCCAATGTTAATCTGTATTGGTTTAATGTCAATATGCTCCCGTAGTGCTCTTGTCCCTCATTGCCAACCAGCGCCGTCCCTAGCGAAAGCGAGGCCAAGTGCAAGAACTTATGCGAGGCCCTTCCCTTCTCGTGGCCACAGTGGTGTAGTCCAGTGGTTAGACTACTCGCCTCCCACCTAAGCGAACCGGGTTCGATTTCTGGCGGGCTCGCCCCAGGATTTTTGCATGTGGAAATCACCGGACGATACCGCTGGCCAGTGGGCTTCCTCGGCGGTCTCCCGTTTCCCCCGCCCTTGCATTCCGGTGTTGCTCCATACATACCTCGCTTCACTCTCATCGGCTCTCGAGACCTCGATGTTAAGGGCCACCCAAATCTCTTGATTCACCGATTCCTTCTAAACTAGTTAATCCCTCCTTCTCAAAACACAATCACTTTTCGAACAATATACTCTGATGTTGAGCGCCCGCACATAGCGCCTTACATTTTATTGATAAAACGTTTTACATTTTATAAATAAACATGTTTAAATATATCACAACTACACGAATGCTAAATATTTGAACCTTTATTAAATAAAAATATTCTACGACCGCACCTGTTGCACTTCCCCTAAGGACGTCTGTGTCGCCAACACATGTCGCCTACTATGACACGAACTTTCGGTTTCAGTCTAGTTCACCCAGCTTCAGTCAACTGGCCAATAATTTGTAGCCTCACTCACAAGTACGCTGCAGATTAAAGTAATGCCTTTTGGCTTCCAGTAGTGAAAAATAGCAGAGGTTAGCACCTGATAAGTGGTGGACAAGTCCTGACAGCAGGAAATGTAGTCGGCTGGAAATTTAATATAGAGTAGAGATACGAGTAGCAGGATAATTCGATAATCGAAATTATGATGTATTGCAGTCTACGTAATTTCTTGTCGTTTTAAATAAATGTAGATTTTTGAAGTATGACTCTCCATGACACATTTGTGCTTTTATTAGTAGTTAATGCATACGACAAAAAATGTACGGTAGTTTGGTTCTCTTCGTTAGGCCTACAGATAATTTGTATCCTGCGCTCCTTAAGAAAAATAAATTGTAGTGCGACAGCGCCCTCCTTCTTGTAGATGTTTTGAAAAGTTATTTTATTCATGTGAATGAATTATAACTCATAGAGAAGAATAAATCCACTGTAACTGCGACGTGCGACAAGTGTGCGTTTAAAATATTAACTTTTTTTTTTTAGACCTATCCACACATTCCCTCGCCGGAGTAGGAATTCTGTGTCCAAAACAATCACAAAAATATGCCCAAGATACTGACTCACGCTTTATTGCGAATCAAGCCGTTAACACGAAAAGAGATTTTAAAATTCTGCACGCTGCTGGTCGATTATGCCGTCCATTTCAGATACCAATTACGAGCGGGCTGTTGATTTTTTATCGCAATGAAAGCGAAATGGGTAACTGGTTTCGTACCAAGTCGCTAAACGGATAATGTTCATCCACTGATTAAATTATAATGCCTTTCATTAAAATTAAAGTTACTTGATTTACTACAGTGTATAGTTCAATTAAAAATATAACCGATGCTAGGAAAGGAATAGACGAAATTCAATTGAAAAGTTGTAATGGACAAATTGAAACATTCGATTTCAAATGGACAGCTTAATATTACGAAATGCATCAGTTTACTTGGGATGCTGGCTGGAATAAAGAAGTGGGATATTTTTCCTTGGAGGTTGCTCGATGACATGTCTGTTATTTATACACTATTTTGGGATATTTTTATTTAATTGGATTTTTAGTCGGAGGAAGTACGAATTCGAATGTTGGCTATTATAAAACTATGAGAAAACTTTTACAAAGAAAGTCTTTAAAATAAATATAAAAAAAACGTTACATTGACCAAATATTTTAAATCAATTAAATAAAACATGCGAACTGCATTGAAATTCGATAACATGTCAAATATTGAGCGAAAATCAATGTGTCCGTAATTTTACGGAGAATTAACGGACACTTCTGGATAAATTTTTACCAGTACTTTTCCGTAAAATGAAGGAAATTTTTTTTTCACAGTGTACTTCGCAGGGGCCGCGGTGGCATCGTAGGTAGACTACTTATCTCCCACTACAGCCAACAGGGTTTGACTCCCAGCAAGGTCTACCGAGAATTTTCGCATTTGGGGAAAATAACAGTAGTTGCCATTGGTCCCGTTGTTTACTCCGGATGTTTCTGTTCCCCCATAACCGCATTCCTGCGCTGCTGCAACTTCATTTCTCTTCATCTCTCTCAACTTCAAGATTTAACTATACCAGAATCTCGTTGAATGGTAGTCACGTATACTTGTTAAATTTTGTCTCTCTTTGGATTAATATTAATTTGGAAAGCACGTGCGTACATTCATACCTACGTGTATATTTTGTCCCTGCAGTTTCCTTGGGAAAGGTCGTTGAGTTATTGTGTAGAGTAGTAGTAATATAGGCCCCACAGACGTGAACCTAATAATTTGAAAAGGACTATGGGTGATACATGCAGGTCAAACACATAAATTGTGTTCCCAGGTACTTTTGCAGGTACATTTGTATAACTGCGAGGAGAACCAGGAATACATAGTCTTTCAAAACTTTGTTTGCAGTTTTACGGGCAGTCATTTGATACATTTAATAGTTGCAGGGAATTTCTTTGTAGTCATTTCTGAATCCGCCAAATTGTAGTTTTTATAGCGGCGAAGTTTTTTTCTAAAAGAATGCTTATACATAAATAATTTCAATAGAAGTATTCCCAACAGTGTTTTGTGGGGTTGGATAGTACAAAGGATTTCCGAAATTTCTTTAGATTATCAACAACCTACACGAAAAATCAGGTTTCGCCAAAACATGGTATTTCAAACGGTTGTGACACTGCAATTCCAATTATTTTACAATTAACTAAGATTTAAAGAGTGAATATTCTTGCAAATCTGTCGTTTTGAAGAGAATTGTGATCTATTTATCGGTGTAGGTTCCCGACAATTTTGTCAAAATGTGTGTGTGCTTGAGTCTGTATAATCTGCTGTCGCATTTTACGATTTTGAACCATTCCATATAATTTGATTTTCGGCGCGTCCTTAAAAAAAAATCCCGGAAAACTTTTTGAAAGTTTTTAATGTGTTGGAGAATCCAACGTATTCCGAGAGTGTTAACTCGCTTGGCCATCTGGTCGAGACAGATTCCAGCATCCAAACATTCCGCCTATCTTTCATTCCACTCAAATTCATATATAGTCCATTCACGGTACTTCAAAATTTTCTGAAGCCCTGCTAAAGTTCTACTTCCAGGATATTCCTACGCCTCGTGCAAGCTAAGCTTAACAAAGTCTGGAAAATTACACCAGAGGACAACGCGCCAATTTCCTACGCACTCGGTTGTAATATTATTTTGCATGAGAACTATTTATTACTAGGGCCACCAATACAGATCTTTCTCGCTGTTTTTATTCGTGTTTGTTATAAAATCATTATTAATTATGTATAAATAAAATATAGGTAAAATTTCAATTTAACGAAAAATATGATACATCTGTGTTTACACACATGGGGTGTTTTTTCAAAGGTTTGTGTTAAAACGTCCGAAGAAAACGCGAATAGACTGTATGCAGCACATTTTATTCGAGGATCTCGCAGCACCCTTGTGCCGACCCTATAAATCAGAGTGGAGTTATTAGCTGGCTGCTTTTAAAAAAAGCGTTTGCGAACATGTCGCGCTCGCATTGTCTACGCTACCGGCGGTCCAATCAGGACTTGATTAAGCCCGGGCGAGCCAGGTGGAAGAGGGCCGTAATTGAAGCCAGTGACGAGCGGGAGCAACAGGCATTGGTCAGCTGGCCGAAGCGTCCAGCTATTGTCCGCTGGCCGATTGGAGCAACCGGCCATTCAGCGCGCAGAATATCCTCGCGAGCACTTCGACGTTCAGTAAATTACGGAACACAGCCGTTCATGTTTCGGTTTTGTGCAGCGCCGCCACGGTAGAAAAAGTAATAACTGAAGCAATAATTGCGTTGAACGGAACAAACAGTCGCTGGTTCCGCTGGACGGTACGCTTATTTGTCACGCGCTTGGCTCTATCTGGCGCCATCGGCGCCTCCACCAGTGTTATGAAACAACATTGTTCGTCATTACATACGTGAAAGGGGGTAAAGGAGTAGTTGAATATTGAGTCATCATTAGTTAGAGCGCAACAGTAAATGATGGGGTTTATTAAACATAATGATCTTAAAATAACTAATTAGGTTATCATTAATCGAGGGAGCTTAAATGGAGTATCATAATGCTAATTACATCTCTTTGGATTTATTTGCCACACGCCAGTACTATTGAAATCTAATTGGAAAGTCCTCACCTTATTCATGATGCCGGAGGCAGTTTCTGGTAGGCGGTTTACGACGGCCGTACATACCCATCTCCGTGCTCTTCTCGTTGCGATGGCCCGACGACAAAAGACGCATCGCCCAGTGTTACGCTGGCCTATATCGGGCGCGTTGTTTAACATATTCGGCTCCGATTGCTGGCCTGGTAGAGAGGGCTTCTACAACTACCGTCACGATGTGATTACTGCGATTAAGCTCGTGCCCTTATTCGATGTTTGAAGGCGTGATCAGGCAGGCCGTCCACTTATGACCTCATCACTTGATAACATTTCGGAAGCCAGCCATATGCAGAAATATTGCTTAGGGCATGTCAAATTTTCTGTTATATTCCGATCCTGTCAAATCGACTTACGCAATCTAGCTTCATATATCATGGGAAGTTACGAAACCAACTTTAGTGAGTAAAGGGTAAAAGGAAACGATAGTTGTTTAAATTAACGATATACGTTCGTCGGCGATGAATCGTTTGTGTATTATTTTCCAGTGTAGCGGAAATAGCTAAAACATGCTGCTGATTTTCAAATTCTCGCAATTGATGAGCTAGAATAAAAAAGTAATAAACACTACTGGTAGAGTATTTTCTTTTAATAAAATCAAAACTGTGTTAGTGCAGGGTACATAAGAACGTAGAAAAAGTCTGTAAGTCACGGTTTAAAACCAAATGTAATAATAGCAGTGCGTCTCCAATCTCCAGAAAATGATACGTAAGCTTTACCTTAGTATTTCAGTTAAAATTTAACAGTAAATTAACTTTAAAGTATTTACGTGTGTGGTTTAAAATTTTCTGTCAGTTGCAAGATGCTTCTCTCACATAACTAGCCACTTCTATACCACTTCTTTATACCTTGGCTTTAGCTCAACAATTTAAAATGATTGGTGGAGACAATCAAAATTGCACCGAAGGGATGTTTATGAACTTAATACAATGTATTAGAAACAGCGTAGAACTGTAAACCTTTATGTTAACTGCACTTAATATATTACGTTCATTTACTGCAGAAATCTCATGAAAAACTGCCGAAATTTCGTGAAAGTAGAAAATATGCCACAAAACTTGGTTTAAAAGGTGTGTACCACATACCAGCAATTAAATACGCTGGGTCTAGACACAAGGTCCAGATGTCAGTACCAGCAGTGCGTACCATCTCTGCCGTGTTGAGAAGCCGTATATTAGAAAGAAAAACGTGATTACGGCAGCAAAAACATAATCGTCGCCTCTTCTAATGCGCGAAGCCCGCTCCGTTGTTTGACATGACATAGAGTACTAATTAACAGAATTTTTTAAGTTTGTACGGGCATATCGATATTTTCCCATGTGGAACACAAATTATTAAATAAGGAGGTAACCTTCTATTTCGGTTACAGATGTGAAACTCGCTAGAGGAAAATAAGTTAGATTCCAAAATAACTGTTGAGAGATGCTCTGTGCCTTGATTTTCGAAAATTGAACCAGTAAATTAAGTTCGCAGTGATACCTCCCCCTTAAGCCTCTCAGACCCCCCCTCCCCCTCCCGGCCGTATTAGCTATTGGGGATTTTTTTTTGGCAGCTAGTTTAAATAGGGACCTCTATGTTATAGTTGTCAGATTTCTCGTCGCCCATCAAGGGGAGCCGGGATCAATTCCCAGCGGGTTCCCACATGTGGGAAACGAGGTAAAAGCTGTTCACACCATAGTGAGCACTTTCGAATTGAACCTTCGGAAAATAAAACACTGTTCATAATCGCACGCGTATGTTACAGTTCACGTTGGGCGTGTAGTTTCCCAGTTAAGTTAGCTGTGAATTAGTTTAAATAGTTCAAAGACATGGAGTTCATGTACTGAAATCGTAATATGTAAGTTCATGTGCTACGAAAGTTAGTGTTTCTTAATTTTTTATGCACATAAGAGCAAACACGTGTTTACGTGTTATCAAAGGCTGTTCACGATAAAGTGAGCACTTTTGAAATCAACCAAAAAAAAAAAAATCACTGCTCCTACCTGTATTTATTTTAACGGGCTCATTGAGTGACATGCGTCCAGTAAAGTTTGTTATGATGGAGGGTAGATAGTTCCATATTTTAACTTAGAATAAATAGTGTTAGGTGGCCATTGTGATAACTTAAATTATTTCTTTCGCTTTCAGTTTTTTTTTTTTTTTTTAATACGTCAGAGTGTGATGACCAGATTTGTAACGTATATACTTTTATGGTGATTCCGCAGTTTCACATGACCGACGCATGAATAAACTGATGAGGTCCATGATAATGTTAATTTTACATAAGGTGGAGGAATACACAACGTGTATAGAAGTAGATCTAAAGTAGGGCTTTCATAAGTGCTCATTTTACCGTGAACAGTCTATAAGACATTTACTTTGCTAAATATTCCACAATTTCACTTGCGTGACGCATGAATAAAGTTATATGGCCAGTGGCAATGTTGATATTATGTACAACGGAAGGATACGAAATCAAAAGAAAAGTAGTCCCTAACAGGGCTTCCAAAAGTGCTTGGTTAACAGTGAACAGTCTATACTGACAGTGGGTCCGCAGTGGTGCAGACTACTTGCTTTCCACCTAGGCGAACCGGGTTCGATCCCCGGCAGGTTCGTTCCGGATTTTCGCAAGTGGGGACCGTACCGGACGTTGCCAATGGTCGGCGGGTTTTCTCGGGGATCTCCTGTTTCCCCCGCCCTTTCATTCTGGTGCTTCTCCACCTTCGCCTCGCCTCATCCTCGTCGGCTCTAAGACCCCGATGTTAAGAGCCTCCCAAATCTCTCAACTTTTAAGAGCCCGCTCACCCTTGATATTGAAATTTTTATTTATTCCTTTCTGATTAAACTTTAGGAGGATTCAATGAAAAATACGAGAATAGAAACTTAGCCTTGGCCATAATTGAGGACATAATATATGAACTATTTACACATATTTATGTAACCATTAACGTCAGACAAAATTATGTAGGCTATGTTGATTCGTTCTCGCTTTCTAATGATAACAAGGGAACAGTTATTAACAATCGGGTGTTGGCTATTCACGGTAAAGTGAGCACTTTTGAAAGCCCTCTCATTTGTAATAATAGTCAATAATTATGTTTTTTTTATTATTAGACATTAGTTTCAGAGTGCGGTGGAATATACACACTGTGTTTATTACTTACATGGCAATATTTATTTAAAAAATTGGTTAATGTAGAAGAAATGGCAGACAGGAAATAGAACCTAGGGGCTCAAAAGTGCTCACTTTACCGTGAACAGCCTGCGCAGGAACGTGAAAATGTTATGCTTGTATAATGAAACATTTTCAGTAGTGTCGTGGCACTCAAACGAATACTTTCTGTATGAGGGGTGATGCCGCCTCTCAAGACCTTTGTTTGTTGGCAGCACACGGTAATTGAGTTGGGGTGTGTGTGTGTGTGTTGGTGTGCGGCAGGTACGGGCGGCGCAACTGCCACCTTCGACCTGTTCGACTCGGAGAGCGGGCAGGACCTGACGCTGTCGCCGCAGACCTTCACCAGCTCCACCGAGGCGTTCATCAACGACAATTCCGACAGCCTCGGCGTGCCCGGCGACACAGACACCGGTCAGTACACTGGGGGAAAAAATAAATAAATTGTAATTTTTACTCAGAAATTGTTTGTAATTTTACAAATGCTTGTTACAGTATCAAAATTTCACTTGTCAAACTACTCGTTAAAGGCTGTTCACGATAAAGTGAGCACTTTATAAATGAACCTCGGAAGAAAAAAAAGTCCCTGCCCCTGCATGCATATATTTTAATGGACTCACTGAGTGATATTCGCCCAGTAAAGTTGGTAACGATGGAGGGAAAGTAGTCCCATATATTAACGTCGAATAAAAAGTGTTAGGTAACCATTTATGATAGCTTAAAATTATTTCTTTCGCTTTCTGGTGGTTTTTTTAATGCATCGAAGTGTAAAGATGAGCAGATATGTAAAGTGTTTATTGTCTTAATAATTTCACAGTTTCATTTCACCGACGCATTAATAAAGTGATGAGACCCATGGCAATGTTAATTTTACGTAAGCTGGAAGAATATACAACGTGTTTACAAATAGATCGTAAGCAGGGCTTTCAAAAGTGCTCATTTTACCGTGAACAGCCTGCACACATACAGTTGTCTTTTGAATTGCTATCTACGTTAAACAAAATTTTAGATTATGCCGTCAGCCCACTCGATCGTTGTCCGTCTATTATTTATAGAAACTCGTTTCGGTCAAGTATATTTTCTTAGTATACGGTAAACTAAAGACAATGCAGGCTCATTTTATTCTGCACAGGTCGCCAACTTTACCACACTGAATCCCAGTACAAATGTAAAAAATCACGAATCAGTCAGTGATGTTCACATTCAAAGTTGGATTTCCCAGCACAACCGTGCTTTTGTAAATGAACACTACTAAGTTTGCATAACACGAATAGGCTGTTCATCCTAAACACTAAAATGTGGCCAGGAAGTAGTACGGAAACTGCAAAACTCAAATTTATTCAGATAATGTGCTGATCACGAACGCAATCAACGTGATTTTGATGGTTTTGACATTTATTAAATGCTACGAGAGGGTGAGTAGCCTAAAATGAAAAACCTTATATGTGAAACCCCGTTAAAGAAGTTCTCACTTAAGAAGTTTTCCTGCTTAATAAGTTGAATAATTTGGCACCTTGTCTATATACATATGTGTAATTAGAGCCTTTTAAGAAGTTTTCCTGGTTAACAAGCATTATTTTTGCAGTCCCTTAAATACATCTTAACAGAGTTTTACTATTGTTTCTCGTGAAATTTACTGGACCCAAAGAATGTAAAATGACATTACTTTCCAAACAGACATCCTGTCGTGCAATGCAAGTGTTATTTTGAGTACTTGCGTAGTGCAGCAGTACCTTGAGCAATTAAAGTCTTGTGGCTTTGCGTGTAGCCATTTACACGCCGCCAGCTGTACATTTTTCTTCGGATTTGAAACATGCGTCAGTATACCCCACTTTCATTGTGTGATGAAATTTGATGGTTTTAATTCCTTCTCTATTAAAAAAAGAGACAAGAACGGGGCTCTGATCCTCTTGTATGTTGACAGTGAAGCTGCCATATTGACACTACTGATACTTCCTCGAGTGTCGTTCTGTCAACTGTCGGTCATGCGTCAGACTACGCCCCTTTCTCGTACCACTTCATAGGACATTCCAAAAGTATTCCAAATTTTTATCACAATTTTAAGGTTTTCGTTCGACTCGTCTTCGTTACTATTAGGATGATGCACCTCCCTTAGTTTTCATTTAAGTGTTAAACCTTCGAAGTATTTTCTCCACTAAGTTCGTATACGGCTGGCGGAATTTGTTTCCATTCTCCCGGTAGCATGGTGTGGAGTTGACGTTTGTCTGTTATTCGAGTGGGTATGGTACGCGAACGACGCTCAACCCTTCTCGGCTCTAGTAGAAATAGTTTTCTTCTTCATAAATTACATGCAATCCTGCAATTATTTTCTGTCGAAGGGATTTTACGGTGTCTATGTCGGCTTTTCCTCCTACCTTTGTAGTTCAGATTAAGTTAGTGTGGGAGGTAAACATGGCCCCAATCGCGGCCATATTTGTCCAAAACCCAGTAAAGCCGCGAGATTTGCTCTTGTAGTTATAAACTTCCCTGCATGCCTAGGCGTAAGGAGCTCAGCCCTGAGACGCACTTAGGTCCTATCCCTACCCTGAACCTCTGACTCTTCTCTTAGCGTTAAGGTAAGTAAGGAAAAAAACAATCGACGCTCCAGCTCATCACAAATATGTTATGATGGATTTAAGTTGGGGATTTGAGCGAGCAGACCAGTTTAGCAATCCTGCCTGTTTGTCTTCACGCGACGATGCATTTAACCTTACTTTATGTACAGAACACTAACTTACTGTGCTGCTACGAGAAAGGATCTATTCCAAACCATTGCAACAGTGTGGGTAAAAAGTTATTGTACAAAACGTCTTGGCACACGCCAGAGAATATCTTCCAGCGGTTCAAACTGATGGTCTATGGCCAAACAAAGAGAAACAGCTCAAATTCGTTACATTATCGCCGCCAAATTACACTGCAGACGCAGTACACTTGGGTGAATACAGTTGGCAAGGCATACGCCTGTTTGAGCACACGCCAATCCCATTGCCAGACTACGTGTTGTGATTCACCACTCGACAGTTCAGTGACAGTTTTGTTTGTACTACCAGCCATTACGCCCATAGCAGTGTTAATTTCAAGATTCTCAGTGAGCCGAAAGAAAACACGTGAGTACTATTCTCTAAGTGTCCACTTAACCTGAACCAATTAGGCGTGCACCGCAGTCCATGAACTTGCTTCAGTCTAAGTTGAAGTTATTGTAATGTGACTTGAAGCTTCCCCAAATTAATGTCGCTAAGTTTACCGCGGGTGTGAAATATGGATTTGTGCCTTGATTGGGACTTCCTACGGTGACTCTGAATGCAGTTGTTGCCGCATATTTGTGCGCTGTAAAACTAAATGAATGTATAGTCTGTTCGCGGTTTCTTCGCCCTTTTTGAATCAAACCTTTGGAAAATCTTCCCATGTATGACGTGTTTAGTTATTCCCACCATACGCCATTTATCACAAGCGTTTTATACTTGTGTCCACAAAAGTATTTTTTTTCTGTTAAATAGAAATGTTATTCATATTTTATCTATAAATTATAACACTTCATTTATAAATCATTTCAATAGAAATTGTGAGAAAATAGATATGTTGGTAGCGCCTAGTGATAAATAGTTCTTACACAAAATACTGTTACACTTAGTGCGCACAAATGTGGCGCGTTGTCCCCCTGGCGTAATTTTCCAGACTTAGTTACGCTTAGTTTGCACGTGGTGGAGGAATATCCTGGAAGTAGAACTTTAGCAGAGCTTCAGAAATGGCTGAAGAAACCGTAAATGGATTATAACAAAAAACGCCTTATGTGTTTATTCTACATACGTACGTGCATTACTTACATTAAATACATTTTTGTTGAAGTTACACAAGCGCGGCAGGAGCTTATAAACTGAAAGACATTTTACTAAAATAATTTTTTTTTAGTAGCTTACGAATCCGGGAATGCCATGTTACTTTTTATAATTCTGATTGAATTCCGAGCGAATACTGCCACGCTCCTGGCACTAGAGGGTTCGGCAGCAAGAGCGTCTGATAGAACATCGGAAGAGAAAGAGGGTGGAAATAGAGGTGTGCAAGAGGGGGAGATGGTGAGAGAGAGTGAATCGCTAGGTTTTGCGGCGCTATGGCGGAGAGGGAACGTCGTTAGGCCCCCGAAGCACTGCGCGAATTTCAAGAAAGCTTTCAGATTGGTTTATTGAATTGCTCTAATAAAGTGCGGGGGGAGGTGAGGGGTAGGGGCGATGGAACAGTGGCGCAGATGCGGTTATATTTTATTAGAGGAGCGCGGGCCTAGGTGGTCAGGGGAACGTGTCTAGAAAGAGATATCGGGAACGTTGCAGTGTGAGCAGGAGTAGTGGAAAAGGGGGGGGGGGGGGGGTTACGAAACGTGCTGGACTTTCTTTTTTTTTTTTTTTTCTGAAGAGGGTTGACATAGAGTGCTGGACTCGTAGTATTGCAAGAGGCGTCTGTGAAGAGCGCTATGCGTAAAGCTATTGTAGCGATGGGTTTGGGAGGGTGGTTGAAGGAGGATGGAATTAAGGGACACCCTCCAGGGACGTTTTCTCAGCAGATTTCTCGGCGTGAGTTGAGAAGGGGGGGCGGGGGTGGTTAGTGTGAACAGCTGAGGTCGCAAGGTATGAAGTTCATTTGGAGCTGTGGAATGTTCTACAGCAAGATATGACTGTTACGACTAACGAAGGCTCTCGTGATTCGTGATAATTACCTCGTGTGATCATAATTTATTTGATAATCTGTAAACATACTGACCAGCTACCTCACAGTTATTTTTAGAGTCGTTGATTTTAATATAATTTTTTGTTACTGGAATGGGCCGGCGCAACTCCTTGTTAATTTTAGCTCTCTCTATTACATAGGAAAAATGATACTTTCAAGCAGCAAGAAGCTGTATTTAAAATCTTTCACATTCATGCGTCCTTTTATATTTAATCTAAAGTCGGTAATTTATTGAAGCTAGACTTCCCACGTCACTTCAAACCATTAATTAACATGCATATATTCATCCAATACTAGATGAATTTTGTCTTTCTTGATTTGTAAAAAAAAAAAAAAAACATAGCATTAAAAAAATAGTTCTACACTTAACTCGTTTAAAGAAAAATACAGACGTGAATTTCGTCCCAGGACTGAAACAATTATTTGTATTTAAATATACTTATTTTCCCCAGGAATGTTTGCAATCGTTATACTTTCGATACTACCAGAAATAATTGTTCGCATGTCTGAACTTTGTCATGCCACCAGCAATTTAACATAAGCCAGTTGACATGCAGGCGTACAAACTGTCATTAAAAAACAACTACGCTGTCGCTTTACCAAATTAAATGTATAATAGTGGCGGGAACATTACTTCCATATAATTACTGGTACCAGCGATAGGTTTTGAAATGGCTGCAAATATTCGTACAATTATACATTATTAAGACTTCTAATTTTCTAGTTTAAATAAATTCCGTGGTAGTTGCATTAAGTCTTCAGCTGCACTCCAAATATTTGTACTACTGTTAGGCATCACTTTAAACCGTGAAACTTTGTACGTGTTTATTTTGTCGTGACAAATCTCCCGGTAAGCCAATATGGAATGCGCTAATCGTATTACGCTTAGGAGTGTTGGTGGTGATTTCCAACCATGGCTATAATGAGCATCTATTTGTACATATGATTCGTTATTTTCGGTTGAGTTGAATGTAGTTATGGCAGAAAGGGACTGAATTACTTTGTTTCCATATCGTCTGGAATACAGTTCATTACATATTTTAATGTTAATATCTGGAAGCAGAATTCACGTAGAATGTTTCCGCCTGCTTGTCGAACGAGCTATTGTGTCGTCCAAACTTTATTTATAAGTTATGTATTAGATTATTTGTGATAGAAAAATTTCCAATTAGTTTGCACCTATTTTGGATACGTTAATACTTAAAATCGCACCCTTAATAGCCGTTCAAAGCATAAGGGCAGAACAATATTAAAAATGTCGAAATCACTTTACTTACTTACAAATTGTTTTGGATAATGTATGCCAAATAAGTTGTTACATAAAATTAATCTTTGTCAACTCTCCGTTGAGCCATCAAATTTTAATAGTCTATCAACTTCTTGATAAAACACTTTTAACTTCTAAGCTTAAGCAAACATGTGCTACATCCATTTGCAATCAGGGAGGTAAAATTTTTTTTTTATAGAATTACAACGTTTAAAAATTAACGCTGAACGTGAGAAATGCTACCACGATCGTGCTAGATGACATACGTATTTTTCGAATACAACTTCGTAGCCACGTCCTTGCGAACTTGGTCGTCGTTATAGGCTGTTCACGGTAAAATGAGCATTTTTGAAAGCCCTGCTTAATATCTACTTGTATGCACGTTATGTATTCTTGCGCTTTATATAAAATTAACATTACCTTGGGCCTCAGCTCTTTATTTATGCGTCGGTCAAGTGAAACTGTGAAATTACTAGAAAAGTAAATCTCTTTCAAATCTGCAAATTTTTACACGCTGATACATAAAATAACCGAAAGTGAAATAAATAATTTAAGGTATCACAAATTATTACCTAACACTTTTTATATTCGACGTTAAGATAAAGAACTACTTTCCATTCATCATTACCAACTCTACTAGGCACATGTCACACAATGCGCCCGTTAAAACATGTGCATGCAGGGACAGTGACTTTTTTCTAAGGTTGATTTCAAAAGTGCTCACCTTATCGTGAACAACCTTTAATTACAATCAAGGGCAGTTGAATTAGACACACCTGCCGTGTTGGCGGAATGGCGTCGTGGTCGCCCCATAGAATGGAATAATGGCCAGCCACGCATGGCTGGGGTGTTGTCAGACATGCATGTACCGACCTTCTGAGTAACAGCTTAGCACAGAGCGGGGAAGGAATGCTATTTCAGCGCATTTGATAGTGGCTAGATAACTCGCCGATTCAACGCTGTACTACAATGACCTGTGAGGAGCCATACCATTAAGGACCATCTCCTCGGCTGGCAGATGGCGTGCGCCCAGTTCTGCGCCTGCCTACAGCATCATGAAGGATACATGTACCTACAAAAACTAAATTTATTCATTCATTAACCCCACGTAGCCACAGGCCATTCGGAGTGTTGTATTCTACTTGAAGTTAGTTAAAGGCTGTTGACGATAAAGTGAGCAGTTTTGAATTCTACCTTAGAAAAAAGTCACTGCCCCTGTCTGCAGAGCCTATATTTCAACGGGCGCACTGAGTGACATGCGCCCAGTATAGTTGCGGTAACGATGGATGGGAAATAGTTCCATATGTTAACGTTGAATAAAAAGGGTTAGGTAACAGTTTGTGGTTACTTATATTATTTCTTTCGCTTTATATATTTTTTTAATGCATCAAAGTGTAAAAATTTGTATTATTTTACCGTGAATAGCATATAATTAAATTTTATACTGTAAAATTAAAATAAATTCATTTTTTTATAAAATATTTGTTTGCGCACTTGGTGAAAGAAAATCCGCCTCATCGGATGCTTAGGTGCAAGTAGTTTCCCAAGGCGAACACAGCTGCAGCGCAAAGAGTCACGTACCTGAGCCTCGTCGCGACTCCCACCCGTGCCCAAGTGTGACTCCTACAGCATCCACCTCTACGGAACCAATCGTAGAAGCTTCCGCCTGGGTGAGCACCTGCCAAGCGGGACCCGGCGAGATTGCAGGACACGCCTATAGACTGGTACCCAGCTGTGAAACCCCAGGTCCCTCCCAATCCCGCCCCATCCGAAGAAGCGAACATTCTCCCATCGAATGCATTCTGATTCTATTTCATTACTTAAGTTATACGAAAAAAATTTTAAATTTTCTATATTTAAATTTAACCACAGATTTTAACTAATATTATATTAAACCACTACCAAGGGAATTTCTACTGGATTACTGGATATTTTTGGAACACAGGTTTGCAATTTTTGAGGATCTCTACCGAGCTTGGGAATCTATGGGGTCCCACACTCAGATCTTATGAGCGTGGGAAGGCGGCTGTTTGTCTGGGTACCCGTAATTGAGTAAAAACATCTCGCTACAAAATCATGTAGCTACAGCAAGACAATGCACTGGCCCACAGCTCCCGTATTCTGACCAAGTGGTTGGATGAGCACTCCGCAGCCCTGAGGCTTACTTGCCTGGCCCCGAAAATCACTCCCACCTCGATCCTGTCGAACACGTCTGGGATGCTGTCGAAGATGATGTGCGAGCCGTAAATCCTGCTCCAACCGTAGACTAAAGATGGGGTAGACCGCTTATTCGTCTTATGCGCATGTGCCCAACATTCACCTACCCCAATCATACACAACTGTCAAGGTCGCATGGTCAACAGTGATGAGTGTTTGTTTATATCTTAATTTTTAAATGACAAGCACTAATTTATGAATAAAATATTTAAAAAAAATTGAATTTAATCAAACTGCATTACAAACTGGTTGGATTAAGTATAAAAACATCTCAAAACATTTGTTTACACACCATTTTTCTAACCTAAAATCCAAACCATGCCGTTTTCGTAAGACGCGCTGGCAGAAAAGCAGTTCAATGTTGGGACACGGAGATTGGTTATGCGCAGCCGGTGAGGTCGGTAGAGTCCACGCCGTCGCCGTCATTGAGGGCAAGAGGAGGCTCTACGCGCTACTAGGCAGGTATAGGCTGTTCACGGTAAAATTAGCACTTATAAAAGCCCTACCTAAGATCTACTTGTATGCACGTTGTGTGTTCTGCCTTATGTAAAATTAACTTTGCCATAGGCATCATCACCTTATTCATGCGTCGTCGGTCAAATTAAAATGTGAAATTATTAGACATGTAAATATTGTACAAATCTGTTCATTTTTACACTTTGAGGCATTAACAAAAACAGAAGGCGAGAGAAATAATTTTAGTTATAATAAATGGTTACCTAACACTTCTTATTCTACGTTAATATATGGAACTATTTTTCCCTCCATAGTTACCAACTTTACTGGGCACAATGTCACTCATTGCACCCGTTAATATATATGCAGGTAGGGCAGTGACTTTTTTCTAAAGTTGATTTTAAAATTGCTCACTTTATGGTGAACAGCCTTTATCTCTAATACGACTACTCACGAATGTATTTTTACTGATGATTTTGCCATCGGCAATAACTAAAGGTCGCGATCACGCACCCGTTTGGTAACCACCATTCTACGCGAACGAAAAATGCAAACGAAATTCATATTTGGAGTGATTTGCACGCGCATTTCGAGTTGATCTCGGCGCTTTGTCCGGCAGGTAGTTGCAATATCAACGTGAATTAATTCCGATTGCACCTATGGTGCCGTCACTGAACAGAAAAATGAATGTGCAGTTCACGCAGGAATGACATGCATCTCTCGATGACCGACAAATATTCGTTCTGTTTCCACTACTATAGAAGTTAGCATTTTTTTTTCTTCAAATTGTCTAGAACTATCTTGCAGTTATGAACGCAAAATTCATAGATAAACTAACAATTACAACATAAAATACATAAAGCTAGAAATATTACAGTGGAATTTGGTCAAAAGTTATTCTAAAGTGATATCATCAGGTAAAACGTACGTTCCTTTCCTTAGATTGTTTCGCGTGACAAAACCTGTTCAAGTTACAGCATTGATATGTATACTTAGGTGCGTACTTATTCACGTTGATTCTTCAGTACTGTTTGTGAGGAGAAACTCACGTGGGTTGCGTAAAACTCATTCCAGCCTCGTACAGTTACACCTCCAGCTGTTAATGCGAAAACTTCGCGTTCTTCGTGCACTTTGACAGTTCGACAGCCAACGGGCAGTAGACAATATCTCATTTACTCCTGAGCACGACAGAAAATTTTACCGGTAACTTACCGTTAACGTAACTGTAAGAGATGGGGCAGCCAGCGTGCATGTGGCCGCCTCCGGACGGTCGGGGATTTTTTTTTTTGTAAACATTAAAAGCAAAATAGCCGCTTTTCCGTGCGTTTCCCCCAAGCAAGTGCTAACTTGCGTAACCCGAAAAATGGGTATATACTGGCGCCCCAGAATTTCCTTTTTTTTTTTTTTTTTTTTTTTTTTGCGACTATTCCGACAGGATGTGGGATTAATGTCTTTATGTACGACTGTACTTCGTCGACGTGAGTGTACTTATCGGCCGGAAGAAAGAAAATTGAGTTAGGAGTTTGAGCCGCGTACCCCGTCAAGCCCTCCGACCCACCCTCCCCTCCTTCATAAACCCACCACCATCCCTTATTCGTCCCACCACTCTCCGGCACAGGAATAAACTGTTTGCCTCCAGGCCTCCTCACCCCGTAGTCGGTAACTTGCTTGTTATATTCCTCTCCCGAAGTAGGCGGGGCACCAGTTATGGTTTTCCGCCGGCAGATTCTCCGTACGTGCGCGCGCTTAGCCCTCCGGAACATTCATACTATCCGTGCGCCTGTGAGCTGAAACTTCCGCAACACGCAACACACTCAGATTACGCGGCTTTCAAACGAGCAGGCGCTCCTCAACGGGGGCTGCCTTGGCAACCGTAATGGGATATAAAAAGGCGTATACCAAACGTTGATATGTATTGTCGTCCTCGGGTTAAAAAAAAGTTACCTCCTGTAGGCACGCGACATATTTTGAGAACTTCCAATACTAACACTAAAGTGAATTTGAGAAACGTTTAACTGTAATTCATTTAAAATACGAATTATACCATCTATGTTAATACGAAAACGCTGTGTGATTTATGACTCCATATAGCAATAATGTATGTTCTTAGTAAGCCTTTAGAATAGAACATCATTTTCCTGCTTATTTAAAATTGCTTGAATTCCAACATAAAGTGAAACCTTTATTTCTTTTTATTTAATTTTTTTTTTGCTTCATAAAAGGAAAGTTGATAACATCTCAAAACATGTCCGTATATTTACACTCATGATACAATCCATAGTAAACTGAAGTGCCTATTTAACTTTTATCCATCTGAAATCAGCAGATTTTTCGTGTGCTTAATTGAAAGTAGTACTTTAGACTTAAATAGTATTTTTTTAAAATATAATAGTTGTGTAGTCTGTTTTAAAAGTAGTTATAATTTTAATGTAATATGGAATTATGCAACTCTTAAAATTTCGAGCATGTCTGGCTGTACGTAGTATATTTCTAATGGGCAATATCCATAGAGCTTACAGTGTGTTTTCCATTCTCTTCTGTTATAGATGCTTTGATTAAAAACGTTTATATTTCGTAGGAGCTTATTTAAATGTGCTATCAAAAATGTTTTATAGGTTTTTGCTAGTTAAAGTACTAAACGTTACTTCATTCCAGATGCTAGTTGGAATTTCTCCGCAGTCACTGTTGAATGAAAGTATGCTATTTATCTTCAGAGCTCGTGAAGAAAGTGCATTCGTAAACCAAAACCTTAGTTTCCAATCCAGTCCCATAAAATAAATATTGCAGCTTTTAAAAACAAGTGCAGACTTTACTTGCAATATCTCAGCACAGCATTATCTAACTTATTATTTCATAAACAGGGGTTTATGAAGTAAACACGTCGATTAAAAGAATAAGTTTCTATTTTGTTAGTATCGAAATCGGTAATTCCAGAGCATAAAACTAACATTTGTTATTAACCCCAGTAAGTTTCGTTGATATATAAAAGTGAGAATATTCATACAGAATAAGGCTCACGAGAAGTTACTCAGACCATATGTTCGGAGCGTTTTACAGAAGATGAAAGAGAGTTTCTGTATTGAGTTTATTACGAAGTAATTAATTTTGTTCTTTATAATTCTTTTTTTCGGTTCACGATGTAAAGTTGCTATTTGATTATTACTTGCGTTGTGAAATGTTTGTGTTTTCCAAGGCTCGCATTCACAAGTTTTGTCCATTCTGCTGAAAGTACTGATAACTTGAAAGGTTTATTTATTGACAATTTTCACTTTAATTTAGTGATATCGGTACAGTGCTTTGTCCACGATCCTATAACGCTGTACAGGCGGCCTTAATTAAAAGTTTTAGTAGTTTAATGTAATAGCGTTAAATCTCTGTTTGGTTCCTTGTTATAAATTGTGTAGTAAGATCTGAAATATATTTAGTTAATAGTTTATTCTGAATGAAATAAAATCATTTTGTTGAAGATTTGTGCAGTATTTTGAAAAAATTTGTCCCGCCTTCCCTCTGTCAAGGAAATATTACATTCTATTTTAAACACTAAACCTATATTTTCATCAAATTTCTAGCCCTAATATACTGAAACTATAGTAGAGATTGAAATCTATTATATTCTCCTACTTGCTGCTTGAAATAATATCTAGGTCACGGTTTGTATCATATCATATCATGGCAGCCCTTGTCACATCAGTATGCAACGCCACGACACTTGAATGTTGGAAAACAGCACACACAAACTACATCGTGGGATAAGTTATGAGTTGTTTGAATATTCAATATAATAAATTTAAAGAAACGTTCGTTACATATGAATGCAATTGTAATTTAAAGCAAAACGCTTTCAAACCCATAAAAACGCTGCTGGATAAAAAGTGACATGACACGACTTTTATGCTCTCCGTTTTAAAATAATTTGTAATCGGCAATTTAGTTTGGTTGTTACGCGTGAGAATTAATAATGTATTTTGTATAAATGCTGTTTAAAATTTTAAGTTTTCTATGTTCATAATTTAATTACTAAGCGATTTTTGTTTACTCCCGAAGAGTCTTAAGTATATTTAGAAATTGGAAGTACTGTATATATTATATAATAATTACGAATGCGCCATTGGCGTTGAGGACTACCTGCTCACTAGCGCATCGCACTTCGCAGTTAAAATTTAGCCTGATGATCTTTGAAATCTGAAGTATTACTCGAAACATGAAGACCCCAAATCAAGTGTAAAATTCTTACATTCCAGTTTGTTTCAATGGGAACTGATTTTTTTATTATAAAGGAGACACTTGTAACCTAATGAATCCCTTGGGTAACTAGATTAATCAAAACATTAAAATGTAATTTTGTATACCGAAATCCTTTTTTGGGAGAGGCAGGGGGGTTACAAGTTTAACGATTTTCGTAAATGTCAGTGCTTTCAACGAAGTTATTGTTTCACTTGTTTTATAATATTCCGTACTATAGAGAATAAAATTTGGAAAAAATATTTTTCTATTATTTTGCTTGAGTTTGACAACACTATCATAGAAACAGCCAATTTTTCGAAAGTATCTGATAAAATGTAATGAAATGTATGCAACTTTTATTCTGTGTGGTTTTAAATTTTTTGTAGGGCTAATATGCGTTCCGGCTCTTTCAAATATTGGTATAAAGTTTTTCAAATTTGAATGGCCAAAACGTTTAGTTAAACTTAGTAAATTGCTAATTAGTACTTAGGTTTGATATAGTCCAACTGCTGTGTTAAATACTTTTGCAAATTAAAAACTAGTTTTGCCGAAATATACAGCAACCTTTCGGAAACTTAGCCAGTAATGGCGAAATGGGAACTGAATTTCGTACTTAGAGAGTACCCATAGTCTCCGTATTTCACGTTACTTTTCATACATGTAAACAACGAAAGAAACTTAAAATATGCGTGGCTCACGACACTGTAATTATTTAAATATTAACATTTCACTGAAAAACCTACCTGAATTGATAAGTAGATGGGTATAATCTTGGTGCGTTGAATTTTTTATTCATAATAATAACAATCACCGGAATTACAATTACACACACAAACACGCATATATATATATATATATATATATATATATATATATATATATATATATATATATATATATATATATATATATATATATATATATATATATATATATATATATATATATATATATATATATGACACACGCATCGCAACATCCGTATAAAAATAAAGCAGTACTTTTTTTAACGTCACTCCTAAAATCACAGAAATAAGCAAAATATAATTATCAAACTCACACAAAATTTCTTCATTCAGAAAAATAAGATTCCATAATTTGACAGAGATTCGTGGATAAGGTTTTATCAGTACTCCCCTCCCGTAATTTCGTGGATTTTTGTAACATTGGAGTTATCGGCAAGCATTATTAATATCCATAGATCATTTCTGAGATGTGTTGGGTGCACAACATGCTGGTGCGGTTATGATATAAAGAAGTCTTAGCAAAGTTTCCGGTTATTAAAAAGGGTTTTTTTTTTTTTTTTTTTTTTTTCCATGTATCATGGTAAATCAGACCAATTTGTGATTCTGAGGTAGATAGGCTGCAGTCCGGTGTGACACTTGAAAGAAATATGGGATTCATTCAATTTTCCGGTTTTTTAACGGAACTTTTTAATACGGGAGTCCTCTAAGCAGTTTGCCTGCAAACCCCATTTCACTAGTTTCACTTGGTAGAGAAAAGTATGTTTGGGGCCATCGGCATCTGGCGGCGGAGCTCGGAGCTGTTCATGTTCTGTCATTTCAGCTCCCGGCGGCCATCTTGTTCACCATGTTGAATTTCGTTGACCTTGACCTTTTCCTTTGACCTTTACCCTGGTGACCTTTAACCTTGTAAACCCAAAAAAATTCTAAAACTGTATATTTTTAGATTTATTATTTTAAAATTGTTAAAAAATTATGTTAAAATTTATTATTTAAATTATTAAAACATTTTTATCAAAAATATTACTAAAAAATAATTATTCAAAATTATTAAAGAGAACTTACATTTCCGGAGGTTCCTCCAGCACATGTCCAGCAGACAACTGATCCCCTCCCGATCAATCACATTGTCTTAACATCTCCCTCCCCACCCCCACACCATTACTCATTCCGACGTATGCATCCATCTTGTTTGTTTTCGTTTGTCATTTTTTTTATATTGCTGGAGGCCGCCATCTTAAATTTCATATGTTTACTTTTGCATCACCTAGGTGGCGCTAGTGTCTAAATAATCGATATCGCCACCAGACGAGCTGTCGATTTAGTCACCAGGTGGCAGCCATATTTATTTATGTTTGTAATGTATAGGTGGTTCTGTCGGCGTTATCCATGCTGGATAATATTTTCTACACATAGGTGGAATTGGTTTCTCGATTATGCTGCCTGCTATCAGCCTGCTGCACCGAATGGTCACATTGACCATTCCTGCAAGGTATATAAATTGTCTTTTTTTTTCAATATAAGTATTTTTTATTAAAAATAATTTTTGTATAAAATGGAAGGTTTTTTCAAAGTAAATAAAATGCAAAATATATTTTTAAAAACTAATTTTATTTAATAATGTACGAGGTGAGAAAACACACATACAATGGTACATTAATTGCAATCTTCTGTATTCACTACTCGATGTCTATTTCAGCGACCCAGGAGTTGAAGCAGACAGGTACATTTCACCACTTGACATACGCCCTTCCATTACGTAGTTTAAGAACCTTCTTGGCCAAATACATGTCTGAAGAATTTGTAGGCTGTCTCTTCTCGGTGTTGAAACAGCCATGGATGGTTACATTGTTCAGATCTTCGAGAAGGTAAGTCCTCGGAGCATAGTTGCATATACGCCACACCAATTCGCTGTAAATCCTTTCTCGACGATGCTTTTCTGTTTGGATATGTGCACCAGATCTTCAACCTTGGCTTTAGACTTGTGTGGGGCCCTCCTCTTCGGAATATAATACACGGCTCGAAGCATGGAGTCGTCCTTGATTTCTTTGGGCTTCATGTGAGTGTTAGAATGAATGGTAGAATTATATTCGCGTACGAGTTTTGGGAGTATATCCAACCACTTGTAGTTGCCTTTCACAGCCAAATACCTCCATACTTTTTCCTTCAGAGTCCTATTGAACTTTTACTCTATAGAAGCTTTGAGATTGCTGTACATAAAATAATGATTTACATTATGTTTCTTCATCAGGGTTTTGAACTTTGCAGTGTAGAATTCCTTGCTCTTGTCGGTTTGTAGATTAGTCGGACGTATCCTTCGCGCAATACATCGACCATGGCCTCGGAAACATTGTGTGCATTCTTCGACTTGACAGGCGTGGCTCAGGCTAATTTGCTATATGCATCGATTATAATCGACATTTATTTGTAGCCCTTGTTGATCCAAGCATATTGTATCATCTCGACGAGGTCGGCTTAAAATAGGTCGTTCATCCCACATATCACTACCTTGTGGCGTCGGAAGTTGCATCTCGGAGATGTGTGCAGTTCTATGGTGATTTCCAATCGACTCATTCTATTTAGCCTCCCTCCTTCAGTTCTTCGACGATTGAAACTATCTCATTTGCGTGAGAGTTATTTCTAACCCTTTGCGAAGTGAGCGGTAGTCATAGAGTATCGACCAGCTCATTCGGGTCGTCTCAGAATACGTAGTTGGTGTTCTTGTCGTCGTCTAGCTTATTTAAACCTTCGCTGCTTTTCAATGCTAGGCCACTGAAGATGTCTGCGAGAACGTAGATTTTTCGTGATCTTCGTCCTTATAAACACCTGTCTCAAGATTGTTATGTTGATAAAGGCCATGCATGAGTTCGAGCAACGTCTTGTATTCCAGCAGGTCGGATTCTGTAAAACACTCTGGACTTCTTGCAAAATAGAAGTTCGTAAAGCCCAGGGGTTCCACGTGTTGTGTAATCGCTGGCTTGGATGATCCCACCACCTAGAAACTCTTATTTCATTAGCACCAAAGAACAAATTAATATTATGCCTTTATATGTCATATCATTATTGCAAGATGTGTACGATCTTAGGTAGCGATAAATCAGAGCATTGGGTTTGAAGATTCTCTTCCACAACTTTTTAATGTGTGTGGTAAATCTGCATCCGATCTGTAGTCCAGATATGTTTGTACATCTTCATGTTTCCACTTCGTCATAGTCTCAGCAGTATCGCCAATTTCGGTCTTCACGACTATGGGTCCTCCATTGTCTCCCTGAGAACTTCGAGACAAGTGGGCGTAAGATTTCTTCATTTATAAGGTGGAGCGGAATTTTAGCCCTCTTGGCGAGCAAATACTTCGAATGAACGGATAGTGTCGTCCGATGCAGGTCGCTGGCAATATCCGACATCTTACTGAATAAGAATTGTTACTGTTGCTCTCTTATATAGGTTTAATTTTGGGTTTCTGCCAAAATACTTTCGATCTTGCCCAGGCATTCCCTGCAGCCATCCAATATGTTCCTTCTGTAATTTTCAATATCCATTTTTGGTGACAAGATTGGAAATCGAGGAATTGAATGTACGTGCCATATATCCTAGGTTTTTTTTTTATTATATTCATTTTGCACAGATGCCACATTCAATCCGTCGATAGTTTGCCTTTGAACACTCATTATGTACTTCTCCATGGCCACCACATCGCGGACGATCTCCGTCTTCACATGCGCCATCTTCGCCCAGAGCTCGGACAGGTAGTTCTGAAAGAATGTGTTTTGATCGGTCAGAATACTGTGCAATTCCGATATGATGGCATTACCAGTTTCGAGGACAAGATGTTTAATAACAGCATTCTAGGATAGTTCAGGTTTCCCAACATTTCGAATTATTCGTCTACCAGCATCACAAGTTCCATCGTTTCTTGGTATAAGACAACCTCCAGGAATTTCCAGGGTCTTCGGGAATGTTTGGCACAGCGCCTGCAGAAGTGTCGTACAGTTCTTCAACTGCGACAACTGCATCGCCAACTGGACCATCGACCTCTGTTCCAGCAACAACTGTATGATAAACCACATCTGCTGAACCATTTCAACATTATAACTGTCACTTCTGTGAAAAGACCTTCACTTGCAGCAGCAGTACCCGTCGACATGAGAAGCATGGCTGTACAAAGAGCCCCACCCAAATAAAGTACAAGTGTTCGAAGTTTGGTGTGTCGATTTCGTTGATGGATGGTTTAAGTAAGGGTGCATATGAATATGTGAAAGGGGCTTTCTCCATGTAACATAGAGGATCGGCCCTCACAGTTATCGAAATATGTTTACCTTCCCGAATTAATCAAATACAAAGTGCCATAATCAACCACCACAACTATGACAACCAATGTTTCAAGTGGTTAGTGTTGACCGGATTTGTTAAGTCATCACATCCGCAGCATGTTGACAAGAGGTATGTCGAGGTGGAAGAAAAGTTCGATTTAAGCTGACTGGATTTTCCAACTCCTCTACAGCAAATAAGGGTCTTTAAGAACAACAACCCTGGTTTGTCTGTAATTGTGTACTCGCTGAATTCTAGGGGAAAAGTGGTGCCAACATGTTTGACTAAGAACGAGAAAACTGAACATATCGATAATCTGATGGTGAAGGCATTATTGTTACATAAAAAACTTTTCACTGCTGGTTAACGCGTAGATTACTTTGCATGGGTACAAAGTTCATGTCTGCAGTGTTTTAAGCATTGAACCGTTTACCCACGGAAATTAGGACTCACTAGGGATCAGTGCCTTGAAATACACCAAACAAAGTGTAAAAGATAAATTTTAAATGTGTGCATGTGTTTTCTCATTTTGTATATTACCAAATAAATTAGTTTTTGAAACAATATTTTGTGTTTGGTTTATTTTAAAAAATCCCTCTGCTTTATATAAAAAAATTATTTTTAATGAGAAATACTTACATTGGAAAATAAAACAAAAAAAAAATGACAATTTACGTACTTTGCAGGGATGTCACCATTTGTTACAGATCAATAGCAGGCAGCATAATAGAGAAATTAACGCCACCTATATGTTGAATATATATATATATATATATATATTAGTCACCAGTGTTTGGACGTGGACGGTCGCAGAAGAAGTCAAATATGTCCTGCTTCAGTATTAGTACTTGGAACATAGGGATCAATTCTTCCGAAGCCTAATCCACATTGGAAAATTCCTCCCTTCTTGTCCCCCCCCCCCTTCCTCCCAAAAAATTAAATTAGGAATACTTACTGTTCCCGGCGTCTATCCTGCCATACGAAGCTATATTTGCATTAAATTTGCTTTCAAAACAATATCACTCTAAGTACTGGGAGATAAACGAAGATAGCCACTCGCACAGTTATTTCACGTGGGATAGCGATGGTGAACGGATCGAGGGCCTGTACTCCCAAATCATCAAGACTCTGAAATATAATGCAATCTCGAAGCAGACACAGATAAAACTGCCCGATCTTAGTATTACATTTGGAGATTAATTACGGTGGCTATAGGTGGACAGGCACAAGGTAAACTGTTGCTGGGGTGGCTTTTTGGTAAATTTTGTGTTTCTGTTATCAGCTGGAAGCTAGGAAACGTGTTGAAATCTCGGGCTCGCGTGAACCCTACTAGATTTTTTTTTCTTTGCACACGTCAATAAGTTTTATCTGACGTGTATATCAAAAACCTTCGATAGGATAGATTTTATCTACTGCTTGTTCTTCGGACCCTTTCTATTGTCGTTAAGTCGTAAATTACTTATACTGTCTCCGTAAATGAGTCTAACCACCTGACGAATAGATCAACTTTAGGGTATTTAACACCCTCGTACATTGACATTGTTCTTCATTAAATGCCGACAGTACAGAAAACAGTCTTAATTAACTTAATTAACTTGCAGTTTTTCGAATCTTCTAGAACTATTCTGAACGATCTCGTTACCCTCAAAATACCCTGGCTTCAAATTGTCCTGACACTAGTCCTGGCATTTGCCTTAGCGTAGCGAGGAACATGAAGGATGTAAGCACTAATAAAATGCTAAAATTATTTTCCTAATTCATTTACATTGTTACATAAATCTCTATGGCTATTTCTTTCACAATATATTATCACTCACGAAAATTACAATCCTCAGTGAATATAAAGTGTTGTTCACGATGAATTGAGCACTTCTGAAAGCCGTGTTTATTTTTTACTTGTAATTTTGTATCCCTTTGCCATGCATGGTGTCCGATTTATCTTGACCAACCACAATCACTCCATACCGAGGCTCCAAACGATACAGTCTTGACTAGCTGCATTGAACTTCTGGCCAATAGATACATGGTGCCATTTAAAAAACTGATGTTAATAATCGTATCTCACTAATAAATAATGCTATAATGGGGACTTACCAGCAGTATTATTTCCCCCTTCCATTTATACCATTTTTGTATGAAACACTTTTTTCATTTGGAGCCCCGGTACGGGGTTATAGTGGGTGGTCAAGATGAATGGGACATTCTGTATGTAAAATTAACATTGCTATGGGCCTGTTCACTTTATCCATACGTCATCCAAGTGAAACCATGAGATTGTTGGGAACGTACATGTGTTACATGCTGTATATGCGGATTCATAATCTAATGTGTACAAAACAATACGCAACTTCGCTGGCCATAAATTAAACATTATACACTTGCAATACAACATCGAGTATCGAATGCTGTTTTTATCATCTCACTACCCATTTAGTTGGGAGCCCGTATACTAGCATGTATTATAGCATATATGTTGTTATATATCGTCATCTTTATCAAAGGTTGATTTTAAAAGTGCTCACTTTGCTGTGAACAGCCTTTACTACGTCTTTTTTACCGGAATTTACACTCAAAAAACTTCCGTAAGAAGTGTTTTATAATTTTCATTCCCGTGACATGTGACCTCAAGAACATTTTTATTTCTGCAGGTGTACATTTAACTCTGCAATCGAGTAATTGTTCTTTCTAAACCATATTATATTTTTTAAATAGTGTGAGCTTGTTACGTCGTATTAACTTTTTTTTTCATGGTTTGTTAAATACCAGAAAAAGTAATCGAGATGTACATACGTACAGATCGATGAACCGCCTATTGGTATGCTCTGTAACACAGGAAGTTGTTACACTACAAATGTATGTTTGTAAGTTTAAAATTTTTGAAAATGCAAAGTAATTCCTGGACGAATTATATTTTATGATGATGCACGATTTAATATACTGATTAACTTGTTAACTTCGTGACAGTACACATGCAGAGGTGCAATAGAACTAACTCCACGCTTCGCTAGGTTATCCACAGTTCTTACTCGCATGAATTTCACATTGAAAATGTATGTTTAGCTGCATAAACACTCGCTGATTAGGTTTACCGTCGCGATTTGTTTTTGCATACGCATTGACTCTGTAAATCTGCGCATCTTTACCTAATAAACTAGAACGAATTTCATTATTTAATTACGTTTGGTCACGTGGATATTAATACTTCTCCTACTCTTATAGATAGGTGTTACCAATGATGCAAAAAGTAACGATCAAACCTAATTCGAGGTAGAATAATTTTAAATTTAATGCTAGCTGCAAAGCTTATATTCAGTTTATATTTTGAAACTGAAAAGGTATTCAGATGTAAATACAAACTCTCGAAGGCTACGTTGGCCAATGCCACTATCTGTTAGGTTTACTTGTGTGAGAAGTATCCTTATAGTCAAATGACACAAGGGTACCAACTGCCTTATCGCTGTTATAGCCTTTAACAAACAGCTTGCGAGTAACAAAGAAGGAAATACAGAATATACGATACGTAACTCGTTCGTGGGTTTACCCCATGAACTCTTAAGGTACACATATCTTATCTTCTCACGTTCTGAAAGAAAATATTTTTGAAATATAACCCCATATAAAAAATGTTTGCTTGTTTCCTAAATAACTAATATATAACGAGCGTGTCATAATTCCATCCACATCATTATACCTTCTTATTTCGTTACCTTAGACTTTAACTAGTATTTTGTCTGTAAAATACGATATATATTTATAGTCTTATGAATCAAAAACAGAGAAGAGAGGAGTAAGTTGGTAATGGCTAAAGCAGTTCTTATGAAAAATATGAAATACATTTTTCGACGTTATTTGTGAACTAAAGTGTACTTATGGCTATATTTTAATGTGGGAAACACGGGTCGTTTTATGTATAAAAATATTTATTTTGGTTTCTCCTAGGCGCTTACTTTCAGACTTTTTTTTTTTACGTTTTGTTTACTCGTGGTAGGACATATAGCGGATAGTCAGTAATGAAACTGCCAGGCGGACAGAAGCGGTGTTCTTGCAGTAATGGATATAGATGACTCAATTATGATTTGTCTCAAGTTCCAGTAAATGTGTGCACATCACAATGTGCTATAAGGATTTATTCTTCACTGCTGCAAGCTGTACCGGCGCAGACACTTGAGTGACGACTACCAAGAGCGTGAGATATGTTACCTGTCAAGTGATAACGCAGGTGTCCTCAAGCCAGTTCAGCGAAAACATAAAACTTGCGTGGAGCAAGAGAGCTGAGTTGAGAGATTTAGGCCGCTCTTAACAACGAGGTCTTGAGAGCCGATGAGGTTGAAATGAGGTGAGAATGGAGCAACGCCGGAATGCGAGGGCGGGGGGAAAGGTAGATCCCCGAGAAAACCCACCGACCAGCGGCATCGTCCGGCACGATTCCCATATGCGAAAACCTGGGAGCGGCCCCGCCGGGAATCGAACCCGGTTCGCCAATGCGGGAGGCGAGTCGTGTAACCACAACACCACCGCGGCACTTCGATCCTTTTGGTTTGATGAGTTTTGAGCAAGAAATGTCAGAAAAGATCCAGTGGAGATTTAGAAGATTTGGACGTAACCACGAATACACGTTATGCCGAGTTATGCTGACCTGAACTTTAGCCTTTGCAAAGACACCCTTTGTCACTAAACTGACGAGACCAACGTACGATACTCCATCTATCGTGGGGACGAATACCGTATTCGCGAAGAAATCTACTCTGGACAGTCGTAACCGAATCACTTTCCGCGTACTCGATAACATAGGACGCCTTCTGTTGTGCTGTCGCCATCTTGATGCGAAGCAACAAACGACAACCTCCTCGTGGTGCGACGAAGAAGGGCGCTCCCTCAGCGACATCTCTCGCCAAACAAATGGAAAATTCAGACCGTCCCCTTCACATTGACGTGTAGATTCCGGAGATATGGCCTCTCAGATTCGGGGTATTCTTTTGTATAGGCTGTTCACTATCAAATGAGAACTTTTGGAAGCCCTGCTTAAGATCTACTTGTATGCACGTCGCGTCTTTTTCCGCCTTATGTAAAATTAACATTGCAATAGGCCTCGTCACTTTATTCACTCGTCGGTCAGGAGAAACTGTAAAATTATTGGAAAATAAAATATTTTACAAATTTGGTCATTTTTATACTTCGATGCATTAAAAACATCGGAAAGCGAAGGAAGTAATTTAAGTTCTAACAATGGTTACCTAACACATTTTATTCGACGTTAAGATATGGAACTACTTTAGATCAATCGTTACCAACTTTACGGGGTGCACGTCGCTCAGTGCGCCCGTTAAAATATATGTTAGTAGCAGTGATACTTTCTTAGGTTGATTTCAGAAGTGCTCACTTTATCGTGAACAACCTTCGTGGTTAGGGTAGGTACGTAAGTAGGCTTAACGTCTCGTCGACAGCGAGGTAATTAGAAACGTGCGAGATGGCGCGATGGCAAACCTTGGAACTCGCATTCGGGAGTAGCTGGTTCGATTCCCGGCCCGGCCACGCTGAATTAGGTTTCTCATGACTTCCCGAGATCACTCCAGGCGAATGCCGCAATTTCTCCTTACCAAAGGCCGTGCATGATTCTTTCCAAGTTCCCGTTTCCTCGCTAAAGCTCTACTTCCATGCTATTCCTCCGTCTTATGCAAACAAAGAGCTTGACCAAGTCTACAAAATTGCACCAGAAGGACAACGCATTGCTTTATTAGTGCGTGCTCAGTGTAATAACATTTTGCGTAAGAACTATTTCTTAAATGCTGTTCACGATTAAGTGAGTTAAAAAGTTTGAAGAAACCGCTTATATACTATACCGTCCTTTTGTCACTCCTAAAGTACCAACAGTGGGTAACATATCTCACGCTCTTGGTAGTCGTCACTCAAGTGTCTGCGCCGGTACAGCTTGCGGCAGTGAAGAATAAATCCTTATAGCACATTGTGATGTGCACACATTTACTGGAACTCGAGACAAATCATAATTGAGTCATCTATGTCCATTACTGCAAGAACACCGCTTCTGCCGGTGTCTGTGCTCGAACTCACCATCGTCCTATTGTTACATACCACACCGATCACTACTCTGTACTTTACAGCGTTTATTATTGGCCGGTCTACAACCGATGGAGAGCCGTGCTGACGATGACCCAATCAAATGTCCTTTATCGTATAAAAGGATTTGCAATAAAAATAAATAAATGCTATCGCTAGCAATATCATCGTTACGGCGCTGTCGTGTTCTTGTGAGGTCATGTTAAACACTAGCCGAACAAAGACTGCACATCCATGCGAGTTTCGTTCTGAACAATAAAGAAATTTTCAAATTAGCTTGGCTCGAGCTACACTCGAGAAAAGTCTACAAAGTGTTAATTTATTGGATTTCGAGTCATTTGAACGATTAATTATTTCGTATAACCAGGGATGCGTGTACTTATTAAAATGAACACACACACTTGCAGTCTTTTTTTTTTTTTTTTTTCCTGAAGAGATGGACGCAGCAGTCGACGAGTGGTTAAACAACGGCAGATATGTCTAGCTACAACCCTGCGCGTGCACACACTTTAAAATACACGCGAAGAGAGAGCAAGAGAGAGAGAGAGAGAGAGAGAGAGAGAGAGAGAGAGAGACATGGAGAGATGGCAAAGTGGACTAGGAAGGGGGGGGGGGGGGAGTGGAATTCGAGTGGTGTGGGGGGGGGGGGGGGTTATGGAAACCTCATGCGCGGACGGAATGCCTGTATATTTGAATTGCTATCACTAATTTAGGCGTGGGCAACGCACACACACACAAACTCACACACACACACCGAACAACGCGCAGCGACTCTGCTGTATCTCGGTTATTATGGTGATTCTATTATTTATTTCCGCTCATCCCCCTCTCAGCCGCCGCCGGGAGTGGGCGGGGGTCATGCATACACATGATTCATGTATATTTGATTGCGGGACGTGTACTGACGACGCGCGTTGTGTTTTGACCCGTTTCGCGGACGATTCAGCTGCCGGTGCAGCCATTTCGCTGGGACTGTGAGAGGTTACGTAACTCCCGGCCAACTGAGCTTGACGTCCGAAACTGTTAAGACGCCCGTCAGAAACACAGAGGAAATCATTTCCCCATCAGCGAACTGTAAGCCTCCACCAAGGTCGAGCAGTGTGTCACTAAAGAGCTGACGAGGTAGCCTTAAGAGTTAGTAAGTAGTCTGGACATATCTTCTGTACATTCTTTGTTTACGCGTTTATGCGTGTTTCAGTAAATCAAGGTCCTGAGAATACCACATTTTTCCGATATGCTGCACTCTAAATCTGAATCAGTGAGAATTTCACTGTTTCTATCAGTCAAACGTATCTGACTGATACAGCAATTACTTCTGTGCATTTAAGTGATGAACCAGTGAAAAAATGCCAAATTTCCTTCTCTGATTGATTCAGTGACGTTTCCCACTGATTCGTCAATCATTTTTTCCACTGTTTTCTCAGTGGTTTATTTTTTCACTGATGGACCAGTGAAACATCTGAGCAACTTGCTCCGTCTCTAATTATTTTTGACTGATATAGCAGTGAAACTACGTGTAAAAATGGCTGTCGAACATAGTTTTGAAATGGCCGTTAAATTACGTGTATCAAGTGAAGTAACAACGAATAAACAAATAGAACTAATACAAAATACTTTCTAAAATGTGTTTCGTCTTTCAAAACGTCATTTTACGAGGTAATATAAATTAAATCAGTGAAATTGTTTCCCCTCACTAATTCAATAAGTGAAATATTTTTCACTTAAACAATCAGTGGTTTTACACTGATTCCAAGTGGAGCAATTTTCACTGATTAGAGTAGCTGAATTTCACTGTGAATCAGTGGTTTCCCACTGATTCGAATTTAGTGTGTGGCAGACCGTAATGTGAGCATTAAATTTTGAGATGAATATGGTTTTTGGTCCACCATTTTGTAGGAAAGCACCAATCGAAAAAAAAAGATTTTTCATTATATCTCGTAAACAATTCAAGCAATTCTCACCCAATTTGGCAGATAAGTGATACTATGGTAGTCTATGTAAACGAACGTGATTGAAATCAATTAGTTACTTATTTTAAAAATGATGGCCTTACAAATGTTTTATGTTTCTTTAGTATATCTGCCATACGATTTAACCAATTTTAAACAAATCTTTAAACTGAAGTATGTATTACAAGCATTATATACCAACTCATAACCACTAATGTCATCCATTTTTGAAGATAGCACCATACGAATTAACCGATTTCTTCTAGATTTACCAAACAAGTACTACTGATGCATATTATTTAAATATTATATTTTAAGTGTGTCAGACACTTCTTTTCAAAATGGCGACTATTTCGCAGTTTTAGCTTAGAATGCTATACCGATGAAACTATGTAATCAATTCCAACATAACTTTGTATGCTGGCAGTAGACATTACTATCAACTATTTCTACATGGAGCATCATTTGTCCGCCATTTTGTTAGATAACGCCATGCGAAAAAAAATCGTTTTTATGTCATACCTCGGGAAATAATTCACCAATTACTATCAAGTTTTTCAAATTAGTAGTACTAAAGCAGATGATGTCAAGTGGTATGTTTTAAGCACACGAGAAACTTATTTTCAAATTGGCGGCAAATTAGCCATTTTTAACTTAGAATGCTATATCGTCGAAAACATGTAATCAGATTCAAATAAACTTGGTATGCTGGCAGTAGATATTACAACTATCAACTGTATGTATACAGAGAATATTTTCCCCTCCATTTTGTAAGACAGCGCCATGCTAGTAAATAAAGTTTTTTGGTCATATCTCGGGTAACACTCAACCCATTCTTACAAAATTTGGCGAAGATGTTGTACTGTGGTAGGCCATAACAATAAATTTACACATTTAAGTAGGACACGCTTATTTTCAGAATGGTGCCTATAAAATCATTTTAGTTTTGTGGGAAATATCTACGAAACTACGTAATCTCTTTTAACTTAACTTTGTATATTGGCAGTATACACCGTCTCTAATGACCTCGCTGTCGACGAGACGTTAAGCCCAACAACCTACCAACCTTGGCAATATACAATCGTCGAAACTGCTACATTACGTTTTCATCCTCCATGAAAACTATGGAGGTTTTATGCCATGTATCGATGACCAATGAACCGATTCCCACAAAATGTTACACTGGAACATTTCAAATAAATTTGTACCTACTTGTGCAGACCATAAATGCTACATAAGGCCATGCAAACTTTCATGATTTAAATTGGCCAGACATCGATGTTCAAAACGGCAGTTCCGTAGATCATTTATCTATATTTGAGTTAAATATTAAACAATTTAACCAAATTCAACCAAAATTTGTGTTAGACAGTATACATTAGAAGCATCGAGTACGGAGTTTCTTTTTCTGGCAATTTTGTACGACAGCATTAAATAAGAAAATAAGTTTTTTATGTTATATCGCAGGGACCAAAGAATCTATTTCCCTCAAATTCTTCACACAAATAGCGCCACGGTAGGCCACATAAACTTATATGTTTTATGTAGCTCGGTCTCGCAGTTTCATAATAAAGGCCCTGTAAATATTTTAGATTAGTAAACCCTGTCATTCGAAACATTAGACTGAATAAATCCGAATTTGATGCTACAAATCCGACCTCCGTAATTCTGTGGATTGCACGTTGTTTCTGAGTTGTCCCGGGTAAGGCATGTGTGAATTTTAAACTGTCTCAGTACTGTTGCATAAGTTCCTGATTTCATTTAAGTTATTGCTTTCAGAGAGACTTCAAGTGCTTCCTACCAACTCAGCTTTTAAGGAATTATTTAACTATTAATTGCATCCATGTTGAGGAAAGTAGGCTCATTAGTAATATCAGTACCTTCTTATTACAGTATCAATTTTATTCTAAAGGCCATTCACGATAAAGTGAGCACTTTGGAAATCAACCTTAGAAAAAAGTCACTGCCCTGCCCGCATTAATTTTAACGGGTGCACTGAGTGACATGCGCCCAGTAAAGTTGTTAATGATTGATGGAAAACTGTACCATACCTTAATGTCAAATAAATAGGATTAGGTAACCATTTGTGATAACTTATTTCTTTCGATTGCTGTTTTTTAAATGTATCGAAGAGTAAAAATTGTCAGATTTGTTATTTTCTTTTCTAATAATTCCACAGTTTCATCGGACCGGAGCATGAATAAAGTGATGAGGCCCATGGCAATGTTAATTTCCCATAAGGCGGAGGAATACACAACGTGCGTACAAGTGGATCTTAGGAGGGCTTTCAGAAGTGCTAATTTTACCGTGAACAGCCTATAAGAGAAAAAATGGTGGGAGTAGTATGAAAATCGCATATTCGGAGCTTGCCTGCGCAGATTCCTTAATATATGGAAGGAAAATAAAATTCAACAGTCGCAGTTTAATGCATGGGCTTTCATCGCGTGTTATAAAATCCTACCGATACAGATCTCATTTCCACACCGCCCGTATCGCCGTGTATCGAACGCGAAAAACAAAATCTTGTTACAACCGCCACACGAGTTCACATGTAAAGGCTGTTCACGATAATGTGAGCACTTTTGAAATGAACATTAGAGAAAAATCACTGCCCCTGCCTGCATAAATTTTAACAGGCGCACCGATGGACATTCGCCCAGTAAAGTTGATAACGATGGATGGAAAGTAGTTCCATATCTCAGCGTCGGATAAAAAGTGTTAGGTAACCATTTGTGAAAATTGAAATCATATCTTTTCCCTTTTTGGTTTTTTTAATGTATCGAAGTGTAAAAATTAGCACATTTGTAAAATATTTACTTTCGTAGTAATTTCATAGTTTTACTCGACCGACGCGTGAATAGAGTGACGAGGGCCATGGCAATGTTAATTTTACATAAGGCGGAAAAATACACAATGTACATACAAGTAAATCGTATGCAGGGCTTTCAAAAGTGCTCGTTTTACCGTGAACAGTCTTTAATTACTAAGGTGTGTATGTAGGACTTAAGGAACCTCCACATTTGTTATACGGGTCTCATTGTAAGTAGTGTGTCCATTCCATTTTTTTTTTTTTTTTTTTGGAAAACTGTGGAATATTTAAATGTAATTTTTTTTACAGAAAGAAATCAAAGTCGGTATTTTTCTACCAGTTTATAATTTTGGTCGTTGTAATGTGTGAAAATCGGCAAGAGTCTCTGTAAGTAACCCTCTGTTTACGATATTTCTCCATCTGTAAAACACTGTTTGGAACTACAGAGACAATGCTGATAGCGAAGTTAAAACCATATCATCACCGCTGAAAATTCCGACGAAGCTGAACGCACGCGAAGCTTGTTCGTGCTATTTTCCATTCCCGTCGCAATACTTTATGGCCGTATGTGCCCTTGGGACGTTAAATATTGTTTACTAGGGATTCTCCTTAATGTAATATTTCACTTTTTTAAATTTGTTTATCTGAAAGAGATTTCGAAAGGTGCCCCCTTAATGCAGTTATTAGTTTTAAAATCATTATAGTTTTCAAAATATAGCACTCAAAAGTCTTAATTTCTTGAATTCTGCGGCATACTAGTCTTTGCTCCCAGAATTTTTTCCATCCAAATTGCATTTAATGCAATCTGTACGGTGTGTAGAACATACTGATTCAGTATATGAACGATTTATAAACAGGTGAGCGAGTATTGGCATTCTGGATTCTCTTGAAAATAGGAGTCAGACTTGTAAATATATCTTTGTTCATTAAAGCGAAACTGCTGACATTCATTTAATAAATAGTTTAAACCACAAACTTTAGAGGAAAAATTGTTTTTGTTCCTTTCGTAGTTTGTAAAACAAATGCAGTATGCCACGCTTGGACTCTTAATTCAACACTCTGAACCTGCCTATAACACTCTTGTCTGAATTTGAGTGTTACATTTTGAAAACTGCAATTATTTGACAACTAACAACTCCATTAAGGGGGCAATTTTCGAAACCTCTCTCAGATAAAAAAAAAAAAAAAAAAAAAAAAAAAAGAGAGAGAAATATCACCTCTTAACTCCTCGTCGACATCGAGGTCATTAGAGACGGATCTAGTTGCTCAGAGAACCCGGGGCTTATAAGGAATCATTATATAGTCTATTCACAGTTTATTTACACTTTTTGAATCGAACCATTGAAAAATCACCACGTGTCTGACGTGTTTAGCTATTTCCCAAACATGTAATTTATCACAATTTATCGTTAAAATTGTAGTTTAACTACATCTTCTTTATAATTTCCTATTATATTTGTAATAAATATGAAATCAAAACAGTGAGAAAACGGTGTGTTGTTGGCGCCTAGTAAGAAATAATTCTCATGCAAAATATTATTACAGCTGAGTGCGCACGAATTCTGTGCGTTGTCCTCTGGTGTAATTTTCCAGACCATAGTTAAGCTTAGTTTACAGGAGGCGGAAGAATTTCTCGGAAGTGTAACTTTAGCAGGGCTTCATAAATGTATGAAGTAACCGTGAATGGATTATAGCATTTGCCTGGGAAGATTTTGGGGAACCAAGGAAAACTGAAATCATGATTACCGGACCGGGAATTGAACCCGTGATTTCCCGAATGCGATTTCAAAGCTAAACCACGTGCGCCACCTCGACTGGCTTGAGAGAGAAGCGGAAGTGAGGAGACGTTCGCAAGTGTCTACAGTTGCGTGTAGGTGAACATTGGCGCTCACCGTGGTCTTTAACACATTGAGGTCTGCACACATTTACTATCACTTGAGACAACTTAGAAGTGAGTCGCCTATATCCACTATTGTAAGAACACCGGTTCTGTTGGTGTCTGTATTAGAACTCAACATTGTCCATTAGTCCAATACACACCGGACACTGCCTTGTACTTTATAGCGTTCATTATTGGCCTGTCTTCAACTAATGGAGACCCTAGCTGATATTGACCCAATCAAGTGTCCTTTATCGTATACAAGGAATTGCAATCAATCATGTCCCCTTGAGTGGCTATAAAAAAAAAAACAAATTCTATCGTTATAAATACCATTGTTACGGCGCTGTCGTGTTCTTGTGAGGTCATGTTAAACACTAGCAGAACAATGACAGCAAATCCATGCGAGTTTCGCTTTAAGCAACAAAGAAATTTTCAGCGTAGTCTGTAAAGTGTTAAGCTTTCCCCTCCAGGGACCGCGGTGGCACAACAGCTAGAGCGCTTGCCTCCCACCGAGGGGGATCGTGCTCTGGACGATGCCGCTCGTCGGCGGGTTTTCTCGGGGGTTCTCCCGTTTCCCCCCGCCCTTGCATTCCGGCGCTACTCCACACCCACCTCACTTCTCTCTTATCAGCTTTCAAGGCCTCCTTGGCAAGAGCCACCCAAATATCTAAAATTGAATCCACTTTCCCCCTTCGAGCTCACTTGACGTCGTTCATGTCGTCACTTGGAGCCCGCCGTTGCCGACATCGTGGAGAAGTCATGACCTGATACGTTTCGCAAACATGCCGAAATGACGGGAACTGTTGTGGCGAGTCCCTACACCCTCAGGATAAATTATGCACAGCGAATGATAGACTGTTGGAAACTGTCGACTCGCTCTACTCAGGATAAATGTATACACAGGTGAAACAACCAGTTTGTTTATTTATAGGCTGACCTGTGAATATTAGACGCGCACGTAGGCTTCCACTCTATCAACTTTCCTCCACTAGTGCTGTTCTAATTTACGAGAAATCGAGCAACGTGAAGTGTATACTGTCGCAGATTGGTTTATAATTTTTACTAGGACGTAAGTTTTCACTGGAATATAAATGTGTACCCTGGAAGAGATTTTTTTTTTTTGGTTCGGCATCTCCCTTACGGGCTAAACCATTAAATGCCGACCATGGCCCAGAAAAGCGGACTGCATACACAGCCATGCAGTCGTGATGAAGGCGCATTTAGCTTATAAGGTTGTTCACGATAAAATGAGCACTTTTGAAAACCCTGCTTAAGATCTATTTGTATGCGCGTCGTGTGTTTTCCCGCCGTATGTAAAATTATCATTGACATGGGTCTCACTTTCTTCATGCGTCGGTCAAGTGAAACTGTAAAATTATTAGAAAAGTAAATATTTTAAAAATCTGCTAATTTTTACACTTCGGCGCATTAAGGAAAAACAGAAAGCGATATAAATAATTTAAGTTATCAGAAATGGTTACCTAACACTTTTTATTTGGCGTTAAGATATGGAACTACTTTCCCCTCCATCGTTCCTAACTTTACTGGTCGAATGTCACTCAGTGCGCCCGTTAAAATATATGCATGTAGAAGCACTAACTTTTTCATAAGGTTGAGTTCAGAAGTGCTCAGTTTGTCGTGAACAGTCTTTTAATATTTATGAGTTTTTATAAGGTGCTTCCACTAGTTTGTTACAAGCTCTTTGCGGTTTATTGAGCCGTTTTGAATGCCTTACTTATGATCTACTTGGAATTCAAACGTGTCTATAATTTGTTACATCTAACTCACGTATACGTAAAACGAATATAACCTTGCAAACTAAATTAAATTACTTTTTTCGAAGGTTGATTTTTAAAAGTGTATAGCTAACCTCTAGCCAGATAGCTATATATGAAACATGGGTTTGGGCAGCTGTGCGATTATCGCGGTGGCTTCCCACCTTAGCGACCCACGTGCAATTCCCGGCTTATATGGACCGGTTTCTTATTTGACTGGTATTTCCCATGGCCGGTGGGTTTTCCCCCCTCAGTGTCACTGCTTTCCCCTTCTCTACGCTGCTTTGCCTAGTGTAGCACCGGCCGAATGAAAGAATAGGGTTGACTTTACATGTTAAATGATATCACTTTCGTACAAAAAAAAAACACATCGACCATATTTCTTCAAACCGCGTTTCTACAAAAATTGTTTTGTAAAATATTTCATACCCTGAAAATTGCGGGTAAATTATGATTTATGCACTTGATAAAAGAAATCACAAACTCAATAGTTTACTTCTACTTAGGAATGTTGATACAGGCAAAATGTATCGATATTATTTATATTGGTTATTTACAATAAGTATCGATTTACGAAACGGCATATCGAAAGAAAAATATGGATTTTCGGTACACCGGGATTAGATATTTTATTGTTTTAAAATACATGACAAATGTAAAATTGCTGGGAGTATTACGTATTGAGGACACGAGGCAAAGTAAACAGTCATTTTTTAAGTCAATATTGTATTCCTAACAGATGTAATAACACACAGTGTAATGTATTGGTAACATATTTAATGCTAATGCTGGTGCAGTAAACAAAAAACCTAGCATAATGGCCCAAACGTTGGTGCCAAATTATTATGTAATAATAACTATTTCAAATATTTATTTAATTAGTGTGCGTATACCCTCCTTTTTAAGGTCCTTACGTTGTGATAACAAATATTAAATATAAGTTTATTTCATTCCATATAATTTTATGTGGAGTGAGTGTCCGAATTCTTGAATACTAATATCGAGGGCGAATGACAGTGTATACGACCACGTTGTGTGATTCGGAAAAGGGCACCAGCTCAAATTAAGCAAAAATACATTTAACTGAACTGCTTTGAGCACTGTATACCATTACACATCGTGACATGTAAACGAACCGTCACCTGTGTCCATATACTGTTGTGTGTATAGCTCATGCACCTCCCTCTTGTTTAATATTCATTAGCCTTTATTGGCAGTATTTGTATAGATTTGTTATGTATTAGTAATTAGTAGTGGTTTATTCCTGCATCTCAGGAACACGTCTGCTCGTTGCCTGGCAGACTCCAGCCCCAGTTGTTCTCGGTGTAGCCAACTCACTTTGTAGCACACCACGACGAACAACAGTTTGACAATTCGCTGAAAATTTGTTTTATCTTGCAAAGATTCTCAAAATTAGCATAGGTCTTTTCAGATTTAATAGACCGAGGTTACGAGAGGATTCAAATCAGATCTCGTACAGAAATAAGCGGATGAAAAAGACGCCAGGCATAATAAAATTCCAGCAATTTTTTTTATTCAGAAATGTTCAAATTGGTGTAAGACTTAATTATTAATGCTGGAAAATGAGCTACATGAACAACCCTGAATGGCAATAGCAAAATGAAAGAAGAATATTAAAACCTATATTGCGGTTAGGGAGTGACCGGACATAACGGTCATTAGTATGCATTAAGTCTGATGTATTGCATACACTGCAAAAATCCTCTCACTCAATAGAAATGTTTCAGACAAAATCTTGTAAAACTAAGTACCTCGGCTTGCTCATCTTATTAAAAACACATTAACCCTTCTTCTCAGTGCTTAATATGGTTAACATTTGTGCTGGATTTTACTACTTAGCGCCTTGCCAACATGGCGTCTTCCTTTTAAATTCTGGAACGTTCATCCTTAATGTATTTCCTAAAATTGATGTAAAGTTAATCAAAATAGTTCTAGGAGTGTTGAAATAAAAAGTCTCGCGTGGATAAAATGGAATTAAACTAGGGGTGGCCTCTGTAGTAGGATTCACACGAAGCGTAGATACTTGATAGTAATAAGGGCGTAGCTCACAGCGCACGGACGGCTCAGCGTCTAGCTAAATCCTAAAGCTGCTAAAAACAGCTGCTGATTACTGCTGAGGAGTAAAACAGACCTCACTCGACGCGAAAACACTTACTTAAAGCTAGCTGTTAGAAACTGAAAACAACCTATCAACTAATAAAATCCTGCGCTTCGTCCAACTTTGGACAAGCGTCCTAGCCTATGATGTTGCTCAAATGGAAGATGCTGGAAGAGAGAGAGAGAGAGAGAGAGATCCCATCCGAAATGGACTGGCCTACCCTATGCTATACTCTCCAGCCAATAGGGGTGGAGGGTTTAAACCTGCTAGTTAGTCGAAAGGCTCACTATTTAAAACTAATCGACTCGCTCCGAAACGGCCTAAATCCCTAAGCAATAGAGTTAAAGGTCTCGTAGAAATATTATTTAAAAAATACGAAATATTCCCTGAAGCATTAACGATCATTTGAGACTATAAAAATGAAATTAGTATAAAATATTAATTAAAAATACAAACAAAAGTAAAAACTAGCTAACTGATTGCACTTAAACATAAATATTGCCATTCGTACATCTAATTATTCAAAATCCTAACCATGTAAAAATAAACAAAATAAATAAATATATGTGACAACATACAGAAAATTACAAGTGTTAAATATAAGCAGTGTTAAACGTGTGTAACATACATAAATCATGTCAATGAGGTGCAGAAAGAGTGAAAAATATGGATGTTACAGAGATTATTATAAAATGGTTTTCAAAATATTTATTTCTGATACCTGGAAAAGATATTTGGTTTTCGATCAAATATCGTTTAATTATATCGACGATTTATATCGATATACCGAAATGACGATATTATATTAACGAATGCTACACGGTGAAAGGTAGGCCTTCTGTAAACCGGGTTTACTTTTCCCCTGCTAGGGTAACTCTGAAATATTTAAAAACATTTGTTTTGGTGCCGTTTGGCAAAGAAACCGAGTAGTGTAACTATATATTTCAAATTTTGCATATTATGTGCCCAGGTAATTTTTACTGCCCCTTCACCAAATGATGCCAAAACAAACATTTTGAGTGGTGAAAAGTTACCCCGGCAGGTGCAAATTAACCGCGGTTTACGATAGCTGAGAAACGCATAAAATCATTTAAAAACTGTTCACGATAAAGTGAGAACTTTTGAAATCAACCTTAGAAAAAATCACTGACCCTACCTGCATATATTTTAACGGGCGCCCTGAGCGACATGCGCCCAATTAAGTTGGTAACGATGGATGGAAAAGTAGTTCCGTATCTTAACGTCTAACAAAACGTGTTAGGTGGCCATTTCTGTTAACGTAAATTATTTCTGTCGCTTTCTCTGCTTTTTTTTTAATCCGCCGAAGTGCAATAATGAGCAGATCTTTAAAATACTTCCTTTTATAATAATTCTACAGTTTCACTTGACCGACGCAAGAATAAAGTGATGATGCCCATGGCAATGTTAATCTTACATAAGGTGGAAGAATACACAACGTCAGTACAAGTAGATCTAAAGCAGGGCTTTCAAAAGTGCTCATTTTATCGTGAACAGCCTGTAACATGTCTCACGCTGGTCAACGCCCTTCGCCATCTTTGATACTTAAGGCGTCCGTCTGCCTGGCGCATTGACTGCATCGCGAACACGTTTGCGTATTTCCGGCACACGCGTGCTTGAAATAAATTGCTTGGCGTGTTCACCACAGGTTTTTTGTCTGCAATCAATCAGAATTGGCATCAGCGCGTCCTTTTCCTTGTTCCACTACTTAGCAATGGGGTAACGTAGCTTTCCTTTTATTTCGCGGGTGTTATTTTCCACGTCGTGTAGGTGTGCGATAACCCGTGATTAAAGGTTCCTTGGCAACCTATGCACTCTGATCTGTTAGCACGTGCTTCGTGTCTGCTATATTATACTCGCTGTTTCTTCACACTTTCTGAATCACGCCCTTGCAAATTCACCCCATGTATGACGTGTTTCTTTATTTCCTAAATATGCCATGCAAAGCGTCTTGTGGCTATGTTAACATAAAAGTAATTTTTTATTCATTGAAGTTTTATCTTGATTATATTTACAAGTTATAATACCACATATATAATCAATTTGAATACTAACATTGGGAAAAAGCGTCTGTGTTGGTAGCACCTGGTAGTAAATAGTTCTCGTGCAAAATATTATTAAAACTGAGCGCGCACGAATTTCGGTGCGTTGTCCTTCGGTGTAATTTTCTACACCTTACGTGCGACAGTTGGTAAAAAAAAAATAACAACGAGATTCTTTTTTTTAAGTATTCTTTATTCTGGCTTAAAACACGAACACCGCAATTTCCTAACGTCGCGAAACTGTCTCAGTTTGTCATACAGACAAATATCATTCTGCTCATCTGTTTGCTGAGATATCCGCTGCATGTTCTTTTCGAACTGGGGCCGCGGTGATACAGCGGTTAGACTACTCGCCTCCCACCTAGGCGTACCGGGTTTCTGTTTCCCGCGGGCTCGCTCCCTGATTTTCGCATGCGGGAATCGTGCCAGACGATGCCGCTGGATGGCGGGTTTTGTCGGGGATGCCCCCCCCCCCCACCCCATCAGCGCCATTTTTTTTTTCATTCCGACGCTGCTCCATATTCCGTATTCATCGGATGTTCAAGACCTCGATGTTAAAAAAAGCCACCTAAATCTCTTCACTCTCTCGCACTTTTCGAACTGGCTTGCGCTTAAAGTCGTCCGTTCACCCGATTGAGGAATATTCCATTGTACCATCTGCTTTAATGATTTGGGGAAAAAAAATCTGGAATATGTCGGTTATTTGATTTTCTAAAACAGAGGCTGGACAGTATAATACAAAATTTTGCGGTCCTTTTAGCTCTGTCGCATAAATTGGCGGCGCGCAGCGCAAATGGAATGCGTGCATCAAAAATATTGCTAGCCGTTTCGCGGCTCGCGGTGGCTTTTTTTTTTAATGGCCAGTTCTTTTCCAGAGCATGCGTCGTTTGACCAGCCCCTTTCCCCCCCCCCTTTTTTTTCTCTGTTATCCCTCCTCGCCCCCCCCCCCCCCCGCCTTCGGAAAAACAAATATGGTTGCGACTAGATTACACTTGTTATTGCAAATTAATTGCGGTTTATTCGGCGATTTGTTTTGCTCTCGTGTTAACATTTCAGACGTTTAATGAGGTTGTATTATATTATGTTCACTCGAGAGAATTTGGGTTTTGTGCCAGTGGACTGGAGAGTTCGCAGCTGTGTTGGAGCGCTATTGCGCATTTTTTTTTCTACTTTCGCTTCGCTGCTGCGACAAATGAAAATTAATTTAAGCTATGTGTGTGTGCTTTTTGTGTGCTTCGTGGACTGTAATCAACGAAACTTTGGCAATATTAATTAGAACTTGGCTTTAAAGTTTGATGTGAGTCTTTGTTAATATGTATTTTGATGCGCGGATGAGGTAAAGCACTGGATACGTATTTTTTATTTTTGTGGAATTAGGTATTGTTTCGCTATGCAGATTGATTCAAAGTTGATTACGGATTCATTATGCTGCATTTCAAGTGTGCTGTGACTGCAAATCGAAATCCTTGCCCAAAATGAATAAAATTGCTGTCTGGATTTTTATTAATGTTTTATTTGTTTTACCATGTATGTAATTCGTTTGGTTTGCGCTGATGCCAATTGTAACGTTATCTCTAGCTTTTGCTTATTGTTTTTTTACAGAACTATTGACGTCCAAACATCATATTTATATAAACACGTGTGTAATCACGTATCGTCATCTGAAAACACTTGATCGAATCGCCGATGTAATGCCAGTACTCCGTCTTAGTCGATGGCTCGCAGTTTAGGGACAGGCAGGTCTTGTCGCGCCTTTTCAAGTTTAATTTTCCCATAAACCGTGGATTGGTACTTCAGTGAGCACGAATAACATGTTGCTTCAACGTAACTTCATAACTGACTCAATGTCTTGAGATTTGCGATGGCAAGAATACCACTAATACCAACAAAGGCCTGAAGATACTAAACGCAAATGTGTCGTCAGCAATTTTGATTTTAATATTCACAATTCGGGAGATGTTGGAATCATTATTTTCAAATTAGCGGTTTATGTCTTATAGACTATTCACGGTAAAGTGAGCACATTTGAAAGCCATTTCATTTGGAATAATACTCAATAAATATATTTTATTTTAGACAAAGACGTTAACTTCCGGGTGAAGTGGAAAATTCACAGTGTGGTTATTACTTTTATGGAAATATTTATTTAAAAAGATGGTCAATGAATAAAAAAATGGCTGGAAGGAAAAAGCAACTAGGGCCTCCAAAGTGCTCACTTTACCGTGAACAGCCCACAATAGGACGTGATACAGAAACTATCGTAATATAGTATAATCGTATTTTACAGTTTCATGGAGGCCAATAAAAAAATTAAGGAAAAATAGCCTTACAGAATTATTTTTAATATGGGAGTAATTTTTTTCTTCCCAGCTATTTATGATGGCGTTCATGTCCATATGTTATCGCTGCGAAAGATAATATGCGAAAAAAAAAAAAACTTGTTTGCTCACAAAGTAGTGGAAAAAACCTTTATCGTGAATTACGCGTTATTAAACTTGTCTTTGTTGGCTTCTAAATCCCTGAAGAATTAGTTTGGCGTATTTTCAATTATTTTACTTCCACGCCCTCATAATGTGTCTAATCTATCGTCATTTCCCTTCCCACACGGCGATCCTTGTTCGATTCCAGGTAGGATTTTTTTTTTCCGATTTCCGCATGTAGGAAAATCGGTGGCGAATTTTCTCGGAGTGCTCCCGTAGTCACTCCATCCCCATCTCACCTGCCTACCATGGATGCTGAATGGCTAATGAAGTCCCCCCTGAGTCGCTCAAACGCATCAGTTTGAAACACGGGCGTAATGCGTTTTGTGAATGTTCGTTCACGTTATTTTATTCCCGCAATATAAATCACAAATGTTAACCTCCGTAGACCGTGTATAGGAAATGAGCTTACCAGTTCGCTTATTGTTTTTTTTTTTTTGTAACACGTGCGCTGCGTGACACTGCATGCGCAGGCGCAGAATAATCTAGTCGAGAGCGGCTAAACTGTCACGTACATACCCAACTCTGCCAGTGCAACAGCGAGCGAATAAGCTGTAGCAGACGGTTCGCAGTTAATCGAATACTTTCGAGATAAATATGTTTTAGTTGGTTGGAGCTGCGCGTCCAAGGTCAAGAAGCGAGGGAGCGATACGAGCGACACTAACACGCACGCCTAGCGCCTCATCGATCCTACGCGCAAGACATGCACTGTGCAAATTAGATCTGTAACAGTGGGGTTTTATTACACGCGATGAAAGCCCGCAGATTAAACTACGCCTGTATCTTTGTACTTTCTCTTGCCGCTTAAGGAAATTTCATAGGTAAACTTTAAAAATGCGATATTTGGCCATTTTCACGATTTTTTTTCTCCAAGAATAAACTTAATATAAGAAAAAAAAAAAAAAAAAAAAGAGCATAGATAATAGTTTTTTTTTTCTGACAAAAAGTCGTATTTGCAGAACATTTATTTACCAAGATACGTGTATTCGCGCAAAAAAAAACGCGCAGGTCCATCCCACTTACTCTAAAAAATTATTTGTAAATTTACCTTACCAGTGTATACGTACACTGACAAAGAGTGTATAGTAAATTATTTTCTTATACATGCACGGTAATATTCCTACAGTTGCTCGGGAAAGAGTCAAATGCGTAGGAAAGTTCCCAATTTTGTGTTAGTAGCGATACTAAGCATTCCCATATGTTCAGCCTGATGCGTAGTAGTATTACCATACACTGTATAGGTTAAAAATTTCCATTACGGTTGATAAAGTTTACCAGAAAAATTTTTTCAATGCTCTTAAACGTATCAGTGCCCATAACCATTTCTACTTTATCGTAGGCGGCTATTGACGGTGAGTTTTGTACACACACACGCACACACACATACACACACATTTATACATACATACATACATCATACATACCCAGTTAGGCTGGTTACATTTTTCCCACAAATTATAGTGAGAATTGCTGTTACAGTAACATCCCACTTTTATACTTATCGATCATGTCATAGGCTTATTTTCTAAATAGCAGACATTTTCAATTTTGTTGGTGCTAATGAAAACTCCACAGGAACAATTCAACAGATTCGAACCGAGATTGGCGTGTCGACAGTCAGTCCACGCCGTCAGCATTAAATTCGTAAACTCGTGTCCTTATTAATTTTGCAGTTTTCGATGACAGCGCTACTTGAAAAAATAAAGACCGTGAATCACATATTGTGAAATATTGAACCGATGTCCGTCGAATTTGGCATACGAGTACCGCTATTGTAGGCCCCCATTATCACATGTGATTTTAGTCAATCAGTGGAGTGCATAGATTTTGGAGGCTCTTAACGTCGATGAGGGCGAAGCGACGTGATTTTGGATCAGCGCTGGAATTCAAGGGAGGAAGAAACGGGACATCCAGATTACAATCTTTCGTACTGACAAAGCGATCACTCAAATGAGCTAATCAGTCTGTACAGCTGTATAAGCGTCACTGAAACGGCACTGACAAGTTGACCCATAAAGCAGCTGTAAACGGCCAGTTTATATGATGCCTGGACCAGTGCCAATAAACATACCTACTTATTTTCCATCTGTACTCTGTAAACGGTCTGTAAGCATATTTGAACGCCCAAGACAAGTACAAGACAAGATGATTCTGGTTCGGCTATCCATTGCTTTAATTGTTTGATGATGGAGGTAGAACACAAAACCCAGTTATGAAACCAAGGGGAAAACTTGCGACACCTGATAAAAAATTCCTTGATATAGCCGGGTGAAATTGTGGAACTTCGGAAAGTGTTCTCACTCAACTGTTTTTTTTTCTCGGAAATTTTGAGCATTTCTTCATTTTACCTACGTTTGAGTGATTCTCCAAATATTTACGTCATATTATTTGTGAAAATTTACAAAGGAAACGGTCATAACTGAAACTCTACTTGGAATGTCTACGATATCATGGAGAGCAAAATATGTAGCACTAACTTTCGACAAAATATTTTCTTGATCCTGTGTTACTATTATTTTTTCTCTTGAGGAAATTGTTGTCATACGAATCCAGTGCTGCTGTACACTAAAAATTTTTTCTGATTAACTTCCTAAATTGTATTGAAAGTTTTTAACCTATACACTGTATGGAAATAATACCACGCATCAAGTTGCAGATATAGGAACGTTCAGCGTCGCTACTATACAATGTTGGGCACTTCCCTACACATTTGACTGAGCAAATGTAAGAACACTACAATGGATGTATAGGGGTAAACATTACCATTCCTGCTTTCTCATTAAGCGTATACACTGGTATGGTAAATTTCCGAATAATTTCTTAGAGTGTAACTTATTGTCCAAACTATTCATTGATGTCACATAATTCGAATTTTTTCTAAAGGACACTATGTTATCCTGCAGTTTAATTCATCTGCGATATGCCTACATATATATTTAAGGAACAAATTGTATCAGTATAGTAATTAATTTAAAATTTGTAATGTTTACGATGTGTAGCCCATTCCTGACAATATGGTTAAGTGTAAGAAATGGCGGTAGGCCTTAATTTTGTCATAAAAAACAGACGATTCACTATTAGGCCTATTGCGATTGTTATTATTATGTATTACGGTGCTTGTGGGTATGGGTCTAAGAGCATTGACGTGAAAGGAGGTTTGTACCTGGGATTAAATACGAAAGCATGAGAAAGAATTACTGCTTGCCGGGCAATGTGATTCGAACCAGCACTTTTACTACCAGACCGCCATATTTTATTATGAATAAGCTATTCAAACATCTCTAGCAACATTGTATACAGAACGAGGAAAAAACTTAATATAGAGTTAGTGAACGTTCAGGAAAACATCTTTATAGTACGTTCTCTTGCAGACAGACTTGCATTTATTACGCTCGTCGTATAGAAAATCATGCTGGTAGAATTTTCATTTATCGACCACGTATATTGATTATCACATAACAAAATACTTTTGAAGTAGTTTTCTATCTTATAAAACACCCTGGGAATTTATATATTTTGTCGGGAGAAAATTTATATCGCTTTTAAGATTGTAATTCATTAATTGTTTTTAAATAAAATTTAAATCCAATAAGGTAAAATTAAAACGTAATTAAAACATTACTTAAATCGTCCCTTTTTCTCTTTTCTTGTCATGCGCACTTAACTTTCAGTGATAAATGTAGCTATTTATTTAAGTAACAGGAATTTTACAGTAATATACATTCTCTACCGAATCAACGTCTACAGCCATTTAACTTATTTTAGGTCGGTACACTTTCATGAGTAAATTCACTTGCACAAATGGTTTTAGTAAATATTTATATTATAATATTCCTTTAATGGACTCATCCTTAAGCACTGTATTAAATCCTTACAAATAGTTTTAGAAGTAACAACGCACTAGTTATGGTTTTTGTCAGTGCCTTTTTATTAAGTATAATGTCCCTGACTGCCAAAAACTGATTTATCTCGATAGTAAACGTATTAAATGCATGCAGACATTTGCGAGAGATTCGCTGGTTCCTTCTGTTTTCTCATATCGATATCACACGGCTGTATGTGTATAAGGTGTTCACAGTAAAATTAGCGCTTTTGAAAGCCCTACTTAAGATCTATTTGCATACACGTTGTATATTCTTCCCCCTTATGTAAGATTAACATTGTCATGGGCATCATCACTTTATTCGTGCGTCGGTGAAGTGAAACTGAGGAATTATTAGAAAATTTATTAACATATCTGCTCATGTTTAAACTTCTATGCGTTAAAAATAAACAGGAAGCAAAGACATGATTTAAGTCATCACAAATGGTTACCCAACATTTTTTATTCGACGTTAACATATGGAACTACTTCCCATCCTTCGTTACCAACTTGACTGGGCTTATGTTTTTCAGGGCGCCCGTTAAAATATATGCCGGTAGGAGCAGTGACTTTTTTCTAACGTTGATTTCGAAAGTGATCACTTTATCGTGAACAGTTTAAAGATTGTTCACGGTTAAGTCAGCAGTTTGGAAATCAATCTTTGAAAAATGTCACTGCTCTTATAGTCGGTTCACGGTAAAGTGAGCACTTTTTGAAGCTGTTTCATCTGAAATAATAACCAATAGATACATTTCATCGTGGCCTCAGACTTTTGGTTTTGGGCATGGTGATTGTATATACTGTGTTTATTATTCACATGGCAGGATTTAATTTACATTGACAAGTGGCGGAAGGATATAAATTGGTTGAAAGAAAAAAAGTAACTAGGGATTAAAAAGTGCTCACTTTACCGTGAACGGCCTATACCTGCGTGAATTTTAACGGGCACGCACTGAGTGTCATCTGCCCGGTAAAGTTGCCAACAACCGATGGAAAGTATTTCCACGTCTTAGTGTTGAATTAAAAGTATTAGGCGAGCATTTGTGAATACCAGAGTTATCTATTTTACTTAATGTATATAAGTGTAAGAATGAGCAGATTTGTAGAATATTAACTTTGCTAGTAATTTCACAATTTAAATTGACCCGACGCATGAATAAAGTGATAAGGCCCATGGCGATGTTAATTGTACACATGGTAGAAGAATACGCAATGTGCCCGCAAGCAAGGCCTTCAAAAGTGCTCACTTTGCCGTGAACAGCCTTTAATGCTGCTCAATTAGCGGCCTTCGTTGCGGGTTCCTCTGGATTGGAATCCTGATAATGGAATGGACGTTTCCGACGTCGTTCGGTGAGCATTTGTGACTTGTTAGTGGGCTTACCATCCCCACGGTAGATGTGGGAGGAAGAGGGCTTGATCGTTGTTTGGGATGTCGAAGGGTCCAATACGCCCTTTCCTCAGCCGTAGTCGGACTGGGCATTAATTAGCCTGTCGTAGCGTCGCGCGACTGTTTCCCTGATGATTTCGGCAGGGAGGTATAGAGGGAGGGGGGGATTAACAAGATAAACGGACAGCACACACGGGCACATCCTGCGGGGGAGGGAGGAGGCAGTGTTGTCGGTTTGCGCTCTGACAGACAGCCCCGAGCTCCTCATGTGCCGCGCATTTCCTAACGGGACGTCGGTAATAAGCGCACATGTCGGGTAAATGCACAAACGACTGGCGTAGGGGACCTCGAGAAAGGGTCAATAATATTCTGTAGAAAAAACACCATTATACACGCTTTCCTGAGGGTCCGGGCCTCGGTTCTGGCGCACTTGCAAATCCTTCCGCGGTCATTACTGAACTTTCCGAATTTTCAGATTGTGGCGCCATTAATAACGTGCACTGTAAAAACAGATGTGTAACTTTTACTGAGAAATTGTTTTTAATATTACAGATGCAAAATTACTCGTTTATAGAACTACAAGAGCTGTGTTTGCAATAGACATCAAGAAATATTATTTTTTTGCTAACCCGTATCCACGAGCTCAAGCAAAATGGACACTCAACAACGGTAAAACCGTATATAGTTGTTTGTGCGAATACTGGAAGACATGTAAAGTGTAGTTGCGTGCTAAAAGTAATGTATTGCAAGTTTGAATAACGTAAAACACTCAGAGAAACTCAAATATTCATAAAAAAAAGACTACAATTGGTAAAAATACGTGACGCTATTACTCATTAAGTGTTAATGTTAATGTTTTATATTTACGCATAAATCTTAAAATGAAATAAATGCGTTCTTCTTAGAGGAATAAATTTACTAATATTTTGTAAGTATTTACTACAAAAATTAGTGTTAAGTGCGTAAGACAAGTTGGTCTTCTCGTTAAGGGTTTTTTCGTGAATTATATTTTGAAATGTCCCCCCCCCCCCTTAATTCTTTGTTATTAATTCATCACATTTGTTTTCTAGACGAAATTTTTTTATTTATGCCCACTTCTCAATAATGTTGGGGGCACGGTGGCTGAGAGGTTAGCTTGCTCGCGTCCCACCAAGGCGAGCCGGGTTCAATCCCCGGCCGGGTCACCGGGTTTTCACACGTAGGAATCGTGCCGGACGATGCCGCTGATCAGCGGATTTTCTTGGGGATCTACGGCTTCCCCCGCCCCTTCATTCCGGCACTGCTCCATACGCACCTCAATCACCCTCATCGGCTTTCAAAATCTTGCTGTTAAAAGCAGCCCATATATATATATATATATATATATATATATATATATATATATATATATATATATACATATATATATATATATATACATACATATAATGACCTCGTTGTCGACGAGACGTTAACCCCTATCTACATGCCTGCTAACCAAGTACACACCAAGGGGTATTCACATTCCCGTTGGTAAAAAATCGTTCAACGTTTGAACTCCTTTAGTTGGTTATTTTACAACTAGTATACGCTGTTTGCCTCATGTATCCTTTTAGCTAAATAAATAAATAATACCTTATCCTCAGACGACAATTAGGACTGCGATCAGAACTAGGTGGGTTGAAATGAAGGGTAACTTCGTGGGAAGAGATATCACGAGTTGCTTCAAAAATCTTTAAAATCACACAATTGCTTTAAATAAGGAAAAATTAGCATATTTTTTTTAGTTATAGCCCTTTACGGTTTCTGTATTATAAATTTTGCTAGGCATAGCATACCTTCGAATGGCCTTGTAGTCACGCGTGCTAAATAACATGCAAATGTAATCTTTGTACGTCCCAAAACAACACTAGAATTGTGATTTCGACTTGTCATAATGTAAAAAACTATGCGAACTTAACATATTTTTATACGAGGAAAGAGTTGTAGTTGAACGGTACTTAGTGCTGATATAAAATAAATAATGATTAATTTTTTTTTAGGTAGTAGCGCCTTTAACCACCGACGAAAACAACTCGACCCAAGCGTCGGGTAAAGCGCAGCACATTTGCAACCCTGCGAAGTATCTGACTGTGGATTGCAGAATTGCTGCACGCGACTAACGCCTGTGGAACTTGACGTCCTTGGAAAACGTGTGTTGATTTTTGGTGGAGGGAGGAGGTGGTGGGAGGGGGGGGGGTCGTCTCCAAGCCCACGCCTTAGCCCCCTTCCGGAATTTGCGTAATCCTGGCGACTTGCGCGCCCTGTCCGCCCGCCGAACTTGCCCCGGTTCGCGAGGCAAGCTATGTTGCGGTTTACGTCCAGATGTCACCCCCTAAACCACCAGCATCCCCAACACCGCCTACCAACCCCTCCCCCCTCCCCCCCCCCCCTTGTACCAGACTGCGATGCTGCAACTAAGTAATCTTGTTTTGAAATTAGTTAGCAAAACTGTGGCGTGGCTGGGCCATGGCCTGCATGTGTCTAATCTCCCTCCACCCCCCTATAAAAACACCGCAACTCCAGGGGAATTTAACACAGGCCTGCCACGAAGTGGAGTAAACTTTCTTTAATTAGTAATTTTTTTTTTTTGCGACGTGTGTGAATTGTTGTACGCACAGATATATTTTACACATGTTGTCCGCTTCCCAGATTCGCACCGGATTTGTTTCCCAACGTTTCCATTACGCCATTTTTTTTTGGTTAATTTAGTTTTCTTTAACGCTATACCGTCGCTGTCTCGGAAAATCACGATAGCTTGCTGCGTGTTGATCACGTTCGTTGTGTATAGCCCATTCACGGTTACTTCAAATTTTCCTGAAGTCTTGCTGAAGTTCTACTTTTAGGATATTCCTCCGCCTTGTGCAAACAAAGCTTAACCGAGTACAGAAAATTACACCAAAGGGACAACGCACCACATTCATGCTCACTCAGTCTAATAATATTTTACATAAGAACTATTTCTTACTAGATATTACAAAGACATCTATTTTCTCAGTGTTTTATTCGTATTACTTATAAATGAAGAACTAATATTTATAGACTAAATATATTTAAATAAAAGTTCAATTTAGCCAAAGCAAGTATATTTATGTAAACACAAGTATAAAGCACTTGTGAAACATACCATATTTAGGAAACGCCCAGACATGTCATACATCGGGTGATTTTTCAAAAGATTTGATTCAAACAGTATAAAGAAACCACGAATGAACTATAGTCACGTTTTCGCTAGCTTGTATTAACAGTTTATTTTATGCAAGATAAATAGGCCACTTTGAAGTCAGAAAGTGAGCCAGGAATTCCACCGCAAGTAAAATAATACCCTCGATATCGTTTACAATTTTAACTGCGCATTTGTATTTATATTTTTAAATTATTCTTTATTGCAGATGTGTGAGCTTATCATGTCCGGTTATCCTCCATTAGCACATGTTCGAGTATGCTTTTTTTTAACAGTTTTTTATCCTGTCCTTGTTACTCATTCTTTCAAATGATTTAGTTCAAAAAGTGCCAGCTTAAATAGTATTTAGTCTAAATGTCCTGCTAAATGTAGATCGTTAAAAACCGCCACAGACATTGGGATTCATGAAGACCCGTAATGTGCTGCATGGTACAGTAAAGTATGACGTTGATGCTCTGCATTTGATGTAGAGGTAATGCAAATAGTGCAGATTCCCAGAGTTGTGTACCCCATTCCACATAGGTTGCGCTTAGAGGAAACAAAGTAATACAAATGACGTCACGACAATTCAATCTGTCATCCGTGTGCGGTCGAATACATTACACTGTAAGGCGAAAGTTGTAACGGAAATGTACTCCAACAACGAGAAAGTATCAATGTTGCTCATCTATGGAGAATGTAGGTTAATCGATGAATGTGTTCGTACTGTTTTACAGTACAGTGTAGTATTTTCAAGTGAGTTGTACGGAAACACACACGCACACAGTTCTGCTCTGTTATTACCATTATCAATAGCTTAGTTTGCTCACTCGTCGTTCATTCTGTTGAAGGTCGACGTATGATAGTCAGGCGTCTCGTTGTGAAACGGACAGTTCGAACCCACAGCTACCCAATCGTCGTAGTACCCGCACAGATGAAGCTGCTGAGATTGTTGTTCTCGCTGCTGTAGCAGTTGATCCACACGCCAGCACACGCCAACTTGAAGCCGAAATTGGCATTCAGAAAACGAGTGCACATCGCATTCTTAAGCGTCATACGTCCCATCCCTACCATGCACACTTACATCAATAATTGCAAGGGAATGATTTCCAGAATCGTGTAGAGTTCTGTCAATGGGCACAGCATCAGATTATCGCCAACCAGAATTTTTTTCTTCTGTTCTTTTTACCGATGAATCGTCGTTCTCCAACTTAGACCAAGTGAATACGAGGAGCATGCGTTGTCGGGCCGTCGAGAACCCACGATGGCTTCGACAGGTGGATCATCAGTGTCATTGGAGAGTTAACGTCTGGTGTGGGATGGTTGGCAATATGGTTATAGCGCCTTATTTCGTGAATGGTAACCGAAACGGCAGGTAGTACGCCACCTTCATACAAACAGTTCTACCTGATCGTCTGTAGGAGATATCTCTAAGGAACATAATTTACTATGTGGTACCAGCACGATGGATGCCTAGCACATAATGCCATGCATGCACATCGTGTTCTGGACCAGAAATATCCTGGTAGGTGGATTGGTCATGGAGGACCAGTTCAATGACCTGCTCGGTTTCCTGACCTTAACCCCTTGGACTTTTTTCTCTGGGGTTACCTTAAAGGCGCTGTCTATCGAGATATTCCAACAACTCCAGAAACCATGTAGGAACGTATTGTACGTGTTTGTAATGCTTTTCAGCAGACAACACTGGAGGAATCAGTGTTGTCATTCATCCAGCGACTTAACTTGTGTATCGCTGCCAATGGTCACCGCTTTGAACATCTAATGTGAATATTCAACCCCTCGTAGTCCCCATGTGGGTAGTACTACAGACGGGTAGTAGAGATCCTACTTTCTGTGTCGTATTTAATGTGCGTGTTATGGAAGTGTACATTGTGCTACATGTTTAAATAGGTCTTAACGAGCTGCATTGAACTTTTGACGAATAGATACATAGTCCCATTAAAAAAAAACTCATGTTTGTACCTAGTATCTCACTAATAAATAATGTTATAAGGCTGACTCCCCAGCAGTTTCATTTCCCTCTTCCAGTTAGACAATTTTTGTATGAAACACGTTTCGATTTGGAGCCCCGGTAAGCAATTATTGTGGGTGCTCAAGATAAATGGAACATTCTGTATACACTAGTTTAGTGAGAAAAATCGCCTCAAGTTTCGTGTGTGAATTTTTCTGTTTTATTATAGCTCTATGTACACTGCTTCAAAGGCACATAAACGTAAAGGAAGGTTAACGAAATATTAATTTAAAATATTTGTATTTAATTTCATATCACATAAAATATAAAGATGTCACGTGAAAATAAAGTTTAAAATCGCAATAAAATAATTGCTTTTTTCTGTAGGGGGAAAGACAACTTCTGTACAAGTGTAACGCAAACGGATGGTTTGTACCGTAGAGCACAATATTTGGGGGGGGGGGGGGGGGGTTTATGTCTGATGAGCAAAACGTAGTCCCCCTTTCTCCTTTTGTATCACAATAGCGGTGGTCATTTAGTATAACTTATCGTAAATTGCACATCTACAAATCAGTTGCTGTCACAGAAGTCAATATCCGCCAGGCTGAATATACGGCATATTCCGTGACAGCAGAGATAATTACATTGAGGTAGATATCGACTGGTAATCATCCATTACCTGTGCTGTCAAAATTACCCTGCTATCGCCCTGCTCGCATGAATATGTGGACACTAAAATTCAGATAGTAAAAACAATACGAAACAGATTCGCAATTGCCTCAGATTTTTCACTGATCTGACTAATTCTTAGTGTTTGCCCCGAATTTGCCAATCGGTTAAGCATGTTAACTGTATTTTAGGTGAGCAACATCTAAATGATTAAAATCGTTTAGCTTTTCTGTGTACATAAAAAATGGAACACGTGCGTATTTGCTTGCTCTACCTACTGTAGTAATAATACGATATCAGCACAATAGACGAAGCTATGAAAAATTATCCAATTCAAATCGTTACATGACGTCAAAAAATTTTCTAAAAATATTGGCTCGAATTCGCACAACATATTTTAAAAAGTGTAAATTATAAGCCACAGATTCACCTTAATTGTATACTACTTCACAGTAGAATAGGATTTGCATATTTCTACGAAGGAAGAACGGTATGTTAATTTTTTAAACTGCTGTTTCAATTACATATGCAGTGTCCTTGTATACACCCTGAAAGGAAATGAGATACGTACAAATAGGCTACCATTACACTCACTACCAGTGTGCTCCTAAAAAATAGTGATTTTTTAAAGTTGGCTGTGGGACTATTTGCTGTCAGCGTTTTATAGTGCTTTTGTGGTTTGTTGCAGTTGGTAGCAGCGAGGACGCCAAAGGAGCAGCGGACTCGAGTAAACTGGCGGTGAAGAAACCTCGGCCTAAAGCTTCCTCCCCCAACCGCCAGGGGCCGCAGCAGTGTCAGGTGAGCAGGGGTTTTCATTGACGCCAACCTGAACGCGCTTGTTCTTAGGATATATAAGTAGAGATCGGAAAAAATTCCCGAGATCAGTGACCTGTAGGTTAGACTTTACAGTGTTGTGTACAATAACGCAGGTAAAGAATCCTCGTTGATTGTTTGCTGTCACAGGTGAAGGCGATGGTCGGGCTTGCATTCTGTTGCGTGTTTTTTATTGGCTCAGTGTTCTCCAAGAGGATGATATATATCGCGTTGATTAATTGTAACAGTAACATTAACCTAATAGTTTTTTTTTTTTTTTTAGTTCTAGCTAGACTCGAAATGAATCCGCGAATTCTTCAGGTCTCTAAATGTAAGGTTGGTTCACAATTAAAAACATATTAGTAACCACAGAACATAGGCCGTGTGCACAAGAATTGACCGCTATGATTCGAACCTAATGATTCACAACTGTGCATAGCAAGTCGTGAGTATGAGATGCCTTGATAGGTGACGGTAACAGTTATACTTCATTTCTTATGCAGACGCGTGGAGCAACAGCCAGTAAAACCAGAGTACAAGATTTTCGACGAAGCTGTTCATGCTGCAAAAATCGACCAGGACTTATCGCAAGAAATGTTGCAAGACATAAATTTAGAGGAAATAACAGGCAATAGTGTACATGCAGAAATGTTTAAAGTTTAATCACATCTTTACGATCGCAAAAACAAATGTAGTAAAGACAAGTGAACGTCTCAATCATTTTAAATTACTCTTAATTTTCTACAAAATATCAATTTCAATGTCTAAAAATTATACGCAAGTATTCAATTCGTGCAATGTTCTCCTGTTACGCCCTATGCACTGCGTCTGTTTTTTTTATTTTTATTGTGAACCCACGTAATATCTCAGATATGACGCTGTTGTGAATAGAGGTTACCACCAGTGCTGTAACGTTTGTTAGTGAGATATTAACGCCGTTTATTCGAGAATACCCTATGTTTGCCGAATTAGTTGTTCAGCTAAGTGAAGAATACTCTTAAACCATCTCAACGTTGTCTTAAAAAACAGAATCACTTATTGCGTTTGCAGATACTTCACTAAATAAAACTGTGGAGGAAGTGTAATGCTGCATATCAGGGCCGGTGCAAGGTAGCTTGACATCCTATAGGCGAGAGACATGCAAACACCACCACCTTCCCATTTAGAACTGCCCTCTGTTAACACTGATTTCTCTTCAAATTTCCTGAAACATTAAAGCCCTTGTAGCAAGTAGTGAAAATAATTAGCGAGGCAGTTAATACTGGAATAACATCGATTCTAGTTTATCGATATTACTCACTCAGAAATCATCGTTAGTAGTGAACTTTTTCTAACATTAAATATCACATATGATAAAATGTATAGTATATACGCAAATTTATAATCCAGTCAGTTGTAATGGTTGATGTTTTGACTGAATTTTATGGTCGAACTGTAAGGCATCTCAGATCTGTCGCCTATTGTTCTTGACACCTTAAGCGGCCACATAGGTCGCCTATAAGGTTGCGCCGGCCCTGCAGTGCTTATGCCGATGTCCATTCTTCAGACCTATTAGTATTGTCTTCTTGTTTACGTATTCTTCTCTCCAAGAGTCAACGCTATTCACACTTTGTGAAATGACGTGTATTGTGTGAAGTGAAGTTAACGAAGAATATAATCGTGCCAGGCATACTTCTATATCCTACGCGGACTACAAAAGTGTTTCTAACATAAATTTTACGTCCGATTGCCGAACATTACTACACACATATACCAGCTCTAAATCGCAAATTACATTTTCTTTTCTTCCGTTCTTGGGACCGTGGCGGTATAGTGGTTGCAATACTCGCCTCCCACCAAGACGAACCGGGTTCGATTCACGGCGGGGTCGCCCCCGGATTTTCGCATGTATGAACCATGCCGGACGATGCCGCTGGTTGGCGGGTTTTCTCGGCGATCTTCCGTCCCCCCCTGGCTCTTGCAACCCGGGCGCTGGTCCATACTCATCTCACTTCACCCTCATCGGCTCTCAAGGCCACGTTGTTAAGAGCAGCCCAAATCTCTCCACTCACTCCCTCAGTCAGTTCTCTATCTCTACCCCACCTTTGTTAATGATGTTCACGATAAAGTGAGCACTTTTGAAATCAATCGTAGAAAAATGTCACAACCATACATGCATACATTTTAACGGGTTCAATGACTGACGTGTCCAGTAAAGTTGGTAACGATAGAGGGGGGAGTAGTTCCATATATTAACGTCGAACAAAAAGTTGTAGGTAACCATTTGTAATCACTTCAATTATTTCTCTCGTTTTCTGTAATTCGAAGTGTAAAAATGGGCAGATTTGTACAGTATTAACTTTTTTAATAATTTCACAGTTTCACTTGACCAACGTATGAATAAAGTGATGAGGCCCATTACAATGTTAATTTTACATAAAGCGGACTAACACACAACGTGTATACAAGTAGACGTTAAGCAGGGCTTTCACAAGTGCGCATTTTACCGTGAACAGCTTATACCTCGTATCTTGTAGAATACTTCAATGCCACTTTTAATGTGAAATAATTCGACACTGCTAAAATGTGAAAAACGATTGAGGGATCTCGCTCCCTTGCCCTCCTTAACAACCTATAAATGGGTGGAAAGCGATTTATGTTTGTAAACGGGGGGGGGGGGGGGGGGGGTGTTGGCAAAAAGTAGCCGGCGTATCCATTAAATTGGCTTCACCTTAGGGTTGGTTTAATATCTCCAGACAATGACAGAGGTTTGTTCTACTCAGGTTGGGAAGTTTAATGCTTTTAGTTTGGCAACTAAAAATGTTCTCCGTGAGGATCCAGTTGGTGTCGCATGTGTGCCAAATTTTTCCATTATTTATGTATGTAAATTGGATAATTGCAGTGTACGTGAAATAAATATAATTGTGATAAAATCTTTCCATTTGTATTGTGTTAAAACCTACGTAAAGAATAAACGTTTTTCTTCGCACTCGAGTGGAAATATAACGTAATATTTAATCCATTCACGTCTACTTCAGCCTTTTCTGACGTTCTGCTAAGTTCTACTTCCAGGATATTCACCCACCTTTCGCAAACTAAGCTTAACTAAGTCTGAAAAATTACATCAAAGGACATCGCACCGCATTCGCGTGCGCCAAGTGTAACAGTTATTTGTATAAGGACTATTACTTAGCATTACCAACATACCTATCTTCTCCCTGGTTTTATTCAAATTATTTATAAACGAAGCATTATAATTTATAGATAAAATATGGACAACATTTCAACTTAACAGAAGAAAAAAAAGTAACTTTTATGAACACAAGTATAAAACGCTTGCACTATATGGCATACGTTGGAAATAACTAAAGACGTCATACGTGGGGATATTTTTCAAAGGTTTGATTCAAAAAGGGTGAAGAAACCGCGATTAGACTATATTCACATGTTAAATATTCTGTCGAAAACTGTATTCAGCGAAACGTTGGCTTATACAAACAACTAAATAAAAAATAGTTGAATGTTTAAATATATAATTTTTTTTTTTATGCTTTCCCGCAGTGTTTCGTCAAGGGCAGGAATATAAGTACAAAGTTCCTTTCGATGAAGGCTGTACAAGATTTCCGGTAACCACCTGTCGAAATTCATACCACAGCATCTGTGGGCTAATAGAAACAAGAAAATCTAGTAACAAAATGTTCGGAAAAGCAATTTAGTATGTTTAAATTGAAGTTGTATTTCAGCAATCAACGCCGGGTGTCTGCAGCCGTATGTACCTGCGTGCACAGCAAGTTGCGTGTCAGGAAGGCGAACGGCGATGGTGCGACATGCGGCCAGCGCCTGTACACAGGCAACCACGATGTACGCAAGCTCACCTGGCACTGCGGTGACGCCTGTGTGTGTGATAGTGGCAACCCATCCGACCGACAGGCGTCGCAGAGTGCCGCGTGCAGCTCTGCCGTGGGTCAGTTCGCCTTCGTGTCATGTAACTTGTACTGCACACAGGTACATACGGCTGCGGACGCCCGGCGTCGTTTGCCGAGATTCAACTTCAACTTAAACATACTAAATGGCCTTTCCGAACATTTTGTGACTAGAGTTTATTGTTTCTGTTCGCCCACAGATGCTGTGATTTAAATTTCGACAGGTAGTTTCCAAACATTTTGTATTTATTTTGCACTTAATTACACAATGTTTTTCCATTGAAATACGCTCATGCTTATGAACACTAAATGCCAAATAGTCGTATTTTTACTCTTTGCACTAGTTAACACCATTGGAGGGTGTGAATTATTTTCATGGGGAGTGAAATAAATAATAATCACGAAATTAAGTTAGTACATAAAATTTTGGTTGGGGCTAGTATATGATCACAATTTAAGCCAAACAGGAACTATTAATCAAACAAAGAGAATTTCCCGTTTTACCACAAAATTAAAAGTAACCTCTTTGACACAACGGCTCACCTCGTGGCGTAAATTTTCCCTTTGATAAATTTTCGCGTAAGAAATTTCGATTTGTTCCTAACCTAATTAGAATAAACCTTACAATGACTTAGGGGAAATTTTGTAACTACTCTTTCTACCCGTGAAGGTGACTATAGGATGTTCACGATAAAGTGAACAGTTTTGAAAGCCATCTCATGTGGAATAATAGTCAAAAAATACTTTATATTTTGAGCCGTATACGTTAACTTCCGAGTATATGTGGTGAAATATCCATACTGTATTTATTACCTGCATGGCAATATTTATTTACAAAGGTAGTTAAATTAAAATGAAATTGCTGAAAGAAAAAAACTGGGATCTCAAAGTGCTCACTTTACCGTGAACAGCATATACTCATACTCCGGGACGTTTACATAGTCAACAATTTTTGCACGATTAAAGCTTAAAAGTGAAATATATTCACTGAGGTGAAATGAATTGTGAAAAATAGTAAGCGGTTCAGCTGAAATGAGCTGTAAACATTCGAAGGAATATATTTTCTCACAAGTCATGACATTTCTTCCCAAGTCTGATATATATCAGTGTAAACAATGCTATTATAAAGCAGTGTTGATGAAAAAACTACTACCAAGAGTTTTCCGTTATACCATAAATTTCATTTTAATCATTCTGGTTTTCTTTACGACCATGTTAAAATTTAACGATTTCTCCAAATTGTTATCTCAGTGTTTTCATTATTTGATTGATAATTGTTGATTTCTGAAACCTATCCACATGTTAAATTTTATGCATGTATTTTTGTGTCATAATTGCACTATTTTTTTGTATTTGTGTATTACCGGCATGACAGTGGAAAACGCTAAAATGACTATAAACCCACTTTCTAAATATTTCTGAGTATATAAAAAATGTATAAATCTTTTACCAATTTAACAAAGCTACCGGGAATTTTGTTATGCCAATTGAAGGACTGTAGTAAGCATTAAGGAATAGCTAACGCGTGAAAACAGGCACACTCTTCGGTATGCATAGTCACTCTCACATTCTTTCGCAATCCATAACCAGAACATTATCTGCCGAGTTTTTCATTACTTTTTATGGTGAGTCATAAATATCTCCCTTACTATTATCTTTTCGTATAAATATTTCAACAGTTTGTTTTTTTAATTCTAGGTGAAGAACTTTTATTACGGGAATTCCTCTCTGTGGAAAATGCAGTACGTGGGGGTGGTTTAACCATCGTTCGAAATATCTCGTATAACAGAGAGTTATTAACTTGCATTCCGTAAATGTGAAACCATAATGTAGCTACGACAAAATGTTGATATCTTTGGCGCGTTGTGTATTCAACTAATTTTACGCTGTATTTAAACAAATTTCAGTTGGAGCATTTTACTCATTTTATTCTGCCAAATATTTTGCTACTTTCAACTCTTTTTTTTATAAGCTGGTGCTAGAAGTTGTATAGTTGGTAATATTTTTTCCGCGAGAGGGTGGCGTCAGTATGGCAATACTGGTGCGCACCCTGTCAGCCTCAGCTGTGGAGTTTTCCGTGAAAGGAGGGGGCAAGGGCAAATGTTGAAAAGGCGGGGGAAGGATGGGGGGAGGGAACTGGCGAGAACTGCGACTCGCGAAGCAGGTTTACTTGGTAGGCGAGACACGTGGAGGCGATGTTGCCAAGTTGCCAACCCCATGCTGTCGGCATGCCAAAACTTCAGCGCAGGGATTGGATTTACAGCCAGGTCAGGTCTGCTTGAATAGAGTGCGCTCTTTTTTTTTAAGAACCCCGTGTTAGCAGCCACCACAAAGAAATCGTAGTGTACTTCCGCAATTCAATATTCAGGATCGTAGTTTTATCGATATATTGCAATTTTTTTTCTCTGAGAAACTTCTTGGATGTGGTTTCTGCCATGATGCACTATGGGTCAACCAGTGTTATATCGTTTCCGATCTTTTATCAGACGTGCATACATATACACAATATTATAATACAGAATGTTTCCTAACATGTGTCTTCCGCTTCACCAGTAAGGAGACACTAATAATATTAATAATAATAATGTTTATCAAGCATATGGCCTATTTGACCTTGTTTTCGCCTTAAAGCCACATACTCGGAATCTCTCGACCTGTCGACTAGTTATGCTATGAGTTATTCATGTTTATCTTCCCTACGACAGCAGTTGGTACTCAGTTATTGATACTGTCGCAGTTGTGAGTTGGATGCGATAGTGAATTATTCAGATCACGAAATTGTGAACGTGCATTTGATGCACAGGTTCGAGTAGTGTAATTCAGCAGGATCGAGGCGTCTCTATTGCGGTCCGTTTCCAAAACAGACGTCTTCCAGACAGGAAAACATTCCAGCGGTTACGTGAACGCCCGCGAGATATAGGTTTATTAAAACACGAGTGTCTGTACAAACCCGTTAGTGTTCGAACTGTTAATCTCGAAGGTCGTATTTGACAGCATGATGAAGGAAATGGCGGCACTAATAATCTAATAATAGCAGCAGTAGAGGGCATGGGGTCACTCGACAGCTTGGAGAGTTTAGCGACATAGAATGCTTTATCCTTACAATGCCCAACGAGTACAGACACTTAATAACGTTTTTCTTCACAGAGCCAACTTTTTTTATGTAGTCTCAGCAACAGTCTATATGTGATCCGTTTTTCGTATCCAGCCATATTATTTACCAACGAAGCTGGATTTACCAGAAATGAAATCGTCAATTTTTATAACACTCACCGTTGGGCTGAATAAAATCTATGTCTTATTCGTCAATCACGACACCACCAACAAGTCAGCGTTACTGTATGGGCAGGAATACTTGACGATTTTCTAATCAGGCCTGTTTTTCTTTGCGGGAAGTGAAAAGGTCAATCTTATGCAGGTTTCCTCAAAAAACAGTTTGCATGAAATTTTGGAAGATGTTTTCCTTGATGATGTAGGCCTACGTGGCAGATAGTTTATGCGTTATGATGAACCATCACATTTTAGCCGAATAGCAAAAAAAATTTTACGAACGAAAGGTTTCCAAACAAATAGATAGGTTGTTCATGACCTATTTGCTTTCTTGCACGTTCTCCAGATTTTATTTGTGCGGCAACTTGAAAGCAATCGTTCATGCAACACCAATTATCAACAGTCAAACACATCGTCAGCGTATCCAAGAAGGCTGCCAACTTATTCTTATTCGACAAACACTTGTTATTTTTTTATTTAAGAATGCGACAGTTGAAGATATCACGACTGCAGGCGTGCATTTATGTTGAAGGTGGCCGTTTTGAACTCCTCTGTATTACGATAAGTAGCACCACATTCCTACATCGTAAACAGTACCTTAACTCTTAAATGAGTTCAAATAGGCAAAATGTTTATATGAACTTTTGTCATTGTTCGTGTTTCGTGTCCACCGATGAAATGTGTCCCATATGTTATGAAACGTCGTGTATACGAGGTGTTTTTAAACTACCTGTCGAAATTCGAACCATGACATCTATGGGCTAATATAAACGACAAATACTAGTAGCACAAGGTTTGGAAAATTCATCTAGTACTTTTAAATTTAAATTGTAGTTAGCGAAACATAGCCAGGGAGTCCTTAAACTTCACATACCTGTGTGCACAACAAGTTGCATACCACGAAGGCTAACATACTGGCGCGCAATGCGGAGACTCAAGGCATGAGGGTGCCGCTAGTGGTTACTTGTCGGTACGAGTGTGTCAACCTACATGGGTGGAGACCTGCAAAATTCGCGTTACTATCCGGCACCAGGCTAGACTTCTCAGCTCTGTGTATTCCCAAGCCGACGTGGTTTCTCCGTTGGCTGCTGTATATCTCTGAAGTCACTCCCTTTCTGACTGGACTGCACGTGATTGGACTACACAATTGTGAAGTGTTCATTTATTGGTGCAGAATCGCCAGAGTGTGCTAAATAAAACATGGTCCAATAACAAACTTATTGCAAAGGTATATGTGTTTGAAGTTTAGCGTGTCCCCGAACAATAACGCGAATTTTGCAGGTCTGTAACAATGGGAGATTAGTTATTGAATGGTAAAGGCTGCCAAAAGTGTTTGCATTTTATTTCCCGCGTTGCGCGCCAGTTCAGTTTGCATTTGTGATATGCTACTTGTTATTCACGCAGAGATGTGAAATTGCGGGCTCCCGTCACTGATTGGCTAACTCCAGTTTAAATTTAAAAATATTACATGAATTTTTTTGAACATTTGGCTACTAGGATTTGTTGTTTATATTAGCCCATAGATGCCGTGGTTTGAATTTCGACATGTTTAAAAACGTCTTGTATATAATCTATGTATTATATGTGGATGTAAAGAGAGCTTATTAATGCTACCGTATATAAGGCGGAGAGCAAATGTGGCGAAATATACAGTAACGTAACTTTCATATAAGAAAGGTACGCGAACTTACCCGGAATTTTAACCCGTCCACGTGGTCCGTAAATGGCGTACGATGCATTATGAAACAAGTGCAAGTACAAAAATCATACACATAACATATACAATATGCCAACGCTTATTACGTGGCTCATGTGTCGTCCATGAACCAATTAAACACAGGTAACGTGCGGATCGGGAACAATTACTTTAACAAACAAAAGTAACTTTATAAGACTTCGGGGAACTAGCCAAAACACCCTAAAAGCGACAGTAAACAATTAGTGAAACCAATTAAAAACTGAAGTATAGCATAGCTCAGGAACACATAGAGGATAAACAGTTAAAAGACCGTGCAAACAATAAACAACTTACAATATACACTATCTTCGTTCATTCTCGGGCGGATAGTCCACTCGGACACTACACTTCGTGGAGTAGGCCCCGTAGATGCCAGAATTCGGGATGATGATGATGCCATAAAATGGGTTTGCTGCACTTCTTCTCATGCGCCTGTTCTCACGTTCTGTAGTTCGACGTGACGGTGCGTACGCGATGTAATCATCGCGTTTCCACTCTGCAGCAATGTGTTGTGCAGTGGTCACGATTTTCGCCTTCAAATTATTTTGACAATAAAATTTTAAGACGACATACAGCCATAATTTTTTTTTTTTTTCATACCAACAAATATTATCAAATAGTCTTGGATGCGGGAGTCAAGTAGCCCCGACGAACACAGCACGACACTGCAAAAACCGCAACAACGACACAACATTTATATTTTCAGCTTGACTGCTCGAATTTACAGCCCGACAGTTTACTGACACGACACGACGAGCAGAATTTTTCGGGACCATTTAGAAGGCGCTGATTAACTACGCTAGTTTCAAAGGCTGTGTTCAGACGAGAAATTTGGTATAATGATGGTGACAGAGTGTTATCGCTAATGCATACAAAGGCAAAATTATTATTTTTAGGAATTAAGTACACTAATTTTAAAAAAAAGTATATATTTTAAGCTGCGTATTTGCCATTGTAGGGAAACATTGCCGTACAATTTAATTTTGCAAGGTTGCACACGCTGTGCGTCGTGCCACACGACTCGACGAAAATAAAAATAATTTCTAATCCACAACTGCTGGTCGGACGACAGAATCTCCGGGCTTACGTCAGATCTAGTTTGTATTTCATTGGCTGTTTAGTTTTAGGTGTCGTGTCTGTCGTGTCGTGGTTGTCGGGGCTGTGTGATTCCGACATGAGATAATGTGTGTCGCAATGTTGAAACAGCGCAATTAATGTGGCGCAGTGGTAACCCACGGGTTCGACTGCCGGTCCGGTCATCCTTACTTCTGGTTTCCGCTGGTTTCCCGGAAACCACCAAAAGCACTCATACTCCAGGCGAGTTATTGGATGGTTGGTTGCCACTGGAGATGGCGGATCCCTTTCCAACTCCTGCTTCTCCGAGCAACGTGCTCCGTCTCCTGCTGTTGGCGAGAACTTCAAGTCCCACTTAGGTTAAGTTAGAAACAAAACGATATTGTTTATGGGTGAGTTTGGGATGGGAAAATTTTCTGCCGCAGTGTGGGCGCTGGTGTTCCAAAGAGGTCGCTTGTGTGTGTGTATGTGTATATATATATATATATATATATATATATATATATATATATATATATATATATATATATATATATATATAAGAATTTACATATTAAAGTGAGCACTTTATGAACCTTAGAAAAAAGTCACAGCCCCCGAACGCAAATATTCTAATAGGCGCACTGAGTGACAAGCGCCCAGTAAAGTTGGTAACGATGGATAGAAAATAGTTCCGTATCTTAACGTCGAATAAAAAGTGTTGGGTACCCATTTGTGATTACTGAAATGATTTCTTTCGCTTTCTGATTTTTTTTTTTTTTTTTTTTTCATGCGTCGAAGAGTGAAAATGTGCAGATTTGTATAATATTTACCGACGCACGAATAAAGTGATGAGGCCTATGGCAATGTTAATTCTACACAAGGCGGAACAATACCTTACGTGCATACAAGTAAGTCTTAAGCAGGTCTTTCAAAAGTGCTCATTTTTACCGTGAACAGGCTATACATAGATATATTTGTGTGTAAAAGTTCGCGTTTGGCTCGAGCTGCTATACCGGGTGAGTCGCCCGCGCCTACTTTTTCCGTATCTATGCAACCGGCAACAACCACTATCCATTTAACAAAACATCAACCGTAGCAGAACACACCAGGTGCGCTTTGATTCGTTGTCGTCAGTACGGTAAGCGGTGAACGGATGGTGTTATGTCAGCAGTGCGGTGAGAAGCCATCACTTTACAAAGAATACGCATCCGTGTGTTGTGTTGAAACAGATAATTGCGATGTTTACCGAATACGTTGGCTACACAAGAAAACATTTTTTTTTTTTACTGCGGAGATGATGTTTGGTTAGATGGGTAGTATTGTCTGTGGGTTGCATATGTACGGAAAAATAGGCGCAGGTGACTCGGCCGGTATATATTCGCCCGTGCCAAAATTATTTCGTAACTATTATCCACAAGAGTAAACAGCACGTACGAACGCAGTTGTGTGTTGGTGTTGAGCTTTCGTAAACACGATGAGTTTAGTTTCAATAAAGATATGTATTCAAGAGCGAAATAAATATAGCTGTCATCAGAAGGGAATTTTTCGATTCTGCTGTTGTATGTAATTTAAGTAATTGCTTAATACGACGGTTTGCCATGTTCAGTTTTACAGTCAAATATTAAACATGTGGGCATATTTCGTTACTTCCCCGCTCTTTTGCGAAGGACAAAGTTTTTTACTCACGGAGGTTATAACACAATATATACCGGTAGATTTAAAAAGAATATATTTATTTTATGACAATTACAACCATACCGTTTGTTCACTTGCATAACATAGAATGTCCTGTGCGCATTGTCGCCAACCTTTACTGTAGAAACCTAAGGGGGTACAAGTAGGTGTAAACAGAGAGAGGTGTTTTTCGCGAGAAGATTTATGGCCGTGCTATACTTCAATATCCTACGCCCACAACCACGACTTCCTTTGGTTATCGGCCGCGTGTCTACGTGAGAGGACATGTTCTTATTTGACTGGGCCAATCGTAGTAAAGTACTTTGATACCGAACGTCCATGATTCGCGGGCGGACACTTGAGGCACGTGGCATTTAAAATCATCCAACCACGAAAGTGCATATGAACAAAAGTGTATTGGAGTAAAACTGGTACTGAAATTTTTCCGCAATAAAACACCTGTCCCTAGTTGTAAACTATTGATTTACTTTAATGACGAGGGCTTTACTCAGATAAACACTAGTCTTTCAATAAATAAGACACTTTAATTATCTTCTCCTGTTAACTCGTACATGTAAGTGTTACCTTCACATTCAAGCCAGGGATGGAAACTGTACTATAATTATAGTACTTGTACTACAATTTCGAGCTTCATACGATATACTTAAGCAAATCCACTATAGTACGCAAAATACTATAATTTTAAAGGAACCATACTATAATTTAACTGTTTGTACTATAATTGTTTAGTTTTAGTTTGTGCGACAATCATCCTGTACAATGATAAACACACTAATTGTAGAGAGTTTTTTTAATTAGCAAATGCCATAGATGTTTCAGGGAACAATAAGGTAGAAAATGATACGCAATAAATTTAAGAAAATGTAGGAATTGTAGTGTAATCTTCTATACGTCATTTCGTATGGTGTTCAAAATTTCGGAAAACAAGCAAACTTTATTTTGGCAGGATGTAACCCGTATGTGGGATGTATTTTATGATTTAAGAAATTTTTTTTTATTTATAGTAATACTTTTTATTTTTTCTTGTCAACAAACTCACCTTTAATTTACTTGTGTGTCATATTAATTTCATACATTCATTTTAATTATCACATAATATGCTGATAGTTGACTTGTGGCTATTCTACTGCCGTTGTTTCTAAGTTTGCTTTGTTAATACAGTACTTGTTTACAATATTCGCGAGTGTACTATAATTTTGTACAAAATACTATAATTTTCATCTTCAGGTACTATATTTGTAACTTCCACAATTTTCTTCTCTGCATCCAACTCTATCAGCTATACAAGTTATTATACCGTGACTCTACAATCTTACTAGCCGCATTGTTGACTCTTCCCTTACTGTGACCTCAGTGCTATAAGACCCTTCTCACGTTCAGTTATGCATTGCACTCATCACTGAGACCTCTGTAATGCAGCACGACTGACGTACGAAGGCTCCAACAAGATCTCACATGCAAACACCTGGATCGCTGGCTCCGACAACCCGGAGACGTATTGGGGAGGCGGGAGGGGGGGCTACCTTGTGGATCCCTGCCTTATATACCTCCCTGCTGGCCTAGTTTACCTTAAGCCCCTGTCACACTATCACATTTTTGCATTCTACTATATTTTACAATAAAATCTGAGGACAAAATACGGGCATCAAATTTTTCCTTCTAACAAATTTTATCGCATAATCTTGAAAGTGTTCGAAAATGTGTCACACTGTCATATTTTTATTATTTGGAGAGTATTATTTTAATTATTATTTAAAAATAATTTTCATAGTGAAATATATGTTTTCATGCAGTCCATTACAGGAAGAAACGTAAGGAAAGTTGTAATTTAGCTTAGCTTCTTTATTAAATTCAAATTTTATTTATCAGAGATGTTTCCTGCACGAAGAAATTTAATGCCTATGAGTTGGTAATATTATGTGCAATATTCGCTTAAAATAACATTCATACACAGACAGAATCTACATAAATTAATTATCTTCATAACTTACTTCGTTTCCAGTAATTGTTAGTTATTTTAAGTTCCTTGAAGTCCATTTTTGTCGTGCACGATTCTGATCGGCTAAGACAGTCAAAAATCAAATATATTTTAGAAGGGGCCCAATTTTGAATTGCTTGATGGATACTGAAGCCATCAAACTTTCTCAGGCAAATATGGAGGCCTTTATAACGTTTCGTTGACGTTATAACTGTCCAACTATATTTGATCAATCTTATTGGAAGAAGTTTGACGGAAAACTTTGACAGAGTGACAGGGGCTTTATGACAGCTCTACTGTTTATTCCGTGCCTCCCAAACATTGCAGTCCCGGCTGCTTCCCTGCCAAACTGTTGCCACTCACCTTCCCAACTTGAGTACAATAAACCGTAAGCCCTTGTCACATATGTTCAAATTTTTTCATTAAACTGCTTCCGAGATGTTTGGACAAAAAAGTTGGACAGTTTTGACATCATCGAAACGTCATAAACGGCGTCATATTGGCCTTAAAAAAAAGATGGCTGTATTAAGTTTCCATCGAACGTTTGAAGTTCAGATCGGTTATAAAATGTGTTTGATGTATGAGGGGTTCAGCCAATCAGGATCGTACATGACAGAAACGGGTGTCACGAAACTTATGGAAACACAACTGCCGTAGGCCTATGTATCTCATATTCTAAATAATTTTAAAATAAAACGTCAGATTACATCCTCCAACTAAAAAATAGTAATAATAATAATTGAGGTTGTGACTCATTTTCACACACATTCTAAGATTATTTGACAAAATTTGACGAATGACCAGGGGCTTCAGCCCTACCTAGGCGCTGCGGTGGCCTAGCGCTTAGACTGCTCGCCTCCCACCAAGGCGAACCGGGTTCAATCCCGGGCCTGGTCACGCCCTGATTTTCGCAAGTGGAAATCGTGCCGAATGATGCCGCTGGTCGGCGGGTTTTCTCGGGGATATCCCGTTTCCCCCGCCCTTGGAATACGGCTCTGCTCCGTTCTCACCTCACTTCACCCTCGTTGACTCTCAATACCTCGTTAAGAGCCGCCCAAATCTCTCAACTCAACTCAACCTAATGTCTTTTCACGATAAAGTGAGCACTTTTGAAATCTACCTTAGAAAAAAAGTCACTGCTCCTACCTGCAGATATTTTAACGGCCGCACTGAGTGACATGCGCCCAGTAAGGTTGTTAACGATAGAGGAAAAATAGTTGAATCTATTAACGTCGAATAAAAAGTATTAAGTAACCATTTGTGATAACTTATAATTATTTATTTCACATTCTGTTTTTTTATGCATTAAAGTGTATAACAGAGCAGATTTTTAAAATATTTACTTGTCTGATAATTTCACCGTTTCAGTTGACCTACGCATGAATAAAGTGATGAGGCTCATGGCAATGTTAATTTTACATATGGGGGAAGAATACATAACATGCGTATAAGTAGATCTTAAGCAGGGCTTTCAAAAGTGCTCATTTAAACGTGAACAGCCTATACCTACAGTTCGCATACGCACTGCGCCGCCATTTCCCTTTAACAGTACCACCTCGCGACCGCTGCGCTCTGCACGGCTCGGTGGAGGTCGTCGCAAATATTTGCCCCCCCCCCCCTCCCTTCTTCGTTGTTCGCCAAATAATTGCGAACGTTGGCGAGAGATGTGATGAGGAAAGGAAGGGGGAGAGCGTAATTTTTTCGGTGGGAGAGGAAGGGGGTTCGGGCACACAATTCCGCCGGCCTGAACTGTCATGGGAAGTTTTACGGCCCGTTAGAAAAACGCCTACCGTGGCAAGGGGGTAAGTAGAGCATTGGCATTACCCGCGATGATCCGACATTTCTAAAATTAGATTGCGAGAAGAAAAAAAAAGTACGAGAGTGGTCGTACCTTGTTTAGTGTCGAGTTACTGTCTTATTTTTATACTACAAAACCAACGGAATTATAATGAAACTCTGGGGTTTAAAATTAGGAAATAAATTCAGTTCTTCGTATGAATGAAATCGATTAAGATAATATCGTGTAGACCTGAATAAATCTTCGGAGTGTAAGCAGTGATTCTTAACTTTTCTGCAATCAAAACTTTTTTTGACGCAACTATCTCAACGCCCTAAAAATGAAATTATTTATTTTTATAATAGTCAGAAGCAATAGATGATTTGAGTAAATTTTGTTAAGTGTTAATGACGTTTGGTTGTTTTAATGCCGTCTGCTTTGGTTTTTGCCTTACTCTAAACACTTGGAGCATTTGTGCGTGTGATCAGTGGCTCCCTGGAGGTAGCACGAAACATGAACACCAAGTTCTGTAGTCCATTCGCTGTTTCTTCACACGTTTTGAATCAAACCTTTGAAAAATCACCCCATGTATGACGTGTTTAGATATTTTCCTAAATATTCCATGTTTCGCAAGTGTTTTATAGGCTCTGTTAACATGAAAGTATCTTATTTTTCGTTAAATTGAAGTTTAATTTGTAGGTTAATTATAAATTATAATATTTCATTTATAACAAATGTGATTTAAAAAAACAGCGGGAAATCATGTGTGTTGGTAGCGCCTAGCAAGAGATAGTTCTCATGCAAAATATCGTTGCAACTGAGTGCTGGCAAATGCAGAGCGTTTTCCCTTTGGTTTAGTTACCCAGCCTTAGTTAAGCTTGGTTTGCACGAGGCGGAGGAATATCCTGGAAGTAGAACGTTATCAAGGCTTCAGAAAAGTGTGAAGTAACCGTGAATTGATTATAACCACACATTGCCTATAGTCCCGTCACTGACCTCGATACCTCAGCTGCAAGGATGATCCTGTGCAGTCGCTGGCGAGGCTGCCTGGCGACTGGTTCGCACAACGCTTTCCGGAGTTCGCCGCCCCCTCAATTTCGTGGACCAATCAGGACAACGCCACAGAGGAGATGAGCACTACGTGTGTGGCTGTTCCTTTGACGTAACCATACCAGTTCTCCGATTGGCTTCGCGGGCTCGGGAAAGGGCCCTTGTGTCACTTTTTGAATAATCAAACCTTTGAAAAATCATCCCATGTGTGACATGTTGGGTTCTTCCCTAAAAATATCGCGCGTATTGCAAACGTTATATAATTTTGCTAACATAAAAGTACCTTATTCTTAGTTAAATTAGGCTTTTACTTATGCTCGATCTATAAAATATAATATTTTATTTATAATCAAATAGCTATCACCCGCGGCTCCGCCCGCGTGCAAAATTCAAACCTTAACTATAATGACCAAGTGGTATATCTTAATTGTTCCTTTTTATTACTCTAATATTTTGAATTAACACACAGCATATTTTTCATCCCGGAAAAACGAACATTACCTTAAGCAATATAAAAAACAGACCACTAACCCGCGCCTACTCAAATGGTTTTGATATATTTACTAAAACACTGCTCGTTTTTTTCGGCATGAAAAGTACGCCATGTGCTAATCCAGAATATAATCTACCCCTGTACCAAATTTCATCCAAATCCGTCGAGCTGTTACGGAGTGATTGAGTAGCAAACACACATACAAACTTTCGCATTTATAATATTATTAGGATATGAATAAAATAGGTGTTTGGGTAATGCCTAAAGACTATTCACGATAAAGTGAGCACTTTTGAAACCAACCTTAAAAAAGTCGCTGCCCCTACCTGCATATATTTCAATAGGCGCACTGAGTGACATGCGCCCAGTAAAGTTGGTAACGATGGATGGGAAGTCGTTCCGTATCTTAGCGTAGAATAGAAAGTGTTGGGCAACCATTTCTGATCACTTAAATTATTTCTTTCGCGTTCTCTTTAATTTTTAATTCACCGAAGTGTAAAAATGAACAAATTTGTTAGATATTCACTTTTCAAATAATGTTACTGTTTCACTTGACCGACGCATGAATAAAGTGATGAGGCCCACGGCAATGTTAATGTTACATAAGGCGGAAAATACACAACTTGCATACAAGTAGATTTTAAGCAGGGCTTTCAAAAGTGCTCATTTACCGTGAATAGCCTACAGTAAGAAATAGTTGTTAAGGAAAATATTATTTCGTCGGGTGCGCACGAATCCGATACGCTGTCCCTTTGGTTTAGTTACCCAGCCTTAGTTGAGCTTGGTTAGAATGAGGCGGAGGAATATCCTGGAAGTAGGAAAGTTGGAGGTAACCGAGAATGGACTATACCAGGCGCCGATTGGCGAATTGCGTTCCGAAATGTTTCTCGCCAGTGACGCCATGTTGGTGGCGTGTGCGGCTGTCTCACCTCTGTATTCTTTAATATTCGAGGACTATAGACTATTCACGGTAAAGTGAGCACTTTTTAAGGCCCTTCCAAAATTTTCCTTTTAGCCAATTTTTATCTTTCCGTCAATTTTTAACATCAACATTGCTATTTCACTCTTAAATATGGTGTGTACTTTCACCTCTTTTGAAAGTTAATGTCTGAGTCTGCAATGAATCATACTTATTAGTCTCTAATGTCTGGTGGGAGGGCCTTAAAAAGTGCTCACTTTACCGTGAACAGCCTATACCGGTATTTACTAGTATGTAGGACAAGATAGAAAGTAGTACGCTATATCCACCAATAAAATAAAGCCACTCCTGTTGGTCATCTTATTCCTAATTATTAGAGAGCTGCAAAATTCGCGTTATTATTAGAGACCTGAAAAATTCGCGGATTCATTTCAAGGCAAGGTGGAATTCACAAACCTGTACGTTCATGTTACGTTAGTAATTGGTCGACGCGTTGTTTGACACCTCATGCAAATGAATGAGCCAATATCAGACTTGCAATAAACTGTAGGCCCAATCACCGCCTAGTACTGCCATGCCAATCAACCAATAAACAGTGTGTATCTGCACGAGTCTATATAGGAGTTTAAATCTAGCCTACAGGTCATTCAACTCGCCAATTTTTCTGGTCTTTAGTTATTATTTGGCATCAGGTTAAACTTCACAGTACTGTATGCACACGGTCCGGCGTCGTTTCTCCATTGGCTGCTGCATATATCTGAAGCCACTACCAATCGGATTGGACTGCACGTGATTGGACTACACAATTATTGGTAAATGTTCTTTTATTGGCGCAGGGCTACTCAGGGCGTGTCACATAAAGTATTGTCCAATGACAAACGTATTGCTAAGGTACACGTGTTTGACGTTTAACATGTCCCCAAATAACACGCGCATTTCGCAGGCCTCTGCTGATTATTAGAGACCTGAATAATTCACGAGTTCAATAACCTGCAGGCTAGACTCTACAGTCTTATGCGCAAATATTCCGATGTCAACTGTGCATTGGTTGTCTGCCGTCACGGTGGAAGGCGACGGTTGGGCCATCGTTCTCCAGGAGGTGTCAAACTCCATGTGAACCAATGGCTAAAGTCATATAAACACACGTGTTTTGAATTCTGGCTTATCCTAAAATGAATCCGCGAATTCTTCAGGTCTCTACTAATTATCATTGTTTTATTGGTCCGGAATACACTGGACACTGCACTTTAATGTGCAACTGATACTACTGACGCGCCATCAACCAACGGAGAGCCGAGTTCACCGACTTTTTTATATTATGGAGTTACTGAATGTGTCGCGTTTTCATCTGTCCTTAATTTATTATGATACAGCCTGGGCAATTTTTTTTTTTTTTCCGTTTCACCAGTATAATCAATACGAGACTTTTCTAAGGGTCAATAACACGTAGACTTACACATTTTGTCCTGACATAATCACTTTACCGTACTAGTTGGCATGCGGTTCTGAACAAGGCCTACGAAACGTGAGTTTTATTGGAGCGATTTTTTCTGAACTACTGCGGTAATGTCCATAAAACATACTCCATTGCTTTTAGTAATCAGACAACGTAAATAAGACACCCTGAGAATATTATTGGGCTGTCAGTAGTAGTAATACTTCAGTTTCGTACCAGACATTTTTATTTAGAAAGTGACTGTTCTGATGGCGCAATAAGTTGTCAGGCTACAGTATATAAATTGTAGGCTGTCTTTAGTTAACTGACCATTTTGGAAAACAATTTTCACACTGACTGACAAGATGCCTGTAAGATTTGCAGCGATTGAAGAAAATTACATGTTTAAACGTCGAATTGGAAGTATGATTATTAACCCTTTTTGTGCCACTCCACTATAGAGATGTTAACAAAAACTGTATAGACACAAATTATTATTCCATGCATTTAAAATGTAAGAGGGCCGCAGTGGTGTGGCGGTTAGACTTTTTTTATTTTATTAGCCGTATTTAGCAATACATCCATCTAGGGTCTTCAATTCTATAATGACTACTACAATTTAACAAACAGCATTGAAGTTATATAAATTCACAATTTTTTTTTGTGGGAGGACGGCTGTTCTTCTGGGCGCCCGTAATTTAAGCTACAAATTCTATTGCTATTCAAAAGCATAATTCACACTTCCTATGAAGGTGGTGAGCTATTCTGCCCCGACCGAGACAGCTCCCCGACGAGTATCCTTTCGCCCCCCCCCCCCCCCCGGTTCCGCTGCCCCAGCCGGAACAGACCAGGGACCGGGATTCCTATGAATCCGCCCGCGCGACCAGACGCCGTCGGGCCCGCACACAGTTAACTACACTTTCGGCCGGTCCGAGATGGCACCCAACGGTCGAATGGCCCCGTGCACGAACCCGAAGGCCCTCAGTCCCCTCCCTATCTGTACTATTATATTTTGTTCTTTTTATTTTTTCCCCTCGCCCACCGTTCTGCTCCAACCTAAGCATCGTCCAGGACATCGAAGTACCCCTTCTGGACACCCAGGCCTTCCTTTTCCGGCGTACGCAGTCCCTTCCGTTCTTCTTTCATCCATTTCAGATCTTGTCTTTCTTCTTCTCTTTCTTGCTGCTCCTCTTTTTCTCTCTTCTGTTGTTCTTCTACTTTCCTTTTCTGTTCTCCTCCCCATTTTATTTCCTCTTCTTTCTCTTCTTTTTCTTCTCTTCCTCCTTGTTATTCTTCTCTTCCTCCTTGTTATTCTATTTTTCTCCATATATCCTTCAATTCTTGTTGCATTCATTTCGGATCTTGTGTTGTTCTTTATAACTTTTTCGTGTTTGGAGCTTTTCAATTTTTAATATTCACTGAAAATTCTGTTTCTTATCTAAAAGAGAGAGTTATTTATAATTTTTATTTAATTTAAATGATAAAATAGTAGACAAACAGAAACACTCACTCAATAATTCCCTTAGTTCCAGCACACTCTTATCCGCTCCCTAGACTACTCAGTTAAATCATCATTCATAGTTTTTACCAAATCATGTATTTTACTAATACTTTTATTTATTATTTCTACAATTTCCTTGTCATATATATTATGTTTTGAAATGGCCATTTGTCATTAAAAGGTTTTAATTTCTGTTCTAATTCTTTCCTTTCTTCTTTAAACATTTCACACAAGTACAGAATATGGTATACCGTCTGAACTCCCTTTTCACATTGACAACTCTCGTCTTCTATTTTATTTATTTTAGCTAAATATTCTTTAATTTGACAGTGTCACGTTATTACCTTCAACAAACTATTATTTATATTGCTTTTACTTTCGTGCCATTGTTGTATATTTTAAATATAATTTTTAGTATTTAGGCCGGTTTCTGTTGCATCGTACTCTGCCAATTTATAACACTTAGTTATAGATTTCTTTCTTTAATTATTTTAAACTAACAGGTTGAATATTTATATTTTTTCAATCCAAATATTATTGTGCTCTACTATCTTATTATATGTATTTCCGCTGTATTCTATTTCATCTACTTCATTTTTGATTTGATATATCATATTTCTATCTTTTATACTATAGTCTATTGGGATTTCTTTACTAACAGTTATCGCGGATACATATGATGATGTTGGTGTTAAATTCATTATTTTTATCGATACATATCTTTGTGATGCTCTTAGTATTCTTTTAATGCGTGTATTTTCAATTTTATTTTTGTATCAAGTGCTAGCATATTGTATAATATTACGGTATAATGACTGATATATTATTTGCTTATTTTTATTATTATTATATTTGATATTCCATACCGTTTGTTTTAATTTAAAAAATATATTCTTAACCTTTTCGGTTATATATTTAACATGGAGGACAAAACGTAATCTATTATACAAAATAATGCCCAAGGATACTATTTCCTTTTTAGCTTTTATTGTTTGTTCATCATACTTTATCAATGGCGGTCTTTTATCTAATTTTCGGTGTAAAATTATGGCAACTATTTTCTCTACTGATATTTTAAGTTTTTTCTCCTTCATCCATATTAAAGTTTTATCCATTATTTTTGTGTCCGTTCTTCTATTTCCTTTCTTGTATTACCTTCTATCAAAATTATACAATCGTCCGCGAATGCCACAACTTTTGAATCCTCATTATTGTTTTGTACTATGTAATAATTGATTACTAAATTCCATAGACTTGGCGGTTAGATTGCTCGCCTCCCGTCAAAGCGAACCGGGCTCAGCCCACCAGCCGGGCCACTCCCGGATTTTGGCAAGTGGGAATCGTCCCGGAGGACGCCGCCGCTGGTCTGTGGGTTTTCTCAGGGATCTCCCGTTTTCGTCGGTCCTTTATTCTTGCGCTGCTCCATACTCACCTCACTTCGCCCTCGTCGGCTCTCAAGACCCCAACGTTCAGAGCCGTCTAAATCTCTTCACTCACTAAACTATAAGTTTTTTTTAAACGTATAAGTGTCAACATTATTGTGGCACCATCTATCACGGGGTTTTACTTAATATTTTACAATAATGAGTGGAAGAACATTAAATAAAAGCCAGGAGCCAGTACTGCTAAGGAAACTTACAGCCAACATGTGGGGACGTTCTATAGAATCTATTCATGACTCTACTTGGCAACTGCGGGCATCTTTCACAAAGATACGCTGAAGTAAACGAAACGCTGCCGTATTGTAATTTTATGTCATCGTCTGTCTGGAAAGTGTTAAACTCGCATACACTAAATTTATTTCGATTGCGGATTAAAACATCAATTGCGTACTTATATGCCAAACAGTTTCACAATTTCACTTGATCGGCGAAAGAATAAAGGGATGGGGTCCGTAACAATTCTAGTTTTACGTATGGTGGAAGTCGACATAATGGACACAGAAGTATATGTCAAGCAGGTCTTGAAAAGCGTTCAATTAACTTCCATTGGCTGTTCACGGTAAAGTGAGCACTTTTGAGGCCCTAGTTACTTTTTCCTTTCAGCCATCTTTTATCCTTTAACCACCTATGTAAATCAATATTGCCACGTAAGTAAAGAACACAGTGTGCATGTTCCACCGAAATGGGAAGTTAACGTCTAAGGCTGAAATAAGATATATTTATTGAGTATTATTCCAAATGAGAGGACTTTCAAAAGTGATCCCTTTACCGTGAATAGCGTATAACATCCTGTAACCTCTTTTAAATGCTGGTTGACAGAACACTGGGCTTTATTAACGGGATAAACGATAGCAATGTGTTTCACTAGACGCATTGATAGACGATAATTGGCGTGTGTAAGATTAATTTAGGCCTTGTAATTACTGAATAATTGCAATTATATGTGCGGTAAATACGTTCATTTCAAGCTTTGAGCATTCCCGTGGGAACTTTATTGTCAACGAGAACTAATTAATCGTGGTAATTTTAGTATTTAGGAGCGGGGGCGGGGTAATACAAAACAATAAATGTTCATATTATGCTTACACTATCAAAACGTTATCTGAAAAGCCAACCAAGTATGTTGAATACTAGCCTTAGTGAATTCAAAAAGTATATGGTAAATACGTTTTCTACCGATAACTGAGTGTGCTTTATTACGTGGCAGCGGGCTATAACTCTCATTCGGCAATGTCGTGGGTTCAATTCTAATGTCCGTGTGTTCTGGGTGTTGGTTTTTACTAAGTGATTTTTATCCCCGACCTTGTTCATGCAACTTCGTAATACGCCCGCGCCCTCCTCATGATTAGCATCTACATGTAATAAGAAATAAATGTCATTCCATGCCGTAATCGCATTATTCTGCAGGAAAAAAGTAAATTTTACACCGTATATCCTGGGACTACTTGTAGTTACGTTCCCATAATACCAAAAATCTATTTTAAATGCTATATGTTACGAACCCTTGTAGTTTTGCTTTTAACAGCTTTTTGCGCTATTTTTACGTGCGTTAAAGAAGTTATGAGTAATTTAATGTTTAATTCATTCCGAATAGTCTTGAGCTCAACAGAATACAGCTATGCATATAAATAGTTTGGCTGCATTGCACCGATACATGGCTCAACCTGTTTATTGTACGTTAATTTCATCTCTAACTGCGTTCGTGTAGAGCTTTGGTAGAAGAGCAACATTAAAAATAATTGCAGTGGCGCTTTGTTAGTGTCGTTTTTCATCTCAATATATTAAAGATAAAACGCTTGGAACTAAATGTGCTTGAAACCTCTTTTTAGCCATTCTTATGTTAGTTTCAAAACTGTGAAGTGGCGTAGTTTTAAACTACATTTTTAAAAGAACCTCAAACCTACAGCAATTAATCAGTTAGTTTTCATGAAAATGTTAGTGCGAGCACTAAGCTTTGTGGTAAGTATAGGCGGTTCACGCTATTAACTGTTGTGGGTTATAAGCGACTCGAACTGTTCCCCTGTTGTCTTTTTGTTGTTTTTAAAATGTGCACAAATCGTGTTCCGCGGTTGCTGTTCCTCCCCCCCCCCCCCCCCCACCCATTAAAATTGTGAAATAACCGAGTTAAAGCTTGGATGTACCTTCAACGTATGTGCAACTGCTTTTAATATTTCTAAACTAGCGTTTAGTTGGCTTTGTGTTAATCACAGTCGTATTATGCAAAGTAATATATTCTTACAGTGAATGTTAAATTACTAGAGACCTGAATAATTCGCGAGTTCAATAGCCTGTAGTCTAGACTCTACAGTCTTATGCACAATTACTCCGATATCAACTGTGCATTGGTTGTCTGCTGTCACGGTGGAAGACGACGATTGGGCCATCGTTCTCCAGGAGGTGTTAAACTCCGTGTGAATAATGGCTAAAGTCATATAAACATACGTGTTTTGAATTCTAGCTTGTCCTAAAATGAATCCGCTAATTCTTCAAGTCTCTATCAATTACACATTACTGAAAACACTAAATAATCTCAAAATTCAGCCCAATCCGAATAAACATACAGACATGAGATGCTAGACAATCACCGATTCCGTACTACGAACAGAGTGGATAGCTAGAATATATGTTTGTGGTTCACACAAATTCTCATTCATGTAACTAACCAATTTTGCACGACGGAGCATATTATATGGCATCGTGGCTTGTGCAGCAATAGCATCATTAACTGTTTGTGAAAATGATACTTAAGTCCTTAAAGCAGGGAGTTGAATTTGTGGATTGCAACCATTTTGAACACTTCGTGTTTCCTCGACAGTGTTCGAACACAGTGCTGCGACCTCTCCTTGGGGAGCAGGTCACACATTAACTAGAGGGATCAAAGGTAACTCAAAGGATAAGCACTCGTCAACAAATACTAAGTTTATTAAACACTAAAACAATTACAGTTCTGCCTCGAGTATGCGTCTCAGTCAAATATCAACTTTCACAAATTACCAGCCATATGTAGCGTGAGGCCACTACAGCAAACAGTATCGTAACGGGGCGCTGATGCCCGTAATCAAGCTCAATACAACATTACGTTAGGCAGGCTAAACAATGCTCGGAGGGAGCTTAATGCCGCCGCAAGTCCCGTGCCCTATCGTACCTTAAGTCGCCCTGCCAGGGATTCTATATTTACCCTCGTCTCGCGGTAGTCATACGGCTCTCTCGACGGCGGGTTCTCGTTTGGCGTCGAAGGCGGACCACGGGCTGCGGTCCTCTCGTCTGGGCATATACGGCAGCCCCTCCGGCAGCAGCAGGCAAGATGGCGTTCAGAGCCTCCATCGCTCTGAACTTATATAGTACTGTCCTGACCTCGTGCTCGATCCCCCGGTATGAGTTGTTACAAACAAGGCTCAGCTGTCAGAGGTCGCTCCGCGCGACGCCGAGCTACCTCCGCAGGAGCTGGCCCCAGCAACAGGAATCTAGCTGAGATGAAAGTGTTTCGTTTTTTTTTGCAGCTATGGAGACCAGTTCCGTGTTCCGTGTAACAAGATATACATTTCATACTAATTTCCTTTATTTTGTAGTCGAGCATTTTTTTTTCCATGGCCAATCAAAGACCATTCTCGTATTCTTTTCACCCCTTCACCTATGCCCTTTCTGGGCAATGCAGAAGTATAAGGAGTTCCTTTAGCTGATCATTGTGTTATCTATTTTGTGATTTTCTAAGCTTCTGTTCTCTCAGGCCACGTTACTTTTACTTTTAGTTTTGTTTATACTGCTTTTCATGCCATCGCCGCTTGATTGATTATTCTTGTATATGATTGAATGCTATATTTTATTTAACTGTCAAGCTGCCTGAAGGGTGAGTGTTGCACGGTTGATCCTGCCATCCGCCCTGACTCTCCCAGTAACCTAGAGGTAATTCTCTAAGGTGTAATCCACATATTTATACTCTGATTTTCTAAGCCATCCTATATCCATCCTTCAGTTAGGCAGCAGCCGGGAGGGAGGCTTGTAGGCCCCTTTTTGATCCCCGTACCATTACAGAAACCTCCCTTAAATCTGGGTTCTCGTTATTTAATTCTCATGTTCAAAGTTCCATCGCCAAGTTCGTACATTAACAGTCTCGTTCACCCTGGTTCCTTGCCTAGGTCATTGTTCCTCCGTTGTTCATATTCACCCTACAAATACGAACCGAGTTTGATTCCTTGCGAGGTCGCTCCCGGATTTTTCCATGTGAGAATGGTGCCCGACGATGCCGCTGGTCGGCAAGTTTTCTCGGGGTTCTCCCGTTCCCGCCACCCTTCCATTCCGGCGCTGCTCCATACTCACCTCATTTCACCCTCCCCGGCGCCACCAAAACCTCTCTGCTTCACAACCATTATTTTTTGGTTACTTTATTTTGTTTCATTTTGCCTTAGGGCTTTTAAGAGAATCCTTCGAACTGTATTCCATAGAGCGGGAAAGCGAGCTCTTGTCGGTGTCAAGTTGTACGAACAGTATATTTGAGTGAAATGTAAGGAATGTTGGGGGGGGGGGGAGTGGCATAGCAGTGTTGTCAGTCGGCAATAGAATGCACGATGGCGAGCGGAATGAAGAGTAAAAATGGGCAATCTCCTCGGGTATTCATGTCACGTAGATAATTGAAGTGTAGAGGTGGGGGGCATGGGGATGGTTAGTCGGGGGAAGGCCGGGGGGTAGTTTGTGCCGCGACTGGTGTAAATACCCAGCGAGCAAACTGCGGACACCTGCGGCCACCCCTCCACCACCCCTCATCTGCTGTTAATGACAGTCTAGTAATTAATGGCGGGCCGAGCGACAAAGCGGTGGCACTGCCCCCACCCCCTTTTGCCATCCACGCGGGCAGGCGTACAACTGTCGAAACAGGCGCCGGTGCCATTAGCGGCTGTAAATCAAGGGGGGTGGAGGGGGTGTATCCGCCCCATCGTAACGTCTCGTTAGGGGTAGGCGCGCGGCCATGTAGCTCGATCTCGAAACCCCGCCCACCACGGCCATTCTGAACGCAGCACCGGAAAAAAAAACACTGTTACACCTTGCTGCAGAGCCACGGCCGATATCACTGTTTGTTAAAGACTGTTCACAATAAAGTGAGCACTTTTGAAATCAACCTTAGAAAAATGTCACTGCGCCTGCATGCATATATTTTAATTGGTACACTGAGTGACATTCGCCAAATAATGTAGGTAACGATCGATGGGAAGTAGTACTGTATTTCTAAGTCGAATAAAAAGTGTTAGGTAACCATTTGTGATAGCTTACATTAATTTCTTTCGCTTTCTGTTCTTTTTTAATGCATCGAAGTGTAAAAATAAGCAGGTATTTAAAGTATTTACTTTCTTAATAACTCCACAGTTTCATTTGACCGACGCATTGATAAAGTGATGCGGCCCATGGCAATGATAATTTTACATAAGGCGGAGGGGTATACAACGTGTATACAAGTAGATCTCGAGCAGGGCTTTCAAAACAGCTCATTTTAACGTGAACAGCCTATAATTGCTTACTGTCCTCGTCTGCTATCAAGGAGCTAGTCGGAAGACAGTCATTATTCTTAACTAACTTAATCTAAGATAAATACCACCATACACTCGTTGTCGATCAAAGGTACCGCGCTAACTTGTCTCAGATACGGAGGTAGCTCAGCGTAACATGGGCTGAGTTGAGAAGTTTGCTAAAGACTGTTCACGATAAAGAGCGGAAAGTAGTTCGGTTTTTCATTCGACATTAATATACGGAAGTGTAAAAATGAGAAAATTTGTGCATTATTTACTTTTCTAATAATTTCACAGTTTCACTTGACCGACGCATGAATAAAGTGATGAGACCCATGGCAATGTTAAATTTGCATAAGCCGGAAGAACACACAACGTGTATACAAGTAGATACTAAGCAGGGCTTTCAAGAGTGCTCATTTTACCGTGAACAGCCTATACCCATTCTGTTCAAGAATAAACTCTGTGTTTCTATATTTTGACGGTATTTTATGGTTTCGTGACATGAACTCGATGATAGTTTGATAAAAAAAATACCAAATTATCTTCAAAATAATTTTCATCGTGTTTTTCTTTAACATAAATACGAGAACTTTGACTCTAGTTTTGATTTGTACAAATTAAAATAAAAGTTATTCCAACACAAAGATTGGGTTTAAGTAAAGTGTTTATTGAAGTCACATTAATGGCACGTTGTAATTTCCTTGAAAGCAGACACTTGGTTCATCTGAGGTAACGGTTATCTTGAAACTATTTTGACTTTAAATTTGATTTCAAAATTTTAGATTCTAATACGGGCAAACCGCATAATAAATTTCCCAGAAATATCCTTCATGGTATTCTTATACAGGCATTATTATTTTGAGCTGTAGCCTAAGGTATTCATTTTGTTCTATGTTGAGATTTGTACATAAAATTACATAAATTTAAAATTCCTTTGACTCGTTTCATTGTTATTTTTAAAGTATTTTTCCTGAGTTGTCACAAATTTTTCAGACTATCATTTCACATCACAATGAACATACATGTAAAGTGTTGTCAATGTTGAAATATATTTTATGGACTGTTCGCCGTAAAATGAGCACTTCTGAAAATCCTGCTTAAGATCTACTTGTATACACGTTGTGTGTTCTTCCGCCTTCTGTAAAATTAAAATTGTCGTGGACCTGATCACTTTATTCATGCGTCGGTCAAGTAAAACTGTGACGTTGTTAGAAAGTAAATATTGTACAAATCTGCTCATTTTTGCACTTCGATGAATTAAAAAATACAGAAAGCGAGAGAAATAATGTAAGTTATTACACATGGTTACCTAACACTTTTTGTTTGACGTAAATATATGGAACTACTTACATGTCACACATTGCGCCTGTTAAAATATATGCAAGTAGAAGCAGTGACATTTTTCTAAGGTTAATTTCAAAAGTGCTCACCTTATCGTGAACAGTCTTTAACCTCTTGGACGCCCTTAACGCGAGATAAATATGGAGCAGCGACGGAGGGCAAGGGCGGGGGGAAAACCGGAGTACCGCGAGAAAACCCGCCTGTGAACGGCAACGTTCGCCATGTGTCCCCACGAGAGAACGAATGTCCATTTGAGCTCGCCGGGAATCGAACCCGGTTCGCCTTGGCGAGAGATGTTTAGTCTGACCACTACGCCACGGTAAGTCTCAAAAATCTAGCAAGATGGAGTTGCAGTAAGCACACAGCGTGTAAAAACATTTGTATGGCCACGATAGCATTTTTTTTTATCGTTTACGTGAACATTTAATGTCCGCCTGCCACTTAAATTGGAAGTGCCAAACGTCGATAGCTCCCTTCGCAGAACCACGTGAAACCAGATGATGGAAGTAATCGGCGTTGGCTCACGTAAAGGCTGTTCACTATAAAGTGAGCACTTTTGAAATCAACCTTAAAAAAATGTCACTGCTTCTGCCTGGCATATATTTTGTCGGTCACACTGGGTGACATGCGCCCAGTGAAGTCGGCAACGATGGATGAAAAGTAGTTCCATAGCTTAACGTAGAATAAAATAGGTTAGGTAACCATCAGTGATAAATGATGATTTTTATTTGTAAACTATTTACTTTTCTAATAATTTCACACTTTCACTTGACCGACGCATGAATGAAACGATGAGGCCCAGGGCAATGTTAATTTCACGTAAGGCGGAAGAATACACGACGTGCATACGCGTAGATCTTAAGCAGGGCTTTCAAAAGTGCTCATTTTGCCGTGAACAGCCTATATACTGACAGCCGTCGCGTCCAGCCTGAAGTCCAGCTCAAATGGGGGATTCCCCCGGTCTATAAATACAACAGGAGAAAATATTCAGAGATTCGAAAAGTGCAATAACTGTTGCCCCTTCATTTCGCTCGCCCCAGATCGTAATGGAAGTTGTTTCTGTGCCGTCCGATATTTTTACGTGTTCAGGGAGGGTGGGGAAGAAAATTTACTGCACGGCGCCGTATAGTTGGCGCCCCAGAGGCAGCCAACCTGCTCGCAAGCTACTCGCGTACGCTGGAAACTGAAATAAACGCATTATTTATCACTGCGCGTCGCCGGCGGCAGTGAAAACGCTAGCTGGAAACGTTGCAAATTACAAAGGCTCGCTCGGGGGAGGGACGTTAACGCACACGCGAGACAGGGCCAACTCACACGCGCCGTCTCGTTAATTTTTTCTCCCCCCCCCCCCCCCCCCCCTCCCCAAATTTTTTTTTGTCGTTTTTCCCCCGCGCATTCGTTTCCACCAACTTTCAACTCTCTCCCTCCCCGTCCAAGTTTTTTTTTTGGTACCTCCAGCCTTCGCTGAGGGGGAATTTTATTTTCATTACCGCCAACCTCCCGCATTTGCCATCCCTGATGAAGATATGCGCATATCATTATTCTGCCCGCCGGGCGCTATCTCTGCGGCGGTCCTGGCTCTGTTCTTCGTGACAAACTGCAGTTTCGGGGTGAGGCAGAGCTCCACAACGCTGTCGCATACATGATGATATGCAGAACTGCCTCCCCTCCCCACCCCCCCTTCAACACATCCCTCATTCCTCTTCGGGACTCCTCCTCCGACATTCTCTCCCTTTCTGTCGTCATTCCTCCCTCTGCTGTCTCGCGTGTGTATGCTTCCGTCCCTGTGTGCAAGTAATTCCTAGTTATGTAATACAGTTTTTCAACCTGTGTGTATCTAGCATGGGGAATTTACCATACTGCTCCAGTAAATTAACGCTGGAAAATTTTCCTGATTTGAGTGGGATATCTGCGTCGAAAACACGTTTTCAGCGTTGTGCCGTATTAGCAAGGTAGATTTACGAAACGCACGTACTCTACTGTAACGAACTCGTAGACTTTCAAACATTGGTAAATGGGGAGGGGGTGGGTCGTGGGGAGCTGTGGTCTCCACAAAATGTTATTAACATTAGCCCTGTAAAACGTTTTTTTTTTTTTGTAGTAACGAAGTTTTCTTGTTGCGGTAGCAAAACCGGTTGTTAGTGATTAAAATGAAACATATTATTTTTATAATCTTAATAAAGTTATTTTATCACCACAAAAAAAAATCGGCAGAGTCTGTTTTAGTAAAATATTATGAAGTGGCTACATTTTTTTTTCGGCGCAACTCTTTTTTAAATTCTGAATTGGCAAAACACGTGCAAAAAAAATATTACTATACTGTTTTAGTTTTTTTTTTTTTTTCTCTCGTAAAAGTTACTCTTACAGTAGTGCCTTTCTCGACCTTCATGTAGGATAATTGCAAAACATGTTTGGAGGGCCGCCATTTTTTTTTTAACTATAGTTTGTTATAGCGTTCCCTTCAATTAAATTTTTAGTTGTTTTAAAAACAAGCGTGTTGAATTTGCAACGTACTTTTACAGGAATATTGCCATGCACTTTTCAGTTAATTTACAATGCAAATTCTGTTTTGGGGCGAGTTTCTTATCCTTCCATGTAAATGCCACGTAAATTTCTCGGAAACGTTACGTACTGCGAACATAAATGTGTCGTGTTATTTCTTTTGCTGAAAACTTTTACCGCCTCGAGCAGAAAACGAAAGTGTTCTGGTTACACGTCCGCATTATAAAACTTCATTAGATTAAAAGAAATTTAAATCACGAAAATAATTATTTAAACGTCTTAATTTTGTTGTGTGGCAGCGTATGAGTGTTTAGTTCTCTTTAGTTGCGCCATTTGGAAAGAAGGTAGAAAATTGTCTTGTTCAAGTTTTAGTGTTTAGTTCTGTTCAGTTCTAACATTTGGAAAGAAGGTAGAAACGGAAAACAACAATAATTATTGTTTATATATACATATTTCTACGGGCGGCAGGGAGATGGGCGGCATGTTCCGAAGTGGTGGATATCGCGGAGGGTACAGAAGATTGCAAGGTGGCCCTCGCGTTGCTAGAATTGGTGGCTAACAAGGTGACACGCCTGTGCAGCAGAGACTTATTGCTGCCCAGAGCAAGTAATGTAGAGATATTAAGGAGTATGTGAATCATTGATCTTAAAAGATTGAACATACCTATTGTATTTCTTTATGCAGATGACTGAGCCAACCTTGGCTGAAGTCTGAGGCTACCCCACTCATTACATACATTAGTATCCTTACTGATATAATACATGCGAAAGTGTGTTTGTGTGTTGGTTTGTCCTTCTTTCACGTCAAAACAGAGCAACGTATGGACATCAAATTTATACAGTCTATAGATATTAACCCCAGGACAAACTTAGCCTTTGTTTCATCGAGATATCTCAAACAGTTCCGGAAAAATTTATGATCCGGATTGTAAATATGTACTAGTTTAAGCTTTTCTTAGTATTACTGAATAAAAAAAGGCACTGTTAAAGAAATACTCATCATTTCGCCTTTCTTTTTTTGTCTGTGAGCTGTAAACATTTCCTTCTAAAGAGCCGAAGTGATCCACTGGCTAGAGTAATTCCAATTAGGGCAGCAATGACCCAGTGGATATATTTATGTCAAGTGGGGCCGCAGTAGCTCAGTGGCTAGAGCACCCAATAGGACGGCCACTGAAGATCAATGGCTAGAAAACCAAATAGTGGGGCCGCAGCTGGTCAGGGGCTAGAGCACCAAATAGTGGGGCCGCAGCTGGTCAGGGGCTAGAGCACCCAATAGTGGGGCCACAGCTGGTCAGGGGCTAGAGAACCCAATAGTGGAGCCGCAGCTGGTCCGGGGCTAGAGAACCCAATAGCGGGGCCACACCTGGTCAGGGGCTAGAGCACCAAATAGTGGGGCCGCAGCTGGTCAGGGGTTAGAGCACCCAATAGTGGGGCCGCAGCGGGTCAGGGGCTAGATCACCAAATAGTGGGGACGCAGCTGGTCAGCGGCTAGAGAACCCAGTAGTGGGGCCGCATCTGGTCAGGGGCTAGAGCACTATATAGTGGGGCCGCAGCTGGTGAGGGGCTAGAGCACCAAATAGTGGGGCGGCAGTATCTCAGTGGCTAGAGAACGCAATAGTGGAGCCGCAGCTGGTCAGGGGCTAGAGAACCCAATAGTGGGGTCGCAGCTGGTTAGGGGCTAGAGCACCAAATAGTGGGGCCGCGGCTGGTCAGGGGCTAGAGCACCAAATAGTGGGGCCGCAGTATCTCAGTGACTAGAGAACGCAATAGTGGAGCCACAGCTGGTCAGGGGCTAGAGAACCCAATAGTGGGGTCGCAGCTGGCCAGGGGCTAGAGAACCCAATAGTGGGGCCTCAGCTGGTCAGGGGCTAGAGCACCAAATAGTGGGGCCGCAGTATCTCAGTGGCTAGATAACGCAATAGTGGAGCCACAGCTGGTCAGGGGCTAGAGAACCCAATAGTGGGGTCGCAGCTGGTCAAGGACTAGATCACCAAATAGTGGGTCCGTGGCTGGTCAGGGGCTAGAGCACCAAATAGTGGGGCCGCAGTATCTCAGTGACTAGAGAACGCAATAGTGGAGCCACAGCTGGTCAGGGGCTAGAGAACCCAATAGTGGGGCCGCAGCTGGTCAGGGTCTAGAGCACCAAATAGTGGGGCCGCAGTATCTCAGTGGCTAGAGAACGCAATAGTGGAGCCGCAGCTGGTCAGGGGCTAGAGAACCCAATAGTGGGGTCGCAGCTGGTCAAGGACTAGATCACCAAATAGTGGGGCCGCGGCTGGTCAGGGGCTAGAGCACCAAATAGTGGGGCCGCAGTATCTCAGTGGCTAGATAACGCAATAGTGGAGCCACCGCTGGTCAGGGGCTAGAGAACCCAATAGTGGGGCCACATCAGGTCAATGACTAGACCACCAAATAGTGGGTCCGCAGCTGGTCAGGGGTTAGATCACCAAATAGTGGGGCCACAGCTGGTCAGGGGCTAGAGAACACAATAGTGGTATCGCAGCTGGTCAGGGACTAGAGCATCAAATAGTGAGGTCGCAGTTGGTCAGGGGCTAGAGCACCAAATAGTGAGGCCGCAGTATCTCAGTGGCTAGAGAACCTGGTAGTGGCTTAGTGTCACAAAACTTAATTATTTATCCCTAAAAACACGCGGGAGAAGCCGGGGTAAAAGCTAGTGCAATAATATATTTTTAAAAACTTGTGGCTAAAGTTTTGGCTTCGAACCAAAATTTTTTACTAAAGAAAGAAAAAATCGAATTAAGGATTAACCGAAAGTACAACAAACAGACGCATAAATTCGAATCATAACAAGTCATAAAAAAATTAAACAGAGATATTAAATATAGTTTATTTGATTTCTAGAGTGTATATATATATATATATATTTTTTTTTTCCCCCACTGAAACAGGTAAAACGTACAACTAAATTTAAGGCAATTGATTAACATACTGTAATAATACATTTAGCGAGGCCTCCGAACCTCAAGACCAAAGGAGACAAATATTGCATATTTCGTTTCATTTTACTCAACTGTATAAAAAGGCACAGCAAAAAATGAACAATTTTATTAAAATGGTATAATCTAGTAATATTTCCATTTCAAAATATTAATGATCAGAATCTAGAAAATTAATTTTCATTTACTTCTTAACAAGGTAGCAAATGCACATTTTCATTTAAATTTTATATTCTACTAATATTTGCATTTTGAATATAAACGCTCCAGGCCTGGAAGATCTATTTTTCATTATCAAAATGCATAACTGCAGAGTCAAGGCAGCACATTAACACAATTAGATTTACTCGGCTACGACTACAAGCAGCAAAAACACATTCATTACTATCCAATTTAATAAGCTTACATTTACTCAGCTACAGTAATGAGGCAGCATGTAACAATGTGGGCATACTTCCATATTTCGAAATGATCATATCATAAAGAACTACCAAAAGGTATAATTATATAAATTTCTGTAAATCAATTAGGCAACGTTAAATCTCAAGTATTTAAGTGTAAGGCGGCAATAAAGATAGTCAGATATTAAAATTTACATGTTCATAAAATTGTACAACAATTCTGCGCTTTTAATATTTTATGGCAGTTCCGACTTCCTTTAACACACATGGCAAAACGTTTAGGCCGATTTGTCACAGTACCTCAAATATGAAAAGGCTGATTTGTGTAAGCTCACTTTAATATGGTTGAAGTGGGCAAACATGTCATCTAGCGTTGTTTGCACCGACTCCCAAAGGACCCGGGCTGGCGGCAATCGTAGCCTCACCCGCCGCCAGGATACCCCGTTCACTGTCGGCGCCTAATGACTGTGTCCCATCCCACGAAACACACGGCAGAGTAGGACTCAAATACCATTCTTCCTACGCCGAGTGCGGTCTTCAATACGTGCAGGATAAACTCACGTAAATTGTAAGAGACAAAAGCCACGTTCTAAATGGCAAGCAGTTATGCTAGCCGTCTCGGTGCGGCGAAAATGCCCTAGCCCACAACACAGCCCAATTCTAGCCCCCATTAGCTCGGGCGCTCACACAGCTCTCTACCCACATAAACATTTCGCTCTCTCCCTCTGCACCCAGCTGCCTATACACCCCGCGAATCTTCCTTTCCAAGCGGTGGTGCGACTTGCGGCAAACACGAGAACTATCTCGCTTTAAAGAAGCTTCCAGATACATTTGTACTCAAATATTCTTATAGATTATATATCAAAACTAGAGCAGCTAATTACATAATAAAATTCTGCCATAGTAAAATATTACAATAAGTAAAATAAAATATTACAAAATTAAATTGTGCTGTAAAATCCAAAGAATATACAATACAAAGATATGTGCGGGCTCATCTATATGCAACAACCAAAGAACTAGGCAAGCAGCGCAGAAGGCCCTACGCAGATGAAGCACTCGTCCATATGACGACCCGTCACAATCCCCCCCCCCCCCCTTTTTTTATAAACCAGATCACCAGGAAGAAAAAAAAGAGGAAGAAAGCAGCCAAAAGTGAAAACTTCTAGGGTTTTACATGCCTCTGCAAGCTGTAAATAGAAAAATCATAACAGTCAATAAATAACTCTCCCATAGTTTAATTATAGAGTATATGTTTTTTTTTTCTTCTGAAAAGTGTAGTTATTGATGACCTTGTCACACTATGCAACAATTTATAACTCGTCCTGCAGTAATTTCAAACAATATTAAATTTATGTCCCTTCACCAATACTTCAAATGCCTATTTTCTGACTCTACCCCGCTCCTGTGGGGTCAAATTGACCGTTAATTAATATTTCACGGTTCATCCAACATCACATGCCAAGTGGAGTTATCTGCAAATAGTGGTGATGTCCCTTGAGAATATGTATGTGTGGACTGTATTAAATTAATCACTTAAGCGGCGAAAACCATCATGGAGCCCTCAGAGATCTTCGACGAGAAAACGTTCCCCATATCTGTGCGCCCTGCTAAAAAAAAACAGTAGCATACGATATGTTGTGTGGTCTCTTCAGCAGACGCGTATAGTGTTTTTACTTACAAAGTTTGAATTTCCATATTTAGAGTTTTGTGATCTTTAATCTACACTGATATTAAATCATCTGTTCTAATTTCACAACTAATTAGTTTAATTGCATTACTATTTATTCGCTCCATGCTCGAAGGTGGCTAGCCACGACAGTTTGACGAGGTTACTAGCTACGTGGCTCAAACGTGATATTGATAGGGACATGTATTTTTCGCAAAAACATTTCAAAACCAGCTGTATTCCGAAACATTTTAGTTCAGATGAACTTTCGTGGTCGAATGATTTTAAGTGTCACGTGCCCCTATTTCATGGACGTTCAATATCAGAGTACTTTATTCTGATTGGCCCAGTTAAGTAAGAACATGTCTTCTCACCCAGCCGTGCGGCCAATAACTGAAGGGAGTTATGGTTGTGGACATAAGACATTGAAGTATAGCATGAGCATGAATATTTTCACGAAAAATACATGTCCTTAGGTATTGAATTTATCGAATCTGTATGCTTCCCAACCTAGTTCGTTAAAGCACTCCAATCTCTCTCTCTTTTTTTTTTTTTTTTTTTTTTTATAGCGAGGGGCCACCGCGGCCGCTCGCTATAATGTAACTCGTCGTTGCTCGAGCTTCGTTCCCCATCGCATTCACTTCGCTTGTCACGACGCTACGCTTTGCTAGCGACGGTACAGGCTGTTCACGGTAAAATGAGCACTTTTGAAAGCCTTGCTTGAGATCTACGTGTATGCACGTCATGTATTCCTCCGCCTTATGTAAAATTAACATTGTCATGGGACTTCACTTTATTCATGCGTCGGTCAAGTGAAACTGTGAAATTATTAGGAAACTAAATATTTTAAAAATATGCTCATTTTCACACTTCCGTGCATTAAAAATACAGAAAGCGAAATAAATACTTTAAGTTATCACAAATGGTTACCCAACACTTTTTATTCGACGTTAAGATATGGAACTACTTTCCATCCATCGTTACCAGCTTTACTGGGTGAATGTCACACCGTGCGCACACTACAATATATGCAGGCAGGGGCAGTGATTTTTTTTTCTAAGGTTCATTTTTAAAGTGCTCACTTTATCGTGAACAGCATTTGGCTCTGCGTTTGCCTTAACGTTCCACCTACCCACGCGCAACATCACGAGCATTCTTCCGAGACGTTTCGATCACAGGCATAAATCGTTCTGACGAAAAAAAAAAATAATAAAATGTTCCAATCGATCACCGCAGATCTTTCGAAACCGCCAACACAAAGAATACGGTACAAGGGCGGCAGAAGCCATCCATCCATCCATCCTCTTCAATTATGGACGTGGGTCGTGGAGAAGAAGTGGAGGAAAGGGTAGGATCCCTCCCGCCCTCTTTTTATCCCGTGCTCTCCACAAGTTTCCAGACATACGTTATTAGTGTAGTAGGGTCTGCCGCTGGTTTATGGCCGGCCAGATATAGCAGGCAGGCGACTGTGATGTCCCATAAAAGCGATCAGATAACTCGGCGCTGGCAACCCCCCCCCCCCCTACTTCTACCACTCGAGCATGTCCACGTCAGCATGTCGCCATGTTTTACGAGACATCGCGCTTGATACTCATCCCCTTCCAACCCTACACGCACTAACCCTGTCCACTTTATCGCTGCGTGCGTTACGTCACGTAAGAATCTGCCGTGAAAATAAATAGAGAGTAGTAGTTTTTTATACACCGCTCAATTTTAACACCGGCAGAATTGTTTTTCTGAAAAAGGGGTGGGGGGGGGGGGGAACCCCGCTCGAGTCACCGAATCCAATTTCGCGCAGAAGTGGTTGTGGACTCGGATCCTCTTGGTTGCGCTGGAGTCGGGTCTGCTTATGTCATATTTTTAAAACTTTCAATTCCAGGTAAATTTTATAAAGTTTATAATCCCTTAATCCATACCGCCCGGGCATGTTATTTTTAGATGCTTATCAGGCGTCTACTGCAAATTTACGCTAAGTTGTTCTCGTATTTTATTTCTGCGTCGGGAAACCTGACGGAATAAAAACCCCAGCACTGATTCACGATGAAGAGAACAATGTACGCAAAAAATTCGTGGTCCCTGAAACTCCTACATAAAATAAAATAGACCATGCCATGCGGTGATATCAAGATTATATGGTTTGTAAAAGCTTTTTTTTTTTTTTTTACGTTAACGCCTACAAATACTTTTGATAGCCAACCTACAGTTGTACGAACCTGTATATAGCGACAGCAGAACTTTTTTCCCAGTGCAGATTAAAAGCGTTTGAATTATAATGAATTCAATTTTGTAAAGCCTGCGTTTCCGTTCCTTGCATAAACTTCTTTGAAACATTTACTTGTGTAAAAAATTAAATAGAAGTTATCCACGGTTCAGAAGAATTTTGAGCAAAATGTATTAGCCAAGACTGGACTTAATGCACTTTCTTTCCCAACTAGCGCGTTAACTCATATTTTCTTTCATAAAATGCGCACAATTTAAACTTCTATTGCTGCAGTTTAAGAGAGAATTTATGAGCACTTTATCACGTCAAATACTTTTCTCATTTTGAAGCGAGAAGAACGAACTGTTCTCTTCATCTTCAGTGTACCGAGCTGTAAATCTAGCTCTCATTTCTTTCGTTTGTAAATATCAGTTAAATATTAATTAAATCATATCCGGGCATACTCAACAAAAAATAATTTGTTTTGTTACCATACGTACAGCCGTTTTACAGCCTTAGTTTTAACAAGTTTTAATGTATTGTATGTGTAATTTTTTTATTTTTTAAAACTGCAGCAAACTTGAATTTTGCATATAGTATATGTACATATATGTGCACACATATAAATAATTTAAAAATTTCTAGGTTTGTATTATTGTAGATTAATTGAACTCCAAATACTGAGAAGTACAGTATATTTTCCATAAGTTAGGATTACAAGCAGTTTCTAATTATCTCCCTTTCAAGAGGTGACTTACTACTTCTCAATGTACGTGTCATCTTGTTCATGATTCAGCGTGGGTACGCCTTGCTGAGATAGTTGCACATCACATACCAAATAGCACCTCTCACAGACTTTAGAAACAATTTCCCATATTTATGGGCTGTTCACGATCAAATGAAAGCCCTGCATAAGATCTACTTGTATGCACGTTGTGTATTCTTCCTCCTTATGTAAGATTAACATTGCCGTGGGTCTTATCGCTTTATTCATGCGTTGGTCAATTGAAACTGTGAAGTTATTGGAGTAGTAAATATTTTACAGATGTGCTCATATTTTACGCTACGATGCAGAAAAAAAAAAAAAAAAAAAAAACAGAAAGCGGAACAATATAATTTAAGTTATCAGATGTGGTTACCTAACACTTTTTACTTGGCGTTAAGATATGGAACTACTTTCAAACCATCGTTACCAACTTTACTGGGCGAATGTCACTCAGTGCGTCTATTAAAATATGTGCAGGCAGGAGGCAGTGACTTTTGTCTAAGGTTCATTTCGAAAGTGCTCACTTTATCGCGAACAGCCTTTAAATTAAATCGTGCATGCCAGAACTCAGCTAGCACGTTATACATCACACCTCACCCCGACCAAACTCAAGAAACAAACTAGTCTTTTTTTGTTTGGTGCCCTGATTGGCCGTTTCAAGGTCACGTGCCGTATGTCATTTTTCTCGCCTACGTAACAATCATTTCTGCATTGTTTTGTCGTCTTTGTGTCGCGCATTGTTGCGAATAGTGTTTAATAACGTTATATTTGTAAATTCGACGTCTTACATAGGTGTAGAATGAGCGGTGTTAAAGAGAAATTAATAAACGCGGTTTCTGCCAACCCAGAAATATGGAACAAAACGCTCATGCCTCCTGTAGTTAGTGGAGTGTACTATACCTCCTAGGTTGTCCAAAGTTCTGTACGTCTTTTTGCGTAGGAAACTCCCTCACAACGTTTGCACTTTTGATTCAGAATAAACTTGTTTATTAGAAAGGAGTAGGCTCTATTTATTTTGCGAAATAGCCTTTTGGACACTAGATGTAATTTTGTGGCTACAGCAGAAAAAAAAACTTGATGTTATCTATTCGCGGTTCCATTATACTATTTGAATCAAGCCTTTGAAAAATCACCCCCTGTCGGTTGTTTCTAAATATGTTCTGTACCATGGGCGTTTTACATTTCTCTTAACATTAAGTAGGATACGATTTTTTTTTGTTAATTTCAACATTCAGTTATATTGCATCTATAAATTGTATATTTTAATTCATAATTGATAAAATATGTTCACGATAAAGTGCGTACTTTAAAAATGAACCTTAGGAAAATGTCACTGCCCTCTGAATGCACATATTTTAATGGACGCAGTGAGTGACATTTGACCCATTAAAGTTGGTAACGCTAGATGGAAGATAGTTCCATATCTTAACGTGGAATAAAACGTGTTAGGTAACCATTTGTGATAACTTAAATTATTACATCCGCTCTCTGTTTTTTTTAATTGCATCGAAGTGTAAAAAATGAGCAGATTTGTATGATATTTACTTTCCTAATAATTCCAAGTTTTACTTGACCGACGCGTGAATAAAGTTATGAGGCTGATGGCAATGTTAATTTTATATAAGGCGGAAAAATACACAACGAGCATTCAAGTAGATCTTTAGCAGGGCTTTCAAAAGTGCTCATTTTACCGTGAACAACATACATGAATAAAACAGGGAGAAAATAGGTTTTCTGGCAATGCCAAGTAAGATATTGTTCTTATGTAATGTAATGTATAGGGCTTATTAACGTCCCCCGGTGTTATGCCAGAGGGTTTATCAAGGAACGGCTTACAGACCAACGTATAACCTAACTTAAGCTAGCACCAATGTCTTGCCCGGGATTCGAACCCAGGACCTCCCGCACTCCAGACCGGCGACGCATCAACCGACTGCGCCACGAGAGGCCGGCTATAGTCTATTCACGGTTACTTCAGCCTTTTCTGAAGCCCTGCTAAAGTTCTACTTCCAGGATATTCCTCCGCCGCTTAACCAAGTGTGGAGAATTACACCAGAGAGACAACGCACCACATTCGTGCGCACTCAGTGTAATAGTATTTTGTATAAGGACTATTTCTCACTAGGCGCTACCAACATAACTATTTTATCCCTGATTTTACTCAGATTATTTATAAATGAAGCATTATAATTTATAGAAAAAATATGTATAACATTTCAATTTAACAGAAGAAAAAGTAACTTTTATGAACACACGCATAAACCGCTTGTGATACATGGCGTATTGAGGAAATAACTAAACACATCATACATGGGGAAATTTTTCAAAAGTTTGATTCAAAAAGGCCGAAGAAACCGTGAATGGACTATAGTGTTCTTATGGAAAGTATTAATTAAATGAGTGCGCACGAATGCGGTGCACCGTGTCTGTGGTGTAGTTTTCTAGGCTTTATTATCTTAGTCTGCATGAGGCGGAGTGATATCCTGAAAGTAGAACTTCAGCAGAAATTCAAAAAAGTTGGAAATAACCGTGAATGGGCTATAGCATTAGGCTGGACTCACGAGCATCCGTCGCATCCTTTAGTCATCTGTTCGTCCGGCTGTAATCCGTCTGTGTTCACGTCCGTCAGTTAAAAGCGATTCACAATCCGTCGTCCATCAATCCTTCCGTACGGCGAAAATTTCAGCGTTACAACTTAACATCTTCATTTAGTTGGAGGTATATTTTGGTTGGAAATACATTTTAAAGAGAAAAATATTTTTGGGGAAATAATTTTTCGCGTGATAACAATTTGTACTGGATTTTTATTTTACATTTTAAATTCCTGAATTTTCCACAAAATATAAATAAACACAGATACACCGCCTTGCGTTTTATTTCGAAGCGTGTATTCACGTCTAAGGAATGCCGCCAGAAGGCGGTGGCTCATCCTTACGTACGTCGAAAGTCACAGTTTGGTAAATATCGGACAGATGGATGGATAGAAAAAAAGTTGCCCTTCTGCGAGTGGTTGAAGATCACGTGGCCGTCGGGAGGAGGAATGACTGACGGGTCGGCGGATGGCTGTGAGTCCAGTTTTATTTCCCCACTAATATTTTTTGTGCTTTTAACATCTCCCTTTGATGAAGGATGGAGTGTGGGCCTTTTTTTTTTTTGTTGCCCGAACGCCATTAACCCGAGAGTGTAAGTGGTAGTGTCTTGTCTTGCTACGTAGGACGCTGAAGATTCCCCGGTGACCTCGCACCCGCGAGCTGGCCCAGAGATTGTGGTATTAAAGTCTCGGGGTGACCCGAAGTGCTTCCTCCGCCCCTCTTGGTCTCACCTTACGGCCCCGCCCGGGCTAGATGACGTTGGAAGGTCGTGGGGGGTTGAGGGGTTGGGGAGGGGTTACCGTACCGAGTGTAAGGGCCGCTGTTCCACAGAGACGCATGGGAATTTATCGGCAGCCTCCTCGCCTTGGGGATTAAACTTGATAAATGATTGGCGCCGCGGGAGGGATTTCGACCACTTCCAGGGACTCTCGCCGGAGCCAGCATCTCCGCAGACTCTCCCTCTGCTGTGCGAGGAGGGATCGTGTCGGGCACTTCCCGCAAGCTGCAAGAAAATACCAAGCAGAGTGTTCCGCAGTTATCTCACTCAAATCATGCCCAATAAGGGGCTGCGCGCTAGGCCCGAATCACTGATATTTATCAGTGAAATAACATTCACTGAAAATCGCTTGATAAGCTACTGCCGACTGGCGAATCAACTCAAGGAGTGGCCTTGTCTGTTAATGTACATGATAAAACAATGAAGTCTTTCCGCTAATTTGTGACACCCGCCACATTGAAACCTAACCTGTCAAAATTGAAATTAAACTATTGCATCAGAGTTTGCTGATATATAGCCAGAAAGTTTAGCTTCGTTAGTTGTTATTTGTATAATAACTCCCACATTTCACGTGCATTAATTACTCAAACCTACCACAACATTGTCAGTGTTTTGGCTGTCACAATATGGCGATGGATGTAAATGTAGCTTCAGTGACTTCATAACATGCCATCATCAATTATTCCTAAACGAATCAAATAAATAAACTGTGGGACAAGTGGCTTAGGCAGTGGAATTATCGACGTTCAGTGTAAACCACAAATAAATCTGTGAAATTCAGCCGTTATATTAATTAGTTATGTAGATCTAATTACCAGTAGAGTCATTTTCACTGGTTTGGCTCAATTTTCACAGTTTCAAATTTGGATTTAATAGGAGTAAACAGATTATAAATCGAATTATGTTGAGCACTGCAATGTAAGTTGATGATGTATTAAACATTTGTGATAACCCCACATTGTCTTAGGCATGTTTAATGTATGGCAGGCCCCTTAATGGTTCATTTTCATTTCAAGTGCTTGCTCTTTGGTATACTTCATTCACTGTCACTTCCAACTTTTCGGAAGCCCATCTTAACTTATACTTTCAGGATATTTCTCCGCCTCACGCTAACAAACCTTATAAAAATGCACTAGAGGGCCAGCGCACCGCATTCGTGCGCACTCAGTGCAATAACACACAATGTATTTTGCATAAGAACTATTTCTTGCTAGGCATTACCAACACATCGGTTTTCTATGTCTTTATTCATTTTAGTTATAAATAAAAAATTATAATTTGTAAACAAAATATAGGTAAAGGCTTTTCACGATAAAGTGAACATTTTATAAATGAACCTTAGAAAAAAGTCACTGCCCCTGCACACATACATATTAATGGGTGGCACTAAGTGACATTCGCCCAGTAAAGTTGGTAACGATGGATGGGAAGTGGTTCCATATATTAACGTCTAATAAAAAGAGTTAGATAACCATTCGTGATAACTGAAAATTAACTCTTTCACTTTTGTTTTTTTAATGCATCAAAGTGTAAAAATGAGCATATTTGTAAAGTATTTACTTTCTTAAAAATGTCACAGTTTAATTTCACCGACGCATGAATAAAGTGATGAGGCCCATAGCAATGATAATTTTACATAAGGCGGAGGTGTAAACAACGTATATACAAGTATATTTTATGCAGGGCTTTCAAAAATGCTCGATTTACCGTGAACAGCCTATAAAAGTTAAATTCAACTGAAAACGGGGTACTTTCATGTTACCACAAGTATAAAACGCTAATGATATGATATACTTAGGAAACAAACGAACTCGTCATACATGGGGTGTTTTTTCAAAGATTTCAAAAAGTGTGAAGAAACCGCGCATATACGCTATCTACCAAAAAGTAATTGGGCACCCGTGAAGATAGGTAATTCATTACGTCAGTTGACTTGTGTTTCACGGCCTTCGGCGTAGGATCGCTGGTGTTTGTCCGTGGTAACATGAACACAGAGGTATATTATAACATTCTGGATAATGAAATGCTTCCAACATTGTGGCGTTTTTACGGAATGGACCCGTGTTACTTCCAGGATGACAATGCCAGGTGCCATGTTTCAAGGGCTACTATGCAGTGGTACGCCGACAGCAATGTTCGCCGATTGGACTGGCCCGCCCAGAGCCCCGACCTCAACCCTACAGAACATCTTTGGGACGAATTGTCTCGCCGGGTGAGGGCTCGTCAGGCGCGGCCAAATTCCATGGAATGGTTGCAAGGGGAATGGCGATGAATCCCCGTGGATGTCCTGCAAACACTCGTAGAGAGCATGCCAGACAGGGTGGCTGCTGTTAGAGCCGCAAGAGGTGGACCTACGAGATTCTAACGGGGTGACAACCACCGAGCAAAGATTGTGGACAGGTGCCCAATTACTTTTTGGTAGATGGTGTACTATACAATTTTCACCGTCATCTCGCCGTCTGTCAGAATGTAACATTACTTTTCATATTGTATCAAGTGTATTCGTTATAAGATTCTGTCATGTATCGAACAACTGGTAAAACTATGAACGGCCATTCCCGGTACACGTTGTGGTCCATACAGCGAGGGAGACACTCCCTCTACGCCTCTCTTGGCTCCTTTCCATCTACCGTGGAGGAAGAATTTTGTTTTACAAACTATAACTATAGGCTAATCCTGTTAAAATGAGAACTTTTGAAAGCCCTGCTTACGATGTACTTGTATGCACGGTGTGTATTATTCCGCCTTATTTAAGATCAACGTTGTCATGGGCCTCATCACTTTATTAATGCGTCAGTCAAGTGAAACAGTAAAATTATTATTAAAGTAAATATTTTACAAATCTGCTCATTTGTACACTTCGATGCATAAAAAAAAAAACAAAAAGCGATAGAAATAATATAAATAATCAGAAATGGTTACCTAAAACTTTTTTTTCTACGTTAAGATACGGAACTACTTCCCATTCATCGTTACCAACTTTACTGGGCGCATGTCGCTCAGGGCGCCCGTAAAAATATATGCAGGCAGGGTAAGTGACATTTTATAAGGGTCATTTCAAAAGTGCTCACTTCATCGCGAACAGCCTTTAAGGATATGTAACCGGAGTACCTGTTAATGTGATCTGGAAAATGCTTATTTGTAAATGAAGTTAAATGACAATAAATGAATATCGAGCATTGTCAGGCCCACGCAACATTCCCGGAGCTTCAAACAACTGTAGTCTTGTTTACGGTTACTTGAGTACTTCTAAAACAAACCTATGAAAAACGTCACTGCTTATACCCGCAAACATTTTAACAGATACACTAACTGTCATGCGCCAATTAAAGTTGGTATTGACGAAGGGAAAGTAGTTCCATGTCTAAAAGTCGAATAAAAATATTAGGTAAATTTTTATTTATATTTGCGAACAGTGAAATTATTTATTTTGTTTTCTGTTATATTTAATACATGTAAGTGTAAGAATTAGGAGATTTATGAAATATTTACTTGCCTAATAGATAATTTCAATAATTCCACCATACCGACGCATGAATGAAGTGATCAGGCCAATGGCGACCTTATCTTCACATCTGGTGGAAGAACACACATTGTGCATACAATTAGATCTTCAGTAGGGTTTCCAAATGTGCTCAGTTTACCGTGAACAGCCTATGAATAACTTATGGAGGGGAGAACTGCACAGTCGTGGAGAGGGAGAGGCGATATTCCCACGCCAGAACGGAGGTCAGAAGTTGTTTGTCGGCTGGACGGGGAGGACTTGCGCAAGATACGCGGCGAACTCAGGTTCAGGCCTCTCCGAGAAGCGGGGTAGGTGCTGCGATCACGCGCCGAGAAAAAGGTTTCGTTGTATTAAACGATATTTGTTTGGTGCAACCAAATTATTTGCTTGTATAGGGGGCAATGGAATATTTTGTTGCTGAAACCAAATTATTTTGTTGTTCTAATTTGTTTGCCCTAAACTGCAAGATTTGTTTGGTACAAATAAAGAATTGTTTGGCTACACGTACAATAAACAGTTTGGAACGATACAAAAAAATCTACTAGTTCGACCAAGTTTTGAACTTAGATCACCTGTGTCCGAGCGCTACGCCTTAGTAATCTCAGCTAATGTGACAACTGATGACGCTGGAAAGCTTTTAAATAGATACACTGCAGATATCGAGCAACGTGTGCAAACAAATATTTCAAGTTTTACTGCTTTACTTGTCAGTTTCGTGTTGCATTGTTTTATTAACGTGTTTATACGATTGTTAAGCATCAATAGATGCAATAACAAACATGGTTACTATCCTAATTGTCACAATAAATACAAACAAACTCTTGAGCTGTAGTTTCGAACGGAGGCAGTCAAATGAGTGGTAAATAAATATACAGTAGATTTAACAAAATATTAAGTTGACAGTCTAGATTTTTTTTTTGCCCCAACGTAGAGATTTTGTATATTCAAACATATAATTTGTTAAACGAACAAAAGTAGTTTTGTTGCTTTTGAAATTTTGTTCACTCCTCAATATATTTTGTTAGGGTAACTAAATATATATTTGGCCCTATACAAACAAATATTTTGTTCAATTTTCTCTCGGTGCGGACGGTGTTAGTCCAATTAAAAGGGCATTAGCCGCGTAAATATGTGTCATTTTATATTTGAACTTTCATATGTTCAACTTTTATATATTATTAATTACTCGTTTCTCGCAAAAAAAAAATATTTTTTTCAGCTAATAATTTACGCATAAATAAATGACAAATTCAAAACTATTCATGATTTAAAAATGTATAAACAATGGAAACACTGAAAGAAGATGCCAAGAACTATTTCAAGACGTCTAGAAAATCGTAAATCGAATGGGTTTTGCTATTTAATAATTTCTGAAAAATAAGGAAATTCGCGCATATTTTTGGTTTGTGACCACATCAGAATTTTCTTTGTAAAATAACCTTTGCAAATCATCTAACATTTCAGTTGAATCAGATATGCATAAATTAATTCAGTGGCAATATTTACGTTGAAATTAGTAAGTCGAAATTCTTTTCACCAGTTTGATTTTCTCGTTCCCCTTCTCGCACAAAAATAGACAGTTCTCACTCGTGTTTATTCTTAATAGTTCAACTTTAAAACGTCTTGCAGCAATTCAATCCTTTTTAATCAATTATAAATCAAATATTAATTATATATAGGCCTATTTCTTTTTCTCACGCACGCATCCATCATTGACGGTGGTTGTATTATTTCTGTTAAAGAAAATTAAGTCCGATTTTACTTTCTCCTTACTTATATTGTCATCTGTCCTCCAACTGGCTGTCGTCCTGACCACGCCACATCTCTTCGCCAGCCAGCAATGACGAGACGATAGACAACTAGTATATTATCTTTCGTGCATTTATTTAACAAACTTTCAATACTTCCTATCCTCTAGGGAATAAATGGGTAATAACAAACTAAAATATAATAAACAAATGAAATATACTTACACATGATCTCTGTGTCAACAAACTAGATTATAGGCTACTGTATTTTGTTTAGCTCCTATAATAAAGTTGAATTTGAAAATTATATTAAATGAACTAGCAACAAGCAAATACTCTGTAAACGTATATATAACCTATTCACGGTAAAACGAGCACTTTTTAAGGCCCTTCCGAAAGGCATTATCGCCATATAAATGTATTTTATTGTAGCATAAAAACTTTAAATTTTGAGAGTGATGTAATGTATACAATATGTTTATTAGTCCTATTGCAATGTTTACATTAAAACGTGGTGTAAAGGTAGAAACTAATTGAAATGAAAAATTTAGCAGGGCCTTAAAAAGGGCTCACTTTACCGTGAACAGCCTATAATTATAATATCTGTGAGTAACGGTAAATAACCCCTGAAAATCCGCAACGTTACCAGCATACCGTAAAATGCATTAGCACAAGATATCGCTTTCCTTTGTTAATTTTTTTGCAAGTAGTTTGGTTTATTTTATTGGTACAGTACAAAAAAAAATGAAAAATTTTGACTTTGCCGCATCGTTTTGCAAAAAAAAACACGTGACGTAAAAAAAATTTATAACAGGAAAAAGTAGTTACAGATAATGTCTAAAAGTTGGACAGTACATATGTATGTGGTATAGTCCATTCACGGTTACTTCACACTTTTCTGAAGCCCTGCTAAAATTCTACTTTCAGGATATCCCTTCGCCTTGTGCAAACTAAGCTTAACTAAGTCTAGAAAATTACACCAAAAGACTACGCACCGGATTCGTGCGCACTCATTTGTAATGATATTTTGCATGAGAAAGATTTCTTACTAGCCGCTACCAACACACATGTTTTCTCATTGTTTTTTTTATTATAAAGGAATTATTGTAATTTATAAATGAAATACAGGCAAAACTACAATTTAATGGAAAATAAGATACTTCCATGTTAACAAGGTAACTTTTTTTTCTATCCGTCAATTCGTCAAACATATCTCAAACTTTAACTTTCGACGGACCGACGGATGGGCCGCCGCCTTCTGACGACATTCCGTAGAAGCGAATATGCACTTTTAAATGCAATGCGGTGGATATGTGCTCATTTATCTTGGTGGTAAATGCAGGAATTTAAAACGTAAACAATAATTCTTTGTAAATTTTTATCACGTAAAAAAAAAATTATTTCACCAAATCGTTTCTCTCTTTCAAATGAATTTCCAACCGAAATATACCTTCTAAGAAAGAAAGGTCGCGATGATAAGTTGTCACGCTGACGACGACGGATTGTTGCTAGTCGTTCCAACTGACGGACGGAAAAGCAGACGGATGACTAACTGACGGACGGACGACTGACGAATGAAACGGATGGTTGTGACCCCCAGCTTACGTCACCGAGAAACTCGTGTTGATCGCGGATCGCGGCCAAAGGAACTTAGAAATTTCTCAATTAAGCATACCCGGTTGTGTTGCATGGGATTGGAACCACTAGGCAATACCGGACAAAATAAACTATTTTATATTTATTGACTGTTCGAGCTGGCCGAGGCATAACACACCTAGACAATAGACATTAGTGTTTATATAAATAGGCTGTAGCATTGATATAGGCTGTTCACGATAAAGTGAGTACTTTTGAAGTCATCGTTAGAAAAAAGTCATTGTTCCTAACTTCATATATTTTAACGGGCGCAATGAATGACATGCGTCCAGCAAAGTTGGTAACGATGGATGGAAAATAGTTCCATATCTTAACTTAACGTCGAATAAAGTGTTAGGTAACAATTAATTTCGATAACTTAAATGATTTCCTTTGCATTATTTTTTTGAATGCATCAAAGTATAAAATTTGTCAAATTTGTAAAATATTTTCTTTTCCGATAATTTTGCAGTTTCAGTTGACCGGCGCATGAATAAAGTGATGAGACACTTGGCAATGTTAATTTTACATAAGGCGAAAAATTCCAAACATGAACACAAGTAGATCTTAAGAAGGGCTTTCAAAAGTGTTTATTATACCGTGAACGGCCTATATACGCAATAATAAAAAATGATGAAAAAATACTAACTGAAGTCACAAAACAGGTTAAAATATGAATTTTATACTTGCGACTAATATTCTGTTCTTGTATATGTTCAGAGTAAATGTTGACTGATGTACACTACTGATTCGTGCACATTATAGGTAGTATCTAAAACATTTTTTAATAATAATTTTTTTTATGATAATTTCATTGGAATCCGATGTGTGCCAAGTTGTCGGAAATTACCTTTACGGAAAATCTGAAAACTTTTGCAATCCTACCTCTTCATAAGTAGGATGCATGCAAATACGAGGTTGTTAACATGTTTTATATTTGGAAATTGAATATTCCGTTTATGGCAGTGAGATCTGCTCTTGACGTAGACGTATAGTATATTGAATATAAATGTGCTAATACCCACAGCTGTTCGCCGTGAACATAAATTCCTATTCGAATTCGTTTGTTTTGGAGGAATATTATAGTTTTATTTTGTCTTTTAGAGGCAGTAATAATCAAACATAATCTACATACTAAAAGAAAGTGCTTAAAAATGTTTACAGTTCAGTTTCCGGAAGTTAATTAATGAAAAGTGATAAAAATACCATCTTACAACTTATAACGTGTAATCATTACTCGTGTTTAAAGCCTGTACGGATGACTCCAGAAAGTATATTTTTGATTTATGAGAGAAATAATTGATTTTCTTTTATAAATGGGATCCACAAACATTTACACCTCGGGTAAGGGACCACGGTGGCTAAGAGGTTAGCCTACTCGCTTCCCACCAAGGCGAGCCGGGTTCAACCCCAGGCCGGGCAACTTCCGGATTTTCGCATATGGGATTCGTGCCGTACGATGCCGCTGGTCGGTGGGTTTACTCAGAGATCTCCCGTTTCCCCTGCCACTTCATTCCGGCGCTGCTCCATACTCACCTCAATCAACCTCATCGGCTCTCAAGACCTCGTTGTTAAGAGCCGTCCTAATCTCTTCACTCACAGTCGGATGGATGTAATAAATAGTAAAAATCTATTATTTCTATGTTTATTGCTAAATAGAATATGTAAGAAACAATTTCCTTAAATATTTTTAGTGGACAGAATAGAATACGATACTTGATAGCAAAATTTGAATAAAGTGGAATAATGTAAAAATGTATTGTTTATAAGTGTCTTACTTGACTTCGAGCTCTGTTGGTATGTCAACAATTTTATCAACGCTTTAGATTAAATTTGTTACGTACCAGAAACAATCAACTGTAATGGTAGGTAAAGAAGTTTTCATGTTTTCGATGACAAATGGTCGAATAAGTATTCTTTTCGTGTGTTACGTTTTTTTTTTGTATTCGTTAGTAATTGATGTAAGAAATCTGTGGCCTATGATAAACCCTGGAATATTTCTAAATGTATCAAAATACATTGAATGGTTAATTTCCTAACAGCAGATCTCTTGGTGTGGTGTGTGGTTTATATCTAACCAGTAAATGATGCAAACTTTCAGTATTTATAATCGTATTAAATACATTTCTTGCCTAACTTCCTGACCGTACAATTCTAGGTGTGGTTTACCTTTGCAGAGTAACTCTAGTAAATTTGAACTATTTATAACATATTAAAATACCTTTTATGGCTATTTCTCTGACAGTATAGCTCTAGATGTTGCATGTGACTTACCTGTGAGAGTAAGTGAAGCAAATCAAGAAATACTTGTGGAGTTAAGTTGTAGTCATGCTCATGCAGCAGTTTGTGTGTGACTGCTAAGAAGCACCGTGTGTTACAGTTAATATTGTCCTTGTCGTCAGTAGCATGTAACAATGTACGTAGTTAATTTTACTACTGCAATTAAATTATTCATCGGCGAAATTTGTTGGGTAAAATGCGCGGAGCAATCCTCTACTCCTTTGCTCAAAAGACTGCATCGATGCGATGATACCATTGAAGATATTGCGAATTACTGCCAGAGAGATCTAACACAGTCGATAAACTAAAACGTATGTTAGGTAATAAAGAAGAACTTGATAACAAAAAATTTAAAAAGAATGATCGTCTTATTTAGAATGTCCTGTAAAAGTCGGGGTTCGATATTCGACATATTTTATAATTATGTAAAATAATCAACCATATGTGGCAGAAAAAATGTGTAAATAAATTTTGGTAATATCAATTTTATCTGCATTTTCCGTTTTAAATTTACTCAAGTACGCATGTGTACTTTTGATAATTTTTATTTTGGCTGATATACATGTCTTATGGCTCGAATTACCGAATAATAAACACAGTTGACGCATCGGTTACGAATTGTTTGAAAGATTCTTGCAGTGGGCGTGAGTGAATGATTGTGTGAAATATTTCCGGCATTAGCCATTGCTACACTTTGTCGTCACGGAAGACCAAGTTGGAAGACACAACGATGACGACACAAAAGAACACAGTAAGTTTTCAAAGGGAGTTTGTCGCGACGTTTCGGCAGCAGACATCTGCTCCCGTCTCCAGTGTTTCGTTACGTTCAGGTCACGCAAATTAAACTGACATGTCTTTGATAGCATAATCTAAACAAATATATTACGTATGTATTTCTGTCTTTGTCGCTTCCATAAACACAGTCACACTTGCTTACATACTTTGAACATATGCTAGGAACAGATCGGACATCCCCACCAACCCCAATATTCTCGCTCTATCTCACACAACAACCCCCCTTTTCTCACTCGCTCTCTCTCTCTTTATTTCTTTCTCCACCCCTTCCTCCCTCTCCATAGCCTTAGAAATTCGACTTTTTTATTTAAATTTAATTGAAAAATTCGTTTGAAATGGAATTGCCGTTCCTGAAAATTAAATAAACGGCAACCGTTTAAAATTTATATTTACATATAATCACAACTCCATTTTTCTAAATTGTCGAAATATTACATGTTTATAACTCAACATTTAAATATCTAAAAATTATGTGCATTACAAATTTTCGCTAGCATGTATAGTCCTTGAAAAAATAAGGAAAATATATTTCATGTGTGCTTTTATCGTGAAGGCGATGGACGTAGCAGATATTTATTTTCTGATATGTATATTCAACATGTCATGTAACGTGTATTGAGATTTCCCTTGTCATCTATAACACTACTGTCTCTTTTTACCAATTCATCGAAATTTCATGCCGGTGCGTTCTCAACCGCACAGAGGAAGGTCCGGGGTCAAACATCGCACGCTCGCCTCTGGATAATCTCCATGAACTTCAACCCCTCGCATTTATGCCCCCCCCCCCAACCTCGCAAGAATTATAAATGCTCTGCCGTCGCGCGCCAATGTTACTTTCATCCGCGCGGGGCGAATTAAATAACGCCGGATGACGTCATCAAGCGACACGTAACGAGTTTCCATCCCCCCTCACCACTACTTCTATCAATCACACCTGTAAAAACTCACCACCAGTTGTGTGTATACCGAGCGCGAGAATTGGGGCAGAAATTGCCGGAGCGATATTGGGGTGTTTCGGCGCCCTTGCAACCTCAGGGAATTTTTCTACCCCTCGCCAACTGCACGCCCCCCCCCCCCCTTTTCTCCTCCCGCACGGCCTATACCGAAGTGTGACCGTGGGAGTGTGGGTAAAGTAGGAGTGATAGTGCGGTAGTTTGTGTGCGTGTAGGTTGGTAGAGCTTGTGGAGAGAACGCGCATATCGGGGATTGCCTCTATATCATCCGACCGGTGCTGGAATTAGCCTCATCCCTCCCTCCCTCCCTCTCTCCCCCCTCCACCGTGTCCCCATCCCCTTCATCTTCCATCCCTTCTGAAAAATTACCTCGCCCCCTCGCAGTTTTGGCCGCGCATGGGATTATAATAGGACTGTCAGCCGTATGAAAAATGCCGATCAGACCGTTGGTGGGCGAAGGGTTTTTACTCTCCCTTCCCTTCCCCTACCCTACCCGGAACTGAGGTGAAAAGCGAGGGAGGGGGGGGGGTGTTGATTCAAGCCCTGCGTGAATAAGAGCCAGTCATTTTAACGGATTAATATGATCGGGTGCGCCCCTCTACCGCATTGTTTTTTCAAGGGATTTCCGCCGAGGGATTTAGGCGTTTGGGGAAGGAGGGCTTGATATTTTTTACGGCCTGGTCTTATGAGGGGGATGGGAGGATGTTTGACGATCGCAGGGGTTGGGAGGGGAGGAGGGGCTCGCGAGGGAGCAGAGGGAGAAACGACGTCATGTGCCAGCTTTTTATTTGGCCAATGAAAACGGGTGGTGAATTTTCTTGAATATGCACCGCGGCACGTGGAGTTGGTTCGTATGCGTGTCTGTTCGGGAAGCGTGAAACGTTTAAAATTTCGTTTGGGAAAACTCGATAGTGTTAGATATCAAGTGCTCGTTAATTGCGTTTTGGTTTTTAGTAATTTTGATTCATGTTATTTCTATGAGATTCGCCTGAGTGCCGAGTTAATTTTAATTTCTCACGCCGTCTCGTCAAGTAGCTCCGTACCAATAAAACTACAATATAAATAGATAATTTTGTTTTCGGAGTTCTTTCTTGTACCACAAATGAGAAGAACGGCTTGTATCCGTGAATGGCGAACAAACAGTAAAATGTTTTAACGCTTTTGTCATTCTCTCTCCGAAAACGTTTTAATAGTTTGCATTTCCAGGTCTCGTACAGTAGCTTACCTCTCGGGCGGATAAACGTACAGATATAACTTAGTATTAATTATTTTGTATGCAAAAAAATGGCGACATTAAAAAATAATGGGTGTATTTCTACGAGCTAAATATGTGCACGTGTATTATTAATTGATGATTTGTTCCTCATAACGCAGCTCAGAAACAAACTGGTTTACACCGACGTGAGTGATGTGTACAACAGTGTTTGACGTCATTAGTTTTAATGAAGGCTTTCATTTCTCTTTTGTTGATACAGTTTATCTGCATCCTTTGTTGAACAAAGTGAACGTTTTAGTAGTGGCGTGTGGGATTCGAGTCGCTGTTTGCCGCAGTTTAGTACGAGCAGTATTTGATTAATTATGGCGATTCCAAGTAAATTACTGCGCTGTCAGACCAATTGAAATGTGAAGTACAAATGTGCGTAAATATTACACTGTAACAATATTTTGAAATATTTGGATTTAGCATCGCACGGTTATAATTTAACTGTCTTATTCGCTGTGTCCATGATGATCGTAGCAGGAAGGCATAAAAACAAGGTATTATAAAATTGAAATGTGCATATAATATTGTTGGGTTATGCAACTGGCGCCGACTCAGCTGCCCCGCGCCGTGGTAGGAGACCCACCTCGCCCTCCCCTCTCCCTGGAACTGTGCGCTCGTGGCCTCCTGATATCGCTTTCTGGGAAACCCGTGAATAATGGACAGCAGCCCGTTGGGTTGTCGCGCTGCTCGGCGCCTTGCTTGCGTCACGGCCCCTCTCCCCTGTAGTAGGTTTCGACGGGTTTGGCGACGACGCAAGAATGTTCTGGTGAGACTGGCTGGTGCCTCGGCCCTCCGCAACGTGTCACGCGAGTTGGGGAAGATTCTAGGTGGCGGCCTAAGACACCATATATACTACCGCAACCCAGCGGCTGGCAGTCTTTGATGGAGGCCACCTAGCCGAGTGTACGCAAGCAAAGTGAAGTGTGGACGACGACTGGAGATTGCAGGACAACTACGAGCGAGGGGTTTGTGGCGTGAAGGGACGAGATGATGTGAAACCGACGAGTGAGGCTTACTGTGCGTGAGGGCGCTTGGATAACTCTAGAACATTGCGACTGGCAGGAAATGGACTGAACTGAGGTGGGACTGAAGGGAAGTGTAATGAGGATTTTATTGTAAATATTCGAACTGTCAATTTGGACGCGTAATTTTATAGAATATTTGTCTATTGGGACTGATCTTTAATTATTTAGTGTCATTGATTTCTTTGTGATAATTATAAATTTATTGATTGGTGTCATTTGTGAACAGTTAGTGATATCCATTTATTGATAAGTTGAATTGAGAAAATGTTGGCTGTAGTTATTGTGAATAAAATTAGAAAATTATAATTAATTATTTTTTTAATTAAGACCTCCACACCTCAACGAACTTGGTTCAGCCCACTTAATTTCTAGAGAGAGAAATTGTAACAATATTAACGCACTGAGGTGAAAGTTCCTCAAACCGGATTTCCTATTTAAATGTCGCAGCTGCCAGCTGGTAAGGCGATCGCCAAGTGAGGGGTATGGTCGTGTGAGTTAAGCAAGTGCTAAGGTCGACATAGACCATTGTGGTCTCTCTCCAGGAAATTTATAGGGGCTACGTTGGTGAGTGAGAGAGCGAAGAGATTTAGGCGGCTCTTAATATCGAGGTCTTGAGAGCCGATGAGGGTGAGTTGAGGTGAGTATGGAGAAGAGCCGAAATGCGAGGGTGGCATCATCCGGCGCGACTTCCATTTACAAAAATCTGGGAGTGGCCCGGCCGGGGATTGAACCCAACTCGCCATGGTTGGAGGCGAGCAGACTAACCACCACACCACCTCGGCCCCAGCTGCATTGGTGTAGTGGCCATACCATTCGCCTCCTACAACGGCAAACCAGGTTCAAGCCTCGATGCGAGTCAGTCCAAGATTTATTCGTTGGGTACCGTGCACGGTAAATTATTTTTGTACTTTTTACGAACGATTATTTGAAAATTAGTTGGCAAAAGTTTTGGTGTAAAACTAAAATATGGCGTCTTACATTGTTTTATGAAATATACAAAATATTTTATTTAGCTCCATGCTCCATGTTTATGTTTATAGAATAATTCGAAGTCTGCAGCATTTGCTTGTTAAAATTAATTATTAGTTTTACACATTCTACGTTAATATTTTGTGAAATTTTCTCCAATTTACTCATAGCGTTACACAAATAATTTTGTGAACTGTTTTCTAAAAAAAATTTTTGTAAATTTTAAAGGGGGGTAACTGTGCAGGGCTGACATTGCCATTGGCAGTTGGTTTTTTTTTTTTTTTTTTCGGGGTACCCCTATTTCCCACTCCACTATACATTCCACCATTACTCTGTCTTCATCTCGCTTTACCCTGATCGAAGCTAAGGACTACGCCGTTTGGCGTGGCTAAGATAACTTCTACTTTCTCGCCAGTTGAAACTTTTTATTTTTCGTATTTGGCTGCAGTAGGTAATTGCAGATCTGGCTTTTCCTCTAGCCACTTCTTTTTCTCGAGTAGTAACATATACAGTAGATCACTCTTTCCGCCGAGACGATCATTCCCAGACCTGGTGAAAGAGATGAGGTGAGTTCCCCCCACCAATACTGATTGCCCGCAATTTCGTAAGGAATTTGCTAAGAAACCTTTACAACTGTGTATGGTAATAGTTGATTCATGCAAAAAGGAACTAAGTATTATAAATGGTTAACCTCTCCCCTTCCCCTGCCCCGCCTCACAAAACGATCTATGATACATTGGACGCACGTTTAACCCTTTGAGGATGGCACAAATTTACTGGCACAGAGTATAGGGTTGACTTGAGCTGCATATATTCTTCAATACTGCAGTATCGGTTGTGTTGGTCTCTGTATATCCACTAAACATCGTTCTATTGGTCCTGCTATATTCTGCGTCATTTATCATTGGCTGGCCGTCGCGCTTTGACTGTGCGCCAATTAATGTGTCGCTATAGAGATAACAAATATTACAATCCATCGTGTCCAGTTGACAAATGATTAAAAATAACACTTTCCTTCTTACAAATTGAAATGTTGACTAGTTGTAATTTTTTGCTTAGATTCCGATCAAGTGTAGTGAAACTATAAAATTATATATATATATATATATATATATGTGTGTGTTTGAAATGTTTGAAATACACTTTTTCGCACGAAACTGTTAACCCTTTGAGGAGTGCGCGCGCGCACACACACACGCACACACACACACACACACATATTATATAAAGATATAAAGATATAATAATATGTGTGTGTGTGTGCGTGTGTGTGTGCGCGCGCGCACTCCTCAAAGGGTTAACAGTTTCGTGCGAAAAAGTGTATTTCAAACATTCAGGAAAGCAGTTCAAACGTTAGGTATGCGGGGATTTGTAATTTTCACGCAAAGGTATCCCTGATGCCTGTCCACTTGACCATAAAGAGTAATTTCACATTGCAACATCATTGCCACAAAAGAATGCGAGAGTGAGTTAAATCGCCTGATTTTGCTTGCAGTAAAGTTGCCATCATCCTAGAGCCAAATAGAGAAAAATGGTATATTCCGATCTCGCTGACCGTCTGTTCTGTCATTACGATCCTGCAGCCAACGTCTTAAACTTCAATGTTTGTGGCCTATAGACGTATTCCTAATGCTTGTTTCCTCCAAACCGCACATTTTCTCGAACAGGTTGTATTTTCCAGAACTTCGTGACTGACTACTCGATTTTTTGTGTTTTTTTCACATCGCCGTTTCTTTTCATTGACACTTTATTGTTTATTTTGTTTTGAGCTTGTTGCCACAAGATTTTGTTTTTGGTTTTTCGGTTTGATTTAATTTCAGTTTATTTGCTGATTTTGTTCATCTTCAACCACTGTCTAGGTATTTAAATTTAGTAGTTCTCCCTAAATAGAGATATTTTTAACTTTTTTTTTCTGTTGCACAGTGGTGCCATTGGTAGTAAAACGATTCTTATTCTTTTTCTTTCCTTTTTTGTGAATATTAGACTGTAATACCAAAACTACGAATTGTATTAATTCGTGAATTTTTTAAATTCTTAAATGAATAAACTACGTGTGTCAGAGGCCTTATAGCATAGTTGGCAGATAATGTTATATTACATGCCACAAGACCAGCGACAAACATACAAGCATTGCTCTGAAAGAATGTGCACTACAATAAAAAAAATAATACTATAGGTGAATTTTCCTCTCAAATATTCCACTTCTTAGATTGTAACAGAAGTATTTGATGTAACAAGATACTTTCATTATGAAATACAGATTATTAGCGACAAGATTGTATTAAATTCATTTGATTTTTTTTTTTCAGTTATCGCTTTGTCCCTTGAACTGACTTGTGTCTAGATCGCGTTTCATGATCGCCCAAATTGTTTTATGTTCGAGGTACAAATTAAGAAGTTTATAATCATGCAAATTTTTCACTAATGATATTCTATAAAACAGAGAAAAAACAATAGTTTCGTCAAATAATTTTTTTGCTGATATGGCAATGACACAAAATAACCAATGTTGAAGCATTAGGAGCGTGGCCGCTTTGGTGCGTAAGTTCTGCAGCTTCTTTGTTAGTTGAAAGAAAATCTAAGCATGTCCTAAGTACATAAAAGATCATGTGAAAAAATGCAAGAAACTTGGTTGAATGAAGTAACAGCGCCATTTTTACGAGACGTTAAAAATGCGCTCGTTGTTATTCAGAATATTTTGAATAACGCCTCTTTGATTTGAAATCTAACACTTCCTTTCGGCATAAAATAAAATTACACATATGCGTTCATAATTATCGCTTATTAATAAAATATTTGTAAAAACTCTGCTGGCTGTTAGTCTCCGTTTCCGTCGTGCACATGTATTAATTGAAGTGGTTGCCGAGAGTGTATAGAACAATGTTCGTGCACCATGATAGATTTCGATTCAGAACCATCTCATACGGTTTGCTGCGAAAAGAATGACAGACCACACTTCTCGGAGGGACTGGAAATATGTTGGTTCGGTAGGGTCATTGTGCGAGTTCCCAGTATCCGAGACCAATAAACTGTCGTGGGCTGATTTACTGCAAGTAAACAGGAAGCAAGGATAGCTTTGACGGCTCCCGTCGGTATATTTACGACAATGGAAGCCAGAGAAACTCTCTGGAGTCTTTTTTCGGGGTCGTTCTGTCTCATCGCTGTGCCAATTCTGTGAACTGCCTGTAGATAGATCACAGCGGTCCCGTACAGATTAAATCTGAACTTTTACCTTCTACCCTTCATTTAATGTTGCAATCGCAAAACGCATTTAATTACGTGATACTCCATAAGACTGCACTTGGGGTATGATGTGTTTGGCTACACGTAAATACTGCACCGTCAAGAAAAAAGTGGGGTGTTTTTTTGCTTTATCGACAAACGGAAACGTAACAACGTTTCTAATAGTCACTTGTTATCGTACCTGACATGCATTCGAAAGATTGGGGGTTCGATCCATACAAACTATACTGAAATTATTTGTTTAATTGCGATTTTGTTGCCATTCCATGTGAAGCCAGTGCATTCCTAATTCATCTCTCCATTCTAAATCAAGTTCTTGATTAACCTTCCTGATTGAAATAGTTAAGGAATACTAAACCTCCCCCCAAGGCACGTCGTTCTTCCCTAAATTTTCATTTTAGAGTTCGAGATTATTATTCTACAGCAAGACACGTATTCAAGGATATTTCTTTCATAATTTTTTCGGATGCGTAGGAGTGTGTCAAAGTGCCCTTTGTAAAAACATGCGTGTATTTTTATACACTCGCGTTTATATATTTGTGTTATTATTTTACACACGTACGCTGAGAAAAAGGATTTTTTGAATCAAACAAGATTTGTTTGGTGCAACGAAATTATTTGTTTGTATAGGGGCAATGAAATACTTTGTTGCTGAAACAATATTATTTTGTTGTTCTCATTTCCCCAAACTGTAAGATTTGGTTGGTGCAACTAAAGATTTGTTTGGCTACACGTAAATTAAACAGTTTGTGCCGATATAAAAACTTTTACAAGTTCACCTGCGTCCGAGCGCTACGCCTTAATAATCTCAGCTAATCTGACAACTGAGTACGCTGGAAAGCTTTTAAATAGATATACTGCTAATATTGGGCAACGTGTGCGAAGAAATATTTCAAGTTTTACAGCTTTACTCGTCAGTTTGTTGTTGCATTGTTTTATCAATGTGTTTATACGATTCTTAAGCATGAATAGATGCACTAACAAACACGGTTACTATCCTAATTGTCACAGTAAATACAAACAAACTCTCGAGCTGTATTTTCGAACAAAGGCAGTCAAATGAGTGGTCAAAGAATTAAATACAGTTGATTCAACAAAATATTTAGTTGACAGTTTTTTTTTTTTTTTGGGCCCAACGAAGAGATTTTGTTTATTCAAACATATATTTTGTTAGACGAACAAAAGTAATTTTGTTGCTTTTGAAATTTTGTTTGCTCTACAATATATTTTGTTAGGGCAACTAAATATATATATTTGGCCCTATACAAACAAATATTTTGTTCGATTTCTCTCATTGTATGTTTATTGGAGGTCCTTGTGTTCAAAACGTGGCCTTCTTGTGGAAAACAATCGCCAGAGTACAGCTGAGTAAGAAATAAGTTTTCCGATTCTAGTCGTTATGTTTTATTGTATTGTGGGCCAAATTTTTCGCAGTATTTATCTCGTATCCTGGTCCATATATGTATACGTCCTACAAGGCTTAGATGCGCTTTAGGTTCCCGGAAACGAACATTTTCTTAATACTATGTAGAACCTAGTGTTGGTAATACCCAGCGAGATGGCGTAGTGATAACACACTTGACTTGCATTCGTTCGATTCTAGGTTCAGCTGTCTTAATTCCTTTTTTTTTTTTTTTTTTTTTTTTTTCCCTCGAAGTGATCCAAGTGAATACCAGTGTGACTCCTAAATACAGGTTATGTTCTGTCCCTTTACCGCTTATAATTATGATACTGTAAGCCAACACTTTAGACCCAAAATAAAAGTTTTTGACCTTTTCAACTTACATTTCGAAGATCGTGGGGGATATTTTGGATATTCTGTTGAAACATACTCCAGATGTTTTGTTACTGTGACCTGACCTGTTCACAAAATGTTTCTATCGATTAGAAAAGAAATATGCCCTCGGTTAACAAAAATTCGTTTCGGAGTACCACAGAATAATATTTCTTAATCGCAATTATCATAACGAAACGGTTGTTCTTGATCGTTATTCTTATTTTTTTACCACCGCCATGGTCGATTTGCGGACTGTTCTGAATATAAAAAAAAAAAGACCGCAATAGTTTTGACTTACATTCGCATATTTTTGACTGCTTGCGCCCCTTATGCTGCCGGGCTTGATTACCTAAGATTGGCGCTTGTGACGTCATTTCTTTGCAGACAGGTTAGAGCAGACGCGATGTGTCTCATATCGTAAGACTCAGTGTTCCAGATAAAGTTCGTGGGTGGAGCGTTGCACGTTTAAAAAACAATTCTCGTGTATAAGCTGCCCTACCTGCATATAATTCAACGGCTAAGCCGAATTTCATGCTCCCAGTAAAGTTGGCAAGAACAGAGAGAAAGTGGTTCCTCGTTTTAACGTTACATTACAAATTTTAGGTATAGGCTGTTCACGTTAAATTGAGCACATTTTACTGAAAGCCCTGCTTAAGATGTGCTTGTATGCACATTGTGTATTATTCCGCCTTGTGTAAAATTATCAATGCCATGGGCTTCATCACTTTAGTCATGCGTCGGTCAAGTGAAACAGAGAAATTATTAGAAAATTAAACATTTTATAAACATGCTAATTTTTTACACACTGATGCATTAAAAAAACAGACAGCGAAATAAATAATTTAAATTATCACAAATGGTTACCTAACAGTTTTTATTCGGCGTTATGATATGGAACTACTTTCCATCTATCGTTACCAACTTTGCCGGGCGCATGTCACTCCGTGCGCCCGTTGAAGTGTATGCAGGCAAGGGTAGTGAAATTTTTCTAAGGTTGATTGCAAAAGTGCTCACTTTATCGTGAACAGCCTTTAAACATTTGTGAAAAGTTGTGGTTTTTTTTTTTCTTTTTTTTTTTTAATGCATATAAGTTAAGAAAATGGTAAATTTATAAAATATTTACTTCTCTAATAATATCACATTTTCACTTGACCGGCCCATGATTAAATTGAGCAGTGCCATGGCAGTGTTAATTGTACATAAGGTGGAATTATACAGAATAAGCATATCTTAAGCACGGCTTTCAAAAGTGCTCAGTCTACTGTCAACAACTTGTAGCATCAATTTTCCCCTCCCAAGCAATATTTCAAAGCATAATTTTATAAGTAAAATTATGCATTTACTTTTATGTATTTTTTATTTTACTTTCAGCACAAGTGTATTGAGCGTATTGTCTGCGGATTCATATCTTTAAGTCGGATTAGGATATGTGATTAAGTGATTATGACCAGCGTCCTATTGGGTTTTACAAGGATATAGTTGTGTTGGTAAATATAATCCATTGACGGTTAGCCTACTTCAGACTTTCTTGAAGCCCAGCTAAAATTCTACTTGCAGGATATTCCTCCGCCTCGTGCAAGCGAAGCTTAACTAAGTATGGAAAATGACACCAGAGGGACAACGCACCGAATTCGTGCGCATTCAGTGTAGCAGTATTTTGCGTACGAACTATTTCTTACTAGGAGCTACCAACACTCATGTTTTCTCGCAGTTTTTTATTCAAATTATTTATAACTGAAGCATTAAAATTTATAGATAAAGATATAAATAGCATTTCAATTTAACGGAAGGAAAAAAAGTAAGTTTTAGGAACACAAGTATAAAACGCTTGTGATATATGACATGTGTTGGAAATAACTAAAACACGTCATATATGGGGAAATTTTTTCAAAGGTTTGATTCAAAAAGGCGCTAATAAACCGTGAACAGAGCATACAACATCAAGTGCCGTATGTATTTTTCCGGACCGAAGTTTCCCACATGTGGCTTGCATGTCATGACAGCAGCAGCAGCGCGGGGAAGAGAAACTCCAGAAGTCGCGCTACATTTAGTTGGCACGCCTGGTCGCGCGCGCGTGCCGCACTGCAGCAGACAAGCCGGCAACCCCGCAACCCCTTCTACCCTAACCCCACACCGCCTTCCGACTAATTCTCATGCTACGCCAACGCGCTCTCTACGTGTTCAGACGTGACGCCGCCCCTTTCTCGTTCCATCGTCGCGCCGTCGCGAAGGAGGTGGCAGGCGCACGTCAACATGTTTGCGTCGTGTGTCGGCTCGCGGACCAACCCCTCCCCCCCCCCCCTCCACACGACGGGTTAACGTTGTTACCGGTTCGATACCATGCTTTAAAGCCGACGTCTTCGGCGGTGGCTGTCTGAAGGTCGGATTACGGCGAAAAATATCGAGTCTATAGCTAGAGCCCCGAGTATTTCGCGGATTGAGTTGGCATCAAGCTGGGCTGGACAGCCCTCTACACACTCGAGGCATTATCGTTTGCTTATTGGTTGCTGTGATCAAGCGAGGCCTCTGTACAGGACTGTTAAACACTCACTCGCACTACTTCTTCCTGCTTTTTTACTGGCTCTCAGTTAAACGGGGCGTATCTAAATAACTGTCGTCCAATCACAGCAGTGGGAGAAAAAGGACAAGTGTTTGGAGACTACCTCACCTCCGAATGAATTCGCGAAATACTCGTGGCTCTACCTATAGTCTATTAACGGTTGCTTCCAACTTTTCTGAAGCCCTGCTTCGCTTTCAATATATTCCTCCACCTCGTGCAAACAAAAGTTAACCGTGCCCAGGAAATCACACTGAAAGGACGACCTGCCTTCGTGCGCAGTCGGAGAAATAATATTTTTCGTGAAAACTATTTCTTACTAAGTATTACCAACACACCTATTTTCTCCATACCTTGCACAAAATGGCCTGCAGGTAGCTTCACTCCGTTAACATTAATCTGCGGCCATCTTTCCAAAAATTGATTAGATCTTACAAATTCTGTAGTCGTCTCGCCGATCCTCCGGGCGTCGTCCTGAAGTTCTACGACGTCGCTGGTCCTCGGCGCAACCCCAAAAAGCTTCCCTCAATTTCGGGTCATTGAACCACGGTACTCCGATATTACAGTCCAACTTTAGTACCACTCGAAATCGTGGGCATCGTTTAATTCATATAAATTATAAATTAAATATTGTAACTTATGAATAGAATCCTAGAAAAATGCGATATTTAGAAAATGACCAGGCACGTCATACTCGGTGATTTTTCCAAAATTTGATTTTAAAAAGTGTGAAGAAACCGTTAATAGACACTACATGATGAACGCGTACGTTTTAAAATGAAAGTAGGTATTCTTTCAAAACGATACCGGGTTCTGCTACAATGGGCCGATGCTAACTGCTGACATAGGCTGTTCACGGTAAAGTGAGCACTTTTGAAATCAACCTTTGCAACATGTCAGTGCTCTACTTGCGTACACATTAATGAGCATAGTGACTGGCATGCGCCCAGTGAAGTTGATAACTACGGAAGGAAAGTTGTTCCAAGTTTAAATGTTGAATTAAGTGTTTGGTAAGCATGCGTGAATACTGAAATAATTTAATTTCCTTTATGATTTATTTTAATACATACAACTGCAAGAATCAGCAATTTTGTGAAATGTTTACGTTTATAACAGTTCCGCAGTTTCATGTGACCGACGCAAGAGTAGAGTGATCTGGCCCATGACAAAGTTTATAACAGTTCCGCAGTTTCATTTGACCGACGCAAGAGTAGAGTGATCTGGCCCATGACAAAGTTTATTTTAAGTTTGATGGAATAATCCGCAATGTGCATACAAGTAGATCTTAAGCAGGACTTTCAAACGTGCTCAGTTTACCGTGAACAGCCTATGCCCTGCTGATGCACACTGTAGTGCCGATCGTCGCTTTCTGCGTGCTACAATGAATGTCGATCATCTGCTGACAAGCGTAGTTCCATTGACGTGCTATAGGTGGCAGGTTAATTACTTTCGCTCGTTTCCCCCCCCCCCCCACGCAAATTATATCTAAGAATGCCGTTTCTGCCGTTTTCACAAACAGTTCGTTATTTTTATTACATATATTGTTTCATTATTTAACCATATAAGCGAAATATCTACTCGTTTCCCCGCCTTTATTTGCGCCTGCATAGCTCGACTTTGCGTTTCATTGGCTCGCCCATCGTGACGTATTTATTGATAGTTAATAGCGTACACCCTACCAATCGGGATAGAAAATTTCGTGCTCCTTGCAGAATTCACGTGTACAACATGTACTTTTCCCGATGCTGGATGGGCCCCACAAAATTATTTTGCTTTTTTCTTTTGTATGTGGGCTGCGTTAATACAGCCACTATGCCATGATACATAGTTATTTTGCTGGTCTGAGAAATGGGCTAAGGTGGAAGTACTTAAGATTATCAGAGTAGTTCCATTTTTATAGCTAATAACGTTTCACGTGGGTTTGGATAATATACTTTATTTCGAAACACTTGGACAGTAAAGTAATCCCTGCATCATCTGGAAGGGCTAAATTGTATCAAACTTCAAACTATTGGGCCAGTTTTTACTCCCGAAAAAAAAAATTAGATTTAGCGCTGTACGCCTCATTTGTGCTCTCATCAGTAAGCTTATCCTGTATGTGATGGTGTTTTCCAACACATACAGGACAAGGCCCTTGTCTCAACTGCTTCCTGAATGTAGGTGTTTTAAGTTGGAAAACAGCTGAGAGCCCCCCAATGATGTAAAAAAGGGATTTGGGTTGGTTCCAGTGAAAAGGTTTGAAAATTATTAGTTGTATTGGTTTTTATATCAATACATAACATTTTACATAGTTTTCCCCAAAATTTTACAATCAATAAACGTTATATAAAGATATAGTTTTCCCACTGATTACATTTTGTATAAACGGGTATCAAAAATCATTCAGTTTAAAACTTCCCTCAAAATATACATTTTTAGCAGATTACATCTGTTTCCAGCTATACGCAGGTTACATATAATTATTTTGCTTTAAACCAACTTAACTAAAACAGCAGCAAACCCCCCCCCCCTTTTAATGTTGACAGAACAGCAGTTCCTACCCAAGTGAAAACCCGGTGCTGTCTCCCCGAATCTGGGCGAGACACCTGTACTTATATTTTATTTGAAATCATCTAGAACATTACAAAATGATCTTCACTCCGTCGATATCTGAAGTTCTGGAAGGGGCCCCCTGGTGGTGCGTGACTGGCTGGCTGGCGTCACTTGGTCAAGGTGACGTACGAGGGAGGGGAAGGCAGTCATAGATTTCGTGGGCGGCAGCGGCCTCGCAGCGCCCATACTTGCAGACCAGCAGGCCCGCCCAGCGGACGTGAGGCGTGGAGCTCGTCAAACACACCCCCCGTCGCAGCGAAGGTAAGCCGTCCCAAACGGCCAACATTTTCTCAAATTCATATGGCATCGTTGGTTTAGACTTTCGTTCAGTGTGCATGGATAGCCGTCACAAGCTTAATTTCCCAAAGGAATAGTTAGTACATCGATACATTGCCTTAAGGATATACAGTATAGTTCAATAAAAGCGTGCAAAAATGAAAAATGAGAATAAGGGCCTCACCACGGAATGTTTTGGGACTGGGGAGGTGCCGCCCACGAAGCCAGCGAAAGGAGATATGGGCGTAAACATGTGTAACACGAATACAGCCATCCGTATCGGTTACGTCGATTATTAACATTACATGTGTACACTGTTGACATGTATTACTGTACAGAATCACGTATCAGTTCGTGGCTCACAAGAATTGCCCAAAGTGACGGCCACCAAACTCAACGCAACTGGGAATCATGCCGGACGATGCCGTTGGTCGACGGATTTTCTCGAGGATCTCCCGTTTACCCCGCCCCTTCATTCCGGCGCCGCTCCATATTCACTTCAATCGCCCTCATTGGCTCTCAAGACAAGAGCCGCCCAAATCTCTTCACTCAAACTCACTCGCCAACCTCAAAGCAAGCATGACAACGGCGTACGAGATTCTGCCCCGTCCGTTCAAATACCCACATCAGTTTTGCGTCTGTTGATGATTCACGCACGTGGTGTGTTCATGTAGGGACGACAGAGCCACCTTGCGAACGATAAGTGAACCTCAATACTAAAGACTGTTCGCGGTAAACTGAACACTTTTGAAAGACCTGCTTAGGATCTAACTGTATGTACGTTGTGTATTCTTCCGCCTTATGTAAAACTAACATTGTCATGGGCCTCGTCATTTTATTCATGCGTTTATTAGAAAATTAATATCTTACAAATCTTCTAATTTTTTACACTCCGATGCATTAAAAATAAACAGGAAAGCGAAATAAATCATTTAAGTTATCATAAAATATTTACCTAGCAATTTTTACTCGGCGTTAAGATATGGAACTACTTTCCCTCCATTGCTACCATCTTTACTGGGCGCATCTCACTCAGTGCGCCCGTTAAAATATAATGCAGGTAGGAGCAGTGATTTTTTTCTAATGTTGATTTCAATTTTATCGTGAACAGCCTTTACATGGATCGCCCACAAGTTTACGCCCATGTCTCCTTTCGCTGGCCTCCTGGACCACACGTTCCCGATCTCAAGACGCTCTGTGATGTGGGCCCTAATCACAGTTTTATTATTGCACGCTTTCACTTAAACATTCTGTATAGGTACACTAGTTGTGTCATGCTTTACTTTTTGCAAGAGAGTTAATCCAAATTAATTTTTACCTCTTGCCTCAAGAATCGTGTATCTTAAAACCACAATCATTTGCAGCGTTAGAAGTTTTAAACATGCCAAAGTTTTTAATCTAAACGGAGGCTTTATATGATGTTAAAGCAGAGAGCTAAATATAATATCCCGACTTTGGAAATAATCGAATATTTGCTTGAAGAGTTATAGCTAGGTTTAAGAGTTTCCATATATTTACTACACGTCTGCGTAAAGTTTCATATTACCCCTGTTTTTTCGATCTCCAGCTGTTGAATCAGTTAAGGAAGGTCCCGAAATAACTTATTTTTAATCAATCATCGTGAAAAACCGTTTACGAATTGTGTAAAATCATGCTAACATTTATCAATGGAATATATTTTTCTGCATAAAACGGTCGCAAAGGGGTTGAAATATTTTCTTGTGGATTTACCTAAACCGATGCTTCGCATCGGAAAATTGCAAGAGACACGGGCTAATATATGAGAATTTAATGGTATAATTGAGATACGAATTTAAAACCTGATTCGATGGCATTTGTTAGATTTATATGGAATGTTGTTTTCTCAGTTTTGTAGACTGCGACTAATTTACCCAAGAAGCTGCAAACGAAAACAGCGGACCAGCTAATTTATTTAAATCGGTGATTATATAAGCGGTTATAGTAGTTATTTCATGAAAGGTGTCGCAATATATTTTCCGTTAGAAAATCCCGAGGTAAAAATCTAAAAGTTGAAATAAAGGCTGGAATAGTTTTTGATTCAGATTCTTTGAGGCTCAATTTTTACTTTAAATTACTGGCCAAGAGGAAAGGTATTAAAAAAAAAAGGGGGGGTATTTCAAATGTGCACGTCTTAACAAAAAATAATTTCATTGGTTGGACTTGAGGACTTTTACATGATATTTTTAGGAGTTATAGACAATTGATTTCTCGAGCATTCTATCATATTTTATATTCTGAATAATACGATAGTTATCGTCTAAGTAACATGTTTCTCGACAGCTGCTTGAAATCACGTTCCACGGCAGATATTTGTAATCATTGTTTTCTGCATTCTAAAGAAAGTGAATTCAGCCGCGTTACATGCATGAACGTTTGGTAAAGTTAGGCGTTTCTCTACTTCACTTCACTCATACTTTCGAAGTTAATTATAAATAGACAATATAGATTACATTTTCCATACACGTGTCTGCATAAATAGTGTTTTTAGATACTACAAGATCTATTTATCTATTTGTGCCAGAGATATGATTAAACGTAAAATGTTTTTCGAATTATTGACTATTACAGATCTCAAGATGATAGTTCAGATAAAAGTCCCTCGCTATATCGCAGTGCATTCGGATTTTTGTAATCGTACTTGACGCTATGCTGTTCTTAGCACCGCTTGTTTTCAGTATCCGGCAGTTAATTTTCAATGACTTCTCTTTCCAGTAATGTGATTTGGTTCCACATCTGCCGCTAGATGCCACTGTTACATTCCGAGCAGTAACACCCAGAGAGAATAGCTGTTTCGTTCAAGTTTAAGGGACTCCATAATTCAAAATCACAAAAAAATATGGACCAATTGTCAGAGACCTGAAGAATTTGCGGATTCATTTCGGGACAAGCTAGAATTCAAAACACGTGCGTTTATATAACTTAATTGGTCCACGCGGTGTTTGGCACATCCCGGAGAACGGTGTCCAATTGTCGCCTTCCACTGTGACAGCAGACAACCATTGTGCTGTTGACATTGGCATATTAGTACATACAAATGTAGAGTCTAGCCTGCAGGTCATTGAACTCGCGAATTTTTCAGGTCTCTACCTACTGTTTATGTGGCTGATAGGTGAAAGTGGTACATTACATAACCGACATTGTTTTTATTCAAGCTATTGCCTGCCTTCGTATAAAACTTCACCCACACAATTGTCACTATATCTAGGACTTATATTAGGACTACTCCTTGGGAAACAGAATTTGTAAGGATACGTACTCAACTCAACAGATTATGACGCAAGGCACTAGTTAAAATATTTTCTTCTGTATATCATTGTAAAGTTTTTAATTTTATTATGAATGCATTTTCAACAGAATATACCAGCGTGATTATTTTTCGAGGCATGAATTCGTGATGATGATTTGAACTATTAATAATAACTATCATATCTGTGTGCTATTAAATATTGTCCATCTGCAACTGAAGTGATTCATCATGCTGTTATTTCAGAGCTCGGTTATTTATAGTTTAAGAGTGTTCGTAGATAACTAACATGTAAACATTATATTGCATATATTAAAAATAATAGAGCTAATACTTAATACTGTAGTTACGGGAACTTACCTTGCCTAAAAATTAAATATGAATCACAAAATAAACCCGAATATACATACATATATATATGTATGTGTGTGTGTGTGCGCGCGTGTGTGTGTGTGTGTGTGTGTGTTGATCCCTCGTAGCACTTTCTAGCAACGGTTCCAATTGCTCTTTCTAGAAATATACTCGAATGATAATGCTTAAACACAGGAGTGATTATGTTGGGATATTAAAATTTCATTTTTGCAAAAGGTTTTTTTGAAGTACGAATAATGCTTGACAGACTTGCCATTTTTGTCATCTGAGAGAAAGTTGTATTGACAAACGGAAATACGCTCTCTCATTATGAGTACAATAAAAATTATGATAGAGGATATAGTATAGGATTTCAAAATATTCGATTCATTGGAAGTATTGAATTCTAATTATTTTCGTTCATCACTTTTCTTACACCATACAGCATGTTGCTAGGGATAATTTTCCTACGTTTATCATATTAGAGGTTCTGCCAAGTTCGTACTGTAAACACCGTGTAATTTTTCGTGGACATGGTTCCTAGCAGAATACCCTTTTTTAAGGTTACCAATAGAGTTCACAGGCGTGTGTATTTATTTACTGAGAAATAAAGGGGGTTCTTTCTAGTAGACTCAAATACGTATTGTCTGCAGGAGACCCATTTGTGTTCGTGAGGTTGCAAGCCTTGGTACTCCCCACAGAAACATCGACTTTCAGTTGCTATGGGGAGATATAATCCATTCGCGGTTACTTAAGCCTATTCTGAAGCCCTGCTAATGTTCTACTTCCAGGATATTCCTCCGCCTCGTGCAAACTAAGCTGAACAATTCTTGAGAATTACACCAAAGGGGCAACGCACCACATTCGTGTGCACTCAGTTGTAATGATATTTTGTATAAGAACTGTTTCTCACTAGACGTTACCAACATACTTCTTTTCGCCCTGTTTTTAATTCAAATTATTTATCAATGACGCATTATAATTTATAGACAATATATTAATAACATTTCAGTTTAAAAGGGAAAAAAAAAAGTAACTTTTACGAAGACAAGTATAAAACGCTTGTGATACATGGCGTATTTAGGAAATAACTAAACACGTCATACAGGGGAAGTTTTTTCAAAGGTTTGATTCAAAATTGTCGAAGAAACCGTGAATAGACTATAGTTGGTATTGGCGGATTACCCGCTTTTCCCTCCCCATATGTGTCTGATGTGTTGGGGTTATCTGGCAGTACAGCTGTTGCCCCCCCCCCCCTCGCGTCTACGTTTCACCCCTCATGTATCGGCCTAATCACCCGTTTCAGCCCTACATCTCAGTCTCTCTCCGTCTACGCCCGCGAGTTTAGTCGGGGGAGGTTTCCCCATGGCTTGTTGACACGAAACAGGGCGATCAGGATCTGGGTCCCTGGCGGAGGCAGGCGGGCGTGCCTAGATCAAAGACGCGCCGCCACTGCAATTAATTATCTCCGGAGACGGTTTCCGAAGGGGCTGGGAATAGGTAAGAACGGAAAGGGAGAGGGGCCTGAGAAGGATTAGCGTTCAAGTTCTTGGTCACACCCGTTCCCTGCTTACAGCTTCGACGCGGAGAACGCGAATCCCTTAACAGCATCCACCTTTCCAGTGGTACTACGCGAAATTGATTTCCGTTTAAGCCGACTTTATCATGTTTCGATCGTCCCCATTTCCTGCTGGTGCGTTTGAGTGTATGCAGTTAACAGTCCTCCTAATGGAGCAGGCTCTGGATAAGGCAGTTTTGACACCTTCCATGCCTGTGTATAATGCATGACGCATTATTCCCATGATGCTAGACGTATCTCGTTCCAGACCTGAAAAGCGCAGTGTTATACGTGTATGTCAAGCTGTCCCCCATACGAGATTAGTTCATTCAAACAAATATAAAAAAATATTTATGTATTTATTTTTATATATGTGGGTAACTTCTTGCAGAATTATTCATTGTAAAGCAACTTTTTAAGGCATCTGAATTTTTAGAACAGTAACTACGAATATAAAATACAAAATTACTTATCTCTTGATCCTTCCATTGCCAAGCAAGATTTCACCCAAAATAAGCTGGTTTTCAAATATAAATAATAGATTCTTAGATGTGCTATATTGTTCAGAACTTTACCTTAAAGAGGTGGTGTACGTATTTACGTGCCAGTTACTAATGTATTTAAAGCTGATGTTATATTATCTTCTTGGTTGATACCGTGTATATTGGCTAATGATTTGCATGCAAAACTGCCAAAATACGCGTTCGAATAGTGACGTGTATATAAGTTAACAGTCTATTTGCAACAGATCCATGGCCGGGTTTTTTTTTTTTTTTTTTTTTTTTTTTTTTTAAATATCTCAATTTAAATAACTTGGCCAGATAAGCCTACAAACATTTTAAAAAAACATCTGTTTATAATATCCATAAGTCATCCTTCGTCGAAGTCGCGTTGTTCTGGCACTCCCAAAGCAAACTTTTTAAGTGTTCGGACTGTAAAGTTATTCACTGAAAAATAGGCATTAGCAGTTCACCTCATATTGAGGGTTTAACACACGACATATGACGTCACCATCGCGGTATCGCTAATATAATCAAGCATCGTAGCAACTTCATACGTTTTGTTAATTAAAACAACTATCTGCATATCTTCACTAGTATTTCCTTCCCCGTAAGATAAAAAATAAATCATTTCTACTTGGTCAAGAACAAATGTTGTCGCTATCACCTTTTATTGTTTTGAGTGCATACTGCATTGCGCGAACACAACTTAAGGCAGTTTTGGTCCATTTATCTCTGTGCCCAGTTGTTCGGCCGCTCAAGATAACGAATACTCGAAACTGTCTCAGTGCGTAAATGTTTGCTAACGCGAAAGCAAGTGAATCCACAAAACGAACTTAGATGCTGAGTAGAATTTACTATTAATACAAATAACCTTAAATACGAGACAATTCGAGGAGCCCTATAAAAACAAATAAAAGCAAAATTGCGTTACACTGTGATACTGTTTACTACTAGAGTGTTCAAGCGTGTGCATAGATTCGCAAAATATGTCTTTTGAACTTGGAAACACATTGGAACATGACGTATAAAATAATAACCCGTCAAGAAGTAAACACAGTGGTGTTGTTACCAGACCGCATTGTTTACAGTTGAGCATCACAATTGCGCCTAGCAAACCTACAGAAGATGTTCAAAAATGTTTCCGCCTGCTTCCACACACTTGGCCGCACGCTTATATGAACCGCACGGGTTGCTCTACGTAGCTGCACGAGGCTGTCTTTGATTTCTGTAGCGGCATGCATGATGCGCGCAAGCAGTTCCTTGCTCGTTCGTGCAGTATTCTGGTGAACAATATCCCCATACGCAATAATCTAGGCATTTCCGATTTGTCGAATGACTCTGTAAATATTAGTAATAGGACACACATTGATATGAAATATTTTGTTCCAAATGATGTAAGGAATAGGTCCAGCGAGTAGTGAACCATCTTGTATATAATGTTAATTCTGAATGTGTGGGTAACCTCTGGGGAAAATAAAGCAAAAAATTGTTTGGGAATGTGTTAGTTTCGTTTGTTTTATTTTTTATTATTTTATTTATACGTACGTTTGTTTTTATGCGGAAGTGTGTTTGTGTTGCGATGGCATTGAATGAAAAACCGTGTGAAAATAATCTTTATGAAAGCTCTGTAGATTTTTTTATGTTTAAATAGTGGTCGAAATGCATTACCTTTTCTTTTTTAATTTAAAAAAAGGATAAGCCTCACATATATTTACTGGTAACTGTAGTACGAGTAAAGCAAGCGGTTTGTATACTAAAAAAATGTCCTAGCAAACTTTTGACAAAAAAGAATTACTTTCTAGATACTGCGTGATTGTTTACATACTCTGATTATTTTTTTTTTTCGAAAAGAGTGCTTTAAATTGTGGAAAAAAGCCGAATCGGAAAGCTTCCGCATGAAATAAAATGTTTTACTCAAAAACCGTTCAGTTGCATTAAGGCTAATTTGTTTGCTACTTGGGTATATGATATTTAAAATAGTAAATGGACGTGTAGCACGGTTTTTCCTTCATTATTTATACCATAAAATTGTCTGTTCTAGTGGTTTCATGAAGGCAACCTTGGCGAATATTCTTATGTACTGTTGAAAGGTGATTATGGAAGAAAATAAACCAGAGGGTCAAGTGTTTCCAAACCGAAATGGTTACCGTTCTTATTTTGAGGCAACGTGATCTGCTGGGTTGTCAAAAGGTATCAGTAAACACAACGTTAGCTGGGCGGCGAGGATCGTTCATTTCTTCTTGCGTCGTGGCTGAGTGAAGGGGTTTTAGATTGCTCTTAAAAGCGAGGGTGATGTGAGGTGAGTATGGAGTAGCGCCGGAATGCAAGGGCGCGAGAAATGGGAGATCCCCGAGAAAATCCGCTGACCAGCGGCATCATCCGGCACGATTCCCGCATGTGAAAATCCGGGAGCGGCCCCGCCAGTAATCGAACCCGGTTCGCCTAGGTGGGAGACAAGTAGTCTAACCACTACACCACCGCGGCTCCGTTTACACTCTAAATCAGAATCCGTGAATATTTACTGATTGCCAGATAAAACTGCTCTACCCATAATCAATACGAAAATATCACTAATTCGTCAGTTAAAATACATTCACTAATTCAAGCAATACAGATTTAACTATTTATAGTTTGCTAATAAATTCCTTTTTAGCATTAAAAAAAAACGTAGCATTCCTATGTTAGATATGTTCAGTACGATTGATTTTGTCGTAAAACAAAACTTTTGTGTACACAAAACCTTTGTGGATGTGATTGGGATCGAACCCCTGCCCGAAAAGTAAAGTATGCTGAAGCTTTCATGGTTATCTTTTTACCCACTGCCATCCTTTACCACTAGATAACGAACGCTTGTATGGTGTGTAATGAATGCAAAAATGTAATGGCAAACGGCTGTATGTTTCTTCATGTACAAGTAGGCCCTACTTTATACTGTTTAAATATATACACATTCTGTGCGCGTACATACCTTTGCAAGGTTCGAAAGTCATTCTAAGTTTAGTTCTGTTTCTGTGCTCCAATTAGATAAATACAGTAGTTTCTACTAACGAAGTTATCTATGTTTACTAGTATATGCCATTTTGCAATGCAACGAGAAACTACAGATATAGACTGTTGTTTAAGTAACATTTTGATCAGTAATAATTTTATAAATTCGATAGTGTGATGATTCAATAAATTACGCGGATTTTGACCGTCGAAATTTCTGTTTTCTGCAATATGACTGATCAAATAATGAGAACGTGACGAATTTTATAAAAGAATCAATTAGTTATAACAGTCCACTGTAGAATTAGTACAGTTATCAGTAGTCAATCTGTCACTTCAAAACAACATTTTCATTCTGCAAAATCTCGCTGCTTCTTAAAATGGCGGATACACGAAAACAGCCAAAACCTCGTTAGTTGAAACTACTGTATCTTTTAAAGCTCTTAACTAAACTTAACTTAAATTCACTTTTGAAGCTTGCAAAGATATGTAGGTACGTGCGGATAAAATGGGTATATTTCGACATCTTAAAGTAGGCTTCCACGTTACAAAACTTATAGCCGTTTGCCGTAGTATGTTCCTGTTACTACGCAAAATACGATAGTGATAATTACAGTGGCTGAGTAGCGAAGTTGTTAAGATGTCAGAAATAAAAACTGGAATATCTGTTACTTTTTGGAAGAATATTCGAGCCTAACCACATCCAATTTTTTTTTTTTAAGGTATAATTTTTGTTTATGGAAACATAATAGTACTTAATTTAATTCACTCTGCAATGAACTTTTTTTTAATCCGGGTACTTATTCATTAATTAACTATAAATAACTGATTTTCTACAATTTGAATTAGTGGATTTATTTTGACGGAAGATATAGTAGTTTTCTTTTTCTACTGATTCCGGATGGAGCAGTTTCAACTGGCAATCAGTAGCTAATATCAAGCTGTCGTAAATATAGCAGCAAATAATTATTGGCGAGAGCTGGGCATGTTTCTGCTTGTGTATGATTTCGAGGAAATGCGGGAGCGTGATCAAACGGTCCAAATAGGCACAATGCACGAAGAGCTTCTTCTTATCCACATAAGTGTGAGAAATTATGGATTTCTACAATATCAACTTCGTGCTTCTCCTTATGTAATAAGACGTCACAGATTGTGATATTGTGTAATACTGTCTATTCAGTTGAGAAACGTTTGGACTTTTATTGGTTAGCACTTTTCTGAAGCGCCGATTTCTATAACCGTTAGCTCTGTCTAGCTGCTGGGCTAAATATTTGATCTCCCCCCCCCCCCCCCGGTCATTCTCTTCAGCTTCGGTATTTCAGTGTGTAATGACGAACTGCCATGAAGTTATTAGTGCTAGACGATTGGACAGGTTACTTTAGATTAGTGTGAATTTTACAATACAAATAATTGTGTTTATATGTAAGGGACAAAAAATGTTTTTGGTTCTTTCATTTAGTGAGAAAATTTTGTATGGGTCGATATTCATAGTGGCTGTTTAGAATACTCAATGTTTAGAGTTAAGACTAGATTTCGTAACAGTTTAGAAAATATCCATTTGTCAGTAATAGATTGCAGGATTTGCCTGGCATGACATAAAAACTATCGATAATACATAATGCACTATGCAGTGTTTTTTGGTGAAAAGGCAGGTTTTCAACCAAGGCGTTTAGTGCCTGTAAGTTGGCAAACTGGCGTGTGCCACAGTCTTGTGTCGTATGGGCTATTCACGCTAAAGTGAGCTTTTATGAAAGCCCTCTCATTTTGAATAATAGTCAATAAATGTAGTTTATTGTTGCCATAGAAGTTAACTTTTGAGTGCGAGTTCACATTTTCTTGATTACTTAAATGGCATTAATATTTATTTTAAAAAGTGGTTAAAGGATAAATAAAATGGCTGAAAGGATAAAGTAAATAGGGCCTCAAAAGTGCTCACTTTACCGTGAACAGCCTATAACTAGGAACCTGCAAAATTAGCATTATTGTCTGGCAGCACCTAAAATTCACCGTCCTATACATATTAGAGTCGGTGCCACTCGATTGTTGGCTTCTGCAGGCGGTGATGGCACTCTTTCCTTTCCAACTTACTTGAACATGATTGGGCCAGCCTGTCGTTAGTGGTTTGCTATTGGTCCAAAACATTCCTGGGCGTGTCCGATCAAACTGTAACCCAAAGACAGAGGCAATAGAAAATTATAAGTGTTTGAAATCTAGCCTGTCTTCAAATACTAACACGAATTTTGCATGTCTCTACCTATAACCTATATTTGGCTACAGTTTTATTCCATGCTGAACATCATTGAAATAATTTATATAATTCATTCACTGTTCTTGCAACTTTTCTTAAGACCTGCCGAAAGTTCTACTTCCAGGATATTCCTCCGCCTCATGCTAACAAAGCATAATCAGGTCTAGGAAAGTAGGCCTACGCTAAACTGACAATGCACCGCAATCGTGCGCACTTAGTTCAATTGTGTTTGCATAAGAACTATTTCTTGCTGGGTATTACCAACACCCAAATCTCCTCCCCCAATTATCATTTACAATTAAAATATAATTAAAAGTTAAACCTAACTATAAATAGGATTCTTTTACTTTTAAAAAAAGTACAAAATGCTTGTGATAGATGGCGTATTTAGGAAACAACCAAATACGTAAAACATGGGGCGATTTTTCAAAGGTTCGTATGAGAAGTGTGAAGAAGCCGTGAATATGCGATAGAGGGCATGCACATAGCTCGATAAAACTGCCGGGTTGTTTCCTTATTTATCGCATGTGCAAGTATGTCGATATGACTTCCAGTCTGACGACCTTCGTACGTGTAGCGGTCAGAAGTTATAAGGGTTAAATTTGAAAACCATTTTGAGTTAACTTTTTCCGTATCATCTGTTTTACAAACACTGTTAAATTTTTCATTACTTTGTTTTGGCATATCGAATACCTTAATGCGTAGAGTAGTGGAGGTGGGTATTTTTATTACTTTCTTTATCTGGAATTATTGCGAGTAAGGTACTTCCTCCTGATAACAACATTAAAGTGGCAATCATTTGATAATACTCTTTAAGAGTCATGGTATATTTTTGTTACTCGGAATTAAATCTAAGAATGCATTTTTGGGCGGGGAGATTTCCAAAATATTTTGTTGTAAAAACGTAGGGAAAGTAAATGAAAGTTGAACGGGTTCATGGCAGACTGCGCTTATCTAGAAGCCAGTTTGGAAAAAACCAAAATAGAGCGACGACGCATTACTATAATCTAATTATTTCGCAAGAAGTATTAACTTCATGCCGTTCAGCGCAGCGCTTTATGTTAAAGCGAACCTTAACGTTAGGATGAACTTTCCGAAACAGCGGAATCACTACGCGGTGTAATTAGTTGATTCGGACATGCCCCACAGCCTAATCACTTGTGTTGATAACCGCACGTTATGAACTTATGACCGGCCTTTGTTTCCATCGCGTGAGCTTGCAGAACCCCTCGTACCCACAGTGTACTTGTTGTCCGAAGTGAAAGCTAGGGGCTGGAAGGGGGCGAGAACTAAGGGAGGGTCCGGACAACTGGTGTAGGTGGTTGGGTGGGGGGGCGGAACTCTTTGACAACGCCGCCAGACGACAAACAACTCCAAAAGCAGTCCATTGTGTCGGCGAGAGGAAGGTGGGGGGGGGGGGGAGATGGGGTTGGGACGCCATCCGCCGGCCTCTTGTGTTCGCCCTCCTAATTAATATATCCGCACTTGACGGGGTTGGCGATCCCCCCCCCCCCTTGTCGTCTCCAGGGGAGCTGCCCCGACGTGTCGCCCCTATGTTCCTCTGTGCGCCAACCCCCGCTACATGGTGTACGCCGTCCCGTGTTTCGATCTCTTACCAACTGTAGCTTTTACTCGACTCGAGGACGATGGAAGTGTTACCAAACGAGACATTATTTTCTTCCATCTTTATGGCGACTATTTTTTTATTCGATCGGTATTCTGTTTGGGTTATCGTGTGCGCGATAATTTTTTGGGCTGAATGTTTGTCTTTAGCACCCTCCCCAGCTTGTATTATGTCATATAGAATGTTCGCTGCTTAGGCACTATTTTTTCTCCTGATTTTGAATCCTTTCATTGTACTCAGTATTAATTATATTATGGATACAATGGCTTTATCCGAGTGTTGGTCAAACAATTAAGGCATTTTAAGGAACATGAGTATGTACGTAAGCCACTTACAAGTTACTAGTGACCCGACCCGGCCTCGCTCGGGCATGATTTGCAAATATGGCGGTGTTTAGGTTTACAGAAAGTATATACACTAAGTGCGTAAGATAACTAACATATAATTAATACTGTGTTTTTCAAAAGTCTTCGTAAGTGAACTTTAAAAGACAAAAATGGTTACTGTGGCTCAACCTTAAAAGATATACATGTGCTGCCGCGGATTTTTTGTACACCTTTTTTGAGATCTACAGCTATGTAGTACATTAATTTTGTGTATTTCGTATCGTTTAATCAGCGTAAGCCATGTAAGCGCCCGAAAAGCGGCTCTTTCTGATTTGGTTAGAAAACGTCGACATTTCTCTACTATCCTTACGTTAAGTATTAATTATATAGCTAAACCTTCTTCAAGAAATTCTCTAAATGACTGTCAAAACCGCATCAAAATCCATCAGTTAGTTAAGAAGCCTTAACCGAATACACAGACACACGCGACAGGGCGTCTTTGTTTTATACTATGTTTAGATAAGTCTGAGACTCAACAATTTTGTAAAATATTTACTTTTATAATAACTGCACAGTTTTACTCGATCGACGCTTGAATAAACAAATCAGGCGCATGGCAATGTTAATTTTACATATGTCAGAAGTATACGGAACATGAATACAAGTAGGGCTTTCAAAAATGTTTGATATACCGTGAACAGCCGTAATCAGCAGAAGAGCGTCGGCGAACCGACTTGCAACAGCTGAAGAGTAGGAGTAGCGAGAGCCGATGAGGGTGAAGCGAGGTGAATGCGGAGCAGCGCCGGAATGAAAGGGCGGGGGAAACGGGAGATCCCCGAGAAAACTTACCGACTAGCGGCATCGTCCGGCACGATTCCGGGAGCGAACCCGCCGAGGATCGAACCCGGTTTGGTTTGGGAGGGGAGGGGTAGTCTAACCACTTCACGACCACGGCCCCCAGGAGGAGAAGTAGTTTTGCAATCATTTCAAGTGTTCAAATAAAACCAACGCGTTGGTAATTTCCAGTCATTTCCCCTGTTTTACGTATAGTTATGTTCGCGTGTTAAGGTTTAATGTCTTTTTCGGTTTCGAAGCCACTTCGAGCACCAGCTATTCATGGAGTAACCCACCTCTTATCGATAGACATATAAAAGGTTGTCTTTTCATTCTCGCGGTGCTCACAAAGCAGCGCAATGTGCAAAATCCCCCATTCACGTGGCTGGAGAGGGAGGGGAATACGACTGGCATGACACTGGGGGTTGTTTACATGCTAATTCCCGCGCTCCCACACACTGGACAGCTTTTGTTCCCCGCCAACCAGCGCCGTGTACTTTGGAAATGTGTATGTATTCATTTCAGCGCGAGCCCCTGAATGGCCGCAGCCCGGTGCGCCTAGTTTTCCACGAAGTTGGCCGACGTGGAACAAGAACCCCGTACTTTAAAAAGCTCGCGGAAGCGCGTGGCATAAAGGGCGGGGGCGAGAGGAAAGAGGGTTGAAGCTGAAAAGGGTGAGAAAGGGAGTTCCTGTACGACTCATCTCTCTCTCTCTCTCTCTCTGTCTTTCTTTGACGTTCCGAGGGAAAACGCCCCCCCCCCCCCAAGAGTTCCAAATGAATTGAAACATTGTGAAATTGCCGAGCAGGAGCACGACTGTCTGGGTCGTCTACCCTTGACGCTCCCTGTTTTTCATTTATATGTGCATTTACTGCGGGCGAACTTTCTCGATGCAGAAAGAAACTAGCGCAAAGGTATCTGTATACTGTAAAAGGAAATAATAACTGGTAAATAATAAAGGATATAAATGTAAGAAGAGTATTTTATCAATGTAAAATATTTCAGTATATATATATAATAAATTAAACTGCCAACTTGCAGTTCGTAATGGTAGAGACTCTTTTTGTACCGTGGAAAGGAAATTTCACTTTAGTGAAAGTGCCGCTATAGCAAGTTTATACTGCAAAACCATTTGAAAGTTTTATTTTAGACCGAAAAATTAGTAGTATTGTACAAGTATTTTTCAATTTTTTTGCATATGAGAGTTTTTTTACAACTGCTAATTAAAATATATATCCTGTTACTATCGCATTTGAATTGTTCTATATAGCCAAAAATTAAAAGAATGAATTGACTATGTTAAGTAAAAAGATAACTCAGTTTTCTAATATTTGTAAATTTGTCTGATAAATAATTTTAGAGGTATGTAATATTGTTTTATTGATGATAACAGAGGTGTTAACTCTTTTCGATCATAAATTAAGGAAAATATAATAAAGGATGTTAATATCAATATTTTACTAAAACTCTTGACAATAATGATAATCCTGCAATAGTTGAGTTGCGAATGCAAAACAGAAGACTAACAGGAACAGTTATAGAATGCAAATATCAAATCGAAGGACAAATATCATTGGAAAACCAAATGAGAGATGGTGTAATTGTGAAGAAGTATTACAAAGTACAGAAGCCAAAATATGCGATGATGATGCAGGTACAAGGTGTACTTTTTAAAATTAAACTTCAGTCTTTATACTTTTCCTTCACAGAAGGATACACAATTGGCTTAGATTAAGTTAGTGACGGCTTTCAAAGGTGCTAAAATTGAATGCAGTAAAACTCATTCAACGTTTTGACTGAAAAGCAGCGAAAATTCTACTTAAAAACAATTTTTGCGAACCAGTAAATAAATCTCACATTTTAAATGCCTTTCAAGGAGAAGAGGCTGTTTCAGAGACATAAAAAGAAATGTGTTCTGGCAAGATCCATCTGCTTGACGTCGGGTAACCCGTTCCTTTGGCATCCATACGAAGATTTCATCTCGCTAGCGTTTTGCTTTACGAGAGGCAGCGGCACAGACCCACGCTCTTTGAATTATTTACCGTCCCCTTTGGATCACTGCACTTGATTAGAACGTACCAAGAACAATAAATTAAGTTACACGGGACTTCTCGTTGCATTCTCGCAATTTTATGGCAGCCAAGTCACATGTAAGATGCATGTCTCCATACCTTAATTTTTTTTCTCGTGGGGTAGTTCACGCTTTAAAATAATTTTTCAAGTATACCTTCTAACGATAAAATAAGGATCACTTAATCCATAACTGAAACAAAGCTAATTATTTTGGTATGGGAAGTGTTTTAATTTGTATGTGAAGAACCGTAAAACCATTTTATTATTATTTTTGTAGTTGCATTGAAGTTGTATTCTGCCCACACGCATTGGCAGGTCTAATAAATATCCCATTTATTTTCGATCGCTTTGCTGTGAAAGTTAAGGTTGTAGATCTTCGCTGAATCCGAAAATGTTAAGTAATGAGCTCAGATTACTAACACAGATATTTGACATGTTCGGAGACACAAATGTATCATTTAATAAACAGGAAGACAAATGGGAGCGGAAAAATATGTTAACAGTACAAAAACGATAATAAAAATAAATCACATAATGATGTCACCGCTACGGAATGAATAAAGATGACGTCTAGAAAATTTAGTGTCAGCGTCCAAAACTTAATTAAATTATTTTATAGCGTCCTAGTTTTTTTTTTTTTTTTGAGTTGATATTCGCAATAGGACACTTTTCTTGTTGCAAATGTTCATGTCAAAGGTTGCACGAATATTTTATATCCAGTGTTCTAATTAGTGTTTTTTTTTTCCTGTACAAGGTTTTTCGGCATGAATGCTGTTGCATTAGTATGCTTTCACGTCGTTGTAACACCACATTTTATTCATGCTACGTAATTTTGGATGTGCAGTTCAGTCATTCGTGGAATGGTCCACATTACGCTGTTGGGGGAACACGCTGTAATGAGGTATTTGGGTTTTTTTAGTTGTCTCGTGGACAGCAAGTTGGAAGTGATATGTTGTCACGTTGGTAGCTTCGTAACGGCCGGCTGCGCGGAACCAAACTCCGTAGCCCAACATTGGGCCGCTTTGTTGCCGGCAAGCGAGCGAGCGAAAAGATGTGGATGGCTCTTGACATCGAGATCTTGAGAGCCGATGAGGGCGAGGATGTGAGTATGGAGCAGCGCCACGCCGGAATGAAAGGGGCGGGGGAAACTGGAGATCCCCGAGAAAATCCGCTGACCAACGGCATCGTCCGGCACGATTCCCACATGCGAAAATTCGGAGTGGCCCGGCTGGGGATTGAACCCGGATCGCATTGGTGGGAGGCGAGCAGGCTAATCGCTCGGCCACCGTGGTCCCTATTTGTTGCCAGCACGATTGTCACAAACGACGGTGATAGGATTTGAGGTTAGAACACTCACTGTTTTTGTAAACAAGTGCTTTGATATTTTTGTGTACTTCCTATGAACAATTTCTAATGCAATTATATTAATGTGAAATTGGCAACAAATGGGCCTACTTTGTTCATATAAAACTGCTCGTAATTTGAAAATAAATATATAAACAAATACGTTCATAACTGGTGACCATGTAACTTTGACAGCTGTGTTGGTTTGGAGTAGGTCAATGTTGGGTACACAAGCGCAGAAGAGACGAAGATTTAGTCTACCTCTTCTTTAGTCTATGGTCCCAGTAAGCATGTAGCGTCTTGCACCCCCCCCCCCCTTTTTTTTTCCACCACACGCTCGTAGGGTAAGATGACTGAACCAATGATGGAGATGGCTATAGCCACGGCATAACTCAGAATTTGACTGCTATAGGCTGTCCACGGTGAAGTAACCACTTCTGAAAGCAACTTTTGAAAAAGAAATTACTCTTCGTTTAGTACATATATGCTACAGTACCTACAGGTCACACTGGCATTTAGACTGCCAGTTAAGTTGGTAGTGTATTGAATAAAATACTTCTAAGTCCTCGCGTTGAATTGCGAGACTAATGTTTAAATGTATGGCATATCAAGTTGGTGTTGTTGGCATTACACACACTACAGTATGAATTGGCGTATTAGTAACACATCTAGGTTATAACAATTTCACTTTTTCATTTGACTAACGCATGAATAAAGCCATTATATGCTGTTCACGCTACAAAGAGCGCTTTTGAAAGCCCTGCTTAAGATCTACTTGTATCCACATTGTGTATTCTTCCGCCTTATGCAAAATTAACATTTTCATGGCCTCGTCTGATTCATGCGTCGGTCAAGTGCAACTGTGAAAAAATTACAAAAGAAAATTTTTGCAAATCTGCTCACTTTTTCACTTCGATGCATAAAAAACAAAGCAAAATTAATAATTTAAGTTACACTTATGGTTACCAGACACTTTTTATTCGACGTGAAGATACGGAACTACTTTCCATTCATCATTACCAACTTTACTGGATGCATGTCACTCAGTTCGCGTTATACTATATTCAGGTAGGGATAGTGACTTTTTTCTAAGGTTGATTTCAAAAGTGGTCACTTTATCGTGAATAGCCTTTAGTTCAACTGCAATGTAAAGTTTACATGTGACGGAATGATACAAAATGAGTAAAGTAGCTCCTAAACAGATTTAAAAAGTTGTCAATTAACTTTGAACTTCATGGCTTAAGTGCACCGTATTCACGAAATAACCACCTTCATTATTTCACTGCATAATACTGCGAGAAAAACGTAATGCATTACAATCCACCTACCTATGGCGGGGCTTGTCTCTGAAAGTTCTCCTTTTTAACAGTTTGCATGTACTTAACAAACGCGAGTAGCTATTTTGCTCAGCACATACATCAACATGGAAATGTATTTATAAACTGTTCGTGGTGAAATTGCACTTTTGAAAGCCCTTGTTAAGATCTCCTTGTATGCACGTTGTGTATTCCTCCGCCATATGTAAAATAACATTACTATTTGCCTCATCACTTTATTCATACGTCAGTCAAATGAAACTGTGAAATTATTAAGAACGTAAATACTTTATAAATATGCTCATTATTACACATATATGCATTAAAAAAAACAGAAAACGAAAGAAATGACTTTAAGTTATCGCAAATTGTTTCCTAACCCTTCTTATTCGATGTTTAGATATGTAACTACTTTCCATCTATTTTTACTAATTTTACTGTGCGAATGTCACTCAGTGCGTCCGTTAAAATATATGCGTACAAGGGCAGTGCCTTTTTTCTATGGTTCATTTCTAAAAAAACTCACTTTATCAAGAACAGCCTTTATCAGTCCTGCCTAAGGTAGGATTGACATTTCCAAGAGGAGACGGGGCCGCGCTGGTGTAGTGGTTAGATTGCTCGCCTCCCACCAAGGCAAACCGGATTCGATTCCCGGCGGGATCACCCCCAGATTTCCGCATGTGGGAATCGTTCCGGACGATGCCGCTGGTCGGCGGGTTTTCTCCAGGATCTCCCGTTTTCCCCCGCCCTTGAGATCCGGCACTGCTCCATATTTGCCTCGCTTCACCCGCGTCGGCTCTCAAGACCTCGATGTTAAGAGTCGCCTTAATCTCTCCAGTACACTCCAAGTGGAGATTGCAGTGCTGTGTGATCTTTGCGACAGACCTGCCCCTCGTGGCCAGCATGAAGAATGTGAGGGTGAGATGAGACGAGGCTGGAAAAAAAGACGAGATAGAGCGTACCATTTTTACATGCATGTTGCCCGACTTCGTTTGAAGTTTTTTCCCTCCTCGCTTTCTCGGCCCTCCACAAACTATAAGGACCATAAAAATTAGGAAAACACGAATGGGATAATTGGAGCACCCGTAGAGAACTCTCACACCCGTGTAATGTTTACATTTGTGAATGATCCACATCCTTCAGGAGCCTGGAATCGACTGAAGTCTCTCGAAAGTACAAGAACACCATGCCTCATCAGTCAATCGTACCGTCATTCACATGCATACATATTTATGTAGGTTTTGTATGCTTAACAGAATGGTGAAGAATCCATCAAGGAAAAAAACTATCCTTACTAGTTAATCCCGGCGAACGTTGTTCCGCCTCTTTCACGTTCTATTTTGCCCTCTCTGTGCTTCCTATCTATTACGCCTGGTACGTCAACCTATGTTTGACCGTGTTTTCTATTTTAGATCAACAAACATTTCCTGCAAGTATGAGCAAAATCGGCCAATAAATATAGAAGTTAGACTCCACCTATCGGAATTAAACAGAACTAAAAACTTTACTTGCCACCTCAATAGCATATGGTGTACATATGGTTTCAATTGGTCCAGTGGTTTGTCAGTACTGATGCGGTTTAGTCACGCACAATGGATTTTATATATGAAGATTTCACATGTTAATAAAACATGCATTTTTATAGGTGTTTACTTTTTATTTTTTTGGAATGATGTGGTCGGCCATTTGCATATTTCGTGAGTGCCTTCCAGCTATTTCGGTACCGCATTACTATCGTCTATTCAGCCTTTTTAACTGTTGTGTCAGTCGTAGATATGATTCACAAGTGATAAGAAACAGTTCTGGCTTGTATGGAGGATTGAAAGAAAGTCGAAGGAAGAGAGACAATATTAGAAATTTTCGAAGTCCGCCAGTGTAAATGATTTTTTGTTTATCGAGTGATCAACTTACAGTCTACAATTATGCACAATAAATTTTAATTAGCACTCTCAGCAGCACAAAAATATGCTAATGGCAGTCTTATTAACTAGCCAAGTGGTAATTACAATACCATTGCCAGAAATAAGGCCTATATATAGAACCACAAATCAATGAATTCCTTCCGCGGATTAGATCTATCCCTGAAACATATAATAAAATATATGTTATTCAAGCCACAAAAGTATGCACAGACACACCATCTAGATACAAAGGTTTCAAGTTTGTTGATCTAGCAATTAAAAATATTGTTTCCCCTTCCTCCATTCGTACATAGGTCATCATGCCGCCCATATCGAAACTTCAAACATTCATAACTCTTAAACTAATTGTCCGATTTTCACCATTCATGGCACAATATACACCCAACAACACCATCATCGATAGTGTTGTTATATACTGATATTATATACCTATGTTGAGACAAGTTAAATATTCACGTTATAGTTCCATTAAAACCCCAATAGGTTTAAATCCTGGTAACAATTTTCTCACAAGTGTTACAATGTGACTGTTTATAATAGTGATAATTACCCTGTTGTTTCCAATTAAACCTTGCGTGGTCCTTCTTGTTAGAAAATATATAAAAATGGTGGAAGGAGAACACATTATGGTTGCTGCTAGAACCCATAATTTGGTACCTTTTACTTTGAAAGAAATTAGTGAAATGGTTTTTGCAGCATAACTTCAATTGCTATTTCATTGTGTGTAAAAATTAATTTCTATGGTACAATTATTTCAGATATTGTGAATTATGGCATATAAGATAAGGAGGAGAACACTTAGATATAATAGGAGATTTAGAAGACCAGCCTTTAAGAAAATATTATATCCAATATTGACTTTTCACAAATATAATTATTAAACACCAGAAATTTATAAGGTCGAGAAGGCTGTGAACTTGGTTTCTATTAAGCTTAGTTTTGGTGTTATTATGAAAGAGACACTTGCTGGTTGAACTTTGTTTGAAATTCAGTGGTCCAGAACAAGTGTGTTCTCACTACTTAGATTATCCGCGTGACATCTCTGCTGGACTTGGAGTTAGTTCATTCATTCCCGGACCTCGTGTACACGCTTTCCTTGAATAAATGACTATTTATTTTAATCAGTTAAGTTGTATCCATCCCTGACATTTCGATCTCTGCTGGCTAGCTCCCAAGGCCGTAATAATTTTATAAAATAATATATAAATATAATAAGAGACACTCAGATACATTACAAAGGAAGACTTCGCAGCACTCCACAATGCAAGTATCTCTGATTTGAACTTTAATTATCAACTGCATCACTGGGTGCGTCGTACAAGACGCTTTAGTTTACTTGACCTTTTTGCTGTCAGAAATAATCTGTATCATAAAGTCATTCAAACAGAATTCAATGAATACATTCGTTCTGTAACAGTTGGTTCTTTGACATTTCGATCTCTGCTGGCTAGCTCCCAAGGCCGTCCCCTGACATATCGCGCCCAATGTGTCCTTGAGTTACGTACGATTGCATCACATGGACGTGTGTGGCGCGCATGAAATCTGTGTATAAATATTTTATATATATATATATAGTGCTTGTTCAATTACTTGTCTTTTGATGGTGATAGTGGTTATAAGAGGAGAGAGAAAATAACATATTTTGATGTATCTCAAAGAAATATTTTAACATTAAATGGCAATGTTCCAGAATTCAGTTACGGGAATCGGAAGAGATAATTCGTATTTGGTGATTATATATTCAATAACAATTCCCGTTTTCATTATGAAATTTTATAATTATAATTTTAATTCATGTGGCGCTTGTTCGAAAAGTTAAAGATATTATTAATGTTAACTCGTGTGATAAATTATTATTTCTGTTAACTATTCTAAAGAAAATTAAGAATAACATATGACAACCTAACACAATTTCGGCTTAGATCAAATATTAGTCATAAAAACCCATAATTAGGCTTAGGGTGTTTACACTTTTTGCATATAACAAATGTAATTGCATATTTGCAGAAATTTTCTCCTTGAAGTGCATATTTAAAGCGTTTCTCTTGATAGTGCATATTTTAAATTATTTCGATGGTGTTGGAAAGTACAGTTTTAGTTTTACGGATGTAACACATACGTGTGCTTGAGTCATGGTCATTTTACTCTTGTGTGACTTTTTTAATACAAAAAGATTCAGAAATATTCAAATCGTTTCTTTTTTTATTTGTAGAGGTTTCGACCCCATCCGCCATATAGCACTGCTTGACTCAAGTAAAGTTTAGTTTCCATCCCAAGAGTTGCGCTTCTATGCTTTTATTTCTTTTCAATGTCCGTTAAGAGTAATTTTCATTCTGAATTTGGCTGCCAAAACATGTTGAGGTAAGTTACATTGTGCTTTGACAAACTATTGTACAATGCTAAAGGTGAGGAAATATGTCGACGAGGTACTAAATGCGTTTGTTTGCATATTTTATTTACTGTCGTAGGCATATTTGAAATGAATTGTACCTTCATTGTATTGTAATATATACTGTATCTAAAATGTGTTTATATTTGCTTTTAGTGCATATTTTCTAGCATATAGTGTACTGCAGATTTATTTGCATTTGTTTTTAATACCATTTCCAAAATTTAAGTGCATATTTAATTTATTTTAGTGCATATTTGCAAGCATGTATTGCTATTTTTAAGGGCATAACCAGCCTAAGCTTACTTATAATTAAAATAAAAGCTTACTATTTTTCATTCTTGCCGCAGTTTTCAATATTGCTGCGAGTACAGCCAGGCAGGATAGGCCATGCGCTGTGCGGTGCTACCGAGATGGTCACATAACTCGCCAGCTCTAGGCGAAAACGATTTGCATAAGATGTTAAAAAAAACCAGGCCTTTCAGAACCTCTCGATAGACTATCGACATGATCGATAGACTATCGACATGAAAGCCATCGTTGCCATAACCCTCGCCGTAATGCATTTGAAATGCTTCGGCTAAACAGTAGTCTCTGTTTCGCTAGAATACTAGAGAGACATGCTATCTTACGTAGAATGTTTATTTCCCTCGTAGATTATAATCGCTTTTCATTGCAGAACTGCCTTGGAAAGTAAGAATAAATTAAGGGTGAAAAAAACTTTTCCTTGTCACAAAATTATACACACATTTTTTAATAACCGCGCATAAAACACCTTGCTAATATTTCATAAAAATGTGTGGGAATGTAATAACTTCCGTCCCTCTTACGACAAAAACAAATAGCGAGATAAAAGAATTGTTTTCATGACCTTTTTTTTTTTGCCAATTGAAGGAACGGCATGCATTCTGACATACGCCGACTACATACAAACTAGGCTAAACGTATGGTGGTTGGGAGTAATGATGTAAACGTTTATTTTATGTCGCATGTTTGTGCATAGAAAGGCCTAGCGTACTTTGCACTCTAGTAAATTATTTGTAAATTTACAATTTCAGTGTATACGCACAGTGATAACGCGTAAGTGATAAAATATGTTCCCATGCATTCCTGGTAATTTTACTACAGTTGCTACTAAACATTCCCATATTTTCAGCCCGATAAGTAGTGCCATTAACACATTCTGTATATATTAATAAACTTCCATTGCAGTTTAGGGAGTGTACCAGCAATTCTTTTACAGTGTTTGTCCTGTATATATTAAAAACTTCCATTGCAGTTTAGGGAGTATACCAGCAATTCTTTTACAGTGTTTGTCCTGTATATATTAAAAACTTCCATTACAGTTTAGGGAGTGTACCAGCAATTCTTTTACAGTGTTTGTCCTGTATATATTAAAAACTTCCATTACAGTTTAGGGAGTGTACCAGCAATTCTTTTACAGTGTTTGTTTCCCCACATAATCGACAGTCGAAGTTAAATATACATAGGCCGTAAATAAAACCGATAATATAAACAATGTCGATGTTGGTATTTAATTTAAACAAGGCTTGGTAGTTAAGGTTTATGTTTTTAGACAAAAAATTATATTTCTTGTAGCCGGGTTACAGGCCAATGAGAAATAGGAGAATTTAAAACTTCGGCGTGATGCGCTGTTGTGTGTGAATTGTTGAACTGTGGCAGAGTCTCTGGGCCTTTTAGTGAATATTAAAATAAATTTTGGTCCACAGCTGATACGGCTAGCGTGCAGTTATAAGTCCTCGCGAATTTTTAAATTACAAGTCGAAGTATACTGCTAAGTTTAACGCAGAACCCGAAGAGTAACACTCATGTCTTGCGTATCCGCAGTTCGTTGAAGCAATGTTGTGAAAAACAGGAAGATATTCCGCTGTCATATTGAGAGGGACAAAAAAGATACTGGTACGGTTCTTATTTCGACACTTTTCCTGTAATCAAGCACGACGTGCGAATTAAGTATGCTATGTACACGATGTAGCTGAAAAAAAAAGGTAACTGATAATTATTGGTGTGTTATGTTAAAAAAATTAAGCAATTTATATGTTTATGTGTATTATATGTCACAGTAGATGCTGTGTGACACCAGAGATGCCACAGTACATCATCCAGAAACGTGCAGGTTACGTGGGACTGGAAGGAATTGTGACCCTTCCCTGGCACCTGTAGTGACTGAGTTGATTTTATTGAAAAATTTGAAACGAACTTAAAAAAAAAAACGCTAACGTTTATAATTTCCTTTTTTGAAATGCAGATCTGAAATAATGTTCTGTGTGAGTTTTGTAGAAAAAGTATTATTTCAAGCACTGCAATGCAGGTACAACACCCAGGTAGGCGGGAGAGATTTCTCAACAGAGAAACGTACCTCGTTGTATCGTTAGTGACAGCATTGTTAGCTTCCCTTGTCGTGGGATTAGTTGTCCCAGGTATCGCTCTGGTTCACCCAGGAAACTGAAACTAATTGAACCCAGAGTGAGCGAAGAGATTTGGACGGGCTCTGAACATCTAGGTCTTGAGAGCCGATGAGGGTGATTGAGGTGAGTAAATCCGCCGACCAACGGCATCGTCCGGCACGATTCCCACATGGGAAAATACGGGATGACCCGGCAGGGGATTGAACCCAGATCGCCATGGTGGGAGGCGAGCAGTCTAACCACTCAACCACCGTGGCCCCTAGTTGAATCCGGGGTACTCGGAAGAAAGTTGTGTGAGTCAATCGCCAGAACCATTTCAACACAACTAGGAAAGAACGCGTTCATATTTTGCCAGATGAACGAAGTTCCAAATTTCGTTCTTTTTTTCCAGTGAACTGGAACGATATTTTGCGTTCCTATTTAAGTCCATAAAAACCACTCTCTTACAAATTAAAAAAAAAATCAAACGGAACTAACCTATTTCCGTAACAACTCTGTGAAAATACTGACATATTCGTAACGCGAGAGAAAAATTCAATCATGTTAATTTAGCAGCTGTGGCTCGTTTACAGCATGCAAGTCACAATGAAAGCATTTGATGAAAGTGAAATGCGAGTGTAAAATTGCGTGTGGGTGATGGAAGTAAACAATAATAAGCTACTTTGTCTATGAACTGGTTTTGAAAACAATTATATTCTATTCTGAAAACGGAAACAATGTAATTGTGGCCTGCAATGTGTGCCAACTGTTGGCGAAAACCCTAAGTGCGGCAAATAATTCATCGTCGAATGTGGAGCGGCACATATATGATAGTGACGTGACTGTAAATTCATTCTTTTTTTGTCACTATGTGAATAAACAAATTTAAAAAATAATAACCTCACGAATGAAATAGGTTATTATCCATTCCATTAAATTAAGTGACTGCGGAGATAACCATTATAAGTTTCGGAATTTCCCTTTGACATAATTTAAGTCACTTGAAACGAACTTCGCATAACTTCGGCTGAGTAGAGTGTTAAGAAGTGCGAATGGCAAATAAAAATTTGGGGCACAATAGATTACATGCAAGTAAAGACATAAGTAGTCTTTAAAACTTAGTTCCCAGCGTAATAAGCTCATGAGCATGAGTCGAAATAAGTTGTATGCTCCGGCTAACTACATCTCAGCTTTCTGTTCGTTATTGAAAAATAAATTTTCAATAAAATTGTTAAGTTTAGGCTGTGTTTGAGTTTTATACTGCACCGTGTTAAGTTGGGTACCATGATGATAGTGTTGAAGTACTTAAGAGATTAAGGACTATAGTTGATTCACGGTATCTTCGGCCTTTTCTGAAGCCCTGCTAAAGTTCTACTTCCAGGACATTCCTCCGCCTCATGCAAACTAAGCTTAACTAAGTCTGGAAAATTACACGAGAGGGACGACGCACCGGATTCGTGCGCTCTCAGTTCTAACAGTATTTTGTATAAGAGCTATTTCTTACTAGGCGCTACCAACACACATGTTTTCTCGCTGGTTTTATTCAAATTATTTATAAATGAAGCATTGTAATCTATAGATAAAATATTAATAACATTTCAATTAAACAGGAAAAAAAAGGAACTTTTATGAAGACAAGTATAAAACGCTTGTGATACAGGGAGTATTTAGGGAACAACCAGGCACGTCAAACATGGGGAGAGTTTTCAAAGGTTTGATTCAAAAAGGCCGAAGAAACCGTGAATGGACTATAACAGTGATCTCACTGTAAGTACTGTATGAAATCATTAAAAAAAAAAAAGAAACATTAAATATAACAAAAATCAATATAAAGTACAAGTGAGAAGTCTAAGGAATATTTTTAAGTTCGTTTCCAAAAACTTGAACCGGAACTACATAGTTCCTTTTGACACGAAAGGAACTTGAAGTGGAATTATTTCCTTTCAGTGACGAACTCTCCAAACCCTGCAGCTCAACGATTGCAGAGGATTTTCGCTCAGGTCAGGTTCAGAAGTATATGACTTTCCATCGAGAGGTGATAGAACTTGGGGATTTCATGGTCATGTCGCTGCCAGGAAATCAACTATTACAGGCAGCTGTGACCAGCGTCGTTTGGAGTGGTGCAAATATAACAGTCAGTAACATGAGGAGCAGGGGAAGAAGGTATCACGGAGAGACAAATCGCAGTGCTTAGTCCGGCACTCGAATAGACGTGTGTTGACTTGGCGGGAGCCTGGCATTAGTGTAAGGCATAATGGTCTGGGATGTTTATCTTGGCTTGGAACTGAGACATTAGCTTTAATCGATGGTTCGATGAGTGATGTTTCAGGGGGAAAAAAATATATGCTTCACACACTGTGGCAATATTTTGTAATACGCCTTTTCCTGTGCCGGGTCAATAATTTCATGTCCATAAAGCAACTAAATTTTTCTATGGCTTGAAGACAGTCAGGTATGACTGCTTAACATGTCCAGCTCAAACTCCCTGGCTTGAACATCTATATAACCTCTTTTGGATGAGCTCGAACGTCGTTTGCTCTCCGTATCCAATACATCAACAAGAAAGCGTCAACCTTCCGTCATTCTACAGGAGATAACAGATGAAAACAAATGGGGTGTGGCTGTGTTAGGGACACGGCCGTTTATTTTGCGTGAATACGTCTACGTTGACGCGCTCGGACGCCTTGATGTTTTTTTTAACGTTCCCGGCACCGCTTCACTCGATCATACAGGGTTTTATGGGTACCACTGGATTGGTTTTGAGATGCTCTTTCCAACCGTATACGATTTCTGTATTTCTATTTGGGTTTTTACGAATATAGGCTGGCATTGTGTTAAGTTTTCTTAATTTCTTACATTAAACTCATACATTTCACCATAACCACGGCACATAAATGTTTCTTGATCTTAACGAGAGCTGTCGATTGAAACTTAAACGAGCGTCGTAGCTTCTCCTAGTAAAAATTTATATTACGCGGAAGTTATGAGACGCGGCAAAACGAACTGAAAATTGTGGCGCCCCCCCCCCCCCCCTTCCCATTCTGCCACGCGCTATGCTTCGCAGTCCTCACTCAACGTAATAACATATTCTTTTATCCTTTGGCAATCGAGTGGTGTAATTGAATTTGGAATGTAGACGGAGCTGCAATTCCAAACTGTATCACCAGATTTCGTTATCATCGGATTTTCTGGATTGCCTCCCACTATGGTTGCAAATTTAAAAACGTATTCACGTCAATAATTCCGCCACTTGTTTAAACAGAACTTGTGGACAACCTACCCGGAACAGTTAACGCTGTAATAAAAGCAGAGGCATTTCCGACATTGCAGTAGTAACATGGTTGCCGCCTTTGAAAACTATCAGCAATGGGTGTTCATCGATATATGGCCACACACTGTGTGTAAGAAAGATAATTTTATCGTTTTAAGTTTTAAGTTACCAAATACTTTTTGATTTTTTTATGAGTCATCTTAGGATTTGCAATGAAAAAACAAAGCCATGATACGTCACTGTATTAAAAGTGAAAAGTGTACGTCAGCGGTCAATAGCAATTCATTAATATGAAGAAAGACTGTTAAAATATACATACATACTATATACGGTTCTTGCCACTTATTCAGTATTTACATTCTTGTGTGTGCTCTTGTATAGCGCTGTCTGGGATTGTTTTCTGGCTTGTTTGTTGTCATTTCTACGCGCAAGGAACTGAATTAACGTGCATTCCTTCTGTCATAAAGCGTGGAACTACGAATCTTTAGAAATTATTTTATTATTTTATTGGTTTAAAAATCCCGTAAAAAATGTAATTGCTGTAGTACATGTAAGTGTTTCATTTATATGATTACCAAGTTTTCAGATATATCATCCTGAAAAGTCCGCTTTCTAATTATTTTGAAGAGCTGAAAGAATAGTGTTTATAACATCATAGATGTTCTCAAAGTTGTAGTCTCTAATATTTTATAGTATTAGTTCTGGTATTGAAACGTATTCTCTTGTACAACATATTAATTGCCGTCACACTGCATTGGGGCCGCGGTGACTGAGCGGTTAGCCTGCTCGCCTCCGATCAGGGCGAGCTAGGTTCAATTCTCGGCCGTATCCCTCCCCGGATTTTTACAAGTGGAAATCATACCGGACAATGCCACTGGTCGGCGGGTTTTCTTGGGGATGTTCCTTTTTCCCCCTCCCTTACAATCCGGCGCTGCTTCATTCTCGCCTCATTTCACTCTCGTCGCTTTGCTCAAGACCTCGTTGTTAAGAGCCGTTCAAATGACTCAACTCAAGTCGCACTGCATTGGGTCGATGGGCGCATTGAAATGAAGGTTACGAAAACTGTGGCAAATGATGATAACTACATGTAAAGCATGTTAAGCGAAGGGAGTTTAAATTCATAAGAAGTATTTCTTTTTTCCAGGAGGCAGATTGGAAAATAGAATCATAGCTTAAACTAACAGCTATTGAAATTGACTAGACTTGGAGTAGGGACTGCCCACTTTGGAATCCAAACCATGAACTCGTGTCAAATTTTTCGCGTTCCCGAAAGCATCCAATGGACTTTCGAAACTTACCAACAACTTCACTGCGTAAACGTGTCGTCAAAGATGCTTGATACTTTCTGTCTGTGAAGCACTTCGGGTGGTACTTGCAAGCCACCGACGTGTTGACGAGCAAGTGGTATCCGCCCGGCGGTTATGGATGTCCCTCGCCACCCCTCCTCCCCTCTCCTACCCTCACCAAACCCAAAGCTAGACTTCTCATTGAAGCAGTTGTTTACGTTTAGCGCGTTGAGTGAATTCAGCCGCGAATGCCGGTTCGTTGAGAAAACAAACACGTCTTTCCACCCAAGGTCCTCTTCCCCCCCCCCCCCCTTGAACTGGTTCCCGATGGTTTGTTTTTCTTCCCGACGTTTTTAGCGTATATATGGACTGGCGGACATGGATGAGCGGGTAACACAGTGTTCCCTCCCTTCGCGCTACGCCTCTTCACACATCCCCTTCTTCCCCTTCGTCATGTTACGTTCATTTCTCCAGCGACTCGTCGGCCGCCATCTGCCTGACGCGATGAGCACCGCAAAAGCACGCGGCAATGCCTGGAATGACAATGTTTTCTCAGACCCCCCCCCCCCGTCCACTTTCTCCACTCACATCCTATAGACTCGCCCGCACAAACCCCCAATTCCTCCCTTCCCTTCACCACCCACTCGTTATTTATTAGCCTCACCAACTGGACAGCTGCGAGCGAATATATTTTCTTCTCTCCCCTTGTTCGCTTCTACCCTTTTTTTTTTTTTATGTTTAATGCATGGGTGGTTGGACGTGGGTGCGTTCGTCTGTCCTTGATGTTGGGAAATGAAAGAGACGTTGAAGAGGAAAGATTCTGCACACGAAGAAAAAAAATAAAACTTTCAACATAACATTTACTGTTTTATGCTTGTTTGCAGTAGCATGAGCCTAAATAAGTAAGAAATCACGTACGTTTTCTAAAGAATACTTTTTTATCTGTACGTGGGAGTACTTTTTATTACTTGTGTTATTGGGATGAGTTTTTGTTCTTAAACGGCAGTTTTGTCTATGCGTAGCCATTTGGTGATGATATGGTTATTCCTGTAAGTTTCTCCATAAAACACGCGGCGCGCGCTGAAAAAACGCTTTTGTAATGAGGCTATTGATTGAAGACGTGTGACACGTGACAGAAAGGCAGCAGAACTTAAGTTTCGCTTTGAGAGAGTTACAAGTTATGTCGAATAGCATTGTCGCATCTTCAGGATGGGTCTGCGACCTACCTGAATCCCGCTACACGCTATGTCGAATTTTTAAATCATTTTACTTTTGTGAACATGTACACTCGACACTGCAGCGATGTGTAGCGGGACTATAGTGATATCTGCTCTGGTTTCGTACTTAGTTTAAATGAAAGAACACTTTTTTCTTCGCGGATTCTGTACTTGCGCATTACGCTGGGATAGGGTTCTATAAAGTCTTTATAGTGCCATACGCCCTGAGAGTTGCTACTCTTGATTCGGAGAAGAAAAAAAAACAACAGAAATGTAACTGGCTGCGTTGTTTTGACAAATATCGAGAGTGGCGGACGGGCGCAGTACACTGAATTGCAATAATCACGGGTAACATCGTTTCACTTTCCGAAATTAGTCCGTTTTTAGCCTACTTTCCGTTGGAAAGGTAGGCTTATGAAATCGTCCAAATGTCCTTCTGGATCTATGTCTTCCCCCCCCCCCCGCCCCCCAATCTTTCTTGATATCTTTTTCATCATTGAACAGATTCTAATGAAATTTCGTAGGAATGTGTTGTCATTAACGACCATCACAACGCAACCGTTTATGAATGCACATGTTTATGTATTGAAGAAACTCTGTGATAGCAAACCTCTGAATGTAAATGTACCAATACGCGATGTCTGCATCCGCCGGAAGCTTGTACCTTCACACTCGTGCGACAACAGAACGGCCCGGCAATCATGAGATAGTTACGCCTTCACTGCGCAACCGCCCTTCCCCCTTACTGAATAGGCCCACGCGCACCTAAACTCGTGTCACTTCAGCAGATGTAATCCATTCGCGGTTACTTCACACCTTTCTGGAGCCCTGGTGGGGTTCTACTTCCAGGATATTCCTCCGCCTCGTGCAAACCGAGTTTGCCTAAGTCTAGAAAATTACACGGAAGGACGGCGCACCGAATTCGTGCGCACTCAGTTGTAATGATATTTTGCATGAGAACTACTTATTGCTAGGCGCTACCAACACACGCGTTTTCTGTTTGTATTCATACTTATTATAATTGAAATATTATAATTTATAAATAAAGTACTGGTAAAACTTCAGTTTAACGAAAAATAGGATACTTTCGTGTTAACAGAGCCTATAACACGCTTGTGATACTTCGAATATTTACGAAATAACCAAACACGTCATACATGGTGTGATATTTCAAAAGGTTTGATTCAAAAAGTGTAAAGAAACACCGAATGGACTATACACACCGCCCTAAGTCGTTCACGGCAAGTAGCAATGTAAAGCGCGGTAATTACCAACACGTGAATATAAATGACTTACGACAGTTGTGGTTGTTACACAGTTTTACGGCTCATAATTTTAGTAACAATATTTCAGACATATAAGTATATATATTTAAAATATTTGCAGATCACGTTAGTTATAGAATATACGAATTATCCTTCACTTTTTTTTGCGCTGATATGCACTGAAGACAAAGAATGGACAATTTGCTCATTTCTGCGAGAATGTCTGGTGGGGTCATATCTTACCAACTTCTGTTCATTAATACAGTTAGTTGGAATAAATTTAAGTTACCGCCACAATGCACTGTATTAATTAACTCCACTTCCTCTCTGACAATTTTTTTTTCTGAATTAGTGAAGATATTCGGACGGCTCTTAACAGCGAGCTCTTGAGAGCCAATGTGGGTGATTGAGATGAGTGTGGAGCAGCGCCAGAATGAAATGGCGGGGTAAACGGGAGATCCCCGGGAAAACCCACGGACCAACGGCAACGTTCGGCACGGTTCCCACATGTGAAAATCCGGAGTGACCCGGCCGGGGATTGAGCCCGGATCGCCTTGGTGAGAGGCGAGCAGACTAACCGCTCAGCCACCGTGGCCCCCTTTTTTTTCTGAAGAAACACGTGTTCAATAATGGTCATTTGTCAACTAAATACCAGTCTTGCGTGATAAACAGTGATCGCTTGATTCCTCGTACCATTTTAAGATAATTTTGAATGGATGAAGTTATGTGAGCTTGTACGTAGGCCTACTTTCCTGTCTGTACGCCTGTGTTTATGTGTGTGTGACTTCATTCGTTAACCCTTAAAAACATATGAAAACGCAAAGATGTGATTCTCATTTTATAAGATGTGTTTTATCAATCAGGGGGGCCATCAACAGATTCTTACCAAATTCAGCAAACAAGCGATACTGTGGTAGGCTATATAAACCGATGTGCCTTATGTAGGCCAGACACTTACTTTCAAGATAGCGACAGTCAGTTCACAAACTGCGGTAGCACAACACTGTCGCTCCTGGGAAACCTTGTATTTTTTTATTTGTAACGCTGTTGTATTGAGTTATCGAAACTTTGTGGGTGTTTTTCTAACCACCCGGCCCCCTTCAACCTCCCCGACAAGAACGAGACGCTTTTAGCTAGCTATCGCGGCGCAATCCAGCTCGTTGGTTGAGAATTTCTCCTCCCATAACTGGTCCCCCTCTCATGGTTTCTCATCTCCCGCGCAACTCGAAGGCAAGTGTGAGCCCCCCACCCAGTCCACGACGCAAATCGCTTCGTTGCCGGTGCCCTGGACCGAGCGGAATATCATCCACCCCTACCACCCCCTTGTGCCGGGGGTAACCTCCCCAAGTTTGTTGCTTCTTCTCGGGGACGCTTTGTCGTCGTCGTCCCCCCCCCCCCCCCGGACCGTTGTCGCGAGATTACGGTTTAATTAAAACTCCGCCCACGCGGCGCGCGCGGTGGTGCTTGTAACAGCCGCCACCTGAGCAATTACTTGCCGCTGCCAACCCCTCGGGCGACCAACCCTTCCTCTCCGCCCTACATCCCCCACCCTTCCTATACCATCGCCAGCCCGTCGAGCGCAGTTCGTTACCTCGCGGCATGCAAAACAAACCCCGCTCTGCGCTCCACACGAACACCACACACCTCCTGTTCCCTTTCAGGGATCACCGTGGCAGCACTGTACCTCCGCTGCAGGTGGCAGTTGCATGGTCGTGTACATGGGTGGGCAAGCTGTGGGGGAGGGGTGGGGGGTAACGTCAGTGAAAACGGTGGAAACTTGCAAGTCGGAGAATTTCACATTTCTTTGAAAGTCAGGGAAATACCAGGGAAATTTATATAACGTCAGGGAAATTGAATACATTTGTTGGAAATATATTCAATAAGAAAAATGAAATAGGGTTCTAGCACTTTTCGTATATTTCATCTCATGAATTCTCTGTGCAACATTTTGGTTTGTTCCGCATTTGTAGGAATATTTGAAAACCTGAAAACCTTGGAGCCGTTTTCTCACTATACTTGTAATCATAACTATTATACTTATTTTCCTGCCTGCATTTTTCTCTTATTGATACAGCAGGAATCAGCATAAAGAAAAATGTTATTTTACAAGTCACTTTTGTTTCTGGCCCTTATATAACTAGTATGCCACATTTCTATCGCTTTTTTTTTATTCCCATGAGCCATCTTTAAGTGTGTTGTATAAGTATTTGTTACTGCATGGAAAAGCATCCATAAATGATAAATATTATTGGTGCTACCCATAATAGAAATTTGCAACTTTTAAAGAAACAACATAAAAGGGCTATTTATAATATTTTCCGTGTATGTCGGCGAAGGAGAATTAATATGGTACCTGCAAAAGTCAGGGAAGTGTCAGGGAATTTGTTATAGTGATAATGTTAGCTATCCTGCGTCTAACGCCGAAACAATTACAATGCGGCATGGTAAAGTTCGGACACTGGTAAGGTGTAACAATTTTAGAAAGGAAAGATTGAAATTAAAAATATTAAACTATCTCAGTCACTGTATGACATGGTACATAGATTTTTTTTTTACCAATTTCTAGATCAAATAAATAATGGTTGAGTTACTTGAAAGATTGACTAAAAAAAACCTTTTGGGTTTGATTTATTAACTTTTGTCGTCGTTCCTTGAAAATTAACCTTAAAAATTACAATTTCGAAACTAAGTACACAGTACACTCTACACGAAATTGTCTGCTCTGTTCAATTTTTTACCTTTTCAAACGTGTGCCACCTATTGTTTATGAGTTGAAATGAGTCCATTATTTTCCCCTCTCTAGTTCCGTTTTTTTACCCCAATTTGAGATTAAAAAGAGGAGACAGCATTTTTTCTTGTCTCAGTCAGATACATTGTATAAAGTAATGTCAATGTCCGTTAATGTATGACCATTTCTAAGATGGTAATTAGCATTTTTCAGTTAAATGTAACATCAATGCAATAAAAATAATTAAAATTGCGTTTTTTGTTCAATCTCTAGCGCACGGCATGCTAAAACTGTTGAAACGTTTTTTTTCTTCTAAGATTTTGAGTGTATTTAACGGTTTTCTGACGCTATATCGCTAATAACTTGACAAAAAGTATAACTCACTTAAAAAACAACATTAGTGACTTTTTTTTAACGTAAATATAAGAATTTGAACTTGATATATATATTGATTTATATAAATTTCAAAAATTTATCATGACACGAAGTTTATTTTTAGTCGAAATGTTCCTTCGAAGTCACTGACGTGGTATGTTAAGATTCCTTTTAAATTCAACACTTGTTTCAGCTGCAGTACAGCGACTTTAAATTTTCTTTCAAAAATTATAATTGAAGTAGGGTGAACCGCTTTCAAAGTGCTCATTTTACCGTAAACAGGCTATATAAAACGTTTGTGGTACATTGTGTATCTAAGAAACAACTAAACACGTCAACTGGATAATTTTTTTTTTCAAGAAAAGTGTGAAGAAACCGCGAGTAGACCACAGTTAAAAAGTCCCTTGTCGAGATACAGAAGAACAGACGGCGGTTGGTGGGCAGGAGTCAGACGTATTTACCCCGAGTTACGTTCTGCATGATGCGCGTGCGCAGAGTTCAATGCAACACTCGGAGACGTGGTACGGCTTGCATGACTTCGTTGTGCATTCAGACGGTCGCTGATTCCAGACGCTCGGACGCACGGCTGAGCGGAATGATTGAAGCCCGGTCGCGCCGTCGCAGTTCGAAACGCGATCCGAGATCGCGTCTAAGATCGACACAGAAAACTGTTGCGCCATCCGAGTTCAGAACTGGACTGGAGATCGGGACGGGATTGAGTTCGTTTCGAACCGCCGAAGTTGTCGGTTCCAAAACTCGATCCGAGATCAGCCGCCATCGTCGACGAATGTAGTTCCAAAATACACCAACAGATAGAAGTACGAACGATTATACGCACTTGAATATTATTCAGTAAAATTCGTACAACAATAATTCACTTAAAACAGATCAAACATCGCACATCTAGTTCTATCTATAGTGAAAAATACGACTACTTCCATGACGTCATATATTAAGAACCAATAGGAAAATTTGTCTCATACTTAATCTCGATCTCTCACTTTGGAACCAAGATCGAAGTATCGGAGATCCAAAAACATGAAATTTCATTGTTGCAACACTTTTACATTGGAACCAAAATCAGATTGGATCATTGTTCGGAACTAGGATCATTTGATCTCGGATCGGGAGCGATGTTAGTGCGACCGGTGCTAAGTAATTTAAGCTCTTGGATTCGCACAACTTGGACGCGTGCGTTATTTTTTTTAGAACCTGCAGATTTCACTTGATTATTTAGTACGGGATGTTGACTGTCATTTGAGGACTTTTGGAATCCACCTTTGAAAAATACCACTGCCTCTGCCTGCATATAATCTGCAACATTGCAGATGTTCGGAATTATGATTACCGTTAGTCATAGACATTTTCATTATACAAGATTACAGAGTACTTGCTTATGTTGTCACTTCATTTAATATCATTTCAAAATTACGCTTTATTACATTAATTAACAGTACGATCTTTGGTTATTTTAATAGTTTATTGTCATAGATATCATGTGTAAGAATTTTTAATTTTTTTTCTAGACAGTACTCGGTATTAATATTTTGTTTGTTATTTTTCATTTTCTGGCTAGAGGGCAATCAGCAAAAAAATGTTTATTTTTTAAACAAACGTATTAAATAAAATTATCCTGGCTGTCTCTCGTATCGCCATTACTGATTGGCAGAGAGATGTGTCATGGTCAGTCTACAGTTTTTAGAACAAATCTCACTACCTCCAAGGTTGGACGTGTGGATGGATGGATATATATATATATATATATATATATATATATATATATATATATATATATATATATATATATATATATATATATATATATATAGGTACACACACACTTGAAAGAATTACTGCAGGATGTTTGTACATGACAACAAGAGTGTTGAGGGATAATTGTATTATTTATTCAGTGTGTGAAAGAAGACGTACGAGGTAAATATAAAATTGAGGATCTAAGAATTTGAACTACTGATTATACTGAAATGTTATAAACGGCGCCCAACGTATTAATGGCAGAGTTTTGTTTGTCTGAAATGTAACAAGTTTAACAATCACACCGACTGACAAGCGCCCAGTAAAGTTGGAAACGGGGGACAGAAAGTAGTTCCGTGTCTTCACATTAAAAAAAAAAAAGGTGTTCCGGTAAACATTTCTTAATACTGAAATTACTCTCTCCTCTCTCTCTCTCTCTCTCTCTCTCTCTCTCTCTCTCTCTCTCTCTCTCTCTCTCTCTCTCTCTCTCTCTCTCTCTCTCTCTCTCTCTCTCTCTCTCTCTCTCTCTCTCTCTCTCTCTCTCTCTCTCTCTCTCACACATAAATTTTAAGCTTAAAATGAGCAAATTCCTAAATCATTTAATTTCATGATAATTTCACAGTTTCACTTGACAGACGCGTGTATAACGTGATGAGGCAAATGGCAATGTTAATTTCATGGTGGAAGAAAACTCAATGTGCATAGAAGTAGATATTTAGCAGGGCTTTCAAAAGTGCTCAGCTTATCTTGTCTTGAACCTTGTATATCAGACTAACTGTAGGCACGTTTTAAAAGTGCGCGATTTCGTCGCATCAAGAATATTCGAGAAATCTTGTAAAACGCGAAAGATAATGATAATAATCGAACACCCGAGTATTCGACTCAGTCGGAACTTCCACTGAAGCCATTAGAATGCGCTACGAAACTTGCCATTATCATGTAAGGCATATAACAGTTTGTGTTCTTCGCGAAAATTTTTTATTATAGTGTAAGTTTAAACGTATTCTCAACTGTACATCGATACACTATAAGATTGTTTCTTATCCAATTTAAAAAGAAATTACAGACAAGTATTAATATAAACTGTTAATTTCAAACCACTTAAACTTATTATTTCTATATACTTTATTGCAAAAGAGCAAAATAAAATGCGACAACTGTGGCTCAAATACATTACCCATTAAAAAAGTTACATAAAATAATACATTTTTCCACAAAATATTATATGCCTAATATAATAAGGACTTTTATTAATCCCTCCAAAGTCGTCAATTAATTCGATCCATGGGTTAGATTTGTATGGTAATAACTTTTTTTTTGTATTTATGAAACATATGTTAGTGAACATACTGTTTTCATTGTAAATGGTTTCAAGTTAGTAGATCTAGCAATCAAATATATTTTGTCTCAAATATATTTCGTAAGAGGCACGATTCGGAGTTAATCGACAGAGATTTTTACCCGAGTTGTAAATAGTGTATTTAAAATAATTATTGTTGTGTGAAATTGAAAAACCATCGTATTTAATATTTATTGTATGTCTTTAAAGTGTTTTAAATTATTGGAAGATTGTATAAATTCCAATTCTAGTCGCCCTTCAATATTGGCCTTTAAACGTTGTAAGTTTTGATATAGTTTAAAATTAATTTCGGAAGGGCATATATGTTTTTATGAAAAGATACACGCGTCTTCGGAAATCAAGGTTTTCAAATTTGCTGAATTTCAAGTGGTTTACGAAACGACTCATTTCTGAACATAATGGTGGTTTCTTGAATTGAGATATGATATTCTGATAGTTTGTTTGGTAATTGCCGCCCAACCGAAAAAATAAATAAAAAGTAAAAATTACGGGTTGCATAGCAGAAAGGCACCAGACCGCACAACTTCAAACTTGCTGTTTTCCTAGAGAGAAATTTCCCTGAAAGTGTTGTTACACCGAGGCAACTTGTTTTTACTTATTAGAATGTGATGGTTTGTATCCTTCGGAAAAACTTCTGCTTCAGTCCAGAGTTTCAAAGTTTTGTACGATAGCAACATGGGATCCTTGTTTTCGTACAGAAGAAATGCAATACTACACAGCACACGTTCACGGAGTACAGATATCGATTCAAGAGATCGCTGCTCGGGCATTTGTTAAAGGATGATCACGATAAAGTGAGCTCTTTTGAAATCAACCTTAGAGAAAAAGTCACTGCTTCTATCTGTATATATTTTAACGGGCGCGCCAAATGGCATGCGCCCAGTAAAGTTGGTGACGTTGGAGGGAAAGTAGTTCCATATTTTATCGTCGAATAAAAAGCGTCAGGTAACCATTTGTGATACCTTAAGTTATTTATTCCGCGTTCTGTTTTTTTATGCATCGAAAAAAAAAAAAAAGCAGATTTGTAGGATAATTGCTTTTCTAATAATTTCACAGTTTCAATTGACCGACGCATGAATAAAGTGATGAGGCCCATGGCAATTTTAATTTCACATAAGGCGGAAGAATACACAACGTGCATGACAGTAGATCTTAGGCAGGGCTTTCAAAAGTGCTCATTTTACCGTGAACTGCCTATACTTGGTTTCAAGTGGTTTCGAATATCTTCAAATAAAATTGTATGAAAACTTTAATTTCAAGGGCACTTATCGTCCTAATAATTGCTGTACGTCATAGCTCGTGCGTTTTCTAGCTCATTTAATATATGCAATCATTCATCGGCATTGTGTTTATGTGGAGTTCAAAGTGAAGCTGTATATAATTTGTATGATGCAATTTATGCTCATAGTAATTTACGTATTCATCTTGTTTAAATTGATGTTGATCAACAGTCATCCTTTACGCCTTTAGGCTAATCGGGGATCTGCTTGCACAGAAAAACTAAACGTAACTTAATTCCAAAAATTGCGTGCGCGCGCGCACACGCGCGCTCACACTCACACACACACACACACACACAATCGTGTCTTAACTCGCATATCGGCAAGTAGCCAAATACGCCACGTTGGTCGAATATATTTCATAGTTTCCACTGTATGCAAAGTGTGAGTTGTAAAAAAAATGGGGTGTGGCTATGTTAGGGAAACGGCCATTTGTTTTGCGTGAATACGTCTACGTTGACGCACTCCAACGCCAAGATATTTTTTACGTTCCCGACACCGCTCCACTCGATCATATGGGGTTTTATGAGTATCACTGGATTGCTTTTGAGATACTCTTTCCAACTGTACACGATTTCTGTATTTCGACTTGGCTTTTTGACGAGTGTTTTGTGTTAAGTTTTCTTAATTTTTCTACATTAAACTCATACAATTTCACCATAACCACGCCACAAAAATGTGTTTATACACGCAATCGATTGATCATGACGAAAGCTGTCGATTGACTCAAACGAGCGTCGTAGCGTTTCCTAGTCAAAAGTTATACTACACGGAAGTTATGAGACGCGGCGAAACTAACTGAAAATTGCAGCGCTCGCCCCCCCCCCCCCCCCCCGCCCCCCTCTTCACTCTCACGCAATGATTCGCAGTCCTCACTGAACGTAACATATTCTTTGATCCTTTGGGAATCGATTGCTGTAATTGAATTTTGAATGTAGACTATAGATTCGGAGCCGCGATGCCGAACTGTATCCCCCGATTTTGTTGTTATCGGATTTTCTGGATTGCCTCCCACTAAGGTTGCAAATTTAAAGACGTATTCACGTCAAAAAGAGCGTTACCGAGTGACGATCATGTAATGCTGCGATTTATAATAACGTGACTGTCGGAAGGAATGCCTTATGCGGTAAGTATTTTTGATGTGCTAGTAAGGGCTTGGAGTGCATACGCTGCTGTCGCCCATTTGAGTGGCATTTAATACTGTCGGGAAACCGCATTGAGTTAAAGACCCTCCAGATTACAAACGGGGTTTCACTACACAGCATACTTACCTTAACGATATTTTAATTGTAAAAGCAAAATTTTTCATTTTCCCTTAGAAACATGTTTTACACACGCCGGTACTAATTGCCCGGGCTACAGTTTTTTGCTCCTCGTCTTTCATAGTCTTCTCTCCCACTGTTCCTCCTCTGGTCTGGCATGGGTAGATAAGATTTTGTTCCAGTGGAAGTTGGGACAAGCTGTTCCTCGTCGCTTGCTTTTTTTTCTTTCTGAAACTGGGAGCGGGCGTAACGAAGCGAACGCAACAGATACATATTTCACCGCCGGTTCATGTCCGCCTCGTTAGAGCGGTGCAGTTCGGGGCGTAGCTGGCTCGAACGTAGCAGTCGTCGAAAGTGGGAGCTGTGGTTCGGTAGTGAAGGAGGGTCCGAAAGGGGGTGATTCATGGCGCGGGGGGGGGGGGTTGGTTATACGTGCTGTCTGGCTGCAACAGCCAATCAGCGAACACACGCTAAGCCATAGCAAGCACATTGAGCCATATAAAAAGAGCAAACCCTACAGGTTGGGATTTTCATTGACCGCTGGTTTATTTTTGTGCGAATCCGACTTTAAAGTCAGAGACCGACATACGGGTTACAAGCATGGAGACGGTGATGCAACCTTTGCAGAGTGGTCCATTCTTACTTTATAACTTCGTGACCGTAGTCTATTCGCGGTTTCTTCACACTTTTTGAATCAAAATTTTGAAAAATCATCCTATGTTTGACGTGTTCAATTGTTTCCTTATATATGCCATGTATAACAAACGTTTTATCTTTCTTTTAACATTAATGTATCTTAAATTTTATTAAATTGAATTCTTACCTAATGTTTTATTTATAATAAGTATGAATAAAATCAATGAGAAAACATCTCTGCTGGTAATGCCTAGTAAGAAATAGTTCTCATGCAAAATATAATTGCAACTGAGTGCACACAAATTCAGTGCGTTGGCCTTTGGCGAATTTTTCCAGACTCGGTTAAGCTTAGTTTGCACGAGGCGGAGGAGTATCCTGGAAGTAGAACTTCAGCAGGTCTTCAGAAAAGTGTGAAGTAACCGCGAATGGATTATAATAACACGGTTGAGACAAATGTGGTTTCATTCGTTTGTTTACACGACTACGACGCTATAGCATGACTTCGAGTTGGCGCCTCGCCACATGCGTGAGACGCCGATGGGGCCCGCGGCGACGGGCGACAATTTCTCGGCGGCATATCTCGCGATTCCGATATGCTAACGCGCTGATTTTGGTGCCAAACGGAAGTTCTCGTCTAGATATCTCGTATTGGATTCTTTGGGTTTTCTAGCGTTTTTTAATTTTAAGAAAATCCCGGAAGTGCCCCTAAACCCAGTAGACAGTGATCTCTTACGCTGCAGTACAGACAAGAAAAAGGAACCACGAACTCTTCATTACGTCACAATTTTAATTCTGCTAAAATTTGACAAAATTAATATTATGACATAAATACGAGTTTGCAGTTCTGTAGATATGTCTGTTCTGATGTACATAGGCTATTCACTGTAATATGAGCACTCTTGAAAGCCCTGCATTAAATCTACTTGTTTGCACGTCGTGTATTCTTCCGCCTCATATAAGATTAACGTTGTCGTGGGCCTCATCACTTTATTCACGCTTTGTTAAAATGAAACTGTAAAACTATTATAAAAGTGAATATCTTGCAAATATGCTAATTTTTACACTTCGGTGCATTGAAAAATAAGCATAAAGCGAAAGAAATAATTTAAGTTATCGAAATGGTTACCTAACACATTTTATTCGACGTTAAAATACGGAACTATTTCCCATCCATCGTTACCGACTTTACTGAGCGCATGTCACTCAGGGCACCCATTGAAATAGGTACATTGAGGTAGGGGCAGTGACTTTTTTCTAAGGTTGATTTTAAAAGTGCTCACTTTATTGGGAACAGCCTTTAAGGTCAATAACTATTAAGGTTACTCTCCGGTTTTTTTTTAATTAACACGTTAGAGAAACCGTAGAATTTAATGTGGAAGGGTAAGGGTCCCCTTAAGCCACAAAATTTTCAAGTATTAATTCCGTTACTTTCATTCCATTCCCCTATTCATATGAAAATGTCACCAGCGATCGCAGACGTATTTACGTATCACCCATGGTCGTGTAGCCATACCAACCACGCCTCAACATTTCTACTTCAAGTGTTGTTTATCGCATATACGGTAGACGACACGAAACTATGATCGAACTGTGGAAACATCTTGTATGCGGAAAATCTCACGTGTATTATGGAATTACCGTCGTAGTGCGGCACAGCGACGTAATAACACGAAGTAAATATATGCACGTAGAAAAAGTGGCGTAAGCGGACAAAATACAATTATGTTTCTTCGTACCGAATAGTTAGCGTGGCCAACCACGTATCTGACCCGAATAACGAGTCTCTGAACAAACCCTTAATAAATATCGCATTTCAAAATAATACACGGATTCTAACTATTGGGGGTTGTTTGTCTGTTTAGCATACTGTTATGACGTCATTCTCAGTACCATGTATTGGTTTTCTCGCAATATTTACCCAGCTGTAGATGATTCAGTTAGCAGGAGAGTGTTCAAAGTGCAAAAAATAAATATCTATAATTATGTTAATAGGTATGTTTAAAAGACTGATTACTAGCCCTACGGTCTGCTGCGACATCTAATTATACTAACTTAGATCGTAATTCGTAACGGTGTCTCGAAGAGCAATTCACATGCCGAAAGGAAATTCTTAATGACTTATCAGGCACTGTATTGGAATTACAGAAGAAAATATGTACGTTAGGTTAGTGAAACTAACTGGATAGGTCTTAAGATCGCAGTCTAGGTCTTATGCGCTCGTCTGCAATATAAACCTAGTATTGTAAAGTATGCCATAAACGTTAGACTTCCGTAACAAAGTGCAATGAAAACCCGTTTTTAACCGTGCGAGCTGATCTCATGGGAAACCACAACATGTCTCAATTCTGTTGGGCGCATGACAACATTTTCCTAAAGCTTTGCTGTCTCATCACGACAGTATAATCACCCTGCGTTTAGTATAGCAGCCATGATGATGACACCTTAGACGGTCATTTTGACACTCACGCTTTGAAGGAGAGGCAAAAAGTTGTTGCAACTTAAAACAGTTCTACTTGCATGCATATTTCGTCCAATTTTCTACAGAATAAGATGTTTTGGGCTTGTTCTTATGCGGCGAGCATGTCCATGTTTGAAATTCCAGGATCGGGTAGTTTTAATAAAGTTACTATTCTTTTCTTTCAAAAAATCTTGACGAATTACTGTATTTTCCTTTGTACAACTAACCTGTAATTCTACTGCATTAGAAATGCGTGTACAGAATTTCGCCATGGATGTTCAGCTGTTAATTGTAAACTTTTTGCAGGTTTATTTCAAGATTGCCCTCCCTTGTGCACATTCCTTTTTTCTTTTTAAAAGGTGGGAAGTGGAAATAAATTTTACATATCCATTCACGTCCCATGCGTTTTCAAATAAAATAGATATATTGCCGCGTATAACCGTCTTCAGGTAAGTTTTGTTTCGCACATCCTGTCAGTACCCGTTTGCAGTTTAAACTCTCGTTTGGACCTTCTAATCCTCTCTCGGACAACCCGCGACTGCTGATAAGTAAGGGTGTATCAAGGCGTATGGTAATTGCTATTCATTCTGTCTTTAGAGAGTTCGTCGCTTCAGTCGTCCTGTTAAAATTACAACACAGTATATACTGTTACAGTAATTGTCACCTGAAATAAAATCAAGCGGAATTTAATTCATAGCGAACGACTCGCATTTTTACTCCGTGAACTTGTGAAACAAAATAACGCTACATTCTCTCGTCTACGCTTCTGAAGAAATTACTTTAAATTTTGGGGCGAAAAGATTTCATTTTGTGTTTATTCGGCTCACGTAAAACAGAGAGGTCACTATAGTTTATTTATTTTTTTTTTTTTTCTGGAGAATTTTGGACGGGTCCACGTTTAAATTATGTTCCATTAATTTTCCCTATGCAACTTTCAACAAATTGTGAAGAAATTTTTTGCATTATCGTTTTCATTTAACTTCTTCTTCTTAAGAAATCAGTTTTATGGTTTATGGCGTAATTTGTTTGTGGTTATCAGGGATAGTGTAGTAAGAATTTTTGTTCCCGTTTCTTAGAAACTCCAGCATAATCTACTTCCTTTAAATAGTTGGAATGGTGTGGGTGTGTAATGTTTCTAAACACTATCCATTCAGGATGTGAAGCACTCCTAAAACCATAATCATTACATATTATTTACTTAAATTTATGTGGCTTAAGTGTCCCAATGCTTCGGTAAATGATCAGATGACAAACAGTCAAACTGTTTTCATAATGCATTGAACCCTTAAATCTAGTCGTATTACTGCGAAATCGATACGGTGAACGTGTAACACTGGATTTTCCCCCAGAATCCGTTTTTATGCACTATATTTTAAGTTACACATTATCTGATAAGAATAAATCTTCAAAAATAATACGCTCTTCCCCACTTTTTTAATTATTTCTCGAAAGATAAACATTGTTTGAGTAAGAATATCCTATTAATGTAATAACATTCACCATTACTTTTAGAAAGTAATTTACCAAACTATATGTAAACTTTCGTTAGTCTATTGTTCAATATATGTATAATCATATAATAAAGAGTGATTTATTTCTTTTCTCCTTTGTCTTGTTTTAGAACGATAAAATCTAGAGTCGTTGCTGGGACTTGAGAGATTTGGGCGGCTCTTAACAACAAGGTCTTGAGAGCCGATGTGGGTGAAATAAGGTGAGAATGGAGCAGCGCTTGAATGCAAGGGCGGAGTGAACGGGAGAACTCCACGAACACCGGCTGAACAGAGGCATCGCCCGGCACGATTCCGACGTGCCAAAAACCAGGCGAGATCCGGCCGGGGATTGAACCCGGTTCGCCTCTGTGGGTTAGCCTAACCTCTCAGTCACCTTGGCCCCGTAATATAATCTAGAGCTTTCAATATCTTCAGTATGGTATAGAACGCCATCGCAAGGAGAAGCAGGTTTTCCTGCAACCTCTTATGCAGTCACGTTAATCCTCTTGAGGCATATGCCATTATTTCTTTTGTGTTAATCCTCGCGCGGAATATTTTTTGTAACAGTTCAATGGAGAAACTTGTAGGAAACACATGCGTGCGCGCACTTTTCTGCAGGACATCCGAGAAAAGTAAAAAAAAGAGTAAAAAAAATATTTGAGCAGTAATTCGCTTCGTTGTTTGGACGATAGTGTATCGCGAGGACGTCACAGATGTTCGTGCAAGGAAGCTGAAACAAATGAAGAAGGACGGTGGGCAGTGATGGCGGTTAACTGTTTTAATTTAACCACCCCTCCCAGCTCAAACTCTCTCGCGCGCTTCGTAATTTCCTCGCTGTGTATTCACCCGTCACACCCCTCGCTTTATTATTTTATATATATTGTGTCGTCCGAAACGGCCGGACGAAACTGCGAATGTCCGTGGGCGTGTGGCGAAGTTTTCCCGGCGGACAGTTTGAACGTGCCCACTTGAAGCCGCCGATACAGATTTCGAAGAGACGCCCGACATTTTTTTTTTACGAGACCGCGCACTTGGGCGTTATTTCGCTCGCCGTTTGCGATCCCAACTACCCCCTACCCCCCCCCCTTCCATTCTCTTTTTTACCCTACGACTTCCGACCCGAAATTTTGCGACTTTGCGTGCACGCACGGATGGCGAAGTTCTGAAAAGGGAGGCGAAAGGCAGAAATAAAAATAATATAGGTTTTTTTTACCAGATATTTTTTTTAGCCGGAGATGCTATTGTTACGCGGGTGTGTGTTTCGTGCACAAGACGGGGTTTCGCCCAGTGGGTGTGTGACTGGCTAAGGGGTGTGGGGTGTTGTAGGGCCAAATTAAATCTTGTTCCGTGGGCGGATCGAGGCGAGACGGGAAACGGGTGAAAAGGATTGGTCTCCCCCTCCCCCTTTTTACCTCCAAAACCTTTTACCACCCTCCGGCCATTCCCCGGTTCAGACCAAAGCGGATCTGTTTCGCGGAATTACCGGGGAGAGGGAGAAAAAAAAACCCCTCCGTGTTGTGTTCGGATTGCAGGATTCGATGGCAAAAGCTTTAATTGTGTTAACATTTTGAAATTCGAGTTTTATTTGCAGTTTGAAGCAGGACGTGCGAGTTCGCTTTGGGGAAATTTGTTTCGTTGGGGTTGGGGGGGTTGGTAGGGGTGGTGAAAGGATGGAGAGACCCGGGGGAAGGAGAAAATAAGGGGGAGGGGGGTTTAGGTAACGAGCGGTCCAGTTTAGTTTGGCGAGAGATTGCAATTACAGTCTCTCTTCTGTCTCTATTTTCCCACGCGCAACTCTCCCCCCCCCCACCCCCATCAAACCTTGTGTCCACCCGTGGACTTTTTTTTTCACGTCGCCAGTTGGCGTAATTGTCTCGGCGCTGGCCGCGGGCGGGACCCACCCGGGTTCGATACCCACTCAGGTTAAGTGGCCCGGCAAACATCCCCGCGCGCTAATAACGTGTTCTGTGCCGTTAACACGCGCTGGAGGTGGGAGGTGGGGGCGACCCCTGGACCATCCTTGATCCCTGCTCATGCGCACGACGTCCAGTCAGCGCCGGGAAGGGAGAGGGAGGTTGAGCTGCCACGTGGGACGGTGCACTGCCCTAATCCACCGAAGTGGATCCGGCCACGACGCAGCTGCGGTTCGCTTGCGTCACGTAATGATTCACAGCGCGCGAGCTTTTAAACGAATTCGCGCCGTCGTCAGTAGAAAAAAAACCGCGGTGGTTGTAGGGGTTGGGTTTGGATAAAAAAAAAATATGAAATTCATTTCGTGTTAGTTTTTTTATTCAGTTTAAACTTGTGCTGATAAAAAAAAGTATCGCGTATGCCCATAAGATGAGAAACAGTGGCGAGTTCGGAGCAGCATTCAAATTGAATTTTACTTGCGTATGGGATAAACAGCTTTATGTTTATCCTATCGTAAGTTTGTATTAAAATTTTCACCGCGGTGGCTTACTTCCGTGGCTTTGAACTACACCCAGTTACAAAAAAAATTATCACCCTGAAGGTGCCATCGGAATGGCACTTAAGTGGGTATAGGCACAGGACATCGTATTACGTATACAGGAAATATCAACATACTGTACCACACCAAGCATATTGTATTGTATGGTGTTGGACCACCCGTAGCGTGGAGGCAGGCGGTGATACCGCTGGGCGTGGAGGCATACAGGTGTAGGATGTTCTCCTGAGGAAGATCCTGCTATAGTTGTCGCTGGCCGAAGTTGCCATCCAGTCTGGTCTCGATAGGCGAGCGGTCCGGGGGACCTTGCTGGCCAAGGAAGGATGTTGACATTCCTAAGGCAGGCTAGATATACCTGTGCAGCATCAAAGGCTGTTCACGATAAAGAGAGCACTTTTGAAATCAACCTTAGCAAAACATCACTGCCCCTGCCTGCATATATGTTAACGGGCGCACTGAGTGACATGCACCCAGTAAAATTGGCAACGATGATGCGGAAAGTAGTTCCATATCTTAACGACGAATAAGATTGTGTTAGGTAACCATTTGTGGTAGCTAAATTATTTATTTCGCTTTCTGTTTTTTTTTTTTTAATGCGTTGAAGTGTAAAAATTAGCAGATTTTTTAAATTGTTACTTTTCTAATGATTTCATAGTTTCACTTCACCAACGCATGAAGAATTCGATTAGGCTCATGGCAATGTCAGTTTTACATAAGGCGGAAGAACACACAACGTGCATACAAGTGGATATTAAGCAGGGCTTTCAAAAGTGCTCATTTCACAGTGAACAGCCTATAGCCTGCTGGACATTGGGGTTGTCAAGCTGTACCAGGAAAGCGAACGCACACAGACGCAAAATTTCCTGTATTCATGACCGCGCCGTCAGGGTTCCTTCATTCACCACCTGCGATCGTAGTGAATACCACCCCATACCATGACACCCCTCGTTGGGGAGGTGTGCCGCTCTACAATGAAGCATGGATCACAGCGCTGTCCAGGACGTCTTCAAACTCAAATTCGGCGGTTGTCTGTATCCAGACGGAACCGTGATTTGTCTCTGGACACCACTCGACGCAAATCCGCAAGTTGCTGTGATGCCTGTTACCTGCAGGACGCGCGTACTCGGCGATGCTCAGGTCGTAATGGTAGACGTCGTAAGGGACGCCGCAACGACCGATCGTGTTCTGCTAGCCGCCGGGATATTGTACCAGGGCATACAGGCGTATCCTTAGCTGACGTAACGCATATCTGTATGGTGCGCAGCGACGCCCATGGAGTTCTTACAGCCTGTCGCACGATGAAACGATCCTCCCTGCTGGTGGTCTATCCGAGCCTTCTCGACGGATGTGTGTGCCCTCCTGTTCCCACTGCATCCAACGCCGACTCACATTATAGCCGAAAAGTCCAACCTGCCTCTTGGAGGCCGACTGGGCAAAGGCTTGTCGAATGCACCGTCGGGACATGCTGCATGTTCACTGGACTTGGCACTCTTGCAGTTATGAATGATGGTGGGACATGTGTGCCCCCTAGTCCCATGACCTCGGAAACAAACTGCATTAAACGCAAATGGGACACACATCGGGCTGTGGCGATACTGTGTGACGACCTCATTGTACTCACGCAATTCGTTCATGGCGATACATTTTTTTGCAAATGAGTATATTCACAGGGTCATCGTAGAATCTGACCTTCTGTAGTCACATTACGATTATATAGTGTTTGGTGGTTTTGCTTCTTTGCTTCATTATAATATTTTTTTAAATAAAAGTTATTTATTAAGCATTTTTTTTATTAACTGTTTTCGTGCGTATCATTACTCATTTTGCTTCTGACAGTATAAACAATGTGTAAGCTCTTGGAACAAAATTAGATACATTTTAATATCTTCAGAAAGCGTGCCAGAATAAATATACCGTATATTTTGTTTCGTTTAAGATATACGGTTACTAAGGTATGCTTAGTAATTTTGGCTTTTTACAAAATTGGACCAATTGGATTTAGTTTTCGTATTTACATTGAACATTTTCAGACGAATCTGAGTTTGTTAGAACCTCACTTGGAGGAATATTTTCTATCACGGCATGGGGCCGCGGTGGCTGCTCGCTTCCCACTAGGGATTCAATCCCCAACCGGGTCACGGAGATTAAGTCGAAATAAGGGTAGTGAGCGAAAATATTTCGGCGGCTCTTAACAGCGAGATCTTGAGAGCCGATGAGGGTGATTGAAGGGGAAATGGAGCGGCGCCGGAATCAAGAGGCGGGGGAAACGGGAGATCCCCGAGAAGACCCGCCGACCAACGGCATCGTCCGGCACGATTCCCACTTGCGAAAATTCGGTGACCGGACCGGGGATTGAACCCAGTTCGCCTTGGTGGGAGGCGAGCAGGCTAACCGCTCAACAACCGTGGTCTCTAAAATAAGGGTAGTAACAATGACTATTTCCACGCCATAATTAAATATCAACGATATACTGGTGTTGTGTTTATAGATCTTTATTCCGTTACATATTATCAAGACAATCAACATTCCATCTCAAAAGGTTTCTTCGATATTTGTAATAAACCGGTGTTTCAGGAAGTCCAACTTCAAATATGTGTACCGGGCTTAAAATTCACTTTAGACTACAGTTCGTATATATGTTTTCAACTTTTTCTGTGATCAAACTGCAGCTTAAGTCTGTTCGGTCTAACTTAGATGCAACCTGTAGATGTGTTACAAATATGGCTCTTGTATATGTTTAAACCTCGCTTTTTTTTTTTTTAATAACCAGCAACCCAAGTGTGTCGGTCTTATTTAGATACTCTTTTGTTTAAAATATTCTAAATTACCAGGAATCGCTATAAGTTGCGAAATCAGAGTTATGTTTCTTACGATTCTGTTTTAATTATTTTACTTAAAGCATGCCATTGAATAATCATCATAATTAAATATGGGGGGGGGGGGAGTTGATGTGCTTTCTTTTAGCGTTATTTTAAAGTGTAAACATTTAATTGCCCTTAACTTGGCTTTCCCACGAGATAGAAGCTCACGTGACCACGTAGCTGTGTGTATTTTCCTTGTCCAGTTAGTTTTGTAACCAACCGAGCAGACGCTAGTGATCATTGGTTGGTTTTCAGAGTGACAAGTCACTGTCGTCCCGTCACAAAGTTCACACAAGTGTATTTTCTACAGTAAAATTATAATAAAACTGCAACTGTTCAATTCACCTGCAGACTTCACGTCCTTATGAAGTGCACCAATGGCCTAAATAACTAAGAATCAATCCTTTTCAAGAGGTGAGATTTTTTTTTCTTGTTCGAATTAATAAACTGCAATCCTACGACGAAGATAAGACAAGTCCTGAATGATTACGTGATCGTGTGGTAAAGTGCTTGCGTCCTAACGTCAAGGATACTGGTTCGAGTTTCGTTTGCGACAGGTTTTTTTTTGTTAATACAATTTGAAAGATTTGTTCCTTCCATATATTTTTTCTTTGCAGTCGTTTTCAAGACCATTATTAAATAATGTTTTCATTCCTCGATAACGTTTATTTTAAATACAACTACAGTATTTATATATGTGTTGTTTTTATTTACAATAAAACATATTGTATCGCTACAAAAAATTTTGTAAACTGTTCTCCAACTGTTTTTTGTTGAAAGTAATTTTTTTTACAGTGTAAGCCCCTTTGTCTCCTTCCCCTGATGCCCACAGAAAGAAGGATGCTCTTGCTATAATTTTCTCCGTCGTAAGAGCCAGATCGCCTCATTCCGAGATACTGGGATAGAGGATTCTGTCGAGTGGGGGCGTCGCTTGTTGCCCCACACAGCCGCTTCTTTTACTGCCCTAGTTTCCCCCACGTATTCCTGCCCCATGCAGGCTTGGGGGGGGGGAGAGTGGGAGGAGTTAGAGATTGTATGGCTACTTTCCTGGAAATATGTCTGCGAGTACTGATATCCAGGGACAACGTATCGGCTTGCGTTCGTGAACTTTGGGTTATCTTATGGCTGCTATTTTCAAATACATCTCTCACGTGTAATTTATTCACGAAAAGTTAAAAATTTTAGAACCGAATGTTTGAAAAATCACCCCATCTATAAGATGTTCGACGGTTCTCTAAATAAATAACATATCACAAGTGGTTCATTCTCGATTCCCGGTAGGGTCGCTCCCAGATTTTCGCATCTGGGAATCGTGCCGGACGATGCCGCTGGTCGGCGGGAATTTTTTTCGGGGATCTCCCGTTTCCACCACCCTTGCATCCCGGCGCTGCTCCATACTCGCCTCACTTCACACTCATCGGCTCTCAAGACCTCAAAACCTCGGTGTTAAAAGCCGTTCGAAATCTCTCCATTCCACTCCATAGGCTAAATAAAACTTTCAGTTAAAATTTGTAACACCATATTCAATCGGTACTAAAGCGTAGATAAAATAAAACTGCGGTCTTAAGGAAGCTGCTCAATATAGCTGGTGCCTAAGTAGACCAGCGGCAATACACCTGAATTGTTGTGTACGTGTGTGATGCGTTTTTCTCAATTGGATCCTGTTCGACCGAAATGCTACTGGCAGCGTTACAGAGAATCTATTCGCCACGGCATCTCACCTAGTGACGTAGACCTATAACTACAGCATGAAATTAATAAGAATCATCAACAACGAATTGGCAAAGGCTATTCACGATAAAGTGAGCACTTTTGAAATCAACGTTAGAAAAATGTCTCTGCTCCTGCTTGCACATATTTTAACGGGTGCACTGAGTGGCATGTGCTCAGTAAAGTTGGTAACGATGGGTAGAAAGTAGTTCTATTTCTTTACGTCGAATAAAAAGTGTTAGGTAACGATTGGTGATAACTTAAATTATTTATTTTGCTTTATATTTTCTTTTAATGCATCGAAGTGTAAAAATGACCGCACTTGTAATATATTACCTTTTCTAATAATTTCACAGTTTCACCTGACCGACGCATGAATAAAGTGGCAAGCTTATGATAATGTTGATTTTACATAAGTCTAAAGAATATATTCTTCATGCATACAAATAGATCTTAATCGAAAGTCCTTATTTTACCGTGAGCAGCCTATAGATATACATATGGCCCGCGCGCACGGACAACTATATACTGGTGGCGCAGACTACCTAGTGTGTGTTGAGATGTTGACCTACGTACAGGCGCTATTTTTACGATAGTTGTGTCGGTCACCCCCACAGCTGAGAAACGCGCGCGGCGCGACCGATTATGAGCTCATTGCGTGGAAATAAATGTCTAGGGGCATTCAACAATCACTCAAGTGTTTCGAAATGTAGTTTCCATCCATCCTGTGTAGGCCTAGAAGTGAGCTGATCAACTGAGAACATATTATCAATACCATAATCGTGGATGCTATCGTTATTTCCTTTTGTGCGATAAAAAGCTTGACAGTGTAAGCTGATGTATTTAGAAATAACTATTTTGATCAGCTGAAATGTAATTTACGTGTTAATTAGTCTAAATAAAAGAAAAGTTGTCAAGAAAATCTATTAGTACGCCGGTTTGTGATAACAAGCCACATTAAATATAAAAACAGTGCCCTTATCCTCCACCATTTAAACACTCTTCTAGTGGATTTCGTAGGAATCGTATAGTTAGCTTGAACAGTTTACCTCTTGTGAATATTACCAATTTTTTACAGTAGAACAGTTATAAAGAATCAATCTGTGCTACATAACAATTAATGAAAAAAACAGGTTTTGTTTTCTAATTGCCTGTTCTTAAAGTTGTAAATAAAATGGTGGAGTTAGCTAACACAAACTGAAATTCCTTTATATTCCCATGCCTTCTCTTGCCCCTTCTGTTTTATTGAGGACTTCCCTCCAAACCCTTCGAAGAAAATACGATTACGGAGTAGTTTTTTTTTTTTTTGGAGTTGGGGTTTTGTTTTGTTTTTAGCGTGACGTGTTTATGAACTGCTCGAACTGGATCTTTGCAACGTTAGTGCAGGAACGCCTAAACAGAAATATTTCGAACTTCTTTATACGAAATTGAAATAATATATATTTTTATAGCCAGCTCTCTACCGTCGCAACCCTTGTGTACTTAAAACACTAGAAATGTTATACCGCTGTCATCATGTCAAATTCTGTTTGTGATTGACAAGTCGGTCGCACCAGGCATTTGCCATTTACTGTTACTATGCAGTTATTCTCATTTGATTAAGATGTGACGATTCTCGACGCACACATGGTGGAGCATCATTCGGTCTTCCTATGGGCTGTTCACGGTAAAATGAGCACTTTTGGAAGCGCTGCTTAAGATCTACTTGTATACATGTTGTGTGTTCTTCCGCGTTATGTAAAATTAACATTGCCATGGGCCTAACACCATTTGTTCTACGTTAATATATGGAACTACTTTCCCCTCCATCGTTACCAGCTTTACTGGACACATGTCACTCAATGCGCCTGTTAAAATATATGCAGGTAGGAGCAGTGACTTTTTTGTAAGGTTGATTTCAAAAGTGCTCACTTAATCGTGAACAGCCTTTACTCGTACGTGGACGACTTGTAGTTGCGAGTCAAGGTCAGAGCTGTGACTCTTATTTGTTTATATTTCCTCGCTGATAACCTCTAGATGCTCGTCACGTTGGCAGCTGCTGCGCGCGCGCAGGGGTTGGTACTCCTGCGATCCTCTCCCACCGTCTTCCGCCCTCGTCGTCATGACGACGGGCAATCCGAGCCCACGGGCAGTCGGGCTGCCGTAATTGAATCTTGTTGATTCTGATATTAAATTAGAACATCCCCTCTCCGCACACTCCCCCACCCCCTTGAGGTCTCTCCGTGCCCTCCCAACCCCCCTGGCGAAGTTCACTCAGCGAAGAGCCCTCCGGCCGACGCCACGTCTCTCAAATTGTTGCCAAACATAAGCAACAATAAAAACAGACTGAACAGATAACGGAGGATGGAAGGGGGTGTATATAGATGTGGCTTTTGTAAGGGTGGGCGCCAGTGGGGCTGGCTTGTAGAGGGATTGGAGTATCGCGGTATTTATGTCGAAACACAATAAACCGCATTGTGGAGGGCTTAATGAAGTCTTTTCTTCCTTCCCCTCTTCCCAAACGCAGCCTCCGTTACCCTGTCGTATCGGATTCCACGTTTTAAATTGATCGCGCTGTTAGCAGATCTTCTCTGCTCGTCTCGTCACCCTCCCTCCCCCCCCCCCATCACTCTCATCGGCATCTCTGCACCCCTTGTTCTATGTTTACCCGTCGTAGAAGAGTTGTGTGTTCGTGTTTCGTTATGAAGTGAGACTGAGATTTTAAAGTCCGGCCTAGAACGTAGCCTCGGAACACTGTATCATTATTCATGTGTCGTCCAAATGAAACTGTGGAACGTTTAGGAAAGTTAATGTGTTAATTAAGCGCAAATTCGTACTCTTATAAAACAAGAAATATTGACTTCAGTGGCCATACATTCAAACGATATATTCTCAGTAGAACGTCAAGGCTTGGAACTATCTTTTATTGACCCCTTAACATTTTATTCCGAGTATACTCGTTTACATTTGGCATGTAGCATAATAGGTGAAATCATGGCCTGTGCTGTACAGGTCCAGAAGGTAGCGCCAATGAGGGCAATACTTGTGGTTGGCCACTGCTGACACACAAGCTGTTTTATAATTTTTGGTTTCTTGTGCAATGAATCCCTTTCCATGAGCTCTCAAAATGCCAGGCACTAAAGGCTGCTCTCTATAAAGTGAGCACTTTAGAAATGAACTTTATAAAAGAATCACTGGCCTTGCATGCATATGTTCTAATGGGCGCACTGAGTGACATTCGCCCAGTAAAGGTGTTAACGATGGATGGAAAGTAGTTTCATATCTTAACGTCGAATGAAAACTGTTACGTAACAAGTTGTGATAACTTAAAATTATTTCTTTCGTTTTCTGTTCTTTTTTAATGCATCAAAGTTTAAAAATGAGTAGATTAGCAAAGTATTAACTTTCCTATTAATTTCACAGATTCACTTGTCCGACGAATGAATAAAGTGATGAGGCCCATGACAATGTTAATTTTACATAAGGCGGAGAAATACACAACGTGCATACAAATAGATCTTAAACAGGGCTTTCAAAAAAGCTCATTTTAACGTGAACAGCCTATATAAGGAATTTGTAGATACTTCTCACGCCATATTTGTTCTTTTTTACAACACCTGAAAGGAAATAGTAATATATTTGCAGCCAACTAACTGGGGGCTTGCATTACAGGCTGTACTGTGCCATATGTGTAGTTATGGGCTTTTTTTTTTTCAAAGGATTATTTCGAAACTGCTCACTTTACAATGAACTATCTTATTAGCCTGTAAGCCATTACTTGAATATCTTCAAAAATCGTGAGACAAACGCCTGCCTAATCCACGCTATTTTCCGTTGTTGAGAAGTGTAAAAATGTAAGGGCATCATTCCTAAGTATATCATATGTCACATCGTCTTTATGCGCAACGAAATCATCTGGCGTGTCGCCTTGCAGTCATCCAATGTTGTTGCACAGTAGCCCCTGTATTTTACTGGCGTATAATCTCTATCAGCTGTAATTTCGGTCGCTTGTATCATTTTCATGCGTATTCATTTAGCATTTGTTTGGACATAATATTCTGAAAAATCCGCTTCTGTCATTGGAAAAGTAGGTATATCCTTTGTAATACGAATGCTAAGGTTAGATTGAGTTGTTTTGGTCAAAATTTACTAAGTTGGTATTGACAGTCTTACCATCGCGCCTCCACTCTTGGGACGATATTATAACAGTTAAACTACGAGCTTTATTTGGTTTGAAATGTTATCTTTATGAACCATGTAATCATATAATTTCTATATCAATGCATACGGCAGTTGAATCATTTAAATGCCGGTAATGGGATAATCATATTTTTTGTATTGATGTGTGGCTTTTTCACTGTTCTTCGGCGTTAATACATAAAAATTTTATGAATATAATTCCACTTTTTTTTCTGTTTTAACCCCCTTAGATCAGGGAGTACCAGTGGTGTTTTTACGATGGCTTAATTAATACGTAAATATTGCTGCAAACAAAACTCACTGGTTTTCAACTGTGAAATAACAGTGTAAATAAATGCCTTATCTTAATAACTAAAATGCCATGAAAATATAGCTTGTTGCTATTTTCAGGTTCTGTTGTAGATGGCCCAGTGAATGCGGTGAGATTGTTTGTTGGTTTTTGTTGTTCTTACGCAGGTGTGCAGCAAGGTGTTCGGGAATGCATCGGCGCTGGCCAAGCACAAGCTAACGCACAGCGACGAGCGCAAGTACGTGTGCAGCATGTGTGGCAAGGCGTTCAAGCGGCAAGACCACCTGTGAGTAGACCGCCTCTACCTAGTCACGCTGCTAGCTGTGTATAGCCGGTCCGTTAGTGCGTGGCCCCTCGCTGAAAAGACGCGGCAAGGACAGGGAAATAAAAAGATCTTTCAATCTCGTGTTCTTTTTTTTTACGAATATCAAAAAGAGTTGTTTCGTTATTCTGAGCCAGGTTTCGCAGTTATGCTGTTAGCAGTACCGCATATTTTATTTAAAATTGCTTGTGGTAGATTCGCGCCGCTAGTCAGTTCGTGCGATAATTTAAGCCGCCTTTTTCCTTATTATATACATGACTTGTTAAAAGTCTCAACGTTAGCTTTTTGTTGCATGTATCATTAAATACGGTGAAATAGATGGGCATACAAAATGTTTTGTCTTTGTGCTTTCGATGTTTCATTTTTAAACCCCGTAATTAAGCTAGCAGTTTATTCAGTAAATCATTCTCTTTCTTTATTTCGCTTTATATTTTTATGTTGCCTGTCATTAGAATTTTTTTTGTAGCAGATTATTTTTAACTTCGTGCAGTCATCGTTTTTGTAATTTATAATGTTTCAAGTGAATAGTTCACTGTGATATGACGGCAAGAGCCCGCGTGATTGAATTTCATTATCAGTTTAATCCGTATTTCCATTAAACATACATCTCAATAAGATTATTATATTCATTGTTTCAGTGAAGATCGCCAATACGGAATTCGTCGCTATTATTGACAGCATTTGCTCTTTTTCGTCTATTCGGAACTTCAAAAATTAATCATTGGTGACCAAAACTATGAAATATATTCGTATTTTTTAACATACTGGTAGAATGCAGTGTGTGTTATTTCGTTGTTGCTTTCTAGTTTATATAAGCAGACATCCAGGAATATAATCCATTTTATCTGCTTTTTTAAATTGCGACAACCTCTGAAAATAATTAATTCATTGTAATGTATTAACGCTAGTAATTATTTTGCGTCTAAGATAGTAGAGATGAGTGTTTTTTCTCTACACAGTTGCATAGTCACATATTTTAGTCCTTTAGTTACGATAAATATAATACGGGGAATACCGACGTACTAACTTAGGTTTTTCACTGGCGGTCGAGTGGATTACATGTTGCTACAATTACTGTCACGAGAGGAGCCCACAGACTCGAAGATGCATTGCAAGGACACTGGTTCGTGCCTCAGGTTACGTCATCTCCACGCGAAAGAGACTCGCCTGGCATGTAGTGCTGCAGTGTGCAATCAAGGAACTTCATAGAGTGTACACGAGTTTCTCGTACTTCCGTTTCGAAAGTTTCCATTCATTGCATTCTGATTGGATGTGTTTGACGGCTACAAAATAATGTCTGAGATATAAAATATAATACTTAACGAACGAACTGAATTAGTAAAGCTCATATTGTTTATCATTTTTAAAAGAATAATTCATTTTAAAAGGTCTACTGTAAACATACAACGTGAAAAGAAAAAAAAAAAGTTTTGTACGTTTAAAAAAAAATTATTTGGAAAAAAGTCGCCAAAATATTCTTATAGCACTACAATTGAAATAGTGTATCTTTACAACACGCTGTTTTCTAAAACATAGAAAGTTGTTTCTGTAAATTCATTTTTATGACATGCCTGCAGTGTACAATGATATATCGTTGAAATTCAACATTAGTTTTAAACATTTGATAGTAAAGTGTACTAAATTTTGCTATTGTTTACTTGAAGCAGCCAATTCCAAAACATCTCTTATCCATTTTGATCCATTGGATTCCTGACGTTCTTTTGTCGATAAATCTACATCATTTGGCTGCCAATTGGTCCTTTTTTCCTGTTCAAATTATGACTTACAGTTCCCTGCATTTCTAAAATCTCTCTTCTTCTGAAGCTTTATACGAAATGGCGGCTGAAGAATGTATCACTTAGTTTAGAAACAAAACTACTTCTTTGCGAATATGGCTTCTGTTTTTTCTTTTGCCTTCCGCATCTATAATGTCACTTTATCCAACGTTTACTATTCCAAAGTGTCTCTTGTCCTAAACATACATTTCCAAAACGCGTCTACTCCTATGTAATGTTACAAATAGCCCCTTGTTTAACTTTTTTTTTTTTTTTGCCTTTTAAGCAAACTATTACAATATTGATATATGAACTAATTAAATATCAATTATCTAATAACTAATAGTGATGCGTGCAAGGGTTTCAAATGTATTGTATTAGCTTTTAAAGTATTGTCTCATACGGGTATTTTACTGTCCGCGAGTTTTGAAAATGGACAAAAGACGTTTCGGAATTGGCCACCACACTTGTAGTGTTACAGAAATATTTTTGCAGTTTTTGTCTACACACGAACAATTTTTTGCAGTGAACCACTGTTCTATCGCCTTGGATAGCACAATAGTGATTCGTGACTGCAGCGTATAAATCGAAATCGCGTGCGCAAGAACGTGTACGTCACCACGGGGTTGAAATCTGTGACTTGTGATTCCGTAAGTTTGTCGGGAGTTGCCCATGGAAATGGCAGTAGAGGAAAGGCAGAGCAGTTAGACACGATCATCTGTTCGAGCCCCGATTTAGGCTGCACTAAACAATAGTCCGTCGCATCCGTCAGCCGTCCATCCATCCGGCAGTCATCCGTCTGTCGTGTGTCGTCCGTCAGTTGAAAGCGATCCACAACAATCCGTCGCCCGTCAATCCTTCTGTACGGCAAAATTCCAGTGTGACAACTTAACATCGCGATACTTTTTTAGTGGGAGGTATATTTTGGTTGAAAATTAATTTTCAAGGGAGAAACATTTTGGGAAGATAATTTGTTTTCCTGATAAGAATTTATACTAAAAGTTTTCTTAACATTGGAAATTTTTTAATTTGCCACTAAATATAAATAGACACAGATCCACCGCCTTGCATTTTAATGCAAAGTCTGTATTCTCGTCTATAAAATGTCGTCAGAAAGCGGTGACTCAACTGTCCGTTTGCCGGACGGACGGACGACTGACGGACGCGACGGACCATTATGAGTCAAGCCTGAGATGTTCGCTGACCGGGCGTGACGTAATACGACTGTGCGGTATAGACGTGTGTTGAAAGCGGGGGCTCGAAATCGCTCTCGGTACGACACATTCACGTCGTGGGTCTCACTTCTCTGTAGGAATCGCGTGTGACGTCATGGAGAAGCACAAACACACACCCCCCCCCCCCCCCAACTTCCTGGTGTTTAGACTTAACGTAAATACACAGTAGAGAGAGCAGAGAGAGAATAACTTCACATTTGTTTGGTTTACATAGTCGCTCTCGGAGAGAGTTTCTTTTACTAACGTTTACCATTTAATAATGTGTTCTGTTAGTGTACCTATAAACGTAAGAAAAATGGTTGATATAGTGAGCTTTTCCCTGCTGGAAATATTAATTCATGACAAAATCAATAGGTAAACAGAACTACATTCCTTTTGTTAGTATGTTCTCATAAAGAATATGACAAATTATGTCGGTTGTATTTATATTCACGTAGTATCACTGTCATATTCCTTGAATTGTTTTACACTGTTGACCTTCATGCTAAATTTAAACGCCAAATTCGTTATTTTGAAGTCTCGTAACGGGTGTTCTAATGCAAAATTTTGTATGCTCTCTCACACATTACGCTCTCTCTAGCTTACACGTAGGCCTACTTCAAGATGTCCACACTGTAATCCTTACGCGCTTTCTTCTGTCAACTCACGCGGCGTCCAGATAGTCTGATTAATAAAATAGATTGGTCCTACGGTCATTTTGCATTTGTTTTGGTAAAGCGTCCTCCTTCAGACGATAGCAAATTAACAAGTTCTTGGCCTCATTGACCATTCTTCGCCCGTGTGACAAGGAGGGCAGCAGTTCAATAAGTAAGCCTTGTGTATTTATAATCTTTATTTGTTCCTAATAGTTTTCTTTTCTTTTTATTGTTTGTATTTTCTCAGTCTGTGTGTAACTAACAGCAGTTTTTTTTCCCCACGTCGTGTAAAAAATGGCGGATTGTAACACCGGAGATACGTGCATAGAGAAGTGAAAACTGAGATGTGGTATTTTTCATGGCTAACCATTTGATCTCAGCGGCCCCCATAAATCTAGCGCATGGTCGTGTATGGGGCACACCATTCGCTACATAAAGTGCCGTGATGAACGAAGACACTAAATTAGGCATCGTAAAGATTCACGTGCGATACGTCATGTCATGACAGCACGCATTAATACACGTCTCTGTACAGTGGAAGCATAAGAGCCGAAATAGCGATGCTCGACACATTTTCGGACAGGCGGTAATGACAACAGATGTTCAAAGCGCCCGCCGTGCATTAGCTTTGCATGCGGATGTGCGCCGCAGAATATTGCAATGCACGTCATTCACCATTCCATCATCAACTGTAGTAAGCGCGGCATCAAGTTTTGACTTCGTGCACTGAGCAAAAGGTTCTGTTGAATCAAACAAGATTCGTTTGGGGCAACCAAATCATTTGTTTGTATAGGGGCAATGAAATATTTTGTTGCTGAAACCAAATTATTTTGTTGTTCTCGTTTGTTTGCCCCCAAACCGTAAGATTTGGTGGGTGCAACTAAATATTTGCTTGGCTACACGTACAGTAAACAATTTGGGCCGATATACAAAAAGTTTACAAGTTCGATCGAGTTTCGAACCTAGATCACCTGCGTCCGAGCGCTACGCCTTTGTAATCTCAGCTAATGTGACAACTGATGATTCGGAAAGCTTTTGAATATACATAGTGCAAATACTGGGCAACGTGTGCAAACAGATATTCCAAGTTTTACAGCTTTACGTCTCAGTTTCTTGTTACGTTGTTTTATTAATATGTTCATACGATTGTTGAGCATCAATAGATGCACTAACAAACACGGTTACTATCCTAATTGTCACAAGAAATACAAACAAACTCTCGAGCTGTATTTTCGAAGGAAGGCAGTCAAATGAGTGGCAAACAAATATACAGTTGATTCAACAAGATATTTAGTTGACAATCTAATTTTTTTGACCCAAAGCAGAGATTTCATTTATTCAAACATATATTTTGTGAGCCGAACAAAAGTAATTTTGTTGTTTTCCAAATCTTCTTTGCTCAGCAATATATTTTGTTAGGGCAACTAAATATATATTTGACCCTATACAAACAATTATTTTGTTCGATTTTCTGTCGGTGTATCTGCTAAGTCATACGCTAGATTCATGGGGGTAATGCGACTAAACGGTTGGCAATGATACAAAATGGCCCGTATATTTCCTTCACATTATTTTTAATTCACTACGCAACCCGGTCTTAAACTCTATTCGCGATTTCTTCATACTTTTTGAATCGAGCCTTTGAAAAATCACTCCATCTATCATGCGTTTAGTTATTTCCTGAATAAGCCATTATCACAGCCGTTTTGTACCTCTGTTAACATAAAATTTCTTTATTTTAGTTAATTTTAATTTTTGCCTATATTTTTTTTATAAATTACGATATGTCGTTCATAATAAATATTAATAAAAACAGTAAGAAAACATGTATGTTGGTAGCGCCTGATAAGAAAAAGTTCTCATGAAAAATCCTATTCCAACTGGAGAGCGCATGAATTCGGTGCGATGTCCTTTGGTGTAATTTTATATACTTAGTTAAGCTCAATTTGCACGAGGTGGAGGAATATTCTGGACGTAGAACTTTAGCAGGGCTTCAGAAAAGTGTGAAGTAACCGTGAATGGATTAGATCCGCCTTTTCCTTTACACTTTGTGCAGCGTGTTCGCTGTTAATTGAACACTTCTGGAATCGACCTTATAAATCTGAAAACCGTACTCAAGACTGCACTTTACAAACACTGGTTGGTGTATACTGCCTGCAACAATCTTAACAGCGAATTAAGGAAAGTAGTTCCTTGTCTTAAAGTTTGATCAAAAATTTAAATTCGTATGGTTACTGAAGTGAGGTTATTTATTATTTACGCTCCTTACATCAAGACTTCGCATACTACTAACATATTGAGGATCCTGAAAGCTTAATAATATTACGTGTCATTAAGTCCATATCAGTGAATATTTTTTCGCGACGCGGAAGGATACACAGTTAAGATAACGAGGATCGTAAGGAAGGCTTTCAGAAGTGTTCAGTCAACTGTCTGAGAGTGCGAAATAGCTTAAGTACAGTCTGTTCACGGTAAAGTGAGTACTTTTGGGGCCTTAGTTAACTTTTCCTTTCAGCCATTTTTTGTCCTTTAACCACCTTTTAAAACTATATATTGCCACGTAAGAACCAAACACAGTGTGTATATTCCATCACACTTGGAAGTTAACTTCTAAGGTTAAAAAATAATATATTTACTGACTATTACTACAAATGAGAAAGCTTTCAAAAGTGCTCACTTTACCTTGAATAGTCTATAAACAAATGTGTTATTTCTGTCCGTACACACTGCTTCATTGTCTGCGGACTATTCAGAGTGCCACCCTGCGACGCGTTTTGTGTGTATTAACCGCAATTATGGACTTTTTTTTTATGAAGCAGATATTTCCCTATAATTTTTTTTCCCCCAGTGGTCAGCCAAAGGCCGGTTCTTATCACCCCCGTACCTGTGCCCTTTCTGGGTTATACAGGAGTGTAGGATGTTCCTTTTTACTGTTTGTGTTTTCTTTTATTCGATACTTTAGTTTATCGTTACAGCCTTTATGGATTACAATTCTATGTAATATTGCAACTATCTACGCCGAGTTGCCTGGAAGGTGAGAGTGGTGCGGTTTACCTGCATTCCACCCTCACTCCGCTAGCAGCTTGGAGGTCAATGTTTTGACATTCTGTTCTAGTGATGATTATATTATGCCTATATTTGCGGCACTAAACTACTACTTAGATTATATATATTTTTGAATTCCAGCCATCAGTTTTGGAACTGCCAGCTGAGAGGGGGCCTGTGGACTCCTTTTCGACCCCCCTCCCCCTGTTGACGGGTCCTTTAGCCTGGAACCTTGTCATACCATTACTCTCTCTCTCCTTATACATTGCCTAAGTCTTCAGCGTCCTGATTCATTTCCTATTTACTTGCCTTGGTCATCGGTATTCCGATTTCTCATGTCCTTTGTTCGTTGCTTTGATCTTCATTATATCCTTTAGGGTATTTCCTTGTTGGGGGGGGGGGGGGGTAGTTCTGCAATGTTCACTCAGAACTATATCTTTTCCCTCGTAGTTTGTAGCCTGAAGAAAGGGAATTTTGAAGTGGCCGCGTAAGTCAAGACTGTCTTACGTGTTTGAGATACCGACTCACGAACGTGTAAAGGTAAACGTTTCATGCACGCAGAATTCCCCGAAAGTTTTGCGCGCTAAGCACGTAAATTTGTGGCGAAATCTGCATTAGTTGGATTTTAAGTTGGTACGTTATAATTTCAGTAACGGAAAGTTCGCAGTCATGTTTGGAGCAGTTGCCAGTACTGATTTACAAATGGCATTCTGCTTATTGTTAAGCGCGAATGTGCTTAGTTATGCGTTAATGGACGGTTTGGGAATATTTGTTTCAATAACAAAGATTTCTTCCTAGTTTTAATCTGGTAAAGCTATGAAATATTTCACTTTTGATGGGAAAACATATTGTAATTACTCTGTACTTCTTATTTTTTAAAATCTATTTTCCAAGTAAATGAGTGCAGTTTACAAGGCATGCAATCGGGCGCTTTATCATTTCCAAAGTACAATACGTTGAACAGATTGTAGAAAACACTTCAGTTTTTATATAAACTATATAACCACAGGGATATTGTTCAATTTAACGAGTTCGTTTCTCATGTCATTTTTACCTTAGTATTCGTCTGACTGTGGATATGTAATAGAAAGTAAAATTTTTCACAGACAATTTTGCCAGATTATTTTCCGGTGTTTATATTTTCATTATCTTTGATTTATTACAGCAAAGTAGTGTATTCACCGGGTTAATTCTGAAGCATTTGGTAGTCCTCGCCGTTCGAATATCTTGTTTATGTTCATAATCTTGACAGACTTTATTCACATTTACTTTTCTGGGTGACGGGTTTTTTTAATTTTAATTTTTTATTTTTTTAAGCAAAAGATACCGGTACATTGGAGATGAGGATAGTCGCAACGAATGGCCCGAGGATAAATTTAACACGTCCTAAACTTACTGGTATAAATAACACATACAACCAATCATTATCCGGGAATCGAACCCAAAGCTGACGCCTTAACCAACAAAGTCATGGAGGTCTGCGAGTGTTGAAAAACCTGCTTAGTTATGGCGGCAAGTTGCATTTGTATTTGCAAGTTTCAGTAGTATTCGGTTTTCGCACCCGCTTATGCACGGACATATGACAGAACGTCCTGATTATAGCGGACTCCGAACCACGCGATATCCACGTCAGTATGATCAAGTTGATTAATGTGGTGGGTGGGTTACGGTTCAATGGACATTTCTTCATTATTTATAATGCGCTGAATGTCTCCCGATTCTTCAGTTCTGAAAGTTAAATATATTTACAGATGTTTCGCTTTTCGCCGTAGCCAAACAATACACGAAATTTACAAATCCGTAAGTATGATGTAATATCTGACGTGATTATTCAGCTGTTTAATAGTAATTAAAGCTGACGGTTGATACCAACTTTACCTTCGTTGAAATGAACACATGATAAATTAGTAAGTATTTTTATTATTCTTATTATAGGCGGATTTGTGGAAATAGACATTTTGCTTTGTCTGAGTAAATGGTGTGCCTTAAATGTCTAGTATTTTTCATATCCAGTGAGTAGTTTGTTTAATGAGACAGTGTTATCAGAATGTATCCAACGCGTTAATCCTTGATGTATAAAAAAACTTTCCTTCACTGAAAAAAAAATATTTTGTGGCGGCCACAAAATTATTTTGTTGGTATTCACCCTGCCAAATTTTGTGGCAGCTACAAAATGTTTTGTGTACACCACAAAAAATTTGGTAGGGTGAATACCAACAAAATATTTTTGTGGCCACCACAAAATATTTTTTCCAGTGTAAATTTTTCCCTATGCATAGGCTGGAAGCTAATCTTAAGGTCATTAAATTTTAATTGGTTCACTTAAAACTGGTTTTTGTAAGGAGCGTGTTTGTGTGCGAGGTTCAAGAAAGATTCATACTTTCGACATTCACACGTTTACCAAACGATTCGTCGCTGTTAGGATCGCCGCTTGTGTAGCCCACAGAGAAATGGAATTAAACGTAGGATTTTATGCATTGACTCCGCATTTGTATATCTTATAAAGCTATGTATAGGTGATCTATCTCTACAGTGTTATAAATATGTCCACGAATTACTTGTATCAGAAGATCTTTGAAGCGTAAAATTTTAAGTCCCAATGATTGCGAAAAATTTAAGACTTGCGTAAATATATAAAAAATTTGTCCGGTGCCTTCACACTGGAACACATCCTAAACCCAACCACCTTCACTCCTATCACTTTAAAAGGGATCAGGAAAAGGATGGGTAACACATCAAACACTTTCAGGAAAAATCAGCAGAGTAAAGGTAATGTTTAACTGTTTCGGGTTAACTTCGTTTACTAACAATTTAACTTCTTTGATAACATTCCAAGCAAATACAAAATATATTTTGTCTTTAAACATGTTTTTAAACAAACGTGGTTAAATGTTTAACTTCTCTGATAACAATTCCAGCCTAATACGAGAGATATTACTTTCTTAACCTGATTTTAAATACCTATAGTGAAATTTTACACATTTTAAATGATACTTCGCACACTTCAAAATGTTGTATAATAATTCCTCACACGATTTCTTGAACGTATTCTTACTGTTCTTTCAGGTACAATTTTCTCACAATTAATATTTTTGGTTCTCTACTGCCCAAGATTTAGCAACAGTAACTCACCGAATTCACTATTTCCGCTCAAATTCACAATACCACTTACCCCTGGCACATTAGAATAAACAACTTCCCTTAAAAATGACATTTTGAACATATTAAAACCCAAAAACGTTTCCTTGCAATGGAAAGACGCCATAACTACACTTCTTACACCGGCTAGTGCCAGCCTTTTACATTTACAATAACAAATTTAAATACAACTCAATATTTTGTCTCTTTTAAAATCTTCAATTTTTACATCCACGAACAGGCTTGTCCACATTCTTGCCCACATTCTTTGTTTTCAGCACATTTTAAGTTTTAAAACACCAAAAGACGCCAAACCGAAAAAAAAAAATGGACTCAGGAGAACTGGATTTTAATGTTCAAGAAGTTTCCCTGTGTTCCAGAACCCTCTCTTTCTCTCACATGCATTCACCAAACAAGTGAGACAAGTTATCAAGCATCCAGATCCAGGGTCCAATGATATTATCCTCACCTGTTTCCGCTCCAAGAAGCGACGGTATTGCTCTTCTTTCATTCATACAGTTTCAACACACACCATGCTACACATCCCATGTCACACACCCCATGCCACACATCCCATGCCACACATCCCATGCCACACATCCCATGCCACACACACCATGCCACACACACCATGCTACACATCCCATGCTACACATCCCATGCCACACATCCCATGCCACACATCCCATGCTACACATCCCATGCCACACATCCCATGCTACACATCCCATGCCACACTTTCCGTATCCTCCGCCTCCAATCCCGCGCGAATGCCCCATCAGTAACCCAAAGTCTGAATTATAACTGCCCCGCAACACCGTATCTCGATACTCAACGGGCGCCAAAATCTTCCCGGTTTTGTCGGCGCACACTTCAACATGTGCCTCGAACCACACCAGGTCGGCAACACACACACACACACACAATTTCGTACCAAAACTGACGATATGTCCGGCCTTCCTCTCACAAGAATCCGGCTTGCAATTCCCACTTAAACTCTCAAACTGTTCCACAATGACAATTCGGCCACTTCCATGGAACCTTGCGCAGCACCTAATAAGTGTCTGATGACAAATATTCCAAAACGTCAAAACTTCTGCCCAGGCCAACTCTCAGAGTGCGTAGGCATCCTGCGATTTAAAAAAAAAATCCACTTAATTTGACTGTTAATTTCATTTACTTCTGGTACCATGTTTATTTCCACTAAGTCCCATTAGTGCGAGGAAAATTAAATCCCAGCAAACTATTAGCGCCAAAACACAACTCCTCACCTGCAAGATTCTAAGTCCCACGACACGTAATTCTCCACTCCCGTAATTTTTCGACGTCCTCCTCTTAACCCGAGCACAAAATATTCTCTAAGTCCCCGCACTCTAGAAACGGAAAAAATTATAAGTTTTTGACTACTGTCATCACGAAAATATGCAGAGTCCCATATTTGCCTGAATTCGGGTATAAGTTCGACTCCGATGGCAAATTTCTGCTAAGTCACCTCTAGCACTGGTACTTCTTTAGAAATTATACTTATCTTCTCGCAGCGATGCAGTAGTCTCCCGGTCCAACCGACCTCGCTCTTAGGCGGCACCTCTCCACCTTGAGTATCCAGCAGCGCCGGCTGGTGTCTTCTCCCCGAGTCATGCCTCTGCATCCATGTCTATACCCGGCGAAAATACCTTCCACTGCACTATCCCCTCCTGAGACCATTTCCCCAGCGCACTCTTTTTGATCGAGCGCGCCCTCTTTACACTCGCCACACTATCTATACCAACTCAAATATTTAGCGGTTCGAATTTCTCAGCCAATCAAGGAAAGACGGCCTTCTTAGCCCTTAATGCGGCTGCAACCCGCAACACTACTGCACGGCAAGCCGACGCAAAACCAGGAATCAAGTGCTGAAAATATACATAGATATATACAACCAAGATTACACTACATTAACCGTGATGGACCCACTCCGTGACAAAAGTATTTAAAACATTCTATTATTTTATGTTTAATTTCTTGCTGTAATTGAATTATATAATGGGTTTCCTTTTAGTTTAACTGTTTATATGCAAGCTACAAAATTTTACTATGAGGCGATAAATTTCAATAACAAACCACGAAAATTTTTCAAACGCGCTATTTCCGTGTAGGCATCTTCGAACACATTCAATGGCAGAATAATTACGTGTGTTACTTCTACCCCGCGATTTCATGAACCAGCAGGTGGCACTCTTGATTGTTCCGATGCAATGGCACAAGCGAAGCTGATTGTTCTGTGATATTTTAAAACCTGCATCATTTCAACCCGCCTGTGGCTCATGATTTCCAGCTGCGCGCATGCGCAGGTTAATTATTATAACTACAAAGTCCGTGTCTACATATCAGTTGTATTTTACAGACTGAGTGATTGAAATTATGCACTTTTGTTCGTGTAACAACGGATATATAGTATATTTTACTGTTTTATGAGAAGGTTTGTACAAAATGATAAAGGCCGTTCACGATTAAGTGAGCACTTTTGAAATCAACCTTAGATAAATGTCACTGCTCTTACCTACAGAATATTTTAACCGGTGCACTGGTAACGGAGGAGGGAAAGTAGTTCCATTACTTAACATCGAATTAAAAGCGATTACCTTCGCTTTCTGTTTTTTTAGTGCATTGAAGTGTAAAAATGAGCTGACTGGTAAAATATTTACTTTTCCAGTAATTTCCCAGTTTCACTTGACCGACGCACGAATAAAGTGATGAGGTCCGTGACAATGTTAATCTTACATACGGCTTAAGAATACACAACATGCATGCAAGTAGATCTTAGGCAGGGCTTTCAAAACTGCTCATTTTACCGCGGATAGCGTATACTATAAATTGTGTTCGAGTGTTCGGGAAACTTCGGGTGTCTCCGGTTAACCCCGGCGCACGAAGCCATGGACCACAGGCGGCCATTACTAATTCGATATATATTTTTTTCATCATCGAGAAGGCGCGCTCAAGCGTCGTGTGTGGGGCGGTGTTTGTTGCTGTCCGCAGCAACGGCCACATGCTGACGCACCGCAACAAGAAGCCGTACGAGTGCAAGGCGGAGGGCTGCGGCAAGTCGTACTGCGACGCCCGCTCGCTGCGCCGCCACACGGAGAACCACCACAGCAGCGCGTCCGCCTCCAGCACCGGGGACGAGGCGTCGCCGCTCGCCGCCTCCTGCATCCAGTACGCGCCGCCCCCGCAGTCCTCCTCCTCGTCCCCGTCGACCGCCTCCGCCGCGCCGTCCCAGCAGCCCGCCGCCGTCGCCTCCTCGCCGCCCGCCGCCCCCGCCAAGTCCCCCAGCCAGCTGCAGCAGCTGCTCGCCACCGACGCCTCCGCCTCCAGCAGCCCTTCCGCCCCCAGCGCCAAGGTGAGGCGGCGGGCCCAACTGTGTGTCATTCAGACGGCAGAGACGGAGTGCTGAATGGAACATTGCTTTTTTTATAGACCGTTCACTGCTAATTAACCACCTTTGAAATCAAGCTTTGGAAAATGTCACTGCCCCTAGCTGTATATAGGCACCGCGGTGGTGTAGTGGTTAGACTTCTCGCCTCTCACCTAGGCGAACTGGGATCGATTCCAGGCGGGGTCACTCCCGGATTTTCGCAATGTGGAAATCGTGCCGGATGATGCCGCTGGTCGGCGGATTTCCTCGGGGATCTCCCGCTTCCCCCGCCCTTGCATTCCAGCGCTGCTCTATTCTCACCTCGCCTCACCCTCATCAGCTCTTAAGGCTCGGTGTTAAGAGCCGCCCAAATTAACCCACTCAACTCCCACCTGTAGATGTTTTTAATATCGCACTGTCTGGCATGCGGCTACTAAGAATGGTAAAGATGGAGGGAAAATAGTTCCATTAATTAAAAAAAGGTGAAGCAGAATCCCGCCCGCCATGTTGGATTTATGGAATTTTTGACATACTCTGGAAATACAGTTTTGTATCATGTTTTTTGGAACGACAGAGCACAGATTATTGCTTAGTGCATTGTCTGAGGTCAGTAATTTCTTGATTACTGTTAATATTGTCGCCTTTGTAAGCGTTCGCAAGAAAAATTATCGTGTTTAGCCTCGACAGCTACCAGCTAAACATTAATAAGCGTAGCGAAGCTGTGACAGTTCGACAAAGTTTGGGAAGTTGTTATTTAGGATGTGTCGTGCGGGAAATTTTAATACGCCTTCTGAAATAGAAGCTTTGGCGATAAATCCAAGATGGCGGGTGGGAATCCACCTTAAGTAAATGCTTGTCAATATTTAAAGAGTTTTGCTTTCTTTTTTTTTTTTTTTTAATGCTCATAAGTGTGGGAATCAGAAATTTTGTATAATATACCTACACTTTAATAATTTCCCAGATTCACGTCAACGACTCCTGAATAAAGTGAACAGGCCCACGGGAATGTTAATTTTACGTATGATGGAAGAATGCACAATTTGCTAAACCGTCAACAGAGTACACGCCCCAAGAACATCTAAATATACATTTCCTTCACAGTTCTGAGCGTTGTAGTATATACTCTCAAACGTAAACATCTATTTCATACTTTCTTATCAGTACCTTTTTTTTTTTTTTCTATTTTCTATCTTTTAATTACTAGAGGGCTGATTTTAAAATGTCCATGAACTGGAACTCTTGTGAGCGGACTATTTCAACTGTTTATGCTACATCTTCATCTCACTCTATCCCTGTCAGAACTATAGATCTCGGCTGTAAAGTGATGTCCGAAAGCCTTCTCGCTCACAGTTTGTAGACTTGCCCCATGGTAAAAGTCTTTAAACGCCTATTGATATGGTGTTTTAAATGTCTTAAAATGTATAGTTTAGTTTTCTATTTAATGTCCATTTTTTTAAATATCACACAAGTTATTTCAATTCATTTCACTATCACTCCTGTGACGTCACTGTCTCCCGACTCGGAGATGACAAGCTAAAATTTCTAGTAGACTGAGTGGAGTAGCAGTGCTATTACCTGTTAACAAAGACATGTTTTTTCCCTGTGAATATTCAACGTTCATTGTCTTTCTTCTGTTGACTAGATGCACTTACGGCAACTCAAAATACGCATTATACGTTCTGTCACATGGCCAACATCCTGGCAGCAAAGCATAATATTGGTCATGGAAAAATTTATATTTGGTAACAGCATGAAAGTTGTGGATACTTTCTTAGAGAAACCATACATTTATCGTCGTGAAGTTTTGCCTCTTGCAAAGAAGTCGGGCATTTAAATAGCAACTCCATATATTTTTAGTAAATGGGTAACATACGTGGACACTATGTCAGTGTTCTCAGTTCTGGAGTTTGTCATTAATTTTATTTAATGGTAACTATGCAGTAATTAAGTTTAAGAAATTAAACCTACGCCCAAAAGTAATGTGTAGTAGTTGGAAAAAAAAAACATCAACAAAATCCTTTACCCATTCTCAACAAGAATATTATCCGCTTAATGTTTAGTGGATGCTATTTCATTCTTGAGCAAGTCTAATGAATGTTTGGCTTCTTTCAATATTCCTGTTCGTAAACAGTTTTACATAGAGTTTTCTACTTTGCTTATATCATCTCAGGCAGCAACAATGTTTTCATCAGTGTATTCATAATTTTAATAAATACACGTTTAAGTGGCGGCTTATTTTAACAGACAGAGCCTAAAAAAAATGTGATTTTTCAAATAAAATTTTTTTTTTACTAAATATTTGCCATATCAATACATAAGAAAATACACAAAACATTTCTGTAATACTTGATAAAAAATAAGGAATAATATTATATGACACCGCGCCGTTTATATTAATTATCAGCGCAAAATTTAATTTATTTTTCTTCAGTGAAAATAGTCATTTTTTGCCTATTCTATGCTTCCACAGACTTCATGAATTGCTAATATTTTAATGGGTTGCCAGCACTTTTTTTTTTTTTTTTTTTTTTTGTTACGCTGCAGTCGTGCGCACATTTATGGCTTCCGCGGGATGAATTATTGGCAGTCTCTGATTTCTCCATCATAACTGATCTGAAATGGATTTGTGTGGGACCATTTAATTTTCAGAATGTGGTGATGGCGAGGGCGTATCTGTACAACATGCATATTCAGCACCATTTGGTCTTAACTGATGTAGCCTTTTATTGGTAGGCGGCCAGTACGCTGTGAGCCGTGATTCGTGCAGATCATCTAGTGGAAGTGTTCGTACTACAGTTCATTTATTTCAAGAAATATTTTTAGCTCGTAGTTCGCCTACTATGGGTAGAGAAGCATTTGGCCTGAGAGTGTTCCACTAAGGTCAATTAATTTAATTAATCGTAACATTTACACCAATAATAACACTATTTTTATTGCAATGCCATCGTTACGTTTATTGTATTTAATAGACGAAATTAACGACTCAATAATTACCACCAAAGCGGTAGGTCATCAATGATATAGACTCTATGAATACTCAGACTTAAAGTGATACTGAATTCTATTCATATTATAATCAACCAAGGAAAAAATCAGTGATCTACGATTATTAGATGTTGGCAATCGAATAGTATTACCATCAAACGTATTTATTCGAATAATTGTAACATCTACAGATGTTATTCACTGTTGAACTTTACCATCTTCAGGAGTAAAAATTGAGGATACTACTGGACGGTGAAATCAAGAAAGATTTATATTAAACCGAAATGGATTATTATTTGGACTATATTCAAATATGAGTGTAACAAATCACACATTTATGCTTATTGTAGAAAAGTTTTTTTTTATTTTAGTTTATTTTTTAGTATATTGAGACACGCTAATTAAAACTCACCCAACTGAATGAAGTGAAATTTAAGGATACATATTTTTTTAAGATAACCTAGCAATCTCTATTTTATTAAGGGGCCGCAGTGGCGCAGTGGTTAGATCTCTCACCCTCCCACCAAGACGAACCGGGCTCGATTCCCAACGAGGTCGCATGTGGGAATCGTGCCGGACGATGCCGCTGGTGGGCGGGTTCTCTCAGGGATCTCCTGTTTCCACCCACCCTTGCATCCCGGTGCTGCTACATTCTCGCTAAGCTTCACCTTCATCGGCTCTCAATCCCGAGTTGTTAAGAGCAGCCCAAAACCTCTCTACTTCTTTCGGTACTCTTTTATTTTATTAATTATGGGTTCGGGGGTGTTTTTCCAACATTTTAAAAAGTTACCCCATGTTATGTTTTATTAATTTATTATCGGAGATGTTTTACCAACATATTAAGAGGTTCGAGATCTTTTGCCAACAAAATATAACTCAAAGTTTTTTTTTTTTTTGTCTTATGCAGTTTCTAATTTTTTTTATTAAACCATTCCAAATCTGATTTTCAAGGTCTCATACCGTCCTTCGTATTCATTTTACGCCACCAGTGCTGCATCTACAGGATGGTACTGAACTCTACCGACAAACTTCGGTATGTGATCCTTATCAGAATATGCGTAGAATAAATATAAATATATATATACACCCATATACACACACAATATGTTGACCAGAATTCATGTTTCGAACTGGAAGGTAATTCTTTATGGAAAATACCAACACTATTGTGTGGTGAATATTAAAGGAGTTACGCGGCGTTGAATATCGAAATTTGAAATTCATGAATGCAAAAATATCAGAAAATAGGCAAGTACTTGAGATGGAGCGACAAAAGTCGGGATCGTGTTTCAAGAGACGGAGATCGTGTGTTTGGTCATATCATCCCCCTTCATTGCCTAAGTAGAAGTAGTCACGCTATTTTTGCAAGCAACTTTGGAACACTAAGCGGTTATGAAATATTCCAGGAAAATTATTACTCACCATGCCAAAATAAAGATAAAAGTTCCTCTTGTCCGAACTAGTTTAGATGAACAGTTTTCAAGAAAACGCCACTCAATATTTCGAAGGTGCGGTGTAGCCCTACAGGGGTAGGAGACAGATTTTCCACACGCGCCGCGCGATATGGATGTAAGTAATGGTTATTTTGAGAGCGTTAAAACTTAAGGAAAAAAGAGCGGAGTGCAGACAGCAGAGATGCATGACACATGTGTACGTGGCAAGTTTTTATTAATAGCCGATATAATTATTTACAACTGTGCGAATTGCCGTCCCCCAACTTCGACACAGAAATGACAATAGCGGATCAGGTTGGCCTAAACCCGCACTTTTTTTTTTTTTTTTTTTTTTTTTTACAAGAAAAATCTTTGGAAACCCAGTTGCCAAGATATTCCTTTTTAAATCTACACAGACTTTTCTTGTAAAATCTGCAAGACATTTATTTTTAATATTACAAATTACAGCCTTATATACAACTGGCATTATTGAGAAGTGTATATAAAATTGCTTATTTTTCTTCTAGAAAACAAATGTGATAAATTAATAACATTGAATAACTAATAAAAAATCTTTAAATATAATTTACATCTACCCAGCACAGGGACTAGATCCCACACCTACTGCAATATTAGCTAGCACCCTTAACCACAAGACCAATTTGACTTACGAACTTAAGATTTAAGTTTTTGCACAAATAGCTAAATACGGTTTTACGTTGTTGGGTGTCCGTCATTTTTCTGAAGCTCGTGTAAATGGGTCACTATAGTACAAAAACTTCTTGAGGTATATTACAAACACGGCCCTTGTAGTTTTACAAACGAGTAGTTTTACAAGAGAAATAATTGTACTGTTACAAGCGTTTGTAAGATTACAAAGAATTTTTCAGTAAAACTTAGAAATTTTTTTTACAGTGCGTGCATAAATTTCTGGTATAACGCGTACAGGATCAAATGCGGCTAGCCTCAGACGTTTTGTACACCAGGTATTTGACATGACCCCATAAAAAATTCCGTCGGATCCAGGTCTGGAGATAGGCCCTGCCAATGTATGGGTGCACCCCCGCCAATGTAGCGGGGAAATGTGGTGACGCCCCATCATGCTGAAACCACATGGTGCTACGAATGGCAAGTCCTACTTCTTCCACTTACTCCTGAAATACCAATTTGTTTAGTGTTCACGATAAAGTGAGCGATTTTTAAGGCCCTCCCAGCAGGCATTAACCGCTAACAAATATATCTTATTACCGCTTCAGGCATTAAATTTTGATGGTGGTGAAATGTATACACTGTGTTTACTGGTAAAATTGCAATGTTTATATTAAAAACCCGCAGTAATATGGAAATTGGACGAAAGGAAAAATTTATAAGGGCCTTAAAAAGTGCTCACTTTACCGTGAACAGCCTATAGGAACGTCCTCCTGTTGAAGATGTCATCCGTCGTGAAATGGGCCTGTTCTGTGAAGAGCACAGTCGATGTAAAGTTTGGCCGTACAGTGTTTTCTTGGAGGAACCATTCACAGAAAGTGACTCGTGGCACGTAATCACGTTTGCCAAGAACGTGGGCCTTCCCTGCGTGGTATTCGGTTTTCGTGCAGAACTTGCATCACTGTAAAAAAAATAACGGGAACATTACCTAACAAGTGTAAGGTAATATTCGCAAACTTGTGGGGGAAACATAGTTTACGGGTAAGGTAAAATTACTGCACTCTGGAGTAAAAATTCACGTACATGGTAGTGGAAAATCCCATACATGGATGAGAAAATTACCTTAGGACGCGTACTTCTCTTCAACATTCTCAACAACTAAGTGGGAGGAAGAAACAATTCTCTAACAGGCTAATATTCACTTATGTTGTCGTGCTATTGTGGTGTAGTTGATAGCCCATCGCCCTATCGTGCTAGAGGACTATGGTTCGTGCTCACCCACCAGAAAGTGTCGAGAATTTTAGTGTTGAGGTTTCGGTTACTATTCGTCAGAGGTTATGGGTAAGAAAAATTAACATTACTAATGCTCCGGGATATTCTTTAATATAATTTTATTATACAATATAATTCATTTTCCCTTACTTTTATGGGATTTCCCCCCACTTTTGTCGGGTACTTTTCCCTTACGATAAGGGAATAGTATTTAACTTGTTATGTAAATTTACTCTACACTTAAGAGGTAATTTTACCTTACATGTAGTGGTAATTAGTTTCCCTTACATGTAAGATAATTTTACATCAACATTTTTTTACAGTGCAGGATCGTTGGCTAGCAGACATCCACAGCCAGTGAGCTAATGGATGGTTCCTGCCGCACGAGGTGAAGCACGTCCTCGTCAAATACCGCCGTTCGCGTGGTGCTCCAGCATCCAGCCTCGTCACAATCGTTGAGCCCCTTCATCCCGCAATCTCTGATGGAGCCATAGAAATGTCGCACGGGAGGGTTGACGTCGAGCTGGGTAGCGTAGCCGGTACAGCTTCACTGCTTGCCTTGCATTCGTGTTTGCCGCTGCGAACACGGCTATAGGCTGTTCACGATAAAGTGAGCCCTTTTAAGGCCCTAGTCACTTTGTCTTTTCAGCCATATTCAATACTTTAACTACCTTTCTGAACAAATATTGCCATGCAAGTTATAAACACAGTGGGTATATCCCACAGCAATCGGAAGTTAACTTACAAGGCTAAAATAAATAAATTTATTGACTATTATTCCAATTGAGAAGGCTTTAAAAAGTGCTCACTTTTCCGTGGATAGTCTATATCGCGTAGGACGTTACATGTTTCCACGACCAGCTGCAGGTACATCCTGACTTGCCACGCTCGCCTCCACGCGTGCGCCGATTACATCCTCTCCCGTTCGTTCAGCAACGTGCGTATCGCGGGTGGTGGGAGTGTTGCCTATAAGTACAGGGATACTCCGCAGCGAGTTCGAACAAGAGTGTACTTTGCCTTCATTTTGCCGTAGTGAATATTAATTTGCCTCGAATATTTCATTACCGCGTAGTGTTCCAAAGTTACACGTGAAAATACGGTGGCTACCCCTACTTAAAGCAATGAAGGGAGATTATTTGACCAACCATATTTTAAAATGATTTACGATCTCCGTTTCTTAAAACACTATTCCGGTTTTTCTCGCTCCATCTCAAGTACGTCCTGATATTTATGCATACCTATGTTTCAAACGCCGATATTTCAACGCCGCATATCTCCCTTAACATTCACAAGACGATAGTGTTGTTCCATGTATATCCCGCCGTATTTCCCATGATAAATCACCTCCCAGCGTTTTGCGCATGAATTCTGGTCAAAGTTGTACATAAAGTATAGGCCATGCCCTATGCGTATTTCGGAAAGATGCGACTACCCAAAGCGTAGCTAAAGCGGACTTTTATTGTTAATAATACAATCTTTAGTAAAGGGGGTGGGAAGAGATTTGGGAGGCTCTTAACATCGAGGTCTTGAGAGCCGACGAGCGTGAAGTAAGGTGAGTATGGATCAGCGCTGGAACGAAGGGGCGGGGGAAACGGGAGATCCCCGAGAAAACACGGTGACCAGCGGCATCGCCCGGCACGATTCCCACTTGCAAAATTCCGGAGTGAGCAGGCTGGGGATCGAACCCGGCTCGCCTCGGTAAACCTGAAGTAAAGATAACTCTTTGAGTTTCTGGATAATGAAACATTTGAACGATAAAGTGCAGCCCATAAAAAAGTGCGAATGTCGTTATCAATCATTTTCCATAAAGTAAGAGTAGGAAGCCCATTTGCGCATTGAGAAATGTAACTCTCGGACATTTTTGTGTTGCTGCCTTCGGATTTATCTACTGTACATTGTAAACAAATGTCGTCTTGAGCTTTAGCCCTGCATGCCACCGTTTTAGACCAATCAGTGTATACTATTAGAACGCTCAATTGCAACGTTTGCAGTGTTCGGATATAATGCATTAATATGCCAAAAACGGTAGCGTGTAGGGTAAAAACATTAGACTACCATTTTGTTTACCATGTAAAGAACATTTATAATCCGCAGGGAACAGTCTGAAAATACCAGAAAGTTACATTTTTCGCTTCCTAAATGGGGTTAAAATCCCCTACTTTATGGAAGAGGGTTCGTCACCGATTTTAAAAAATTGTTTTCACTTAGTCGTTCAGTGATCCGTTATCCAGAAATTCAGATATTTATATTTGATCATGGTTGTGTTACTAGCAATAAACATCTGCTTCTGCTACACTTGCAAAGGAAATTTCACTCTTCCACGGCAGACTTGGGCTACAGATAGTACAGAATATATTTTTTGACGTGGATACGTCTTTAAATTTACGACCATGGTGGGAGGCAATCCAGAAAATCTGATAATAAATAAATCGGGGGATACAGTTTGGCATTGCAGCACCGAGTCTATTATCTACATTCAAAATTCAATTACACCACTCGATTGCCAAAGGATCAAAAAAATACGTTACGTTGAGTGAGGACTGTGAAGTATCGCGCGGGGGGTGGGGGACAATTTTGAGTTCGTTTCGCCGCGTCTCATAACTTCCGCGTACTATAACTTTTGACTAGAAGTTACGACGCTCGTTTAGGTTTCAGTCGACAGCTCTCGTCTAGATCAATCAATTGCGTGTATAAAAACATGTATAAAAACATTTGTGTGCGGTAGCTATGCTGAAATTGTATGAGTTTAATGTAAAAAAATTAAGATAACTTAACACAATGTTGGACTATACTCGTCAAAAAGCCAAGTCGAAATACAGAAATCGTATACGATTGGAAAGAGCATCCCAAAAGCAATCCAGTGATACCCATAAAACCCCATATGATCGAGTGAAGCGGTGCCAGGAACGTAAAGTAAACATCAAGGCGTCCGAGCGCGTCAACGTAGACGTATTCATGCAAAACAAACGGCCGTGTCCCCAACACAGAAACACCCCATTTTTTTCACCCATTTCTTTCAAGAGGAATCACCTGCCCAAGTTTGTCGCTAGAATTCAGTTCCCGGATATTTAACGTAATTTTTCAAAAACGAGCCACCTCACTTAATTTGTTGGTTGAATCTTGCGCCGTCTCTGGTGCCGCTGTCGAGATGGTCCTCGACGTGAAGTGCGCGCGTGTTCATCCGCATCGACGGTCCTGGCACTACGAAGTCCTCCGCTGCCGGTCATGTGTACATTGAGGTGTCTTTTCGTCGGGGTGTTGTCGATTCGGAAATGTTTCAACGTATGTGTGCGTCTCGCCGCCGCACTCACAGTTAGTACGGCGCCTATACAACGTGATTCCGAACAACACCGATAAACTCCAGCAGGAAATGGGTTGTAGCTGTGTTGGGGACACGGCCGTTTGTTTTGCGTGAATACGTCTACGTTGACGCGTTCGGACGCCTTGATGTTTATTTTTAAGTTCCCGGCACCGCTTCACTCGATCATACGGGGTTTTATGGGTATCGCTGGATTGCTTTTTAGATGCTATTTCTAACCGTATACAATTTCGGTATTTCAAATTGTATTTTTGACGAATTAAGGCCGAAAATTTTTCTTCAATTTTAACATCAAACTCGTACAATTTCGCCATAACCACGCCACACAAATGTTTTTATAAACGCAGTCGATTTATTTTGACGAGAGCTGTCCAATGAAATTCAAACGAGCGTCGTAGCTTCTCCTAGTCAAAATTTATACTACGCGGAAGTAATGAGACACGGCGAAACGAACTCAAAATTGTGCCCCCCTCCCCCGCGGCAAGTGCTTCTCAGTCCTCACTTAACGTAATATATTCTTTGATCCTTTAGCAATCGAGTGGTGTAATTAAATTTTGAATGTAGGCGATAGATTCGGAGCTGCAATGCCGATTTTATCATCGGATTTTCTGGATTGCCTCCCAGTATGGTTCACGTCAAAAATAACACGAAAATGTCTTTACTACGTTTTCCCTAAACTGATTATTGAGGCAGCTACGCGCTCCTAAAAAAAAAAACACGGTTTTGAGCGTAATTGAGTTGAAAAATATCAGGAACTGCTCACGGAATAATTAACAAATCGCTTAATAGTGTTTTGTTAGAACCGAGATATTACACCTGTAAAAATGCCGTTGGTAATATCATCCCCCCATCATCTTGAAAATAAGGGTTGCTACCCTGTTTTTTCCACGACGAATGTGAACACTAAGCAGTAAGCGATTTGTTGACATGAGTTAGGAATCAGCGCATCGTGAAGTCAGTGCCACGTGGTGTTGCACCGCCCCGTGTAGGCGTGTTGCCAACCTCGCAGGTCACTCGCCTCCTGTTTTGCATACGTTCTTCCCGAACGGATTTCGCGGAAACAGTTTACCAAAGAGTATTCCGACAAGACGACCATTTTTGCTAGTTAAGAGGTGCTGATTCTTAAAGTCATGTCGACAAATTGTTTACAGCTTTCTGTTCACATTTTTCGTACACAAACAGGGCGATAACCCCTATTTTCATTATGACGGGGGGGGGGGGGTGATATTACCAACCGCATTTTCACAGGTGTAAGATCTACGTTTTGCAAAACACTATTCGTCGATTTGTTGCTTAATCGTGAGTTGTAGTTCCTGGTATTTTTAACTCAATTATTCTACATTGTGGATTTTAAGGGCGCGTAGCTCCCTCAATAATCATTTTAGGGACAAAGTGGTACAGACATTTTTATCTTATTTTTTTCGTCAGGATTAACATGCCGGAGATTGTTGGTGTTGTTTGAAAATACGTTGTAAATTACGATAGTGTTCGTCTTTCTTGACACGTGTATTCCATTCCACTGCGTACACTGTGACACACACCGTCCACCACTATTAATGCGTGCAAGCATAATCGTAATGGCCGACCCATTTATTAGGCGTATTTCAGCATCGCACATTCAGCGTGTACACTTCATCTGCGATAGGAAGGACCCCTAGCTTTGAAAGGCAGCTCCTCAGAGGTGAAGCCGACACGTCCATATGTATTTTAGTGAGTTTTTCTTCACATATTACATACAACAAACTGTAAGCAGCGTGTAGGTTTTATTTATACAAACTTTAAGGCCTACGTATATTATTATATATGGTATATACGATTATAATTAATAACAAATTCCTCCATCCTACTTCTGATACCATGCAGCGTTACAAGTAGCAAGTGCGTATCCGAGTTCGTAGGGGATTTTTTAACATTTATTTATCATACTCTAAAAATACACACAGTTCTTATTTACACCTTTAAACTATGTAGACCTTGTGCTTATTTCGCTACTACTATTACTACCACCACTATCACTACTATTACTACTACAACCAGCACTACCATTACTACCATCACCATTACCATTACTACCACCACCACTACCATTACTACCATCATCACTACCATTACTACCATCATCACTACCATTACTACCACCACCACTACCATTACTACCACTACCATTACTACCACCACCACTACCATTACTACTACCACCACCACCACTACCACCACCATTTAAATTATCACTACCGTTACCACTACAATCCCCATTATCATAACCACCATTGCCACTACCACCACCACTAGTAGTACTACTAGTACTAGTTATTCTCATTGAGTGCAATATTAGATGTCAATCTCAATACTAATTTAAGTTCTTGTCACTGTTGTTACTCTTGCTAGTCACTTAAACTGTTTGTTTTAAACGTTATACAAATGTCTTTCACTCACATATCCAATCCCACAGTCCCACCGGCCAGTCTCACTCTCCACTGTTCCTATGCTCCCACTGGTCACTGTGGTCGCAGCTCGTCTCTTCGCTGGTTCCGCACACCCAGCGCTCAAGGCCGTACAAAGTTACAGACTCGGAGGCCTGCTGCCGCTTATATAGGTCAGCTGGCCGGGTCCAGAAGGTTTCCCACAACCCCGAGTCGCGCTGACGGAGGGCGATGTCAAGGACATTATTACAACGATAACCCAAGTCATTCAGTACCCCAAGAACGGAAGTGGCAAGAGTGCCGATAGGCTTATAGCGGCACGCGTTACAGTGTCATGGCGGTCCCCTTTTTAATTCTTCGTGCACTTCTCCGGTTGCTGCTGATATCACAGCACGCCTTTGAAATACTGCACTTCGCACGCCGGAGGGTGATTGCAAGGGAAAGGATGCAGAGCGGGTTTATGTAACAATACACAGGTACAGTCCTGATGTTGATGTGATCTTAGACAAAATACTGAAATTAGCCATATTAGTGGTTTAAATTTATATTACAACGAAGACTTTCATTAAACGGTTGAAGATAAGTGTGTACATGTTTTACTACGTGAGGGTGAAAAAAAATTTTGCTTTCTTGTGAATATGATAGTACACTTTGTAGCCTGAAATTTTGGGTATTTTAGCTTGTCATTTCTAATTGCCAAATTATACTATTTTCAGTTATATTGAAAAGAAAACAGGAAACTGCCCTTTAGTAATTTGTCATTAATGGGTTTGACTTTGGATTTTGTTGTAACATACGCAAACATACAAAGTGTTGAATAGTTGTTGTCAGTGAGAGAATCTGCCATATTTTTTACTGACTTACGTATTCCGCTAGACAGAGACTATTTCTTCAGGGTACTTTTTGTCATCTTCCAGCCCATACCGATTCATGATTGTGTGTACTCTCAAGCTATTTTTACACACACTATTTTAAGGAACTAACATTACTTGTATGTTGATTACGGGGGTTTACATTTTTACAATGTTCTCTCTGTCAATTTGATAGCATCCTTCCGATATTCCAGTCAGGGCAGTATTTTGCCTGTCCGAAAACTTTACCCCAAATAATAATTGTTACGTTTAGTTGTCTTTATTTCCTTTCTCAGAACTTTATTGTGTCATATTGTTGCCAACACACAGTAGCCTCCAAATCATATGCAGTAATGAGGCATCATTAGTTCTATCGTATTACTGTGCTATCATGAGTTTTTTAAACTTTTATTAATGTTGTTTTAATTACTTTTTATCTAGTTCAATAAAATAAGTTTTTAATTTGTCACACTTTTTTTTTATATTTACCAGTGTTCAATACATCGGAAATGGATAGGAATACGATTGTTATGCATAACTGCTGTTCAGAAAAGCATAGATTTGCTATTACTGTTTAGTTTTGCTCCATATAATCCATTCGAGATACGATTGCAAGAGTTTGACAGCAAATATATAGCAACAAGACACAAACGAAACAAACAACACACCATACAAAAACGTTAGTTTTATCAGCTGATACACGAATAGTACATTCACCGAACTGTCAAAATTTTGACATTTGCACTATTTATTAAGTGATACAGGAATTATATGAGGATCGTATTTGTTTGTATAATAATTTATTGTAGATTAAATTCACCACATTTCACTAACTCATAGTAGTTCTTGGACAAAGCTTGTGTATGGGTTCTTCTTGTTCAGAGATTCAATGACACCAAATAGTATGGCTCTTTAGTAAGGTTTTTTTTTATGTTTTAATTCAAGTTAAACGTTTGAAAATATATTTTTCAGTTCATGTCCAACAGGTTTAGTGATTTTCCTATATTTGTTGCTCTATTTTATGAAAATAATTAGATAAAATAGCAGAAAAATTAACTTCACTATTATAAAGACATGGCTCACATACTAATCGTATTAATTATTTTATGTACAACAAATGTTGTAATTTATATCACACTTTAACGATTGTAATAATGCTGGTGTATTATGATGTTATATAATTAATTATAGCATTTTGTAAATATGAAGTACTGTTTCGTGCACGGTGTATTTTCTGTCTTAGACTGATTGCAGTTGCGAACTTGTGCAATATAAATTATCAACCCCGCACTTCTCCATTCTTAATTTATCATCACAACTTATATCCCTGTGTTATGAGGCCACTATACGTGTATAGTGATCTGCTATGAGACCACTATATGTGTAAAGTGATCTGCTATGAGACCACCATATGTGTAAAGTGATCTGCTATGAGAACACTATGTGGCTTATCACTCCTGCTGAATGGCACCAAAATGACTTCACCTTCGTCAGAGAAGATTCCTAAATAAATTTCAATTTCCACTTCACGCTCTTTGAATCCCTCTGCTTCTTCAGTAATACCTCTTCCCAGTGTATAGGTACAACACTCTGTTGGAAAAATGTTTCCACTTAGCAAACATTTTAGTTTAGAAGGGAGGTGATCATGGTGAATATTTTAACCATAAGTTCCGACTTTAAATATTGGGTCAAACATAGGTAACTTTCCTAACTAGTATTCTTAAACTGTCTACCTGGTAGCATTGCGTTTAGGAGTGTGGCCTCTGTTAAAAAAAGTAAATGAGTATAAAATTTTGCTTGCATACAATTTTGAGAAGGATTTAACTGGCTTGAAAGAATTAAATATCATGTTTTAAATTTAAATTTCATAAAGTGACTTAAGCTAGCCTGAATTTTCGCAGAACTTTTAAGGTGAACTTAATTAAAATTTAAAATAAACAAGTCATTTTTTTTTTATGTTCTTGAGGAGGACAAGTTTCGGTAAATTGTCTCCATATTATTGGAATATGAGTTCATTAATACTATTTTCTTTTAAAAATATAAATATATAACACTTAAATAATTATTGAATGTAGTGTAGCAAATTTTTAATCGTCAATATTGTTTAGCTATTATTTATTAAGTTAAGATCATCTTACATTGAGAACCCTTTTAGCATCACTTACGTTTAGTATCAAGTAACCATACAACACAGAGAAAATTTAGCCTTTCTTAACTCTTTTGAGAATTGCTTGGCCAGTTTTGCATAAAAACTCCTTTGTCACAATTGTCCTGTAAATTGCGGTTATTGACTAAATATGCTAATTGAAATATCATATTCCATTATACAAAACATATTTCCTTACTCTCATCAACTCACTTAAATATTCAGTAAATAGTTATCTGTATTTCTGGCTCCATCATCAAAGCAAATGCCGCTTTGCTGCAGGATCCAAAATTTGATTCCAGACATTGATAAATGCTAACTTTAGAAAGCCTCGTCTGGCCTCACTCAGTGTGTTCTGTTCACTGTGTGCTAGAGTCTTCAACTGAGATCAACAGCAGTCAAAGCGCAGGGTTGGCAACATCATTTCCGTGCAGTGAAGCCAGTTGCCGTACCTAGGAAACAAACCTTTTTGTTTCCTGCCAGCCTAAGATACGGTGTCGGTGGAATAGCAATTGACTGTAGTGTTGAGGGAATGGGAGTGCTTGAGGAAAACTCATTGGCCATCTGTAAGATCGACCGCATTTCCTTCATCTGAAAACCTAGATTTTTCTCTTATACGCGTCATTCATATTATGCAAGGTCCAACGTTGGCAATTTGAGGCCAAGGCCATGGTGGTGTTGTAGTGAGACCAAATGCTTCTCACCATATTAGACCGAGGAATGTAGGAAACATGGTAGATTTTTCCAATGTCCAGCGTGGGTTCTCGAGGTATTCCATTTTCCCCCCATTTTATTCCATCGCTGCCCTATCTACACTTCATTTCATCTTCATTCAAGCTTACATGCAGCATTTTTGTTGCAACCCACCAGAACCGTAGGTGTTACCTCAGAGTTGTCCAGATGTGCAAATGACCACCCGTTAGTGAAATGTGCTATCCTGCGGCTTAACAAACTCCAAACAGATAACAAGTAGAGTGAAGCTCACATTATGTTTCATTTGATTTATTTGTTTCATTGTACTAGAGGAAAATGAATTCCAGTGCCTTCCAATGAAAGGTAGCAGGTACCTACATCGATGCTTAGCTTTTGACACACTTAACGTTGAATTTAGGTGTTAGTTCCTGGTGGGATAACCCGTTACAGCACTAGCCAACTCCGGCCTTGCCTACGACCTGATATTCCCTTGCATTGTGGTATTGATCTTTGTTTTGTAAACATTTGTGCTGGCTGTGGATGTGTTGTGGTGGTGGCGGCGGACGTGCAGAAGGAAGCGTCACGATGTGGTGGTATGCAACAGGCAGCCAGCAGTGGCCAGCCCGTGAACAACGACGGCCTAACGAAGCAGCAACTGGACCTCATCCACCAGATCATGCAGCAGACGCAACAGCAGGCCGCCGCGGCGCAACAGAAGCAGCAGACCTCGGGCAGCAGCTCCAGTAGCAGCAGCAGCAGTAGCAGCACAAGCAGCAACAGTAGCAGCAGCAACAACAACAGCAGCAGCAAGACTGTCAGCAACGGCAGCAGTCCCGCCAGCAAAGTCACCATCGGCGGCAACAAGTCGCGGACGTGGTCTGTGCAGGTATGCCCTCCCTTCTACAATACAATGAAATGTTTCCACCCTAATGCTTGTGCAACATTCACTTTATAGCTGTCTCATAATATGTATGTATAATTTCTAAAGAAAATTCATTTGCATGTTTGTCAATGTTCAAGTGTTCTAGGTGTTATTCATAAATAGGCCTACTCTCCAAACCAAATTTTTGACGAAGACCTAACATTGTGTTCTCTCAGCAAATATGTAGTTTTCCCAATGGCGGATAAATTTTACCTCGTTGGCTGCAGTTCCTGTGACTTACAGCAACGAGACTTGACAGCTCTGCACAGGAATGCAAGCATGTTAACATTATGAATTGTTAATTAGAATTTCAGCTATTAAAGAAGTAATTTGTGTTCCCATCTGATTGTAAATTCGTAATCTGGTTAGTAATTTTTTATGACAGTAATGTTTCCTGTGGCCACGTGGGATGTAACCTTTATATGCATTAAATAACATTCTGTAGAGATGAAGAAAAGAAGATGTCGCGGAAACATGACTTATCACAAGAGTATAAAAAATTATTACCAGTAATCAGTAATAGATAATTCCAAAGGGGCCTATTTATTTAGTCTCCCACAGTCGTATTATAACAAATAAAACAAAATTACAAATATTTGAGCACCTCATCTATATTTTTTATTTATATTGATATTCATTAAATAAAGTAATATGCTAATAATTATATGATACTCCATTATTACTGAAAACTTTCCCTTGTATTTTGTTCGGATTCATACTCCATAGGGAACGGGAATTTAAAAAATTTAGTGTTTTTTTGGTTGCTCCTATGTTGGTGCCAGTGGAATGTAACAGTTAATGTTTATGAGGCTGTTAGTTCTATGACTGTGCCACAATCAGGATTGTGCCTTTAGTATGTGCATGATTTTAGGAAACAATCATTTGCGTCGTGCAAAGCAGCAGAACTGTTCGTTAAACTTCTGTAGTATTGGAATTTCCATGCTTATGAGTAAATTAAAGGTAGTAGTTAAAGAGAACATAGAAGTAAATTATTTAAATGCCGATAATGAAGTTGTAATTTTATGCAGAGCTGGAAAAACCCAGTGAACTCGCTAGATAATTTTTCAATCGTTGTAGCTGAGTAAACATATATCATGGGAAAATGTGACTACATAATTGTATAGTATTTGTACTTAATAAGTTGCGTGGTTACTAATAAATGACCCGAATTATCACAAATATCCCTGTCAAAGTTTCATAATTCAGTCACTATTGTTGGCAAAATAGGCAAATTAAAAAAAAATAAGATATCGACAGATGACAGCTATCCCACTGTGGTTGGCGTTTTTGCAAGGGATTTTTATTTTCTACTGCTTCTTAAATATTTTATTTTCTAGTGTATTTTACTCTCCTTTTGTGTTTAAACCGCAGAAACAAAGATTTTTTTCCCCCAGTAACTTGAATTCCCACCAAAGTTGCATTTGTATCTGTCATTTAACAGAAACTTCATGTCGGATTTCTTTGTAAGTCAGATCATGAGATTGGAAAATAAGACAGTATAATAAAAACATCTCCTCCTGCGGCATTTTATATTTATAATAGTTCTACAATCCCGAATTGTATTTATGTACACTCTCATCCATCGTTAAAATTAAATTTTATTTTTATTTGTAACAATAATCTATTGTTCAAAAATCCCTAAGTTTGCATTGTTATGTTTTTAATATTTTGTATTAGGTACTAGGGGTACATGCTATTATGAAGGAAGAACTGGAGGTAATTATGAAGACAGAACAGATATTTAATACAATTGGAGTTACAGTAAATATAAGCTATTCGCAAGGGAGGACCTAGTCAATTAAAGGCTATTCACGATAAAGTGAGCATTTTTGAAATCAATCTTAGGAAAAAGTCACTGCCCCTGAAAGTATATATTTTAACGGGCGTACAGAGTGATATGCGTCCAGTAAAGTTGGCAATGATGGATGAAAAGTAGTTCCATATCGTAACGTAGAATAGAAAGTGTTAGGTAAGCATTTGTGATAAATTGCATTATTTCTTTACCTTTCTGTTTTCTTAATGCGTCGTTGTGTAAAAATAACCATATTTGTAGCATATTTACGTTTCTAATAATTCCGCAGTTTCACCTGTCCGAAGCATGAATAAAGTGATGAGGCCCATGACAATGTTAATTTTACATAAGGCGGAAGAATTTACAACGTGTATACAGTTACAGTGGACTTCTTGGTCATGTATTTTGTGTTTTTACGCTGTGCTCCTAGCCTTACGGCCTTACCGTGCTTCGGCCTCCCAATAGGCGGGGAAGAGGAATCACGTCCTCTCGCCGCAAAGAGACCAGGATTAATGCGACCGTTGGCCAGACCCAAGCCCAAGCCTGGTACGCCCGCACATCCCTGCCGCCTCTACCACAGAGGTTCTGAGATCCTCACCCTCAGAAACCAAGCGTGTGGTCTGGCCGGTGTTCTATCCATACCCCTAGTGCCTCTCCAGTGCACAATCGGAGCAGGTGGCCGCTCACCGCCCGGCCTGTCAAAGAGAGTGGGAATCTCTCCAGACCTCCTCCAGTACAACGTGTATACAAGTAGATCTTAAGCAGGGCTTTCGGAAGTGCTCATTTTGCCGTTAACAGCCTATACAGTATATAACCAACCTGAAAGATATCGTCGCCGTAGGCTGAGTGTTAATTCGGAAAACGACGAGCGGCACTCCAAGCTGCATCTTGATGACTTCATCTCGGCGTGGGTCCTCAGAATGACTGACTGACACAGTCACCGTACAAAGTGTTGTCGAGTATTATATAGTTTCCGGTGGCGTAAATGTCCCAAATACCGTGCGGCCGGAAGGGGAGATCCGCTGGCGCTTCTCTGCTATATTTGAAAAACTGTTATTGTTGTAATGTGTATTTGATTCTTCGCCTGGCCTGCATACCAGCGGGTCGCTGCCGTTCGCTAGGCGTGTCCGCCTTTGCGGAATCATAACAGTATGCTCCATCCCTCCTCTCTCACCCATAAAATGACTATTATAACAACGTTTTGTAGTCAGGCTATCATTATAATGGAAATTTTAATAAAATAACTTTTGTCTTTGTCACTTTTAGTATAATAATGTATCGAAACCACCTCCCCTCTTGTTTAGCTTTTAGGCTTAAAGTTGTGGCTACTAAATCTCTGCTATAAAATTTATATTCATACTCGGGATCAGCCCCTTCCCCCACACCTTAAAAATTCTGGGCATGCCCTTGTCATAAACTGAATGCTAGAAGATTGTAATATAAGTGTTTATTGGAACATAACTTCGTTTTATGTATGGTGTTCGATATGTGTTTCAGAGTTGTCAACGACAATTATTTTGCATTGTTTGCCTATATATAACAATAAACAGATAGGAGCAAAGCACACTTCCATTGTTTCCCAGAATTTTGTAAACATTCGTGTGTAATTAACTTCCGGTGTGCTAATTCAATGCTTGAAAGTGGATTGAAAAACTGTGTTTGAACAGTGCGGATAAGTCAACATTATACGTGTGTACATGCGTGTGTGTATATGTGTGTATGTGAGAGAGAGAGAGAGAGAGAGAGAGAGAGAGAGAGAGAGAGAGAGAGAGAGAGAGAAAGAGAGTTGCCATCTGTCGCAAATGGCCAGCCGAGTTTGTCGAACTTATGTCAATCATGTTTTGTTTTTAAATTCTGAGTGCTGTAATACTTGCCCAACTATTCATAAATAACTGTTAACATAAAATATTGTCAAATTGCGCTTCGTAGTAATAATAAGAATAATGGATTTATTTTCTGTAAATGTAGTTAATGAGGAAATGAGGAAGTTCATTTTATGGGAAGCTGTTATTGAACTTACAACCTTCAGTTGTAAGTTATGCTACAGTCAGTTGCACACTTGTTTCACCATGGTTTGTTGAAATATTATGCTGTCGTGTTTATTGAAAACAGAAATGAAGGAATGATAAAATATGACAATGATGACTACATAAATGCTATACAGGACAGCTGGTAACTAATATACATTGCCTTCTACAAGAAAGTAGGAAATAAACAATCAATTTTTTTAAATTATGTACTCACACCTCTACAAACCAAATTGCTGAATTTTAATGTTCATTTTAGTGATAGCCTGCAATTTCCCCACCTCTTGGAAAGCGAACACAATTTAATATTCAGCTAGTTAGTAATGATTGTAAATGTTATGAATTTTCATGAGCTAGTCTGCATTCAGGGTAGATCTTAATACGCTACCTGAGCACACTCACTGTCCTTTCAATAAACTGCTGCTATCTCTTCGAGAAGCTTTCTCTCGATTTGTTTGTTCAGGCTGAGGTTACTTCCACTACAGGTTCGGAAGATCAGAGTTAAAAGTTTGGCAACCAAAAATTTTCGCCACTAGGTAAGCGCTAGTGTCGGCAATGTACCGTATTTTCTACGTTAAAAAACAGGATAATTGTAATAATCATAACTAAAATATAAAATTACTTTGTAACTAAGTAATATATTTCTCACGTAGCTTAAAATGTTAATTAAAAGTTATATTTTGAAACAATGCGCAACTGGTGACGGACATTTTCCCTATGTAAACTCTTCCATAATAAATCTCGTTTTGTTCCTAACCTGATTATAATAAACCTTAGTCAGGTCTATCTGAATTCATTGACTCACATGCAGAATTATCTCTGATTTCTTTCATTAGCCGAGACTCGTTAAAAAGCACCGAATCACAAAGGCAAAATTATTATACAGTGCCGTAGTTTAATTGTATCATTTGGCTTTATAATATATTATTTCCCTAAATATCATTGAGCCTGAAACATCCTGTTGACAGAATAAACTTGACAGTGGGATCACCCTTTTAGTACATTCAGGGCCATACGATATATTGGCTGCATGCAAAAGAATTATTCAAAACTTAGTTATGAAATTTAAAATGAATTATATATATATATATATACACACACACACAACACACATGTTTAAAATGCAGTGAAACCTCTTTATTATGAACCTCAAGGTACGTAAATCTTCGCAATTTGTAGTTTGCAATAATAAGGTTTGTATTGACCGATGATCATGTTAAATAAATCTCATTAAAAATTAAAACTTGAGTTCGGGCTTTTCCTTGTAAAACACAAACATTCTTTTCACCTTCATGACTTATTTTACAAGTACATTTAACATTACACTGTACAAATTGATTTACTGAACATTGAAATTAACATTAAATTTCCCACCTCATTCCATGGGGATAGAAGACAGCTTGCTGCCAAGCTTGTATGTAATTAAATCAGTAGAAAAGTATAGGCTCATTTTATCACCTAGTGTTTATTTTGAAACATAACCGGAAAAAATCTTTATTTGTATAACATACAAATAAAATGTTCTAATTATATATATATATAATATATATTAGTGGGCAACAGATTCCCTGTAAATATGTAGTTGCATGCTCTTTTTAATTTTTACACAGCCCTTTCTGGTTAACTGTATCATTGGAACGAATTAATAAATCAGTATCAAATTCAGTTATTGTGCTATTACATATCATGTACATACCTTCAATTGTTATGGATAATATTCACTTATGAAGTTCACACATAATTTCGGCATATGTCTGTCTAGAATATTCTTTAGGACATAATCATTTGTTGATGATCCAAAATTTGGCATTGTAAATTCCCTAGCACACTAATATCAGTTTCCTTTCGTTGTCATTATTTTGCTGTAATTTTTTTTTGTAGCACAGCTTTCAGTGAATGTGCCTAGCTTTCACAAATATTCAAAATGTAATAAAAAATTAGCATTATTATTTTTATTTCTAAATTTTTTATCCAAGCAAGTGTGTTAAAAAAATTATGTTCAAAACTTTGGTGAAAATTACAGTTCATTATGAAACACATAACTACTAAAAAGACCGAACAAAACACTAACCAGTGGTAGTTTTAAATGTTTTATTTTTATGTACCACCAATGCAAAACAAGTATTTTATATGTACATTTCAAACATATGCAGTTACTATTACCAAACGTTACTTGACGCAAACATTTACGAGGCGAATATCTACAGGCCGTTACTATGATTTTCATTATAATAGATTCCCAGTATACATAAAACTACTAATAAAATTATGTTTTCCAGTTTCACTTTTAAAATAAAACCTTCATTTATTTGATATGTTAAAACAGTTTAATTGAAGATACATACATCACTTATTCTGAAATATGCTACGGAAATGACATACCTTCCACGAAAAACCTTCCTTCTCTTGTACACATTATATCAGACTACTTAATTAATTCAAGTAGATATTGGTAAAGAAGAATCATAGCACATGTCTTACATCGCATTTTCTTCCTATCAGAATTCAACTTTGCTTGTATTATTCCATTGAATGTGGAGAAATTTTATTATTTATATTATAATATTTTATTGCGTATGTTGTACCTTAGAGGAAGATGGGTGTAAAATGCCCCACTTTAAATAAAATATTGTTTATGGCTGCAGTTATATGTTCCTACTACCGAAGAGTTACTACTATAGCTAACACCTGCATAAAAATAATCACTGTCCAAGAGCACAACTGTGTTGGAATAAGATTTTCTCAAAGTAGGGACTAAAATAAATTTAAGCATGAGTAATCGGCTCTCACTTTACAATGTTCCTAAATATAAATACCTGTAAAAGCAAACAATCTGACCATAGAATAAAGATGAGAGAGTCTGGTTTTCATTGTCTGCGTACATACCGAGCGTTGGTTCGTGAATTGATGTCAAAAACACGTGTTTCAAAAATCATGTGCAGTATCTTTACGTTTGATTTTGCAACAGACCCCTAATTATATATCGTCAGAAGTAGTTTACTAACACATTAAAGTGCTTATTTCTGTAAACATTGTCCTGATGTTAGTTGACGCTGTGTGTTTTTACAGTTCTAATAGCCAAATAATCATTCAGTTTCGGTACACAGATGATTACTGTGCAGCTGTTGTGTACACTAACCTATATTCCCTCTACGACTGGGGCCCGGTTTTTGAAACTATCGGAATAATTACGCTAGCGCATTGATCCGATACTTCCATCCCGTTAGCGAGTGCCAGAATTAAATGTATTGGACTTTCAAAGAATCGATATTACAACTTAACATCGTTTAATTTTGTACGACGTCGCCGACGTTAAATCAATCACGTTAAATCTGAGGGGGGGGGGGGGATTAATTTTACAATACACAAATGTTTTTGTTATTTTCTTTTGGATTTCCATTAAAAAATAATACACAAAATCTGAGGCGACGACAAGGTTTGTGCTGTACAAATATTTTAACGAAGTTAGTGCTTGTAGGGGTGAAAGTTCGTATTCATGGGACATACATAATCCGCAAAAACTCCGAAATAACGATTTCTTTTTAAGTGGTTTTGTTTGTTTCAAATTATGCATACTTTAAGATATTTCGTTGCTTGTTAGCAAAAAGGAAATAAGTTAACTTACGCACGCACATAAAAGGGTTCGCACGTTTGTATGCTAGATAGCGCTACGTTTTGTTAGGAGTATATTTAATATTGTGTTTCATATTTACTTCCATTTCCATTATAGTTTATTAAGCGTAAAGATATTATGTGTTTCCATTATTTTTCTATGGATATATATGAAAAAACTTATGCGTGGTTGTATACATACTACCTCAAACACTTAAATGCAAATTTAAATACAGACATAAAGTTCATACATTAAAATTAGAGGAACACGTTATGTTTTTTTTGCAAGTCTATGGTATTCGGGGAAATTATTTTCTGAACAAAGCAAAATTTTGATTTGCAGAGACGTGTGGATGGATACATTTGTGACAAACTCGAAGTATTTTAATTTACAACCGCCTAGCTTATTCCAGAGTTTGGTGCTTTTAAAAATTAGAGTTTTGTTGCCAAATTAAAATTATTCGTTTTGTTTCAGCTGTTTCGTGTCATGGTATATTTGATGTTCACATCACTGCTGTCAGTTTTTCTTGAGCCAACTTAACGTTATGTTTTCAGGAATTTTTTTCTCAGCTTGTTATAAAGCTGTTATGATTTGAGATGTGGTAACGATTTTAGATTTTACACTATTTCGTTCATTATATTTAAATTTATTCACAAGTAAGTGCATATTTTCAAATTTAATTTATCACACAGTAATATCAACAGACAAATTGCTATAGGAACGACACTCCACAACTCAATTCCGGTGTACAAATCCACTATCGAACGTTTAGAAATTGATTTTAAGCATTCCTCTAGCGGAATGACGTAATTCCGCTAGAGGAATAAGTCCCAAAAATTGTGCCCCTGAACAGGCAAACATTAAGTGGAGAGTGCAGAGGTTCGTGTGGGTCCTTAACACCGAGATCTTGACAGCTGATGAGGGTGACGTGAGTATGGAGCAGTGCCAATGTGAGGGCGGGGGAAATGGAAAGTTCTCGAGAGGTAGTATGTTTACCCCTTCACTACAGTGCAGCATGAGGTCGCATTTAGTAAGCTGACTTATGCTAACGAAATCGAATGGTTGTAATTGATACTTGATATCCGGTCACAAACATTTCTCAAAACGCCAAAGTTCAATAACCTTTATTTTATCACTACTGAGTCGCCATGGACAATAATAGCCAGACATTGCAAAACCAGTATTAAAAATTTTAATTAAAATTAAAGTAAAAATTTAAATTAAAGCTTTATCGTCATTATTGAAAAGGACTTAATTTAGGTGCCATAATGGTAAGATGATGTCATGTACAAGGATGCTCTACTACTTCAGAGAAGTCGGTCGTCTCCCCAAACAAAAAAGTTAAGAATATAATATGTATGTCTCTACCCATCCACAGAATATTAAAATAAAAACTGTTGCAGGAGCCAGTAATCCACACGTTGATAGTTACCAATAGCTACCTATCGGTCCCAGCGAATGCGAACTCGGATATTGGAGGGGTAGATTGATTGGTTGGTTTATTTATTTATAAATGTGTTTATTCAGTAACAGGAAAAATTTACAAAATACAACATAGAAACAGTAAACATACATTAACATGCCAGTATACGAAATAAATACTCTTCTGTTGAAAACGAAAGTGGCGGGAAAAAACACAGAAACGTAACTGAAACAAACAGAATGGCAGTAAGTAACTAGTTGGGGAAAATAGCCGAAACCCCAAAATGAATCAAGAAAATATAACATGACACATGCATGGAACCAAGAGTAAATAAGGGCAGTATTGTAAAGAAAAAATATATAGACCAAGAAAATAAAGGCAAATGAAAGTAGGTATAGTATGTATTGTAAGGTTCTGTGGCACTTTGAAACATTAAGAGTGAAGTGTTGTAAAAACAATAGACGGAAACCGAGTAAGAAGAGGTGGACTACTCTACCACTTCTCCACTCTATGTATTGTAAGGTTCTGTGGCACTTTGAAACATTAAGAGTGAAGTGTTGTAAAAACAATAGACGGAAACCGAGTAAGAAGAGGTGGACTACTCTACCACTTCTCCACTCCCCTCAGCAAGCAGTCATAATATGTACAGTTTGGTAGCAGGGTGATCGAAGCATTATTTTCGTCTGATGACAGCTCGAAGCATAGTTAAAATATTACCAATTATTTGGAAAGGCGCCAATTGGGAAGGTACTTGATCAGGTAATGTGGTTGTTCAGTTGTTTCACAGGTGTGTACACTCCTTGCATACTGCACCCTCACTTCTATTTTGACATTCTGCTATTCGACAACACATACCTGCAGTTCAAGGTAGGCAGTTTTGTTTTCTTTTCCGACCTATCTTCTATCAAGGAATAGAATTTCTGTCATTCGTTAACAACGAAAAGTTGATCACGTTGTGGAAATGAAGATACATAGATTTTTACTAGGCAAAGAAACGTGCAACTTGGTACACCTTGTTAAAAAATTATTAGAAAGTATTTTATTTGGTACTTCATCTTCAGCAACTTATAAGCTAACCAAGGTGAGTTTAACATGGTAAAACATACAGATTAATAACTATTGGAGAAAATGTAAAAAATAATGTTCGCTTTCTCAGATTGTTAAGCACAAAATACGTTTAAATTACAGTGCAAGAAGTTACTCAGAGGTGAGGTTTGGCTTTAAAATAATGTAGCCACGGTAAAAATGTAATACTAAATAGTCTGTTAGAGGTCCATGAAAAATGCCCATCCTCTTGGTTTTCATTGCTGTTAGCTGGTTGATTAACAATAACCAGGGAATATGCACGCCGAGGTGCTATGCAGGTCTTTACATCTTACCACAGTGTAAGATATTATTTAAGCAAAGGAACTAAGGGAGCCCAAAGGGGCCCTGGTATTTTCAGTAATTTTTTTAACTGTTAATGAAAAAGTTATTTTATGATGTTCAGAGAGTCTCTCGCAAGCACTGAGAGTTCCTCGAGTGGTTTCGTCGAGACTGCTGAAGAAGATATCAAAAGTGAACGAAAAAATTTCCTCGTGCTTGTAAAAGTCAAATGAACGTGAGTGATGTTCTTCAGTCTAAATCAGAGGAATTCTTCCGACAAGCAGTTCTTATTCTCTATCTGGATGATTTTTTTTTTTCAGCTGTACATGAACACTTTCATTTACGAAGAAATAATTTTATATCTTAAATGCATTCTACCTCATCTGTCAAAACTTCTCATCATTCTGCTGTCAATCCACGAGTAACATTTTATGAATAAGGCACAATGTATCCTCGAGTAGTGAATTTCTTTCATGGTAAACTAATTGCACATGCAACGTAAAATCACTTGAAACTTCAGTAGATGACTTGGTTGAGTAAATGAAAAAATTTTTCCAGACATCTGCAAATATTTGAACTTACTAGCGATTCTACTAATGCCAACTGCATCTGTTGGGAAGAGAGATTTGAAGCTTATTTCAGGAACACAACTTCGTAACGATTCTCAAATGGGCTAGCTTTGTTGTACACACACACACGTTTGTGTGTGTTGAAGAATAGATTGACAAGTTTTAGAAAAGAGAAAGACAACTGGAATTTGGGTTGTTATTTTTAAGGATTCTTATTATTTTTTTAAGAGATTGCGTTTAGTGTTAAACTTTACAAACTGACGTTGGTATATTCTGGCAAGCAATAACTTCCATTAATAAATACATTAATTTTACTTACATTGACTTACGGAAATTATTTAGAAATCCTATGCTTTCGAACTAGTCTCAAGTTCAAATAACATGGACAATGAACTTTTACCAACTTCTGTTTTCTCAGTGTACATTACAACGACGTAAGGAATTTCGTTACCATACATGACCTCTCCGACCCATACCCCATACTCCAAAAAGGAGGCACATATGAAATTATTTTTGATTTCTTATTGCTTCATATCCTTCTGTTCATTGTAAAAAAAAACGAATATTATTCGCTTAATGACAATACTGTACCTCTGAAGCTCAGAGTTACTTTTTTCATAGCACTGAGTAGAACTCCAGTGTATAATAACTGCATCATATAACTGGCACTGAAAAATGAGAACAATTACAGATTTTGTCTTTGCTTAGTGATCATTTGTTTTTATTTTCCTGCTTTTCATAGTTTTTTTTCCCAAGTGCAGTTTCATTCCTACCAACAATATAACTATGCGTTCAATTTTTCCTTGGGTGAAAAGTAGGTAATCCACTATGTCATACATTTATTCTAGTAGTAGAAAGAACAACTTTATTTCATCATGCCTGTATTATATAAAAAGCTTTGGAACATATAATACTGAAAGTGGTTTATTACTGGTACATGTAAAGAATGAGTTGTAGAGTAAGTCAAACATTCAAGCAGTAGGTCCTTGCGTCTGATATATAGAAATAATTTTAATATGAACGTAAATGTGAACTTGAATGTGTATGGCAGTAAAGAGCACTAACGAGATGAAGTTGTGTAAATGTGGTGTTGAATCAAATTGTATAATTTTCTTGCAAAATAATGTTCTTATTTAATGGTGATTCAAAATTATCAGTTCAGTTCTTTGCTGGAACAACAGCTGGTATGTTGAACTGAGCTGCTAGATAAGACCATTCATTCCCGTCCCTGCTAACATTTTCAATGCACCAATTTGGCATTTTAATTCTTCCCTACACTGTTGAAAATTTCCGTATATTTACGGAACGTTTTACAGAAATGTACAGTGTATATACGGAAAGGCAATCCGTAATGACGAAAAACGGAGTTAAGTCCGTAAATACAAAATACGGAAAGTGTCCGTATTCCTTTGGCTTCGAGTTACGGGGACGAACAATGCCGATTCTACATGAAGTTTTCTTCGCCAATGTAACAAGGAAATTTTCCTTTCTGCGGCAGTTAAGGTTATCCACGCGACTATGACATATTCTTTCAAACATTAAAAAAATATAATCATGCGTCTGTAACATTTGGCAACACCAAAACTACTCTAAATTTAATAGAAACTGTTTTTTTTTGCTTTTGTCTTTTGAATATAAATGTAAAAGTTATACCACAATTTTTCAAGTCGGAGTTGTTGGTAAATAGTTAGAGTCGTGGACTGGTATTTTTTTGACTCTGGGTTCAAACTTCGCTTAGTGCAAAATATTTTAACTTTTTTAATATCATTTTTTATACACGGTAGAACACCCACATAACGAAAATTAAAGACATTTTTATTATATATTTTTCTTTTAAACGGAAAGTACAGGAAGTTAACTTGGAAATTAACAGAGAGGTCCCGTGAAATTTACGGAAAGTCCGTTTCTGGAAATCAATGTGTCCGTAATTTTACGGAGAGTTTACGGACACTTCTGGGTAAATTTTTACCAGCACTTTTCCGTAAAATGAGGAATTTTTTTTTAACAATGTATGCATATTGCTCATCCATATGGATGTCTTTACCTTAGCTAGGTGATTGCATTCGAACTGGTAAACCGCTAATCTATTATCTTCCAGACTTAGTTTTATTTCTCTCATTACGAAGCTTCTTCACCAGCAATCAGTACATCGCACAGGTGATTATCACTTTCGTTTGAATATTTTCTCAGTTGTACTATCAAAACTATGTTTTTAGTTTGGCTCTGTCCTTTAATTACTTCATTTTAACGTAAATACTTTTTCACAATTTTCACAAAATTCCATGCAAGTTAAATGCCTTATTCAAGCTGACCACAAACACATCTGAATAATACGTGTTTCAGTGTATGTTAACATCTTCTCTACGTGCTGAACAGGAATTGTCAGTATAACTTCAAGTATTAGAACAAAACTACTATTATAAGTTACTTTATTCGAATGTTAAGTGGAATAAATGGAAACTCAAGGTAGCACTTTTCTTCACCAGTAATTCTTCAAATGACATGTAGGGCCTATATGTAGAAATAAATTCTTCTCGGAGTTTACGGTGCCCTAATTTTGATGAATGCTACGCAGATAATAAATAGCCTTGTCGCAATTTTTAACAGCTCACGGGCAAGAAGTTAGTCACCTCTCATTAGTGTTTGTTTGCTAATGTTACAAACTGTGGTCTAATTGGGTAAGTACACTGTGAGTTTTATGTTCTATTTCCACTCAGTGTAGCAATGTATCACGATTTTTCATTCATAATTCATCTCACTTTTCCAAGGACATGCATTATATATGTATGCATGTTGGAAGATGTAACTAGGTAAACAATTAAAAATGTTGTCTTCTTCCTTATTACCAAGAAGTGAATTTATGAAATTAAGCAACAATTCATTTAGCATTTCATTTTTTATACTCGCAGAAACAAGGAGTGCGTAAGGTGGTGAAGTTTGTGAAATTTTTCTAGAATTTCCAAGAGGATGGCCATTCACATCATAAGGCCATCAACACCGTCGCCATAGTAACTATGGTACTTTTTACTCCTTTGTAGTTCACCAGTTTGTATTATTTTTTTAATTCGCAAACATTTCTATAAAATATTTACTAATTCTTTTGAATGGTATAATATTTATTTCAATATCTCGTGAAAAGTGTCACTCTTGGATGAACGTAAACATAAATAAAATGTCCATGCAAATTTCTACAGGAATAACTGTGCAAAATGTAAGTAAAAACTATCTCGAATAAACACACATAAATAAACTGTGTTTTTAAATTAGCATAATACAGTACTGATTTGTCTATATTAAGAACTCGAGACTTAGGTGCTGTACATTGCATCAGTGTTACACTTTGGAACAAAACACGGAATCTGGAATATGCAAACTAAAATCCACAAAGTAGCTACCTGTTTGAAAATGTATAGTAAATGGTCAACTCTCCCTAACTGTATAATCAAAATAAGTATTTATATATTTCACAAAGGTTTATAAATTGGTGCATTGAATTTTAATTCCAGCAAGTGGGTTTGTTGTTGATTTCTGTATAGGAGGGAGTTTGTTTGAGGAGTGAGCTGTAATAAGTATCATTAGATTGCGAATTCCAACAATTTTCCAACTTTTTTGCCAATAATTTTTCACGTGGCTATTTTCGATTTTCAATGTATTGAATCACACATTGTTGGGATTCTAGAGGCTCTCAGCGAAGCACCGATTCATGTACTGAATAGTACGCACTTGAAACCTACCAACCACTGACTCGGGCTCGTAAAACCCGTGCAGTGATATTTTACCAATGTATCGTGAGTGCCCATGGAAATTTTTATAATTCTGTTTGAGTTGCTAGAGGGTTATCAATTAATGGGAAGAAAAAAAAGTAAAAATTCCAAGTTAATTTTGCAAGCATATTAATATACTTCTGCAAAAAAGTGTTCGTTTTCATAACAATAGTATTTGTAATTTTTTCATGATTATCTTGAAATATTGATGCGCTTGTGTATAATGAGAATGGGATATGTAATGCTATATGTTTCATGGAGTAATTGTTTCCAACACAGTTATGTGTATTTTAGAACGTTACTTTTATATGTTGTGGCGTTTTTCAATTACATATACGTTTTGTTTGAGTTCACTTGCGGTACCCTTTTTTCATTAAATGTTTTGTGTTTACCATATTGCCGTAAATTTCTCAATAAATACTGCAGTTACACATTTCTCACATTATATTGCAGTGCCATGCACTGTCATTTTCAGTGGTCGCTCTTGTAAAACATGACTAATAAGATACGCATGCGTTAAGGTGCAATGGTTTTCTTATTAAGGGTTGCCAAATCAAAAGTTTTAAATGCATCTACGAATAGCCACTGTTTTGGGAATTGTGTATGTGAATATTACCTGCTTGCAGACATTTTAGGATGCTATTCATGACACAGTGATGGTCAGACAATATTTAACTAGTAGATATTCAAACACCAGAAATGTTAGTATTTCCGTCCCTTACCATTTTGATAGTTCGTATGCGTATTTTGCATATGAAATTTGGTTTGAAGAGATGCAGTAGTTATCCTAAGAACACTTACAATAAGCCTTAAGGAGCAGAGTAATATCCGAAACAGAGAGAAAAGGCACAAATGTTTTAAACTTTACTATCTTTAATTAATTTCCTCAGAGTCTCCTCAGAAAAATTTTGAAGCAAGGTTTGTAAAAATGTAATGCTGAGTGTTAATTGTAAAAAATAATGAATTGAACATATATATTTAAAACAACCCAATCCCTTGCCACGTTTCTTAGGCGCATTAAAAAAAAGTTAGTTGGTGTAACAGTTAGTAACACATGGGGGTTGGTACAGATTTCTGAAAGAAAATAAGAGGAATTTCTTGTAGATACCTTTAAGCATGAACTTACTTACTAGGGGCGCCAAAAAAATTAGTACAAGGCTACAACTTTACTAAACACTACCTAAGTCTGGTTTAGCATAACCATTTCAGCTTCTTTCTTAAAAAAAGATCTTTTGTGCTTGCTTGCAGATAGTTTAACATTTTAATAACAGTTGTTATTTTCATCTTTCTGCTCTTTGCATACACTGAGAGAAAATCGAAGAAAATATTGGTTTGTATAAGCTCAAATATATATATATATATATATATATATATATATATATATATATATATATATATAGTTGCCCTAACAAAATATATTGTTGAGCAAACAAAATTTGAAAAGCAACAAAACTACTTTTGTTCGTTTAACAAAATATATGTTTGAATAAACAAAATATCTGTGTTGGGCCAAAATAAATTAGACTGTCAACTAAATATTTCGTTGAATCAACTGTATATTTGTTTGCCACTCATTTGACTGCCGTCTTCCGAAAATACAGCTCGAGAATTTGTTTGTATTTCTTGTGACAGTTAGGATAGTAACCGTTTTTGTTAGTGCATCTATTGATGCTTAACAATCGTATAAACATATTAATAAAACAACGCAACATGAAATTGACAAGTAAAGTTGTAAAACTTGAAATATTTGTTTGTACACATTGCCCAGTATTTGTATTATGTGTATTTAAAAGCTTTCCGGAGTCATCAATTGTCACATTAGCTGAGATTACTAAGGCGTAGCGCTCGGACGCAGGTGATCTAGTTTCGAAACTCGGTTAATCTAGTAATTTTTTTTATATCGTCCCAAACTGTTTAATACAAGCGTGGCCAAACAAATCTCTAGTTGCACCAACCAAATCTTACAGTTTGGGGCAACCAAATGAAAACAACAAAATAATTTGGCTTCAGCAACAAAATATTTTATTGCCCCTATACAAACAAAACTTTGGTTGCACCAAACAAATCTTGTTTGTTTCAACAAAACTTTTTTCTCAGTGTATCCACCTGCCACGTGAATAAATATAGCAATATAGCTAACGACTGTTAGGTATGAGTAGAGCCGCCTCCTTTTTTTTTAGACGAAATTTTTTGTCAAGACGTCTTAAATATTTCTAATAGGAAAAAGCATTTGTCTCAAGTGGTTTGCACTCTGGCCTCCCGCCACTAATTTGGGCAAAAACCATGAGTCATTTATGTGAATTCATGAATTTTTTTTTGTTAATAATTAGCATTTATACTGCTGTTAATACCGAAGTTCTGCCAAAATATACGTGCAGAAAAATAGCAATTCTATACTACCAAAGAGGAATTTTTTATATTTTGTCTGGCCATTTAACTCAATATAAGGCCACCTTTTCATAAATTACAAAATTTTTAGGTACCACTTACAGGCCTATTTTAACATTAAGGTCAAAACTTACTTCTCTGAATTAATTGTTGTAATTTTCTCTGGCTATAATGATTAATAAAAGCCAAAAACTTATACATCTATGATGTTAACTTCCAATATCAGGCAAAATTATTAATTTTTAAGAGAAACTGTTATACAATATGGATCTAGTTGGACCACCAGAGGCCAACGAAAGATTATTCATAAATTACAATGCTGGGCTAAATTCAATTACTTTTAAGAAAACTTGTCTTACAATTCATGGCAAGTTGAACCACCAGAGGCCAACGAATTATTACTCATAGTTTACAAAGTCAAGGAGAATTCATTTATTTTAAGAAACATTGTCTTAAAATCCATATCTAGTTGAATCGCCAGAGGTCAACGAAAGTGATAATCTGTTCCAATGAATCATTTTTCAAAAATTTACCTTTGGAAAAAAACAACTTCCAATTAAAAACAGTTTAAATTTGGATATTTCTTATGTCTTTTAAGTTATTTTAAAATTTACTTTAAAATATTCCATTTTCTTACTTTCGTTAAGATTAAAGCATTCTCAAAAGTTACTTTAAATCTTTGATCGCCAAATGGTGCCTAACTCCTATATCAGGGCACCAAGTGTGTCTGCCGTATTTCCGCCATAAGGGCTTTGCTGAAATTTAAGTTTATTTTGAGAAACCATTACTTAACTTGCTGGGTGCTCTCCCTCTGGGGCGATGGCATTCGACCCCGATCCAGAGATCGCACCAGCTTTTATACAAAAAAAATAAGCAATTTCCGTGGGAGGGGTATTAACATCCAGTTGGCCAATAGAAAAACAAATGGCCATTTATAGCAACAAGTGGAAATGTCTGTCGAAAGTACACATTTCCCTCTAGAGGAATGTCGATGAAATCAATCAGAAGTTGGGATCAAAGACATTTCCAAATATGGGTAGCACACGCGCTTCCACGTAATCAAGTTTCGCCTGCTCAGGCGTGGCGCCGGATGTGTCAACACGAAGTGCGCCTTCATTGCCAGCAGCCAGGTAGCAAGCTCACTGACCGGCTGGCGGGTCACGTCACTGGAGTAGTTGACCCGGCAGCCAGGCGACGAGGGCGCACGGCTACCAATCAAGTTTCTGCTGCTCAGGCGTGGCGCCGGATGTGTCAACACGAAGTGCGCCTTCATTGCCAGCAGCCAGGTAGCAAGCTCACTGACCGGCTGGCGGGTCACGTCACTGGAGTAGTTGACCCGGCAGCCAGGCGACGAGGGCGCACGGCTGCCGGCAGTCTTCCCAAGGTAGGTCGCCCGGCCGGCGGCGAACGGTGTTGATCGCAGCTTTTCCAGCAGGGCTGCCACTTTACCAAGTACCAAGAATCCACAGGTTTGTGGGTAACACCACGTATTTTCAAACTTTTCCGGGCAGGTAGATAATGAATTTCTTCATGTAGGTCATTGTAAATTTTTTAGAACAGCGTCCAAAGTGTGAGGCGTCACAATGTATATAATGTTGTGTGTATATATATATATATATATATATATATATATATATATGTGTGTGTGTGTGTGTGTGTGTGTGTGTGTGTGTGTGTGTGTGTGTGTGTGTGTGTGCGCGCGCGCTTGTGTAAATATGTATACAGGAGGCTCGGAAATTTCCCTTGCAGGCTTCTAGGACTTGTTGAGAGGACTGAGTAGACAATCTTTTGAATAGGAACCCATGTACGGAAACGTACCGTTACCGTGCTACAACCATTTTTCAAATCAGGTTTTTCACTCGTCCACGTCCACTGAGGGAAAGAGCAATGTCTCCGATTTCCCTGTGTTGGCATGCAACTGGGTAGGCAGTACATTACGTCAGACGATCACCTGATGGCACGTGACATCTACCCTGGCACAGTATCCTGCCTCGAGCCCCATTCACGCGCATTTCTGATTAACATGGTTAAGTACACGTTTGCGGAATACACAGGCATGATCCTCGTGTATGGCACAGCTGAAGATAATGGAAGAGCAGCTCGTTGGCTGTATCAAGAGCGTTATCCACAACGTGCGACGCCATCGCATTCGCTTTTCGCCACAATTACGCAAGGACTCCGAGAACAAGGAACCTTCACAGCCGGCAGGCACGGCTGTGGTGCTCCAAAAAGACGCCGCACTCCCGAATTGGAAGAGGCTGTACTGTATCACGTTGAACAGAGCCCGTCAACGACTACACGATCAGTTGCGCGTGCAATGGGTGTTGCTCCCAGCATCGTCCGGGAGGTTCTGCATGAGTAACAACTACATCCTTACCACCTCCAAAGGGTACAGTCTTTGCGTCCAGCCGATTTTGCATCACGTGTTAACTCCTGCGCGTGGTTTCTTCACCGCTGCACCGACGAGAGCCCCTGTTTCCACGTTGCATTCTGTTCACAGATGAAAGCAAATTCACTTGGGACAGTGTTCTCAATTCTCGAAACAGCCATGTCTGGGCAGACGAAAACCTTAATGCCACGTAGCCTATGTCCAGGGATTCCAGCATAGGATTTCTATCAATGTAAGGGCAGGTATTCTGGACGGTCATGTGATTGGGCCGTACCTTCTTCCACCCAGGCTAACGAGTGGCGCGTACTTGATCATCCAAAAGAAGTATTGGTCCTGTTCTTGGATGCTGTGCCATTGAACGTCCGTCAAGTAATGTGGTTTCAGCACGATGGCGCACCGTCTCACTTTACACGTGACGTGCGGAGATATCTTAACCGCAGATTCGGGCAAAAATGGATAGGCCGAGTTGCTCCAACCGCGTGGCTGGATTTAACTCCATTGGACTATTTCTTGTGGAGTCGTATGAAGAGTATGGTGTAAGAGACTCCTGTAGAGACAGATCCAAAACGGTTTTCAGAGTTATCAGTCGTTTAGCACGGGGGCGCAATCGGGCATCTTCGGCTTAGACTTCCCCACTCCAAGCTAGACGTGCGTGTGTCTCTGGGCACGGTCGACAACGTACCAACAAAATATTACTAGAATTATTCGTTTTAAAATTTCACAAATCTGTTTTTAAAAAACATTACTTGAAGGCACGAATAGTAAACTATGTATATTTTTTGCTCGTAAACAATATTATATGATTACAAATATGTGTTTTATAAGAAAATTATAGTCTACATTTTTCGTTTATTTTTGTGAGGAGTTTGAGAAACTATGGTTGGTGGCCATGTTGAACAGTATTTTTTCCCCCTTCGTGAGATATAGATGTTGACGTGTTACGAACGTGGCCCGGGTGTTTAGCAAACTATTTGTGTATGTGGGAAAGAAAATATTTGGCCAAGGCTAAGTGAAGGAATGTTAGCAGATGTTGACTATAGATTTCACATAAAACTGCCCTGAATAACAAATAAATGTACACATCTTTAATGGATTATGTTACTATTCCTAACCTTGGTGTCCGCCGAAGTGTACTGTAGAGCCATAGAAATACACACGTTCATGAGATTGCGAATTTTACAAACGGTAAGTTTGCGTGTTTTGTAAATATATTTACAAACCGTTAATATAATTATTTAAATTCACGTGGCCTGGAAAAGCCGCACTTTCCATATTTTTGTAGTGAGTGAATAATATTTGTTTATTTGTGTATATCGTAAATTCAACGAGTGTAAGGTTAACTTCGTTCAAAAGAGTGTGTATTATTGCAGCTATGCGAATACGAACAGCGATGTATATGCATCGCGTTTTGTTTTTCATTATAGTTAAAATCTTCGAAGTTAAATAATTTGAATATTATTTCCATACGAGCAAAATTTTCCACTGCACCATCAAAATAATATGCAAAAAAAAATCCGCGCACTCGTAAGAATGCGACACCCTCCGTGGCAAGTGGGACTTATACACAGCCCTTCAAGAACCAATCCACAAGAGGATAAGAGAAATTTCAAATATATTTAGAGATATCTGGATAAAAAGACAAACACATGACTTCCTTGGCATAACCTGTATGATTTATTCGTATAAATGTTTCATATTTTACACAGGGTTATGGAAAATATTCATAATTTATTATTTATCTACATTCCCAGTCTTCCAGAAAAAATTGACGCCGATTAAATATCATATGGGCTCAGAAATGTATACAATGTTGCCATTTTCAATTATAAAATACAAATTCCCATTAAAAATTGTGCTAGAATTCCACATACAAGTGGTGCTTGAAATAATACCAGGTTAAATCTTATGTCTCTCTTGTGTCCCTTAACACAAATCCATATCACTACTGTACTCCTACTCCAGGTTTAAGGGTGTTATCACAAAATATTAAAGATAAAAAAACTGCCTGGGTGATATGTCGCTTCCAGAACAAATAGAAAAACATGCTCTCAACTCCTTTTAAAAGCCCACACTGCAATATTTTCATGTTTAGCATTTTCTTAGCCATTTTCTTAATACTTAACCATTTTTCTTTAACACTGGCTAGATACAAAAATCTAAACTTGGGATATTTCCTGACTCCTAATGTAAGCGTACTATTTTAGTAGTGTACTCACAATACTGACAATAGAGTCAATATTTTAGTAAAGTCCAACAAAGACACAAATGACTATTTTTTTTTTCTATTTTATTACACTTTAAGAATTTTCGACTGTCTTTAAAAACATGAATGATAACTTTAACCAGCCGATAGTTCATACAGAAATGTTCTGTCTGGGAATATGGGAATTCCTAAGTTTTTTCTACCTCCCATGACGCAAAAGTCGTCATCCTGACAATGGCCAGAGGGGGCCAGAAATATTATTTCTGTTACGACATTATTTTTGTACTTAACTGTGAACTGAACGTCCAGGAGTGCTGGTCCCTGCCTACACGACCAAACTCCTGGCGTTATATACAAAATTTTTACCCTTCCCAGGGAGGGAGCAACGAGAGTCCGGCCAATCAGAGCCCAAGAAACTCTCGGAAAGCTTCTATACAATTCCAAATTATTATTCTATACAATTCCACAGTTCCATGCCACGTGGTTAACCATCCGGCCACACAACCGCCGCGACAGCAGCGCGGTCTGGCGCGGGCGGATCAAACCATCCCCTACACTCAGCGGCCAGTCTACCGCGAGTGCGCGCCGCAGCTGGAAGCTATGTCTGATTGCTGGGCGACACTTTGCTGTCGCACGTACGTAGGACTGCTGGGGCAGGCTTTTTGTCGCAGACCATTACGTGCGTGTATAATTTGAGTAAGTAAAGTCACTAATTAACTTTTTTTAATAATTGTGGATAGATATCAACGCATATTTTTCATGTAAAAAGTTCGTTTTATGCTGACTATAGGTCCCGCTCTGCACATATTGTCTTCCTCGTCGCACCGATGTTGAAGCAGGCAGGCATAACGGGAGTGGAGGAACGTAGTTTTATGAGGCGCGTGCCTCAAGAACATCAAAATAATGCCGTCTCACGAAAGACGTTAAACTAAAGTCCTCCTACACACTGTTTCTTTTTTCCCTCGAAATAAAATAAACGAACCCCAACATATTTAACTTGGTAATTACAAAAATTAATTAATTTGGAATGCCAACCTTGCTATACAATCCTACATTAATTAATGGACGGAAGTAAAATAACGCTGGGCTTTCAGTGCCTGTCAACACGAGGAAAGAGGAAAATGCAAGTGTGCATTGGACTCGAAACATCTCTTTACAAACGTCTTTTTCTTCACTGACAAAACAGCTGTGGTGGAAGGATAAATTGTGGCCGTGCGACTTTTCTATAACTGTCAAAATTTACCTCACTTGAATGAAATAGACTATAACATAACAGAGCCAGCCCCAAAATATTCCAAACTGTAGGCTATTAGGGCCCAACATACAAATGTATACATCTTATAAGCTTGCTTAAAAAAAAAAAAATGTTGATCCTGCATATCATCACATAAGTAACTGTGTTTCACATATTTAAACAAAGTAAAAATTAAACATGATGAGAGTTTCGATCTGATACTATAGACACACTTGTGTTACGAAGCACGCAATTTAACCACTAGACCACCGAACACATGCTGTTTGAAGGATGAATAAATGTTTATTTACGGTTAGGTAATAGTAATTTAATATTTACAATTGAGTATTTGTACATTTACGCACGTGTAATAACATCCCACACGTAAAATAGTCTGAATCATGTTGTGCACAATGTGTGATGAACGTTTGTAATAGTTATAACCAATCTTCGCATACTTATTCGTATCGTAAATGTATGTGTAGGAAAATTATAGCTCCATGCAACACAAACACGTGCTTCACTGACAATACTACACATTATTTATTTCCGTATCATTGAAATACACGGCCACTAATACCGACGGCCGCCATATTGATTTAACGATGAAATGCTAGCCTGCTAACTGCTCGTGAGCAGTTGAGCAATGTTCCAACTCCACTCGTGACGTCACTCGACCTTTGTTTCAAGCTTAGAATACCGAACGGTGGTGTGAGCCGATAGTTGTAAAGAATCTGTCGTTTTTCGTCAGAAGGAGAGACTTAGAATAACCCCCCAGGCGTGATGGAGCGAGTGTAACGGAACATGATTCGTAGTACGATGTATGCAACGACGATGGTGGTCGCCACATCGAGCCGCTGTTGTAGTGGATCAGTACCGTATGCTACACATCCTTTGCAGAAGACAGAAACCGATTGCTGCGTTTAACTTTAGACAAAAGTGTTATTGTGATAAATGAATACGTTTCTTTATTGTTCCCTTGGCATTGTTACTTAATGAATTAGAGTCGCGCCTAATTAAATTACGCACGCAGAAGAGGACAAGTGAAACACCTGATTTGAAATGTTTGTAGCACAGAAACGGTACGTTTCCGGTCATGGGTTCCTATTCAAAAGATCATCTACTCAGTCCCCTCTACAAGTCCTGGAAGTTTGTAAGGGGAATTTCCGAGCACCTGTATATACAGAATGTTGCAATATTGCATGTCAATACTTAAAGGCAACATTCATCACATCGGGAGCAAGAAAAATGTTTTATGAATATAGGTCCGCAAACGCTTCATTTCTTCTCTACAGCCCGTAATACGTAACGTACATTGTATGACCCTCAGGCCATGATGTTGCAAAATTGCATGTCAATACTTCGGAGAAACATTCCTCACATCTGGAAGATGAAAAATGTTATGTAAACATAGGTCCGCAAATGCTTCGTTTCTTCACTACAGCCCGTAATACATAACGTACAGAGTATGACCCGTTACGCATTATGGGCTGTAGTGAAGAAACGAAGCATTTGTGGACCTATGTTCATAAAAATTTTTTTGTCATCCAGATGCGAGGAGTGTTTCCCCTCAAGTATTGAGAAGCAAGTTTGCAACATCCATATAATGTACGTTATGTATTACGGGATGTAGAGAAGAAACGAAGCATTTGCGGACCTATGGTCATGTAAAATTTTTTCTTCCCCTCGGTGTGATGAATGTTACCTTGAAGTATTGACAAGCGACATTGCAACATCTTGTATGCTTGTATCTACATGTGTGTATGCATATACATGTATAGGTTTATCTATGTATACATATGTATACTTTTGTGTGTTGTGTACATACATGTATAATTTCAATATTCCGTAAAAGTAAAAGTGAAATGTATGCCTTCTGTTGACGAGTTGCAACTATCTAGATCAACTTGCCACAGTATACCACTTACATGTTATGTCTAAAGTGTATGTTTACATTAATGCATAAAATTTTTGTGAAAGGAATACTGTGCTCAGTAAGCTTTTAAAAGCCAATTATTTCCAATTTACAAATGGATGGCGAATTGGGCAGTTTTAAAGGCATTTCCGTAACATTACTTTACCCCTATCCTCTCTCTCTCTCTCTCGCTCTCTCTCTCTCTCTCTCAACTGGACCCTCCCTCTCCACCGCAATCACCACATCACCCACTCACTCCCCATCTCGTCTCCGTCCATTCCAGCAGTGGAATTTCCATTCCACATCCCAAATAACGTTTTGATGATACTTGTGCGTTCGGACGCCCAGCACCACAAAATACGACGCAACCGACCCCACGTGCGGAAGTTTGGAGTGAAGGGGGGAGCCCTCGCCCCCCCCCCCCCTTCATCCTCCTTTTCCAAGCCCAATCAACCACGCAAACACGCACAGGCAGAAATATTATAATTCATTAGCCGCGGAGGCCGGATCCAATCAGTCGCGGCGTGTCCGGGGTAGACACAGAGCTGTTCGCGTTTACTCGTCCGAGGAGATCGGTTGAGCCGGGGGGAGGGGGAGGAGAAGCATGATAGGAGGGCTTTTGAGTATGTTTACCTGTCCCCCAGCTCACCGCATCGACACGCTCAGCCAACTGTTGCCGAACAAACGGGAAGCGCCGGTTTTAAATCTGCAGAAAAGACTTATTCAGTTGGCAACTATTTCCCCATGCCTCTGTCCCTGTGATGGACTCGTCCGTGCATTGCATGGACTTAATTAATAAGTTTTATTTCGGCTGTAATCTACCCAGGATTGTGAGACTTACGAACACCAGGCTATTTCATATAACTATTACACAAATATCGGCAACTTTCTGAAAAATAACGAGACATGCTCTGCTAGCGCTCCTGGCAGCTTGGAGAGACAGCCAACACCCAAAGCTATGTATCTATTCATTTAAAAAGCAGATCATGGCCCGGAAATTTTGTTCCCTTGTTGAGACATACATTTATGGGCTGTTCAAGGAAAAGTAAGCACTTTTTAAGGCCGTAATTTAAAGTTACTTTCAGTTTATTCCTATTATTTTAACAATTGTTGATGTAAAAATTTCCATGTTATTAATAACCCAGTGTATGCATTTTATAGCTCTCAAAACATAACTTTTGAGGCCACAATAAAATATACATTTTTTATTATTATGCCTGCTGGGAGGGCCTTAAAACTTGCTCTCTTTACCGTAGATAGCCTATATGGCAGTATAAATTATATCTCGGCTCATTTGTTTTATTTTTGGGCTGAAATCATTATACAGTGAAAAACTCCACTTAATCATCTTTCCGATTTCCGAAGAATTCATCTCTGAAATTAGAAAAATTGTTAAAAATGTTATTGTATTCACGCAATTTTTTGTAGTAACAGTAATAAACACTATTGGCTTTACGCGGTAAAGTGAGCAATTTCAAAATCAACCTTTGAAAAAGTCACTGCCCATAACTAGACATTATATATGCTACAGTGCACACTGGCGTGCCGGCTCCTAGTAAAGTTGGCAACGAATTGAGAAAAATAGTCTTAAGACTCAGTGTAGTGTTTAAATTTATAACCACTGAATTTAGAGTTCCTTTCTTTTTGTACGAATTATAATATGTATTTGCATATATGTAGGTAACACATCTACATTCTTAGCCATTCCACGGCTTTATGTACTAGGCTGCGCATGGATAAAGTTATCAGGCCCGTGACAACGTTAAATTTACATATAGCGGAAGGATATAAAATTTCCAGGGAAGTAGATATTAAGCAGGATCTCCAAAAGTGCTTTGTTTAACGTGCACAGACTATAATTCTATGTCATGCAGAATATTCCAAGTATTAACCACACCTATGGCCAAGTTTTGGAATTTCGTGGCGTAGAAAACTGCATAACCAATTCAAGGCAATACGAGAGCTACCGTCGCATGTCCCAGACTTCGATATTGGAGTTGCCGATATTAGCGTAGTAAGATATTTCATATATAGCGCAGATAATAATTTCACAGATAGGTAATCAATTTGCTGATAATAACGCGTTGTATTCAAAACCAGCTGTCAAAACTACCCATTTTTATAACGCCATGTTTCAAGCGTACTTCATCTTTCCAATACTACATTTGGTTTCCCGTCAAGACTACAATTGAATATTCCTGTACGCACATGTCCGAACTAGTTTCTTTTCCTTTTGGCATTTGTGTTAATTATGCACCTTATCGAATTTCAAAATAATTCGTTTGGAATGATCGCGTCCTGGCGTAGTGTCTGCCCTGCATCGCAGTTGTTCTCTTGCTGTCGGTTCATTTGCATTCTTCTCCCTCGTGCTCGCTTTCCTTTCCTTCTATCATTCCTTCAATAGCTTCAGTTTGGAGACAATGCCACAGCTACTGGCAGCGTATACTCCTACACTTTCTCCTTCCCATGTTTTACAACGTGCCTTTTTTGTCCCCCAGATTTCTTTTAGTACTTCATTCCGTATTCTTTTTTTGCATCCAGTTTATAGTTCTCCGCCGTCGTTCACGCACATGACACAAGTGTTTAGTGTTTTCTCGTCTTCGGCCCCATATTTTAAACTCTCCATGCATAATATATCGTCCACTCTAAAAAATATCCATATATAGTTTTCTGTACGACAAAGAAACCCATTTCTTTGTTTACAGCATCACAGTGTAGCTTTAATTCAAAGGGAAGGTTACAGAAACATGAGTTCGCTGCTATAGGATAATCACGGTAAAGTGAGCACTTTTGAGACCCTAGTTACTTTTTCCTATCAGACATTTTTAATACTTCAACCACTTTTTAAAATAAATATTGCCGTGTAAGTAATAAACGCAGTGTGTATATATTCCACCGCACTCTGAAGTTAATGTCTAAAGTTACAATTAAATATATTTATTGATTATTATTCCAAATGAGATGGGTTTCAAAAGTGCTCACTTTATCATGAATAGCTTAAAATAAATGTTTTGTTTATATGTTTTTGTTTTATTTCAATATTACTTTGTACCAAAGATAGCGGTTTGAAGGTTTTCTGTCGTGCATTGCAGTCTTCAGTATGTAGCTGTTGTTCCACCGCTAACGTTCATAAACCAATAAGTACGTTCTGCAGTTACGAAAATGCAGCTGAGCAAACGTATAGTCCTTCTGCAGACATTTAATGTCGTCCTAAAGTTCGGTGATTCTCTACTCGACTAATCTCAGTTCTTCCCAACAGATGGCATTGTATTCTGGCCCACGTTTACTACCTTAAATAACATGTCTGTCAAGCGTAACCCGATCGCAAATAAACAGTGGTCGTGTCCTGCAAGGCGTGAGATCATTAACACAGCGTGTGTGGGTTCGAATCTCTAATCCGCCCGTAGTTTTTTATATAGGCTGTTCACGGTAAACTAAGCACTTTTGGAAGCCCTGCTTAAGATCTACTTCTATGCACGTTGTGTATTCTTCCGACATATGTAAAATTAACTCTGCCATGGGTCTCATCACTTTATGTATGCGTCGGTTGAGTAAAACTATGAAATTACTATAACAGTAGACTTTTTCAAATTTGCTAATTGCTACACATAAGATGCATAAAAAAAACAGAAAGCGAAGCAAATAATTTAAGTTTTCACAAATGTTTACCTAACACTTTTAATTCGACGTTAAGACATGGTACTACTTTTCATCCATCGTTACCAACTTAACTGGTCGCATTTCACTCGGTGCTCCTGTTAAAATATGTGCAGGTAGAAGTGGTGACGTATTTCAAAGGTTCATTTGAAAAGTATTCACTTTATCTTAAACGGTCCTTTTTTTTTACTTCTTTCGTATTTACAAATTACGTTTGTTTGTCAGAGCACGAATTTTCTTTACAGTTTAACTGACATTACCAAAAAAGCGTCTGCTGAACTACTGCGATGGTAATGCAAGGTTATCATAGTCATTACTATGTAGAACAAACAAAAATTGTGTTTGCTACAAGGTTACTTTTCAGTGGTTCATATTTAAACAAATTTTTCCTTGCGGCAACAAATAGTCTGCTGCAGCAAAGAGAGCGTTTTTACAGTGTCTTCCCCGCAGTTGTATTTCCGTTTCGGTGGTGTAGTGGTTAGACTACTCGCCTCTCGCCTTGGCGAGCCGGGTTCTATTCCCGGCAGGGCCGCTCGCGGATTTCTGCATGTGAGAATCGTGCCGGACGATACCGCTATTCGGCGTGTTTTCTCGGGTGTCTCCCGTTTCCCCGGCCATTTCATTCCGGTGCTGCTCCATACTCACCTCGCTTTATCCGCATCGACTCACATGATCCTCGATATTAAGAGCCGCCCAAATCTCTTCACCCACATTCCCATTCGACCGTCTTTCATCATGCGGTAGCATATCACTCTCTTTCATGACGTCGTGGATTATTTTCTCGGTCGGCTGCTTTGTTAGGCGGTTTTTCGCAACTGGTTTTTCAGCACCATTACATGCATATAATGCTATTATTACAAAAAAAACTTGTCTGAAATAGTTAGGGAGTAAAGTTTAAAATAAGTAACAAATATGGGTGTGTGATATCCGCTTATCGATACCGTTTAAATACATAACAACAGTATTGATATGCGTGCTATATGTAGCTTCCATATAGTAATGATTATTGATGACATTTTAACGCACATTACGACACCCCTGCCGTAACATAATTAGAATCACAAAAATTTCGCCGGTTCACTGACGTAAAGGTTAGACTCCAAAGTCCTATGCAACGACGAGTCTCGCGTACAGTACGTTCACACTATCTGATTCGAACATTTGAAAAATCGCCCCTTGTGTGACGTGTTGTGATATGTGGCATATTTGGGGGGGAAACAAACATGCGAGTTATTAGGCCGGTGTCGTACTATGCGTTTGTGCCTTGTGCGGCTAAACGGGATGCGGTTTGACGGGATGGGCACAACGCATTGTTGTAAATGCCAGGTGTGACACCAGTGAACGCCACACTAGTGTGACACCTCGCATTTACGTGAATGTGTTGTACCCATCCCGTCAAACCGCATTCCGTTTAGCCTCAGCGGCACAAACGCATAGTGTGATACCGGCATTACAACTTCTGTTCGGTTATATAGCGTATAGGTTCAGTCGCGTAGTGGCCAGTTTAATAACTATTCGATATTTTTTTAGTAATTTCACGTATGGAACTTATTGTACTACTTAACATATAGCATAGGATTTGCAACACACCTGCACGGCTGTTCGCGGTAAACTGAGAATTTTCCGAAGTCCTGCTTAAAATCCACTTGTATGCACGTGTTCATTCATTCACCTCATGTAGAATTAGCATTGCTGTGGACATGATCAATTCATTCATCCGTTGGACAAGTGAAACTGTGGCGTCGTATACAAGTAAATATTTTTCAAATTTTCCAATTCTTAGGCTGATTTAAAAAATATATATATAAAAAAATTAAAAATAAATAATTTCAATATTCGCAAATGTTTAGCTGGAAACATATTTAATTCAGCATTAAGACACGGTTACCAACTTTACTGGTCACATGCCAGTCAGTGTGTCCGTTACAATACAGGATGTTCGGAAACTAAACGCCCAAACTGCGAAAGGTGAGTCCTTAGGAAACATGAAGTCGAAAATATATAGGACACCGTATCGGTCTACCTAAACAGAATATTAAAGGGGATAAGAGCCAATGAGTATCGTATTTTGGAAACTTGTTTTTGCCAAATGCCTTGTACTTGGACAATGCCTACAAAGTCCGCAGCAAATAGGTGACGTGTGCTCCCCGTGTTGCAGACACACGTGCGTAATGCTGGCCGTCCTCGTTCTGTGCGCGCTGTTCGGCTTGAGGAAGTGATAACGTCAGCACATCAACGACGATATGCCCTCCACTAGTACACGCTCCATAGGGCGCCAAATTGGCGTGTCCCATTCGACCGTGTGGGACGTACTGCGGGTACATCGCCGCCATACCTACCCTTGGCAGAGAGTACAAGGCAATGGGCGAAAATACATTTTCAAAGCCCAATTTTCACAAGCTCGTACTTATCTTCTTTAATATTCGGTTTAGGTGTTTGGTGTCGTGTATATTTTCTACTTTATTCTTCATAAGGACCCGCCTCCTACAGTTTGGGCGTTTAATTTCCGAACAACCTGTGTGTGCCGGTAGGGACAGTGAGATTTTTCAAAGGTTGATCTCAAAAAGTGCTCATTTTACCGTGAACAACCTTTGCGCCATCAAATGACAGGGTCCTCACTGAAAGTTCTATCAGGCGCGTCGACGAGGGGAAAGACTGCACGTCAGTTCAATGACTTGCGCTATAAGGCGACTATACATTCTGTTCGAGTTCGTAGATCGCCCTTAACGCTATCACGCACTTCTAAGCCTCGGACACGCGAAATAACTCCATCTAGATGGCGTGCGTCTTAAATTGCCTTGCTCTTTTTTTCCCTCTATGTTTTTTAAGTGCTATACGGTTTTGTAACGTTCTATCGGTTTAAGGCAAATAAAATTACAAATCTGCTGTATTGCCTTTTTCACGTTATCGGGACTGAGAATCACCACTACTTTTCCAGAAGAACGCCTGTCACGTGAAAAATTTCGTGAAAAAACGTAGCTTCCACGTCCAGCGAAGTGTGTATAATAATAATCTTTTTGTATTATTACAAACAATTCTTTGGAAAATAGTTCACAAGAAATTATCTTTTAACACGGCGAGTGGAATATATTTCCTTTACAGCAGACAGTTTTACAAAACGTACAAAAACCGTTAAATGCTGTTCACTATAAAGTGAGTACTTTTGGAATCAACCTTATAAAAAAGTCACTGGTCCTACCCGCATCCATTTTAACGGGCGCAGTGAGTGACATGCGCCCAGCAAAGTTGGTAACGACGAAGGGGAAATTAGTTCCATACCTTAACGCCGTAGTGTTAAAATTTTTAGGCAAACATCTGTGATAATTTTAATTATTTCTATCAATTTCTGGTTTCCTTTTTAGTGCATCCAAGTGTAAGAATTAGCAGATTTGTAAAATATTTACTTCTCAAATAATTTTTTCAGTTTCATTTGACTGACGCACGGATAAAGTGACGAGGTCCATGGCAGTGTTAATTTTACATAAGGTGGAAGAATATACAATGTGCATACAAGTAGATCTTAAGCTGGGCTTTCAAAAGAGCTCAGTTTAAAGAGTAACAGCCTATATACGTCTACGTGTTTGTAATAACCTTGAAGTCTACAATACTTACACATTCCACAGTAAACATTAGTAAAAATTTGCAATTATTTACTTGCAGTGTTGCATCAAAAATTTCGGCAGCTAGTTTCCAAATGATTGATTGTAAAAATACCAAATTTTCGCAATATGACGAACGGCATATTATAGGTAGCACGCGGATCGTAGCGCTGTGTGGAGCCGTGCCTGCAATCGCGTTTTCGATGGCGATATGCATAGTCTATTCACGGTAAAGTGAGCAATTTTGAAGCCCTGCTAAATTTTTGCTTTATGTCAATTTCTAAATTTTTACCATTTTAAAATATTAAACACTGTAATGGGACTAACGAACCCAACCTATACATTTCACCAATCCCAAAAGTCAACGTGTGAAGCAGCCGCAAAATATATTTATTAGTGGCTAAAGCCATTTGGAAGGGCCTTAAAAAGTGCTCACTTTACCGTGCATAGCCTATACGTAGGTTAACCTCACCGTGCGGGGGGTTTTTTTTTTTTTCCAGGGCGATACTTGTTCGGCGAAACACTTTAATTCGCAACATGTGCTGACTGCGTTCGAATATTGTGTTCCACGAACTTTTACACTCCCTACACGATTATTACTGGATTTGGTTCCCACAGCAAACATTTAACTGCCGGTATAATATTGTTTGTGTAGTTGTTTGCAGAATTTTCAGCGTGGTTTGATGTACTGTGCTGTGCGTAACGCTGACGCATGCGGATTCAACAATGATACTCATATCTGCTACGGCTAATTAAAGCAGTTGCCATATAATAAGTTCGGTATTGAAATGGCAAATAAAAGCAGGGATTATACAAAAAAACTCGATAATGAAACCGACATCAAATTTAAAAAAAAAAGTGACAACACTTCTTTCATTCTGCGTATCTCGATGTGCCACATCTGCCATCAGTGAAGAAAGAGCCAAGCAGAGTGACTGTTATAAACTGGTGGGGAATACCTGTACGATGAACGGTGAGTAAAGTTGTTTCATCATTAGAAAACATTTTTGAAACTAACCAGTGTAAAAGAAATTACTTTTGGTTATATGCTGTTCACGGTAAAATAAGCACTTTTGAAATCGAGCTTCGAAAAAAAATATATCGCTGCCCGTAAACAGATCGCGTGGTACCTTACATACTTGCCAGCAGGCAACGAATTTAAAAAGATCGTTCCAAGTTTTGAAGTTATGCTGCGAATATTTTAACGGAAAAATGTTAGCGTTCTCCCTCTCTCTCTCTTCCTCTCTTTTCTCGCTCTCCCTCTCTCTCCCCGCTCCCCTCTCTCTCCCCGCTCCCCCTCTCTTTCTCTCCTCCCCCCCTCTCCCCCCTCTCCCCCCCTTCCCCCCTCCCCCCCTCCCCCTTCCCCCCTCCCCCTTCCCCCCTCCCCCCTCCTCTCCCCCCTCCTCTCCCCCCCCCCCCCCCTCCCCCCTCCCCCCTCCCCCCCCCTCCCCCTCCCCCCTCCCTCCCCTCTCCCCCCTCCCCCCTCCTCCTCCCCCTCCCCCCTCCCCCCTCCCCCCCCTCCCCTCTCTCCCTCCTCCCTCTCTTCTTCCCTCTCTCTCCTCTCCTCCTCTCTCTCCTCTCCCTTCTCTCTCTCTCCCTCTCTCCTCCCTCCCCCCTCTCTCTCCCTCCTCTCCATTTATTGGGTTGTATTATAATGGGCTTACTAACGTTCCCCAGTGCTATGCCGGTAGGATTATCAGGCGACGGCTTACAAAGTAACTTATAACCTAACTTAATTAACACTCATGCTTTACCTGGGGCTCGAACCCAGAGCCTCCCGCACCCCAGACCAGCGACGCACGAACCTACTGCGCCACGGGAGGTCGGCCTGTGCAAATTAGATTAATACGAAATCACATATTAGTAACACGTGTAGGAATACGACGATGTCGTGTTTTCATGTTCCTGGCGCAAGAATTAAGTGATTATAACCATGACAATGTAAATTTTACATACAGCAGAATTATACAAAATTATAGACTGTTCACGGTAAAGTGAGCACTTTTTAAGGCTCTGCTAAATTTTTCCTGTTGCAAAATTTCTATCTTCCTGCCACTTGCTAGTATAAACATTGCCATGTGACTGATAAACATAGCATATACATTTCAACTATATCTAAAGTTAATAACTGAGGCTGCAGTAAAATACAATTATTAGCGGTTTATATTTATTGAACGGGTTTTAAAAAGTGCTCAATCAACAGCGAACAGCCTATAAGAAAGAGATAGATCTTAAGCAGGGCCTTAAAAAGTACTCGATTAACCGTGAACAGTCTATAACTTCATGTTTCGGAACTACTTTAAATTACGGTTTTAGATGGTGCTGTATTTAAGTCGACAAAACCCTTCTCTTGTATTCTTATCGCAACAATTGAGCTTATAGGCGTTGTGTCCGGCTGTAGTATAACACGAACTTGCCATTAACTAGACCAGTGGCACAGTGAAGATCGTTCTCATTGGGAACTGCTCCTCTCATTGAACAGTACCTGCTAGCCGAAAATAACCCTAATACGAGTTATATAATCTATTCACGGTTACTTTACATTTTTCTGAAACCCTGCTAAAGTTCTATAAGATATTCCTCCGCCACGTGCAAACTAAGCTTAACTAAGTCTAGAAAACTATACCAAAGGTAAACGCACCAAATTCGTGCTCACTCAGTTGTGATATAATTTTTATGCGAACTATTTCTTACTAGGCACTACCAACACACGTGTTTTCCCACTGTTTTCATTCCTATTTATTGTAAATTAAATATTATAATAATTAATATATTAAATATTGGTAAAACTTCAATTTAACGAAGAATAAGATACTTTTATGTTAACATTAGTATAAAACGCTTGTGATACGTGACGTATTTAGAAAACAACCATGGGGTGGTTTTTCAAAAGTTAGATTTAAAAAGTGTGAAGAAACCGCGAATAGACTATCCTTACTTTACTTTATAAATGGGAAAGTGTGTGTGTGTGTTTGTTTGTTTGTTTGTTTGTTTGTTTGTTTGTTTGTTTGTTTGTTTGTTCTTCTTTCACGTCTAAACGGAACAACAGATCGACGTGATTTTTTGCACAGATACAGTTGGAGGGCCGGAGAGTCACATAGGCTACGTTTTATCCCGGAAAAATATCTCATTTCCTTCAGGAAAATTCTTAGATTAAGATATTCTTAGGATTGTTACTGCATTAAAAAAACATTGTAAAAAAAAAATTCGTCATTTCTCCTTTTTATTTTGTCCATGGTCTGTAAACCTTTCCTTCCAAAAAGCCTTAGTACAGTGGTTATCGTTATTCCCAAGTGGGGCCGCAGTGACCAAGTGGATAGATATATATCAAGTGGGGCCGCAGTAGCTGAGATACTAGATAACCCAATTAGGGGGCCGCAGTAGCTCAGTAGGTAGAGCACCCAAAGTATGGTCGCAGCTGGTCAGGGGCTAGAGCAACAAATAGTGGGGTCGCAGTAGCTCAGTGGCTAGAGCACCCAATAAAGGGGACCGCAGTATCTTAGTGGCTAGAGAACCCAATAGTGGGGCCGCAGCTGTTCAGGGGTTAGAGCACCCAATAGTGGGGCTGCAGTAGCTCAGTGGGTATAGAACCCAATAGTGGGGCCGCAGTAGCTCAATGGCTAGAACACCCAATAGTGGAGCCGCAGGGGCCAAGTGGATAGATATACATAAAATCAAATGGGGCTTTAGTAGCTCAGTGGATAGAGAGATTACAAGTTGGGCCGCAGTGGCTGAGGATAGAGCGATTCCAAGTGGGGCCTCAGTGGATATAACTATGTTAAGTGTGGCCGCAGTGGCTTAGTGGATAGAACTATATCAAGTGGGGCCGCAGTGGCTAAGTGGGTAGATATATATCAAATGGGGCCTTAGTAGCTCATTGGATAGATATATTCCAAGTGGGGCCGGACTGGCTCAGTGGATAGAGCGATTCCAAGGGAGGGGGGGGGCGCAGTGGCTCAGTAAATAGAGGGATTCCAAATGGAGCCGCAGTGACTCAGTGGATAGAACTATATCAAGTGGGGGATCGACGTTATTTTTTGCACAGAGATAGTTGGAGGGCAGGAGAGTGACATAGGATGTATTTTTTATACAAGGAAAATATCTCATTCTTTCGGGACAATTTTTATTGTAATTTAAAAAAGTACAGAGATGTAATTACATTACAACGTCAAAACAGAACAACAAACCGTCATACGTTTTGCAGAGAGTTAGTTGGTGTGTTGGGAAATGACATGGGCTACATTACATAGTTAACAAAATTAATTCTGACATTTTGAAAGAGTTGCGAGGAGAAATAACGGAGTATTTGTCAGTAGACAGAGTCATGGACACAAAACAGAGCACTGCATATCCTGTAAAGTTCTTGAATTCTCTAGAGTTGTCAAGTGTGCCCTCACATAAGCTCCGATTTAAATTAGGCGTTCTGGTCATGCTTATGCGAAATTTAGATGCACCGCGATTATGTAACGCGACGAGGCTTAGTGTCACAAAACGTAATTATTTCTCACTAAATACACACACACACGCGCGCGAAGCAGTGAGTAAAGGCTAGTATGTAGCTATATAATTATGAACCCTGGTTGTGGATGGGTAAACGTGAAACACTGACATGCATTTGCCCAGAAATATCATCGGCAGAGAATTAGGGGAAATTAATCTTGTCTATGATGCCATGAGAAGAAGTGTAACATATTAGTTTGTGTAAACTGTAGATGATATTGTTTTATACTCTTCAATATGGCCGGAACGCAAGGGCGAGGGCAAACGGGAGATCCCCGAGAAAACCCGCCGACCAGCAGCATGGTCCGACACGATTTGCGCGCGTGAAGTCCCGACCGGGGACTGAACACGGTCCGCCTCGGTGGGAGGTGAGCGCGCTAGCCGCTCAGGCACCGTGGCCTCGCCCTGTGTATAAAGTGTTTGCTTGTATCCAAAATATATCGTGTATAATAAAGATTTTACACCTTTGTTGACGAAAAATAGATATTATTTTATCGGTTAAATTGGACTTTAATTAAATTTCATTGATAAATAATGATATTCCATAACATCGAGGAGAAAATGGGTGTGTTGGTAACGCCTCGTAATAAACTGTTCTTATGCAAAATATTATTAAATTGAGTGCACACGACTGCGGTGCGTTGTCCCTTAGGTGTAATTTGCTAGATTTAGTTAAGCTTTGTATGAGACGGAGGAATCACCCGAAAGTAGTACTTTGGCACGGCTTAAAAAAAAAAAAATGTTGTGAGTAACCGTGTATGGATTATACCATCGAAGATCTGGATCGAGGTGACATCACGTACGTTGTCGCCATAAACAACAACACGGAAACATCCTGTGGACGATTTTTGCCGCGACTCGAAGACGCTCTTGTCAGGGGTGTTTTTTTTTTTAAACACATTTTACACCCCCCACCCTCCTCTACGGCACCTTTCGCTCATCCTTCGCGAGTAATTAATACTGCGGTATTCGCCTTAGGAGTGCGTCGAGAGATGTAATTTACGGCCGCATGTGCCGTCTTTACTTGTTGCGCTTCCTCCTCGTTCTCCTCCCACGTAATTCCCCCTATCTTTTTCGTTCTCCCTTCCTTCTTCCATCCTTAATGTCCTTGGCCGACTGTGAGAAAAAGGAGGGTGGCGTTGGAAGGGCATCCTGCGGTAAGAGTGGGCTATGAGCCGGCGCCCTGGCGCTTAGGCCTATCCGGGTTTGCTAGGGACGACCACTGTTGCCAACTCAGGCCGTGCCCGAAAAAAAAAAATCGGTACATTGTAATTTCGTAAGTTTCAATTCGGACGTTGTCGACAACACTCGCGACCACGCATTTTTACATTAACAATTATATTATTATTATCTAAATTTAATTTTTTTAAACGGGCGTGATATTCCTATAACCATCACTGGAATGCTGCGAATATGTTAATAAATAAGAAAATAATTATTAATGTAATAACAGTTTTTAAAGAAAGTTCCTGTGAAATGTATAAACAAATCACAACACTTACTTGCTTTTTTAGAACATGTGTAGGGTATTTTAAGATCACATATTTTATTTAAAATAACCTTTTAATTACAGATTTGCGTATATATTTTGAAGATCAAAACCAATAAGGCACTGATTTTGTCATTTTGTATTTTTTGCTAACATCCGCTAGATACAAAATAAGAAATACCTAATGACCAAATACGTCACTACTTCTGTATGCAAAGTTGGGTCACGTGATGATTTTGTCAATAAAATCTGCCATTACGTACATGGCCTCGGTTTTTCCCCAAGGCCCTAAACAACACTGGAAATGTTCCCACATTCACAATAAAAGTCCCTACGTGAGCAAAACTATCCTATCTACAACGGTAAATATTATATTTTAGGCTGTTCGCGGTCAAATGAGCACGTTTGAAAGCCCTATGCAAGGCTCAGCATCGCCTCTTTTTATGAAATTCTTCGTTTTCGTGTAATAATTTCGGATTCAGACTAATTACGGATAGTGTACGACTATAGAAAATTTATATTTTACGAGTTATTTGAATATTTTGACCTTAATTTTCATTGCGTGTTATCTGCTAGTTGTAGAAAGTCATAAATACAATAATAATAATAATAATAATAATAATAGGAATAATAATAAGTCGTCCTTATTTAGCGCAGTTAAGGCATGTCTGCCTTTTCTTACACTCAACCATTTTTATAATTTACACTTGCTTATTACTGTTTAGAATAGATAGTAATATTAATAATAGTGCTTACAAATTAGCAAACACCGCAGAAAATCAATAGTCGTTACTGGGCATTGACAGAACACGTACTTAATACTAAATAATGTCATGTTTATTTAGGTACTGAAAAATGTTTAATTTTAAGTGGTGATTATTAAGTCCACAAAACACAATAAGTTTTTGCCTTTTGCAGGCTGGAAATAACACATCGATGATATTATATAAAGCCTGTTCACGTTAAAGTGAGCGCTTTTAAAAACAGCCTTAGAAAAAAGTCACTGGTTATATCTGCGCGTATTTTAACTGTTGCACTGAGCGACATGCGTCCAGTAAAGTTGGTAACGAAGTATGGAAAGTAGTTCCATATCTTAACGGCGAATAAAAAGAGTTAGGTAACTATTTGTGATAACTTAAATTATTTTTCCCCTTTATGTTTTTTTAATCCATAGAAGTGTAAAAATGTGCAGATTTTTAAAATATTTACTTTCCTAATAATTTGGCAGTTTCACTTGACCGGCGCATGAATAAAGTGCTGAAGCCCATGGAAATGTTAATTTTACACAAGGCGGAAGAATACACAACGTGAATACAAGTAGATCTTCAGCAGGGCTTTCAAAAGGGCTCATTTTACCGTGAACAGCCTATAAAAAAGTATTAAACCATTAGTAAATTGTAAATTTGATATAATCAGACATTTACAATAATGACACCTCTGAAACAGAAATTATGACACGAATACGGATAATTTGTGCATACCAGGTGAAGCCGATCCTTAATTAAGATCTATTTGTAAGCACAATTGTGTTTTCTTATACGACACATAAAATTTGCATTGCCAAGGTCCTGATCACTTTATCCATGCGTCGGTCAAGCGAAACTGTGGAATTACTATAAAAGTAAATATTTTACAAATTCGCTGATTCTTACACTTATGAACATTAAATACAAACAGAATACAAAAGAAATCATTTCAGTGTTCACAAGCATTAACGTAACACTTTTAACTCAACGTTAAGACATGGCACTACTTTCTCTCCGTGTCGTTATAGGCTGTTCACTGCTTAAAATCTAATTGTAAGCACATTGTGTATCCTTCCACCATATGTAAAATCAACATTGACGTGGATCTGATCACTTTATTCATGCGACAATAAAGAGAAACTGTAGAATTATTATAAAAGTGAATGTTTTAAAAATTGTGTAATCTACGCATTTATGTGTATTAAAAATACCAGAAAGTAAAATAAATTATTGTAGTATTGGCCAATTTTTACCGAGCACTTTTAACTCAACGTTGAGACATGGAACTACTTTCCCTCCATCGTTACCAACTTTACTGGGCGCTTACAACTACGTGAGCCCTTTAAAAATACACAGAGGTAGGGACTGTGACATTTTTCAAGGGTTTATTTCAAAAGTGCTCATTTTATCGTAAACTGCCTTTACCAACTCTAGTGTGCACATGGTCAATCGGTGTGCCCGTCAAAATACATGCATTTACGGGTAGAGTCTTCTGCCAAACGTTGATTTCAAAAGCGCTCAGTTGACCATGGACATACTGGAACAATCAATGTGTGTCTCATAAACGAATAAAAAGGAATAAATAAGCAGAAAATTAAGGAAAAACGAGCGCGTAGAAAGGATTTCTACTTGGCAGAGCCAACGTCAACCAGTTTCACTAATCCATAGTGACCTGGTTGGAAAATAAGTTTGTCGGAAATTATTTTGACCGTTGTTGGTTTTTCAACGAGACAACCCGATTAACTCTCGTTAAAGCAATTATAGGAGCACACAAATCAGAACAAAAGCAACGGGAATCCAATAATTATTTGTGGAAAGCAATAACGGTGTTTACTATTTAAACAAATAACATGTTACAACATTATCTCGAACCCTAACCTAGGTAACCACACAATGGAATGTTGCAAGTTGCAATAGCCTATTCGCGGTAAAGTGAGTACTTTTGAAAGCCCTCTCATTTGGAATAATAGTCAATAAATATATTTTATTTTAGTCTTAGACGTTAACATCCGAGTGCGACGGGATATACACGCTGTGTTTATTACTTACATGGCAGCATTTATTTAAAGAGCTGGTTAAAGGCCAAAAATGACTCAAGCCAAATAGTAACTGGAACCTCAAAAGTGCTCACTTTACCGTGAACAGTTTCTTTACGTCAGCTCCCTGGTTAAAGTAATAGCGTATTACAACGTTTCGTTAAATCCCGATTTACTATAGAATGTCAAAACAACACGCGCATATATTTAATTAATTTCCCAATCTATTATGACGAACAAAGTTTGTTTGTTTTCGTAGGTTCTAAAATAATAGAAATCAGATGATTAAAAAAATAATTTAATGAAAATGTAATTATTCCATTTTTTTTTTTACATTAAAAACAAATATAAATCGGTAACATGCAGCATCAATATTAACCTGGCGTCGAAAATTCTTATTTGCAAAACTATCGTCATTGAGATTTACAGTCTGAGTAGAATAAACCTCAGCCTAGGGACATGTTCGTGCAGTTGGCAACGTTGCGAACGGCCGAGCGTGTGTATCCCTCCGCTCCGGATGCGGAAGTGTGCGGGATGTGGTGCGCTTGCCCTTGGGTTAGCCGGAGGGGGGAGGGTTTGCTGACCAGGGGAAGGGGGCGGTTGAGAGGATGAAAGGGGAGCGATAGCGACCGCATTTGAATTGCGAGCACCGGATGTGTGCAAGAGCGTCAAGAGAGAGAGAGAGAGAGAGAGAGAGAGAGAGAGAGAGAGAGAGAGAGAAAGAGTTAAAATTGTGGGCGTGGGAACTCATGGAAGGGGTCGCCTGGGAGATGAGGCAATGTGCCGCACTACTTTTTGGAAGAGATAGTAGCACTGTGCGAGTAAACTTAGGCGCGTAAAATAGGAGCTGTGTTGTTTACATAACTGACGGTGAATCATACTTCTCTTTTAATATCCGAGAGGGCTGCTGAGACGGAGCGGTTGGTCTGCTCGCCTCCCACCAAAGCAAACAGGATTCAATCACCGGCCGGGTCACTCCCCGATTTTAGCACGCAGGAATCGGCGGGTTGTCTCGGGGATCTCCCGTTTCCCCCGCCCTTTCATTCCTGCTGTACTCCATGCTCAACTCAATCAGCTCTCAAGACCTCGCTGTTAAGAGCCGCCCAAGTCACTTCACTCACTTTAATACCCGAGCCCTTTCAGGAGAACGACTTCAATTGATGAGATCCGGCTGCACTTTTGTCTTTTACGGATGTCCCTCGACATTGGCTTATCCGCGGCCAACGGTAATAAACGTGTTTTCGGTTTGAAATGTCATCCCACCCCTCCCCTTTTTTTATACAAAGAAAATACTTTAACCAAATTGAATATAGCCTAGTTGCATTAAAATTATATTGGAGGAAGATTACAGACATCTCAAAGCTCTCGCTTGCATAGAGGATGTCCTAACATCAACTCTTATACAAATTCTTTTAATATAGGCTGTTCACGGTAAATTGAGCACTTTTGGAAACCCTCTCATTTGCAATAATAGTCAATAAATATGATATGTTTTAGTCATATACGTTAAGTTCCGGGTGTGGTGGAATATACACACTGTGCTTATCATTTACGTGGCAATATTTAGTCAAAAGGTGGTTAAATGATGAAAAAAATGGCTGAAAGGAAAAAGTAACTTGGGTCTCAAAAGTGCTCACTTTACTGTGAACAGCCTGTAGTCTGTTGGCAGAAAAGCAGTCCAATGTTGGAAAAAGTGGTGACTGCGCTGTTGGCTTGCGCATTCTACCCTTTATTACTCCGTGTTCCCTTTATGGTCGGGCATGGTGATTGGACTGCACCGCCACTGGGCATGCATTTTTAATTTGTGTTGTAATCCGTTCACGGTTACTTCCGAATTTTCTAAAGCCCTGCTAAAGTTCTACTTAAGTATATTCCTCCCCCCCCCCCCCCCATGCAAACAAAGCTTACTCGATTCTAGGAAATTTCCCCAAAGGACAACGCTAGGCATTCGTGCGAATTCAGTGTAATAATATGTTGCTTAAGAACCATTTCTTACCGTGCTTTACCAACACGCATATTTTCTCATGCTCTAATTCGTATTAACTATAATTAAATATTGTAATTTATAAATAAAATATAAGTAAAATTCTTAACAAAACCAAAACTATGACACTTTATTGTTAACACAAGTATAAAAGTTTGTAATCCATAAGATGATTAAGAAACAACAAACACATATATGGTGTGATTTTCAAGGTTTGATTCAAAAGTGTAAAGAAACGGAGAATATGCTATAGTTCATGTCGTCTAATCAGCGTTACTGTTTGAAAATCCGAAGGTGACGTTCTTATAATTACAACGTAAGGGTCTTAATCTATCGTATGTTCTCGAAGTGTTGTCAAAGGCGTGTGTTTTAGCACCTCTTGTATTATACTCGAGTACTGCTTAAGCTTGCGTGGAAATTCCCCTGCCCTTGAAAACAGAATGTATCTTGAGGCATTATCACAGTTTCTCTGATTTTATCAGGACTTTGAAAACCACTTCATCACTTAACGAGAGATTTTTTTTGTAAATTACACAAATGAACACGATGTATTGCTTAATATGTTACGTATTGTAGATAATTTGATTGGGAGATGTGAGAGATTTTGTGGCTCTCAATATGAGGTCTTGACAGCCGACGAGGGTGAGTGAGTTAGTATGGAGCAGCGCCGGAATGCAGATTGCGGGGGAACGGGAGATCCCGAGAAAATCCGCCGACCAGCGGCATCGTCCGGCGCGATTCCACTTGCAAGAATCCGGGGAATCCCGCCGGGAATATTACCCTATTTACCTATGTCGAAGGCGAATAGTCTGACCCCTACACCGCCGCGGCCCCATTTGATTGGGACACGATCATTTCAGCACTGTATATGCTGACGGCTGGCTACTAACGAACATTGTACAAAATGGCACAGTAAACGTATGCTGTGCGGTGTGAAAATCAATTAAGAGGGAATACAGATACTAACATAACTGTTATTCCTGTACTGGTAGAAACAGGCGGCTCTTAAATACGTGCAAACTTCAAAGAGTTAAGGGACCTCCCTACTGTCGTCATATGAATCATGCTGTAAGCAGTTGTTTTTATTCAAATTTTTAATGAACTACGGAATATTTCAATGTAAATATTTTATTTTTGATAGAAATGAACGTTGATTTTTTTGTTGCAAATTTATAAATTAGGTTATTTTAATATAAATGTGGTTAAAAATGCTGAAGTCAGCAAAAATCGCTGTAAGTTGCTCTCCGCTTATACGATATGTATTTTTCGTAAAAGAGTGTTTTAAATTATGGCGACAATATTGTAACTTTACTGAACAACACCACCAACAACAAAGAAATTACAAATATGATCAGCGCTTGGCCATTGGCCATGATTGAACTATACTATATTTTTAAAATTAAAGTTTATTAATGTACTTCCTATATGACGTTATTCATTTCTCTTATCGGGTAGTAGCCGAAAAGGGGATCGTTGGACATCTTTTTATTCCCTCCCCCACATTGACCCCAATTAAAAGTCGTGAACTATGTTACATAATCAGTTAATTTATATTAAAATTTTGTTTTATTTGGGGGTAGGGGGTTTAATTTTGAAGGAAGTTTTTTAAAATAATTTTTTTATAAGATATGAAAGAAAATACATTTTTTATATAATTAAAATGATTGAGAAACCACTGTCTAGTACAGAGAGTATTGGGATGATGATTGATGGTTTAACATATAAATGGGATACTATCGTTTGTATGGGCTTCTAATGGGTCCTGAACTCTGTTGTTGTGAGTTCAGGAAGGCGGCTGTTCGTCCCGGCACCGGTGATTTTTGTTTTAACTACTTTCGAAACACTACTAGCAAATGTCTGTACCGAATCTCTGTGGACAGAGATTGGCGAGCCTTCCTCCTCCCCGGCCCTTCGCCGTTGGCTTTCTGGGAGATATCCGGCACCCGGGCGTCCAACCAGTCCGCCATGACGAATGTCGAGGGCCACCAACACCTCAGCCAGCCGGCCCACCAGCAAACTAGCCGGATACCGGTCCGAATGCAAGGGCTACCATCAGCCGACAAAATATGTGCGCATTATACACGAATGATAGTCTCACTTTCCCTACATTTCATCCCCTATTTACCTCAATAATAAAATAACCCCTTTTATACTTCTTACTTTTTACGTAGCAACTTTTCAGGAATTGCGCGCAAACGTTTAGCATATATTTTTTAGGATGTTAAAAAAAAAAAAATGGCGAGTCTGTAATGGCAAGGAAGGAACTGTGCGTCAACTTCCACGATATCAAACGATTAGTTTAGAGGGTTTTCGCGCACTTGGAAGGTTATTTCCCTCGCGTGCGCCGGTGAGGCCGTGAATCTTTACTGCTGGTTACACCGGCTCCAGTAACACCCTCTACGAACGCTTGGCAACACTTGTAGGGGGGAGGGGGGAGCGGGCTCCGTGGCTGGGCCGCCTCGCCTCCACGGAGCATCGCATGCGCTAAGCTGGCTCATTTCTCAGCTAAACTCGCGCCGCCTCCGTACATATCCCCGAGTATTTTGTAGGTTGCGTTGGAACTACTGCTGAAACGCTAATTATCAAAGCGTAGTATTGAAGAGTAAACTACCCATAATAAGCCTATGTAAACTTATTGAGATTTAATTGTCCCGCATACTAGAAATAACGTATTTTAAAGTGTACTTTGTAACTAGTCAGAGTATACGTCTAATAACAAAAAGTCATAAAAAATGTTCTTGTCGGTGAAAACATTACTTCCATCATACCATTCGAAAGTATAACTATAGGCTGTTCTCATAACATAAAGAAAAAAAAAATCGAGCAATAATCACGCGACAGAGGCATTTAATAAAGTGCATTCGCAGATCTTGTAAAGCATCATATTTAAATATTTGTTAATAATTATTTGAAGGAGTGTGTTGTATTATTTAGCCACAAAAATTAAGTAAAAGTCTTCCTCTTTAGGCTGTAGTTGATGAAAACCTTTCAACTTAATAAACACATGCTTTATCGCCAATCAAATACACTAAGATTTTTTGTTGTGCAGTCAACCGCCTCCTTATATCCTATAGTCACCGCTTGAAATCCTGAGGGAAAAGAATAAATACGAAGCTTCTTTACACTATTTTCTATCGCCGTCGCAATACTTCCTTATGGCCAGATGTAACCTTGAGGCGTTAAAACTGTTTTACTACAGAGGCTCCTTGGGAGTGGGATGGAACCCCGCGTCGAAGGTCAAGAAGCGAGGGAGCGATAGGGGCGACACTTAACACGCACTTATAGCGCCTCATCGCGCCTACGCGCCAAGGCGTGCAGTGTTTCCGTCGTAAAGCTGTACTGTGCAAATTATATCTGTAACAGTGGGGTTTTATTACACGCGCTGAAAGCTCACAGAATAAACAACTCCAGTATATTTGTACTTTTCTCTTGCCGCTTAAGGAAACTGCATTCGCAAGCTTTAGAAATGCGATATTTGAACATTTTCACGATATCTTCTCCAAGAATACACTTAAGATGACAAAACTAAGAAAATGGTGGCATAGATAATTGTTTTTTTTTTTTTTCTGACAAAAAGACATTTATTCACCGAGCTACGCGTATTCGCGCAAACAACTAAGGTGCTCCTCGTAATGTGTTTCTACCTACCAGTCCTACAACTACGGAAGTCAAATGGGGAATCGATCTTGACGAAATTCCTTCTCGATGCACCCCTATTAAAAATCACCCTATTAAAAAAAAAACAGGACGCAAAATAAATCATTTCAGTATTGACTAAAGTTTGTGTATAGGCTGTTCACGGTAAAATGAGCATTTTCGAAAGCCCTATTTAGTATCTACCTGTATGCACGTTGTGTATTCTTCCACCTTATGTAAAATTAGCATTACTTTGAGTCTCATCACTGTATTCATGCGTCGGTCGAGTGAAACTGTGAAATTATTAGATAGGTAAATATTTTACAAAATTTTCTCATTTTAACACTTAGATGAATTAAAAAATAAATAAACAGAAAACGAAATAAATAATTTAAGTTATCACAAATTATTATCTAACACTTTTTATTCAACGTTAAGATGTAGAACTACTTTTTGTCCATCGGTGCCAACTTTACTGTGCGAATGTCACCCAGTGTGCCCGTTACAATTTAAGCAGTTAGGGGAAGTGACTTTTATCTAAGGTTGATTTCTGAAGTGCTCACTTTATCGTACTTTACTGGACGTATGCCTGTCAGTGTGCTTGTTAAAATAGGGGCAGTCATATTTTTATAGGTTATTTTCAAAAGCACTCAACTAACCGTGAACAGTATATAGAGAGGTATGGCTAAGGTTAATTCTACTCAGGTTAGGGGGAAAAAAACGAATTTTCTTGTGGGAGATCTTGACATAGGGAAAATTTCCACCTCTAGGCAAGCGCTAGTGTTGCAAAGAGGACACTTAAAATTTTAAACAACGTGAATTATAAGAGAAACTTTTAGCTTAGTTAAGTAGTTATTTTATATTTTTATTATAATTATTGCAATATATTTTTAACGTGGAAAATAGAACAAATCCGGTACACAATGCGACACTAGCGTTTATTTAGTGGCGAAGAATTTTAATTGTGTAACTAAAAGCATTGAGCTTCCCGGTCTGATTACAATTGACCTTAGTATGGCTCAACGTCTCGTCTACAGTGAGGTCATTAGAGATGGAGCAAGTGTCTCGGAGAAACAGGAATGGGGAAGGAATCGGCCATGGCCTGTGGGAAGCATAATCTGTGGTGGGAAGGAACCATTCCAGCCTTCGCCTGGAGTGATTTCGGCAAACCGTGGAAAACCCATAGACTGCGCTTATTCGTCAATGTACCCAACATTGACCTACCCCAAAGGAACACAACTATCAAAGTCACGTGGTCAACAGTGATGAACGTGTTTGTTCGTATGTTAATTTTTAATTGACAAGCACATTTATACGAATAAAATACTTTTGACGATTTAAATGTAACCAAATTTCATTACAAATTGGTTAGAGGAAGTAGAGAAACATCTCAAAGTACTTGTTTACTAAACAGCATTCTAACCTCAAATCCGATCCATGCTGTTTTTGCTAACTGTATAGGCAGAAAAGCAGTCACGGAGATTGGTTGTGCGCAGCCAGCGAGATCGGTCCACCTCATCTTTAGTCTATGGGAAAACCGAAGTCAGGATGGGCGGACCGGCAATCGAACCAATGTCCCCTCGGATTCAAGTCACGTGGTTCTCCGTATCTTCGGCAGGAAACCAAAATTTGGGCATCGAGGTTGTATCCCGTCGGGCTTGGAGCGTACACTAATCAAAAGTGACTTCGCTTTTTCGCTTTCCTCTGCATAAAGCCTGGTTCACATGTACGCCGATCTTACTAAACTGACAGAGCAGGTAGAACCGATGGTTGTGCTCGTGTAAGCAGATTTTCTTCGTACCCATTTTGCTGCTGTATTCGTGATATTTAACGCCAAGACTGTCAAACGAATTATAGATAACAAACTAGATACTGTCGTCTTTCTACTCTAGTTTAATAATTCCGCTATAGTGAGATTTATTTATTTAATGATTTTCGAGCCACTGAATTTTTATTTTTACATCCAAAAATAATTTACACTGTAGTGCTATCTTTCGGTTCATTTTCAAACGATGTTTATTTAATAAAAAAATTTAATAAAATTAATGTTTATATTCACATATTTAATTATAAATACGTACATTAAACTATTCTATACATTAACATACGTCGATTATTCAAGAAATTTGTAGCATAAAATATGTGAATCCGTTGACTTCTGGGAAATATCGGCGATATCTAATCTTTCTGCGAGCAGAAAAATATCGGCGTGAACTCGACTTTTCTGCGCGACTCGCGCGGACACCGAGAACGGCTTCTGATTGGCTGTTCTAGTCTTGCACTCTGTCTGTTCTGCGTGATCGGCGTGCATTTGAACCAGACATGACATCGCGACTTGGTGAACTTAAAATTAGCTCGCAGATAACATACAAAAAAAAATAGCGTACCGCGAACTTTGGACACGCGACGTCAATTTTACGTGTTACCGCGATGGCCTCGTTTTGAAACATTCGCTTCTTTCTCTGGTTAATTTATATTTATCAACGTCCGTCGACACGAAGCGAGTGTGTCTTCAGGTGTCTGTCGACATTCGCCGGACATTAGCCGGACATTCGCCGGACATTCGCCGGACATTCGCCGAAACGATGCAGCCGTTGGTTTCGGCGCCTTGAATCGTTGGTACATTCGAGCGTGAGATTTTATGCATAATTTTAATCACTGGCTGGTTCTTGGTTACGGGTCCCGCCTGCCTGCATCGTTTTTCTCCTTTTCTGGCCGAGAAGCGCAGGAGCTGTATGGGTTACACCGGTATGCGCTACAATAGCGACATCACCTCTATGCGCAGGGCTCTGAACTGGCGTATAGTGTTCTCGTAGTGCTGCTTGTACCTTTGGGACTTTAAACAATGACCCTATTATTTTATTGATGAAACGCCGGTAGTAAAGTTCATTACATGCTCCTATCGTAGTTTGGCTCGTATCCGGCTAGTACGTTTTAAGATACGGCAGTCTGAAAAGGCTGTTTTTAACTATTTTAGAGGGTTCCAAATTAATATTTACAGCATGCGTGATAACTTTATAGTACCATTCCGTCCTAGTCTGAGTATGATATATTTCCGTATGTAAACATACTGGGGCATGTTTAATATTTTCATCGAAAAACTAGGATTTCAAACACGCTGCAAAGCAAAGTTCCAGGCAGGTTGAACCCTTAATAGAACAAAATTTTGAACCAAGCCATGACTAAATAATTGCTCTCTCTCTCTCTCTCCTTTCTCCTCTCTCCTCTCTCTCTCTCTCTCAATCCATTTATTGATATGCAAACACAAGCGGAAGTAGCTACTTACAGCAGTGATGTTACAGGCATGTTACAGGCAGGAATATGCAAGTGTACAGAACATAAATGGCGAACTCTGCCCTTTAATGGTTCCGCGAGACTGCGGCAAATGCCTTTTGTATTCTAACGGGTTGCATCGTGCCGAGAAAAAAAAATTCCTCTTGTCGTTTGAGCTGCGTTCTGAAAGTTCTTATCGCTGAGATGATTGGCGAGGAGTGACTTTCCGCCATATAGTTGCTGGCAAGTTGGCCCATTTCAGCGGCGTGTGCTGTTGGTGCTCGTTTTAAACGTGGTAACTTGCTTTTCCATGTTCTCAGATATTCTCTGCCAGCGGATCAGGAAAAGTGACTATGCAGTGTGTAAATTAGATTCGTTTTTGTTTCATACATCTTAGATAAGTAAGATTCGGTGTTAAATTTACTAGGTGTTTTTAATAACATGTCGAGATTGAAACCACGCCATATATGAGCTAACAGGAACAATAAATCAGAGTAACACAATATTTGGAAATGTCATCTAATATTTTTTAAATTTATGTTGAAGTTAGGCAAAACAACGCAGGGAGTCCGCGGTTTTACGTACGTGCGTGCAGTACAGGTTGCATATCTCGAAGGCGGACGGAACTGGCGCTCCATGCGGAGAGCGTCTGCACATAGGACAACATAAACTCGAGATACGTGGGCGCCGCTAGTGGTTGCTTGTTCGTGCACGTGTGTCAAACTGCGTGAACAATGCGGGATTAGCAATTGAGTAGTAAAGGCTGCCAGAAGTGATTGCAATCTATTTCCAACAACACACGAACATCAGTATTGGCGACGTAGGGTCTTCGCGTGTTTTCATCGTGTTTTGTTACTAGAATTTGTTGTTTATATTAGTCCATAGATGCTCTGGTTTTAATTTCGATATGTTATTCAAAAACACCTTATATGCGCACATTTATGTATGCGTATGCGTACGTATGTATATACTGATACATGTGAGGACACCTGAGGGGCGTATCTGAGTTCGTGAGGAGTGGGAGTCTTGATAAAAAAAATAAAAGAAACTAAACTATGTCTACTTCAGTCACGCATCTATTATTTACATCAATAAGTTATCTGTCTCCACTTTTACTCTTTCTATTTAACAGTGAGCGCAATATTTGATGTATCTTTCAACTCTAACTAACGTCCTTCTTAATGGTCTCTGTTGGTTACAGACAATCATAATCATTATCAACACGTGTTCAGTATATATGTTGTCATCATTTATAATGTCTTTCACTCGCGCAACTAGTCCAAGAATCCAACCTGCCAGCCGCACACTTCGCTGTTTGATACCCGTAGTCACAGCCTTCCCTTCCGCTGATCACTCTTTCTGTTGCTCTTCTTCTATCGCTCGGAACTCAATCACTCATTCACTCATCAGCCACAACTCAACTCGCAGCCCGGAGGCCTATCGCAATATTTATAGTGTTCACCTGACCATCTCGAAGATTCAACGCACCCCGAGTCCCACTAAGACAACGAGGTCAGTAATCCAGAGCATTCTCCAGATAAACGCAAAAATCAATACTGCCAGGGTCAGCCGAATGCGGCGCTACAGAGATTAAAATGTCGACTCGCTCTCTGTGACTGGTACACTGCCACCATCGCTCGCGCTGCAGCCGCTATCATATAACGACTCTCCGTCTTCCTCGCTCGCGCGGTATGCGAAGCCATCAGCGACGCGTACCAGCGACACGTAATAATATGTGTAGACATATTCACATAAGTGCATATATGTGTAATTGTGTATATGTGCATATATGTGTATGTGTTTACATGTGCATATATGTGTGTATGTACGTATGTACATATACTCAGTTTCACATAATCGATACGTGCATGCTTGTCATGCGGTCCGTGATGAAGTTACTTTTTTTTTTGTATGGTGAAAAGAGACATACATTAGGGATTAAATAATGAAACGAAGCACGATTTTGAGGAATATTCCATTGACCATGAGCAAACTAGTATAGAATAATCTCCATAGTGAGGTATTTAAATTTATAGAGCAGACCATTCTAATTGTAAACATAAATTCCATATAAATAAAATAATAAATTTTTTATCAGATGTAACCGCTTCTGGCGACTTGACAACCAGACTAGTTCAGCACAACGTAGAGCGTTGATTTGCCCATGCGAGGAGTTATCTCGAGCGAGATCGCTACAGATTGCTTCATCACTTCTCCTCTGTTATCAGTGGCATTATCTTGTCTCCATTTTTTCCTTGTACTTTTATTTTGCTGTCGCCGCTTTGGTTGTTTTTCTCTGTTGATGATCGTGATTAATACTCTTTTTATCTTCGCAGCTTACACTGTACTTATCTTCGCAGCTTACATTGTAAGGGAAGTCAAAAACACCGACAAAATGTGAGATTGGCAAAGTGTAGCTAGTTCTTTTTTTATTGAAAAGGTAAGTAACGACCACTGCTAAGGTGGCAGCGTTAACAATATAGATGATTTTTCGTTCTTATTGTCCATTTCATATAAGTGGTCTCAAATTTGACAGACAATGTGACCAACCTACACAGTATGTAAACAGTAAATGCTCTCGCTCCTACAGTATTGTATCAGTTGAACTTCTGTGGGATCCGTGTTGTTAGGTTGGCTAATTTGATGATGTCTTTGGAAGAAAATAGTACTAGGAACTAAAAGTTGTAATTTAAAATCTTAATTATACTTACATTTGTGGTTTAAATTATGTTTCTAAAGCAATATAAAATTTTCTTGGCTATTAGTAACGGGACTTAAAAAACATTTTCAGCATTTATGACAGAGTATGTCAACACTTACGAACAGTAAACGTTTCAAGCCAATGGCTAGCCATGTTTACGTTTCCAGTTTCCAGCCCAGTGAAGGGAGTTGTGCGTGCGCTTTTTTTCTCATCGTATTTATTATACGAATATCTTATTGACGTTTTCGGAATATTTAATCGATAGTTAATTATTTTTTTATTTGCTTTTTCCAAACATAGTTGGTTATAGATACCGTTGAAGTGCGTTTTGTTGAGTGAAATGTAATATTAATCGGCACGTCGTTAAAACTGCTCGTTCCGCCATTTCCCTAACCGCCTTCCACAATGAGTGACACGAATATAATTTCTGCATATAAGTTTAAGTTTGTTTGTATCAGTAAACGTGCCCAGTGTCGATTTTACTGAATGATTTTGCAAATAAATTACTTAATGCTAGTGATGAACAAACGTGATTTTAGTGAAGTAAACTCGCAAGGATTGCCATAGAAAAACACATGTTCAAGAGGTTACAACAGTAAGTTTTCGTGTTTTGTAAATGTATTTGTAAACCGTTAATATAATTATTGAAATGAACGAGGCCTGAAAAATGCCGCACTTTCCACACTTTTGTAGTGAGTGAATAATATTTGTTTGTCTGCATCGTAAATTCGAGTGTAAGGTTAACTTCGATCAAAACGTGTGCGTGTATATATTGCTGCGGCTGTGCGAATACGAAAAGCGACGTATGTATCGCGTTTTGTATTTTCAATAAGATTTTCGAAGTTAAATAATTTAAATGTTATTTCCATACGAGCAAAATTTTCCACGGCTCCATCAAAACAATATGCAACTCAAAATGCCACACGCTCATGCCGGAATCACATAGCCTCAACCACCACAGCACGACACGACCAAAAATGCAACCGCAACACATTTCAATGTGACTCTTTGAATTTACAGCACGACCGACACCACACACTCTGCATTTAACCTGACTATTTAGAAGGCGCTGATAGGTTACGCTAGTCTCAAAGGCGGTGAACAAGAGGGAAATTTGTAATACATAATGGTGACAAATTGGTATCGCTAATGCATACAAAAGTAAAATTATTATTTTTAAGAGTAAGATTCAGTATTTTCCTTTTAACCTGCGTATTTGCCATTGTAGGGAAAGCTTGCAATACAATTTCATTTTGCAATATTGTACATTCTGTGTATCGTGCCGCACGACACGACGAAGAATAGAAATCATTTCTAATCCAAAATTGCTGGTCGGACGACAGAATTGGTCGGGCTTACGACGATCTATCTTGTACTTCATTGGCTGTTGGCCGTCTTGGGGCTATGTGATTCCGGCATCGCAAGAACATCAAAATAATCCCGTCTCCCGAAAGACGATAAACTTAAAGCCTCCCTTTCCCGCAAACTTTTTCCTTTTTCCCTCGAAATAAAATAAATATGATACCCTAATTGGGCCCACGTTTCATTGCTATGAATATTTTTCTGTTATTATTGATTGAAACTCTAACACGCTGGTTTTGGAGGGTTTCAAACTGTAAAGCTTACAAACTTCTAAGTCGCGTCACTTTATTTTATTAGAACGTATATAAAATTTGTCAAGCTTGTAACACAAGGATACTTGTTAACAAATAAATTTAATGGTTTTCCCTGTTTTTTAAGGCTGTACTTGAAAGTAACATAATGACATGTAGGTTTCAACGTTGGAGTGTTTCATAAACGTTTTGAGCATTTTTGTTTTGCAAATTAAATGCGCTCATGCGTTGTTAAGAATATTGTAAGAGTAACGGAAGAATAATTCACATAAACAGGATTTACATTGGAAAGACAGCTTTTTGATATCAAGTAAATTACGACATGCTTATCAAACTAAATTCTTTCAATTTAAGCACCCAACGAAGGTGCTCCAACATCATGAAGAAGAAGTTTCTCATACATCAGCAGGAACTGCGACATTCGAATATTTATCGCTAAGGAAAATTAACTTTATGATGTCTTCAATCTTTTTAGTGTGTAAGTAACATGTTCGTTTGATATATTGTTGCTATAGGTCACGTCTACTTCTCTAGAGCGCTTTGTAACATCTCTGAACTGAAATACAGTTTTTCATTAGGCACCCGAGAACAAGCCTAGGGCTGTATTCACAATTTTGAGGAGGGAGGTTGTGCGACTGAACTTCAGTGTAAATATCAACACTGAGTTAGTCAGAAATAAGTTTTTATTCGCAGCATGACAATCTGAACACGTAGGTGTTTGAGAAAAGTTATTAAAGTATTTTGTATGTAGACCTTCAATGACAGTTCAGCTGTGGCGGAAGGATATGTAGCCACCCAGATGCCATTGGCACTGCTTTCCTAGAACTGTCAAATTTGAAACCACTTATATGAAATGGACAATGCTTAGTTTTCGAGGAATATAAAAATTTTGAAAAATTGTGGCACCGTAGTTGTAAGCGTAGTCCTGGAGTCGAAACAGAAGCCGTAAGTATTTGCATGACTGACTGTGCACAGTTATTAAGACGGCTGGTATAATATCTGAAGAGTTATTCGCCGCTTTGTAGTAAAATAAAATGTTATTACATACATTTCACATAATTATGTTTGCATTTAAGTTAACTGTTGCTTGTTAACACCTCGGTTTCATGTTTTTCGTTTAACTGGCAATAGCCAACGTACTAAATTAGGTCTAGAATCATAGCTAAAAAAAATACATAAGCGTATGTGGTTTATCTGGGATCACAAACCTGGAATCTCGTGGTCCGAAAGTCATAAAGCATAGAGTACAAGCGAAAACAGTTAACGGTTACTTTGTAAAGAAAGTATGGAGGTTTTATGGGTTTACTCGTAAATGTACTTACTTGTACGTCTAAAATGTAGGTAGCTAAAGGCTGTTCACGATAAGGTGAACACTTTACAAATGAACCTTAGAAAAAAGTCACTGCCCCTGCATGCATATATTTGATTAAACATACTGAGTGACATTCAACTAGTAAAGTTGGTAACGATGGATGGAAAGTAGATCCATATCTTATCATCGAATAAAAAGTGTTAGGATAACCATTTGTGATAACTTAAAATGATTTCTTTCGGTTTCTGTTTTCTAATGCATCGAAGTGTAAAAATGAGCATATTTGTAAAGTATTTGCTTTCTTAATCATTTAACAGTTCCATTTGGCTGACGCATGAATAAGGTGCTGAGGCCCGTGGCAATGTTAATTTTACATAAGGTGGAAGAATACACAACGTGTATAGAAGTAGATATTTAGCAGGGCTTTCATAAGTGCTCATTTTAACGTGAACAGCTTATACCAAAGCGGCCTAGCGTTGAGTGTCAGAAATTCTGCCATAGTTGTTATATACTATGGCTTTCTTCCGTGCGGTATGGTCCGTTTCGTTGGCACCCAAACCCAGAATTTAACGTAAAGAGCTCCATCGGTCATAAGGTCATAATGACATTTATTCGGCTCTGCTGAAATTAAAATCCTACATTGCACCATGAAGTTAAGTAGTTGCACGGATGATCGGTTGGCTGCCACCAGAGGTTCTCTCTGTATGTATACTCGTGGTGCAGTTGGCAAAAAGAGCATGCTGGAGAAAATCTAGGGCGCCTATGCTGGAGTTCTCATTCGCATACGAACTGCCCGCCGCACGGAGTGAACTGAAGTTTTGGTATGCTTGAGCAACAACTTGGTCTTCGTATACGAACATTGACCGTGTGGTCGAGAGTGAACGAACTCCAGTAATTAAAGATTTTAATTCGTATGGAGCTGCATATTCGCTCATTCCTGTTAAGAGAATGTATTTATGGAACTGGAACACTACATATACGATTATATTGTAATTTTTCATACAGTTTCGTATTGCAAAAATTGCACTAATTCGAATACAGCAGTAATAATTACGTTGCAGTAACTAGGTAGCGCTAAATTTAATAAATTTTATTCATTAATATAGATTTTTAGTTGTCGTATGTTACTGTAAATTATTTAAGTGTATATCCATCAGTTTATAAAATATGGAAAGGTTTACAGAATGTCTGCGATTTGAAAACAAAGTATTTTTCTGTAACATTAAGCATATTACAAAAGTATAACTAAATTTTTCGAAAGAGTATTTATTTTTACAATATCATACTTCTTCCCAAATTTTCTGCGCTACATTTTAAATTTTGTCGATTTGTTCAAATATCATTAAAATAATAAATACTGTTAGTAATTAATTATTTCGCTTCCTCATAAATCCCTTTAAAAATCTCGTAATTATATTAGTGCTAGTGGTGCTTCATTTCTAGGCGTATCGGTGCATAAGGCCCTAAAATCTGTAAGAAAGACATGTTTACAAAATACGTTTATTAAATATCGTTAGTTAAATTTTCGGCTTCGGCATAAGTATGAAATACTATTCAAGTTGATATGTCGTTCATTAAAAACACAGTCGTTATCTGTAATGTAGTTGGAAGTATTATTTACTTAACAATTCCAATATCTGAAACCTAAACTCTGCCACTGCCATGTTCGATACAACAAAAATGTGACCGCCTAACATAACAACATAAGCAACTTTTCTGATCGGCTGGTCACCGCGAAAATTAAGTCAGACGGGAGAAACAATTGACAGCCGAAATGAGCTCGAATGGTACATTCGTCTACGAACGATAGGCAGTGGAGCATACAATTTCTACTACACGTATGTTCGTATACGAAAATGACCACTCGAAAATGCCTCGTATACGAACGCTCGAGTGGTTTTTCAAGCATACGCTCCCTGGAGAGGAAAGGCTCCCTCTCAATGGCGGGTCCGTGAAGTGAGCGGTGACACAGTTATGGTAATTTCCTACGTGAGGACAAACTCTCACCGAACACAGGTGTTTCTCAGATCTCATAGTTTCAGTATGATGTGGAAGAGCGCTGACGGACCATGACTGCACCATATTGCTTTAATGCGTTTATTTAGCTTATTACAATCCCGTTCTCACGAGAGCCGTACGAGACACGAAAATCTTGGGGCGTACTGGATAGAAGATAAAGTGTCTTGTCTACCGTACAGTCTACTGCAAGTTACATGGCTGATTCATATGATATACGTAGAAACCAACATGATAGACTCTACCTTCATTTTTCTCTATTGTCGCCTTTGTATCTTCATTATGTAACCCGTAATTATTTTAAAACGTTTATCATTTAAAATAGTTAATTTGTAAATTTACGTTTGTCATGCCTGTATGTAAACAGTTAAAGACTGTTCACCGTTAAGTGAGCACTTTTGAAAGTCCTGCTTACGATCTACTTGTATGAAAATTCCGTAAACTTCCGCCATATGTAAAATTAACGTAGCCATGGACCTGATCACTTTATTCATGCGTCGGTCAAGCGAAACTGTGAAATTGTAAGAGAAGTAAATATTTTTGCAATTTGCTAATTCATACTCTTACGTGCATTAAAAATACGGAAATAAAACAATCCTAACACTTTTACTCCAACGTTAAGACGTGGAAGTATTTCTCTCCGAGTCGTTACCAACTTCCCGGGGCGCAGGTCAGTCACTGTGCTTGTTAAAATACGTGCAGGTAGGGGCAGTGGCATTTTTCATAGGTTGATTTCAAAAGTGCTCTGTGTACCATGAACAGCCTTTACGTGATTATACCGTGAGAAAATTATTTTATTTTTTTTGCGACAGCACCGAAGTTCTGTAACACTGTAAAATAATTTGATACAATTTTCTTATTTAAATGATTTAAAAATTAGTTAACAGGGGTCTATTTTAAATCAAAATTTAAGTGTATTTCCATCCTGGATGCTTCAGAAAAAACAGTTTGCAACAAAGTCTTCTTCAAGGAGGCCATTAATATTAATTACTGTCGTATGACTTATGTAAAGAAAATTTGGCATAGGATATTCACGGTAAAGTCAGCACTTTTCAAAGCCCTCTCATTTGGAACAATAGTCAATAAATATATTATATTTTAGCCTTAGACTTTAACTTCCTAGTTTGGTGGAATACACATATGTATTTTTTACCTAGATGACAATATTTATTTAGAAAGGTGTTAAAGAACAAAAAACGGCTGAAAACAAAAAGTAACTAGGGCCTGAAAAGGGCTCACTTTACCGTGAACAGCCTACACTAACGTAAAAAGCTGTTTGTTTATAGGCTGTTCACGGTAAAGTGAGCACTTTTGAGGCCCTAGTTACTTTTTTTATATCAGCCATTTTTTTTATCCTTCCACCACTTTTTAAAATATATATTTCCATGTAAATAATACACACAGTTTATATATTTCACCGGACTCGAAAGTTACGATCTACGGGTGCAATAATATATATTTATTAACTGTTATTCTAAATGATAGGGCTTCAAAAAGTGTTCACTTTACCGTGAATAGCCCATATTTGCATTTATGTACGTTTATAGCACTTATAAAAATGATAACTTTCATGGCAGGACTGGATATGCATAAAATAAATAATTAAAAATATTTTTTAACGTTTTTACAAAATTTTTATACATAAAACCATGGTAATTATTATAATAATCTTGCTTGATGGGAATTTTTTTTTCCGGAAATGTGCTTCCTAAGTAATTTAAAATAAAAATATTCTTAAATTTTGATTAAAATTAATTCGTATCAACCAATTGTTAAAAAAAATAAATTAAATTAATTCTGTCTAGTTGTTATACGGTTTTACCAAATGCGTGCATTCTGCTTTTATTTGCAACATAAAACGTACTTTTCTGGGAGCTTTAGTATAGGCTATTCCCGGTCAAATGAGCACTTTTGAAAGCCATGCTTAAGATCTACTTATTTATGTACGTTGTGTATTCTTGCGCCTTATGTAAAATTAACATTGCCATGGGCTTCATCACTTTATTCATGCGTCGGTTAAGTAAGACGGTGGAATTATTAGAAAAGTAAATGCGTTACAATTCTGGTAATATTTACACTTCGATGCTTTAAAAAAACATAAAGCGAAAAGAAATAATTTAGTTTATAACATATGGTTACCTAACACTTTTTATTCGACGTTGAGATATGGAACTACTTTGCATCCATTACAACCAACTTCACTGGACGCTTGTCTCTCAGTGCGCCCGTTAAAATGTATGCAGGCAGGGGCAGTGACTTATTTCTCCGGTTGATTTCAAAAGTGTTCACTTTGTCGTGAACAGTCTTTAGTGTGTGTGTGTGTGCGCGCGCGCATGTGTGTGTGAGAGTGTGTGCGCGCGCGCATGAGTGTCTGTGAGTGTGTGTGCGCGCGCGTATGAGTGTCTGTGTGTGGACTGTGTCAGCGTGTGCGCGCGCACGCGCGCTCTCTCACTTTTTAATTAACTGTGAATATTGTACAGTCCAATGAGGGTGCTCCATTTGAAGCGAAAACCTACTTCAACCTTTCGAAATATAAAATTTCCCATGCTCCCAGTGGAGGAAGTCTTTTGATGCCCCATTTCATTGCGAGCCTATAACTCCCCTGTATCGCCACATTCATTCTCAGGGAACAACACACCAGATCTGTATCAGTGATTTCAGCTAGTAGAATTATTTCACTGGATTTTCAGTTAAGAGCCCTTGCCACCCGCCATATCGAATTATTTATTTATTTCTTCCCCGTTCAAATTTAGGAGGATTTATTGAAAAATGTGACAATAGAAGCTTAGCTAATTACTTCGCCCATCATTACAGACATAATATATGAACTATTAACCCAACTTATGCAAAAGTCAACTTAATATAATTTTTTATATATTAATTCATTCTCACCGTTTGGTAACAACTAGCGAACACCTATTAACAATCAGGTAAAGACTATTCACGATAAAGTGAGCACTTTAGAAATCAACTTAATCAAAAAGTTACTTCTCCTACCTGAATATATTTTAACGGCCGCACTGAGTGACATGCACGCAGTAAAGTTGATAACGACGGCTGGAAAGTAGTTCCGTATCTTAACGTCGAATAAAAAGTGTTAGGTAACAATTTGTGAAAACTTACATTATTTATTTTGCTTCCTGTTTTCTTTAATGCTTCGAAATGTAAAAATGAGCAGATTTTATAATAATTCTACAGTTCCACTTGACCGACGCATGAATAAAATGATGAGGCCCATGGCAATGTTAATTTTACATAAGACGGCAGAATGTACAACGTGCCTAGATCTTAAGCAGGGCTTTCAAAATTGGGAGGCGAGTAGTCTGACCACTAGACCACCGAGAACTTCAACTGTTATAATATTAGAGTACGGATGCATTCTCTGATATATATTCAGGACAGCTCGGATCCACATGGCAAGGGCGATTCTCCTTCCTGGCTGCGGCAGCAGGAGGGCGAGAGTTGTGTTATAAGTTGACCTTATCATCAACTTATAAGCTTTTAGAAAGGGGGATGATAGGAAGGATTATAGTAAATAAGAATAATAGTGAAGCTAAATTGTAATAAGTTATTTTACTGTATAAAATATAGAATTACAACATTATTGTAATTAACTGACTGGCCAACTAGAGATAGAAGGAGAAGGGTATTGGACAAGTTTAGGACACAGGTAGAAGCACAGTAGGAATAGCACACACCATTGCCTCGCACGGGACTCACCGCTCCGACCTTCTGGTTGGAACCCCAGCTGGCTGCTCCAGTGACCTGTCGCCGACTGCACCCTTGGCTCTCTCCATGGCTCCCTTCACACTTCTCGCCCCAGCCCACGTGCTCGTCTGCGAAATGTCTTCCTATTGGTTCTTGCTGCTGTGCACCGAGGGCGGAGTTACCCAGTAGTTTGTTAGTGTTTAAAGGCTGTTCACGATAAAGTGAGCACTTTAGAAATGAACCTTATAAACAAGTCACTGCCCCTGCACGCATACATTTTAAAGGGTGCACTGAGTGACATTCGCCCAGTAAAGTTAGTAACGATGGATTGAAAGTAGTTTCATATCTTAACGTCGAATAAAAAGTGTTAGATAACAATTAGTGATAACTTAAAATTATTTATTTCGTTTTCTGTTTTTTTTTAATGCACCAAAGTTTAAAAATGAGTGGATTTGTAAAGTATTTACTTTCGTAATAATTTCACAGTTTCACTTACCGACGCATGGATAACGTGATGAGGCCCTTGGCAATGTTAATCTTACATAAGGCAGAAGAATACACAACGTGTATATAAGTAGATCTTAAGCAGGGCTTTCAAAAGTGCTCATTTTACCGTGAACAGCCTATAAAAGGAATTTCATGAGGTTTGCTGGACCCACATTTTCTCTTGACCTCGCGCGTTTGTTAGTTAGTTTACTGATTGTCGAAGTGGTTCCTTGTTTTGATTGTGTTTTATAAACCTCCTTGTGGACTGCTTTACCAACTTTGTTGCATGAACAGCGAAGTGCTTTCGTAACGGTTGCAATTAAGCGAGTCCGTCGGCCGACGCCATCGGCAGGCAGTCTCGCCAGTGTGTCCTTGGACGTGAACAATGGCCGACCTTCGCTGGCGGTCCGCCCGGGGCGGCGTCTCGACGCCCGCGAACGAACGGCGCGACGCGGATACACCATCGTTTCTCGTTCGTAGGATACTCACGCTTGCTCCAAACTTTATGAAGCCCTGCTAAAGTAAAGTCGTACTTACAGGATATTCCTCCTCCTCGTGCAAACAAAACTTAACCGAGTCTAGAAAATTACACCAAAGGGACAACGGACCGGGTTCGTGAATGTAATAATATTTTCGCTAATAATAATTTCTTAGTAGGCATTACAAACACACTTACTTCCTCCCTATTTTTATTCATATTAATTGTAAATGAAATCATATAATTTGTAAATAAAATATAAGCAAATGTTCGATTTAATAAAGGATAAAGTGTTTTTAAGTCAACACAAGCATAAAACGCCTTGTCATATTTAGAAAACAACCACACGCATCATACATGGGGTGATTTTTCAAAGGCGGGAATCAAATAGCGTGAATAAACCACGAATATACTATAATAAAATGTTAAATGTTCAGAATACAAATTAGTTTTCGCGCCAACACACGTACGTTCAGGAAGTACTATCCCGAGGAGCTCACTTTTTTACTAGATAAAATTTAATTATTCCTGAAAGAACGTAATTTCTTAAGGATGTAGCATTAACACACACACACACACACACACACTTGCTATAATAACAGCAAAAACTTAATTACTAAGTATTTAGATAACCTGTGCTGTAAGTACCGGCACATTTTTGAACGTAATGTCTATTATCCCATCACTCAAGTAGCCACCTCCTTAATCAATCATAGATGCACCATTGGATCCATTCAATAAGATACTTAACTGGGTTGATTCCCGTTCTCTACTTAGATACATTACAAGAATACCAAGAATAAAATTTTCTTTGCTTTTTAAGAATCGTTTATACACATATAATAGTTCAAATTACCTGATAATTTTTTTGCATCGGTAGGGGCAAAATGTTATATTTTCACCTGCCACAATTTTATTGCATTGATCGGGCCCGGGTTCGCCGCTATCCCTATTTTTTTCAAACGTTAGCGTATCGACAGACTCATTAAAGCTGATCTGCCTAAATTCCACTACGACAACTTATTCTGCGCCGGATCGTCTAAGTCGAAGGGCCTCCTCTATTGGTGTTACAGTAAATGAGTCAAAATGACGTAGGTTGGTCTTGAACAATCTCCGAAGAAAGTTTGACCATAATTTATTTTTCGCTAGTAGTTCCTGCAATCCTGTTGTTTATTTGCTGTTTTCTGTTAACTAAGCACTTTTTAAATAAACCATTGAAAAATGTCACTGTGGCATGCGCCCTGTTAAGTTTCTAACGATGGGGTGAAAGTAGCTCCATGTTTTAACAATTAATATGAAGTGTTAGATATACATTTCTGAACACTCAAATAATTTCTTTTGCTTTTCTGTTTTTATGCATACCATATAAACATATGACGAACGAAAAAACCAACATGGTGACCGTGACAGAAAGTTTTTTAATATTAAATACTTCATACATTTTTAATGATTTTTCTAATTATTTATTTATAAATTAAAAATTTTTTTTCTGATTTAAACGTGTTTTTAAATAAATGTTTAATAATTTCTTAATTTTTTAAATAATATAGAAATTTTTAAACTATTTTCTAAATAAATTTTAATAATAAATTTTTTAATAATTTTTTAATAAGTTTTTCGGATTTTTTTAGAATGAATCCGAATCCGACGCCCGACGCCCTTGTACCAAAGTCGCAATATATATATATAAGTGGTCAGGCCATGGAAATAATTTTACATATGGCGGGAGAATACACAACATGCTTACAAGTAGATCTTAAGCAGGGCTTTCTAAAGTGCTCAGTTTACCCTGAAAAGCTTTTGCTGCGTCAAATTTTTACAAATTTCAGAAGAATCTCCTTTAAAATAGGAAATAATGAGCCATTTATTATGAATTAATATTATTTTTTAAACCACGTGGAATTTATCTTTAATTTATTATTTATTATTGTAAATAACTCTCGAGCCTTGTTGCAATGTTTTGCTCTTCTGTTGTGCGGCCACGTAGCTGCCTCTGCAATCGCATGCACACCGAACAGCAGGCTGGGTTAGAACATGTTTATTCTTTTGTCCTTGCTGCTAGTGCGCCTTCTATAACCGTGTGCCAGATATCTACGAGCTTTAGGAACGTTGCAAATAAAGCGGCCGTAACTGACGAGTCGGTGAATCCAGTAGGTAGAGCGCTGGATGCTGGTGTGTGTAACCGAGCAGACTGAAGCCTGCAACGTTATGTAAAGAATTACAGAAAAACATTCTCCGCGGTGACCACTTCCCGTTCGTATATATGCCATTCACGGTAAAGTGAGCACTTTTTAAGGCCCTTCCAAAAATTTACTTTTAAACCAGTTTTAATATTTAAGCCATATTTAATATCAGCATTGTCACGTGACGGTGTATACTTTCACTAATCTCAAAAGTTAATGTCTGAGGCTTCAATAAAACATGTATATTAGTGGTTAATGACTGTCGTGTAGGGGGGGGGGATTAAAAGTGCTCACTTTATCGTGAACAGCCTATACCTGTCGACAAGTGTACGCCACGATCATCCTTGCTTTTCTCTATCAACACTATATAGATTTACTATTATTTCTTAGATACACTGAACTTTGAAAACTAATTTATAGTCTTTTCGAGGTTTCTTCACACTTTTTGAATCAAACCTTTGTAAAATTGCCCCAAGCATGCTGTGTTTCGTACTTTCCTGTTAACATAAGCGTACCTTATTTTTTGTTTAATTATTTTTCATTTATGTTTTTAATTACAAAGTATAGTATTTCATTTATAATTAATATGCATACAAACAGTGCGATAATAGGTGTGTTGGTAATGCCTAGTAGTAAATAGTTATTTTGCGAAATATAACTACACAGAGCGAGCACGAATGCGGTGCGTTGTCTTTTGGTGTAATTTTCTGGACTCGGTTAAGCTTTTTTGGCATGAGACGGAGGAATATCCTGGAAGTAGAACTTTGGCAATTCACAAAAGTAGGAACTAACCGTTAATGGACTTATTGCATGGGTGAGTATTTTCCTATCAGTTTGTAACGGCTGTTCATGGAATCAACCTTAGAAAATAGTCACTGCTCCTGCCTGTATATATTTTAACGTGTTCACTGTGTGACATGCAGCCTGTAAAGTTGGTAACGATGGATGGAAAGTAGTTCCATATCTTAACAACGAATAAAAGGAGTTAAGTAACCGTTTGTGATAACATAAATTATTTCTTTCGCTTTCTGGTTTTTTTTATGCATCGAAGTGTAAAAATGAGCATATTTGTGAAATATTTACTTTTCTAATAATTTTACTGTTTCACTTGTACGACGCAGGGATAAAGGACGAGGCCCATGGCAATGATAATTTTACATATGGCGGAAAAAACACACGGCGTTTATACAAGTAGATCTTAAGCAGCGCTTCCAAAAGTGCTCATTTTTCCGAGAACAGCGTATAGCTGAGATGTTGGCAACGGTCGTACAAGTACGCTGATATGTGACGAGCAGTATATGTACTATCCCGCCATTGAGCGTTGTTGTTCTTAGAATTTAGGATATGGCCACAGTCACTACACTGTAAAAAAAAATTTAATTTTTACTGTGAGATTCTTTGTAATTTTACAAATGCTTGTAACATTGCAATGATTTCTCTTGTAAAAGTGCTACAAGGGCTGTGTTTGTAATATACATCAAGAAGTGTTTGTACTATACTGGCTCGTTTCCATGAGTTACAGCAAAATGACGGACACTAACACAGTAAAACAGTATATAGCTGTTTGTGCAAAAACTATGGGTGATGTAAAGTGTAGCTGCGTGAAAAAAAAAGAAATGTATTGCGAGTTTGAATAACATAAAACATTTAAAACAACTCAAATAAACACAATGAAACGTGACCATATTACTAATTGACATTTAATGTTTTTTAGCTGCACAGGACTCTTAAATCGGCTCTCGATACCTCGTTGTTCAGAGCCGTCCAAATCTCTTAACTCGACAAAATAACTCTTAAAATGAAATTAATGCACGTATTCTTCTTAGCCAAGTAACTTCATCATGATGTTGTAGGTACTTGCAGCTATATTTAGTGTAAAATTATACTTAAATGACGTAAGTCAGGTTGGGCTTGTGGTTAAAGGTGCCGGGCAATAATACAAGGGACGTGTGTTCGAGTTCCCGTACTGGCGAAGTGTAACACTCCTTTTCATAAATTATATTCTGAAATATTGTTTTTTTTAGTTTTTGTTTGTTATTAATTGATCACATTTATTTTCTAGAAGAAAAAAAAAATTTAATGCACACTTCTCAGTAGTGGCAATTGCAATACAAGGTTATCATTAGTAATATTACAAATATATGTTTTGCAGATTTTACAAGAAAACTCTTTGTAGTTTCACAAAGGATTTTCTTGGCATCTGGGTTTCCGAGGATTTTTCTTGTAAAAGTACAAAAAAAATTGCTTATAGTGTACGTGATCCGCATAAAATAATACGCACGCTCATGTACAGTGAGTTATCCCCCATCCCTTACCAACCCTACCCCCTGCCTATAGCCCCTCACCATTGATCCTTTGATGTGTCCCGACGCACTGCCTGGAGGCTATTGGGGAGGGGGATGATACAAAAGCTGCCCAATGCCGTGATTACTATATGGCCTCGTCCATTCACAGTAAATATTCGTGTTGACAGCGTACTCGTTCCGGTGGCTCGTAATGTAACACTGACGTCATACACACGCATGTCAATTACAGTCCTTGCTATTTAATCACGTTACGGTAGGTTTTACTTCTGCATCTGTGACGCAATGAACTGTATGCCAAGAATTTTTGTCGTGTGAAATGCTGCCGTATGTGTTGCATAATTAGATCCTGTAACTGTAAATGTAGTCCGCGTGTAAATGCACGAAACTGTAATTGTAGTCCGCGTGTAAATGCACGAAACTGTAATGGGTTAATATCGCTTTTCAATTTAAACTTTATATTATAATTAATACTATTGATATATTTGTAGTGAATGTCAATCATCTTATTGGAAAATAATTATGTAAAGCATTTCCATGATAAAAATTATCGTATTTTAGGAATCCGAATATATCGAAAAGACTTAGGTTTACATAATACGAGGGACTAAATTACTCATTTCCCCCTCGTCCACAGAGCATTTGAAACTAAACCCTTGTGATAACAACCATAACCTGATAACAGTAAAATATGAAGCTCATTAAATTGTTCCTGTGTAAATAATTTGTCTCTGATTATAGGAAGCTATATTATTTGTTTATTTCAGCAGTGCGTGAGGGTATACGTATATTAATTCGTTTACTTTTATGTTTATACTTGGTTTGCAGTTAATCGAAGACTTTTGAGAAAGCTTTGAAAGAATGCCCAATCACTAACACTTTTACTAACGTGAAAACTAACTGAAATATTAACAGCAAATTGAGTGTAGTTCTATGTATTGATGTGCTATGGCAAATTAAATATTTAAATAACTGGAAACTGTTTTTACTTTGTTTCAAACATTCACAGTAAAAAACTGGCGTAACACTAACATTGAACTGAATGGGTCAATAAGGGCGGCAATTTTTCAAGCTAGTGTCCAGACCTGTCTTCTACGGCCGTAGACTTGTGCCCTCTAGAACTTTTCGGCATTATTTCTCTGGCAGAAAAGGTAATAAATAGTGACAAATAAAATATTTCTGGCCTTTCACTTTCCTCAAATAAATGCACAGTATTTTATGAAAAAGTATCTTTTCATGAATAAAAAACATAATTTTTATGTGCAAGTCACATTATTTCATAATATGCATACAATTATCCTAAATGAAACGTGAACATAATAACATCATAATTTGATATGTTTCATATCAAACGAAATATTGTTGTTATTACACATAGCACAATCGCAATGATTAAGTTAAGTCGATAAACTATTTCTAACACTGCTTTAGAAACAACTAAATATAAGTCTGGATATTTGAGGTTAGACTTGAAAACAAAATCGCTGCCAGAGAGAGCGAGAGTGAGCAGCGAGTGTACATCGAGTGTACATCGTCGTTCACTCCCCCTCTCGCGCTCTCTCCTCGGAGTTGGGACAACAGAGAGGACTCTCTGTGACGTCAAGAGTGGGCGAGAGAGTACTCCCTCAGCAAATTGGGACACGGCCGTAATTTTGCTGTATGAAATTACAGATAGAGTTTGGTCATCCGTGTGAAATACCTTCCCTCGCGTAAGTGGAGACCGCTGGTTTTTGCCGTTCTAGTTGGTGGCTTTTTCATCCGCATTCCAAGGAAATACCGGTACAGTTCCTTTCACCCGAGCTTCTTATGACCGGTCCGGTATACGTTACCCTCAGTTCTGTACATAATTCCTTACCTTAAATTATACAAATGGCACTGTGTGACCGGGTGCGGGAAAGGATCAAGACAACTTTTTGGTACGTGCAACTATTACTCATCACTAGAGACCTGAATGATATATATGGAGATGAAATCTAGCGTGTTGCCTAAAAATAACGCGAATTTTGCGTGTCTCTACACATCAGAGATCGTTCTCTTTTCTACCAGGGACCGAGGTGGTGTAGCGGTTAGACTACTCGCCTCCCACCATGGCGAACCGGGTTCGACTCCCGGCGGGGCCGCCCCCGGATTTTCGCATGTGGGAACCATGCCGGATCGGCGAGTTAATACCGATATACCGTATTTGTGTGTGTGAATATATATATATAAATGAATGGCTAAATGTGTTGCTAAGCGCAAAACTCGAGAACAGCTGGACCATTTCGGTTTTTTTTTTTTTTTTTTTAAAGTCCGACGAAGGTTCTTATGAGGAGAAAAATTGGAAAAATTGCACTGAAAAACGTAAAAACCACATTTTTCTTGTTCCCATTCAAACTGTTCCTAGTTGTCAATTCTAGGGATGGGCGATCTGAGATCGATTAATCGAAGAATCGATTTTTTGGGGTCGTAAAGATCGATTTGAGCAATGGATCGATCAAGTGAATCGATCTCAGACACCCTAAAATCTACTTTCGATTCACTGTCTTGCTGTTTTGTTTTATTCAAATAAAACAAAAGAGTACCAAACCGTAATATAAAGGAAAAATATTTAAAATTTAATTAGTAACTTTATAATAATGAACGCAACCTTAAAATTACTATAAACTACTTGAATGCATCCGTAGATTTTACACTTTCTCTTTCTACTTTAAACAGTTTGTCTTTGATAGTTTTTTTAGTAGATTCTCAATTATTTTCTTGGTTGTTTTTAAATCTTCGCTTCTCAATCGACAAACAAGTTCCTCGATTTATCTTTTAGTAGATTCTCAATTATTTTCTTGGTTGTTTTTAAATCTTCGCTTCTCAATCGACAAACAAGTTCCTCGATTTATCTTTGGTTGATTGGTTTATTTTGTGTGTGTTTCCATTTATACTCAGTTCAAGACTCATGCCGCCTATAAGTCGCGGGCGGAGCAATTTGAGCCGAAGAACTCGAAATGCTAGAAACCAAGTTAATTTTCAGTCTAATCGGACTGCACAGCAACGTGAAGAGCGAAATGAAATTGAAAGGATTCGGATATCACAAACCCGCGCAGCGCGTCATTCAGCTAATAATCTTGCAAGTTTGAAACGAGCTGCTTTCAGTTACGATGTTTCAATTGACTACAGTGCCTACCAATGCGTTGCTATTGGATCTATGAACTCAGTTTGCCCACATTGTAAGGCATTGAAATACAAAAATGAAGCCTCTGGATTGTGTGCACAAATGGCAAAGTGAAATTAGTGCCATTGGTTCCGCCACCAGAGCCATTGTACTCATTGGTTTCAGGAACAGGAACGGATTCCATACGTTTCCTTTAAAATATCCGAAAATATAACAACTGCTTCCAAATGGCTTCATTTGGGGCAACAAATGTAGTTCGGGACAATTTCATGCCAACTTTCAAGGTAACGTATAACAAACAGACTTACCCTCCGTATTACTTTGTTTATTTTATTTTATAGTTTTTGTAACAAAAGTAATAAACCTGTCTTTTTAATTTACAGATACAAGGCCAAATATATCACCGAGCAGGTTCACTGTTGCCGGTGTCAGATGGCGACTACAAATTCCTGCAAATTTATTTCATGGGCAATTCAACACAAGCAATTGATCTGCGTTGTGCACATAATAGTTCAGTGAAGAGGTATATTGTAGAAGAATTACAAACTTTCTTTCATCAACACAATCAGTTGATTATATTGTTCAAAACTGCACTGGATCACATGCAATCTGATAATCACAAAATTGTAATCAGAGCTGATAAAACTCCTGTGGAACATCATGCAAGACGTTTCTATGCACCTACAATTGATGATGTTGCCATTGTTATAGTTGGAGAAAATATGGAAGCCCGTGATATTGTTTTACATCGTCGGAATGATCAGTTACAGCATGTGTATGAAACACACCGCTCATATGATGCGCTACAATATCCCATCATATTTTGGCAAGGTGAAGATGGTTATCACTTCTCAATCAAGATGATAAATCCCCTTACAGGTAATTAAAAATTAGGTTTAGCAATGGAGATTTTGTATCAGCTACTATATGTATTATATGCAAATTCAATCACTGTTATTAAAACAATGATTTATTCACAGGTGCCGAAACCAACAAAAAAGTCAGTTCAATGAACTATTATTCATACCGCCTGATGGTTCGTGAAAATGAAGACAATCACATCTTGAAATGTCGGCGATTATTTCACTAATATGCTGTTGATATGTATGTCAAAATTGAAATAGAGCGATTGACATTCATCAGGTTGAACCAGACCAAACTCCGTTCTGAAGAGTATATTCACCTTCGAGATGCGATTAATACTGATGGAAATGCAGAGAGAATGTCGGCCGGATGACAATTCTTCCAGCAACATACATCGGATGTCCTCGACATATGCATGAATATTCTCAAGATGCCATGTCGTATGTTCGTCATTATGGCACAGCAGATTTATTTATCACATTTACGTACAATCCGCAGTGGACAGAAATCAAACTTGAGTTATTCCCTGGCCAATCACCCATTGATCGCCATGACATTACGGCAAGAGTCTTCAAACAAAAGTTGAAATCTTTAATGGATTTCATAGTGAAACATAGCGTGTTTGGTGAGACGCGCTGCTGGATGTATTCTGTGGAGTGGCAGCAACGTGAATTGCCTCATGCACGTATTCTGATGTAGTTGGTTGAGAATATAAGACCAAATGAAGTTGATGAAGTGATATCAGCTGAAATCCCTGATATACAAGTAGATCCAGGCTTGAATAAGGTAGTTATTAAAAACATGATTCATGGTCCCTGTGGAGCACTTAATCAAAATTCACCGTGTATGGTGGATGGTAAATGTTCGAAGCGTTATCCACGGGCATTAGTAGCAGAAACAATTACCGGAAATGATGGTTATCCATTGTATCGTCGCCGCTCGACTGCAGACAACGGAAGATCAACAATTGTCAAAGTGAATCAACAAGACATTGAAATTGATAATCGTTGGATTGTTCCATATTCACCGATCCTATCCAAGACTTTCAAGGCGCACATCAATGTTGAATCTTGCTATTCCGTGAAATATATCAAATACATTTGTAAATATGTAACCAAAGGAAGTGACATGGCTGTGATTGGAGTTGGTGCAGAAAATTCCAATGACGAAGTTACCCAATACCAAATGGGCCGCTATGTTAGCAGTAATGAAGCAATTTGGTGCATTTTTTCTTTTCCCATTCATGAAAGACACCTCGCTGTTGTTCACTTAGCCATACACTTAGAAAATGGCCAAAGAGTATATTTCACGGCACAGAACGCATTACAACGAGCTGTTCAACCACCATCTACAACCTTGACCAGTTTTTTCTAAATATGTCAGAATGATGATTTCGCCCGAACACTGCTATACTCCGAAATGCCAAAATATTATACTTGGAATCAATCCTCAAAGAAATTTCAACGACGGAGAAATTTCAACGACGGAAACAAGGAAAACCAATTCCAGGTTACCCAAATGTATATTCCACCGATGCAATAGGTCGAATTTATTCAGTCCATCCAAGCAACGATGAATGTATTTATTTGCGATTGCTATTAGTCAATGTTCGTGGCCCAACATCATTCCAACATTTACGAACTGTTAATGGTGAATTGTGTGGCTCTTACAGAGAAGCCTGTCAACGTTTGCAACTGTTAAAAAATGACGCTCATTAGGATCAAACTCTCAATGATGCTGTAATTTCTTCACAAGCTTATCAAATACGAACATTGTTTTCTATAATTATATCAACATGCTTCCCATCAAAACCAATTGATTTATGGATAAAATACAAAGATGATATGTGTGACGATATCTTGCATCAAATGCGCATTAGAACAGGAAATCCAAATTTACAAGTCAGTGAAGAAATTTACAACGTGGCGTTAATATCAATTGAGGACATGTACTTGATGATGTTAAACAAAGTATTATCTCAATTAGGCATGGCCGCGCCCAATCGCCCGATGCACGACGCTTTTAATCAAGAGTTGCAACGCGAAAATATGTACGATCTCGATGCTTTAAGAGAATCAGTTCGAATAAATCTTCCGCTGTTGAACCAACAACAAAAGTATGTATTTGATACTCTAATGAAAGTTGTAAATGATTTAACTGGAGGGATTTACTTCTTGGACGCTCCTGGTGGTACAGGAAAAACTTTTTTGATTTCATTAATTTTAGCAACAATTCGCTCACACAATGAAATTGCACTCGGAATTACTTCATCAGGCATTGCAGCTATATTGTTGGAAGGCGGTCGAACAGCCCATTCAGCGCTAAAATTGCCGTTGAATATGCAAAGCAATGAAACTCCGATCTGCAACATTTCGAAGAACTCTGCAATGGTAAAGGTTTTGCAGCAATGTAAATTGATAGTGTGGGATGGTACATAAAAAATCTTTGGAGGCATTAGACCGAATCATGCAAGATCTGCGGAACAATCAAGACCGATTTGGTGGTGCGATGATTTTGTTAGCAGGAGATTTTTGTCAAACATTGCCAGTGATTCCACGATCAACGCCAGCTGATGAACTTTATGCATGTTTAAAGGCCTCCGTTTTGTGGAAACATGTCAAGATATTAAATTTAAGCAAGAATATGCGTGTCGAGTTGCAAAATGATCGATCTGGAGAAATATTCTCATAACTCATTGACATAGGTAATGGCAAATTCCCTTCAGACGTTTTGACTGGCTGCATTACCTTTCCTGACAATTTTTGTCAGTTTACTGAATCAAAAACCGAACTCATTCAATAGGTGTTTCCAAACGTTGCTCAAAATTACAGAGATCATATTTGGTTGAGCGAACGAAACATGGATGTTGGCTGCCAAAAACATGGATGTAAATGAATTAAATTTCGAAATTCAAAATGAAATTGCCGGTGAATTGAGGACATACAAATCAGTTGATTCCGCTACTAACCAAGATGATGTCAACTATTCACCCGAATTTTTGAACTCGCTGGATTTGCCAGGATTGCCACCTCACAATCTTCAATTAAAGGTCGGATCGGTGATCATAATGTTGCGAAATATCAACCAACCGTGTCTTTGTAACGGCACACGGCTAGCGGTGAAAAAATTACTGAACAACGTGATCGAAGCAACCATTCTAAAGGGAAAGTATAAAGGAGAAGACGTTTTGATACCTCGCGTCCCAATGATTCCAACTGACTTACCATTTGAATTTAAACGACTGCAGTTTCCAGTGCGGCTTGCTTTCGCTATGACCATAAATAAATCCCAGGGGCAGTCATTCAGTGTTTGCGGCATTAATCTTGAAAACCCATGTTTCACGCATGGCCAATTGTATGTCGCCTGTTCCCGTGTTGGAAAACCATCAGATTTGTTTGTTTACGCGCCAGGTAATCAAACAAAAAATATTGTGTACCATAAAGCAATACAATGAAAATATCATTTAACACAATATTACTAAAGTATTGCAGTGTACGAAATAGAAAACTGAATTTTGTAAATAGTTGTTGTTTATGATTATGACATTAAAAATGCATAGAAAAGTATATTAACATTATGCAAATGTATTGTTGATATCACGGTAATTATTTGATAGTCAATAAAGTGATCACTCTGAAATACGTTTATATTTATTTTTTATTTAAATTACACATTTGTGACTGTATAGTATCACAAACTTATCTGTTCTGGTGACACCAGAACTTGACCAGAAAAGATAAGTTTATAGGACTGCCACAGTCCGATAGCTTTTGACAGAACGACGTCTGTCGGGTCAGCTAGTGTGTGTGTGTGTATATATATATATATTATATATATATATATATATATATATATATATATATGCATATGTAAAATAATAAAAATTCACAAAGATTAATAAAATATAATGAAAAAATATATTGGTCGAGAAACCTTATTTCAGCTTCCTCGTGGAAATTAGAGCTATAGGATAGTCGACGTCAAAAGTGCTTATCTGATAATGAGATGTATTTATTTCAGACGAGAAAGACTTTTCATTACAATAATTTTGATTATGAATTGCAGAATAAAATAGTTTATGTCCCTCTGTCTTGACGTTCCCACAGTTCGACGCCCCATGCGGCCGCATATTTCGCACGTGGGCCTTCATTCGTCCCCAGATGTGTATACGTAAACTAATATTGTAGCTATGATGAAACGTCCTATTTATCATCGCAATTTTCTTTCTGACTGCCTGATACAGTGCTCTTGTAGATTTTTCTCTACTGCTTCGAAAAGAAGGGGGTTTTTATTTTCTTACACGCCTCGTCTCTTTTTATACATATAGGCTATTCACAGTAAAGTGAGCACTTTTTGAAGCCTTCTCATTTGGAATGATAGCCAATAAATATATTTATTGTAGCCTGTTAACTTAAGAGTCTAGTGAAATATAGGTATACACTGGCAATATTTATTTTAAAAAGTGGTGGAAGAATATAAAAAAAATGGCTGGTAGGAAAAAAGTAACTAGGGCAGCAAAAGTGTTCACTTTAACGTGAATAGCCTAAAAGTATTCATGCATGTAGATGCATATACATATATGTATCCATATGCACACGAACGTACATACACACACTTATTTCTCGTTTTTGCACCTATCTTATTGACAGAGGTTGCGTATGAATTATCGCAGTTCTGCCACAGAATTCCGTCATTAAAGTTATTTCGTAGCTAAAGTAGTTAACCGTGCACGGAATTTTCTAGAGGGTTTGAGGATAGCGCCTGTCAGGTTTTCAGTCATCAAGACAGTTTACTCATTTTCTCGTGGCTGATCATAGGGGTAAGAAAAGTTGTTCGCCAGTTTTTTTTATCCCGTTTGTACTGCAACCATTCGCGTCCACTTCACCCAGCTTTCTTACGTCTTTCTCATCATCATTACGCCTTTAAAGGGTTTTTAATTGTTTAGTAAAATACCTAGCTAAAAATCTTCATTGCAGCATGAAAGAAGCCAGTGTTACGTGATTCTGAACATGTAACTATGTTTTAAACGCAGATAATTATCTTCTTAATTGTTGCGTATTGGCTATCGCCGTATGTGCAAAAGGCAAATGTTAAGTTAGATGTTTTCTTCTGTTTTCCCTACAAAAATTAACTGAGTTATGTACTTTTTTTTTTAAAACGTGTTTGGTCGTAAATAGAAACTCAGTATGTGATGTTTCATGATTACTTTTACAAACAGGAAAAGAACGAAAGAACCTTGTATCTCATGAATGCGATTACATAGGATTAAAATACTTCTTTAAAAAAATTTGGCTCGCAAACTTGTAACGTCACAAATCGTGGTGCAATTTAGTATCGTGGTCTGTACATGTGTGGACATGTTTCCGACATTAGTGTTTTTACTAAAGATCATTTTCAATGTTTCAATGCAGTTTCCGCCCGTGGTTTTAGTTTTATTTTTTTATTTTTTTTAACTCGACAACCTAGCAGGCAGTGAGAACTGACGTAACTGAGCTCCGGGTGAATTTCAGCGCAAACTAGTTTCACTTTTCTTGCGGATGGCGGCGTGTGAATCAGGACGTTCAAAGGCTGTCCACGATAAAGTGAGCGCTTTTGAAATACATACTTTTGGAAAAATTCGCTGCCTCGAATGTAGCTACATGTGTGCTGCAGTACATAGTGCCAAGCATGTTCCTAGTAAACTCTGCAGCGTAATATTAAAAACAGTTCTCAACACCTGGCGTTGGTGCGATTTCTGTGTTTAGATTTATGGCCGCTGAAGTTAGTATTTGTTGTTTTGTAGTCCATTCGCGGTCACTTCCAGCTTTCCTGAAGCCCCGCTAAAGTTTTACTTCCAGGATATTCTTCCGCCTCATGCAAACAAAGCTTAACCGAGTTTAGAAAATTACACAAAAGAGACAACGCACAGCAGTCGTGCGCGCTTGGTGTAGTAATATTTCGCATAAGAACTATTCCTTACCAAGCATTAACAACATGCTTATTTTCTCTCTAGTTTTATTCATATGAATTGTAAATGAAATATGATAACTTAAATGTAGAATTTAAGTAATAGTTCAATTTAACGGAAAATAAAGTACTTTTATACTAATACAAGTATAAAACGTTTTCATTATATGTGACATATATAGAAAGCAGCCAAACACTTCATACGTTGGGCGATGTTTCAACGCTTTGATTAACACATTGTAAAAAACGCGAATAGTCTATAAGTATACTCATAAGAATATGGTTCTGCATATTACATGTATACATATTACATGCATGTAACACAGTTACATATATCAGTAAGGATTACATGGTTTGACTTGGACGGTGCTCGAATAAAGTGATCGGGCCCATGCCAGTGTTATTGTTAATGTTGCATAAGGCGGAAGGGTACAAATTAAGAAGAAAAAAAAAAGGTAGTATGCAGGGTTTTTAGAAGTGATCAATTAACCCTGAGCAGCCTGTAACAACATAATGAGAATGAAAGCAGACTGATCGAGAACGCAGCTGAGACCCGCCGTGGGTGAAAACATGAGTTGTAGGGCTTTAGGCAGGAGGGTGGGACTATGACGGCAGATGGGTGCGTGAGATGTGCCGCGGGGGGGGATTACAGTCGCGATAAACGATATCTGAAAAAAAAAGTGGGAGGGATTGGCGCGAGTGTGTAACCGGGGGGGGGGGGGGGGCTGGACTGTCTGCCTGGTGACATCATCACACGGTTGCCAAGTCTACTCCTCGCCCCCCTCATGTGACCAATAAGAGGGGAGAAGTGAACGGCGTAAAACTCTATTATTTATCCGTCAACCCTCCTCCTCCACTTTACTTCTCGGTCCCTGTACCTAATCTTACTCGTCGATAAGGCTTCGTCAGGTCTCGTTTGGTTGCGGTCTGGTAGACTCGCGAGATGAAAAAAAAAAAAAAAAAACCCCCGTGGGGTCAGCACTTGAGTGGCATGGCAGAATGAAAGGTCATGGTTCGATCTCGTCACTTTAGTAATATACCGATAACTATTACCTGTGGCGTCACACACTTGATAACGTGTGTCATAGTACCAAAAAAAAATTGAGAATTTACCACGTATCAGGCTGCAAACATAGAACGGCTAATATACCAATTTGGGATTATTTCATACTAAATAATTACCACATTGTACTGAGATGAATAAATGAGTTCTTTACTTTAGGTTTAAATCATACTTTGAACATGGATTTTCATTTTCCTCTGTCTTGCTTCTTGTTTGGGCCGGTCGTGTTCTTGTATCTTTTACTGGACATGTGCCCTTAAGGTAGGAGGGGGGGGGGGTTCACAGTTTAGCAGTAAATTCTTAGTTTATTTTATTGGCAATAATGCACCTCAATAAGTTGACGGAAATTGATAACTTGATACATAAATTATAGGGCTTTTTTTTTTTATATCATTTTCACGAGAGAAAAAAGTCCCTAAAAAAACCTATATATGACACTAAACAAGATCTGTGAACACAATTTGTTACAAACAAATCTTTCCTTATTACCATGTGGACTTGATGATTTCTGTATTATACAAATACTTGAAGTATAAGTATTCTTTTCTATATAGGCTGCACGTAAAGGCTGCCATTGAAGGAACCTTATTAAAATTGATTTTTAAGGTATACATCGTTTTTGACTAGTTTACAAAATACTCCGCTTTTCAGAGAAAAAAAACTGAATATTTTTTTTGTGCTCTCTCAATCACATAACCAGCGACGGAGCTGAGCTCCGGCTGCTTGGGGCAATACCGGAGCGACACTCCGACACCACTACGCCATTGACGAAAAATACACGCGTCGGATACATACAGGATGCAGTAAGTCCCTGCAGTGAAGCCTGCGGCAGATTTTTCGCCAGCAAAACGCTAAGGCTCGCTACTTAAATGTCCCATTGGTCTACGCTGCACGACCAGTACACAGCGTACAAGTTCATAGCACTGCTCTTAGTGGGTGTGGCGCACTTTGTGCCTGTATTATACAGCGTTATAGTGATGTCAAACCGTACCTGTTGTTAATGGTACTATGTACTGAAACGTTTTCTGTGAAATCGTTGTTTGCTCCTAAAAGCGTGTTTCAGTAAGTAAATGTCCCATTGGTCTACGCTGCACGACCAGTACACAGCGTACAAGTTCATAGTACTGCTCTTAGTGGATGTGGCGCACTTTGTGCCTGTATTATACTTTGTTATAGTGATGTCAAACCGTACCTGTTGTTAATGGTACTATGTACTGAAACGTTTTCCGTGAAATCGCTGTTTGCTCCTAAAAGCGTGTTTCAGTAGGTAAATGTTCTGGAAATACGAAGTTTTGCCTGGAAGGATAACAAAAACTGTTGTCTATGTCGCTATCTTTTTACTTCTATCATATTAAGTGTATTAGTTGAGAAAAAAAACCATGAAAGTGGTCAAATATCGCATTTTTAAAGCTTGCCTATGAAGTTTCTTTAAGCGGTAAGAGTAAAGTACCATTACACGCAAGTAGTTTGATATTTTGTACTTTCATCACGTGAAATAAAACCCCACTGTTACAGATCTAGTTTACACAGTAAAGCGTTAGGACGGAAACACTGCACGCCTTACGCTCCTCGCTTCTTGACCTTGGACGCACAGCTACATAGTCCTCTTAAGGTTCGGGGGAATCTCATGATGGTAGAGCATGTAGGGTAAATTCGTATAAGAAGCTATAGGTTACTATATGGCTATAGAATGAAACATCTGGAGAGTACATAAAATACTATAAGGTCGGGGGAGCAGTGTTAATTTAACTAAATTCACTACCTTATATTTATTTATTTATTTATTTCGTCTTGTTTTCTGTGGGTGCAGTTAAGGCATAATTTGCCTTCTCTACCAATGAACCCATTGCACACATAAATATGTTCTATATATGAAAGCAATATCAAAGTAAAATGAAAATCACGTAAATCAATATAGCTAGCTGTCATGAATAACTGGTAATGTGATGTACACTTCGCTAACATAACAATCCATAATACTAATCTATCTATACATATTCCAATAATTGCATGTAATGAATTAACTGGTATGAATGTACAATATTAAGAATGGTATGATAGTATCCCCATATAAGATACGCCAAAATAAACAGTGAACTTTGTGTGTAAATAGTCTTTGGTTTGTTTTGTCTTAGCCAGTAATTTGAGCTCTGTATTTTTAACGAAGAATTTTCAATGAACTGTATAGACCTGAGAAAAACTTTATCTTGAACGTGAAAATTTTCGCTTTGCGGGTGTTCTACTGCGTATCAAATAATAGGTGTTTAAAAAAGTTAAAGTATATTTATACTTGAGAAAGAGTTTAACCCGAGTCGGCCCTAATCACCGACCTATAACGCTCACATGACATCTAAGGCATGATTTTTGGATTTCCTCACAAATAAAATAAGTAACTTTTTCAGTTTCTATTAAAGTTAGTATATTTTAAGTATTGCTAAATGTTACAGACGCCAGATTCCAATTTTTATTTTTTTGAAATGATAGGTCGTAGGGACGTGGATAACCCTAACTGCCGCAGAAACGATAATTTCCTAGTTACATTGGCGAAGAAAGTTTGTAGTAAACTCGGCAGTGTTCGTCCCCACAATCCAAAATTATACGAAATACGCGAAAAGTTTCTGTATTTTGCATTTACAGACATAACTCCGTTTTTTCGTCTTTACGGATTGCGTTTCGGTATGTTGTCAAACTGAGTGCTCACGAATGCGGCGCACTGTCCCTTTGGTGTAGATTTCTAGAATCGGTTAAGCTTTGTTTGCTCGAGGCGGAGGAATATCCTGGAAGTATATCTTCACCAGGGCTCCAGAAATGTTGGAAGTAACCGTGCATGGACTTGCCTATATAGGACTTTACATAACCGAAAACAAAAATATTTCAGTAGAATTTGTTTTTTTCTTAAATATTTAAAAACCTTGGCCATTATGAGATTAACGTTACATTCAAGCACGCGCAAACACATACAAAGCTCAGTATAAGAGAGGGAGTGGGGAATCGTGAGTAAGCGACAGAGAGAAGGGGGGGGGGGCAAAGAGAGAGAGAGAGAGAGAGAGAGAGAGAGAGAAGACAGATACTCTCGCAGAAATTTCGAAACTTGGCCCCCGTTCTAGTAACAAATGTCAGCGCCTATTATAGGGTTGCGTTATTGTAATTTCTTCTTGTTTGCTACTGGTTGTAGAGTCGTCCAGGGTTTATCTAAACTTAACTATGGTTCATATCGTTAGAGATACGTGAATTTCCCACAGTATTTTTATTCATTGGCTGTTGCTGCAGTGAATTTTTTTTTTTTAATTCCGTTTGATTGTGCGTAATACCGTTATAGTCCATCGACGGTTACTTCAAACTTTTCTGAAGCGCTGCTAAGGTTCTACTTTAAATGTATTCCTCCGCCTCGCGGAAACAAAGCATTACCCCAAGCCTACGAAATTACGCTAAAATGACAACGAAACGCATTCTTGCGCACTCATTTTAATAATATTTTGCATGAGAACTATTTCTTACTAGGCATTCCCAACACACATATTACTTCCTTGTTTTTATTCATATGAATTATAAATTAAATGTAATTGAGAAAAAATATTGATAAAATTTCTATTTAACTAAAAATCAGGGACTTTTATATTGGCAGAATTAATTATAAAAGCATATGATACATGGCAAATTAAGGAAACGAATAAACACGTCATACATGAGGTAATTTTTCAAAGGTTTGATTCAAATAAGTGTTTAACAAAATCACTAATAGTTTATAGACTGTTTTTTACTATTTTTTACTGGCAAAAGAGTTGAAGATGTGTCGAAACCACCTCTGGCCGAATCGTAAAAAACAGTACTAAAGCTATATGCCTTTGTCCGGTTGCACCATCGTGGTTCTAAACTCGATCCGAGATCGGATCTAAGATCGACACAGAAACCTGTTGCACCATTAGAGTTCAGAGCTGGACTGAAGATCGAGATGAAGTTAATTTCTAACTGCCGAAATTGGCGGTTCGAAATCTCGATCGGACATCAGCAGCCATCGTCGACAAATGTAGTTTGAAAATACGCGAGCAGATAGAACTAAGTCCTATTGTTTTGTTGGCAAATTAAAACATTATACGAACATGAAGATTATTCAGTAAGAGTCGTACAACAATAATTTACTTAAAACAGATAATACATCGCACAGCTAGTTCTATCTATAGTGAAAAATACGCCTACTTCAATGATGTCATATATTACGGACCAATAGCAAAATTTAACTCATACTTAATCTCGATCTCTAACGTTGGAACCAAGATCGACGAATCGGAGATCCAGAATCATGAAATTTCGTTGGTGCAACTCTTTTACATTGGAACCAAGATCAAACTGGATTCTGGTTCGGAACTAGGATCATTCTATCTCGGATCGGGGAAGATGATGTTGCAACCGGACACTAGAGTCTGACCTGACCATAGAAAGAATCTGTGGAATTCGCTTATAGGCTGTTCACGGTAAAGTGAGCCCTTTTGAGGCCCAAGTTGCCATTTTTGTGGCCTTTAACCACCTTTGAAAATAAATATTGACATTTAAGTAATAAACACAGTGCGTACATTCCACTGCAACCGGAAGATAACGTCTAAGGTTAAAATATAATATATTTATTGACTATTTTTCCAGATGAGAGGGCTTTTAAAAGTGCTCACTTTACCGTGAATGGACTAAATACCTCTTTCCCGCCAACTGCAGCTTCATTCGCTGGGGCCTGTGATGTAAGCCGGTGCATTGTTTCAAGGTTTGGTGTATGATGTAGGGGTGAGTAAGGTGTTTGATTGGGTTTTAAGAGGGGAAGGGGGAGCCAGTTAAAAAACAGGGACGGGTACAGCGAAGGGGAAGTCAATTATAATTCCAAGGCCACAGAAGACTGCAACATTGTGAGAATGCGTCGTCTCCCGTGTACTGCCGCCCGCTGGAGCTTTACACAGAGACGGAGAGAGAGGAGAGAGAAAGAGATTGGAACATACACACAGAGAGAGGCGCGCGCGCGCGCGCGCACGCACGCACTCACTCACGCGCACACACACCCACAAACACTGCGCACGCCTGTAACACGATACCTGAACGTTTCCTCTGGCGGGAAGTCCGTCGGTGCGGATGTGACGTCACGTGCACTGTCTGTTCATCACCGCCACGGGTCATGAACGTTATCTCCCCCCCCCCCCCCTTCGGAGGAATTAATTTGGTGGGCGTACTTCACAGGCACCGCCAAAACATACAAACCCCCCCCCCCCTCCATCATTCTATCTTACCGCAATAGTCTGTATATGAATATATAGTCCATTCACGGTTACTTTCAACTTTTCTGCAGCCCTGCTAAAGTTCTACATCTAGAATATTCTTCCGCCTCATACGAACAAACGTAAACAGAGTCTAAAATATAACACCAAACGGACAATGCACCGCTTTCGTGCGCACTCGGTATAATAATATTTTGCATAAAAACTATTTATTTTTAGACATTACCAACACACGTATTTTATCTCTGAATTTATTAATGTCAATTATAATTTAAATATTATAATTTGTAGTTAAAATATAAGTTAAATTTCAATTTAACCAAGAATAAGGCATTATTATGTCAACACAAGTATAAAACACTTGTGATACATGGGATGTTTAGGACACGACGAAACACGCCATACGTGGGTTAATTTTTCAAAGGTTCCATTCAGAAAGTGCGAGGAAACCGTAAATATACTATAGCAAATATAACCCATGCTTCGTAAAAAGTACTCTGTGACAAGGCCAACTCGGCGGTGGATTAGAACTCGTGTTGGCACCGCTGCTAGTGAGAAGTTCCTACGCGAATTTTTTTCTAGGAGACGATTTTGCTACCTGAATAACCCTCCCTCGTTCTAGGGGACATGGAAGGAAAGTTACGGGTCGTATTCAACGGGCGCTCCGCTAGCGAAAGGAACAAAGCGTTGTACACTATGGTGGAGTTCGTCTCTCACTTAACCTCGCACTCCGCTTTCAGCCAAAAGGCTTTTACTAAGACTGTTGGCCGTTGGACTGCTGCAGTATTTATAGGGTCGTAGACCATCGCCCAGAAATTTCGTTAAATCCTGCGTTGTGCCGAGGGTCCTAATTCCCAGAATATTCTTGCGCCTCCTCTATGTTTGTCGGGTTATTCAGCGGGATAGGAGAGGCTGTGACGCCAGCCAGGTCTTGCTACTATCAATCACTCTCTGGCTTGCCCTGGGGGAGGGGGTGGCAACGAGGTGGTGAGCGCGTCTGTCTGGTGGAGGGGATGGTAGAGGTAGGTTTCCCCTCCCACAGTGCCGGGCCGTGCATAACGGGAGCTTGCGGCCTGCACGAGCGACAGCACGTAACAGTACTTAGCCTTTTTGTGCTTCGACATTAGGCTCGAAACACATACTGGAAATTTTTCACTGTTTACTGCAACTTTCTCTAGTCAGTACACAGTACGATGTTTTCATATACTATGCAAAGCTCATTCTGGCTTAATCATCCGTCTCCATGGCATGGTGGTTAAAGCGCTTACTTAGCGCGAGAGGTTCTGTATTCCAATTCCGAGTTGTGACATTACTATGTAAGCGGGTACCCGATTGGTCGTCCTCCATAAAGCTGAGGGCGTTGATACAAAACGATCAGAATCAACTGCTACCGTACAAATGAAGCTCTGTGTTCATAGATGTACGGCAGTTCTTGGCCCGTCACTTTTCACACGTAAATAGTAACTAGCAGAAAACAAAACTGTGCACCAGCCTAATTCCACCTTCCTCTCTAGGCGCCCTAACCCGACTACAACAACTCAACATTGAAAATAAATCCTCTGTTACAATAGTATATTCCAAATTTACATGAAACCAACGTTCGTTCTTCAATGCAAAACACCACATGATTGTCATTATTTTTATATACTGACCAAAAATTTCTATCAGAAATATCCTTCACATTCATAGGAATAACTATACATAAAAAATCTTATTACAACACTTACAAAGGGGCCGCGATGGCTGAACGGTTAGACTGATCGCCTCCCACCAAGGTGAACTGGGTTTAATCCCCGGCGGGTTTTCTAGGGGATCTCCCGTTTCCCCCGCCCCACCCCGACATTCTGGCCCTGCACCGGTCTCGCCTCTTTTCACCCTCATCGGTTCTCAAGACCTCGTTGTTAAGAGCTGCCCAAAGCTCTCAATTCAACTCAACACTACAGATCACACAAATAACTTGAAAAGGAAACGAAGGGATCTCTATAGACAAATTTTACTATCACAAAAACTAGATTGCATAATGGTATAGTCTATTCGCGGTGTCTTCAAACTCTTTGCATTAGACCTTCAAAAATTACACTATGTATTACGTGTTTGGTTATTTCCTAAACATGGCATTTATCGCTACCGTATTTTTACTTGTGCTACCTTAAAAGCATCTTATTTTATGGGGCCGTAGTGGTGTAGTGGTTAGACTATTCGCCTCCCACCAAGGTGAACCGAGTTCGATTCCCGACGGAGCCGCCCGGGGACTTTCACATGAGAGAATCGGGCCGGACGATGACTCTGGTCGGCGGGTTTTCTCGGGGATCTCCCGTTCCCCCGCCCTTGCATTCCGGCGCTCCTCCATCCCTGCCTCATTTCCCCCTCGCCGGCGATCAAGACCAAATCCTCCGAACATAACATAAGACGTCGCATTGCGAAACGCGCAGGACTTTGCTAGTCACGCTGTGGCATTATGCGAGAGTGGGAGGATAAAGGTGCTTTTTTACTTCCCCCCTCCTACACACGTGACACTGCCACTTCTTTCGACGGGCAGGGGCCTGAATAACTAGTTTTGTCCGGTACGTGATATTTATCGTTTCTTTCGAAGCGGCCTCCGTGGAAAAAGCGGCCATTAGTCGTCACTGTAAGCGTCGCGCAAGGTGGGAAGATCAAATTTCTCCCCCCACGGTGCATTCGGGTGCATTTCGTGCAGTGGGTGTGCATGGACGACTGTTGCACAGTTCGTTTGTGATTGCTCGCTCGCGTATCGCTGTACACTAGCGTTGCCAACCGTGCGGAAATTCCCGCACACGCACGAAAATCTTTACTGTGACTTTACCATACTTGCGTACCTCACCATGACCCCGTTAATATTACGAGTATTAGATTATTATAATACTTGGTGATTGAACTTGATTATGAAAGCTTTTAATGCGCATGACTTACTCTGGGTTCGTCGAAAACAATGCATCGGTAGGCAAAAGAAAGCTGGAACCAATATTAGAAGTTAGTATACATCAGAAGATTTTGTAGAAATTCAGGGTGTTTGAGAAACTTGTCTCAGGAGAAGTTAAGCCCAAAATTAATTATTGAATAACTTACAAGCTCTCGTACTCCAAGTCTTGCATTCAACATAGATAACAATTTTTAAGCAACACTCATGAAAATCAAACAGTGGTGACGAATCATCAATTCATCATTCTTTTGAAGAGATAGTTTAATATTAAAAATAATAATCAACAGACAAGCTTTTATCCGACCACCCTATTTATTATATATATTTTTTTTACACCGAACATTTGTTAACCATGTAGCAATTCTTAGTAGGCAGTCCATGTCTCTCAAATATTGTATGGAAATAAGCACACTAGATGTCAGCATTGAGGGTTGTGCGCGAGGCGATACAGACAAACACCATCAGACATGGCGGTGTGTCATATTATTGTTCAGGATATATGGAAAATGTATGGTTGTATCGCCCGTACACTAAAAGTAAGGAAATTCTTGCGTGTAAAGGCTGTTCACGATAAAGTGAGCACTTTTGAAATCGACCTTAGAAAAAATTCACTATAGGCCGTTCACGCCAAAGTGAGCACTTTTTGAGGCCCTTATAAATTTTTCCTTTCGTCAAATTTCTATCTTCCTGCTGCTTTTTAATATAAACATTGCAATGTGACCAATAAACACAGTGTATACATTTCACCACCACCAAAATTTACAGCTCGAGGCTGCAATAAGATATTTTTTTTAGCGGTTAGTGCCTGTTGATAGGGCCCTAAAAAGTGCTCACTTTATCGTGAACAGCCGATGCCCCTGTCTGCGTATATTTTAAAGGGCGCACTGAGTTACATGAGCCCAGTAAAGCTGGCAACGAAGAATCTAAAGTAGTTCCATATCTTAATGTCGAATACAAAGTGTTAGGTAACCATTTGTGGTAACTTAAATAATTTCTTTCCCTTTATGCTTTTTTTTATGCATAGAAGGGTAAAAATGAGCAGTTTTAAAAAATATATATACTTTACTAATAATTTTACAGTTTCAATTGGCCGACGCATGTATAAAGTGCTGATGCCGGTGGCAATGTTAATTTTGTATAAGGCGGAAGAAGAGACAGCGTGCATACAAGTAGATATTAAGCAGGGCTTTCAAAAGTGCTCATTTTACCGTGAACATCCTACAGGCAACTTTGCTTAAGTTTTGTGCACTTATAACAGCCAGCGAGTTGTAAGAACAGCCTATGCGCCATATGAACCCTATGAAAGGTGCAACAAGGTATATACATAAAGGTTAATGTAGTTAGTACGTGTATCCTGTATTTTCAGAATGTACTATTTATAGTACTGAATTTATAGGGCCATATAATATGTTACTTTGCGATTGTACGTGCGTATTATATATATATATATATATATATATATATATATATATATATATATATCGTACGCTCTGAACCTTGTAAGGGTTAAAAAAAAAAACATATATCATAACTTTTTGTAATAATTTTTATATTACGACTGCTGTTGGTACTGGTTTATACATTTCTAGTTTAACTATCCGGTGTTTTCCGGTTATAATTTTTGCAAGTTTGTATTGGCAGTAGCCTACATATGTTTGTATAAATAAATAAAAATTAAAAATAGAAACACCAGAGCTTACAAATGAAAAAGTATGTGTATATGCCGTAAAAGTAAGCAATAAGTATATACCGTCAATACTTATTGCTTACTGTTAGCGTTACAACAGCTGGTGGGTGAATTTAAGGGGAGCGAGGTGCAGCTGGCGAAGGGATAAACATAAGAGTTAAACTGCTTGCTTTCAGTAGAGTGGCTACAATCACGCATAGCGATTCGCACTTACCTAAGCACGGCTCTAGTAACAAGGCGAGTTCAACGTGGTTTAACTTTCTTCCTTGTTACTCTCTCTGTGAGTCAGTATTCGGCCAATCAGAAGCTCCGACGCTAATTGTAACACGTTATCAAATTAAAATCTTATTTACGAATCTAGAACGTGTGAATGTTGACTTCATTCCTAGGGCCGATATTTTCTTTTGTTTGTTATCTGGATAATCGCAACCACGGAAGTTTTGTAACTTTTTTAGTTAACACTAATTGGAAAAATTTAAATGAAAATAATTTCTCATTAAAAAAAAAAAACATCTCAGATCAAACGAAAATATTTATTTTCGACAAAAACCGCTACCAACTATACAGAACCTAATTTCTTCGGTACTAACTGTAGCAACATAAACAAACTAATACTATTATCGTTATATCAGTTGTAGCCAGGCGAGTATACTTGTGTTGTGCTTTGTATGTGTTTATCGCTGTAACTGCGAATGTGTTAATTATATGTCAATTGTAGCCCGGTCATTCGTCTCCGAATGAGTCTTTAAAAGCCACTTAGAAATTAATTAACTAAAAAAAAAACCTTTTAAACCCAAGCTTTTATTTATGAATGAACTAAAAATATCAAAATAATTATAGGAGTAGTGGTCGAACAGCCGTAATAAACTTTACCACAAATTAATATTTTGTATGAATTTATATTTAGTATATAAAAGCGTGGCGCGAATAGTTAAGAGCCTTACGCAAGACATGTACTTAGGACGCTTACTTAAATGAGGGATACGTTCTATATTTACTATCGACTGCAACTGCTTTTTGTGTGCACACTTTTGTAACTGTGTTAAGTTGAAAAGTACTTGAAAACAGTTATTTACGCATCAGATACGTGTCACAGTTTAGGATTGTCCAATCCGAGCTCGATGAAGATGACCGTCCGTAATTGCACGTGATAAACTTGCTATATACCTTACACGGGTTTCGAAGCCGAGACATCAACTCCAGAAGCCTAGTCGTACTTAACGTTGTTAGTTGAGGGCGCTAAACTTTCTCGTTGCGTGTTTACGTATGGTCGTGTATAGGCTGTTTACGGTAAAGTGAGCACTTTTGAAGGCCCTTGTAAATTCTTCCTTTCATGTAATTTCCATCTTCCTGCTGCTTTTTAATATAAACATTGCAGTGTGACCAATAAAAACAGCGTATACACTTCACCACCATCAAAATTGAATGCCTGAGGCTGCAATAAGATATATTTATTAGCGGTTAATGCCTGTTGCGAAGGCCTTAAAAAGTGCTCACTTTATCGTGAACAGCTTATACATATACGGATGTAGAATGACCGGATGGAAAATTGTTTGAGACCCTTCTTTGCAGATAATAAATGACTTGGATTGAAAAGTTCAACAATAGGAAATACATGGGAATGATTTTTTATTTTTTTTTTTTTGTTATTTGGGGCTTAGGGTGAAAACCGACTAATGCGTTATTAATGTACTGTCAATAGTTAGTAAATGGATGTTGGTCCAGGTTTCGGGTTACAAGCGAGTCTAGGAAGGAAGGTGGGGCTTCGCCTTTGGTCGTCCAGATGGCTGACAGATAGGGGAGGGTGTTCAGTGTCCAAGAAGAACCCGAAATGGCGCGTGGAAGTAAAAAAAAAAGGGGGGGGATGAAAAATAAACGTCTGTGGGGAAGGAAAGCAAGCGCCTTGGGTCTCCAAATGTCAGAGACGAACGAGGAGGGAGAGAAGAGGAAGATAGAGAGAGAGAGAGAGAGAGATGGCGAGTGAGACGCTCCGCCAAGTTGGACATGTGCCAGAGATATTCCACAACCATCAAAGACAGTTTGTTGACGTGAAAGAAGTGGCATTGATGGCTGGGTCCCTGTCCCTGGTTTTGCCCCGCAACAGCTGATGGATATGTTCCGTCTTTCTCGCTGTATCCCTCCCTCACTACCACCTTTTTTTTCTTCGGATTTTTTCCCCCTCCCAGTGTGCATCTCTTCAAGGCCACTTGTGCCCTTCCCGCGTCGCAAACAACTGCAGTTTCTGTGTGCCGATTTTTCTCCCGTCCCCCTATCATTCTCCTTCGTCATACTTGTGCCCTTCTTCCCGCGTCGCAAACAACTGCAGTTTCTGTGTGCCGATTTTTCTCCCCTCCCCCACCATTCTCCTTCGTCATATCGGCCGTGTCCCGCGCGCCAACTTAGTAACTATACACTTCCCCTTCTCCAACCAGTATCCCCACCCTCCCACGTACCCCACCCGTCGCTTCCCTCCCGTCTAGCCGAACGACTACTTCCTCTTATTTTCTTTCTCACTTTCATCACGGAAGAAGATAATTTCAGTCAAGTTTCCGTCTCGGTCGCGCTAGTCGGGTACAGGCGTCGCGTCTCGTTCCTAGGCTCGTCCGCGACGCAGAATACACGGGCGTGCAGAAGTGGAACAGTGGGCGCGTTCCTATCGCTCGTCCGACTGACGTCTCGACGAATCTGTGGTTCCGCAGTGATTTGACGGTTTACGGGATTTGTGGTTATTCAGTTATTTTCAGGATCATTGAGAAGATAGACGTCGTGCTGTTTGCCTATTCACGTTACCCTGCAATAAATACACAAAATTCAACCAGAACCAATTTTTATTTCTGAACACATTCTTTGACTCCCATTGTTAAAATAGAGCGCAAAGTAAAGTCGGGGGCGTTTTATTATAATTCTTCGACTATAACAGTGGTGATTCATCTCGAAAGTTTAAACCGAAGTGACGACACGAAAGTCGTTGGAGACGGTCATAGCTAGCTGATGGTGACACGTTGCTTCGCTCCTGCACTGAAGTTTTCCCGTGACTGTGAAAAAGAAGAGAGTGCGCCGACTTGAGCGGCGCCTTCGAATTCAAGGTCGGCGGGGCAGACAGGTCGCGACGTGTCTGTGCCGACACCCCGAAAAGCGTTGAGCCACCGCCGCGGCGACCGGGAAGCGAGAGACTTGGCAACGTGGCGTGGGTTGAAGGCGCGTGGCCTGTCTAGGGTCCGTCGGGAGGGGTTGGATCGGTTCCCCCTTCTGCTCCTTCCCCCCCTTTTTTCATCAGCCAAACCCGCCGGGCCTTTTCCCAACGCGCGCCTGAATAAAGGGGGGGAGGGGGCGTGCTGGGTAGAGAGAGAGACAGACTCACTGCACCCAGCGGTGCATTGTCGACGTCTTTGACCAGCCGTAGACGCCGGCAGGGTTACATCATCGCCGGAGAAGTGCTGTCGCCAGAGACGACCTACCCTACGGTGCGTCGTCGACGGTGAGTTCTTTTTATTTACAAATCAAGGCAATATTCGAATTGCAAGACCCTTGAGAACGAAAAAGAAAAAAAGGGGGGGAACCTCTGTGTGCGACACCCCGCTGCTCCTCAAAATGGCTGGAGGCCAAGACTCCCAACAGGGTTTTCACGACAGTGCTGCCAATAGAAAGTCGTCGCGAATATACTGTAATTTTTACACCGGCGCCAGTATGTATGTTTTAGTGCTGAGAAGTTATTTATTGGGGTCACGGCCTTTATCGTTAACATCTTTTTTTATGTGCCGGAAGACAGAAAAAAATTTGTTTTTTTTTTCTTGTAGAGACAAATTGCTCTGGCTAAATCAACCGTTGTCATAGTTCGTGTTTGTATTTCCTTCGGAATATTTGACAAATGTGTTTCTAGCATCGGATGTAGAAGGGAGGGAGGATAACTCGCGAGACGTTGTAAAACAAGAAGCGTGAAATTAAAAAATGGCGGTGTGCTGTCACTAGAGGCATCGTCCTGAACAGCCACGTTTTTTTTCTCTATCCGATAGTTTGTTATGATCTAGGAGAGAAAAATGTGTTTCCGCAGGCCGGTGAATATGTTCGTGCCAATTTGTCTTCGAACTGTTAACCAGACTGATTCTGCATGCAGTGTCAGGCGAAGATTGGGTAGAAAATTCGTTCTATGTTGCAGCACCGCGGCGCGAATCACAATAAAGTACTTTAATGTTCAGTATGAAACGGTAATAACCTTTCTACCACAATGTAATGTTTTGCAGTGCTGTATTTCGATGGGAAGTTTTGCAGTTTTTTTTTAAACACGCTATTTCAAACACGCGCACAAGTGTATTACACAAATGACCGAAGAATAGAAGCATATTTTGCATAGACTAAAGATGGAGGTAGTCCGATCTCGCTGGCTGCGCACAACCAATCTCTTTGTCCCAACATTGAACTGCTTTTCTCCCAACACAGTAGCGAAAACGGTATGGTTTGGATTTTAGGTTTGGAAACTGATTTGTAAACAAGTTATTAGAAATGTTTTTATACTTCGTCTAACCAATTGGTAAAAGTATTTTATTAATTTATTAGTGCTTATCATTTAAATGTTAATATATAAACAAACGCGTTCATCACTGTTCACCATCTAGTTGTGTATGGTGGGGTAGGTCAATGTTGGGTACATGCGCAGAAGACGAATAAGCGGTCTATCGCATTTTTTGTCTATGGTATTCACTCTATACGTAAGCAATTAATAATATTGTTTACAAAATAATGTGACGTAGTTTAGCGCAGTCTGTTGAATAATTGTCACATAAAACACGCGTAGAAAAAGCTATTTATCCAGAGTCGTTTACGTACACAGTTTTGGATGTTTGTTAGTGCTTCGGCGAAATTCGAGAATGCTGGGTTGGTACGATGTATCACGTTGTTTCTGTGCTTTTCCATTTGGTGTGTATTAATTTCGTTGTAGTTAATTGGTACCGGTTCTTGTGGTAGGTATTTGGCGACAGTGCTATGGTAACCCGAGTTTAAATTTTAAGTTGTGATTGAATTTTTCGTGTAATCATTATGATAAGACAATGCACCAATTACGGCGATAAGAATTAGTAGCTGCAACACTAATTTTCTTTCACTGCACCCTTCCGTGAAATTCATATTTCAGTTACTAGCTCGGTTGTCATGGTTACACATTATGTTATTTAAAAAATGAAATTGGTTTAATTACTGCGGGGTAGTCATGTACGTATGTCCATAACTTTTTTTTGTGCTATCGCCTTTAGCATGCAAACATATTTTATGTGCTGGACGACAGAAAAAGAAAAGATATGAATTTTTGATTATTTGCTGTTATATTATTGCGAACACCACAAGTGTCAGAACACAAACATACGCCAATTTAAAAAAAAAAAAAAAAAAAAAAGGGGGCTGTCCGACCATTGTCACATTTTGGCCGGTTCTAGCAATGCCTTAGGAATGGTTTATATGGCGTTACGAAAAAAAAAAAAAAAAAAAAAAAAAATCAAGTAGGAAGACAGTATGCTATCTAAAGTCGGCGTGGCAAAAACGGAAGTAGCTTTTGCTGGCAATCCCGTTGACGTGTTCAATCAAGTAGTAATTTTTGCGCACGTGGATTTTTTGTTCAGCTCTGCAGGTTGGTTATTCTGATTTTTTATATTTTGTTTTGTAGACAAACAAAAGTTAACTCAATTTTCTCTTAAAATACATTGTGCAGTTAACACGCAAAAAGAAAACCGTAAATAGCGAATTGCAAGAAAGATTTTGAAATTAAATTAGTTAGCAAAAGGCGTTTTTTCTGATTACGAGTGGAACAAGATGCCACGTTTGAGCGACGTCTTGCATTCTGATTGGTTGGCCGCAGAAGTTGACGGATAAACGTGACGTATCAGCGAAGTTTTTTGCGCCATGCCAAATGCGTGGTGTGGAAGCTCACGTTAAGCCAAATAAATTATTTCTAAGTGAAATTCGTTACGGGAATGCTATGTCAAATATAGACGGGGCCAAAGCGTGTGAAATATTTGCGAAGCACAGCAGAAGGGTTGTTGAATACTGCATGCAAATGAGAGATTTCTTTGCTTCATGAAAGAAAAATTGGACATGCGTACCCGAGTTTTGTTGCAAATTTTCATTGGAATATGTCGGATCTTTTAAATTGAATAATCAGCTTATTGGCATTCATTTTCAGTGTAATTGCATTTTAGTTTTCCAAATCATTTTAGGTTCTTGATAGTGCACTTAGAAGACAGATTTATAAATTTAGTGTGCGTATTTAACGAATGAAGGAACAGATGTGTAGACTAGTTCTTAAAACAGCCTTATTTTATTTAGCATATGTTCCTATGATTAAATATTCTTAATTATGGACTCGTAAATTTATAGTAATTATTCCAGCATTATTTATTCAGATGTCGTATTTACAGTTAATAACATTAATAAATAACTGTTTCGTAATTACAATTGTGTTGTCAAATTATAAAAAATTCTCATTACTCGTTATTTTAAAGGTTGAGAATCATATGTGGGTAAAGACCGTTCACAATAAAGTGAGCACTTTTGAAATCAACCTTAGAAAAAAGTCACTGCTCCTACCTGCATGTATTTTAACAGGCGTACTGAGTGACACGCACCCAGTGAAGTTGGTAACGATGGAGGTAAAGTAGTTCCATATCTTAACGTTAAATAAAAAATGTTAGGTAACCATTTGTGATAACTTAAATTATTTCTTTTGTTTCCTGTGATTTTTTTTTGTTGCATCGAGGTGGAAAAGTGAGCATATTTGCAAAATATTTACTTTCGTAAGAATTTCAGTTTAGCTTGATCGACGCATGAATGAAGTGATGAGGCCCATGGCAATGTTAATTTTACGTAAGGCGGAAGAATACACAACGTGCATACAAGTAGATCCTAAGCAGGGCTTTCAAAAGTGCTCATTTTACAGCCTATAATGGTTTATTAAGAGTGATGTTAATACTAGGCACTTACATGATGTTAACGGTTAATTTTTATACTGGGAGCGTTGTTGCATGGTATACACAATACGTACAGTAGGTCAATTTTGATTACTAACTACGGAAATTTAAATTAATTTTATAGTTGTGGAAGAATATGGGAACTAACTGTATACTGTCGTCTTTCAGAAGATTTTCCACGCCAAAGGAAATATTTTGCCTGACTTGGCTTTTGTAAGATTTTGATTTTTTTTTTATTTGTGCTTCTGATTTTATGCACTTAGGTTAACCGACTCCCACTTCCACAAATATAATTTGTTGTTGCGTCTCTTTTAATTATGCTAATTGTTAATCGCATAGTCGTGGGAAAATTCGTGAAACTTTGCTGTCCAATATGTTTTCGAAATATTCTGAAGATTGTGTATGCAGTGCATTGGTTTCTTAAGTTTGTAATGTTAAGTAAATTGCCCACACTCCGAAAGACTAATATTTTATATTTTCTGAATTGACGGCGCATAACATTTTCAAAGCCGCGAAAACGGCGACGTAAAAATTTCCTGTAGTCTCCCAAGTTCGCGCTTTGAATGGAAAGTAGTTCCATATCTTGACGTTGAATTAAGAACGTTACGTAAAAAAGTTTGTACTCAAATTATTTCTTTCGCGTTGTTTTTTTTTCTAAATGCGTAAGAATTAGCGAATTTGTAAAATATTTACGTTTAGATAAAAACTTTATAGTTTCATTTGACTACCGCATGAATAAAGTGATCAGGTCCTTACCAACGTAAATTTTAAATACGGCGGAAGAATATACAATGTGTATACAGCACTTCCAGAAGTGCTCTATTTACCGTGAACAGTTTATAGTAGATGCAAGGTTGGTTATTTTCAGTGCATGCGCTCAGAAGCAAGTGTCCTAGTGACTTCAGCACAGGATCCATCTGCAATGCCACCCTGCAGAGAAGACCTACCACACCAAATAATTATTTTCCGAGGTTTTTTATTTCTCCTTTAAGATAAAGGCTGTTCACGGCAAAGTAAGCACTTTTGAAATCAACCTTAGGAAAAAATCACTGCCCCTTCCTGCGTATATTTTTAACGGGTGCACTGAGTGACATGCATCCAAGTAAAGTTGATAACGATGGATAGAAAGGAGTTCCATATCTTAACGTCGAATAAACTGTGCAAGGTAATCATTTGTGAAAACTTAAATTATATTTTAAGTTTCCTGTTTTTTTTTTTAAGCATCGAATAGTAAAAATATGCAGATATGTAAAATATTTATTTTCTAATTATTTTACACTATCACTTGACCGACGCACGAATAAAGTGATGAGGCCCATGACAACGATAATTTTACATAAGGCGGAGGAACACACACCGTCCATACAAGTAGGTCTTAAGCAGGTCTTTCAAAAGTGCTCATTATACCGTGAACAGCCTATAGTAGTGAAACTGTGAAATTATTATAAAAGTAAATAATAAATTTGATAATTCTTACAGGTGCGTGCATTCAAAAAACGGAAAGCAGAAATAATCCTTTCAGTAATCACAAATGTTTACCTGAAACATTGAATTCAACGTTGAGATGTCGAACTACTTTTCCTGTAGAGCGTCTCACTCTTAGATTGCATTGTGCGGTGTAATGGACATTCACTCTCTCTTTCCAATGCACGATTTCTGTCGTTAACGCTGTCCTTGTACCTGCGAGCGTTATTTCCTGATAAGTTATTTTTTTTTGCAACTTCGAAAAAGAAAACTATCTACGTTGCGTGCGCGCCGTCCAAACACATTGATAGGTTTTCTCACAGGCTTCAGTTTCAAAGGAACCTCTTAGCTTTGCGTCGTAGAGTTGGATTCTTTTACTAGTTGGCAGGAAGTTAAACAGATAAAAATTATCTTAATCAGGCCGTTTCCTTCACCGCCCATTTGTTTCTCAGCTTGCCAGTTACGTCACAAAGCTGAAGCAATGTGGCAACAGTGAGCGCAATAAGCCCTGTACTGCAATCTTAGCGTGAGATGAACTTTTTTTTATTTTATATGTCGTTATCAACTTTACTAGGTGCTGCAGCTAGGGACAGGGATATTTTTCAAAGGTTGGTTATAAAAGTGCTCGTTTATCCGTGAACAGCCAGTATAGATTCCTTACTTAAATCAATTAGTTCACTCAAGTTTTCGATAGAAATTCTTAAATTTTCACCCACTAACATGTTTGTTGTCCCACCAAATGTTGTCGTTAGCTTGTTTTTGCGGGTGGGTGTTATGGCGGGGTCATGTGATCATGTACGGTAGTAAAAACCAACTTTATTTTCTTTCTGAATTAAAATACGCTGTTAAATGATGCAGTTTTATTATTGGACGTAGCAAAATTTTGTAAGCGGCACACATTGAATAATTTAGCTAATTCAATTTTATTAACTTGGGTTATGAGCTTGTGTAGCAGTGTCAACAGAACTCTACGCAGTTCGTCAAAATATTTATTTTTTTAAATTGATATGTGTAGTATTATTTGTAGTAAAAACTGAAAACAAAGAGGTCAAAAGTAAATCCATGACAAAGAAATAAGAGAAGCTTTTAAGTTGACAATTATTATATTGACATTTGTTCCAGACTATTCTTTAACAATCTGCCACAAAACTTAGCTCTGGACATATTGAAAAATATTTTAACAAATGGCAGGAGTTACTTGAAACTTTATCCAGTATCAGAAGAAGCAGTCGGAAAAATTATCGGGGCTTGAAAGAATAGATTGCCACAAAATATAAATGGGTTATCAAATAAATGAACACCGTGCGGAAAAAAACATAGTTAAACATATAACTCTCTAAATTAATAAAAGTTTTAATGAAGCCACTTTTTCAGAGAGACTGAAACTTACAAAAGCTATGCTTGTCTTAAAAAAAAAAAAAATATGAGAAGATTTCTATAGAAACAATATTTTCAAAAATATTCGAAATAGCTGAGATATTTGAAATATTTGAAATAGGTATATGATGTTCACGGTAAAATTAGCACTTTTGAAAGCCCTGCTTAAGATCTGCTTGTACGCACGTTTTGTATTCTTCCGCCTTATGTAAAATCAACATTGCCATGAACTTCACCACTTTATTCATGCGTCGGTCAAGTGAAACTGTGAAATTATAAGAGCAGTAAATGTTGTAGAAATCTGCTAATTTTTAAATTACGACGCTTAAAAAAAAGAATCCGAGAGAAACAATTGAAGTTATTACAAATGGTTACCTAACAATTTTTAATCGACATTAAGATATGGAACTAGTTTCCCTTCCATCATTACCGACTTTACTGGGCTCATGTCACTCAGTGCGCCCGTTAAAATATATGTAGGTAGTTCCAGTAACTTTTTTTCTGAGGTTGATTTCAAAAGTGCTCACTTTATCGTGAACAACCATTATAGAGATTACATATCCATTACAAAATGGACGTTAGTATACAGTTTACTTGAAATAGTTCCCTATAAGATGTTGAGATGTACTAAATCTGGCTGAAATTATTAATTCTTTTTTTACGTCAAAATTTTTATTACTGATTTCTAAGACATTTTCTTAAAACTCTATACCATATCTCATTAAAGAATGGAAATATACGAAATAACCCTTTTTAAAATGTTTGGTACTATATGTACTATTTTACTTTAATGTCCTCAGCTAAAAGTAGCCTGAAAAGAAATGAGGTATTTTCAAATGTTGAAATATTGTATGATCACCCCAGTTAAAAGTTCGCCGATGTATGAATCAAGACTTTTTTTGCTACTACCTCTTCCATTGTTATATCTGATGGAAATATTTATAAACTTCCAGAGCTGTGCTTAATGAATTGTGGGAATATGATTTAAAGTAATATTTAGAATTAATTGAGCTGGTCTAAACCATTTGTGTAGTGTTTTATATGTCTACACATTTGAAAATCTTTCATTTCCTATGTTTATTAACAATTATACTGGTGTCGTCTGCAAATGTAGTTGTGTGTGCGCAAGTTGAATTTTAGACCAGAAACATAAATAAGGAACAAGAAGAGGCACACGCTCCTATCCACTCAGTAATACATACTACTTTCTCCTACAATTTCGTTTCTTTGAAATCTTTGCATGAGATAACAATGAACACAACTGAATGCTGCGCCTTTAACAACACAGTAAAGCCATTCTAAAAGATGTTCACGATAAAGTGAGCACTTTTAAAATCAACCTTAGGAAAAAGTCACTGCTCCTACCTGCATATACTTCAACGGGCGCACTGAGTGACATGCGCCGGGTAAAGTTGGTAGCGAGCGATTTATGGAAAGCAGTTACATTTTTTTTAACGTCGAGTAGATAGTGCTAGGTAACCATTTGCGATCATTTAAATTATTTATTTCGCTTTGTGTTTTTTTTAATGCGTCTGTGTGTAAAAATTATCAGAAATAATAAATGTTTTGGCTACCTTTATAATAATTTCGTACTGTAGTTTCACTTGTTTGACGCATGAATAAAATGATGGAGCACATTGCAATGTTAATTTTACCTCAGGCGGAAAAATACACAACTTGCATACAAGTAGATTTTAAGCAGGGCTTTCAAAAATGCTCATTTTAGTGTGAACAGCCTATGCTCATATTCAAGCAGAATGAAATAATTACCTAAATATGAAACTGTGCTTAACTGTTTTACGGGAAATTCTTACAAACTGAGAAGATACCATCACACAAGTATAGAAACGTTTACAAAAAAGTCATTTTCATTTGGGTATATCTTTTCAATAAAACCTAGACATATAAGTTAGTTTATTAAATTTCGAAAAATCATTTTCAAAGCTAGCGAGTGAATTGATGTACGCAGTGAATATATTTCACAGACAAAAGTAGTTCTGTGGGATATATATATATAAAACTGCAGTAAATTTACTTTTATTGGCAGGTTTATATAAGCCGGCCTCCCGTGACGCAGTCGGTTGGTGCGCCACCGATCTGGGGTGCTGAAGACCTTGGGCTCGAGTCCCGGACATGACATGGGCGGTGATTTAAGCTAGGTTATAAGTTAGTCTGTAAGCCGTCCCCTGCCAAGATTACAAGCCAAAAACCGGGGGACGTTAAATAGCCCTTTACAATTATAAAAAGATTTATGTAATGTTGATAGTAATATGTTACTTTACTGACTGAAATAAGTAGCGCTTTATATACACAACGAATGTATCACGTTGCTGCGTATGACAAGTCCTGTATCCTAGAATGTGTGTTCTAATGGATCATCAGGATGCTTGAAATAAGTAAAATAAATAAAAATACTTTGACGTTGTTTGTTCTCATGTTGTTTTGCTGCACATGAAGGTATTTTATAAAAGCAAGAACATGCATTCTTTTAATAAGATAAGTGCTTATTGCTTCAGTTATTTAAAAATTGTATGCTTATTAAAAAACGCATCAAAATAAAACAAATTTCCACGGAAAATTTTTTTATTCGTTAAAATAATTTTTATAAAGTTCAAATTTAATTACATTGCTAATTTTTTCATACAGGCCTGGGAGTTTTACGTGTTATTGTAACAATTAATTCTGGAAATACTTCGTGTAAATTGTTTGATAATTGTAGTGTTGTTTGTTAATTTTTAAATTATCTTATTTGTATGCCATTTTTTATTGCCGTCAATTATGTATTACTCTTGTACCACTGGACGTACCTTGTATTCAGAGAGCGTTATTGATGCATTTGAATCAATTGGATTGGTTATAACAAATTTAAAAAAAAGTATGGTTTAGTGAGCACTTGTCATTCTGAGGTAGGGAGTGGAAAAATAAGGGTACAAATTAAGTTAGTGTGCTTGTAAAAGCACGTGGCAAAAACTAATGTTCTTAGTGCGGTGTGAGTGGGAATTGAATCCACGACTCGGTGAATGCAAGTTATATGCTACCATCGAACCGGACACACATGGTACTCTCTGAGAAGCACGGCATGCGGCGTTTCCACACGGCTAACTTTGTATGTTTGTTTGCACGATCATCGGTTGCTGTGAAATTCGCCCTACTTGGTTTCTTTTCTAAACATTAAGTAGGCATAGCTCGTTGTTCCTGTAGCGAAAGCAGTGGTTCTTATTTCTACTTGCCCTGAATGTTTGCACATACGGCACACATTTCTGTGGATCGTGAAGTATATTGCACGGACACCGCGCTACCCAACGTTTAAACGGTTTCTCTTTAGCATTTGGTGAGACATGAGCACGTGCAAATGGTTCACCAGAGTGAAAGTTATTACGTTTAGTTATCCCCTCCCTACACCACTGTACCCTTTACTAGGTCGGATGAAAGTTGTTTGAAGTACACGGGTGTTAATTAATCATACGTAATGTATTCATGCGCATGTCGCTGTTGGCAATATAGAATTTAAAAACAGGTAATATGTATACAGGTGTTCGGGTTTAATCGAACCCGGAAAATATCGTACGGACCTAAAATCATTAATCGAACCCGGAAAATATCGTACGGACCTAAAATCATCCACAAATATATCCTGTCGGTTCCAAAATTATCGGTAGTCAGCCTGCGCCTAATCATGGCATGGCCTGTGCAGAAAATTTCCAGCCCCACATCGACTTCATAAACGGTCATGCAGAGGTGTTATTCTGTGAAATAAGGAACGCCGTTTAATGGCTGCTGTACATCAGCGCGGAAGGATTGTGGGCTAATTGAATCCACATTAAGTCTGGACGCCCACGTTCGAGGCGGAAGCTGAACTACCGCTCGATCTCGGAAGGGCGTATTTAGGGCCGTGTTCAGATCAATTTATTATATTGGCAACAGGAACAATAACTTATTTGTTGCTAAGGTTAGCAGCCCTTTGTGTGCAGAATCGTGTCATGCAAAGGAACTATTATATTCATTGCCCTGTGAACTACTGGCATATTGCTATATGTGTATCAGAGTGTAGTTTTATCTTGTGCGATAATTAAAACGATTCACTCAGCCAGAAAGTTGGAATTAAGTTATTGTAAAGTATTGATCCTCCGGAGACACAAAACAGGCCGCTTCACATTGAAGATAACATAGAACTCATTGTGTTACCTGTGCGTTAACTCTGTGCTGAAACTTTTTATAAAATAGCACCTTTATGCACATTAAAGTTACGAAGGGCTCGTCTTTATTAAGTTGTAATTCAGTACTATAGATAGTTCACTCTACCTAACAACCTAACAGTAGGTGTGTATTTTGACGAACACCGAATACACACTTGGCAGCGAATTGCGAAAAAAATAGTAATTTTCATTATCATCGTATTCAAAGAATAGCTTTTACTTTTGTGGCCACATAATTTATTAAAAACATTATATTTCTGTTTTACGCAGATTACAGCAAGCGTTGGCATATTGTTAGCACATTGACATTCTTGAAAATTTCACATATTTCACAATTACACTTGATTGTTACTCGAATAAAAGGAGAGTGAATGAGTGACAATGGTAATTTTATATATGATGAAAGGATTTGAAATTGGGCAGTGAAGTAGATCGATCTTAGACAGGGCTTTAAAAAGTGCTCAGTGTCATGGACAGCATACACAAAATACGCTGTATCTGGGACCTGAAAAATGCTAGTGTGTACATGTGTATAGTTGCAATTAAACGTACACATTCAGTTGTTATAATATTTAAAACGTTTGCCTCTACGTGTCAATTATATACCTCATCTCTCACTTAAATTGACGCCAATTTGTACACTAATATTTTATTTGCCTCCATATATATATTTTTTATCGTTTATTTTTTTATACACACAAACGAAATTGTAACTTCAACTTCTGCTGTAATCTTGGTATAAATCTATTACCGAGATGGAAGTGGGCAGAATAAAGTTGAATACAGAAAACAATATATATATAATCATCCCTTGAATCTGATTGCCGAGAGCAGTGTTACCTTTGCTTTTTGGTCAACCTTTCGCGTGGAAAATTTACCTTTGCGTCGCTTGTAATTCACCGCGAATACTATGCTGCTCGATGCACATACGTGAACATAAAGACAACACCTGGAGCTGGTTTCCGCGTTTAATGCCGAGAAGCAAAGGAGCGATAAGGGCGCCACTGCCACGCGCATAAAGCGCACCAACGACACAAAACGCAAGACTGAACCCATGTAGCAAGCGGCAGTCGGCCGACTGTGGCCTTACTGATTGCATTGTGTGATTACTGCTGGCCCAGAAAACTTACTGTTCTACACAACTGGCCCTACTATGGCTAACTGCTGGCGCCAAGACACTTGACATGCAATTTATGGCCCACTGATGGACTGTAGATGGAAATGAAACTGATGGTTGAGAGAAGGTTACCTATTAATGGCTCATAAATGACTTACTAACTGTATTCCAGCAATGGCCGCACATAACGTGTACTTATTGCTGATAGACGTATGGGTAGTCATCTATGGGCCGTTCGATGGCCGTGAAGTGGTACATCGATGGACCGTTGTTGGTGCAATTTGGCTTATTATGGGAAATTTTTTGGCTCCCACTCTTCGCAGATAGCTTCTTCAAACTACACACACGTATATGTATATATATGCGTGTTTATAATATAATTATATATCATATGATACAATGCGTAGATTATTTGTAAGTATAGCGATTGATATATCTATGGCAAAATGCTATAAATACAGTATTAGGTGTAATTTCGTGACTGGTATTGAATAATTTGACATAGGCCTATGTTCATCACACTTTTTTAAAATCAAGCGTATGAAAAATCGCCTCACGCATAACGTGTTTAGTTGTTTACTAAATATCTCGTGTATCACAAGTGATTTATAATTCTGTCAACATAAAATTATCTTAATTTTGGTTAGGTTGAATTTTTACTTAGGCCTATATTTTACTGATAAATTATAATATTTAATTTATTATTATGAATAATACTTAAATATAATATACGTGTGTTGGTAATGGCTAGTAAGAAATAGTGCTTATGAAAAAATACGTTAGGCGGAGGAATATCCTGAAAGTAGAACTAGAGCAGGGCTCCAGAAAAGTTGGCAGTAACTGTGAATGTTCTGTACGTGTGTCGGCGTTCGGACGCGAACACCAAGGGTTTGTCGTCCTCTCCACGCCTCGGCAATCGCTTCCACATGCAGTCTAAAGGCGATATTACACGATATAGGCTGTTCACGGTAGTGAGCACTTTCGAGGCCCTAGTTACTTTTTTCTTTCAGTCAATTTTTTTTATCCTTTAACCACCTTTTTTTAATAAATGTTGCCATGTAAGTAATTAACACAATGCATATATTCCACCGCACTTGAAAGTTAACATTTAAGGCTAAAACAAAATATATTTATTGACTATTATACCAAATGAGAGGGCTTTCGAAAGTGGTCACTTTACCATGAATAGCCTATACCAGATTCCGTAGAAGCTTGTACAAGGTCCGCCATAGCGACCGGTATACGGGCTAGTGTGGCACCTGCCATGACATTTCCCGCCTTGTACGGCCAGATTTCGCACCAGGTTCGGTAATTGGACACGTCCTATTTTTCGTAGCAGGTTCCACATCGGCTCGCGTACCTGGCCAATCACGTCGCAGTTCCAGAGCGTAGGGCGCTCCCCGTGGCTACCACTTGAAACGAGTTGATGAAGAAACCCAAAAGGACACCTCCATCATGATTATACATCCGTGAGGTAGAAACTCTTTTAAACATATTTAGAATACTACAACGACGAATAATATTGGCTGTGACAACTTTTAATTACCGTTTAAAACCGTTGTAAATACTTAAAACATTAATTCGAACTATTTAACGCATCTACTGTATATAAACTAATTGGTAGTACAGTGGTAAAGTTGCGGCGTCTGCTACGAAAGTGTATATTTTTGGGCGAGAGTTGAAAAACTCCGTCGGACCCAAATTTTTTTTATCATTACATTTAACATGCTGATAATGATATCCCGGTACGTAAAGAAAAAAACTATATTTTGCAACTGGTCATTAATTTTCGTCAAAATTAAAAATAACGCACTCTTACTCTAGTTGACTTCAGGTAAGTTTCAAGAAAATGAATGAAACTGTACTATTAAGCAGTAAATTTACGTAAAAGGCGAACAGTAATATAGCAATATTAAGATGTGCTAGCTAGTTTTTTTTTTTTCCATAGGCCTACGCAAGTTACTAAATGGTTACAGTTCTACGAATGGGGTTCGTATTTACTACAAACCACACACTGCGCACCCGCCGAGGGTGCCAAATGCTAGTACGCGAACTGCTGTCGTGTAATATGGATCTCCCATGTCGGCTTATATAGCGGCTGGTGTACCGGCTCGTGCACCAGGGCTTGTAGAAGCTTGTACGAGAACTAAGTACGGCTGCAGGTATCGTGTAATATCGACTTAATGTAGGATTTATAGCATCCGTCCGTCGTACGTTCGTCCGTCTCCCAGCCGAGCGATTTACAACCAAACTTCGTACGTCCGTCGTAAGTTCATTGCAGCAAACTAATAAAAACAAAACGGTTTACAAACAGGGAAAAATTTTCCCCAAAAAGTGAAAATTATTTGTGGTATTGTGTTTCTAAGTATCCAAAACAACCATACCCGTACATAGCGGAAATTAATCGACGTAGGAAAAAAAATGTTAATAGCATATAAACATGATTTTATTATATTTACTATTGCACAAAAGGAGCTCGTGTATCCAAACGTAATTATTAATCTTCAGGAAAAATATAGCGTAATTTCATTTTACAGTTACATAAACGAACATATGAAAACCAAAGACAGCCAAAACAAAACACTGCTCACACGTTACACAGCCTTGTAAAGAACTCGGGATGAACGATTAACAAAACATACACGTTTAGAAGGCTGTAATTTTTTTCTTTTCGTCCGTCAAAAGCTAAAGCTTGTCAAGGTTTCGACGGACGGATAGAATTAATGGGACTGGCTGTTGGTGACGTGATTGACGAACATGTGACGGTCGGACAGACGCGACAGTAAAATGAGCACTTTTGAAAGCCCTGCTTAAGATCTACTTGTATGCGTGTTGTGTATTCTTCCGCCCTGTGTAATATTAACATTGCCGTTGGCCTCGTCACTTTATTCATGCGTTGGTCAAGCGAAACTGTGGAATTATTAGAAAAGTAATTATATACAAAACGGATCAATTTTACATTTCTGTGCATAAAAAAAAAAACAGATTGCGAAAGAAATAATTCAAGGCATCACAAATGGTTACTTACCACTTTTTATTTGACTGTAATATGTGGAACTACTTTTCATCAGAGGCCACGGTGGTTGGGCGGCTAGACTGCTCGCCTCCCACCAAGGCGAACCTTGTTCAATCCCCGGCCCTGGCCACCGGATTTTCGCAATTGGGAATCGTGCCGGACTATGCCATTGGTCGGCGGGTTTTCTCGGGGATCTTCCGTTTCCCCACCACTTCATTCCAGCGCCGCTCCATACTCACTTCAATCACTCTCATCGGCTCTCAAGACCTCGATGTTAAGAGCCGCCTAAATCTCTTCACTTACTTCCGTTAAAATTTCTGCAGGCAGTGCCAGTGACTTTTTACTAAAGTTGATTTCAATAGTGCTCATTTTATCGAGAACAGCCATTAAGGCTATTGTTGCATGAAAAAAAAAGTATATTTATATAATTTTAGCCATAACTTGCTTTCCAAAGGGTTTTGTCAAAATTTTTGTCTCGTCAAGACGAGAATAATAACTTCTAGCACCTTCTTACGTTGTTAGATATTCACTGCCGTCATTATTCTCGGAGCACTGATGGAAGAAAAGAAAGAATTTTCGTTTTCTTGTCTGCAATCAGTCTCCGAGAACAAAAAGAACATAGTGAATTTGTAACAATGTAAGAAGGTGCTGAAAGTGGTTATTTACGTCTTGCCGAGCCAAAAATTTCGAAAAACCCTCTTTGAAACGAGTTACGAGAAAAATTACTAAAATATACTGCTTTCGTGCACTAATAGCCTTAACTGGCGTGCATATAACGACGTCAGCAGCAGCAGCGTCGCTTTGTCGCTGATCTCGGCATGCCTGACTGCGTGCCTAATTTTCCCAGCCAGTGAGCACACGACGATTCGGGGGGGGGGGGGGGGACAGCGTCATTGCCCTCGGCGCGCCTCTCTGGCTCGCGGAAACTGGCGCACCACCACTGCAGCCCGCGTAATGGCCGCCCGCGACTGGCCCGCGTCCAAACGTATCTCCGTCCTCCCCGAGAGTTTACGCGTCTTCTCGGAGCAGCGCCTTCTCGCACAAACACATCCGCAATCGATATACTCATGCCCGGTTGCACCAGCATCTTCCCCAATCCGAGCTCGAATGATCCTAGTTCCGAACCAGGATCCAGTTTGATCTTGGTTCCAGTGTAAAAATGTTGCACCTACGAAATTTCGTGATTCTGGATCTCCGATCCGTCGAGCTTGATTCCCACGTGAGAGATCAAGATTAAGGGCTGGTTTCACCATCGTGGTTAGAAAATCGATCTGAGATCGTATCTAAGATCGACACTGAAAACTGTCGCACCATTCGAGTTCGGAGCTGGACTGGAGATCGAGATGAAGTTCATTTCGAACCGCTGGAATTGCCGGTTCGAAACCTCGATCTGAGATCAGCAGCCATCGGTTACAAATGTAGTTTGAAAATACGCCAACAGATAGAACTACGTTCGGTTGTTTTCTTGGGAAATTAAACATTATACGCACTTGAATATTATTCAGTCAAATTTGTACAACAGTAATTCGCTTAAAACATATTACACATCGCACATCTAGTTCTATCTATACTGAAAAATACGCCTACTTCCATGCCGTCATATAAAGAACCAATAGCAAAATTTGTCTCATACTTAATATCGATCTCTTCAAGATCGACGAATCGGAGATCGAGAATAATGAAATTTCGTTGGTGCAACACTTTTACATTGGAACAAAAATCAAACTGGATTGTGTTTCGGAACTAGGATCATTCGGTCTCTGATCGGGGGTGATGTTGGTGCAACCGGCCCTCAGTATGTTGGCGTATTTTCAAACTACATTTGTCGACGATGGCTGCTGATCTCGGATCGAGATTTCGAACCGTCAATTTCGGCGGTTCGAAATGAACTTCATGTCGATCTCCAGTACAGCTCTGAACTCGAATGTTGCAACAGTTTTCTGTGTCGATCTTAGATCCGATCTAGGATCGAGTTTCGAACCACGATGCTGCAACCGGGTATTAGAGACGTGTAAAATTCGCGTTATCTTTCGGTGTCAGGATGGACTCCACTGCATTATAAATAAGCGAGCACAGTCCGTGCACTGTGAAAAAATTTCTGGTAAACTTCCTAAACTGTAAAGGAAGTTTTTAACCTATAAATTTCATAGGAATAGCACTATATTGCAGGCTGTAATTTATTGAAGAACTGCAAATCACAGAAATCTTACTATTCCTCTCTCTAATGAGCTGCATGGTAAAATAACACCGTTATACAACTTAGATGATTATCGTTAGATGAAAATCAGACGAGCTCCGTCAAGTAAAACACACATCCAAGCTTATTTGGCAGTAGCCACAGTAGCTGAGCGGTTAGACTGCTCTCCTCCCACCATGACGAACCTGGTTCAATCCCCGACCGGTTCAGTCCGGATTTTCGCAAGTCGGAATCGTGCCGGACGATGCCACTGGTCGACGGGTTTTCACGGGGATCTCCCTTTCGTTCCGGCGCTGCTCCATACTCACCTCACTTCGCCCACATCGGCTCTCGAGACCTCGTCCGAATCCCTTCACTCACTCACGCACGCACTCACGCTTATTTGGACAAATTGGCTTGAAAGGAAAATTTGACGGTTCAGTTTCGCTTTCAAATTTTACTTTCCAAACAGAAGAGAATTGGCAGACTGCTTGTACGCTGGACTAGAATGCAAGCGGAAGGAGATGGCTCATCTGTGGGCGAGGTCCCTGCTCCGTCCAGAAATAACGCGTGCTCAGAGAAAACGAAGATGGCTCGGAAACACAGTAAACATTTTTCTTGGAGCCTTGCAGTTTGCGTCATCGGCGTTTTGTCGGAGTTCCCGAGGAATTCTGGAGTAAACCTGTCATAACCGCCTGAATTCTTCGTCTCCCACAACCAAAATTAAGGCCAGTGGTGCACGAAAGCCATATATTTACCCGATTTTCGTTATAACATGTTTTTAAAAGGTTTCTCGAAATTTTTGGCACAAGACATAAATATTAATTTTTAACTACTTCTTGTTGCTCCGGTAATAGTAATGGTAGTGAATGTATATCAATGTAAGGTGTTCCGAAATTATTCTTTGTCTTGTCACGCAAAAAAAAAAAAAACTTTTGACCAAAAATAAGGTAAATACACGGCTTTTGTGCGCCATCCCCCTTAAGTCGGATCGTAAAACTTGTCATCCCGCGATAATGGGAGGTTGCGTGTTCTTGTGCAATTTTTTTTTTATCTGCATATACCCGATGATTTCGCCGTAGCACTGACGACTGAAAAATCGCGTGGCATGGCATTTCAACAACGTGCTACACGACTCTTTATTTGGTATTTCAGTTTTCGGAAACGGTGTTACAATTGAATAATATTCGTAAGGGAAATGGTGTAACTAGTAGTTGAGACGTTCAGCAACCTCGCCGATTGCGACTCACGCATATTTCGTCGTCGTAACACCATGGCGGTTTTCACCATAATGATCATACCGTTGAGAATGTCTTGTAACTGGTTTACCAAGTGCCTCGGCAACAAAACGCCCTGTATTCTCGTTCGTTGCCAGACTGGCTCGCTCAATGGAGCTACGTGCCCTGTGTTCGAATTCTCCTGACAAGTGCCCTTGGCTTTCTTCGTGCCCTGCTAAATTGTATCGGAAGTCGTGATCTCACTGTGCGACTGTTCGAATACAGGCCAAGGAGACGAATGCACATTCAAATTGCCCACTCGCCCAAGGCCACGGGCGACGTCCCTTTGACATTTCCTACATTGTCAAGTTTCGTTTACCGATCGCTTCTTCCCGCCATTTACTGGGCGCTGTATACAGACGAAAGCAACATAAGAAAACACGTTGAATTATAGGATGTTCACGGTAAAATGAGCACTCTTGAAAGCCCTGCTTAAGATCTACTTGTATGCACGTTGTGTATTCCTCCGCCTTATAGAAAATTAACATTGCCGTGGGTCGCATCACTTTAATCATGCGGCGGTCAGGTGAAATTGTGGAATTATTAAAAAATTAAATTTGTTACAACTCTGATCATTTTTACACTCTGCATGAAAAAAAAAAAAAAAAAAAAAAAACGAAAGAAATATTTTAAGGTATCACAAATGGTTACTTAACACTTTTAACCTGACGTTAAGATATGGAACTACTTTCCCTTCCATCGTCACCGACTTCACTGGGCGCATATCACTCAGTGCGCCCGTTAAAATATATGCAGGCAGGAGCAGTGACTTTTTTTCTTAGGTTGATTTCAAAAGTGCTCACTTTACCGCGAATAGCCATTAACAATTGTGAAACGACGGGTAGTGGAAACTATAAACACTTCGTCACGAAAATATTAAGGGGATGGGGATGTGGGGAACTGAGGATGCTGGGGGGATCAAGGGTAAGTTAACGAGGGCATGTGGCAATGAATTTGAATACAGCTCCAAGACTGAACGGAGGTGGCACAGAAACACGAAACTGAGGAATTGTTCCGATTGACAACTTATTTATTTAGTAATTAGTGATCTAGTAAGGTTCAATTGTAATTCTTTTGACAGTCACGTGTTTACCGCGATGGTGCTGTCTGTCAAGCAGGTTTATACAGTCTTCATTGTATAAAATACGGCTGGTATGGCATTCACACAAGACTGGACGTGTTTGGTTTTGTCGAGCTTGTTTGGTCGTGCGGTATCGTGCCTGACTCTCATTGTGGATATCGTGGGTTAGATCCCGGCCGGCTGCATGGGGGATGGGGTTTTCCTAAATTGATTTACCCATTCCCACTCCAAGTGTATGCAAGTGCAATTACTGAATATTACACCCTTCAAACTACCTAAACTGTGCTGTGCTGTAAAAAGGCTTAGAGTTCTCGGCGTGCACATTGAAACAATAAAATAAAGTGAATAAATAAATAATTTCTTACATGAAAAAAAAAAACACACACAAACACTAACTTTTTGGTTACTTTTACTATTAAAATGTATCATATTTCACGTGTCGTAGGAATTATATGCATTGTTAAGCGCTCGTTGCTTCGCATCCCACGCGAGCGAGTGGAAGTGAAGGACAGCAGTTATATGATAGCGGCGGCAAGTCAATGGAATGTTTTGAATTATAGGCGTGCGCTAAACCAAGAGCCACGTATCTGTTACCAAAAAGCGAGCCGACACGATAATCCTATTTGCAGTGCGTACTGCTGACCCTGGTTGTGTTTAGTTTCCGCGTCTATCTGAGGAATGTTCTAGTTGTTTACTGCCCTAGATTCTATCCACATGACTCGGGGTGCGTCGAACCTTCCAGGCCAAGGCCGGCAGAGTATGAATTGTGCGACGGGCCTCCGGGACGAGTAGTAGTGGTGTTGATGTGTGGTTGAGGTCCGGGCGATAGACGAGTGGCGAGAGAAGTGACCAGCGGAAGGGAAATCTGGGACTGCGAGTATGAAACAGTGAAGAGTGCTGCCGGCAAAGCTACACTATTGGACTAGACGCGTGAGAGGAAGACATTACAAATGATGGCAACAAATTGATTGAACATGTGTAAATGGTGTGTATGAGTTAATTGACTGTAACCAGAGACATTAAGAAGGACGTTAGAGTTGAAGTAGACAGTAAATATTGCGCTCACTTAGAAATAAAAAGAGTAAGAATGGAGATAAATAATTTAATGCTGCAAATAAAAGCTGCCTGATTAAATTATAAATAAAATATAGTTATTTTTTTATTAAGACCTCTATCCTCACGAACTCAGATACATCGCCCAGGCGTCAATGTAACAGTATGCATACAATTATTTACATGCATATGTATTTATTCCACTGTTAATTCATTTAAAAAAAACTGTAGTATGAAGCCATCTCCGCAGTTTTTCCTTTGACTTATCAGCTTCAGAACATATATAGTGGCGATTTTGAATACGGGAAATTAGTATTTAGTAAGTTTCGTTTGTTACTAAATATTAAATACGTGCTAAACTAACGAGTTCATCACTTTAGTATCCTAAATCGCGTCACTAGACGATTTATTAAACTAAAATTAACAATTGTAACACGGCCGATGCAATGAACGGTGTGCCGCATACAGCCTATTCACGGTAAAGTGAGCACTTTTAAAAGCACTCTCATTTGGAATAATAGTCGATAAATATATTAATTTTAGTCTTAGACGTTAACTTCTGAGTCCGGTGGAATATGCACACTGTGTTTATTACTTACATGGCAAATATTTATTTTAAAAGGGGGCTAAAGAATGAAAAAAAAATGGCTGAAAGAAAAAAGGAGTTAGGGCCTAAAATGTGCTCACTTTATAGTGAACAACATATATCAGTGTGAATAGCAACCTGTCCTCGCTGGACTGGAACAAGTGAACGGATGGAGTGTGCTGCTTTATCAGGTGTGTTGGAAGCGAAACAACGCCGATGCTTACGCCGCGGCCTGCGTCCAAGGTCACCGGAGCCTCTGTTGTACTCGTACATGCACCACGCGATCACGAGAAAGGCCAGTGTGCGTGGCATGACTTGTGATACTGAAATGATCCGAAGAAAATATCACACAAGTAGGGTAATTGGTGATCTCTCCCTGTTTAAGATTTCATCTTTCATCCCTCGGCCTACTTACACTTCTTGATTCGCCTGTCCACTTTTTTTCGTCGAGGAGATAATGTTTCGTTCTTCTGTTGGCAGACTATATGCAGGTCTATGAATATGAAAATATTACCAGTAAATAAGAAACTAATAAGTCGTAGATTTTTGTAAGCAGAATTCATACAGGTTTTTTATTTTTTATTTTTATGTAAGCATATTAATTACATGGTCATCCTTTATCGAAAACAAACTTGTATCTGGGTCGTAATAATCGTATATAATAAGTAGACGATGTCTATCTGTCTGTCCGTCTTTAATACTTCTAAGTCCCCTGAAACTCAACAGAAGTCATTCAAATTGTGCAGGGCGAATCCTCAGGGTCAAATACAGGTCAAGTTCGAATTTCAGCAAGATCAGATTACGCAATCATCACCTTTTACCCTAAAAACTAATATTTTTATTACTTTTTTCCTATGAAAAGTTTTGTATTAATGCATAGAGATATGAAGCTAGTGGAATATCATATTTGTTTACTTTAGATGTCTCGCTTCAATGTTGAGTTAATTAAGTAGGGCCACAGTGGCTCAGTGAATAGAGCGATTCCAAGTGGGACCTTAGTGACTCAGTGGATAGAACTATGTTAAGTGGGGCCGCAGTGGTAAAGTGGAATCAGAAATGTAAAATGGGACTGTAGTCGCTTCAATGTTGTGTTAATTTCACATAATTTCATTATTACCTACATAAAGCTATGCCATATTTTTTTCAGTCTTAGAATGATAACCATATTTTTTAACATTGTAACTGTTCTAGACCCGTGACAATACAAACAATGTCACGGGCTGGGTCCGCTAGTATGTAGAATATCTGGAAATTTTTTTCATAAATCGTATTTCGTTTACTAAGTATTTATTAATTTTTTTACAGTACCAGTGTCACGTACATAAGGGTTATTTTAATGGCAATGATCGAGCGAAGTAGTGCAGTGGTAAACATCCAGACTCGGATACGGAAGGACCTGGGTTCGATTCCCGGTCCGGCCGTCCGTTTTTACGTTTTCCGTTGTTTATTTTCCCTAAATCTTGGCGAATGCTAGAATGGTTCCTTGGTACAGCTCATGGCCGATCCCTTTCCAGTTTCTGCTTCTGTAAGCAACTTGTATTGTCTTTAAGGACCTCGCTGTCGACGAGACGTTAAGCCCTAATGCCAAAGAGAATTACAAACCGTTTAATATACTTCTTACACTATTTGGGTGCATGGGAGTTGGTGTCTTTCGTTCGAGTCCGGCTTATTTATTTAACAACTGACTCAGGCCGTCTGTAGGGAATAGTCTCTGAAGAAATATCATTATGCACTTGTTTAGTGGACCCCCACTTACACGCCATCAGCGATGTAACAGTGCAGAAGTAAATTACTTTAGACCTTTAGTATTTAGTTACTAAAGGAGAACTTAGTTATCTAGACACAACGCTGGTTTGAGGGGAGCCTTTGTAAAGACTGGAGAAATGGTTGTAGTACTACCGGCTGTGCCGCGCTGGAGTTTTGAAAAAGGGTCGTATCTTCTAGGGAAGCCACGGAGAGGAAGTGTCACACTTGCAGCTGTCTGCAACATAATTTTGATTTAAAGGACGGGAAACGGTTTTGTATATTCATATGCAGAACGCAACGTCTTGAAAACTAGTTGTGTTACTACCGATTGTGCCTTGTTTGAGTTTTGAAGTAGCGATATGCCCTTCAAGGAAGCGATGAAGAGGTGGTTTTGTGCGTATAGGCTGTTCACGGTGAAGTGAGCACTTTTTAAGGCCTCGCTAATTTTTTTCTTTCGATTAATTTCTACCTTTCCGCCACGTTTTTATATAAACATTGCAATGTAACTAACTGCAATAAAATATATTTATTAGGGGTTAATGCCTTTTGTGAGGGCCTTAAAAGGCGCTCACTTTACCGTGAACTGCCTATATTTATGTGTGTGCGCGCGTGCAATATAACATACAGTATGTACGTACAACGAGAAGGTCTGCAGTGAACATCGTTATACAACTAATGTCAAGATAAAGTTCCTTATTTGTAGAGGAATTCGTGCAGGCCTAAAGGCTACGTCATTTGGTACAAGCTTCTTAATACCTTAAGAAAGAAGTCAAGTTATAAGCAACTAAATGCAGTACAATAGCAGGGCTTCTTGCCATCCTTGACGACCCCATTTTGTCGAGCGTTTTACCTTCTCGGTAAATAGTTGGACGTGTGAATAAACGAGTTCGGTTACACACGAACCTATTTTGGGTGCAAAGTAGGTTTAATTTCCTGTTCCTACTCAACACCGATAATACCCGAGTGATTCCTTCAACCGCGAGTTTTCATTTTGCAGTATGCTTGCCAAAGGCTAGCAGCTATGAATGGTAAATTTTACACCGTAAGATGGGCAGAGTCAGACTAGCTCTTACGTCTGACCGTTGCCTGGAAACACTGACTGTTAAAATACGAATGTAGGACGCCATGCGCTGTGAAGCGAACTCTTGCTTTATTTCGGCTGTAATTCATTCACGACTACTTCACGCTTTTCTGAAGCCCTGCTAAAGTCCTGCTTCCAGCATATCCGCCCGCCTCGTACAAACTAAGCTTAACTAAGCCTGGGAAATTACACCAGAGGATAACGCACTGCATTCCTGCGCACTCAGTTGTAATGATATTTTGCATGAGAACTATTTCTTACTAGGCATTACCAACACACATGTTTTCTCACTGTTTTAAATTCACATTTATTGTAAAATGAAATATTATAATTTATAGCGAGAATATAAATATAATTTCAACTTAACCATAAAAAGTGTTACATTTATGAACACAAGTATAAAACTATTGTGATATATGGTATATTTAATAAATAACTAAAAACGTCATACATAGGGTGAGTTTTCAAATGTTCGATTAAAAAAAGTGTGAAGAAACCGCGAATAGACAGCATCGATAGACGTTTCTACTGCTAGCGCCATAACTGCTGGCGAGTGAAATTACTGGCAGGCGAGGAGCGTTCGGCGAAGGTAGAGTCAACTGCACGCGCAGCCTGCCGCAGCATAATCAGTAGCGCGTTTGCCAATGCACGCCGAATATTTTTGTTGGCAGTTTGTATACAGCCGGGCCGTCACGAATATCAGCTGTTGTCGGCCGAGCCGTGCCGGCGGACAAAGCGCAGGCATCTAGGAAAGCAAAGACGCTAACACTTGCGGCGCTCGTAGTATGATGGCAGTCATGTCCACGAGTGCCCTTTTCGCCTGGAAGCAAGCTTTTCGGCCTAATCCCCTATCTTGCAGTTCACTAGCCCCTCCTTGTCAACCACGTACCTGTTCAACAGTTCCCAGAAATATTCGTTCCATTTATCCGCGCGTGGGCGCAGGCAGTGCTTCCCCGAGGAAAAACACTGTGGGGCGGTACACTGTAAAAAAATTAAGTTAGCTTCCAAATATATATTGAGAGTTTTTAACCTATACACAGTATAGAAATATACCTCACATCAGGTTGTTAATATGGAATGCTGAGCGTCACTGCTATAAAAAAAACCGGGGACTACCCTGCGCATTAGATGGGGCCGTGGTGGTGTAGTGGTTAGAATACTCGCCTCCTACCTATGCTAACTGGGTTCGATTCCCGGCGGGGCCGCTCCCGGATTTTCGTACGCGGGTATCGTGCCGGACGATGCCGCTGGTCTGCGGGTTTTCTCGGGATCTCCCGTTTACCCCGCCCTTGCATTCCAGCGCTGCTCCATACTCGCCTCACTTCACCCTCATCGGCTCACAAGACCTCGATGTTAAGAGTCGCCCAAATCTCTCCACTATTTGCCGTTCACAGTAAAGTGAGCACTTTTGAGGCACTAGTTACTTTTTTCCTTCCAGCCATTATTTATCGTTTAACCACCTTTTTGAATAAATATTACCATGTAAGTAATAAACACAGTGAGCTTATTTCACCGCACTCGAAGTTAACTTTTAAGACTAAAATAAAATATATTTATTTTCTATTATTACAAATGAGAGGGCTTTACTGAGCAATGGTCGGAATTCAACCTTCCAAGTAAGAGAAAATTCTTTATCATTCGCCCTTTATCACTGTACGTATGTACTGATATACAGACTGTTCGGAAATTCACTCGAAATATTTCAGGAGGTGATTCCTTGTGGAAAATGAGGAAGACATATGTAATATAACTCATAGCCTAGCTCAATTCCTAAATCTTGAAGGCAAATAATTGTATGCAATTACAGGGTACCCCGTCGTTATTATTTACATGAAGGCGGAAGTTCTTGACGCTGGTTATTTTTCATAGGTTGAATATCTCAGTAACAATGAACATAATCCAGCGAATCGTATTTTAATTTCCCTCGGTTCCGATATTTGATGAGCAAATTATTTATAAACTCGATTTTCAAGAGCGCATGTCTCTCTTAAGCCCATGTCATACTGTCAAATTTTTCCGTCAAATTGCTTCCAATAAGTTTGGTCAAATAAAGTTGGGTAGTTATGACGTCATCGAAACGTCATAAACGCCGTCATACTTGTCTGAGTAAGTTGGATGGCTTCACTTTCGATAAAACATTTGGAAATTGGACCGGTTATAAAATTTATTTGATGTTTGACGGTCTCAGCCAATCAGAATCGCGTACGACAAAAATTTACGTCAAGAAACTTAAAATAACAAACAGTTACTGGAAACGAAGTAGGTTATGAAGATAATTAATGTATGTAGAAGGTGTCTAGGCATGAATGCTATTTTAAGTGAATATTGCACATAATATTACGAACCCAAAGGCATTAATTTCATTGTGCAGGAAACATATCTTATAAATAAAAATTTTATTTAGTAAATAAACGAAAATAAATTACAATATTACTTACATTTCTTCCTGTAACGGACCACATAGAAAAACAAAAGCCACATCTCACTATGAAAATAATTTTTAAATAATATTTCAAATTAGATTCGCCCAATAAAAAATTTTGATAGCGTGACACATTTTCAAAGACATTCAAGATGATTTGATAAAATTTGTCGGAAGGAAAAATTTGATGGCCGTATTTTGCCCTCAAATTTTATCGTCAAATATAGTTGAAGGCAAAGATTCGATAGCGTGACAGGGGGTTTAGGAATTGAGCTAGCCTATAAGTTTCATTACATATGTCTACCTCATTTTCCACATGGAATCACCTCCCGTTATATTTCGGGTAAGTTTCCGAACAGCCTGCTTAGTCCATTTACAGTTATTTCCAACTTTTCTGAAGCACTTATGAAGTTTTACTTCTAGTATTCCCCCCCCCCCCTCTATCAAGCTAACAAAGCTTAACAAAGTCTAAAAAGTTACACAAAACGGACAGCGCACCGGATTCGTGTGCACTCCGTTCAGTAATATTTTGCATAAGAACTATTTCTTAAAGGCTGTTCACGATAAAGTGAGCACTTTTGAAATCTACCGTAGAAAAATGTTACTGCCCCTGCCTGCACATATTTTAACGGACTCACCGAGTGACATGTGCCCGGTAAAGTTGGTAATGATGGATGGAAAGTAGTTGCATATATTAACGTTGAACAAAAAGTGTTAGGTAACCATTTGTGGTAATTTTAAATTATCTCTCTCGCTTGTTGTATTTTTTTTTTTTTAACTGCTTAGTGTGAACAAATTAGCAGACTAATAAAATGTTTATTTTTCTAATAATTTTACAGTTTTATTTGACCGACGCATGGATAAAGCGATGAGGCCCATGGCGGTGTTAATTTTACTTAAGGTGGAAGAATACACAACGTGCATACAAGTAGATCTTAAGCATGGCTTTCAAAAGCGCTCATTTTACCGTGAACAGCCTATACGAGGCGTTACCAACACACCTATTTTCTCCCTGTTTTATTGATGTTAAGTATGAATGAAATATTACAATTTATTGATAAATATAAATGAAATTACAATTTAATAGAAAATAAGGCACTTTTATTAGGTATAGTTTATGCTACCACGAGCTGAGATAATGAGTGTGATACTCAATATGGTTAGGAAAAAACCAAACACGTCACACATGAGGCGATTTTCAAAACTTTAATTCAAAAATTTTGATGAAACCGAGAATAGACTATATAAATAAATTTCCCATTAATTAATTTTCTCTCTGTAAAGGTTAACCAACAACACTGTGTGGGATGTAATAATTTTTGCCGTAGATATTCCTACATAATTTTTCTTTGAAATTATTTGCAAGTTGTCGGCTGTAGTACGTCGCTTAAAATATTCTTGTGGCAGTAAGAAAGTGAACATCGTTGACGTTATTGCGTTTATAATTTAAGGACTTATGCAATTAAATGTTTCATGTTTACGATTGCGGAGGTGATTGTCTCTGCCCTTGAACAAAAGCAGATTTAGCTGTGCATTTGTTCTGTTATACCATTTTTTTTTTTTTTTTTTTTTTTTTTTTTTTTTTTTTTTTTTTTTAATACAAATTATAGCGAATAACTAATACATTAACATATATATCATCAAAAGTATTCCTTTATATGTCAGAGCTTACGTATGTGATTACGGTTTCATACAGGCCATTCGCGGTAAAATGAGCACTTTTGAAAACCCTGCCCAAGATCTACTTGTTATACACATTTTGTATTCTCCCGTCTTATGTAAATTTAACACTGCCATGAGCCTCATCACTGTATTCATGTGTCGGTCAAGTGAAATTGTGAAATTAATAGAAAAGTAAATATTTAACCAATCTTCTAATTTTTACAATTAAGTTGTTGGAAATGGTTTCCTAAAACTTTTTATTCAACGTTAAGATACGGAACTACTTCTCATCCATCGTTTACAACTTTACTGGGCGCATGTCACTCATGGCGCCCGTTAAAATATATGCAGGTAGGGGAAGTGACATTTTTATAAAGTTGATATCAAAAGTGCTCATTTTATCGTGTACAGCCTTTACCGTACTGTGACATAAACAATTATTTATTTCGTGAAGTATTTACTCTATTGCTAAGGTTGCCGCCTAGTGAAAGGTGTATTTGTGCGTTTGCGTGTGTGCAAGTGTGAGGCACGAAACGAATCAGGCGACGCTGGCCTGCACGCGTTTGTAAAGCGATGTCGCCTCTTAGACACAAAGTTATGAACTCGCGCGTAGTGTTCTGTGGTACCGCTGCTGGAAACTATTGGACTTTAATAGGTGACCATGTCATTTTATCGGACGCGACACCATGGAAAAGTCAGTCCAATGCACTCCTCTATCGTAGTTCGGCATGAATTCGTTTGATATATATTCCGAGAAGCAGGCCTTTTCAAATGTCGTTCTCAGGCATGTTGGAGGGCGTTAAAATAAAGTAACCAGTATGCCTGGCGTCTTGCAAGCACTACACATAGGTCCTGTAAAATTCGCGGATTAATTTTTAAGACAAGCTAGAGTTGGAAAACACTTACATTTTTGTCACCTCTTCAATTGGTCCACGCATTATTTGACGCTTCCCGGAGAAGCCTGGGCCAATGAGAAACAAACAACAAAATGCACGCCCAATTCGACGCTCTCTACTGTCGCAGCAAGTAACCAACGGGCAATCGATACCTGCACGATCACACATAAGACCGTGGAGTCTAACCTGGAGGACGTTGAACTCGCGAATTTTTCAGTTCCCTTAACTATACACGGATATAGTCCATTCACGACTGGAACAGACTTATAAAAATCAATCTTTGAAAAAACACCCTAGCCATTAGCTGCATGCATAGTTCGTAAAAAAAAATGGCGGGGGCGTGTACTGTACCCGCACACGCCACTTTTTTTTTTTACTAGCTATGCATGCAGCTAATAGTTAGGGTATTTTTTCAAAGATTGATTTTCATAAGTCTGTTCCAGTCGTGAATGAACTATAGTCTGAAGTTTTGCCTTTATCATAAACGACGTGGATAGTATTTGAGATCTGAAAACTGTTTGTGTTCTTTATGATGTTTGTGAACACCTTTTAACCAATTTGCAATTCTATTAGAATAAATTCAAATTGGTAAAAATATTGAATTCGTATAAAAGGACTCGTCTTTTGAAAACTAAACACATTCATCACTGTTGACCATGTGACTTTGACAGTTGTATTAGTGTGGGGTAGGTCAGTGATGGCTACATGCGCAACAGACGAAAAATCGGTCTACCTCGTCTTCAGTCTTATGTTGTAGGTACACGTGCTGTGTTCGTTGCAGCAGGGCACTGCGGACTGTCTCGTATTCCACTTGCCGTGGGCTAACAAATCAGTTCTCTCACTTCACTTGGATTTATTCCTTTGTTGTCTGACCTTCTTTTCTGATGCAATCTGGGTTACTATACGCTGTTCACGGTAAAATGAGCACTTTTGAAAGTTCTGCTTAAGATCTACTTTATACACGTTGTGTATTCTTCCGCATTATGTAAAGCTAACATTGCCATTGGCCTCATCATTTTATTCATGCATCGGTCAAATGAAACTGTGTAATTATTAAGAAAGTAAATATTTTACAAATCGGCTCATTTTTACACTTTGATGAATAAAAAAAACAAAGTGAAAGAAAAAATTTAAGTTATCACAAATGGTTATCTAACATTTTTTATTCGAAGTGAAGGTATGTAACTACTTGCCATACATCGTTACTAAGTTTACTGGGCGAATATCACTCAATGCGCCCATTAAAATATGTAAATGCAGGTGCAGTGTCTTTTCTTTAAGGTCCATTTCTAAAGTGCTCACTTTATCGTGAACAGCCTATAGACAACTCCGATTCAATGTGCTGGGAGATAATGCGTGTAATGACAGAAGCGACCTTTCATAGATATCGCTCTTTTGCCGTAGCAGGTCTTTTTAATACCACATTCTTTCTGTTCGTTCCTCCATACACGTGATTATTACGTAAGCCGTTTTCAGGACGACTAATTATCTTATCTCTTAGCGAAGCGTTCCGTCATACTACGGTGTAATAAAATTATAGCTATTAAACTGAACTGCGTTCCCAAGGATTTTTTTCTATATTTTCCAGTCATTATTTGTAATTACTAACTATGGGAGAAGTAAGTGCGCTATCCACTTATCTACTTCTCGCTGCTGTGATCTGGGTATACCTTAATCCAAATTCCTTAAAAGGAATGTTTGCTATATGGCCGCGGCTGTCGCACTGATATTTTTTAAACGCTCTCTAATCTTCGTTGATGTAGTGTGCCCTACACGACTTGACAGTTCTTCCTTCAGGTTGTGACCAAGCAGTGGCGCCAACAAAAAAAAAGGGGGGGGGGGCTCTGGGTTCAACCCCCACCCCTCTCTCCCCCATCCCCCGTCCCGAAATATGGATGCATTTTAAAAAAGAAAAAATAATTATTTATTAGTAAAATGAGAAATTAGGCAAATAGAATGGTTCAATATGATAGTAAAAATAAGTTAAATATAAAATTATGTTTTCTACATCTACTGTCGTTCTTCTTATCAGAGATTTCTATAGGTGCTGGTGCTGCTTTATCAGTGAAGAACCTTCTCCCCTCCTTCCCCTTCCCAAAATATATATCTGCCTATGCCACTGTTACCAAGGCTAAAATTGCAACCATTGCACAGACAACCCTGTTCAGCCGCCATGCGTACACCCCGTTTCAACACTTGGGACACGTTCTGTGAACGCAGTTCGTATGCCAGATGAACGGATACCATAATCATAGTACAACCGTCCCATCCGCAGTGCAGCCACATTTAAATTTTCCATTTCGAAATCGCGTGAAGAAATCCCCAGTCTGCCCTCTGATACCGCTGTTCCAACCCATTTCGAGAAACACGATCTAATTAACCAGATTTTCCACTTAGAGGCGACCAAGCATGACCGCAACACGTGCAAAGAGAAAATACAGTTCGAACTTATAGTAAATTGCCGTTCGGTGATTGGGCACATTTGCACGGCGGGAGGAGCAAATACGTGATGCGATTTACTGTCGTGAAGGAATTGTAAGAGCTTTTTTTTTGTCTGCTTCTATGCACAATTGTAAATTAATTCGAAAGTCCGTCAGCTCTTCCCGTATCCAACGTTACCAAAAAAAATTGGATTGGACTGTGTTGGGGACACGGCCGTTTGTTTTGCGTGAATACATCTACGTTGACGCGCTGGAACTCCTTTATGTTTATTTTACGTTCCCGACACCGCTTCACTCGACCATATGGGGCATTTACGGATATCACTGGATTGCTTTTGAAATGCATTGTGTTAAGTTTTCTTAATTTTTTTTACAATAAAACGCATACAATTTTGCCATAACCACGCCACACAAATGTTTTTATACACGGAATCGATTGATCTTGACGAGAGCTGTCGATTGAGACCGAAATGAGCGTCGTAGCTTCTCCTAGTCAAAAATGACAGTACGCGGAAGTTATGAGACGCGGCGAAACGAACTCAAAATTGCCCCCCCCCCCCCCCCCCTTCTTCTACGTTCGCGATGCTTCGCAGTCCTCACTCAACGTAACATATTATTTGATCCTTTGGCAATCGAGTGGTGTAATTGAAATTTTTAATGTAGACTATAGATTAAGAGCTGTAATGCCTAACTGTATCCCCTGATTTCGTTATCGGATTTTCTGAATTGCCTCTCCCTATGCTTGCAAATTAAAAAACGTATTCACCTCAAAAGTAAGGATTAAACATTGTGTCTTCCTTGTTCTTTTCGGAGTGATTAGAACAGTAGTGTCTACTCGACCGGGTGTTTGTTGTTCATTTCATAATGCTCCATGGAGGAAAGCAGGTGTGTGTACCTTAAATTTATTTTCAGTAAAATATTTTTATACAGGTTAAGATATTTTAAGGTTTCGTGACAAAAATACTAGATCAATAAAAAATAATATTAATCTTAATAGCTTTAGTATTGGAATTTAAAGTTAAAAGTATTTATTCGTACATATTTCAAAATGCAATTTTAACATATTGTTTTGTGATAATGTGTTCATTACGTTCACGAGAGTGGCATATTGCTATTTCTTTGAAACCGGACTCTTAGTTGATATGCAATAAGCGTTTAACTTCTAGCTATTTTAACTTTAGATTTTATCTCATAAGTTAAAATTTGAAAAGGGGCGAACCAAGTAACTAATTTTCAAGAAATATTTTTCATGGCGTTCCAATAACATGAACAGATATTTTGAACTGTATCCTAACATATTATTTTTGTTAAATTTTAAGGTTTGGAGAAAGAAAGAAAGAAAGAAAGAAAGAAAAAAAAAGAAAGAAAAAAAAAGTTTATTATCAGATTTAAAAAAATTAAACTATTGGTATGTTAACAAAATGTTTGTAACTGGCAATATCGCTTCACAGAGATTGTGGTTATGCTTTAATATTTATAGTGACACAAATGTATTAATAAATATGTACATATGTTATAGAACAGCTAAAACATATTTAATCAATGAGATTTATCATCATAGTTGCAATGTTTTTAATTACACACACCAACAATTAGTCACTATCACTAAGACACTGTTGCAATCTGATTGGGTTCATAGTTAAATTTTCATAGTGTAAGAAAGGTATCAATAAATATGTACACATGTTTCAAAACAGTCGCAATATATTTCATCTACGTGATTGATCATAAATGCAATGTTTTTAATTAAACACACTAACAATTAGTCACTAATCACTCAAGACATTTTAGTCATATGATGTGTTTTGCACGAATGAATTTGCGAAATATTCACCTAGTATTGACGTATCAATTTCTAATATAAGCTGCATTTCGTGATTAACCTTCCCCCTTTTTTTTATTTTTGGAGACTTCTGTAAACTGGCTAAATAGGGTTCTAATGTAATAAGTAATCTATTGAACAGGTCCGTGTTTATATCTACTCTGCAAAATTTCCGTCTAAAACGGTCTCTATACTGCCTATTTTGCTTATTTCTCGCTTCTTGGGCTTCTTCTGGATATTGCCCGATATGAAGGATGCATGCTTCAATGTCTCTGCCATGGAATAAACACTCTAAATTCGTATCAGTGGAAAACCACTCATTCGCAGTGAAAATGGCTCCACTTAGATTCAGTGGGAAAATTCCACTGTTTCGGTGGAAAAATTACGCTGATTGAATTAGTGATGTGAAAAATTTCACTGATTCTAAGCGGAGCCATTTTCACTGCGAATCAGTGGTTTTCCGCTGATACGAATTTAGACTGCAGCTGCTGGGTTTCTTTACAGAATATTTCAAACTTCTCTGAATCAATTTGATGTTCACAATTTATACATTCGAGTTTAGCCCCTAAACGCTTAATTAACTCCAGGTCCAGTCCAGTTATTTCTGAACACTTCTCAGGGTTCATAAAAAAAAACCGTTTGAGCTGAGTTGCCGTCATCTGTGTTGCCACTTTGCTGCTTAGGCATATCAACTAAAAGTCCTAACTCACTTCTGAATCTCTCCTGAACTACTTTTTTCTTTTGTAATACCTTTTCTTTACTTTCAAAGCCCCTCGCTTGCCATTTTTCTATGTCTAGACGGTATGAAATGTGGAGCATGCATTCAAACAACCTTACCCACGAGTGAAGGGGTTATATACCATAGGAAAGGAAGCTCTTTTCACTGCCTTTCTCGAAATGGCTTTTATGTCATTCATTTCTCTGAGTTTTACCCCGCACAAGTAACACGGTTGGGTGGACGAACATGACGACACTTCATTGCAAACTGTACCATCTACCATGCAAAATATCAAATCCAACTTCATAGAAATGTCCATTTCGTCAATTTTGCTTTTACTGGGTTCACCTGCTTTTATTTGAGGTGTTATTTCATCTACTTCCGTGTTATCTAAATCTGCAGATTCTTTCGCAAACATAAGTTTGATAGGGCGGCAATATTTCGTGGAAGAAGGAACAGGACTTTTCCAAATAATATTTTTGGAATCGCCTTTACCGCAACATATCTACAAAGGAACTATGGAAATGCTAAATAAGCTTTCGTCACTGAGATTATCTTGAGAAAATTTTTGTTTGTCTCTATTTTGTTCTGAACCTTCACATCCCCATTTCATGATGACGATAAAATCGGCATGTTTAGAAGCATGTATTCTCTCGCTAACCTCTTCAATTTGACAAATGTGGTCAAGGTGTGACTGAAGCGTATTTCGGTTACGATGATACCTTGGGGATAGCATAGCTCTTTAGCTTCTTTAACTCTGTGGTAAGGGGAATATAATTTGCAGTTTAAGTTTTCAGCTTGTTCGCATATCCGTAAACACTGACGAGTAGACAAACTAGTATCCACCATTAACGTAAGTGCTTGTTCTGCAGATAAAAACCCTGGCGTTTGAAGTAAAGACATCCGAGCCTTTTTAAAAGTCGTTCATCTACTCGGAGAAGCAGTGGAGAGTTCTTCTACTATTGCAGCAGAATCGCTTTTGCCCTCTTTCCTTAACTGAATATTTCCAGCGTTACACAGATCTTCACTAGTTGATTGCAGGAGTGGTTGCACTTTTAACAATTCACTCCTAGAGTCACAAGCACGGAAAGGCTTATTTGGCTGACCAGGTCCCCCACCAGCACTACATACCGTACTGTAGGCAGCCTGGCAAGCGTCCTCGAAATACGGAAAAATAATGTGTTCTTGGAGCCAAAAGAAATTAATTTGAAGAAAGAGCGGCAATGCCTTCCAACTTTTTCCCCACTTAATGCCAACTTCGCAACAAACATTTTTAAATTTTCTTTTTAGGAAATTGAAATAAATTGCATAACGTTCCCTGTTTCCTATTTCTTCCAGAACGTGAGCAATTAATGCATCCAGTTTTGATTTCCTCGGCTGTTCAAGCCATCAAAAACTGCCATCCGGGAAATGGAAACAATTTTGTAAAGATTAAATAAATGGCATCAGTTCGCAGGTATTCGCAACTTTTTTTTTTTCTAATTTAGATTATCTAGCTTTCTAGCTTCAAAAACTACATAAACACAACACGCAACTCGGACCTTGGCGAAACTCTATAAACTAAAATCTTACGTGGTGTTACACAGTGGTGTCACATTAATCAGATTTTAGTCACCTTTTCAAGGGGCTGTTGCTTGACGATAAAATTTTTTTGACACACAACTAGCGCTACAAAACAGAGGTAACTGTAAGCAATTGTATTTCATATTGCATAAAGCTCACAATCTATACCGAGGATAGGGAGTCACTGCTATGACGGACTCTTTCAAGTTCGTACATATTCAGACGTTCACGACTGCCAGCCACGCGTGTGGTTGCAGGGTAGAAAACTACGTTATCATGTACTATGGATATTCAACTATTGAAATATAAAACAGACTAGAATATCTGGAAAAGTTGAAAATGTGAATTTTTTCCGCCTAGATTGCTATACAATTACACACTGTGCACCGCGTAGCCGCGAGTACGATCTCCTAGAGGCTGTTCACGGTAAACTTAGCACTTCTGAAACCCCTGCTTAAGATCTACTTGCACGCACATTGTGTATTCTTCCGCCACACGTAAAATTAACGTAACCATGGGCTGGACCACCTTATTCATCCGTTGGTCGAATTAAACTATGAAATAATTAGAAAAATTAATACTTTACAATTTTGCTATTTCTTGCTCTTATATGGATTAGAAATACAGAAAGTAAGGAACTAGTTTGGGTGTTCTCAAATGTTGCCCTTACTTTTGTAATCCAACGCTAAGACATGTAACTACTTTCTTTACACTGTTAAAGGCTGTTCACGATAAGGTGAGCACTTTTGAAATCAACGTTAGAAATAAGTCCCTGCTCCTACCTGCATAGTATATTTTAACGGACGCACTGAGTGACATACGCCCATTAAATTTGGTAATGATGGAGGGAAAGCAGTTCCATATCTTAACGTCGAATAAAAAGGGTTAGGGAACCATTTAAGATAACTTAAATTATTTCTTTAGTTTTATGTTTCTTTTAATGCATCGAAGTGTAATTATGAATAGATCTATACAATATTTATTTTTCGAATAATTTCACAGTTTCACTTGACTGATGCATGACTAAAGTGATGAGGCACATGGCAATGTTAATTCTACGTAAGGCGGAAGAATACACAACGCGAATGCAAGCATATCTTAAACAGGGTTTTTAGAAGTTGTCAGTTTACTATGGATAGTCTATACCAACTTGACAGGGTGCATGTCAGTCAGTGTGCCCGTTAAAATACACGCAGGTAGAGACAGTGACGTTTTTCTTAGGTTGATTTCGAAAGTTCTCACTTGACCATGAACTGCCTATAGCCGTAACGCATCTCCCAATATCGCATCTGTGACCTTTAGTGCGAGGTCGCTCAGACCTTACCGTTGGATTGCGAGGATTCGTGAACGAACGGCGTGTGAGTCATGAATGTATCTAAGTTTTGGTTCGTTTACCACGAATAGTTTCTTGCTGGTGTAAAACGGAGCTGAGAAGCTCCTACTATAAATTGGAAAAATTTCTCGATAGGCTTGAAAATTACGCTCTAAGAAATTATTCGGAAATTTACCATACCAGTGAATACACTAAGTGAGAAAGCGGGGATGGTAATTTTTCCCCCCTATACATTAATTGTAGCGTTCCTACATTTGCTCAGGAAACAGTCAGATGCTTAGGGAAGTTCCCAACTTTGTATAGTAGCGACGCTGAACATTCCTATATCTGCAACTTGATGTGTTGTATTGTTTACATACAGCGTATACGTTAAAAACTTCCATTGCCGTTTAGGAAGTTTACCAGAAGTTTTTTTTTCAGTGTAGATTCGGAAGGAGGGTTTGAATTATTACGGGCGCAATTCTGTGTTAAGAAAAATATTGCTGATTTCATATCCACGTATTTTTGTCGGCTTTCGGATAAAACGTATTCAGGCACATTTCCTGAACATTCGTGTTGGACGCAGATACGAATTTTTGAAGTTATTCCAAGCCGTCCTGTCTTGTGAAACACACCACCCTGTCTCAATCCATCAGTCTTTCATGCCCTCTGCGATCTAACCGTCGCGTCGGTCTGCCTGCAGAGTTGTGGCTCTGACATTTTGACCACATGCCTCATTTGAATCCATAATTATGTCATGTCCTTCCTTCAAGGATATACGAGTATATATTACAACTTTATGTAAATTTATGCGGAGAGAGAGAACAGAACAGTGAAATAATATTTCACGACCAGTGAAGAAATTGTATCGTGGACCAAACCACTCTAGTGATAACCTTACATTAGTACTGAATCTGATTATATATATATATAATATATATATATATATATATATATATATATATAATTGTTGGTTAAAAGCATGGATTGCAAGATGATGTTTCGGAGATCGTACTTTAAGATTATGCTATATTTATTTTGAGTTTGTTTTAGGAAACGAATAAAGAGCGATTTTGTCTTTCTGTCATCCGCCCTTCTTTCTGATTTAACATTTCAGAAGCTTCTTTCCATGATGTAACTAAGGTTTCTATCGACTTTATGTAACATACTTTTTTCCTGTCATTATTTGTGGAGCTAAACATGCACCTTTCCAACCCATTCTGAGTTGCCCTTGTTATTTTTAGAACACCTGTAGTTATTTTTAAATCAGAAGTTTAAACATTTTTTTTCCACACGATCATAAGTCAATTAAATCTTCGGGTAGTTTCCGGTACAAATTTCCTTCATTTCCGCTCAGTGTGGTATGATACACTGCGAGATGCAATTCGGCTGGTGTTACTGGGCATAATTTTAGACGTGTTATATTTGTACAGCACGCGAGTCGTTTAGACGGATTCACATGGTTTATTATGTTTGCTGTCGGTCCCTATGGCTGTACATTGACTTAATGACAACCATGTAAACTGAGTACCATATGTTCGGCTTCCGGAGGTGCCGAGCTGGTTTATAATTCTCAAAAACTTTCATTTCAGAAAGAATTAAAAAATTACGGATTACGAACAACTAAGAAAGAGACCTAGGACAAGTTGGTGAATCGGGAAACTACATAAATGAGCGTAAAGGATGTTTCATGCGAAGTCAGCTTATAAGTGATTCTAGTCTCCTTTATTACTTTCATTAGAGAATTCTCACTTGATTAATTTTTATATTTTAGTGCTTATGTTGTTTTATTTTTCTTCGATACCCTCATTACAATTTTAAGTAAGACGGAACATGTTTTGGAATTTGCAACTTAGATACAGAATAACAATGCAATTTCTTTTCGTTATTGTTATATAATAACTGTAGAGAGAAAAATGAACTAACCGTAGTACAGTAAAACTATTGATTTTTATTTTCGCCAAGTGGTTTGTAAGTATTCAGTATAAGACACTGTAGTAATTGCTCACGATAAATTGGCGTTAATTCAGCATTATCCGGCACCGTATGGGGTATGTCCGTAACAAGCAAGCTAATTACATGGAGTTAGGTATCGTCCACGTAGGTACAGGCTATTCACAGTAAAGTGAGCACTTCTTAAGGCCCTGTTAAAATTTTACTTTCAACCAATTTCTATATTTCCGCCAATTTTTAATACAAACATTGCCATGTGATTAATAAACGCAGTATATTCGTTTCACCACTCTCAAAAGTTGACGTCCGAGGCTGCAATAGAATATATTTATAAGTGGTTAAAGCCTGATGGGAGGGCCTTAAAAAGTGCTCAATTGATCGTGAATAGTCTGTATGCTGTTGCACTGGTTGCTCTGTAACTTTAAGGATAAAATACATTGTAGTACTTGCTTGGCCAGTGGCAGTGTTGAAGTTAATGCGTACTAATTTAAACTCGTGCCCAGTCTATCCAGTTTACAGTTCGTCGGAACATCCCGGGAAGCGCTTTCAGAGTGCGAATCGTTCGTTCTCAGATCGCATACTACGGTAGCGATGAGTGCTGAGAATCAACATCAGGAACCCCAGGGCGGAGTTCCGAAACGTTACTCCCAGAGTAGAGTAAAGTAACCGAGAGTAACAGCTGAGGAAAGCAAACGTAAAAGTGGATTTTGGAACGAGCATGATGTAAATAGCATTCTGTGTTTTTTTACAAATATGTACCGATTAAGCAATCAGTGTAAATTCCAAAAGATATTTGTCCCTTTCCCCAAATTCTTTCTTTTACAAACTATTATATATATATATATATATACACACACACACACACACACACAGAGCTTTACTTGCGTAAATTATTCATAAATATTACGTGTAAAAATAAAACCCTTATAAATGTTAACTTTTAAATAAAAATACGAATTTTATCACTCGTCATTTGTAATTTTCCTGTGTATAAACAGAATGTCCACATTTCCTTTCAATTTGTTTAGTTCTTCTAAACTTTCCGCCATTTTCAGCTTACCCTTCGTTACTCGCTGAAATAGACGCGTGTGAAAGTTTTACTCTGGCGAAATGCTCAGGGGGACCTGCAAGTTTTGGGACATTGCCGAGATTGAGTAAAACATTTACTCAAAGTGTTTCCGGACAACCAGAGAGAAAATTTTATTCGCAGAGTAACGTTTTGGAACGCCTCCCAGACGGACTTTTAGCCGCAGTGCAGCTCTAAGCAAACATTTTTCGGAACTACTTCCACGCCACCTACAAAAATGTTTACTACTTAGGCGGATACTTTAATTAATTGTTCGTTCGTGAATGAATCGATGGGTTGACTTGTGTGGTCGAGGTCCTTAAATGTGTTGCCTTCGTATCGTAAAGTTGACTACCAACGAACAAGAAACACATTTGAGATGACACACACACACACGTAAAATGAAACGAAAATTTCGAATTTTAGACATTATTGCGAATCTCTTCCAACACGACAAAAACTGCTGGATTTGGAAGATAAGAAATTACCTCCAGAAGAGATGCAAAACAAGTGAGATTGAGGCGCAGGAAGGTTTTACGTAATGTATCTGTTCATTCTTTATTTTTACCCCACTAACTGGCATAATAATCCATCAGGCGGAAACGTTAAAAATACTCATACTTTAAATAATAATAAAAAAAAAAAAAAACCGCTGCATTATTTGTTAGCACTGATGTCCAAAAGCTCTGTTGATGAATACAGGTGGAATGAAGAAGGGGTTGAAACAAAAGCACCCAGTAAAAAAAAAAAAAAAGTGAAATTAGCTGTTTAAACAATAAAATGTAGTTTTCTGGTACTAACACATTTGCGAGCACAGAATTTCGTTCATATTACTTTCTATGGGAGAATAAAAATAAACACCCGTTTTTTTTTTTTTTTTTTTCGCATATCCACTTTGATGTTATTTTGCTTTTGATGCTGGCGAGAAATGTGTCCTGATGAATCAGAGGGCCGTTATGTGTCCGGACGTAACTACCATGTATCCCCCTCCGCCCATTCCACACACATACACGCACACGCACAAAACGCCCCTGGACGCGTCCACCCTCCGACCGTACAGAATATTTATGTAATCGATGTACAGCCCGCTCATGTGCGGCTCCGCCGGCCGTCATTTCACGTCTGACCGGGCGGCGACCGCCCCCCCCCCCCTTGCGACCGAAATCGAAATTAATTTTCGTTTCCCGTCCGCGTGGCGGCGCTGCTATCGCTCCCCTCCCCGCAGGCGGGAGCAGCAAGCCCGCGCATTTCTCGCTCACTGGGCCACCGGAAGGGGGGTGGCACAGGGCTTACGATCGCGTTATTTGCAGTAAGTGCCTGTGGAAACACCAACATAGACATTTCGCCACTAGAATTAATGGTTTTACGGTACAGGTCTGTTTTCAGTCAAAACTATGAGTGTTTTGTATCTCAAACATACTGATTTAACCTACATGTATTTCAGGTGCTGATTTAGTTACTTACTAAAACGATTAGAAATATTTATAGGCTGTTCACGTAAAGTGAGCACTTTTAAATCCGTAGTTACTTTTTTCTTTCACCTGTTTTTTTTTTTTTTTTTATCTTTTAACAAACTTTTTAAATAAATATTACCAAGCAAGTATAATCCATCGCACCCGGAAGTTAACGTCCATGCCTAAAATAACATATATTTATTGAATATTATTTCAAATGAGAATGCTTTCAAAAGTGCTCACTTAACGTTTTTTTTTTGCAAATAAGATATTTTATTAAACATTGAACACAACGTGATTATTAACTACTTCGATGAAGCGTGTTTATCAAAAAATAATCATTAAAAACTATTATTTTTGTTTTATTATACTAGGTGATTATTTTTCGTGATACGAATCTACTGTTGGTATTAATCCACGCACGTACGACCCACCCACCACCTCTGAAAAAGACTTTAAAATAAGGAGATCATTACAACATGGAAGTGTCCGCTCTTGTCGTGTGGACGTACGTGAGGAGGGAGACAGTTGGTATGACTGCTACGCACGTGTTCGCATCCGTCCTGGGGCCCCGACGAGTGCGTGCGGTGCCCCAATGAGGGGGAGAGGATGTCCCGACGTGGCTTCGCCGCTCACAATAGCCCGACCGACACGACAGACAGATGTGGCGTCAGAGCTCGACGAAATTTCATATTAAATTTTATCCAGTGTTCACGATACCCTGATTAAATCTGCCCGACAAGCATAGTCCATTCTCGATTATTCGGCCTTTTTGAACCAAACCTTTGAAAAATATCCCCATGTACGACGCGTTTAGTTATCTGCTAAATACGCCCTGTATCACAAGCATTTTATACTTGTGTTCATAAAAGTTACTTATTGTTCTGTTAAATTCAAATGTTATTCATATAATATCTATAATTTATAATGCTTCATTTATAAATAATCTTAAAAAAAAATCAGGGAGACAATAGGTATATTGTGATTGCCTAGTGAGAAATAGTCCGTATACAAAATACTGTTACACTTAGTGCGCACGAATGTGGTGCGTTGTCCCTCTGGTGTAATTATCCAGGCTTAGTTAAGCTTTGTTTGCACGAGGCGGAGGAATATCCTGGAAGTAGAACTTTAGCAGGGCCTCAGAAAAGGCTGAAGTAACCGTGAGTGGACTATATGTTAGTTGGCTGTTGGAAAATTCTAAAACGGCAAGTTATCCTTAGAATATCCAATATTTACTTTTTCAAACTCTCGATAAATGAATAAATATTTTGCTTTTCAAAATATTTGAATTTATAGGAGAAATAAAAAATATTTAAAAACAAACCGGGACGTTTTTATGGCTGCAAGTTAGTGTATTATTTACTACAGTAGGGAAATACACACGGGATTTTGTTTCATAGTATTGTATGTACATTTTTTTTTGCGCGCCCCGACGAATCCGTCACGAAGGAAAGTAGAAATAGGATCTACTTTTGTCGGGCTGTCGGGGCTGCGATTTTATCGGACTGACATCACAGTGATCATGCGTTCCATTGGTTGCTACTCAGATTTCGTCGTGTCGGGTTCGTCGGGGTATTGTGACACCAAATGAACGTTGGAAGGATCGCAATGGTTGTGACGGGGTACGTCGTTATTGGCAGGTGACACAATGTGTGGGCTTACAGCAACATAGCTGAAAAATTACGCTATTACAGTCCATGGCTACGGTCCCCAAAAGCATCGTCACCTTAATGCATGCTCAAATCAAACTTGTCATGATAAGCCTGCAAGAATGCTGCGAGCAATCCAGCAAGCTTAAATCGAACTTCAGCGACTGAGTGAAGTGATTTCGGCGGCTCTTAGCATCGATGTCTTGAGAGCCGATGAGGGCGAAGTGAGATGAGTATGGAGCAGCGCCGGAATGCATGGGGCGGGGGGGGGGACGTGATATCCCCGAGTAAACCCGCCGACCAGCGGCATCGTCCGGCACGATTCCCACGTGCGAAATTACGCGGGCAACCCCACCGGGAGTCGAACCCGGGTCGCCTTGGTGGAAGGCGTGTAGTGTAACCACTAAACCACCTCGGTCCCGTATTCCTGAGCTGTTGCGGATTAAGAAGCCTATATCGCTAGGCTGCGCGGGTTTTCTCCGTGTGGTTTCAGTTTCCATGAAAATTAATGTTCCCCGACAGACTCAAAGGTCTACCAAGAATAGTGTGTGAAAATTTTATTTGATAAATCGATATTAGATAACAGCGATACATTTGTTTAATGAACAGGTTTATTTGCATATTTTGGTTTTTAAAAGACAAAAAATTAATTGCGAAGAAAAAAATTTACCCTCAAAATTAATACTTGTATGCGATAAATGTAAGTTATAATAAACGGAGTTAGTTTTCGAAATAATCCTAGCTAGTCAAAAGAAAAGTTAGAGAACAAAACAATAAAGGAACTTGGTATCTCGAAAGTTTAAGAAAAGTATGCTCTCGTATGATAAACAAAAACTAGCGAATATTTTACAGTGCTAAAAAATTGTCATCTGCCCACCAGAGTAAAACCAAACGAGCCATTTTCTCAGCTAGTGCCCCGATAACGCGGAGGGACATGGCAAAAGAAGACAATAAAATCGCAGGGCAAGGCAGACTTCATTCTCTGCGACAGATAGTTGGCTGTGAAGTCACAATAATTTACAGCTTGAAACATTATTCTTGAAATAAATAGAATTGGACTGTCTTAAATGACAGTCTTTGAATGAAACGCAACAAAAGACAGTCATTGCAAATATATATATATATATATATATATATATATATATATATATATTGAGAGCGGGAATAGAGGTATGATGGGTGGCAGTTAACATTTTTTTTTTTTTTTTTTTTTTTTTTTTTTTTTTTGTCGGTACTGAAGAGAAGACAAAGACACTGTAGGTTGCCGCGGTCATCAGTATTCATGTTTTCTTATTTATTATTTTCTGTCAACCCTGTCATTCCTGCATTGGCGTATTGTTTCACACGCTGCAATCAAATACTATTTTGGTCAACATTCGTTTCGTTCACTCAACCAAAGGAGTACGTTCTTGGTGCTTAAGGGGCCTGCCTAGAATTTTTTTTTTTTTTTTTTTACGCCTCAACGTTACATCCGGGTATAAGAAAGCATTGCGACAGCGATGGGAAATAGCATAAACAAGCTCCTCAGAATTTTAAGCGGTGACTGTACGGTTTCGATACATGAATCATTTCAGAAACTGTACAGCATTGTCGCTATCATTCAAAGTAATGTTTTGTAGAGGAATAAATATCGTGAACAGAGAGCTATTTGCAGCAGTTTTTTCTGACTATAAATATTTTCAAAGACCGCATTTGTGTTTTAAGAGGAGTGTGCACCTGCGCATTCAAGATCAAGAAGCGAGGGAGCAATACGGGCGACACGAACACGCACGCCCACCACCTCATCGCTCCTACGCACAAGGCGTGCAGTGTTTCCGTCGTGGTCCTGTACTGTGCAAATCAGATCTGTAACAGTGGGATTTTATTACATGCAATGGAAACCCGCAGATTAATCTACGTCCGTATGTTTGTACTTTTATCTTGTCGCTTAAGGAAACTGCATAGGCAAGCTTTAAAAATTCTATATTCGAACATATGTTTAAAGTAAAAACATAGAGGCGCATATATATATATTTTTAAAGCAAAAAATCTTATTTACAGAACACATATTTACCGAGATACGCGAATAAGCGCAAACAACAATTTCACAAAAATGTTTCAGTGGACACAAATTTATAAATTGGCAACAAAATATCGACTTTCATTTCTGTCCTGAGAAAATATTTACATTGAAATATTCTATTGATTTTTTGAAAATTAGATTGGACACAAGTGCGTGAGACTTATACAATAGCTAAGGAAGTTCATTAACAGCCGTATGTAAAACCACTCGCAAACCAGAGTTGTAGAATTGTCAACAAACCACGCTACCCACAGGGATGACATTGGGTAATGACTCTAGCTGTGTACAGCTCTTGTCATATTTCCTTCTTTCTGCAGCATGTCGACTGTAATGGACACAGGCTTTAAAATCACCCTGTGAAATGTTGTTGCAATTTTTAAAAATTTCTTTGAATAACGTTAAAGCATTAATTTTTATTCTTAGCAGTCTATGATTTTTTTTTTGTGCAAAATGAATTTCGCTTGTCATTCTTTAAAATGAATCAAAAGTCCTATGTACTGAAACGTTTTCTGTGAAATTGTGTTTGCGCGTAAACGTATGTCTCGGTAAATAAAAGTTTTGGAACTATGACTTTTGTCAGAAAAGATAAAAAACAATTATATGTGGTCTTTTTTTTTTTTTTTTGTCGTATTAAGTATATGCTTGGAGAAAAAATCGTGAAAATTATCAAATATCGCATTTTTATAACCTACTTGTGCAGTTTCCTTAAGCGGCACGAGAAAAGTACAAATATATGGACGTAGTTTGAGATGTGGGCTTTCATAGCGTGTAATGAAACCCCTATGTTACAGATTTAATTTGCAACAGTACAGCGTTACGACGGAAACACTGCACGCCTTGCGCGTAGGAGCGATGAGGCGCTAGAAATGCGTGTTAGTGTCGCCCATATCGCTCCCTCGCTTCTTGACCTTCGACGCGTAGCTACATATTCCCTTTAAGAAGTGATCTTTCAGTCACCCTTTTTAAATTTTCTGTAAACGTCTTCGTTCATTGTCTTTTACGTCCCCGAAACATTGATGCAAAAACGATGCGATCTACAAATTCATTTACGCGGGGAAATTGTACTTAAGTATCGGGCCCGCGGTGGCTGAGCGGTTAGCCCGCTCGCCTACTACTAAGGTGAGCCGGGTCACTCCCGCATTCTCGCATGTCGGAATCGTGCTGGACGATGCCGTTGGTCGGCGGGTTTTCTCGGGGATCTCCCGTTTCCCCGCCCTTTCATTCCGGCGCCGCTCCGTACTCGCCTCAATCATCCTCATCGGCTTTCATACACCTCGCTTTCAAGAGCCGCCCAGATCTCTTCACTCACTATAAGTAATTTCTTAAGAGCATTAACTCGAGGGTTTATTTGCTTAACGTATTCTGGTGGCGGTCTCCGAAGCTATCTTTGCTACGTATCATGATCTGTCGTCCTTGGAGGCTATTTCCTCGTCCTTGTGTGCAATTCCCTCACCAGCACGACAAGGAACCAGGAGAAAAAAATAAGTGGGACGTACGTCAGCGTGTTGTCACGCCTAGCTTCGAAGTATAACAGAAAAAAAAAGTTAATTTGATGATTACAAAGTACGACAATTACGTATGTTTTATCTGTTTGTAGCTAGCGATACTTTTGTACGATTCCCACTTTATCGCATAGACAGCCGGAATATCCCTGGTGAAACAAGTGGGTCATGGCTTCAGCGGATTTCGTATTAAATTATGGCAAGGAATCCCTATCGGCGGCGATGTTGATAACTACCAACCAAAGTCACCCACCCGAAAGTTGATGGAACTCTGAGAATGTTGTGCTTCACTGGCCTTGACTGCTGAAGAGGTATTCGCAGCACAGCGACACGAAGGTTGGTGTTGTCGCATACTTGGGTTTGCCGGCGTCGGATGTCTACAGAGAAGGAGTGAAGTGTGGAGATATCCCGGCGGCTCTTAACATCGAGGTCTTTGAGAGCCGATGAGGTTGAAGCGAGGCGAGTGTGTGGAGCAACGCCGGAATGCAAGGACGGTGGAAACGGGAGATCCCCGAAAAAAACCCGCCGACCAGCAGCATCTTCCGGCACGATCCCCAGTTACGAGAATCCAGGAACGACCTCGCTGGGAGATGAACCCGGTTCGCGTAGGTGGAAGGCGGGTAGTCTAACCACTACATCACCGCGGCCCCTTAAGAAGGAAAGTTCTTGTAAATACTGAAGCTCTCATCTTAGTACTAAAGGTTAGTGAATAATTCTAACTGGTCAACAGTATTGAAGATATATGCCTTGTTCTTATGTTATATCGTGATGTTTACGTTCGCAAAATATGATAAGTTAATATGTTTGCACGTCTCTGTGTATGAAACAAATAAATAGCAATATCCATTTTTGTTTTGTAAATTTTGCTGTTAATATTTTATTTCATATTTAGAGTGAAAGTCTACAATATCTAAATAAATTAAAAATTAAGAGATGCAAACTTCAAGTTTAAAGTATTTAAAAAAATACACCAAACAGCACGGTTTTCAACGGCGACTGCCGCCGACATTCATTCGCTCAGTTTTGAATAGCTTTCATAAGACACCGTCATTTGTTGTCGGCCGCAGCGAGTCGCGCCTCTATTGTAAGAACTGGTCAAGTGACTGTATCACCCCTTATACAGAAATTATTAGTTTTAGTGTCATTACAGAAGAGTCAGGGTCACTACTGAAAATGTTTCATTATAAAGGCCGTTCACAATAAAGTGAGCACTTTTGAAATCAACCTTAGATAAAAGTCACTGCTCCTACCTGCATATATTATAACTGGTGCACTGAGTGACTTGCGTCCAGTAAAGTTGGTAACTACAGAGATGACGTGGTTCCATATCTTAGATAACCATTTGTGATAAGTTAAATTTTTCTTTCGCTTTCGGTTTTCTTTAAATACATCGAAGTGTAAAAATGAGCAGATTATTAAAATATTTACTATTTTAATAATTTCACAGTTTCACTTGACCGACGCCTGAATAACGCGAAGAGGTCCATGAAAATGGTAATTTTACATAAGGTGGAGGAATTCACGACGTGTATACAAGTAGAACTTAAGCAGCGCTTTCAAAAGTGCCCACTTTACCGTGAACGGCTTATAGAAGTGTTACATGTCATGGTTCTGTGCAAATTTTCGTACCTGATTGTTAATAGGTGTGTTATAGTTATTAAACGGCGAGGATGTATTAATATATAAAATTTTGTATTAAGTTAATTGTTGCATAAATATGCGTTAGTAGTTCATACATTATGTATTTAACGATGGCTAAAGTAAATATGTAAGCTTTTATAGTCACAATTTTCAATAAATCCTCCTAAATTTGAATCAAGAATAAATAAATAAGAAATTCAACATGGCTGTTAAGGCGAAACCAGTGTTGGTTCGGACCCCGACTTCCTGGCGTGGCCCGTAATTTGCGAGTCGAGTTGGCACTAAGTGATATGGAAGCCGACTGACATGAAGAGCTCGCGATTTTCTCATCTTTAGGTGTCTCGCATAACCGGGTGACGTAGAATCGGGATGAACGCAATGAAACGGTACGTGAAAACAGCAAGAGTCGCAGTGTCCGAAACAGCAGAACCTTTAAATACCGAAACAGTTTGTCTAGCCGGGAGTAGAACCCATAGCATAATCAGTCGGGCTTGTGGGTGCTGGACACCCAAAATTCGTTAGTTTTTTATGTTTACGAAACACCGTTAATCTTACATTATGACATGTCAAATTCACAATCCTAGTGTTTTGGGGGCGTTTAAGTGAAAGCAACTTAAACACAAACATTAAATTTAACAAGGGCGACTGAAATATTCTGTCTAAATTCATTTTAAGGTATAGTATACTTAGAAAAATTTATTTTATAAAACGTTGCAGACTGCTACAAAACGAAACTATCTCAAAAAAAGTCTTTATTTCCAGGATTTTTTAAAAAACAAATTGCTTAAACATTTCATTTTAAAGATTTCTGAAAGTAACTCATGGTATCGTATTTCAATGGTAATCACATATCTCATTTCGGCAAGTTAGTTAGTTTTTATCACTTGCACTCTCTAAAAGACTAAAATTGTAATTTTGAAATTCCATAATGAAAAAAAAAATGCATTTGTAAAAATTTTTTTATTTGAGGAAGTAGTATTTGTAAGTAATTACTACAAGTTGAAACAGAATTTCGTAGAATTTGCGACGTGCAATTTCCTAACTTACTGCTTGTTTTACAAGAGCTATTGAAGTTTTTTTTTTTTTTTTTTTTTTTTTTTTTTTTTTTTTTTTTTTAAACGCCTAGTGACTTAACTTCCCCTCTACCCTGGTACTCTTTTTCTTCCTTTCTCTCTCTCTCTCTCTCTCTCTCTCTCTCTCTCTCTCTCTCTCTCTCTCTCTCTCTCTCTCTCTCCCTCCCTCCCCCCCCTCTCACTCGTCAGTCCGTTATGGGCAAAGCTCGTAGAACAAGCTTCGGAGGCCAAACAACAGACCAGACTTCCCGAGAGAATACGTGACGTGAGAACTGGGAGGGAGGAAGGAAGAGGGTGGTCAATAAAATACAAGGGGCCGCAGCGAGCGCACGATATCGATAATCCATTTTTATGGCTCAGCAAATCACCACTTGATTCCCCTGCGCTCTGCAGGGACCCTTGCGAACGAGCTGTGCCCCCCCCCCCCCCCTTCAATTCCCGTTTCATTCCCTTGAACCCTATAGCACTTCTACAGAGATCATCATTCGTACAGGCGCCCCAAATTCCCACCTTCTACAAAAGAAAAACTACTCTGTAGTCCATTCACTGTGACTTCCAACTTTTTTGAAGCCCTGCTAAAGTTCTACTTCTAGGCATTACCAACATACCAAATTTTCTCCCTATCTTTATTCACATAAATTAAAAAATTAAATAATATAATTTATGAATAGGACATAAGTAAACGTTCAGCGTAACCAAAAATAAAGTACATTTATGTTCATAGAATCATAAAATGCCTGATACATGGTATACTTAGGAAACAAACTCTGATGCCTCGCATGCTATTTTCATGGTATTTTAATACTGTCTGTTCCTTATCGCGTATTCATTCGTGTGATAAACACACGACGACTCCAAATACTCGATAGATTTGCAATGTAAAAATAAACTAACCACATCAAAGCTTCTGCGAACGATACATTCTAAAAACACTTTTTCTTTTGCTGCAACACTCTACTTACTGTTTGCAAATTAAGTTTTTGTCAAATATGAACCACTGCAAAGTAGGTTTGCTACAAAGAAATATTTCTTTGATATGTATATTAATGGCAGTGATAACCTTGTATTATCGTAACAGTAGTTCATCAGTATTCTTTGTGTCAAAGTCAGTTACAGTATTTATTTCGATGACCCAAGGAATTCGTTATCCGGTAACTTAACACCCAGCGTGTTCCATTACATATTCAAAATTACAATGCATTAAAGGAAGTTTTAGTATCACTCAACGCTTTCATTTCGTATACAGAACGCTTTGTTTGTTTACTGTGAATAACACAATCTCAAATAAATGTTTCTCTTCCCTTCCATAAAAATAATATTGCCATAAAGCAAACATACATAAAGGAAAATTTTTATAACGGCAAACATAAATTTCTTAAACCCCTTACTTTGAACTAATGCATGGTTTTGTTACTGTAAACAAAACAGCCTCAAAGAAATGTTTGTCTTTGCTATAAAAAACTATCTGCACGAATTTTCTTCTGAAGTTCATTGTGCTCCCAAGACGTAAATATTTTTTCCCCTGTTTTCTTGGTATTTTCGGTAAGCAGTTTTTGTTGCTACACTCGTTTACGATTTCGTTTTATAGCCCTGATTATGCACATGCTGCGGTGTAATGTGTGTTTGAATTTCATTTCGATTCGGATGAATTCTTTTGTAGCCTAGCTAGGGGCTCCGTAGAATCTTGTTAGTGACTATGTTAATTGTAGTTTATAAAGGTCAATGTTTTTTTATCGCTAGGGTAGTTTAATTGAACGCCACGTCATTTTTTTTGGCGTGGACGAGATATCAAATCACACAGGAAGAGAGTTATCGCAGACGGAAATGCAGCATTTTTAAATGATAAAGTCCGACTGTTGCCTTGTGCGGTTGGATTTGTAACCTCAAGGCTATTTGTACTTGACATTAATGTATAGGCTGTTCACGGTAAAGTGAGCACTTTTGAAAGTCCTCTCATTTGGAATAATGGTCAAAAAATGTTTTATTTTAGACGTAAAATTCAGAGTGCGGTGGAATATACACACACTGTTTATTACTTAGAAGGCAATATTTATTTAGAAATGGGGTTAAATAATAAGAGATGGCTGAAAGAAAAAAGTAACTAGGGCCTCAAAAGTGCTCACTTTACCGTGAATGGCCTATAACTATAAACATACATCGATAGTTAAAAAAAAAACCGGGAGTATATCAGAGATACCCGTGTTATAAAGCTGAATGGAGATCGATGTTAAATGTGGCTATTTATTCGTTATTTGGTTTTGCCATTCTGTAATTAATGCAAAACTACTGCGGGGGAGAAACGATGGGTATGTGACTTATATTTTCTTCCGATGTTAACTAAACCGTTGACTTTCTAGTTTGATATCCAGACACTTGTAACTCCACTCAAACAGAAACCATGCCAATCATCAGATTTAATTGTTTCTAATGTTAAAAGTGAATCATTTATCACATCTCACCCAGTTCGATCTGAAAGCTTTTGCTGGTCCAATATAGCATAACTCGTTAACTCTGTAACAAATTATAATAATAAGATGCTGCGCAAAAAAAAAAATCGTGAAAAAAGCTGTATAGTCTGTCGACTACTGTTTGTGCAGCAAAATATTTTGTAATACAAATGCGTGTTACCAGCGAGTTGGAGTTACAAATCTTTAGGTGCTGCATGTGCGAGATATATCGATTTGGTAGTGTGAGATGTAAACGACTGCTATATTTTATTGCTCTGCTCCAAAAAACTTAGCTCTTTTTTTTTTATAGAAGCCCTGCGTAAGATTTACTTACCTGCCCATTTATAGGCTGTCCACCGTAAAGTGAGCACTTTTTGAGGACCTAGTTATTTTTCTGTTCAGGCAGTTTTTATCCTTTTATTCGCCTTTTTTTTTTTTTTTTTAATAAATACTACCATGTAAGTAATAAACACTGTGTGGATATTTCACCGCACTCGGAAGTTAGCGTCTAAGGCTAAAATAAAATAAATCTATTTACTGTTATTCCTAATGAATTTACTATTATTTCAAAAGTGCTCACTTTACCGTGAATAGCCTATAGTACCTTTTAGTTAAATGTAAGATTATCATTGTCATAGACCTAAGATGTGACCTCATTCAGACTTCGATCAACTGAAACTGTGAAATTTCTAAGAAAATAAATATTCTTTTAACATGCCACGTTTATGTGTATAAAAACGTTTATGCGTATAAAAACAATGGGCTTAAGATAACTTCGCTCATGCCTCTATCAATTGAAACTATGAAATTTCTAAGAAATCACGTACGTTAATAACAAACCAATTATTTAATTTTATGTATATAAAACAAATTGAAACATCTCGAGTGTCCAGGAATTTAAATATTATATGTACTTTTAATGCGACGTGAAGACACGGAACAACTTTTGCTACACCGCTGCCAACGTAATTGAGAGAATTATTAAATAACTGCGCAGTTGACGGGGAATTCTTTTCTTCAAAGGTTTATTCAGAAAGTGCTGATTCAACTGCGGTCCAGCTTTGCTATGTCGTACGTTGCCTAGAAACGAAAGATGCAGAGTCTAAATGTCATGGTGTCCCCCTGATTTCAGTGGGCTCCGAACTATTTGATTGCCGGTACGGACTCCTTGCTGTAATGATTATACAGGAGGTTTTTTGAAATGAGTGCAAATATTTTGGGGAATGCAATGGGGTGTCAAGACGTATGTTTGGATGTATGAACATGATGTCGGAAATGCATCCTTATGCTACAAATAAATAAAACGCAAGACGCATATGCTGTAAACAATTATTATAATTATAATTATTATATAAAGAACATGTAGCACAATCACTCGAAGCGAGTTGAAAACACAGCCACGCGTATGGGTCGCCAGTTGTAAAATTTCTTTTAAATTAGTAGGCCAAAATTCTCAGCTTCTCGAATGTATTTTTATTTAACTCGTTCTTCTTCTGAAACAAAAAATAGGCAAATTGTTATTTCGTTTTTCCTTGTTATTCTTTACAATTGATTACAATTTAAACGTCTTGCAACAATTAAAATAAAATAATTTTTGCGTATAGATATATGTTTATCACATTTTTACGTCGTTAATACTGGCACATCCATCCTTGGCTGCGGTGGTAGGATTTTTGTGCTTAAGAAAAACGTTCGACTTAGAACTTCAGTATCGCCTCTTTTGTACATGCCCATGCTACCTGATTGGCTCTCGTCTCGCCATTGCTGGTTCATGTCATTGATCACTGGAAATAAAACCTGCATCTTGTTGGGTGTGACAACGGAACGTATTGCTTGTCAACTGAAGTACAGCACACGTCAATAAGTTTCGTGCTTGCAACTTCAGAAATCCTAGATTAACGTGGGGAAGAAAGGGATAGTCAACAGCTTGGAAGTCAGCATACGGATTTTATGACGATGGGCGTGGCCATTGTTAGAGTCGCAAACTAGCCAGGCATGTGTTGGTTTTAAATGTAAGTTTATGTTTATTATTTTTTTTCCTACAAATGGGTTACCTTTCACCATGTTAATCTACACAAATTTATAATACATCAAATAGACGTATATCGTGTAGTTGGCTTAAACTGATTGGTTGACTACACAAACAGTTCTTTCAAATACTTCCAGCAAAATAGAGAACGTATTTTGACATTGTCACATGCAGACTGAAATTATACAGGCCGAACGTTTTAGCAGTGAGATCTTGCAACACATACGCGAGGCATTAAAGCAATTAAGTCTATGGATATAAAATTCCATTGACATGGAAATTCCCGATAATGGTATCTTCTGTAACGCAACATTTTCACTATCTGCACGTATTTGTAATAATTAATGTTTATTTCACATATTGGACATCGTCATGCATTATACTTGTAATTTTACGCATGTTTCACATATGTTTGATTTTTCGTAATTTTTATTATCTTTATTTTTGCATTTTTTCATATGGTTAGAGTATTTAAACTTAGATGTAGGAATGGCAATAATTAATGTATAACTGAAATATATAGCTAAATTTTCTTTTGTTTGTATTTTTAATTAATAACTTAATATTTTCCATTATTTTTGGTCTCTATGGAATAGGGATTTAAGCCGTTTGGAGTGTGTCATTTTATACCGTTAGTCAGGAAACCTTGCGATTGGCTATCAGGTTCAAATCCTGTACTCCGATTGGCTGGAGGGCTCAGCATAGGGTTAGGATGCGCGGGCCGTTTGAAAGTTCGCTCTCTCTGCCACCAACCTTCAACTACGCTAGACGTAAGGCTAGGACGCTCGTCCTGCAGTTGGACGCAGCGGAGGAATTTTAACTAGAGTTAGGGTGTTCTAGTTTCTAACAGCTTGCAACAGTTTTGATGTGTGTCGTGTCGTGTTTGTTTGATATAATTAGCACCCCGCATATTTTTTATTTTAAGCAGCTGTTTAGGAGTAAGGTAACGATATGCTGTTCCGGTAGAGTGAGCACTTTTTAAGGCCTTTCTAAATTTTTCCATCCATCCATCCTATTTCGATCTTCCTGCTGAATTTTAATATAAACATTGCTTTGTGGCGATTAAACACTGTGTATACATTTCACCACCCTCAACATTTTAATGCCTGATGCTGCGATAAGATATATTTATTACTGGTTAAAGCCTGTTGGGAGGGCCTTAAAAATGCTCACTTTACCGTGAACAGCCTATAGCTAGACGTGCAACGTCTGTGAGCCGCTGAGCCATGTATAAGGACTACCGCACTCTGATCTACATATTTCTCCTACCTCCGTTCCTTCTACGAGTTACACCGCCCTGCCTTCATCTGCATACAACCTGGTATTTAACTACACAACTGTTTTTCATCAAGTTTTAAATTTTATCACATCGTGGACTTTGTTACGTTACGCCATGTTAGCAAGGTGCCTAAATTAGCTCCAGCAAATTTTAACCATAATTTAACCTGAGAGAGAAGTGTTTTAACGTATTGAGGCAGTTACATTTTTCTGAATTATTTTCAAGACATTTTATTTTTGATAGAGCTACGTTAATTTCAAGTGCATAAGTCAGACTGTTTATTTAGTGTCACGTAAGGATTTTGAAATATGACCGTTAACCATGACCACTTCCTAACGGCTGGTTGGTTGAACACTATTCCTTTTCTTGCTCATTGCTATTCAGGGATATTCGATTTTTTAATTATTTTTCCAGTTTAATTGAAACAGATATTTTTGAATTTTCACATTTTAAAATCTTTTTGAATAAATAAGTTTTTGAGGTGGATTGGCTACGTTTGACACTTCTTCTGAGCATGCACGTCTCATCCTATCCCTGCTCTACACATTTTCAGTTGACAATAATTAAGCAAGTGCTGTAGTATGTGTGTAGTTATGTATATTAATTTTCACAGCTGTGGATGTGGCAACTAATCGTTTACCAGTAACGAAGATGTTGTTGTCAAAGATGAGTTCCTACGCGTCTTACGTACTGGGTCCTAAACTGAGCACAACCGAGCACAAAACAGATTTCTTTGGGAACAGTATTTATTTCTTTCATCTGCTTACTGAATCACAAGTATTGCCAACACACATAATTTAATATTCTGTCATGCGGTGCATAATTTAAAACTCGGGATATTACACTGAGTTGGCCTAGGTTATGTTTTGCACATTTTGAGAATCAAAAGTGGTCGCTCCAACATATGGGCTATTATGATACTGTGTTTACTCCAGAGGGCTTTACATGTTGCATAATTATGCAAGTGCCACGCACCACATTACACTTCACCCGGTTTTATCTCCTGTGCTAGTTTATGTTCTGCGCAGAAAATAATTCCCAATATTTGTCTTCATTTACCACTCTGAGGTTTACGTTACGTTGGCTTTTTAACAGACCATTTCGGTATGATGTATGTTCTACCAATTAACGTCAAAGACAAAAAGTGTCATTGAAAATGTGTTACAGCTAACATTGACAAGTAACGGGAAATTGTGAGTTTTTGATACCTGCATTGCAGCATGTTTTTGCATCTCTGATAACTGGTGCACAAACTGACGGTCTTTAAGCTTGAAAACTGAGTGTTCTCGTCGGATGCTTCAAGTTTTCATTAGAGATTTTTTAGACGCGGGTCTCAATTCTGTACAATTAAATAACGAGCTTTTCGTAAAAAATAATAATTATATAACAACGGGATGCTTTTCACAGATGTTTTGTGATGATTGGGTATATATTTTAGTGAATGAAATATAATTGAATTTTAGACGAACCTTTGTGACTGTATCACGTACCGAATTGACGGTATTCTTTAGTGGTAACCATTCGGGCTGTCAACTCAGAAGACTTGACATTAAATAAGACCCTTAGACGGAGAACCGAATAAACGAAATGGTGGAGGATATAGAAATACCCCAATAAACACCCTAGTGATCCGTTACTTCACGTGTAAAAACTTTAGCCTCGGATCTTCGGAGTTCGAATCCTGTTATTTATTACAAACATGTAGGGCGTGGATAAATTACTTTGACGAGATTGTGTGTTTACTTGCTGAATATAAAAGAAATTATAAAATTTGTAATTTCTTAACATTCGGTTTGATGAAAGTAGGTCAGCGGGTTTTCTCGGGGATGTCCTGTTTCCCCCGCCCCAGCATTCCGGCGAAGCTCCACATACTCACCTCACTTCACCCTCATCGGTTTTCAAGACCTCGATGTTAGAACTACCCAAATCACTCTTCTGTTTCTCTCTCTTTCTCCACCCCTCCCCCCTCTGCTTATCTAAATTAATTTTCGTTGACTAATCGTCGTAAAACAATTAGAATTTCATGGAAATCTGCTTAATGTGAGCGGAGTTGCAAAAGAGGGACTACAGGCAGGCAGGATTATGATCTCACAAGTTTTTGTTTGTACTTTAAAGCAGCATTCTTCCAAAACAAATTACAGTGAATTTTTTCAAAAGTAGTTTCCGTAACAAATAGAACTAGGCGGACTCTAACACCCACTCGTAGCGGAGAAAGTACGTAGGAGTAAATTGATCAACATGTTTCATTACGTGGGTGTATCCAGTAACTGGAATTATCATTGCGAAATGTCACGCTTGCGGTGTTAAAACTGTCGGTACACAGTCGTGTTGCCAGTTCTAGAGACCCACCTCCAGACTAGGTCGAGTTTTTTTTTTTTTATGTGAACACCAACGGTCCATGGCAGTTTTAGAGCCCGCTTGCAGTTCTTTATGGCGGTTATCTTTACTTCCCGATGTTAAGTAATGTCCTAGGCACATGACTCCGCACATGACAGCAGACACCGACTCTTCTGGGTTTTTTTTTGCCTCTCCTGGTAGCGGAGGTCATTAGCACACAACATTGTTGTTTATACGTGCTTTGTACGAAATTTTGTCAGTGTTATGATGGGTATGTGAATACGTCTCGCTTTTTAGTACTTGGGTATTTTGAAGTCGATGTCGTTTAGTAGGAACGTAAAGATCCGCGAGTCTTTTCACGTGCAGCACACGGTAACAAAAATTTCTGTTCCCAGAATTGGGCGTATTATTTTAGGATAATTATCTCTTTGTAGGTTCACACGATTTTTGCTCATAGTCCATTCATGATTACGTTCAACTTTTCTGGAGCCTTGTTGAAGTTCTACTTTCAAACTATTCCTCCGCCTCACTCATACAAAGATTAACCAGGTGTAGAAAATTACACTGGAGTGACAACGCACCGTACTTGTGTGTATCCAAATTAATAATATTTCGCATGAGAACTATTTCTTATATGCTGTTCACTGTAAAGTGAGCTCTTTTGAGACCCTAGTAACTTTTTCTTTTCAGCCACTTCTTATCCCTTAACCACCTTTTAAAATATATACTGCCATATTGGTAATAAACACAGTATATATATATAATATATAATATATTCAACCGCACTTGAAAGTTTACGAAAACAAAATATATTTATTGACTATTTTTCTAAACGACAGGGCTTTCAATAGTGCTCATTTTACCGTGAATAGTCTATACAAGAAATTACCATCACAGCTATATTCCCTGTGTTTTTTCTAGTTGATAATACATATAATATTATAATTTATAGATGAAATATAAGTGAAAGTTCAATGTAACTAAAAACTAGACAATTTTACGTTTACAGAAGGACAAAACGCTTGTGATGCACGACATGTTTAGAAAACAACCAAACAGTCATAGATGGGGTGATTTTTTCAAAAGTTTGATTCAAAAAGTATGAAGTTACTGCGAACAGCACATACAATTGTAACATATGCTGTATCTGTCATTTACAAGAGCAGCGCTGCCGAGGACAATCATAGAGCGTTTGCGTTTTTATGATTGGATTCATAGTAGCACGAAGAGTACGGCACGACAACCCGGCACGATGCCAGAGCACAACAGCATTTCGTATTATATTTTATTCAATGTTCCCAATATTCCGACAGTGTCTGCCCAACAAGTGCTGTACTTGGCTATTGGAAAATCCTAAAATAGCAATGCAATCGTGTAATGTATAAAATCGCGGCATAATACCAAAAAAAAAAAAAAAAAAAAAAGTGTACGATACTTTGCTTTCAACCAAATTCAAATGCGTACGAAAACAAAGCACTAAAAAAAAAAAAACTCAAAAATTAATGTCGTACGCAAAGTCATATGCGTACGAAATTTCTGTTTTTTTTTTTGTGTCCGCATTTTTTTTGTTTCCCGGCGAGCTCGACTCGAGTAAAGCAGAAAAAAAAATTATTTTTTTTTTTGTCGTGCTTTCAGGTCTGCTTGCTATTCCACCGGGCTGACCTTGCTTTCTGTTGGCTGTTGTAAACTTCTCGTCGTGTCGGAGCCGTTCTGCCGTGCTGTTGTGAATACAGCATCGAGATATTCACGATTCGCCTAACAGCTGACAACGTCGTGCCAGTCACCGTGTCTGGGAAACCTGCCCATTTGCCGAGGCCGCTGAGATCTTGGCCTGAAAAGCACCCCGAACATAAGAGATGCACCAAGCCAGGGACACTGAAGTTAGAAATCACTCAGCTGTTTATATATATATATATATATATATATATATATATATATTCTGAACATTACAACTATATTTCAACCTTTTAAAAATTTGGACCATTTTCATTGTAGACATCATGAAAAAAAAATTGTGTCTTGTTTACGGGGTTTTGTTTGTAAAGGTACAATTATTATTTTTTTTTACCGTCTACGTTGTTTAAACAAAAAAATGGTAAGGTTTGTATTGAAACTGAAAACTAGTTAGTACATATTTTTGTAAAGGGTAGTTCCTGGCGGAATAATTTCAGAGCCTTGCGATGCAGAAGTTTATTTACCAAACTCCGGAACACTCGCTGGCTAGTGGGAGTGCTCTGTCATGCAGCATTGAATAAATTGGGAAAAATCGTTTTGAATGAGTATTAGTTTGTTGAATTGCATCTAGAGATGTCACGAAACGGTTAGATTACCTAGTTATGGTCTACCTCCTTCGGTGGTTTCAAGAGACTTATTTGCCTGAAGCGGAGATGCCCCCAAGGACTTGGTTGCAAAGGTGTTCGTAGCCTGTCAAAATTCTCAGAAATGTATAGTGCATGGAATTTTCTCCACGTGACACACACTCCACACCGTTCGCCGTTAAAAATCATTATCAGGCACACCTAGTTTTAGTTTCATAACGTGTGTAGGCCTCCTAGGGACGTGGTTATTTTTAAACGGCAGTCGCCTGATAACGGTATCAGTATGAACTATACTTTTTCAGTATAGTGAAAAATGTTCAGCGTACTTGAACTATCGGACACTAGGGCTTATCGTGTCACCCGCCATGCTTCATCATTTCGCTTTACCAGTGATAACGTTTGAAGCCTTGAACGTATGCAAGACAAAAAGTTAGTCGAGTAGTGTGAAGTGTGTACATAGTCTAGTGTATCCTATATGCTATTCTCGGTAAAGTGAGCACTTTTGAAGCCCTCTCATTTGGAATAATAGTCAATAAATATATTTCATTTTCGCCTTAGATGTTAAATTCCTAGTGTGCTAGAATATACACACTGTTTATTACTTACGTGGCAATATTTATTAACAAAGGTGGTTAAAGGATAAAAATAGCCTGAAAGGAAAAAGTATAACTAGGTCCTCAAAAGTGCTCACTTTATCGTGAACAGCCTATAACTGCATATGGTTTAACGGGCGCACCGAGTGACATACGCTCAGTAAAGTTGGCAACGATGGATGGAAAGTAGTTCCGTACCTTAACGTCGAATAAAAAGTGTCAGGCGACCATTTCTGATAACTTGCACTATCTCTTTCGCTTTCTGCCTCATTTAACGCATCGAAGTGTAAAAATGAGCACATTAGTTAAATATTTACTCTTCTAATAATTTCACAGTTTTACTTGACCGACGCTTGAATAAAGCGATGATGCCCCTGGCGAAGTTAATCTTACATAAGGCGGAAGAATACACAACGTGCATACAAGTAGATCTGAAGCATGGCTTTCAAAAGTGTTCATTTTACCATGAATACCCTGTATTAAGAATCAATAAATACACCAACAAACACTGTTACTATTGTGATGCACCACTCTCGAGTCCAGTGGTGCTTATTGTGTTATATTTAAACAAATTTAGTAGTGTTTGTTAGCGGTTATGGGCAGGTTGACTTAATTTGCAGTGCCACTTTCTACAGTCAATAATTCGTTCCTTTATGTGTGTTAGTTCATTAATTTTTTTTTCTGTGAGCCAATCTCGATATCTAGGTTGCCAGGGAGTTGATTTTAAAACAGGCAGCAAGTTTTTTTCGATAAATTGAAACTAATTTTTATTTTACTATTCATGACTTACTCCAAACGGATAAAATGAGAGATATGTATTAATATTCATAAATATTGTTTTCAAACAACATTTTTGCCAGTCGATTGGTAAGTCAATTAATGTATTATACTGCTTAGAACAGGAATTCTTTCGTGTCCTATGTCCTAGTTCACCTCAGTAGTCCGAGATACTGATGCTCAAGAAATAATCTAGCTGAGGTCATATAATTTTTTTAATTACTTACCTGTGAAACTATACATACGATTTAGACAAACACCTACGATTATTATTTTTTAATTACACCTAAAAATGTACATTAAATAATGAAAATATGAATATATGAAGTACTGATTATTAAAGTATTCAGGCGGACCTATGGATTATGATTCCCATACACTACCCTAATCTTCACTATATATATATATATATATATATATATATATATATATATATATATATATATATATGTGTGTGTGTGTGTGTGTGTGTGTGTGTGTGTGTGTGTGTGTGTGTGTGTGTGCGCGCGCGCGTGCGTGCGTGTTTTTGGCTATTCACCTGATTGCCTTCGTTCGAAAATACAGCTCGAGAGTTTTTTTTGCATTTTTGTGAAAATTAGGGTAGTGTATGGGAATCATAATCCATAGGTCCGCCTGAATACTTTAATAATCAGTACTTCATATATTCATATTTTCATTATTTAATGTACATTTTTAGGTGTAATTAAAAAATAATAATCGTAGGTGTTTGTCTAAATCGTATGTATAGTTTCACAGGTATATATATATATATATATATATATATATATATATATATATATATATATATATATATGATTCAACTAAATATTTTGTTGACAGTCTTAATTTCTTTTTGGCACGACACAAACATGTAACTTGTAAAGCACGAAAATAAGTTTTGTTGCTTTTCGTTGATGCTACAAAATAGATTGTTGGCCCTATATGGACAAAAATTTTGTTCTCAGTGATATTTTGCAATTTCATGACAGGTATATCAAATACAATTTGTTAAAAATCGCAAATCAGTTGAAATTTTTTTATTAATAATGCTTTTTGGATGAAGTATAAGCATTTTAGAATAAAATCTTTATTCGTTATAATTTCGAAAAGTTATTTTAACCCAGTTTGGTTCGGCTAAGTGTTTGTTCAAGTTAAAAGAGTGGCATATCAAACTTTCTTTAAAATCCGACACTTGAACGGGGCCGTGGTGGTGTAGTGGTTAGACTACCCGCCTTCCACCTAGACGAACCGGGTTCGAATACCGCCGGACGATTCCACTGGCTTGCGAGTTTTCTCGGGGATATCCCGTCCCCCCGGCCATTCAGTCCGGCGCTGCTCCACCATACCTCGCTTCACCCTCATCGGCTCTCAAGACCTCACCTGTTAAGAGCTGCTCAAATCTCTTCACTAATTCACTCATTCATCCATTGTTAATATATATTTTTTGACACGCCGTAATATACCACTCAGATTATTGAATAACGGTATAATCTATTCATGATCTATTTACACTTTGAGGATCAACCCAATGAAAAATCACCCCTGTATGACATGTTTGGTTGAGTCCTAGCTATGTCTCGTATCAGCATTTTATACTTCTTTTTTTCATAAAAGTGTCTTATTTTTTACTAAACTGAGTTTTTACGTATATTTTATTTACAAATTATATATATATATATATATATATATATATATATATATATATATATATATATATATATATATATATAGTAATTAATATGAACCAAAAAAGGGAGAAAATAGGTGTGTTGGTAATACCCTGTAATAGATAGTTCCCATACAAAATGTTATTAAACTGAGTGTGCACGATCGAAGCACGTTGTCCCTTTGGTGTGATTTTTTATACTTAGTTAAGCTTTGTTTGCATGAGGCGGAGGAGTATCCCGGAAGTAAACCTTTAGTAGGGCCTCATTAAAGTTGGAAGTAACTGTTAATGGACCATATCAATGGAGTACCTTAAATTTGTGACTGCATAAGCAATAGTAGTTGAAAGTGAAAAGTTATATTACGAAACCATGTTATATGCTTAAGAAAGTCACATTATCAGAACTCAATCTCACATATAAGGAATAGTAAAAATATGTATACAAATACAAGATGGCGTCCAACTCTCACTATATAAGGGGCCCAAGGGTCCCGCCTGCCTCGATAGGTTTTCCACGTTTGAGGCCGATAAGTGCGGGAGCGATAAAGGCGATATTGCTGCGCACATCAAGTGCACCATCACCTCTACGTGCAAGGTTCTGAACTGGAACGTATTGTCCTCGTCGTGTTGCGTGGCACTTAAGCGGTGACCCTGTCATTTAATTAGTGGTATTTATAAAGGCTGTTCACGATAACGTGAGCACTTTTGAAATGAACCTTAGAAAAAGTCAGTGTTCCTGCCTGCATATCTATAATTTAACGGGTATACTGAGTGACATGCGTCCAGCAAAGTTGGTAACACAGTATGGAAACTAGTTCCACATATTAGCGAGGAATAAAAAGTGTTAGGTAACCATTTGTGATAACTTTAATTATTTATGTTGGTTCTGTTCATTTTTAACGCGTCGGCCAATAAAAATGAGCCGATTAGTAAAATATTTACTCTTCTAATAATTTCACAGTTTCACTTGATCGACGCATGAATAAAGTGATGAGATCGTGGCTACGCTAAGTTTACATAAGGCGGATGAATACACAACGTTCATGCGAGTAGATCTAAAGCAGGGTTTTCACAAGTGCTCATTTTACCGCTAATAGCCTATGGCTAAGTTCAGTGCAGGGCCCTTTATTGATTTCGCAAGAATTCCCTCGGGGTGTCTCAAGCGGTAGTTTAAACTTGTCTCACTCGACGCCCTCGCAACCATCCGTCGTGTACGGCTGACCCCGCTTCTCCTCGGTCTGTCCCGTTCGTCGAACGAGCGAGACGGTCGATTGTTACGTCGCCGTCGCCGCGCGTTAACTGCGTGGGCGAGTCGACTCCGAAGTTAATGTCAACAGTCAAACAGCTTGGGTAAACACGCTGACGTGTACGGAGTCGCAGTGGAAGTTGCGGCTCGGCACCTTGCACCCTACGCCCAGCTGCGACTATGACGTGCTGTTCAGCACAGCTATGTTAATTTGCAGTGAGACAATGATGGAGGGAGGAAGAGAAACAAACATTTAATGTGGCCATGGACCTCTGCAGCTTAACGTTTTGCAGACTTACCATTTAAAATAATGGTTTAAATTTTAAAACTGGTAAGCATTTGAAATATAATTAAAGAACCTTTCGCTCCAGTATGATAGTTGTGGTTTTTTTGTTTTCGTCATTCAAAGCAGTTTTTTTAAAGCCCCTACTGTACATTTTTTCTGTCAAACTGCTTCCAATAAGTTTTTTGGTCAAATAAAATTGGACAGTTATGACGTCATAAACGCCGTCATTTTTGTCTGAAAAAGTTGCATGCCTTCAGTTTCCAGCCAACATTTGAAAATTGGACCGGTTCTAAAATTTATTTGATGATTGATGGTCTCAGCCAATCAGAATCGTGCACGACAAAAGTGGACGTCAATTAACTTTAAAATAACGAACAATTGCTGGAAACGAAGTAAGTTATGAAGATAATTAATCTATGTAGAAGCTGTCTGGGCATGAAAGCTGTTTTGGTGAATATTGCACATAATGTTACGAACTCAGAGGCATTTATTTCACAGTGCAGAATACATATATCGTAAATAAAAATTTAATTTTGTAAAGAAACGAAAATAAATTACAACATTTCTTACATTTCTTCCTGTAATGGACCGCATGGAAAAACAAAAGCAATCTCTCACTATGAAAATAATTTTTAAATAATATTTCAAATTAGATGTGACACATTTTAAAGCACATTGGAAATTGTTTGATATAATTTGTTGGAAGGAAAAATTTGATGGTCGTATTTTGTCCTCAAATTTTATTTTCAAATGCCCTATAGTTGAAAGCAAAAATTTGATAGCGTGACAGGGGCATTAGAGCCAAAATTGACAAAACTTTTTTTCCGCGATCATTTTCAGGTTTGGAAACTGTGCGAAAATTAATTTCAGAATCTTATAAGCTGTGAAGTGTTGTGCAGCACAAATTAACATAAATAATTACACTGTAAAATGATACGGTAAGCCGTTAAATCGTACAAATACGCAATACTGGCTAAAACACCGTGTGTCCGTTCGGTGCGTTGATAATAAGGCACATGTCGGCGGGTTTTCTCGGGGATCTCCCGTTTCCCCCGCCCTTTCATTCCGGCGCTGCTCCATACTCACCTTCATCACCCTCATCGGCTCTCAAGACCTCGTTGTTAAGAGCCGCCCAAATCTCTTCACTCCAAATGAGGCACATGATTTGCGTGCCTGTGTTGTACAGCCTGAAGGCTAAATGCACTCTTGTGCATCTACACCTCAGTCAAGTAATTTTTTCTTTTTTCTTTATATACATATATATGTACATTATATATATGTATAAGTGAAGTCAGTTATTCATGGTTGCTTCTAACTTTTATGGAGCCCTACTAAAGTTCTATACTTTCAGGGGACAACGTACCGCATTCGTGCGCACTGAGTTTAAATAATATTATGCTTTGGGACTATTTCTTACTAGGCAGTGCCATCACGCTCATTTTATCTCTGTTAATTATAAATGAAATATTGTAATTCACAGGTGCAATATAAATAAAAGTCCAGTTTAACCAAAAATAAGATACTTTTTTTTCTTTTTGTTTTAACAAAAGGTATAAATCTGTTGTAATACGCGATACATTTGGGAGACAACAAAATATGTCATATGTGTGACGATAACGTGAATAGACTGTAGTAGTTATTAGGTCTATGTCGGTATTAATATTTTATCGGTGGCTGTACGATACAGTATGTGCAAAGATAACATACTAGGCAGGACTGAAGTATTTTAGTCTGGTTCACATGTACGCCGATCTTACCAAACAGACAGAGCAGGCAGAACCGATGGTTGTTCTCGTGTAAGCAGATTTTCTGCGTAAATTTTTGCTGTGGTATTTGTGAATTTTTACACCGAGATTAAAAATTTATAGATTACAAACTAGATGCTGTCGTATTTTTTCTCTAGTCTATTAATTCCATTATAGTGCGATTAATTTACTAAATGATTTTCAAGAGATTGTAATTTTATTTTTACTTCCAAAAAATGATACACTTTAGTGCCGACTTTCGGTTCATTTTCAAACGACGTTTATTTAATACAAAATAACGTTTATATTCACGTTTTACCATCATAAATACGTGCTTAAAAATATCATATACATTTACATCAGTACACGTCGATTATTCAAAAAATTAGCTGCATAAAATATGTGAACCAGCTGACTCCTGGGTAATATCGTCGATGTCTGCTCTTTCCGCGAGCAGAACATATCGGCGTGAGCTCAACTTTTCTGCGCGACACGTGCAGACGCGGATGACGGCTTCTGATCGGCTGCTCAAGTCTTCCGCTCTGTCTGTTCTGCGTGATCGGCGTACACGTGAACAAGACATCCAGTTGTTTTTCTGACTTAAGCATGTACTGCACAGAGCAAAGTGTATCGATGTAGTCAAGTTTGCCAAGAAACCGTTGCCATGCCCTTTAAAAAAAAAAAAAAAAAAAAAAAAAAGCGCCTGTTGGCGCACACCTGTTCACACAAGTATGTTGATACGGAAGGCAGTTTCGTTCACCAGTACGCTCTGCGCCCAAGGAACCTATCAAATGCATTTAAAATCAATAGTTTCTTCGTATAGCTTCGGGCACCAATGGCCGTGTCCGAAATGGCAGATTTTGAAGACAAAATGATTACGTGACCCGATCTTGTATGTACAAAAATGGTGACGTATTTTATAATTTGTTAGTTCGTATTTTTTTTATCTAGCGGATGTTAGCAAAAAATAAAAAAATGACAAAACCAGCTCCATGTTGGTTTTTATCTTCGAAACAAATGCGCGAATGAGTAAATAAAATGCATTTTAAAACAAATAACTATTCATAAAATACACTAGGCGTGTTTTAAAAAGCAAGTAACGGTTGTGTTTGCAACAAATTTTTTTTAAAGACTTTATAGCAAAATTTATTATTTTCTTATTTATTAACGTATTCACAGCATTCCAGTGATGATTGTAGAAATATTACGTACGTTTTAAGCACTAAATTTAGATAAAAATATTTTTCTCTCTTAATGTAAAAATGTGTTGCCGCGAGTTATGAACAAGTGACTCTTGACAACGTTCTGTTTGAAAACTTACGCAATGAAAAATTACAAAATAACGAATTTGTTATTTCGGACACAGCCAAAGACATTAAAACATTTTTTTAATGAAACTATGCGTCGCAACGAATTTTAAATTCTTTGAGATCAGATTTTATTCTATCTAACCTAATAGGACTGCCGGAAGTGACCTACGATTTTGGGTGGGTAACTGTTCTTATAGATACAGTGAACACTACAATAGGTAAATAAGTGTTTGGCGGTTTTCACTTACACAGTCGTAGCATAGTACATGGGTAAGTGTTTTTATTTAATTTAGAACCAACCAAAACATATGATCGAAGTAACACGAATAAACAATCGATTTTGCTCGCACGTGCGAACCATGCAATTGTGCGGCGATGGTTTCTCTGTTGGGACTCACTGCGCGCAAGACGAGAACGTGAAGCTGGTCGTTTCATGTGCACTCTAACGTCTAATTGTTTTCTTTCAGAAAATAAAAGAGACTGCCATAAAATTCTCACGATGAATCTGTCGAGTTGCAACTCTCCAAAGTTGTCTCCTCCTTGAAACAGAGTATAGTCGCGCGCTGTTCTTTGTTCAGTATCTGACTGAAGTTATTCGCTGGATTCCGGTTTCGAGTCCCAGGATGGGCCCTGGGGATTTTCCCAAGTGTTTAGTGCGCCTGGTTCACCTCCAAAGAGCGGAAGGCAGTGGCGAACCACAGCGTAATCATCCTGCTTATAGTCCATTCATGGTAATTTCCAACATTTCTAAAGCCCTGCTAAAGTTGTACTTTCAGGCTATTACTCCATCTCATGCGAGCAAGGCTTAAGTAAGTCTCGTGCGCAAACAGTGTAGTAATATATTTTGCATGAGAACTAGTTAAAGGCTGTTCACGATAGAGTGAACAATTTTGAAATCATCCTTATAAAAATCTCACTGCTCCCACCTGCATATATTTTAACGGGCGCACTGAGTGACGTGCGCCCAGTAAAATTGGTAACGATGGATGGGAAAGTAGTTCAATTTCTCAACGTCGAATAAAATGTGTTAGGTAATCCTTTGAGATAACTGAAATTATTTCTTTTGCTTTCAGTAATTTTTTTAATGCATCAAAGTGTAAAAATGAGGAGATTTGTAAAATATTTACTTTTATAATAATTTTACAGTTTCATTTGACCGACGTATGAATATAGTGATGAGGCCCATGGCAATGATTTTACATTTTGCATAAGAGTACATCTTAAGCGGGACTTTCAAAAGTCTCACTTTACCGTGAACAGCCTATATTAGGCATTACCAACACACATAATTTCTCTTTGTTTTTGTTCACATTAATAATAAATGAAATACTATGGTTTATAAATAAAATATAAGTAAAATTTGATTTAACCAAAAATAAAATACTTTATTGTTAATAGAAGTAGACTATAGATCACTCGCGATACGTGACGGTTTTTTAGGAAACAACCAAACACGTCATACTAGGGGTAATTTTTTTTAAATGTTTGATTCATAAAATGTTAAGATACTGCGGATAGACTATAGTCGTCTTGGCCGCTCTTGGGCTTCTGAAACCGCGACGTTTGCTTGGAGTTCGAGCCAGCCTCGGGCTGTCAACTTCATCATGACCAGAAATCATCATCAGAGCTACGCGGATCGCGTGGATTCATTTAGCAGCAGCCTAGACTTCTCAGTTCTATACGTACTCGGGCCACAAGTGTTCATTTGTTTGCTGCTGCCACGGCGAGAGCCCTGGCTGTTACCCGAGTTGGTCGCACGTGATATGGTCATGACATTTCTTCCTCTTTATTACTGGCTGAAGAATCTTTCAGAGTGCGACCAAACAACTGAGGTCCAATCGTGAAAGGGAAACACGAGCATAGGTTCTTGAAGTCTAGTCTGGCCTTGGAAGAATTTGCGAAATTTAGTGGCCTCTAATCATCATGAATCATTAGTCCACATTACTCATCAATAATCAATCAACAAACATCAGTCATCATCAATATTCATCAATAATCAGTGGTCAGTCATCATCAGCCTACATTAATAATCAACCATCAGTCTTCATCAGTGATAAATCGTCAGTTTTCATAAATCTTAATTAATTATCAATCATTAGTAGATTAATCGTCAGCCATTGCTAATCTTTAGGGACCCGAAAATTTCGCGAATTCATTTCGCGACACGTTAGACTTCAACAACAGATATGTTTGAGTTTCTTCTTCTATCGAATAACAGTTTTCTAGACACGCGCCTGATGACTTTGAGCCAATAACGAACCTGCAAGAGAAAAATCTCCAAATCCCGTTATACCTGATTTGGAGTTAAACTGGAGCAACTGTCAATGAACTACTGACTGATGCTCGAATGTAGAAGGGGTTGTTGATTCTATCTTCTTGCCGAATTAATCCGCGAAATTTTAGGGTCTGTATCAATATTCATTAATCATAATCAAAGTTGTACGATCAATCATGTCAGTAAAGTTAAGTTTGGTCGTAAATGTGATAGAATTTCATTCCACTTTTATTTTGATCTGCGACAAGAAACTAATATCGCTATTGTAATTAGTCATATTCAGACTAGCTTTGACGTTTGTCCTCATAATTTTGTAACAGGTAACATGCGTTTGTTTTAAACAAGTAGTTGCTATATCTGTGGCCTAGATAGCTAATTACCTTCGAGACTCGAGGGCCCAGTTTGGAATCGTGGATAAGTAAAGGATTTGTATGTTTTTTTAATGACATGTTAAGTTTATTTAATGTGTGCGCTATCCTCCCATTAGCCTTCCGCATAAAGCGAAGACTTGAAAAAAGCAAAAGAAAGATGTCACAACAGATGACCTGGAGGTGTTTAAATGTTATGGCTGCCCGGTCCCTCTCTCCCTCGCATTAACCTTTGACATGCCGCCACAAGGGCGATGGTTTATTGCTGCTCTTTAAGTGCACGGGGGAGGGGGGGGGGATCAGCTTGGAGGAGGTCGAAACCGCGTCACTTTCATTTTCGTGGTCTGGTAAAACCGAAAAGTGTTGTTTCGTGGCAAAATCCCAGTAAGAAAATTAATATATAGTGTCACGGAAGTCGGAGCACCCGGAGGAAACTCAAACTCCGCGACAGTGACCACGCCTCTCACCAACTGTCATACCAAGCTCAAGATGTTCAACAGAGTTCATAAGATTGTTTAGCAGAGTTAAAAAAAAAAAAAGTTTTTCCAATCCCATTGATACTGTATAGTTCTTACCCCCCAGAATTGTGACAAATGAACAAACCACAATTATGTTTTATTTCCTGTATTGGGCTAAATTCTTTTTCTTTTTTCATATAATGCCCCAAAAACATTGTATACAAAATTTATAAAGACTGGTTAAATACAATTATGCCTGAAAACAGGTTCCATATAACTTGTTAAATACAATTATGCCTGAAAACAGGCTCCAAGAATACAAAGGGTGCCAATAGGGGCACGTGAGTATAAATACGTTACAATTTACCATTTTTCCCAATAAGGACTACAGATAAAGAGCGACAAAAATTGAGTACAAAATCATAACCAAAAATTGTAATATTACCTAACTTTCATATAAATGCCCAAACTTGTGTTTTGCCCTGTATTTATACATTTAAAATATGCCCATTAAAAATATCTCTATTAAAAATATCTCTATTAAAAATATCTCTATTAAAACATGGCACGAAAATGCCTCCTGCTTGTTTTTCTCGCCTTCACATTTTAAATGTGAGTGTGGTGTGTTTCCTCCTGTCGCGTGTCCGGTGCGGTCTGTCTTGTTTGGGTATCAACACCCATCTTATATAGTCCAAACATAGTGCTGTAGAGCGTGAAGGAACATGGGAGAACAGTATGGAGGTTTTGCCGGAAGTACAAAAATAAGTAAATTTAAATCTGTAGATGACGTATGCCGCCGCGTCGTAGAGTTTCTTAGCGACGGCCAACTGAAATGAAGGGCTTGAGCCAGCGAGGGGGGTGCGGGGAGTGGGGAAGTCAGCTGGCGGCGCCACGCAGTGCTGAATCCGAAGTCTAGCAAGGCAGACACACCGCCCGTCAGCTCCTCGCTCACCGTCGAACGGAACAACATACTGGTAAGTCTTCATAACCCTGGTAGCTGAGCATTCTCAGGTGGCGGATAGCTGGTTAGGTGGAATAGAATACTGAAGTCGGAACAGTGACATACTTTAGCACCGTTACAATACTTTCAATTCAAGCCGTAAGTTTAATAACCTTATTATGGCAGAAATGAGAAAACAATTACTAACTCTGGAGTAGCGGAAAGAACTAGTTCCACCAGAAAACGATGGCTAGCGTGCTCAGGCATAGTGTAGAGGGTTGTCGTTATGGCCGATGTAAGCTTCTTGGTCGAAAGAACTATTCTTAATTTCCCTCTGGGCGTTCCTTAGTATGTTTGAGTGGGATAATCCTAGAGCACGCATCGGCGTGATGTTTAAAGTATTGGTCAGTTAGAGCTGTCTCATACAATCCTAGAGTGTAGGAGTTTTTGAATAAATACACACATTTTAATTTGAGAGTTCGTACCAGATTGCCCCACGAGGAAGATGGGAACCTCTAAACGAGTGATTTTCAAATGAATGCATTTCTGATAATGTGGTCATCGCTGTCACTTTATTATCAGATTTGAGATAAATGAAGATAACCACTACCATCATGAGTTTTACATTTCGGACGGCCAATAAGTCGGATAGTTGTCAACTGTTGCTGTCGCACACTTAAAAATGTTCCAAAGTATATAGTGATCAGTGTTTAAAAAAATCGTTTGTCGAAAGCGTAAATTCAAACTATTGATATGACTTATAATTATAATAAACGTATATGCGAAGTCACTACAACTGTGGGCTGGACGGGTTGTGGTTTCCGTGGGCCCCAGCTTGTTACGTCACTCCACATCCTGTACATTGTCTGTTTCCAAAGTCCCAGACTTAAAGGTCAGTGGTGTAGCCAGCGCAGTTCTGAGGGGGACAGACATAAATATCTTTCTATTCTTCTCCCTCCTTAATCCTTACTTTTGTTCAAATTTGCAAATATAAGCAAAATAAACGATTATTAATATGAAGTATGTCAGAGTAGGTTAGTAGTATATTTTCACAACTGCATCTTTCGAGGTTATATTTCCTAACTTAACCCCTTATCACTTGTAATCCCGCTCGTGAAAGATGTCTGGCTGCGCTGCTGTTGAAGGTATTTCTGCAAAAGCTCTGTTTCAAGTAGATAGTTTAACTCCCGGTTGCGACATTGGCAAGCGTGTGTGAACCTTTCTAGCCTCTTGCATGAAGCGTGAATTCAGGGCTTTCTCTTGACCAGCGAACTGACTCCCGTTTCTGGCGCTGGGACTGCCCGCTATAATGGCTCTGCGAGATTTTTATACGGGAAATTGTAGACTACATACTACTATCCCTTCGGTTTCGTTTTTAAATTTCTGCAGTCGATATGTAAACGGTTACCTAAAAATGGTTTATTTAGGAAGTAAAATATATTTCCACAACCTTTGTCTTACACACTCCGCGGAATTCAAAATAAGGTGGGTTAAAACCGCCATGCAGTTACTTATTAGCACAGCTACTAACTGCCACTTTTCTATCACGTTGGAGTAAGAAAGTCTGTTACCCCATCGTTTTGTTGTAAGATTCATCGTCACTTCTATACTCTGACCTTTTGTTTTATAACATTGTGTTCACAGTTTCGCTTCTGTCGCTTGTATCACCAGTGCGCGCAATGTCTAGACTGATGTTATGTACATGACTTTTATTTGCATGATGCGGTGGTTAAGAGAGAGAGACAGAGGGGAGATTTGGTCGGCTCTTAACAACGTGGTCTCGAGAGACAATTAAAGAGTTCTGTGTAGCTGGCAATCATGAACAGTTAATGAGTAATACGGTCACGTTTTATTGAAATTGTCGTTTTATTATGACTGATGAGTTGTTTTAAGTGTTTCATAGTATTCAAACTTGCAATGCAATTTTTGAACGCAATTACACAATACATCAACCATAGTTTTCGGACAAACTGCTATATACCGTTTTACGTTGCTGAGTGTTCTCCATTTTGCTGAAGTTCGTGGTTACGGGCCAGTATACTATAAACATTTCTTGATGTCTATTTTAGTGTTAAATACCTTTTACCGTGTCAGAGGTCTGTAAATGTGTTCTTTCGAGAAAAAAAAATTCAGAAACGTCGGTAACAATTACTATATAGGCTGTTCATGGTAAAGTGAGCACTTTTGAAATCCCCTACTTAAGAGTTATTTGTATACACATTGTGTGCTCTTCCGCCTTATCTAAATTTTACATCGCCATCGGCCTTGCCACTATTCATGCGCCGGTCAAGTGAAACTGTGAAATTACTAGAAAAGTGAACGTTGTACAAATCTGCTCATTTTTAAATTTCAATGCAAAAAATTCAGAAAGCGAGAGAAATAATTTAAGTTATCATAAATGGTTACTTAACACTTTTTATGTGACGTTAATATATGGAACTACTTTACCCTCCATCATTACCAAGTTTACTGGACGCAGGCGACTCATTGCGTCCGTTAAAATATATGCAGGTAGGAGTAGTAACTTTTTCCCAAGGATAATTTCAAAAGCCCTCACTTTTTCGTGAACAGTCGTTTAGTAATGAACTTGTGAACAAGTGTGATGTGAAAACATTAAAACAACGAAGTCAAAAAAAGTTCGCAGCGTATCATCATCATATTTATTTTTTACACAATTTTTCTCAATGTGTTACGTATGTTTTTTTTAAGGGAATGTAATAATTGCATACGATTACTGCTCGCATTTGAGTTTCTCGTGTTTAACTAACTTCGTACAGTTGCATTCATAATTGTAAGCACGCAGTAGTGATGCAGTTGACATAGTTCGAATATAGCCTGACTCACTTTGCTTCGTGAGATTTTTTTCAACCTAATATAATTCGGAATCCCATATTATGCGTGGCGCGAGGATCGCGTGCAACTGCGAACTAAAGGCACGCGCGGTGGCCAACATCGAAAATTCAAATTCCCGTCGCTCATAACTGTGCGTAATGCGATGCATGCATGCATCGCTGGCGCATTTTCGCTCACGCGACTGCTTTTATCTCGCGGAACTGCCCGCGAAACGGTAGCGTAATTGCGTCTCTCAGCCAGCCAGACACGCCACGCTCGCGTCGACACGCGAACCATGGCGCTCGTGCGTGCGCGGGGTTCCCTCGCGCTAATCTTTATTTCTACCACTTTATTTCCCTCCTCTTCCGAGGCTTGTTTCCTCTTCTTTTATCGCCCTTTTTTTTTCGTCCCGGCCGGTGTCAAAGGTCTCGGTCGTCTGGGAGTTAAGCTTGCCGAACAAAAAAAAGAGACGCTTAAAACAACCCGTCTTCTTCATGGCCGTCGTGGAATGACGTTTGCGATGTAAAAAAATAATAATAAAAAGGGAAGTGGGAATTGCGCTGCCACACGCGTTGAACTTCACATGTTGACCCCTGCCCCCCCCCTTTTTTTACACTATTTTCCCCTCCATCTTCTCTTCCAAAGGTCCAGTGGATGGAGCGGCTGTCTGGAGAATTGATGGGCGACATGATTCTGCCCCGTCGTTCCCCCCCCCCCCCCCCCCGTATTCTTATTAGCGGAGCACGACAATGCCGATACGAGTGCGTGTCTTGTGCGGTTGGCACGCCTCGCCCTTGTTCCGGAGGTCGTGGGTTCGATCCCGACTGACTGCACTGTGGGAGGTCGCTGGTGGGGTTTCCCCAGCCCCATTCTACAGTTGACCGCGCACTTTTGTTAATTTTTATGTTAGGATCCCGACCAGCCGTCGGGTATGAACCATTCATCGTTGATTCCAACTTCTCTAAAGCCCTGCTAGAATTCTACTCCCAGGATAATCCTCCGCCTAGTGCAAACATAGCTTAACTAATGCCAGGTTGCACCATTAACAGCCCTGAGCCAAGATCCTAAGACTACGGTTCAAACACTATCTTCAATTGGATCGGAATTCCAATGTACGAGTTTTGCACCAACGCGAACGGCCGAGTTCCGATCGTAGATCTCCTGATCTCAGTTCGGAACATGAAATACGGTTTTTATTGGCACTCATTTCGTGACGTCATGATGCAAATGTTTATTTTGAAGTTCGCAGACAATTAATTAAATTTTGTGGACATTATTTCTTAAGACTAGGATTTTTGACTGTATAATTTAGTTGAATGCAGTGCAGAATTTCACTTTTAGTGGTTTTGTTTGATTGGTAACACTTTGAACACACTTTTTTTTTCGTTATTTTTAACACCAATATTATTGAAGAAGGAAGTGTACATAGAACTAGATGGTGCGATGATTTATATGTTTTAAGTACAATAATTGCTGTACGAATTCTTCTGAATAACACTCAAGTGTGTTTAATATTGTTTTGAATTTCCCAAAAATAAATTGTCCTTAGCGCTATCTGTTCGCGTTTTTGCAAACTACATATGTCGGCTACGGCTGCTCTTTCGTCAGCAAAAAATTCTACGTGATATTTAGGCTGTCTCCCAATTCGCCGAGAGAGTACTCTCTCGCCCACTCTTGACGTCACAGAGAGTCCTCTCTGCTGTCCCAACTCCGAGGAGAGAGCGCGAGAGGGAGAGTGAACGATGATGTTCACTCACAGCTCACTCTCGCACCCTCTCTGGCAGCCATGTTGTTTTCAAGCCTAACCTCGAATATTGCAACACATATTTTTTGTCTCTGCAGCAGTGTTAGAAATATTTTATTGACTCTACTTAAAAATTTCGATTGCGAAATGTGTAATATCGACAATATTCTGTACGAAATTAACCATAGCAAATTACGAATATTATGTCAACGTTTCCTTTATGTTAACTGCGAGCATATTATTAAGTACTCTGCTTTGCACATAGTAGTTAAGTTTTCAAAAACTCTCAAAAATATGGCAAATTAAATAAGTCGCTATTTAAAAAACAATGTAAATTTATTCGAGAAAAGTGAAAGGCAAGCAATATTTTATTTTCCACTATTTATTTCTACGTACCTTTCCGGTTGGAAATATAATGCCGTCGGCATTCAGAGGCCACAAGTCTCAATCCGCTAGAGTGAGCCAGAGTGTGCCGGAGTTAGTGGAGAGTGAGTGTGTGCCCGCTTACAAATTGGGACACGGCCTTAGCTCGCGCGGAAGATTAGGACAGTTTCTGATATTCTGAATGGCTTTTCCAATTTACCGTTTTGTTTGCTCGGAGGGATAAGCATGAATTTTGTTCTCTCTGTAGGCCTACAAAACATTAATACCACCTTTAATTAAATAAATGCAGTGTATCTTAAGCTTTTGTAAAGTGTCTCAATTTACATTCTACAGCAGTAAAACAACCGAATCCATTTTTGAACGATTTAAATATTGCCAATTTTATTTCTAGTAAATAAAAATATTTAACAGTGCTTTTATCTTCACACAAACTATAGTCAAAACAGTCTTTTATTATTCTCTGTTCTCTTTATTAACACTTAGTAAAATGCATTTTTATGTGCCAAACATCGCTTAAGTATCGAATATTTGAATGTTTAAGCCACTTTTAAAACAAAAATGATTTCAATATAACTTTGATATTTCAAAATAAAGTACTCGTATTTACTTGATCTGAGATCATCCTCCTGAACCGCCATAATGCACGGTTCAAGGCGAGGTTCAAATTGATCTTAGTTCGGCACGCCAAACGCAATGGTGCAACAGCCAAATGTGTTGAACCAGGATCAAGCCAGTATTTGATCCGAGATCATTGCTGAACCTTAATGGTGCAACTGGGCATAAGTCTAGAAAAATACACAGAAGGGACAACGCACCGCATTCGTGCGCACTCGTTTTAATAATATTTTGCGTGAAAACTATTTCTTACTAGGCCTATTTTCTCTCTTGATATTCGTATTATTAAAAAAATATAATAGTGTTACAATTCCTCTCTCTAGAAATTCTGTGGGCGATATCAAGTTCGTTAAGGGATGGAGGTCTTAATCAAATAAAATAATTAATTATAATTTTCTTATTTTATTTACAATAACTACAGCAAAATTCTCTAAACTCAAAATCTCACAATAAATGGATATAACTAACTGTTCACAATTGACACTAATTAATAAAATTTATAGTTACCACAAATAAATCAATGAAATTAAATAATTAAAGATCAGTTCCAATAGACCGTGTATCAACCTATTCAGATATTCTGTAAAATATGTGTCCAAATAGACAGTTTGAATATTTACAATAAAATCAGTATTGCACTTCTGTTCAGTCCATGTCCCGCCAGTCGCAATGTTCTAGAGTCCTCCAAGCGCCCTCACGCACAGTAAGCCTCACGCGTCGGTTTCGCACCCTCTCGTCCATTCACGCCACGAACACCTCGCCCGCCGTCGTTCCGCAATCTCCCGATCGTCGTCCACACTACACTTCGCTCGCGCACACTCGCCAGACGGCCTCCGTCGAAGACTGCCGGGCGCTGGGTTGCAGCAGTATATATGGCGTCTTAGGCAGTCACCTAGAATCTTCCCCAACTCGCGTGATGCGTCGTGGAGGGCTGAGGCGCCAGTCAGTCTCACCAGAACATTCTTGCGTCGTCGCCAAACCCGTTGAAACCTTCACCAGGGGAGAGGGGGCGTGGCGCAAGTAAGGCGCCGAGCAGCGCGACAGCCCGAGGGGCCACTGTACATTATTCACGGGTTGCCCAGAAAAGGAGTCAGGAGGCCGCGAGCGCATCGTTCCAGGAAGAGGGGAGGGCGAGGTGGGTCTCTGACCACGGCGCGGGGCAGTTGAGTCGGCCCCAGCTGCAGCACGTAACAATAGAATAATTTATGAACAAAATGTAAATAAAAGTCTAATTTACCCAATAATAATATTATTCTTATTTATTAGAGTGTAAACCACTTGTAATAAACAATATATTTAGGAAACAGCCAAGTTCATAACACATATGGTTATTTTCAAATGTTTGATTTTAAAATGTGAAGTTACTGCGAATAGAGTATAGAAAGAAAACTTTTTGTTGTGTCCAATGTATTGGCCTGTATGTATATGTGGTTAAAAATTATGAGTCGTATACTATATTCAAGAACGAAAGTTTGTCTTATACTATATTCAAGAACGACAGTTTGCTACGTCAAACGCTTCACGTCCAAATGAATATTAGGGGGTGGGGGGGATCAATAGTGCTTGCGGAGGAATAGATGCTTTTATGTTTACTTCCCCCCCCCTCCCTTTTTTTGAGGGGGGTTTTTTGCCCCCTAGGTTCTGGAAGGCACGTTTATCAACCGATTTTCATGAAATTTTGTATATTGGCGTATATCCTTGCCCCGCTTCCCCTGATCTGGTTTCTGCCCTCCCTCTCATCACCCCTTTTGGGGCTAATGCCCCCGCTTTATGCCGGAATCATATCTCCGACAAGCACGACACGACAGTCCCGACACGACACTTAAGCTAAACAGCCAATGAAATACAAGCTAGATCTCACGTAAGCCCGACAAATTCTGTCCGACCAGCTATTTTGGATTAGAAATTATTCGTATTTTAGTTATGTCGTGCGCCACGATGCACAGAGTGTACAACCTTGCAAAATGAAATTGTATTGCAAGCCTTCCCTACAGTGGTAAATACGCAGCTTAAAAGAAAAAATAATGAAAATTACTCTTTTTAACTCTTAAAAAAATTTGTTTACCTTTGTATGCATTAGCGATAACGCTTTGTGGCTATCATGTATTCCAAATTTCCCTCTTGTCCATCGCCTTTGAAACTAGCATAGCCTATCAGCGCCTTCTAAATAGTTAGGTAAAATGCCGAGAGCGGCGTTGTCGGTTCTGTCGTATCGTGCTGTAATTCAAGCAGTCATGCCGGAATCACATAGCCCCGACGAGCACAGCACGATACAAGAAAAAAGCGCGACTGAGACCATTTTCAATGTGACTGCTCGAATTTACAGCCCGACAGTTTACTGGCGCGACACGAGTAGAATTTTTCAGATCCATTTAGAAGGCGCTGATTAACTACGCTAGTTTCAAAGGCGGTGGGCATACGGGAAATTTGGAATTCATGATAGTGACAAAGTTTATAGCTAATGCATACAAAGGTAACAATTTTATTTATAAGAGTTTCAATACAATAATTTTCATAATTTGTTTTCTTTTAAGCTACGTATTTCCCATTGTAGGGAAAGCTTGTCATACTATTTCATTTTACAATGTTGTAATTACACCCTGCGCGTCGTGTCCCACGACACGACACGACGAAGAATATAAATAATTTCTAATCCAAATTTGCTGGTAAGACAGAATTGTCGGGCTTACGTCAGATATATCTTGTATTTCATTGGTTGTTTAGTTTTAAGTGTCGTGTCGTGCATGCTGTGTCGTATCGTTGCTAGTGTTTTCGTCGTGTCGGGTTTGCCGCAGCTATGCGATTCCTGCTTTACAGTTAACCCCGGCCCGACGGCCAACAGCTGCCCGTCGTTTGGAGCCCCCGTTTCGGGAATGACGCAACTTAATTTGTGCGCCATCGGAATCGGCCGTTCGTGCAGAACGAAAACGGGCCGGCTGTCGCCCGGGACGGGAAACTGGTCCCACCTACATACACGTTGCCACAGCTCGCAGTTTTGCAACATCGCGGCCCGATTATGTTTCCACTCCGCACGCGTTGCGACATGTTCCGTCTTCGCCGCTCATTCCCCCCCCCCCCCCCACCCTACCTCGAGTTCGTCTGGCGTCTGAGACCGCAGCAGAGATGAGGGGAACCTAGGCCCGGTTGCACCAACTTCTCCTATCCGAGATCGAATGATCCTAGTTCCGAACCAGCATCCAGCTTGATCTTGGTTCCAAAGTAAAAGTGTTTGCACCAACGAAATTTCATGATTCTGGATTTCCGATTCATCGATCTTGGTTCCGAGGTGAGGGATCGAGATTAAGTATGAGACAAATTTTGCCATTGGACGTCATGGAAGTAGGCGTATTTCTCACTATAGAAAGAACTAGATGTGCGATGTTTTATCTGTTTTAAGTGAATTATTGTTGCACGAATTTTACTGAATAATATTCAAGTGCGTATAATGTTGTTTTAATTTCCCAAGAAAACAATCGAACGTAGTTCTATCTGTTGCCGTATTTTCAAACTACATTTGTCGACGATGGCTGCTGATATCGGATCGAGCTTTTGAACCGCCAATTTCGGTGGTTCGAAAAGAACTTCATCTCTATCTCCAATCCAGCTCCGAACTAGAATGATGCAACAGTTTGCTGTGTCGATCTTAGATCCGATCTCGGATCGAGTTTCGAACCACGATGGTGCAGTCGGGCATTAGTAGTTCCTGTGCTCATGTGCCAAATCAACATGTAATTCGTATGACCCAATTTTTTTTTCTCATTCGCTGCACAGCGATACGGGCGACAGTAACACGCACGACCAGTGCCCTGTCGCTCCTACGCGCAAGATGCTGAACCTGTGTGCAGTGCCTTCTTGCGCAAATGAGATCTGTAGCAGTGAGTTTTTATTACACGTGATGGAAGCCCATAGATCGTACAGTTTTATTTTTCTCTTAAATTTTAAGAGAACTGCGCAGGATAGCTCTAAAAATACGATTTTTTAAAACCGTTTTCATTTTTTTTTGTCCTAGAATAAATTTCACGTTACGAAAACAAAACTGTACTGGCCTAGATAATTGTTTTTTTTTTTTCTGACGAAAAGTCGTACTCCCAGGATTTTTATCTGCTGAGACACGCGTAGACGTGCAAACGGCGATTGTACAGAAAATATATGCGGAGTACTAACTCTTAAGGGGCCCGCCTAATTGAAACTATTTTCCTCGTTTAAACCGAGAAACTAGGCGTTGATAAGTGCTGCACTGTTACCCGCAAACACATGCGCTATCGCCACTGAGCTAAGGCTCGGAACTGGCGTGTAGTGTTCTCATCGTGCTGTGTGTACATATGGAACATTCTAGTTGATGAAAAGTATGTGGAATGGTCCAGTGGCCGAGCGGCTAACCTGCTCGCCTTCCACCAAGGCGAACTGGGTTCTACCCCCAGCCGGGGTCACTCCCGGAATTCCGCATGTGGGAATCGTGCCGGACGATGCCGCTGGTCTGCGGGTTTTCTCGAGGTTTTCTCCCGCCCTTTCATTCCGTCACTGCACGATTATTTTTACCTCAGCCGTTCTCGTCGGCTCTCAAGGCCTCGCTGTTAAGAGCCGTCCATATCTCTGCCCATCAATCGCGTCGTGCGCACCAGTTTTAGCCTGTCGGTGTTTGAGGAGTGAATCGGCGGCTCGGTCGGTTTGCAGCCCCGGAAATGATAATGCGCGCGCGCCGGAATGGACTGGCGCTGGGAAAGAAAGTACTCGTTTCCACCTTTCGCCCGGGGAGAGCCGTTGCAAGCTCGACCTGCCCGACCTCATCTGGACAGCCCAGTTAATGTTGCTGCTTTTATAACGTCCCACGCTCGAGGGGCCCACCAGACTGCCTGCCTAGTTAGGAAACCGCCCTCCCCCCCCCCCCCTACTGATATACGCATCGTGACTGTCGTCTCGCTTGCAAGAATTTCTTTTTTGGATTGGGTATATTGCCGCCCGAGATTTATGCCAGTAGGCGGCTTACGTACTGAAACAAATTCAGTTTACGTCCATAAACGGCGTGCTAACCCGTTGCTCATTCGGGATTTGAATCCGGAACCTCGTGGTTGGAATGTAACATAATAACGACTTCGAACACCGAGTTCGTCTTTATATATATACATACATATATACACACACATATATATATATATATATATATATATATATATATATATACACACACACACACACACACAAAAGTTCTCTTCAAATTTTGCAAAGCGAATCCTCAGGGTAAAATACAGGTCAAGTTCGAATTTCAGCAAGATCAGATTACGCTATCATTACCTTTTACCCTAAAAACATTTTTTATTACTTTTTTCTTATGAAAGTTTTGCATTATTAATTAGAGATTATTGTATAGAGATGTGAAGGTAATGGAATATAATTTTTGTTTACTTTTAAAGGCCCCAATTCAATGTTGAGTTAATTAAGTGGGGCCACAGTGGGCAAGTGGCTAGAGCGATTCCAAGTGGGGCCGCAATGGTCCAGTAGATAGAGAAATATAATTTTTTTTTTTTTTTTTCAGTCTTTGTATGATAACCAAATTTTTTCACATTGTAAATATTCTGGGCACGTGACCATTAAGAGTGGGATGGCTTCCCGCATTTTCTGTGAAATAGTTGTTTGCGCGAATACGCGTATCTCGGCAAGTAAATGTTCTGCAAATACGACTTTTTGTCAGAAAAGATAAAAAAAAAAAAAATTATCTGCACCCTGTTTTTTATTGTTGTCATGTTGAATGCATTATTGGAGAAAAAAATCGTGAAAATGGTCCAATATTGCATTTTTAAAGTTTGCCTAGTTTCCTTAAGCGGCAAGAGAAAATTTCAAAGCTACGGACTTAGTTTAACCTGCAGTCTTTCATCGCGTGTAACAAAGTCCCACTGTTATATCATTTGCACAGTGCAGTGTCACGACGGAAACACTGCACGCCTTGCGCGTAGGAGCGACGAGGCGCGAGGCGTGCGTGTTAGTGTCGCCCGTATCGCTCCCTCGGACCTCGGACGTGGAGTTCCCACGAGGGTCCATCCCACTCTTAAGGAACGAGTCTTCATTCCATCTTGGATAGGCTTACACTTTTCAGCTATATGACGCGCCACACATATCGCCGAGCCTGTACAACTGTTACGAACAGTTCTGCTATTGACCACTGTCTCTTGGAAGGGGAAAGAACATGGGCGCGAGGAGGTGCGAAGGAGGGGCAAGTACCTGTGAACACAACGCCAAATCCTTTCTACTAGCTGTTCGGAAGATATTGTCTCCTTCAGTAAGTTCAGCACTGCGAATATGTATTCATTTTCAAATTTGAAATACACCGGTAAGTAAAACTATGTGGTTTTAGTAGTAAAAACAGAGACGATATTGGTGTACGCCTGTCGACAATAGCGCATGGCTTTGATTATATGAAGGGGTATGGGGGGGAAAATCTGTCGAATGGATTCCAGAAATCGTCGGTGACGTCTCAATTCCTTGCGAAGTTGCCCAAGTTTGTATATATCTGGCGCGCAGTATACCTTTATCTTCACCGGTTATGTACTAAAAATCATGATTATTATTATATTATATTATTTATTATTGTATTAAATTTTATTTTATTATAATATATTATTACATTATATTATATTTATAATTTTATCATAGTTATATTTTACTATAATATATTATCATTTAGAGTGAGTCTGAAAAATACCGATAAACTCCGCCTACATATTCCTTATGATTAATTACGTCTAAAACATATATGCGACGTATGGTCTACGATGCATCGTAAGGGTGGTACGTAATCTTCAAGGTGGAGCTGAAACACGTGTTTATTGAAAATTTTACAGAACGTGTTTTTAAGGGAACAATAGCACCCACGATTACGTGTATTTGAACGAATATCAGCAACTACAGCAAAGCCGTTCGCGTAAAAATTCTGCGATGCCATAGTGGATTATTAAAGAGCACGTTGAAATTAACGGAAAAGGTTCGCTTGTATTACCACGATAAAACCCTACCGTTTGCGAGGAATTCGTGCATAAACGTAGCAACAACTGCATCTCTGCGCCTGGCACTCTAGCAACACGCAAATCACTTCTTTTCTTGTGGTGGGAACAAGGGACAGCTACATGTATTTGTAGTTAAAAGTGTAAAATGCCCCCCCCCCCCCATCTGTCTATGCCAGTTTAATTTGACAACAATTTTACCAGAGAATCAGCTTCATTTCTGTTAAGTATAGGCCTAAACATGTTTTGTGGTCGAAGAAGCATTCAAATTTGCAGGTAGAATGATCTTTATTTTTAGATATTCTAGAAATACATTTCATGACTGATTTATATTAAAACACCCGGCTCACGTATCCAGTGCGGTTTACGGATTATCTGCGTCAGGGGCAGCAAGTGTCGTGAAAGGATTTTTTTGCCAAATTTTTTTAAAATTCATTTTAGTGCCTAAAAACTGGAAATTATCTTTACGGTCAACGAGGTTACATTCTTTATTTGTGTTTTAGATAACAACAATCTTAAAACACTTTTTTAGGCTACTAGCTGATGACACTTTATATGGCATTAACAAGTAATGTTTTCATGAAAGTTTGGAAACGATTTAAAATGTCGATACGTGTATCGACTATAGTTCTATAATGCAATCCGCGAAGACGAAGTTTGTTTACGTGTGTCGATATGCATATTTTTAAAATGAATTTTATACTTGGCTTTACAGCTTCTCGGACATTTTAAATAGTTTCCAGACTTTCATGAAAACATTACTTATTAATGCCATATAAAGTGTCATCAGCGAGTAGCCTTAAAAAGTGTTTAAATATTGCTGCTTTCTAAAACACACAAAAAAAATTATCTCGTTGACCGTAATTTTTATGCATTAAAATTAAGAAAATTTGGCAAAAATAGCCTTTCACGCCACTTTCTGCCCATAACGCAGATAAACCGTAAACCGTAGTGGATCCGTGAATCGGGTGTTTAAATATAAATCAATCCTGAAATATATTTCTAGATGAAAAAAAAAAACTTATTCTACCTGAAAATTTGAATGCTTGTTCGGCCACAGAACAAGTGTACGCTAAACAGAAATTAAGCTGATTCTCTGGTAAATTGTCAAATTAAACTTGCATAGACATGGGGCATTTTACACTTTTAATTCGTGATTTCTGCCAACAGCTTTTAGTGCATCGCTTCACAACCTTATGAGGTCCGTGCCCCTTTATATAATGTTGCACGAGATCATTCCGCCCCCCCTCCTCCCTCGTAATCTACGATTATTTGGGCGGCTCTTAATTGTCGAGGTCTTGATAGCCGATGAGGGCGAGTCGAGGTGAATATGGAGCAGCGCCGGAATGCAAGGGCGGGTGGAAACGGGAGATCCCCGAGAAAACCCGCTGACAAGCGAAAATTCGGGAACGAACCCGGTTCGCCTTGGCGGGAGGCGAGTAGTCTACCCGCTACACCACCGCCGTCCCCACAGACATTCTCATAGATAGGTATAGTAAAGTTAGGTAGTGGTGTAACGTTGTAATTTAAACTTCCGTGTTTTTAATAATACGTTGGCTTTTAAGAAAATTTATGTAGAGTTTATGTATCCCCCTGTGAAATTCTCCCATACCTTTCGAGGGGGGCGTACCTGCCAAGGTTTATAACAAACTTTTTATAGCGTGGTCGTGCCTGATAACCTTTAAATAATTTTCTACGGGCAAGCCAGCGGGGGCCTTTAAAAAATACCGCGTTGTTACGAACGTGACGTTCGTTCGCGAGGATTTTCTGCGCTCCCAGCCATTCCCGGAGAGAAATGTCAGCACCCGGGCACACCCGTGCGAAGTACGAGGTATTTAGTGGCGTTACCTTCTACGAAGAAGGACGGGGGAGGCGGAAAAGGTTAGGCAGGCGCGGGAACACAGGCATGTAATGGAACGTAACCGACAGCAGATCTGCCGGTTCGAGGGGGTGGGACGCACTGGGTTTTTTTTTTTTTACCCCACATCCGCAGCCTTGCCCCCTTCCCCCCAGGGGCGTTCAAAGCTCTGCGGAAGCATCCAGTTGGTGGAGTAGGTGGGTGGGGGGTTGGAGCGGATCCGTGTTGGGTTCTCCTCCTGGGCCACTGTATGTACCGCTAAGCCTATTACCGAAAGTGGATTCCACCCGATGGCATGACGAAGGGTAGGGTAGGTGGCGCCCATGAGGGGGGGGGGGGATGTGGGACCGCTACCACCTGCGACCACGCGATGGCGTTGCGCGCTGCCGAGGGCTTTATGTGGAGGTCTCCTGCAGCGCGCCCTCCCGAGGGCTTATTTACTTTTTTTTTTTTAGCCCCTCACCCCTCGACTACTCCACTGCCGCAGACCCCTTCGGTGCGCGACGCTCGTAGCAAGGTAGACATCCCCCCTCCCCATTTTTTTTCCACTCCTTTTACCATCCCGCGCCCGAGTTTTGCACGACAAAGCAGCTGAGAGATTGAGACCGCTGCCTACGCCTTACGAACACCGGCGTAATTGAGTCGGCTGTGGATTCCTGCGGTGTGCTGCGACTATAAGCTGTTCACAGTAAAGTGAGCACTATTGAGGCCCAAGTTATTTTTTTATTTCAGCTGTTATATATATATATATATATATATTTGAAACACCTTTTTAAAATAAATATTACCATGTAAGTAACAAACACAGTGCGTATATTTCACCACACTCGGAAGTTAACGTCTAAGGCTAGAATGAAATATATTTATTGACAATTATTCCAAATGAGAGTGCTTTCATAAGTGCTCACTTTACCGTGAATAGTCTATAACGCGTATTTGGGCTCTCGCGACTCGGAGCGTCGTACCGCGAGAATATAGGCTGTTCACGGTAAAATGAGCACTTTTGAAAGCCCTGCTTAAGATCTACTTGTATACATGTTGTGTATTCTTCCGCCTTATGTAAAATTGACATTGCCATGGCCCTTATCACTTTATTCATTTTCAGTCAAATGAAACTGTGAAATTATTAAGAACGTAAATACTTCACAAATCTGCTCATTGTTACACTTCGTTTAATTAAAAGAACAGTAAGCGAAATAAATAATTTTAAGTTATCACAAATGGTTACCTAACACTTTTTATTCAACGTTAAGATATGGAACTACTTTGCATCATCGTTACCGACTTTATTGGGCGAATGTCACCCAGTGCGCCCATTAAAATATATGCATGCAGGGCAGTGACTTTTTTCTAAGGTTCATTTCTAAAGTGCTCACTTTATCGTGAACAGACTTTAGAAGTGAAGAGAACTGAACGGCTCTTAACATCGAGGTTTTGAGAGCCGCTGTGGGTGATTGAGGTGCGTATAGAGCAGCGCCGGAATGATCCCCGAGTTATGACCCGCCGACCAACGGCATCGTCCGGCACAATTCCCACATGCGAAAATCCGGAGTGACCCGGCCGAGGATTGAACCCGGATCGCATTGGTGGGGGGCGAGCAGGCTGACCGCTCAGCCACCTTGGCCCCACTTGCAGGTAGAGGTAGGGTAATTTTTCAAACGCTGATTTCAAAGGTGTTCAATCAGGCGTGACCAGCCTATACTGGCGCTTAATCTCATTTAGCGCGATGGATCTTCGACTTTTGCTTGTTTGATTTCGTCAAGGATAATTTCTAAAAAATGTTCCCAGATAACGTTGTAGCTAGTATATAAATTCGTGTTTGTCTGTCGGCAAAGGAAATGTAGCTTACTGACCCACGTGGTTTTTGACGATCCTAATGACCACGAGCGTACCAGGGATGGGGGGAAAATGCGCTGAAGTCGAAAGTTAGCGTAACTCTTTTAAATTCCATGGGTCGAACTGGCGATTGTTGTAAAAAACGTGTATGACTCGACCTGGAGACCGTGTCTGTAGACAAGTAGTTTGCAACTCACGGTATTTAGTCTAAAAATATGACGCTCTATATCGGAGTAAATAAGGGGAAAAAACCGCAATGAAGAAAAATTACATATTTTGTGGGTGTTGAGCCGTATTTTAAAAGTCTGACATACATTTGTATTTGAAAAATACGGTAGAGTTATAACCGTCAAGTCATACAAAAAATAATCGTTAGAATAATAATAACGAGAAACAGTCTAACAAGTTAAAAAACGTAGTTACGAAAATCAAAACATATATCATCACAATCGAAAAAGTAACGCAAATTATAAAATAATAATTTTTAAAACTAATTAAAAAACACTGCGTGTATTCCCCACGCTTTATTTATCTCACGGTTCAGTACATTTCAAAATCTTCCTTACTTTCTTTTGATTTCTACTTAATATGTTTACGTCCACCACGTGTAAAAATTAACATTTCTGTGAGACTTATTACTGGTATCAGTGCGTCAATGCAATTACCCTGAAATTTTTTGAAACACATGCATGTTTCTGATACAGCTATTCACACTAAAATGAGCACTTTTGAAAGCCCTTGTGAAGATCTAATTGCAAGTACCTTATGTATTCTTCCGCCTTATGTAAAATTTACATTGTCATAGGCCTCATCGCTTTATTCATGCGTCGGCCAAGTGAAACTATGAAATTATTATAACAGTATATTTAATAAATCTGCTCATTTCTTCACTTCGATGCATTAAAAAAACACACAAAGCGGAATAAATAATTTAAGTTATCAGAAATGGTTGCCTAACACTTTTTATTCGACGTTAAGATACGGAACTACTTCCCATTCCATCGCTACCAACTTTAACTAAGCGCATGTCACTCAGTGCGCCCGTTAAACATATGCAGGTAGGGGCGGTGGATTTTTTCTAAGGTTGATTTCAAAAGTGTTCACTTTATCGTGAACAGCCTTTATTAATATGATGAGAACAAAGGAACCAGTGTTAAGTAACTATCAGTTTTAAACAGAACATACTTTTAATAAGACGTAGACATGAAAGTACTCCCCTCAATTCCCTGGCAACATGACTAATTACCGCAGGCCGAGAAGCGCAGGAGCTATAAGGGCTAGACCGTTACGCTCCTCATGCGCGCATTCTTCTTTAAGCGCAGGGCACTGATCTGGCGTGCAGCGTTCTCGTCGTGCAATGTGCGTGACGTTTTGACATTCGGAAATGTGTGTTTATTTTCGTAGATCAGCACATTGGGCGCACGTGTTTAATAGTTTCATGGGGGAAAAATAAAAACCTGTATATCGAACACACTGCAACGCTCTGCTCGCCTCCCACCATGGCGAGCCGGGTTCGATTCTTGCTGGGGGTCGCTTCCGGATTTTCGCACGCGGAAATCCTTGCCGGACGATGCCACTGGTCGGTGGGGTTTCTCGGGGATCTCCAGTTTCCCTCGCCCTTGCATTCCGGCGCTGCTGTTTACTCACCTCGCTTCACCCCCACCGGCTCTCAAGACCTCACAATAAAAACATTTTATTTACAGCAAAGAAAACAATTCTTCGAGGCTCTTCAGCTTGCGGTAAAGAAATATTGCTTAACAGCAAAGAAAAGCTTTAAAAAACATGGTTCGCGCCCACCCTCCCTCGAATGGCGAGAATTTTAGAGTTGATGTTTCGTTTGCTGTTCCTTAGAGGACATAAGTAATAAAAAAATTAACTGGACTAATATCTCCGGATAATTTTAAGTATAATTTTACTATACAATATAGTTAATATTACCTTAATTGTATGGGATTTCCCCCCACTTTTGTCAGGTACTTTTTCCGTACGATTAGGGAATAATACCTTACATGTTATATAAATGTACTCCACATTTAACAGGAAATTTTACCTTACATGTAGAGGTAATTAGCTTCCCTTACATGTAAGGGAATTTTACCTCAAATTTTTTAAAATTGAAATTATTGTTACGGCAATGCAATGTTTTTGTTACCATTATTATATGCTTTAAACAAAAATTATCTTTGCGGCAAAGCTACTTTACAGTGGTTCATATTTAAACAAAAATTTTCTCTGCTTCAACACAATGTGCATTCCGGCAAAGAAAGTGTTTTCATAGTGCGCTATGTTAACGGACCTGCCTACTTAGCTGTGGCAGTCGCGACCTTCAAATGCGGAATCAATGTTAAACGAAATTTCTTCTCATTGCGTCAATTTTAAAGATAACTATTTCAAACAAAAAACACGTTGAAATGATTTTCTCAGAGAACATTGCTACATAAATTTGTTTCTGAAAAAATTATTTATCCATATTTTTTTTTGTTATACGTAAATTTCAATATTTTCATTTTATAAAAAAATATATTAAACAAAAAATTGGCAAATAATTTTAACGTAGCAACATTGAAATTTCACGTAGAATACTTTATGTTTGAAATAGTTATCTTTAAAATTGGCGCAATGAGAAGGACTTTCGTTTAACATTGATTCCCCATTTGAAGTGCGCGGCTGCCGTCTGTTAGGCAGGCCCTTTAAGATCCGCCCAAATCTCTCACACTGCAATGCAGTTCAAGTTGGCCTTCTGTTTTGTTTAGTTTTATTGCACCCGTAAGATCTACTTTCAATACGTGGCTCTACAAAGATATTGGACAAGTCATATTACAGTATATACAAAGTTTATACACTGGACGTAGTAAACACACACACATATGTCAGATTACACGTACACGCAAAATGTGGGAAGGGAGCGGAGGTGTGTGTGTGTGCCCTGACTCCCTCTGTTGCTACGCCAATGACCATGGACAAGGTTCAATCATTAATTTAGCCCGACTGTACATGACCCTGTGGCGTGGAACCCCAGCACAGTATAATCAGCGAGAGCAGACAGTGTTTGGAGGCCGCAGCTCTTTTGTAGACAGCCTCGTTTTCGGGTTAAAGCTGTTCGCCGACCTTTTGACGCGGGCCGACCCGGGGTCGCCTTGGCACCGTCCTGCCTCTCTTCAATTGTGCGAAACTCGACACGAGGCGGAGGCCGAGTCTGGTCTGCCAGTGCCCCGTGTCGAGATCTGGCGTGCAACCCTGTGTCACGTAGAGTTATAATCCACTGTAGGTTGTTCACGGTAAAGTGAGCGCTTTCTAAGGCCCTCCCAAAAGGCATTAACCCATCATAAATATATTTTATTGCAGTCCCGGACATTAATTTTTGAGAGTGATGAAATGTATACACATAAATGTTTACTAGTCACAGTGCAATATTTACATTAAAAAGTGGGGAAAAAGTAGAAATTGATTGAAAGGAAATATTTGGCAGTTGAAGTTGAAGTTTTTTAACACTAAGCCTCGTCGCCTTTCCTAATGGCGGTGCATCTAATTTTGCACAAGCATAACCTTAACGCCTAATTTTAATCGGAGCTTATGTGAGGGCACAGCTGACAACTCTAGAGAATTCAACAACTTTACAGGATATGTAGAGTGCTCTGTTTTGTGTCCATGACTCTGTCTATTGACAAATGCTCCATTATTTCTCCTCGTAACTCTTTCGAAATGTCAGAATTAATTTTGTTAAGTATGTAATGTAGCTCATGTCGTTTCCCAGCCCACCAACTATGTGCAAGAAATACGACGATTTGTTGCTCTGTTCTGACGTTGTAATGTAATTCTGTCTGTGTACTTTTTTATATTACAATAAGAATCTTCCTGAAGGAAATTATATATTTTCTCGGGATAAAAAGTAGCCTATGTCACTCTCCGGACCTTCAACTATCTCTGTGCAAAAAAATCACATCGATCCTTTGCTCCGTCTTGACGTGAAAGAAGGACAAACAAACAAATACACTTTCGAATTTATAATATTAGTAAGGATTCACGGTTACTTCACACTTTTCTGAAGCCCTACTTAAGTTCTACTTCCAGCATATTCCTCCGCCTCGTGCAAACTAAGCATAGCTAGGCTGTAATGATATTTCGCATGAGAACTGTTTATTAGTAGTCGCTACCAATTGTGTATTCACAAGCGTTAGTACTTGTATAAATATAAAAGATCATGAAAGTAAACTGAAATTTCATTTATATTTGATCTAGAAATTGCATTATATATATAAATACTAGCTTTTACCTGCTGCTTCGCGCGCGGCCCCCACTATTGGGTGCTTTAACCAACACCCCCACTGGGCTACTGCGGCCCCACTATAAGGTTCTCTACCCACTGCGCTACTGCTGCCCCACTCTCGGGTTCTCTAGCCACTGGGCTACTGTGGCCCCACTATAGGGTTCTCTACCCACTGAGCTACTGCGGCCCCACTATTGGGTTCTCTACGGCTCTTGGGAAGGAATGTAAAACAGTCCATAGACAAAAGAGAAAGAAGAAATTTTTAGCAATGCTTTTTTATGCAGAAATCCTAAGAAAAGTTTGATCCAGTACCTATGTACATTCCTAATCATCGTTTTTGGGTACTGTTTGAGATGTTTTACTGGGATAAAAAATAACCTATGTCACTCTCTGGACCTCCAACTATATCTGTGCAAAAAACTCACGTCTATCCTTCCCTGCATTTTGACGTGAAAGAAGGACAAACAAACAAACACACTTTCGCATTTGTATAGTAGTAAGGAAATATAAAAAGGTGTGTTGGTCATGCTTAGTAAGAAATAGTTCTCATGCGAAATTATATCACGCCGAGTGCACAAGGAGTGCGGTGTGTTGTCCCTCTGGTGTAGTTTTCAAGATTCAGTTTAGCATAGCCGTCGCGCAGGGTGTTAACCGGCGCGTAGTAGTTGAAACAGTGACCTCGTAACCGTTTCGACTAATTGCCCGCCAGGAACTTGAGATAAATGTGCTGCAAGGTGATCTGAATATTTTTCGCCGAGCGACGTTGACGTCTGAATCGTAAATAAGCTGGCGCCTGTTGGTCCCGTTCACTCAGCGTATCGTTTTAGTGAAGTGAAAATTAGGTCACTTAACACATTCACGAACGTGTTCGAAGTGCGTTTAAATAACGTGCTTCATCAGCTCATATGCGTCAACTGCTGCAGATATTGTGTGACCTCGGTGATTAATGACAGTAATTTTTAATGGACCCTAAAGCATTGTCAGTCCGATCTGAAAACCTACGCACCTATGTAATTTATTTCGAATAAGTCTGTCCGTGGATACAACCTACTCCAAATACCAGTCGAGGCCAGCCTACCCGCTTGACGCAAGTTACACTGAGAGAAAGGTTTGTTTGAACCAACAAATAAATAGTTCCTCTAACAAAATATTATGTTGATTCCGAAATGCAGCAAAATAAATTTTTTTGATATAACAAAATATTCACTTGAAACGTTTAGTTCGGCAAACAAAATCTGCTTCACAACCAAATATTTTTAAAATTAAACATATATATTTGTTTGACCACATACAAAGTTATTGTGGGCACAGATAAACGTATCTCTCGGTGTACAGAAATAACTTATATAAGAGTTTTGATGAAGGAAATGTGGGCTGTAGGTAAACTACTACTACTACTACTACCACCCCCCCCCCCCACGCTTTCTCCCCGATTTCTCTTCACTTTTTTCTCCATACAGATGATGATGATATATTGTGGGTCTTAGTTTGAATAGAAGTCAGGATCTTTATATTGAAATTGTTGCAAGTTTTTCCCCAGGGAACCTTTTAACTTTAAAATGTGCGTACGATATAACTGAATGCTGAGTATGTCTGTTGCATTTTACATGTATTTACGAAACACTGGATAAGTCTAGAAAGAACTATCGAAATACTAACTTTCAAAAAATATTTCTTTAAAAAAAGAGTTTTTTTTTTAATACTTAGTTTTGTGCTGTTATTTTTAGCATCTTAAAATGCAGAAATAAGTAAAGTGTGGAAATTTATTCTTAAACGTAGCCTATATTTTGTACAATTGTCTGCTGTTATAACGTTACAAAATGATTCCGGTTTTCAGCAGTTGCTGTGATGTGCTGATTGCATAATAACGTGATCGTTTTCCCTTTAATTGCCCGCAAGAATTATTATACCAAAAAAAACTAACAATGTATGATTTACATTGTTTATGTGAGTGCTAGCTAACACCACACTGTTACACTTAGGCTCCCGCGTCCTTTTCAAACATTCCGTTATGAGGCGGTATTGGTCTTAAACCATATAATTTGAATCAAACCTTGTGTTTGCGGTTGTGACAGGACCCACTAATCCACCCCCACTAATCAGAAAGACAGCCTGCCTTAGTAGTCAACCGAGCTGATCAAGGTACCACCACTACAAAAAAAATTACATTGTAGAAAGTCGAATGGGGCATATTTGAGCTCGTGACGGATTTAAGTCTTAGTAAAGATAAAATAACTAAATTGAATTTATTGATTTATTTACAGTGTTATAAAAAGATACACGCGGCTGTTATTTCCAACATTAAACGGTATATCTCTTCTATTTCCCGTATTATCTTATAAGTGAGGTCAATATTTAATGCCAAACTCAGTTCCAATTACTTTCCTTATCATTGTCTTCATACTAGCAACAGTCACTTAATCCTCACCTATTATTTACCCATATAAGATGAAAATGTACATTGCCATGCATTAACATAATTCGAAATGTCTGCCAATAACGCATTTCGTTCCACTTGCCCACGGTATAGCGCTAGCCTGTCAGTTGCACTCTTTACTCTCCCAAATCTCGTAGACTGCAGTCGTTGCTCACCGTGTTGTTCGTCGCTCCGATGGTACCAGACACCTGGCGATAATGGCCGTCCACGACCCCAGCAGACCCTAGACTCAGAGGCACGCCGCAGCTTATATAGCTCAGCCGACCCGGCCCAGAAGGTTCTTCGCTCCACGAGTCGTGTTGAGGGGGAAGGGTTGGCGATTGCCAGAAAATTCGCGCAGTGACTACCCGAGACATCCAGTCCTTCAAGGGCAGGAGTGGAACGAGTCCCGATAGCCTTATCGCGGCACGCGTTAGTTGTACATGGCGCTCTTCTCCGGTTGCCGGTGATTCCCTTGAAGCACCGCGCTTCGCACGCCCGAAATGGGGTTGGTGTGGGAAAAGGACGCGGAGCCACTGCATGTAACATTACTTGTATAATGTTTACTACCCAAATTTGCGTGGCTTTACTGGGGAAAAAAAAAAAAAAAAAAAATCTGAATAGTGAGCCACTAGCAATTTGAGGTCGTATCTCGTTGCGTACTCCGTAAGAAATTACTGGCAAAGTTACCATATCAATGTATGAGCCGAATGAGAAAGTGCGAATGGTAAATAAGTTTACCATACATCCAGGGTAATAGTAAATAATTTGCCCATGCATCCATGGTAGCGTTCCTAAGTTTGCTCAGGAAACAGTGAAATGCATAGGAATTTTGATTCCAACTTTGTATATTAGCGACGCTTAACATTCCTATATTTGCAGCTTCATATCTGGCACTATTCCCGAATTTTGTATATGTCAAAAACTTCCATTACAGTTTAGGAAGTTTACCATAATATTTTTTTACAGCATAGGTCTATGTTTTGTGCGTGTATACGCTGTTCACGATATAGTGAGCACTTTTGAAACCCCTACTAAAGTTCTACTTTCTTGTCCATTATGTATCCTTTCGCCACATGTAAACAAACATTGTCATGTGACTGCCATGCGATTGCCACATGTTAAAATCAATGTTTACTTTTCAGGACTGTCTAAATGTTTTGGACCCTAAGTCATGAGCATTTATATCTAATTACATAATAACTGTAGTACACAATACCCATGAAGTGTGCAAATGAATGTATTTTATATACATATTATAGGTATAAAACATGTATCATATACAATATATGTAAAACATGTAACACACAGTACATGTAAAACATGTAACATGTATACTATTATATATAAAACATGTAACATAATACATAAACATGTAACATATATGATGTACATAACAAATGATATATATATTTATATATATACCATGTAAAATATGCAATAGAAAAATATGTAACATCTATAATCGTTTGGGTCATATCAAAGCTCCGATAGACAAAAAATTTACAAAACAAACAACAAACCATTGAAAAATGAACGCCCTAGCGATGAAGTCATGGAAACCGTGAAACAGCAAACATTAAACTTGGGCGGTGAACAAGGACCAACACGGCACGTTAAAAAGACACACAGTAACGCGACACCATAGTTAAGCCGAAAAATAATTTGGAAGGGCAGCCAAATCCAGATTTTGAAATAGACTAGCACTACTGCACACCCAAGGCACAATACCACTTGTCATACAAATGATCAAACATTTAAAAACTGTACCACAAACTTAATGTTTCTCACCGTTTTCTAAGTACCCCATCGCTCTTTAGCGTGACTAGTAAAATATCAGCTCGAAAACATGGTAGGTGTGTTTGGCCTCAGCTGACCGAAGTGAAGTGCAACTAAGCCATCAGGAAAAAACATAGATCCTGCAGGCATAAGGTAGCGGCGTAACATGGTAGGTGTGTTTGGCCTCAGCTGACCGAAGTGAAGTGCAACTAAGCCATCAGGAAAAAACATAGATCCTGCAGGCATAAGGTAGCGGCGTAACGTAGCAGACGTCTGAAACGTAGAGTGAGGCAGTGCAAGGCCTTGAATAAACAACCACGACAAATCAAAAAATAACGACGCACAAAGGAGAAAGGGGAAGGAAAGGAGGAAGAACAGCGAGGAAAGACGAGGGTATCTGGGCCGAGCAAAGAGTACACCACTGCACTGAAGTAGATGGTGCTAATAAACTTAACGTGACGGTGCTAACGTGGTAGTATATAAAATATCTAATATATAAGAAATATGTGCATGTATATGTACATTTTTAGAATAGTTTTACATGCATCTTTATAAGTGGAGATAAATATATTTCAACATAGGCTTATTTAGTATGTATAAAATAAAAATAATTTACACTAAAAATATAAACATATCAACCCTTCTGAGATCCTCCAAAAATGTATTAAACTTTTATACTGTGAATTGAAGTGATAACAGAAGGGTATACCAGGCTTGTAACTGGCACCACCTTCTTTGTACAAAATAATTCTAAAAATAATGTATATTTATAGCTAAGTGAAGTGCCGATCCGGTGATGGCCACATTTCCGGTGTCTCTTGTGGCCCAAATGGGTGCGACATTTCCTTTTTGTCAAACCCACACAGACCTCAAGAAACCAATTTTGCAGGTAAAGTGCACGGACTCTCATCATTGTTGTGGTTCCTTCATTGCAATTACTGCAGCAAAACTGAAAACTTAAATGAGAAAAGTATTTAAAGAAAATTACTATACTTACAAAAAATGCTTCATGCTTGCACACACAAAGCTGAAAGAAATGTCTTATTAGTAATGTAAAACCAATACATATCCACAAATGACAGCAAAATTATAATGTAAAGGACAAATAAAAAAAGTAGTACTTACTGGCAAGTTACTTTTATATAGTGTGTATTTTGACTTCATTCCTCGGGAAGATATTTTATTTTGTTTATTTCTGGATAATCACAACCACGGAAGTTTTGTAACACTTTTATGTAACGTTTATAGTAAAAATTGAAATGCAAATAATTTATAATCTAAAAATGTTTCAGATCAATTGAAACGGTCTCTTTTTGAAAAAACCTGCTACCAACTCAATATACAGACCTTAATTTCTTCGGTACAAATGTAGCAACATAAACAAACTAATATTATTATCATTATATCAATTGTAGCCAGGCCACTGTGTTTTTTGTGTTTTGTATGTGCTTATCGCTATAACTGTGAATGTGTTAGGTATGCCAATTGTAGCCCCGTCCTTATTTAAAGCTAGCTCATACAGCTTTTTTAGAAATACTTCATTTAACACTTATACTGCATAATGTAATCTAACCTTTAAAAACCATGCATTGGCAAGTAAACAGGAGCTCTGGGAGTCTGGGGTGTCGACTATGCCGTGTAATTTACAGTCACATTAAATTTCAATGTCTACAATATTTTTGCGGCCAACGTGGCAGATATAACAAACCATAAGGCCTACTCAATCTTCGTTGATATTTTTCAAAAAGTAGCAAGTTGTCTTGTCGAACATCCATTACGAAATTTAAACATGGAATGATTCTATATCTTTTGACAATTAATTGTAAATGCTTCCTAATTTTTCTTACGGTAAGCATTACCAAATATAACAATACTTGCACCAAGAAAGAATGCCGGCAACAAGCACAGCTATAGGTCTATAGTTAACAAAACCAGCTTCAAATTTTGTAGTTTATAATGTTGGAACATCTTTGGTGTAGCATCAAACTGTGACGTTTATGTTATGTTAACAATAGGAAAACTTAACACTGTAACTTGGGATGAATAACTACATGAACACAATTTTGAGGTTAGGCCTACATTACAAAATAACAGTGATTTTAAAACGTGTCAAATTAATGTATAATTATTGACAGACACATTTGCACTTGTTACCAAGGCAGGTTTAAGAAAGGATTACATGGCTGGGCATAAATAGATCCGTACAGATGTATTTGAGGTTATGCCTACATGACAAAACAACACAATGCTATAAAAACGTGTAAAATTAATGTAAAATTTTTGACTGCCAAATTTGCACTTGTTATCAAGACATTTGAGAGAAAGGTTAAACAGATGGGCGTAGGTAGATAGGTACAGATAACTTCTTATATTATTAGTCAAACTTAGGATATAACATGTACTTCGCAAACTCACATGACTATATTAATGTCGCGTTTCTGCTGTCGTTAATTTACTTTCATTATTGTTATTTAACTTTCCTTTTATAATACCACGTTTCTAACTGTCGATTTCTACTTGTTCTTTTTCAACGATTTACTTTAATAACGTACTGGGGATAAGCGGGGAAAACACGCCGTAAAAACTGTTCGGGAAAACACGTCGTAGAAACACATTTGCATTTACCTCCGGACAGTTGCAGTTGAAATTTTTATCATGTCTGCAACTCGTTCGTTCACCTTACACGGCTTCATCTCTCCTTGACGAATTAAAGAATAAATACTTTCGACGAAATATATGTCTTCCTGACGCTGACTATTCGTACGTAGTTTGCTGGAACTCACGACTTTACACGAAATCGCCACAATACAATTAAAATTTAAACATTACACTTGCAATACCGCGTTATTTCGTAGAACTACTTTTCACATTTCACTGCCAACATAACGGGGTGTGTTCATCCCCGGCCTGTGTAGTGACACACATGGTTGTACATACGCAGTTGCGGGCGGTGTTTTTTTTTTTTCAAAGGTTGATTTCTAGAGTGCTCACTTTAACGTGAACGGCCTTTATAAAGAACGACCTAACTCTACCGTAGGTAGTGGCTATAAAATCGGCATTCGTATTTCCGCCAACATCGTTGCTTTGTCAGCTTGGATAAATTATCTGCACAAATCGTCAGTTACTAAACTATTTTGTTTTGCGGGGGGGGGGGGGGAGATGGGTGTTATAACCTGATTTTATCCTGGTTGTCGACACTGGATTCTTAAGTTAGTGAAAGCACAAAGACTATGGGGGAGTTGGGAGGGGGACATGTTACGTTGAAACAGCATGCCAGTGCTAATTACCCCTCACATTTAGCTCCTTGCCGTTGTTCGTTATTTGGCATACAAATGTACAAATATGCAAATACCTTTGTAATGCAACTTGAGGGCCTCTCAAGCAAAACTTAATTTTTTAAAGCGGAGAATTTAATTAATGCAGTAATATATATTTTTAGGGGATACATTCTTTATAAGCATGAAAATATATGAATACTTCATTTAGCATAAACCTACATATTCATTTTTATACGGAAATTCCGCCTTGTAGTGCGGAAGCATTCTGTGTTTTTTTGCACTATCATGTCTCCACTTTTACGCAAATTCGGTTTTTACGCAAACGATTAGTTATCCTCCAATGCATTCATGGGTTTAATAAATCCCCACCTTTTTGTATAAGCATTGGTCTTGCTTTCTAGGTTACGGCGTCATTTCAGCATTGTCGCGGACAAAGCGCTGCTTGCATCGTCTTACAAACGAGTGCAATTAAAAATAAAAAAGTTTCTCCACATTTGCAGCAACTCCAAACAGATGAGGTATCGCCATTTCAAATCCAAATAATTTCTACTTCATCACGGATACTTAATAATTTACCACGATGTCGGTTGGAATCAAGTTGTATACCAAGGATCCTGCTAGGACATGTGCTTAGCGTTAAGCGGTATTAGCTAGTTATTGAACCAGAAAAAGAACGCTGCAAGGAATTTAAAAATAAATCGATTGTAGGTTCGGTTCCTGTTCAGGGCTTGACTTTCCCCTCATGGTAAATTTCTTTAACATGCTTCTGGTTTCTGTTTTCATAGCACATCACGTCAGAATTGTCCGAGATATAGTGCGTCTCACCGCAGATTCCGTCTCGTATATCTTGGCAAGATCATGACAGTCAGTGAGTGGCAACTTGACGTATACGAAACAAGCAACCTGCCATTTACAAAATCCTATCAGCTGATGCAGGAACAAACGAAAATCAATATTACGTTGGCTATTCTGAGTGCACTGCCGACGCACATTAGATAAGCAGAAAATACGTGGATGAGAAAGAGTTCCTAGATTAATTAATACATTATATTTTACGTGGTCACGAAACAGTTGTTGTTAGTGTTACATACTAAAGCTAAAGTAATAATGTATAGCCTAGGTGTTCAAAATGAAATGCACATTAAAACGATCCGTATTCAATTGAAACGCAACTTCAAACCTCGGGAGTTCTTTTCGCGTCGTATCCCCACTCTCAACCCATGCCTACCATACATGCTTGATATTAATTCCAAAAGCCTACGGAAATATCGCAGGGCATTGCTGAATTATATTTTCAAATAATTTGACGGAATATATTTCAAACTCGTGTCGTTTCGAGCCAGTCGTAGGATAAAAGTCAGATTTTAAAAAAAGACTGGTTCAAGAGGCAGGCCAAAGTGCTGCTATCTATTGAGTAACGCACTTGGCTCACAACATGCGCCATCTGTCAGCTGTCTCCCGAAGTATTACCAGCCAGAAAAAAATTGCTTTCTTGTGTAAAATAACAAATTTACGAACATATGCTAATGGTCTAAATTTTTCCGCCAGCGATTTTGATTACTATTAATTTATACTGGGCCGGTAGTCGTTAGGTCCACCTCCATTACACGCCATGTTGTCCTCCCGCAAACCCGTTCCCTTGTTTTCGTGTCGTTACTACAATGTATTTATAAAACGAGTGAAGTCGAACTCACGTCGGTAGCTTTTAAGCAATTCTTGCGTCGCTCCACGCCACTTATTTCCAAGTTGAAATGTTTAGTATCAGTAAAGTAGAATTTTCTGCTTTGCAGTAGTCGTCGGCGAGTTGTTGGCGAATGAAAGTGCGTTGTCAAGCAAGTTCCCCGAATTGCTTTTATTTCCAGCCTTAACAAATGAGCTGTCACGTCCAAAGTGTGGCAAGAACAACAATCACCATCTCGCAAGTGTTAACTCAATTCGCTGCATCGGATAAATTATAAAAGAGCTAGCAAATATTTAATTTGTTGCAAGGTTTTATACTTTTACATTTATAACCTACGAAATTATTTGGATAGATATTGGTCTGCAAATACCTTAAGATTGGTTTAGCATTGCAGTACAATGGCAAGTGGATTAGCTGACAGCGTGTTGCTAAAATACACAGTCTCCGCTTGACGCACCAGCTGTGATGGCGAAAGGATACATTTACGAAAAGTAAACATTTGGCGCTACTTTCGTCGAACAGTCAAAATTTTGCCAAGTTACATGAGACATAGAGTAGGCAATCAAACAATGTTATATGTATGCACTACTATAGGCTATTCAAGGTAAAATGAGCACTTTTGAAATCCCTGCTTAAGCTCTGCTTGTATGCACGTTGTGTACTCTTCCACCTTATGTAAACTTAACATTGTCATGGGTCTCATCACTTTATTCATGCGTCGGTCAAGTGAAACTGTGAAATTATTAGAAAAGTAAATGTTTTACAAATCTGCTAATTTTTACACTTCGATGCATCAAAAAGACACAGAAAGCGAAAGAAATAATTTAAATTATCTGTAATGGTTACCTAACACTTTTTATGCGACGTTAAGATACAGAACTACTTCCCATCCATCGTTACCAACTTTGCTGAGCGCATGTCACTCAGGGCGCTCGTTAAAATATTTGCAGTAGAGGCAGTGCCTTTTTTCTAAGGTTGATTTCAAAACTGCTCAGTTTGTCGTGAACAGCCTTTATACAAGTTGACAAATTTTGTTACGAATTTTTGTACTTATGAACTTGTTATGTCAACACAGCATAACTTCTTGGCTGTTGATAATCGTGAGCCATCTGGAAACAGCGCGCGTTATGTACTCTTTACTTCAATGAGAGACGGACTATAATAGCTGAATTTGAAACTATGGCGTCCGTGGCGGGTGTTTTATCAGAAGTGTGAGGTCCCCCGCCCTTCCCCCCCACACCGGTAACTTTTAATTGGGATACCTGTCCATGGTTTTCTATCGCGTGCCTTATCTTTAAGGTATTGCGCGTTTCTTCTTGGTGTTGATAGTTTATCACCCTGTGTATCTCTTGACATTATTTCTCCCTTCCACTCTTACGATATGACCCAGCCCGTTAGCTCTGCTCTTTCCTGCCTTTCTTTAGCGTGTCTATTTTTACTGCTTCCTGGTTGATTCATTGTCAGCCAATCTGCTCTTTTTCATTGCCTTCGCAACCACATCTTAAAGCTAATTTTATATGGGTATTTATTTCATGTATACATGTATTTTGTGTTTATAATATAAAACATTACATAAAAAATTCACACATTAAATGGATCTCCGCGGCATTGCTAATCGTCGAGTTAGGATACAATGATCCTGTGTTCTGTGACTTCTGTTTATGTGACGCATCTGATTTACATATTATTAACTTGAAACTATACGTAAATTTCGAGTACTTACTCTACAAAATACCATTGATGTGATGTGTCCTAGTATATAAAATATTTATTTTATATTGTTATTTTATTTTATATGTTATATAGGATACATGCAGCCAGCTTACGGTTGAATAATAATGTGTTTATTGTCTTGTGTTTTTATATTAAGTTCTGAATACTATGCAAATGAGCTTAAGTTGGCAATATCATCTGACATCACTTAGTTTATACATTTAAGGAACGCACCCGTAGTAATTTCCTATCCTCGTACTTTAAATTTTGAATTTGTAACTGACAATGAATTGGAATGGCGACCGAAGATTCCGTTCTACATCTTGTCTTTATTGGGTCCTTATCGGGGCCGGCCAGGAGGACCTGAGCTCAGTTTAAAAAGGCTCATTTTAAGTGTGCAGTGAAACCTGCTATCTAAACTTTTAAGAATTTCACTGAAATTTATTTGCACCTATTTAGAGGAAATTAGGCTCATCAGTTATCATTAACTTTTTGTTCTCTGCATTTTTCTTTAGTGCCGTTTAATTTATCATCGCAGGGTTAAAACAAGTCAGGAGTCACGTAATTATTAACTAGAGCAGATAGGTGTTTTTGAAGCCTGATCTACATGGCTGGAATAGGCGTGCAAGAGATTTGCCTTTGTTGGAGAACTATCCCGAACATTCTGTTTTGAGGTCTGGCTAGGAAAAGCTTGCATGTATGCATCTGTTCTTCTCTCGTTTACTGAAGTGTATTTTTCTAGATTATAAGTGGCAGAAAGAAGTAATATCTGAATTAGTTCATGTGTAAAAAAAAACTATAATTTCTGTATTCATAAATATTTACCTAGCACTTTAAATTCATTGTTCATCGTTACCAACTCTACTGGGTGCATAAAATCAGTATACCTGTAGATAGTGTGGCAGTGTGGTTTTTCACAGATTGATTTTAAATGTGTTCAATTAACCGTGAACTGCCTATATGTTAATTTCGGGAAGGATATGCGAATTTGGAGTATACTTAGCATTCGCCGTGATGTAATAAGATTACACGGTTTAAATTCGTATAGATCCGCACGCTGCAAGACGTGGAGACAATGTGCCAGTTTCGTGGCCTTCGCATGAAGGCAGCAACGGAGGCGTTTCATGTCGCGTGTTCAGTGTCGTCCTCACAGCTTTCTCGCGAAATTGTGTCAGACGCGCAACATCTCCCCAGACAGGAGCAGCTCTCTGCCTGCGTGTTTTATAACTATCAGATAACGGGATAAAGTGAGGAGAAAGTTAACTGGGACCTGGAAGTGGCAGATATGGATTTATGTGCCGCATAACTGCAGTGCTGGCGTTTTATGTGGCACAGCTAATGTATCCTTGTTATAATGTGGTGTAAAAAAAAAGTTCTTTTATGAGGAAAACTTATGACAGCCTTTGGGGGGAAAAGTATTTTTAGTAGCGAGCACGCACAATTTGTTCGGGTCGACAATAGTGAAAGTCGTTCACAAGAATAGCACTCAAATATTAATAAATTCGTGCATTCTGAAACACTGCTTACTGTATTTACGATTTAAAAGATCGTACGTTTCTATGGTGTTACAACCCATTTCTACGCATCTCTGTGCTAGATTTAATTTTTTTTTTTTTTATTTCACTATGAAATTTCGCTCAAAATCATGTATCATAAATTAGGGATGTGTGCTTTTAGAGTTGTTTTAACCATTTGCGTAAAATAACTGAATTTATTTCAACCTAGCCACTTGCTATAGTGAAACGCTTTACTGAAAGACTTGCACCCTAAAAGGGAACAAATATTACACTACATACAAAATAACCTTAAAATGTAAAGGGAATTAACACCAAAAATAGGAATTAAGAACTTTTATTTTTAATAAGATGAGTTCAGCTCACTACATCAACCCACCTTGTGGATAGTTCTACAACCATAACAAGACACTATCAAGTTTTACATTTGAAAAAGTCAATACTCAGTGTAATTGAGTTAAGGACAGATTAATTAAACGCACCTAAGGCCTCTATCAACTCGTGACAAGATCAATTTTCGAGTGAACGCAGTCGTTCACCTTTCAATAACCACTCGCAGTGACGAGAATTCAGTCTGCTGTCTCAAAGCATCGCGTCAGACAGGCGTGACGGAAACAAGAACACTATTAAGTATAAAATTATGCATAGTAACACAAGTTGATAATGAAGGCTACACTTTTTAAGTACTCAAAATACACTGATAATGATGAAGAAAATTTCATACGCAACAAATTGTCGCGGAACAATTCTAAGAATCGAACAAAAAATACCAAAATATATGAGCGTTTCTCAAGGGAATAATACTTCGGGTAGGACACAATATCAAAAACATTAAATGCCTTAACGATCTGCAAAAAAAGGCACTGCGCCAATATTTAAATTATAGGCCTTTTCAGACGACACTACAAAATTAGAGACGAAACGAAGGGTGGCAGCCTGCAGCCCGTCAAAGCTCCGAACGGAAATACAAATTCAAACTTTACATTAGAAAGGGATATTCCCATACTGACTGGTTGGGGCACCTGGAAAATAATTAAAGTAAAACAGCAGACTATTAAAGCCCTAACCAGTAAATGAAGATATAATGCAAAAGGTAAATGAGGTTACTAAACAAGTAATGAGTGGAAGCCGCAGTTGACAACTAAGGCGTTGATAGCCAAATGGGGCGATGAGCTTGCCAAGAATAAGTGCTTTAACAACCGAAATGTCTAAATAATGCTGGCCGGACAAACGTAATTAAAATACAAATCAAGTTCACGAGGTTTGCTAGAAAAATATCAAGCACAAAATAAATACACGACCAGCTAAAAAGGCTACACTATTCTTAAATAAATTGGAAAGAAGCCAAAAAAACACACACACTACGGCCCCCAACTCACCACTTCAAACGATCAACTTCTCATTAAATCCCAATATGCAACTACTGACATGTTAAAAAACCTTCAAAAGAATTCACCACGGAATCGATATTACTGATGCTCAGACGAAAACACTGGTAGCTACAAAATTCTAGTGCACAGGCCTATCGGAGTATCATGTCATCGCAGCACTTCGTCGAGGCCAGACAGCCTACACCTGAGGTAGATCGAGAAGTGCCTTCAATTGGGGGGGGGGGGGAATTAATGCCGAAGCCGACGGAGGGGTACACGCAATCAGGAGGGGAAAAGGGTAGGGGAAGCCAGGGATTATGGAAGGGGAAAGAGACATCACATGGTGGTCAGAGCGAGCGCAGTGATCATGGCGGCGGCCAAACTAGGACAAATCGGCGCTAGTGTCGCTGAGAAATTTCGTGACTGTCACAGTCCTGTATAGAGCGCGCCTCGTAACCGTAAGAAAGCAGGGTAGATCAATAGAAAGTTCAAATCTTCGGCCGTGCGCAACGAACACGTTGCTGACTGCTTACGTACCTCTATACGCGATAAGCTGGCACATTTTTAACCTCCTACTTATCCTTAAGATACTGTTAACTGACAGCTAGCTATTCAGCATACCCATACTGATAAAAATATCATTAGGGCATTTTTGCTACAGTTCGATCGCAGAAATTATTTTTAAACTGGAAATGGGGCTTTGCTAGGTTACAGCGCACGGAGAAACTTAAGTTTTACAATAGCCATTTCTTCTCGCCATGTCTCCCCGATCGATTTCATATGAATATGGGTTTTTAAACTGTTAAAGTAAAATGAATAGCTTGCCTGAAACACTTCCTCAGTCCACAAATTCCAGAAAAATAATTTTTAATAAAGCATACCTTACATATCATTTTTGAAGGTGACTTTAATGTCGCACATGTTAGATTTGTCGGATAGCCAGGAATTGTTTTTTTTTTTTTCGAAGAAGTGTTTTAAGGAAGTAGTGAATCTCAAAATGTTGACATATGGTCCAGTTTGAAGTAAAATGTCATTCGCCAAGTTATGTTGTTGGCTTCTTAGTTCAAGGGTAAATATTTCTAAAATGCGTTTATCAATTTTTTACACTACTCTGTAGTGTAAACTAAAACATATTCAACTATTTGTGTGTATATATATGGCAAGACCAGTACATAATAAACATTAATATTAAAGTATGGTTAGTATTAATTGACATACGGCAAGTGGTGACTTCAACTCTAGCTTGTAACGCCAAAATGCAGGCGCAAACTGCAGCTGTATGCAAAGAAATCTTACTAATTCAAATTTTTTGTTCTCATGATTGCTGTTAATCTTGTACCGATTTTCAAAAAAATTGCAAAGTATGATTAACTTGTTTATCAATTCATGCGCCTTTCCCACTGCTAAATTTATTTCCATCAGATCTGTCGGACAAGAAATTTTATTAAATACTTGCTGTCATCAAAATCTCGTGTCGAACAAACGTTTATCATATTATGTCATAAATCTCGGATAACTTGTCAGGTGACAATTTTTTTCGTTGGTAAGCTTAGTTTTTTTTTGCCTTCCCGCAGCATGCAATAAATCAGTCTAAAAACAGGCGAACAGTGGCGTGGCTCTTGGTATTTAAAAGCGAAAAAACTTCGATGAAACAACTGAGCAACTGTGGCTAGTTAGCTAGCGTCTAAAGTTCCGACCATTGCTTGGTCTGCCAGAGCTGCCAAATACAAACATGCTAAAGTCCCTGAAAGACTAAGCTATCTTTACCATACATTCAGTTACTGAAGTCGGAGTCTCTTGTATGTAATATGTCGGTTACTGCATAGCTATTGTAACTTCCATCTAATGGTTTTGTTTGAAATTGTTTTGGTGAGGTTACTTGACAGCGAACTTGGTATAAGATGTACGTCAATTTATACGTATGTTGTTCGGGTCTATAATCATGTCATTTTTGACACGAGTTTCTTTAAGAAATTGTAGCTCCAGTGCTATCGTCCCCCCCCCCCCCAGAAACTTTCGTAGATAACTGAGAGTTCTTCCAGAAAATTGAAGCGTTTAGACATATCGAAGCAAATTTCTCTCACAATGGTAATACTATACAACAATTGCCTTCGAAATAGTGTATTTACTCAGGAGTGAAGGGAAGAAGAGGGTTATTTTATAGCACGTAAATATAGTAGAGATTAAATTGATTACTGTAACATTACAATGCCTGTTTTATTTACCCAGTTAGATATTTGTACGTTCACAATTTCGGCAAATAGGAAGGGGTTAGATAGTATTTGAAATATTGCATGTAGAGATTCTGAAATGTCTGCAGGAGTATATTTTATTGTTTTCCCCTGATTGACTTTAATTTCTTGTCTATTACAAATTGCACATTCAGCGTGATCTGGCAAGTAGGCTACGTTTAGCTACTTTGTAATAAATTTCACAACACAGCCGATGAGAAGTATAATGTTTGTCCTTTGCACAAGCAGCGGACATTCATAAATTTGATGTGTTCCAACAACACTTACACCGTTTCCCACGGAAAGGCGTATAGTGCGTTGCACTTGTGTTTAAACATGTACAGCAACTATCATAATTTTACGTATTTAGAATAGATCGGAAATAAACGCATGTTTTATTTCCTAGAATTTCCCTACAGCACGTGTATCGTGGATAAAAACAGAGACAAAGATATTAACTGCAACATTTTTGCTTGATAAAATCGTGCTTGCACAGCATGACAGCACTGTTCAGTGAATTAAGGTATGTTAAACAACACTTTCACTGTACTCTATCTAATGGAACAGCATAGGTACGAATTCAGGGATATCCTCACTATCCGAAATTTCCGCGGTGGTGTAGTGGTTAGACTACTCGCCTCCCACCGAGGCGAACCAGGTTCTATTCCGAGCGGGGTGGCTCCCGGGTTCTCGCATGTGGGAATCGTGCCGGACGATGCCGCTGCTCCATACTCGCCTCGTTTCACCCCCACGTCGGCTCTTAAGACCTTGATGTTAAGAGCCGCCCAAATGTCTCCAACCCACCCGAAATGTAATTTAATTTTAAACGTCTAGTGTGAGTGACGGGTAGTAATCGTAGCAGTTAATAATAGTACACATGTAGGGGCAGGGTAACGTTATACCTAGTGAGATGCCTGAAATGTTACGTGTAGAGAGAATGTCGGTATACATTTTTAGCAGCTAAAACTGATTCCGAAAACACCGGTTTTATCCATTTTCATGCCCACAAAAATAAGCCTCGGAGATGTAATTGGGCAAGAAACATTTCGTAAATGCTTTTCATGTTTGGACAAAATATCAAACGGTTTTTTTTTTTTTTTTTTCCCAAACCTCTTCAACGCATTTCAATCGGGGCAAAACCGTAGAGGAGAAAAACGGGGTAGAGTTATGATCCTAGCTGCGTTGCAATCACTCTCCGCGTTCCAACATCAGACTGCTTTTCTGCCAACAACATTATTAAAAACAGTGTTGAACTGATTTGAGGGTAGAAAACTGTTTATGTAAGCAAGTGCTTTGATATATCTCACATTCTGTGGAAGAAAAAAAAAAAAAAAAAGTTAATGGTAAAGTGAGCATTTTCGAAATCATCCATAGAAAAAAGTCACTGCTCCTACCTGCACATATTTTAACGGCCGCTTTGAGTGACACGCGTCCAGTAAAGTTGGGGTGCAACGCACAGCATTCCTGCGCACCGAGTGCAATAACATTTTGCGTAAGAACAATTTCTTACTAACCATTACCAACACCTTATTTTTTCACTGTTTTGAACATACTAATACGAAATATAAACTCTATAAATAAAGTATAAAGTAGAATATCAATTTAACCTAACATAAGATTCTTTATATCAACAGTCCTCTATCGTTTGCGATATGTACATGAAATAATCAAAAACGTCATACATGCGGTGTGATTTTTTTCAGAGATTCGATTCAAAAGAAGTGTGATGGAATTGCGAATAGACTTCACCTCGTATTTTAGTGTATGGGCGAAACCTATCAACTGTCACGAAAGGGGGTTAACGCGGGCGCCTGTCGGTGGCGCATGCCGCCGGGTGGCGGAAGTACGAGCGAACCTCGTGCACTGTTCTCGCGCTGTTGATCGTGCGGATTGCAGAGTCATCGCGCCTCTCGGTAGGCGACTTTCTACCTCGGGACTCGAGTTTCAGCACTTTCACCCTCTGTTTGATGCCGAGGGAGGTCTCCTCGCCCTCCTCCTATCCACTCCTGCTCCCTTCCTTTCTCAAGACAGAACTGTGGCGAGCGTGGGTGCTACCGTGACAGCTGCGGCTACTCTTTATCGGATTGATTGATAAAGGTTTCTATAGGCTGTTCACGATAAAGTGCGCACTTTTGAAATCAACCTTAGAAAAAAAACTCACTGCCCCTACCTGCATATGTTTCAACGGGTGCCCTGAGAGACATGCGCCCAGTAAAGTTGGTAACGATGGTTGGGAAGTAGTTCGGTATCTTAACGTCGAATAAAAAGTGTTAAGTAATCATTTCTGGTAACTTAAATTATTTCGTGCGCTTTATGTTGTTTTAATGCATCGAAGTGTAAAAATAAGCAGATTTTTTTGTAAATATCTACTTTTCTAATAAATTCACAGTTTCGCTTGACCAACGCATGACTAAAGTGACGAGGCCCATGAAAATGTTAATTTTACATAATGCAGAAGAATATACAACGTGCATACAAGTATATCTTAAGCAGGGCTCTCAAAAGTGCTCATTTTGTCGTGAACAGCGTATACTAACAAGGAATCATATTTACCAAAAATAAAAATAACTATAACGGAATAGTAACAATAGTCCACCATGCCAGCGTTGTTACTCCTCTGCCAGTAATTGATAAGTAAAGAAGAAGAATATACAGATAACATAAAGTAAATGGCGTTGGCGAAAGGGGGAGGGGGGGGGGCGAGACTAACCAAAAAATCCCCAATGAAACCAACACCATATTCAAAACAATTGCAAAGAAGTAAAGGAAAGGGAACGAAAAGGAAATGAGGCATAGGAACCGGAAATGAGAAGAACAAAAACAGACAAAAGCTAATGAAAGGGGAAGAAAAAACATTATAAACACAAAATGAGTGTTAAGCAGAGCTACAGATAAGTGTTTATGAATGTCGCTCCCACAACGTCGCGAGTTCAAGCTTCCGTCTCTCTGCACTGAGACACAGGTTGTTTTGAACTAACAAAATATTTGTTTGTACAAGGCCAAACAAATAAGTAGTTTCTCTAACAGAATATTTTGTTGACTGAACAATATCTGAAATTCAACAAAACATTTTTTTTTTCACCCAGCAAATTTTTTTGTATACTTGGAATGACCAAACTGTTTAGTTGGGAAAACTAAATCTGCCTGGCAACCCAATATTTGTTTGAATCAATTGTATACATTTGTTTGGCCATATACAAACAAATGTACTGTTGGTTCAAACAAAAGTTTCTCTCAGGGTGCGTAGGCGTCTCATGTTCTTAGTGACCGAGCTTTTGTGCTTCTTCGAACGAGTTATAAGGGACTAATCAAAGTGGGATTTTTTTTAATGTCAGTAGTCCTTTCTTTAGGATGTTCACTATAAAGTGAGCACTTTTGAAATCAACCTTAGAAAAAAAATCACAGCCTCTGCCTGCATATATTATAACGGGCGCACTGAGTGACAAGCGCCCAGTAAAGTTGGTAATGATGGACGGGAAATAGTTCCGTATCTTAACGTCAAATAAATAGTGTTAGGTAACCTTTTGTGCAAACTGAAATTATTTATTTTCCTCTGTGTTTTTTTTTAATGCGTCTGTGCAGATTTCTAACACATTTATTTTTCTAATAATTCCACAGTTTCACTCGACCGACGCATGAATAAAGTGATGAGGCCCATGGCAATGTTAACTTTACGTAAGGCGGAGGAATACACAATCTGCGTACAAGTGGACATTAAGCAGGGCTTGCAAAAGTGCTCATTATACCGTGAACAGCATATATATATGCAGACGTACCATAATTTGCTGGGGCGTACACAAGGGGGGAAGCTGAAGGGACTACAGCCCCTCCAAAAAAAAGTCGATATATATATATGTATAAACGAATTTTGGAACATTTACTCAAATTTATGTATTAAAAAAATTATATAAATACGCTGCAAGTTTTCCTTGAGCGTGCACTTGAAATTAAAATTTATTTTACCTTAGGAAAATGTGCTGTGAGAAGTGTACACTTCAGAAATCAAAGTTTAGCCCCTCCCAAAATAAAATCCTATGTACGCAACTGACGAGTTGTGAGCAAGTTTGACACTCGTCAGACTCTACTGTCAAAAAATGAAATAGAGGTTGGCACAGAACAAGAAGGCCATGACATAAATATCGGTGCCGCAGTTAACAAAAAAAAAGGTACAGTATGTTTGAAATTCAGGTTTCGAAAACGATGTACTGAACTTATCCACAATAGGTTTTACGGATAAAAACACTTCGGATGAGTTTGGTGTATCACTTCCAAGATAATTTAGCGTATCGCAAATGTTGTCTTTTATCCTTTCAACTTAGTTGTACAGATGAAATATTTACAAGGTAAACTAATGCATTGGGCTACTGCGTGACATATATGTCATCACCAAATAACAAGACATATATATGAAAAGAATTGTTAAATAAAAAACGTTTTGCAAATTTTAAACTTATTTTAATGTATGGACTGTTATTTGGTGATGACATGTGTCACGCGGTAGCCCTTGGCATTAGTTTAATTTGTAAATTTTTCCATTTGTACAACTTTGTATTTGTTATTATGGCTACGCAAAACATAAAAAAAAATTGAATTTTACATCAAATTATTCAAAAAATATAAAGTGTAAAACTTTCTTATTCTAGGAGAATGCCATCACATATAATGCGTTTAAGTTGAACAATGTTTGGTACAAAATTAAAATTACTAATGTTTTGGGGTCCCACACCGTTAACGAATATGAGAAACTTTGCACAAAACGATCCTGAAATAAAAGTACAAATTTTGCGAGATCATACGTTACGGAAAAATGGCGTGGGTATCATTATACGACCTATGACCTGCTCTCAGACGTCGATATTAAGATCCGCCCAAATTCCTCCACTCCACTACTCCTTGACATCGCCTTTTGCGTAAAGGCTGTTCACGATAAAGTGAGCAGTTTTGAAATCAACCTTAGAAAATAGACACTGCTCCTATCTGCATATATTTTAACGAGCGAACTGGGTGACATACGTCCAGTAAAGTTGGTAACGATGGAGGTAAAGTAGTTACATTAATTAACGTCGAATTAAAAGGGTTAGGTAACCATTTGTGATTACTTACATTATTTCTTCAGCTGTCTGTTTTTTTTAATGCATCGAAAGTGTAAAAATGAGCAGATTTGTAACATATTTACTTATCTGGTAATTTCACAGCTCCACTTGACCGACGCATGCACAAAGTGATGACGCCCATGGCAATGTTAATTTTACACGAGGCGAAAGAACACACAGCGTACATATAAGTATATCTCAAGCAGGGCTTTCAAAAGTGCCCAGTTTACCGCGAACAGCCTATAGACACGATGGGGATATAGTCGGTTCGCGGTTTCCACACAATTTTGTTTAAAAATCAATCAGTTGAAAAATCACCCCATGTATAACGTGTTTAGTTATTCTTTGAATATGCTATGTATCGCAACCGTTCTACACGCATGTTAACCTAAACGTACCTTATTTATTTTAGATGTAACATTTTATTAAATCTTATTTATAAATTATAATGTTTCTTATATAATTAATATTCATTAAAACAGGGGAAAAATACATGTGTTGGTCATTCCTAGTAGGAAATAGTTCTTGTGCAACATAGTATTACACTGACAGCGTACCATTGATGTGCCTTATCCCTTTGGTGAAATTGTCTAGACTGGACTAAGGTCATTTATATTTTGGTTAGGAACGAAACGAGATTCCTAATCGGAGAGATTTGTGTATGGAAAATTTCCGCAGTTCGGTGCGCAGTGTTTCAAAACGGTTTTTAAAAAATAACATTTTAAGCTAAGTGAATGATGAAATAGAATGAGTTTCCTTAGTTACGAAGGTATTTTATATTTGATGTATGATTATAGCAATTATCCTGTTTTTTTTTTAACGTAGGAAATCTGGTACACATGCAACACCAACGCGTACCTATACTGTAAAAATTTTCGAGGTAAAATTCCCTTACATGTAAGGGAAGCTAATCACCTCTATATGTAAGGCAAAATTACGTCTGAAAGGTAGAGTAAATTTACATAACAAGTAAAGTACGATCCCCCTTATCGTACGGATAAAGTACTTATCAAGTTTGGGGGAAAAAATCCTATACAAGTAAGGGAAGATTTACTTTATTGTATAATAAACTCATAATATCCTGTTAAGTTTTTAAATACCTATATCTGCTAACGAATAGTACCGAAAACCTCAACACTAAAATCCTCCACTGTTGCTGGTGGGTGGGCGCGAATCATGGTCTTCTATCACGATAGGCCGATACGCTATTCGTTACACCACCACGACAACATGAGCGAACACTAGTGTGTTAAAAGATTATTTCTTCTGCCCCCCCCCCCCCCCAATTAGCTGTTGTGAATGCTGAAAAATGCACGCGTCGTAAGGTAATTTCCTCATCCCTGTATGGGATTTCCCACTACCATGTGAGTTAATTTTACTCCAGAGTGCTGTAATTTTACCTTACCTGTGAGGAAAACTGTGTTTCCCCAAGTTTTCAAATATTACTTTACACTTGTCAGGTAAATTTCGCGTTATTTTTTTACATTGTAGTGGCGAAAAGTTTCCCTTTGCCAAACTTTTAACGTTGATCTTCCCAACCTGTAGTAGAAGTAACCTTAAGGCGGATTTCAACCCGCCATCTTGGATTTATAGATTTTTCGCCTAAGCTCCTATTTCAGAAGGTGCATTGAAATTTCCCGCACGACATATCCTAAATAGCAGCTTCCTAAACTTTATTAAACTGCTACAGCTTCGCTAAATTTATTAATTTTCAGCTGGTAACTGTCGAGGCGAAACGCCAGATTATTTCTTGCGAACTATTACAAAGGCGACGGTATCAACAGTAATCAAGAAATACTGACCCTAGACAACGCACTAGGTAATGCTCTGTGTCCTGTCGTTAAAAAAAAAAAGTCCCAAAATTGTATTTCCAGAGTATGGCAAAAATTCTATAAATCCAAGATGGCGGGTGGGAATCTACCTTAACTGGGCTTTGTTTGCACGAGACGGAGTATAGGCTGTTCACGGGAACATTAGAACTTTTGAAAGTTCTGCTTAAGATCTACTAGCATACACATTGTGTATTCCTCCGCCTTATATAAAATTAACATTGCTATAGGCATCATCACTTTATTCATGAAAAAAAAACAAAGTGAAAGAATTAATTTTAGGTTATCACAAATGGTTACCAGTAGTATGGCCGGGGGGTGTAGATACAAAGGGATGCCGCCGTTATTGATTGACTTAATTAATTTGATATATAATTGATCGATCGGATTAATCAATTTGATATCAAATTAACTGTTCGGATTAATCCGATCAAAAAAATCCGGTGATCTTAATCCGATAATTTTAATGGTATGAAAATCTCATTGATATATCCAGCTAATTAAATTTAATTAATTAATCTAATTTTTGGTCAGATTATGATAGGATTAAGCCTATCAATAAATTTGATTTAAAATTAATTAGGTCAATCAATAAAGGCGGCATCCCTTTGTATCTAGAACCCCCCCTCCTGGCCCTACTACTGTTACCTAACGATTTTTATTCGACCTTAAGATATAGAACTACTTTCCATCCATCGTTACCAACTTTACTGGGCGAATGTCACTCAGTGCGACCTTAAAATATATGCTGCAGGGGCAGTGACTTTTTCCAAGATTAATTTATTAAGTGCTCACTTGATCGTGAAGAGCCTTTAATATCCTGAAAGTAGAACTTCAGCAGGGCTTCGGAAAAGTATGAAGTAACCGCGAGCGGACTGGCAGCAGTACTAGTACTTGTCACGCTCTTGCCGCCTCTGCGCGACTCGGCGAGACGCGAGGAGGCCCCCACGCACGAAGGCGGGTAGCCCGGGACGCTGCCCGTGTCGGGATCAATTACAATATTTATAGTCCGATTGCTTTCACTGTGCCTCCCGAGTAATCGTTACAAAAGTACTTGTCACGCTCTCGCCGCCTCTGCGCGACTCGGCGAGACGCGAGGAGGCCCCCACGCACGAAGGCGGGTAGCCCGGGACGCTGCCCGTGTCGGGATCAATTACAATATTTATAGTCCGATTGCTTTCACTGTGCCTCCCGAGTAATCGTTACAAAAGTACTTGTCACGCTCTCGCCGCCTCTGCGCGACTCGGCGAGACGCGAGGAGGCCCCCACGCACGAAGGCGGGTAGCCCGGGACGCTGCCCGTGTCGGGATCAATTACAATATTTATAGTCCGATTGCTTTCACTGTGCCTCCCGAGTAATCGTTACAAACTTGATGCGCGGTCGTGACCGCTCTCGGGCGTCACGTTCGCGCACGGGTACCGGCGACGTTTCCAGTCCCGTCTCCGAGGACACCACGTGGTTCGGACGCGCAGTCGTCAAAACTCCCCTGACACTATCAGGAGGTCTCGTTGCCTTCACTTAGAGAAAGAGAGTGTGTGTGTGAGAGAGAGAGAGAGAGAGAGAGAGCTAAAGAGTATGAGAACGTGAGAGAGAAATAGAGAGAGAGAGAGAGAGAGAGAGAAAGAGAGGAAGATAAAGGGAAGGTAAGTGAGAAAGTTAGAGAGAGAAAGAGTGAGAGATCTTGAGAGCCGATGAGGGTGGAGTGAGGGGAGAATGGAGCAACGCCGGAGTGAAAGTGCGGGAGAAACGGCATCGTTCGGCACGATTTCCACGTACAAAAATCCGAGGGCGATCCCGCCGGGAATCGAACCCCAGTTCGCCTTGGTGAGAGGCGAGTAGTCTAACCACTAAACCACCGCGGCCGCGAAATATATCCTAATAATAATATAAATGCGAAATTTTGTATGCTTGTTTGTTACTCAATCACGTCGTAACGGCTTGACGGATTTTGATGAAATTTGGTGCAGGGGTAGATTATATTCTGGATTAGCACATATGGTGCTTTTCATCCCGGATAAACGAACATTTTCTTAAGGAATATGAATAAGACCACCAACCAGAGCCTACTCAAATTGTGTGTGTGTGTGTGTGTGTGTATATATATATATATATACATATATATATATATATATATATATATATATATATATATATATATATATATATATATATATATATATATATATATCATAAGAAACTGTTCGTTTTTCCGAGATGAAAAGTACCCTATGTGCCAATCCAGAAAATATAATAAACAGAGAGCAATGGATAAAAACATGGAGAGAGATTTAGAGAGAAGAGTAGTTACAATCCGTTGTTATAACCCACTTCAGAAATAAGTGAAATAAAATTCATATGTATACGACGGCAAAAATGTGTTCTGGATCGTGGATCGTCAGCAACGTCCATGCCAGTAATAGGCCCGGATATCTTACATTTTTGCCTTTGAAAGCGTGTAACCCTACATGGCTGCAAGTTTAGAATTAAATGGTTTTTTCTTTTGTCCCCGCTTTCAAGTTTCTTCGCCAATCCTGGCGAGAGGGGGGTTGTGGTAATAACGTAAACCACATCGAAAAACTACTTGTGATGAGACAACACAATCCCTATAGTCCATTCGAGGTTACTTTGAACTTTTCTGAAGCTCTGCTCAAGTTCTACTTTCAGGATATTCCTCCGCCTCATGCAAACAAACCTTAACCAAGTGTAGTAAATTACACCAAAGAGCAGCGCGGCGCGTTCGTGCTCATTCACTTTACTAATATTTTACATAATACCTATTTCTTACAAAGCATTATTAACACACCCATATTCTCCCGGTTTTAATTTACTTTAATTATAAAATAATACATTATTGGTAAAAAAAAAAACATAAATGTCATATTTAACCAAAAAATAAGGTAATTTTACGTTAATAGAATTGTTAAACTATTATGATACAGGACATATTTGAGAAATAACCGAGCACGTCATATATGGGGTGATTCGTCAAACCTTTGATTCAAAAAGTGTGAAGAAAGTGCGAAGAGGCTGTACTTTACGCGAATATAATAATGATTTCTTGATTTCTGACATTTGCGAAATTTTGATGGCTAATATCACTCAATTTCGTAAAGGAAATAAAACATTGGCCGACATATTTCTTAGCGGTAAGGGAATCAACCTGCACAGGTGTAAGTTTTGTAACTCAAAAACTGTTCATCTAAGAGTTTTACACCGATGCAACATATTTTATTAATTCTAACGTGGTTGCTCGTATCCATCACTAAACATTTGACATAGGCCAGAGTAACATCATTTTGTACATCAGCATAGCATCTCCAGTTTTCTTAATGAGTAGAAGCTATACTAAAGGCTGTTCACGATAAAGTGAGCTCTTTAGAAATGAAGCTTATTAATGGGTAACTGGCCCTGCGTGGATGTATTTTAATGGGCGCACTGAGTGATATTCGCCCAGTTAAGTTGGTAACGATGGGTGTAAAGTAGTTCCATATCTTAACAATTTCACAGTTGTACTTGACCAACGCACGAATAAAGTGATAGGGCCCATGCTAATGTTAATTTTACATAAGGCGGAGGAAAACACGGCGCGCATACACGTAGATCGTAAGCAGGGTTTTCAAAAGTGATCATTTTACCATGAATAGACTATACTTACCGAAATTTCAGAATTCATCAACTCAGTTTATATAATAACACTATTGAAGGAATGAGTCATTTCAAGCACTGTGGGGCCGCGGTGGTGCAGTGGTCAGAATACTCGCCTTCCAACTAGGCGAACCGGGTTCGATTCCTGGCGTGGTCGCTCCCGGACTTTCGTATGTGGGAATCGTGGCGGAAGATGTCGCTGGTCGGTGGGTTTTCTGGGGGATCTCCCATTTCGCCACCCCACTCCATCTCAAGTACTTCGAAATGTTTGGAAATAAAATTTTTCTAGTCTCGATTAACGTCGACTATTACATTGTATAGAAATTACTGCATAACGTTTGTACTTGGAGTAACAAATAACTTTAAGGTCATTCTGCAGGAAAAAATAAGCATTGGCCCGATTTGGAACGATTACGGCGAGACAGAAGTGCTGTCAGTAGCTTGGCCATGCTCCTGATCACCAGACACAGCGGTCTGTGTTTTGTTGTTTGTGGGTCTTGATGAAAGCTGCGTGTTGGATAACGTTAGGGATGCTGCAGTGATTATCAGTGTTAAGCATAGAATATTTCAACGAACGTGCACGGGTGAAATGATTTGTGAATTGGGTCAGGTGGTGGCAATTTAAAAAAATGCATTCTTAAATATGGAGGTATCGAAACCCCACTCTTACGAAATACCGGTAGTAGAACTAATACATTACATTCTGTTTAACTATTCCGAATTAGAATTGTGTTTACGAGTGATTTTTTTTCTAGGCTATCACATTTTGCAGTTTAGAACATTCATTACCATTACGTAGTGTATTTGCAATTTTCTTTTCTAATTGATTGTATCAGCCATATTCAAAAGTGACAATGAAAAATGGACCCATAAATAATTAGTAAGTTTTTTTTTCCCTCTAAATACAGAGGACTATAGCTAGATATTTTACATTTTAAATGTAACCTACCCCGGTAATGTTCGCTACCCTTTCACCAAGTGACACCTAAACAAATATTTTTGGTGGTGCAATATTTACACCCTGTAGGTGTAAAATAGCCCCGTTTTACGGTAGCTGTATAAATTAGGTAATTATTAATGGGTAAATTTTTCCGTGCCACTTTTTAAATAACTACCTATAAACATGAGGCAATTCCCAGCAGTCGAAGATGAGCAAACGCTGTGGTTCTAAATTATGCCTAAAATATTTTTCTGTTGTAGTGTATGTTGTGTAGGCCTAACACATAGATATTATTAGAGTAAAACACTGGATTAGGGTGTTTTTTTTTTTTTTCAGCGTAAGTTTTGGCATTTCCAAGCCTTTTCTCTTTTTCCTCAGTAAAATGTGTGATGTTCTCAATTTATGCTCACAAAATACTTCACGCTTTTCTACGCCACCCTAACCTTTAGGGCATATTATATTTAGGTGTTTACTTGCTTTTTTCTTTTCTTTTTTAAATATATATTTAATGTTAGGCGAAACTCTTCCTTCCGCGAATTCCCTAATAGTACTTGCATAATTTGCCAAATAGTTACTTACTGTATTCTTACTGTAGGCCGTTCGCGGTAAAGTGAGCACTTTTCGAAGCTGTTTCATTAGATATGATAACCCATAAGTACATTTCATTGTGGCCTCGGACTTTTGGTTTTGGGTATGGTGAATGTGTACACTGTGTTTATTACTCACATGGCAGGGTTTACATTAAAAAGTGGCGGAAGGATATAAATTGATTGAAAGAAAAAAGTAACTAGGGTTCAAAAGTGCTCACTTTACCGCGAACGGCCTATAAAGGCTGTTCACGATAAAGAGAGCACTTTTGTTATCAACCTTAGAAAAAAAAATCATCGCTCGTACCTGCATGTATTTTAACGGGCGCACTGAGTGACATGCGCCCAGTAAAGTTGTTACTATGTATGAGAAGTAGTTCCATATCTAGACGTCGAATAAAAAGCTTTAAGGTAGCCATTTGTGATAACTTAAATTATTTCATTGGCTTTCTGTTGTTTTTTTTAATGCATCGAAGTGTAAAAATTATCTGCTCTGTAAATATTTACTTTGCTAATAATTTCAAAGTTTCACGTGACCTACGCACGAATAAAGTGATGAGGCCTATGGCAATGATAATTTTATGTAAGGTGGGATAATACACAACGTGTATGATCGTAAGAAGGGCTTTCAAAAGGGCTAATTTTACCGTGGATAGTCTATAAACAAGAATATTTACGTGTAATATGGCTCAGTTTTGTTATTATGTTTAGTGCTATTTTGCATATCATTATATGCTACGAAATACATGGCTTTGCTCTCTGCACACATTATGCTTCACGATAAATAGGATAATTTCGAACTTAAATTTTATCTTTAAGGTTTTCTTCTTCTCAAATGTCTGTCATGTCTCCTTTCGGAGTTCCGAATCTCCAGTACTTCCCCTCGGTTAGTATAGTATCGAGATGGGCATTGAGTTCGACCAATTAGAAGCGCGCTGGGTTAGGGAGAGGGATAAAGGCGAAGTGACTTTACTTGTATTCGCAAATTTCACGTAGGCCGTTGTTGCGCGTAGGCGGTCCAGAACCGACATGCTCATTCTACTTTGTAGACGACAGGAGGTATCTGGCCTGATGTGTGCTGTGTCTCTCTGTGACGCATGGGCGAGCAGGCTTACATCACCACGCCTCTTCTGGACCCCTACCGTAACGAAGCTTATTTGTGCTTCGACCTATAAGAAGAGCGCTGACAATGGTTGTAGGTCATTCTTTAATGAGCGCGTCGATTGGTGGGCGAAGACGTGCGTGCGGTCTGTAAAAGTTGAAGAGAGACTCGTCGATGTTCCCCGTCCGTCGCTTTACCACGCGAGTCACAACAAATATTTTGTATTCCTGTCAAGTATTATTTCCGCTCGTCAACGCTGCTAATGCTCCGAAAAAAGTTTTTCTTTTTAATAAGTATTCCAGGTACCCTTGTTTAAAGTTGAGTGTCATGAAGACGTGAAAATTAAACATAAAAATCCTCTCATAGCAGTACGTGAATTTCAGCAAGTTTCAAGTTGAAGGGTTAACTCTTTGTAGTATATTTTTTTCTTCCGTTTTGAATTAAGTAATGTACTGAATTTGTGTTAGTATACGTCATGTACTAGTAAAGGTTCTGAGAAATTATGGATTATATGTAAACAAAATGTTTACTGCACTAAAAGTATCTATCTGTCGTAATGTAAACAAACTTAACAGCCTTTAAAGAACGTACATAAAATATTAAAATTAATTAACCAATTTGAAACTAAAATTTTCTCCACACCCCTCATTTCCCCTAAATGTCTGCAGACATTTCTTCTTTCAAATCCAGTTCAAACAATACAATAACATCAGGTCTGTTGAGATTTATATTCCCTCTGTGTCGCCCTACTGTTCCAGTCGACACGGGACATGCTAATCGTATTGTACGATGTTCCTCATTGTGCCGGTCAATAGTCACTTGGGGCGCCAAGTTCATTTCACTCTCAATAAAAAGTCCGTGATTTTCTGAGGGGATTTAGAATCAATCGTTCCTTTTTTTCAGTGCTTGCAGTAACTTTTTTTCGTCATGAAACTTATTGTTGCGGGGATGTTGTGTACTGTTACGATCCTGTTAACACATTCTCAATCAGAGCGAGTTTTATTTTTAAGGAAAACTAAATTTTCGTTTTGGCTTTGTTCGAACTGCACTTGAGCATAGCACTCCGAAGTGTTTAAACTCTCTGAAAACAGACGCATGGAAAAAGCTCGTGACTGGCTGTTTATTTAGTTATTTTTCGTTATTTGGTAGTTGATGATGTTCGAACGAAACCGGTCTAGTCCAGTGTAATCCAGACGACGGATGAATGGTGATATATTCTTAACCTACCTTAAAACTAAGATGATTGTCGGAGGTCCTATAGAAAAGAGGCATTAGTGTGTTGTCTAATGACAGAGCGCCATACGCCTAGGAGTGCACAACATATTTTGTAGGCTGTTCACGGTGAAATGAGCACTTTCGAAAGCCCTGCCTAAAATCTACTTGCATGTACGTTGTGTATTCTTCCGCTTTATGTGAGATTTACATTGTTGTGGGCCTCATCATTTTATTCATGTGTCGGTCAAGTGAAACTGTGAAATAATTTGAAAAGTAAATATCTAACAAATCTGCTCATTTTTACACTCGGAAGCGTTAAAAATTAAACAGAAAACAATAGCAATAATTTAAGTTATCAGAAATGGTTACCTAATACTTTTTATTCGACGTTAAGATACGGAACTACTTCTCATACATCGTTACCAACTTTACTGTACGCATGGCACGCAGGGCGCCCGTTGAAACATATGCAGGTAGGGTCAGTGACATTTTTCTAAGGTTGATTTCAAAAGTTCTCACTGTATCGTGAATTAGCTTTAAAGGCTGTTCGCAATTAGTTGCGCACGTTTGGAAGCCCTGCCGAGATTCTACTTTTCTTCTCAATTTGTATTATTCCGCCACGTGTACAATTAAGATTGCCATGGACCTTGTCACTTGATTCACGAAATAATTGAATTGTTATGAGTGCCCTACTTGTTTTACATATACGAAAATTCTTATTCTAAAGGGTATTAAACAAAATTTTCTGTAGTCCATTCATGGTTATTTCAAACTTTTCGGAAGCCCTGCTAAAGTTCTACTTTCCGGATATCCTTCCGCCTCGTACCAACAAAGCTTATCTAACTCTAGAAAATTACACAAAAGGGACAACGAACTGTATTCTCGCGCACTCAGTTTAATAATATTTTGCTTGAGAACTATTTCTTACTGGGCATTACCAACACACGCATTTCTTCACTGTTTTTATTGACATTAATTACAAATAAAATATTATAATTTGTGTCTAAAATATATGTAAAAGTTCAATTTAATAACAAATACGGTACTTTTATGTTAACTGAAGTCTACGATGAAAACCAAACACGGCCTTCTTTGCGTTGGTTCATCAAAGGTTTGATTCAAAAAGTGTGAAGAAACTGCGACTAGACAAAAATTAAGTGATCGTAAATGTATACATTACAGTCGCAATACAAGGCAACGTTTTATAGGCTGTTCACGGTCAAGTGAGCACTTATTACGGCCCTCCGAAAAGGCATTAACCCCCAATAAATATATTTTATTGCAGTCTGAGACGTTAATTTTTGAGATTGTTGAAATATATACACTATATTTATTAGTCATATTGCAATGTTTACATTAAAAAGTGGCGGAAAGGTAGAAATTAATTGAAAGGGAAAATTTTGCAGGGCCTTAAAAAGTGCTCACTTTACCGTGGATAGCCTATAACAATTTTATATATATATATATATATATTCTCTGCGAAGTGACCTGGGAGCCGGCATGGCAGTGTGTAATGTATAGTCTGTGCATGGTTTCTTCACACTTTTTGAGTCAAACCTTGAAAAAATCACCCCATATATGACATGTATAGCTATTTCCCAAGAATTCCACGTTTCTTACCTTTGTTAACGTAAAAGTATCTTACTTTTCGTTAACTTGAAGGTTTGTCTATATTTTATTTATAAATTATAATATTTAATTTACAGTAAATATGAATAAAAAACAGTGAGAATACATGTGTTTTGGTAGCGCCTAGTAAGAAATAGTTCTAATGCAAAATGTTCTTACAACTGAGTGCGTTGTTCTTTGGCGTAATGGTCTGAACTTAGATCAGCTTAGCTTGTAAGAGGCGGAGGAATATCCTGGAAGTAGAACTTTGGCAGGGTTTCTGAAAAGTGTGAAGTAACCGTGAATGGGTTATAGCATGCACTTAGATACGAGCAGTAGTTGTTTTAGTTGTTGATTTAAAATGTGCTCACTTCACCGTGAACATTCTCTACCGAGCTGTGATGCACAGTCCTGCTTTATACGCACACCAGCTTCTGTCGCTTATTCTATACCTTCTGCTTTAGTTAAAAAAAAAAAAATTGTCGTACTGTCGAACCTGGCCACTGGTTCGCAGGATAAATGAGTGATTTAAGTGAGTGGAATTTTCTCGCCGAGAGTTCAATTTACGGTGAAATCTCGAGGGCGCTCTGTTTCGCCAAACAATTTTTCAAGCTACCGTTTGCTGCCAGCGCAGTGCCACAAATGACGCGCGTGTACGAGGGAATCAACAAAAACCTTTTAATTCAGGCGCGAGGCAAATAGTGTACAAGACATTCACGCTAAGAAATTATTCGTCAAGTTACCATATCAATGTATATAGACTGTTCACGGTAAAATGAGCACTTTCGAAAGCCCTGCTCAAGATCTACTTGTATGCATGTTGTGTAATCTTCCACCTAATGTAAAACTAACATTTGCATTAGCCTCGTCACTTTACTCATGCATCGGTCAAGAGAAAATGTAAAATTATTATAAAAGTTAATGTTTTACAAATATGTGTGCTTAATTTTACACATCGCTGCATTATAAAAACAGAAAGGGAAAGAAATAATCTAAGTTAACACAAATGGTTACCTAAAACTTTTTATTCGACGTTGAGATATGGAACTAATTTTCATCCACCGCTACCAACTTTTCTGGGCGCATGTCACTCGGTGCGCTCGTTTTAGTATATGAAGTTAGGGCAGTGACTTTTTTCTGATGTTGTTTTCAAAACTGCTCACGGATAGTGAGGAACTGTGAATGGTAGGTTATTTTCCCATACATCCATGGCAACGTTCGTACACTCGCTCACGAAACAGTCAGATGCGTAGGGAAGTCCCCAGCCTTGTATAGTAACGGCGGTCAACATTCCTATATTTGCAGTACGACTTGTGGTATTATTTCCATACAATGTATATGTTAAAAACTTCCTCTACAGTTTAGGAAGTTCACCAGAAAATCTTTCACAGGATGGGCTAGACCGCTAAATTAAAAGAAAGTAGTGTGTCATTAATAATGCGCGCGAAAGGAAGATTTTCGCACATTTTTGACGGGTTTCGCGCATACCCATAATAACTTTAATAGAAACAGAAGTTAATTTCCGGTGAGGTTGAATGAAATGTGTTGGTTTTAACCGGAGCTGATTCAAAGAACGCCGCTCTTTATACTTGTCACATATTCCACATTTCAGAAGAACCTCCGGACCCCCTAGTTTCGATTTCAAATTCCGAGTCAACCAATTATGTGGTGTGGCGTTTTCAAATGTAACGTTGCCCAAATAGTCGTTTTATTAGCCCCCCCCCCCCCCGCATAAAAGCGGCGACTCTGAAGATCAGCGATTAAAAATAAATAATGGATGTATAAGGCGCTAACATTACGGCTGTGACTTAGCCCACGTCTAATTAGTAGGATAAATATCCACAAAACTTGATTAAAGCCGTGCTTAGTTTACTGAAAACTGATTTTATTTTATTTTACGAAATTAACTCTGTTAATAATGGCAATACCGTGAAATGCGCATTGATATAATTCATAATTTCATGAATATAATTAAACTTGGTTTTATGTCAAATTTTGCTTGTTTTATTTATTTTTTGGTGCGTGCGCAAGTGAAACTTTACAGGTACTTGTAAATAGTCACGCATTTTCATGTAATGGGTGTGAAAATGATTCTAGCTTAGTAAAATTGCTGTATATTTTCTGTTAGTTTCAGGTAATAATTTATGGGCGTTTTCTGTGTGTTTCAGGTAATAACTGCATCTTGCTTGATGTTACTGTGTCTGCATGCTGGCTTGGTGGTACAGTCTGTCAACATTGGCAAATCACAAGTATGTTACTGGTCAGTACAAGTTTATTTGCATGTAATTCGTAAGCCTAATGTTTCACGACGAAATTCGCCAAGTGCCACATTTGGTTACCGAATCAAAAGTCTCTCGGCACAAAATTTCTACAAAGAAAAACTTAAACAATCAAACCTTACTTTTCATTTTAATTTTTAATGCGGTAATAGGTTATGAACAGCAATCGCCAATTTCATTACCGTAGTTCTTGATTATTTCTAATATTTGAGCCTTTTACTACTGTCTTTGTTACAGCTTTTCGAAAGATGCGTTCAAATATTTTGGTATATGTTCGCTGATGCATCATTTTTTAATGCTCGTTACTTCAGGATAATTTCCTCAGTTGTCAATATTTTGTTCAAGATATTTTCGTCACAACAGCTTCTGCAGTTAGTAAGTTATTAGTTAGGTTAGTTTTTTTAAAATTATTCTCGTTAAAACTATGCAAATAGTATACTTGAATTGAATTTCAGTTCTCGTATTTATAACGAGTAAATAATTGCCGTGAGAAATGTGAAGGGAGTAAACAAAAGAGAAACAAGTTTTAGACAGGTGTGTAAACTTCATCGCTCAGCGATTAAAATCCCGTTCGAAACTCTGTACGACGTGTTTACTGCTAATCCTGACTATCGTGTGTACACACGAAGGTACATTGCTGTTATTATTTTTGTTATATGTTTTGGTTTAACAGAATTGAAAACCGTGTGAAATGTTGATTGCTGTTCTTTCTACACGGTCGTCTATAAATCGTTGAAGGGGGAGGGGTGGAAGAAAAAAAAAAAGACCTTTAATTTTCAGCATATTTAAAACGAAAGAGATAAATTATTTATGAGACCATTGTTGCTGACAACGGCATTTTATTTCGCTGATAAAACCCTAATTTTGTACATTTTCAGTGCATATTCGCGTAGATAACATTTCCTGATTGCACGACCTCTCGCAGTTTGTTGTTCATTTCCAAGCTAACAGCAAAAGATCAAGGGCATCCTGTTCGCTTTCCATTAGCCCATTTGTCTTGCTTGCAGGAAAAAAAAAAAAGCAATACACTGTAGATTCTTATTGGAAGTACATTAGGTAGAAAATTTCCTTTAAATTATATTCGAGGAATTACTGTAGCATGTTATTGTCCGGCACGATATATTAAATCTATTTATTAATTAACTTTGTACAGTGGTAATTAGTAATATTAGTTTATTTCAGAAATAAACTTTTTAATGTTGCAGCAATAGCGCAACGGTTTGTGTGTTGTAAGAAGTTGATCATTAACAAAGCAATTGCTACCACTTTTTATGATAATCGTCTCGCGTACTAGTAGATGCACATCACGATGCTTGATTTAATGAGTGTAATTAAACCTTGCCGTGTATTATCAGGTTCAGTAGTTTACATAAATATGGACCTTATTGCCACCTGCATGATGTCGAGTGGGTTGATGCTGCAACCTAACGCTAACCGGGCGAGGGTTTAGTTTTGGTCCCACACTGCGTCACTGATTTACAGCAGCTGTCTCAAGACATGTTATACTGAATGATAAAGCATGGTGGAATAATACGGTAATAATGCCATTAAACTTGCCGAAGCAATACAGAACGTAATATTTCATCAGACTAGATATTTTAACAGTTTATTTATATTAATATATTTTCGTTTTGATAAGCGGCAGTAGGAAATCATGCGAGATGGCTCCTTTGATAGCCTCCTAGATATTACGCAAAGGACGTTAGTAAGAAAATTAATGAGTCGGGTTGTTTTGAACTGCGACTAATAACTGTTTTCGACCGAATCATTTAGTCTAATTAACAACAAATGCTACTTTTCTGGCTTTTGAGCGTACTTTCTTTGGAGATAGGCTCATGCAATTATGCGAATGTGTCTCTGTGGTATGTCCCCACTCCCCCCCCCCCTAATTCTCTAATAACTTTTGAAGCCGCGAACCGAATCTCACCAAACTCGGTACACATATAGATAGTACTTGGTAAGGACATTCGATATTTATAGTTTTCTATCATTCCGTGTGCTTATTCTCGAAATTGTGGCCATTGTAATATTTTGGTCGCCAGTTAATTTCTTGGGAACCATTTAACCAATTTAAACCAAATTCTGTAATTGGACACTTCATCGTGTAAAGATTTAATTTAGGAAGGTACGTTTTTATTGGTCTACCATTTTGAAAGATTTTGCTACCTAAAAAAATAGGCTCTTGCATTATATTCCAGTAATTAGCAAACAAGATTCCCATCAAATTTCGCAGGTAACTAATGGCATTGGTGGGGCATGTTACGATGTATTACTTAAATCGATAAAGAACTTATTTTCAAAATGGCGGCTATATAAATATTTTAGGTGAATTTCGTGTATATACCGCAGCGTTTAACTAATTTCGACCAAACTTGGTATGCTGAAAGTATCAACTACGTGGTTTAAATATTTCAATACATAGACTCGTTTGTTCACCTTTTCTGTACGATAGTGCCACATGAAATAATAAAGTTTTTGTATCGTATCATGGAAAACAATCAACATAGTCTTACCAAATTTAACAATCAAGAAATAATTCAGTGCGCAGTGTAAACTAATAGGTTTTAAGGAGACCAGACTTTTATTTTCTAAATGGCGGCCATATAATTATATATTTGATTACTATGCTACATATACGAAACGATGTAACCAATTTGAACCAAACTTAGCATGCTCACAGATAACTAATACTATGTTAGGTGATGCTAACATTTGAGATTTAAATGGATAAGACACTTTTTTTCAATATGGCAGCAATTTAATACATATTTTAGGTAAATTTGGTATATTTACCATACCGATTAACAAATTTTTACCAAACTTGGTATGTTGAAAATATCAACGATTGCATTAAATGTTAGCATATTTTATGCGTAGCCTGTTTTGTCCGCCATTTTGTAAGATAGTGCAAAATGAAAAAAAAAAAGTTTTGTGTTGTATCTAGGAGAACAATAAACCGTTTTCTTCAAAATTTAGCAAACGAGAACTACTACAGTACATAAGGTAAATAATATGTTTTGAGCGCTACAAACACTCATTTTTAAAATGGCTGTTCTATGAACATTTTTTATCATTGTACAATTACTCGAAAACGTGTAACCAATGTTTAACCAAACTTTGTATATTGGCAGTAGCATATATTACAGCCATATGTCTGCGCAGACCCTCTTTTTTCTTTTATTTTGCTGGACTTCATTTTTATGCCATATCTCGGGAAACAATCAGCCGATTCTCACCAAATTTTGGCGAACAAGAATTTCTACAGTAGGCCATGCAAACTGAAGTGTTTTAAATGGCTAAGACACTTATTTTAAAAATGCTTATTTTAGTATACACTTTTTTTTAAAATCTTAGTCTTAGAGTAGAGCCTTCTTCATCAGATTTACTCACATACATATGTAGATGAAAGTAGACTGATTAATTACAATGGTATAGGCTGTTCACGGTACAATGAGCGCTTTGAAAGCCCTGCATAAGTTCTACTTGTATACACGTTATTCTTCCTCCTTATGTAAGATTAACATTGCCATAGGCCTCATCAATTTATTCATACATTGGTCAAGTGAAACTGTGTAAGTAAATATTTTACAAATCTGCTCATTTTTACACTTCAATGCATTTAAAAAAAAAAAACAGAAAGCGAAAGAAATAATTTAAAGTTATCACAAATGGTTACCTAACAGTTTTTATTCGACGTTAAGATATAGAACTTCTTTCCATACATCGTTACCAACTTTACTGGGCGAAGGTCTCTGATTGCACCCACTTAAATATATATGCATGCAAGTGCAGTGACTTTTTCTAAGCTTAATATATATAAAGTGCTCACTTTATCGTGAACAGCCTTTAACTACTTGTTACTGACTTGAAGATGCCGTTACTAATTAAAGTTGACCAACAAGCACTTAAAAATATTTTGAAGCGAAGATTACGAAACAATAATCATTCACTTGATAGTTTTTTTTCGGCTTTAACAAGGGATAGGTCTATAGGATATTTGGGATAATGAGAACATAAAATATTCAATGAAAATGACTGAAGCATTATTTCATAAAAATTATGTTGTGTATAGTTGTGCGTACAATATATATATATTTTTTTTTTCGTGAGAAAAATTCATGGTAACTATTTTAAAAATTCCCACTAGGCAATACACAACAATGTTTGCAAATTTGAAATTTTGTTTACCAAAGTATCAATAATTATTAATTCGAGTGTGTTATATTAATCAAAATGAGTTTAAGCGGCTATCTGGGTGCTATACGACACGTACCAACATTGTTCGCAAACTTTGAATCCTTATCGGACCAGTTATACATAAGCCTTCGACAATACTTAGAATGATTGGAATACCCAGAAAGGATTACTGCCATGGCAACATCTGTTTACTGAACTTTATTAACATACACACCCGTACTGTTCTTGCATGCTAGCAAATTCTGCGATACTATGGATCATGAAAATCTGTATTTCTACTCTGTAAATTTTTTTGTAATCTATACTGAAACGTTCTTTGCACGTTTATAAACTTTTGTAAAATACAATAATATATCCCTTGGAAAAATTTATTTCATGTGTTGTAAAATACTTCCGGTATAACACGAAGAGTGCTGCATCGAGTCTCGGTGCTGCCGAAATAATATATATATATATATATATATATATATTTTTTTTTTTTTTCGAAAATTTAATTATCAAGTTTTTTTTTTTATTTATGTAGTATTTATTCATCGTACTTGTTTCCGAGAGCACAAAAAATAACTTTCCACTTCTCAACAATGGTTACGTCCACATCAAATAAACAGCCACGAAATTCAATTCCTTCCTCTTCTTGCTTTAAGCCTCCTAAGGCTTGTTGCGATCTCCAAGTATTATAGTCTTGATCTAACCACCTTTTCCTCAGTCGTCCGGTTTATCTTCTTCCTGCTGGTCTATAATATATAATTTGCTTGGGGCATCTTTTATCTTCCATCCTCTCCACATGTTGTAGCCAATTTTTCCTGTATTGTTTCATCTGTCCATTTAAATAATTAATGTATGTTCATTTCTCAGTCTCTCTCCCTTTTCTTGTAACTCCAGTGTTTGACCGTAAAATGCTCATGGAACTACCATAGTGTTAAAAAATTTGTATCATTGTATCCTTCATTAATTAATTTTTTAGCGTTCTCATTTTTGAGTGATTTTCAATTTTATTTGCTATGTCTATTTCTTTTTTATTTGATAATGTGCATCCTAACAATTAAAACCTATCCATTTGTTCTGTTATCTTATTATCTATAACGATTTTCGTGCTTAGGGGTCGGAGTCCTTGAAATGCCATGGATTTAGTTTTATTTATGTAGATGTGAAAATTATAGTTGCGTACTATTTTAATAAGTTAAAATAACGTTTCTGTGCATAATCTGTTAACGGTTTCTTCACACTTGTTTAATAAAACCTTTGAAAATGACACCATGTATGACATGTTCAATAGTTTCCTAATTACTTCATGTAGCACAAGCGTTTTATACTCGTGTCAACATTTAACTACCTTATTTTTGGTTACACTATTTTTTAAAAATATTTTATTTATAAGTTATAATATTTAATTTATGATTATTATGAACTAAAACAGCGATAAAATAGGTGTGTTGGTAATGCCTAGTAAGAAATAATTTTTATGCAAAATATTATTACACCGAGTGAGCACAAATACTAAGCGTTGGCCCATTGATGTAACTATATAGACTCTGTTCAGCATTGTTTGCATGATGCGGAGGAATATCTTGGAAGTATACCTTTAGCAGGACTTCAGAAAAGTTTAAAGTAACCGTGAAAGAACTATACTTTATATGTTGTGTATATGATATAGATCACGGCCTTAGAACACAGGTATGGACACTCGCCTATCTAACAATGTTAGGGAATTGACCCCCTTATTGACTGATTTAGTTCATGCAGTAGCCGCAGATTGCTGCAAGCAAACTAGTGTTGTTAACATTGCTGGTATAGGGATAACACCATAGAGATAAGAATGTAATTTTCTCATTTTAAGAAAGAATTGCAATTCCCCTCACTATGCCTAGCCATGTCAAACAGCACTACTACTTCGGTAGCAGCGCTCTGCGGCTGGGTTCATGAACTAAATGTGTCAATAAGTGCGTCAACTTTTCAAGCTAGTGTCCAGACCTGTCTTCTACGGCCGTGATATAGATCACATGGCGTGTGATTTAGTTGACAAAATTAATTAGGAGCATGGAAACTTAATCTTCCATATTTCGAAATTTTCGACTTTTCTGTGCTATATTTTGAAAACTATAATAGTTTGACTACAAATATTCACCATTATGTGGTCTCTATATAAGTTTATTTCAGATAATGAAATGAAAATGTGACGTGAAATTTAGCTTCAAGTGCTTCTGACGGCCCGGACGTCTTGAGTAAGTGAGTGAAGAGATTTTGGCGGCTCTTAACAGCGAGGTCTTGAGAGCCGACGCGGGTGATTGAAGCGAATATGGAGCGGCGCCGGAATGAAGGGGTGGGGGAAGCGGGAGATCCCCGAGAAAACCCGCCGACCAACGGCATCGTCCGGCACGATTCCCACTTGCGAAAATTCGGTGACCCGGTTCGCCTTGGTGGGAGGCGAGCGTGCTAACCGCTCAGCCATCGCGGGCTCCGGACGTCTCGAGGAAGAAGATCATCACGCGACCTGCCTGCCTTTTGCCGGCGTCGTCAATCAAGGACGCCACCCGAAGGTAAATAAAACTACCGCCGCTGTTGTTTCCGCCTCAGCGCTTCCTTGCCAAGGGGTCACGCTTTCATCAGCTCGGTCTGTGCCGAGGAAGACGTTTTACGGTCCCCCGCCTCCATCCCTTCTTCCCATAGAACCCTCGCCTACTTATCTGTTTTCGCGGTTTACGTCCGCTTCCGCTACGAAATCGTATTTCCTGCTGCGTAGCTGGAATGTTTGTTCAGATTAGAATGACGGAATCAGTCTGTGGGAGACTGATGTAGTAATAACTCGGGGGAAACAAATGAGGTGTAGCTGTGTTGGGGACACGGCCGTTTGTTTTGCGTTAATACGTCTACGTTGACGCGCTCGGACGCCTTGATGTTTATTTTACGTTCCCGGCACCGCTTCACTCGGATCATATGGGGTATTATGGGTATCACTGCATTGCTTTAGAGATGCTCTTTCCAACCGTATACGATTTCTGTATTTCGACTTGGTTTTTTTGACGATTATAGGCCGAAATTGTGTTAAGTTTTCTTAATTTTTTTTACATTAAACTCACACAATTTAACCATAACCACGCCACATAAATGTTTTTATACACGCAATCGATTGATCTTGACGAGAGCTGTCAATTGAAACTTTTCGTAGCTTTTCCTAGTCAAAAGTTATACTACACGGTATTTATGAGACGCGGTGTAACGAACTCAAAATTGCGACCTCTCTCTCTCTCTCTCTCTCTCTCTCTCTCTCTCTCTCTCTCTCTCTCTCTCTCTCGCTCTCTCTCTCGCTCTCTCTCTCGCTCTCGCGCTCACTCTCGCTCTCGCTCTCTGCACATGATGCTTCGCAGTCCACACTCAACGTAACATATTCTCTGATCCTTTGTCAATCGAGTGATGTAATTGAATTTTGAATGTAGACGATAGATTCGGAGCTGCAATGCCAAACTGTATCCCCCGGTTTTATCATCGGATTTTCTGGATTGCCTCCCACTATGGTTACAAATGTAAAGACTTATTCACGTCAAAATTCTCCTTGATGTCTGACTCACTTGAAAGAGAGTTTTTTATTTCCAAGTATAAGTTTGACAAAAATGGTTTAAGCAGGTGACGGTTAAATAATTGCTTTGGAAATCAAAATTTGAAAACGGGTCTTTGTCCTAGACACTGGCTGAAATACTTTTGATAAAGTTGGCAGCGAATTAGGCAAAGTAGATTCCGTAGAGTGAAAATGGAGTAGAATGCACGTTCTAGTTGCGTAGAAGCTATTCCCCGTGTCCTAGCATTCGACAGTTTTCATGCCAAAGCGACTGTCATAAACAATACGACTGTCATAAACAATACGATTGTCATAAACGACGCGGATAGAAATCGTTTATGTAAACAAATGCTTTGAGTTGACGTGTACTTACTTTAACCAATTTTAATACAATTAGATCTAATTTAAATCGGTAGAATTATTTTATTCATGTAAAAGGGTCCGTATTTTGAAGATTAAGATACAAACCAACATGTATTGACCATGTGACTTTGATATTTGTATTGGCGTGGGGTAGGTCAATGTCGGATACATACGCAGAAGACGTAAAAATCGGTCAATGTAATCTTTAGTTCATAGTAGACTCATGCCTTAATGTAATATGAACAGTGTAGCGTTTAAATTTGTGGTCGCTAGTCATATTTCATTTCATTTATACTTGTTTTGTGCATATAAAAGTATATTAATTGCCACAGTAGTAACATACGTATGCCCCTGATAACTTCACGGCTACACTTGATTGGCACATGCGTAAATAAAGTGAATGGATCCGCGGAAGTGTTAATTTTGGATACAGCGAAAGGATAAATAATTCCGTACAAGTATCGTAAGCAGGGCTTTCAACATCCCTAAATTAACCACACAGACAAAAATTACCTTGGAGGTTGTCAGGGAATGTATTATATTACATTAAAAGTTTAATATTACAGTTGCCATTGCCCAGGTAGACTGCAGAACAAAAAATGAAAATAACGAAAAAGAAGAAAAAACAACAAAATAAGATGTACTAGAACCAAAAGACACAATTGTAATAAAACTAAAGAAAGGATAATACAGAAATCTTCTATTTGCAAACAGAGCTCGAAGTGCAAGTAATCTAGGCATGAATAACTTTGTCGTTGAAGGTAGTCGAAATTGTATATTTAATACTCGTAAATAGCTTGCGGAGAAAGCGATTGAAAAACAAACTAAACAACCTAGACGCAGCAATATGTCTCTAGGAAAAATCTATCGAGACACGAAATTGGAAAAGAAGAAGAGAGTGACAACATATTAAAGAATTCAAACAATCTGGTCCAGGAAACAGGCGTGAATCAGATGAAGTGGAAAGACAAAAGAAACTGGCGCAACTATAAGCGAAACAGCCGCGACATTTCCAGAACTGCTATTTTCTGGATTATATATAAAAAAAATCCCAGTATTGTAAAGAAATTTCCTTTAGTGTGAACGCTCTCAAGATGATACTCGAGATTCATCTGTTGTTTGGCTGTAATTATTACGTAAATGGGGAATACCCACCCCGTTGATCTATAGCCGTGAACGAATTTGCTCTAGCGCGATCATGGAATTGATGAAGTAGGGCTTACCTCTCGTACAAATATTTTAAAAGCGATTTATAACTTGTGGGAATTCAAAATATGTACGTTAAGTATTCTCTCTCTGTACCCTTCTACCATGTTCATTAGTCGTATTACTGCATTCTCTATTTTGGCATGCATTGTGCTTTCGGAATTTGAATTATTTTATACCGTTATTTTGCGCCATAATACATAGGCTTTGAATCATCACGTATTCACGCGCGCAGGCACGCGCGTGCACACACACACACACACACACACACACACACACGCACGCACACAATTGTTTGTGAAAATTGCAACACCCAGATAGAATGGCCCGAATGTATCCAAACTCGGGGGATGTGTAGAACAAGGTACCAGCAATAAGTGATTACGATTGCAGAGAAATGCACGTAATCCCAGCAGCGCCCTCTCTTGTGTGACCGGAAAGGTCCGTGTTACGCCAAGCTCAGTCAGCGAAGAGCCATCAAACGAAGTGAAAGCAAGTGCCAGTATGCCTCGTCGACGTCAAAGGGCACCATATCAGCATGGGAGTGAGTTCACACCGGGCAGAATGATCGGTCTCCGGGAAACTTGTTTGTCATACCCCGCTCGTGCAGGGCATGCTGTTACGACAGTTATGCGTGTGTGGAACCAGTGGATAGAAGAGGGTCGCACGCAACGACAAGCGGGTACTGGAGCACGCAATGTGACCACAGCACGGGGTGACCGCCATCTTGTCCGTATGGCCGTAATGGACCGTACAGCCTCGTCCACAGTGTTGGTTCGACACTGGAGCACTGGAACGGGTGTGGATCTGTCTGCGTCGACGGTTCGACACCGTCTGCTGCGGGCTGGACTGGTGGGACGCATGCCATCGCGTCGGCTTACATTGTCCAGAAACCACAAACGCCTCAGACTGCAATGGACACGTGAATGCCGTCGCTGGCGTGCTGAGTAGCAAAATGTAGTGTTTTCGGACGTCCCGCTTTAACCTGTCTTACAGTGATGACAGCATACGTGTTGACGCTACCGTTGTGACTGCAATCTGGCAGCCTGCATTGTGGCGTGGCGTAGCGGACAAACGCCAAGTGTGATGGTTTGGGGCGCCATTGGATACAACTACATGCGATCTCGACTCTTGCGTATTGAGAGCAATGTGAACAACAACCGCTACATCAGGGAGGTACTGCCCCTCCTTAAGGTGACTCCACATCCCATATTTCAGGAGGACAATGCCCGGCCACATGTGATGAGGAATGTGCAATCCTCCTTCAATGAACGACGGTATCTGCTGCTTCCCTGGCCTGCACGTTCACCTGACATATCACCTACCGAACACGTCTGGGATAAGGTTGGTTGGCTACTTGTTCGTCACGGACCTCCAACAACCACTGTTGATGGTTTGTGGACTCGCATACAAACCGCGTGGAGGGAGATTCCCCAGGAACATATCCAGGCCCTCCTTGATTTCGTTTAGGGGTTCTGATTGCAGCACGTGGGGGCTTCACACCTTATTAGATTCTCAAGGACAGAGATCATGATCCTAATCAATTGTGTATTGTCATGTACCTAATCTTTTGTATAAAGTTCATTTCAATCACATGTATCCTTCTTGGTGTTCCATTTTTCACAAACGTTATTGTATATGCTGAAATTTGTGACGATTGGTTTTGATGTGGAACTAGTAACTTCTTCAGAATCATGTAAGTGTAGTATCGGTTCTGAAGAACTCGCTGTTAAAGAGCCGCCCAAATTTCTTCACTTCACTTCATATGCAAATGTAATAATTGTAAGTACAGCTGATAATGAGGATACATATTAACAAATCTATTTCGATGTCAAGTGGTTTTTTCGAGTGCTATTATAGTATCAGTACTGTAGAGCATACTTTCTATCGTCTGTGGCTAAACCACTATGACCAAAAATCTTTTGTTTTTATTTTATTTTATAACGCCTAAACTCTACCTTTTTTTTTTAACGAAGTGTTTTTATCACTTAGTACGAAGTTTTGTGTTTTCCTGCATAAAATATCACCCATATTGATGGTAATCTTTCTGTCAAGAGTATATTTTTTAATCCATGGCAATTTTTCTGTGAATCGCGTGTTTCTGATAGTGTCGTAAACTCATTCCGAGGCGATGAAGGTTACAATAATAAGAACTGAAATTGTAAAATATAACATTTCCCCCATACAATTTTTGTATGTTCTTCAATTTCACCCCATTAATTAGAAAAATGCAATGATCCTCGTGTTGACAATGCAAGAAGTTGTGTCGCAAAATCTAAACATTGCCTGTGTGTGTGCTTTACACTATAGTGTGTCTCACTCTTCGATTGCAGTAGAGTGTGCATGACTCACGCTGTTTGCAGATGGCTAGCAATTATCAACAGCCAAGAAGTTATGCTGTGTTGACAGACTAAGTTCATACGTACAAAAATACGCAACAAAAATTGTCAAATTGTATAGTAGTGTATAAATATAAAATTGTTCGATTAGCTAGCCACTGCAGTCTATGAGTGAAATGCAGTATAGTCAAAACCACGTCGAATTTTATTTTCTGATGTTGTTATTACTGTGTTTTTAAAAGAGTATCATTTTTATAATTAACTTTATTTACATCAGTTTCAACCATAAATGTTTGTGACAAATGGACGCACATAAAAATAATTAAAAAATGATTTCCTACATTATTATTACAATTCTCTTAAACACAATCATAGTAAACATTATTACGATATTCCAAGATGAAGATTTTCTTTCAAATTCTGCTTTCCGAAGCATCCAGAATGGAAAAGCGCTTAAATTTGGTTAAAAATACCGACTATTTAAATCGAATATTTTTTTAGAATTAAAAGTATATTTTAGTAAAATATTTATAACGTTCAAAATATATAAATTCATCTTTCACATATAGCATAGATCGCACTTTTCTGACAATATTTAGGGTGTCTGTACTACTTCTTTATGAGTTCTTCACATTGTATAGTCGGGTGCAGTGCTCCATAGGCAGTTGCTTTACTTCAGCTTTAAATGCGAAATGCATCTAAGAAACGTTTTATGCTCAAAGACAAGTTTAAACGTTCTTATTTTAACTGCAAGAATGATTTTTGGACGCGAAACTCGCTAAAACAGCTGTTTTCATTATCAGTTTCAGCAGGTAAATTTTCTTTCCAGAAACTTCAAAGTTGTCTTTAGACACTCTTATTACGTTTATATTCGTTAGCGTGCCATTAAAATATAGTGTCATAGCTTAAATCAGTGGCGTGTAGTGAAGTGTTGCAAGGTAAGCTGGTGCTTGCTCACAGCTGTACACAGTCGGCGCACGCAGCAGGAACCAGCAACCAGAATGGAGCCGAGAGAAACAGAATGTACTGCTGCCACTCACGAGAGAGCGGCGAGGCACCTATTACTAGAGCTACGAGTATTTCGCGAATTCATTCGGAGGCGAAGTAGACTCCAAACACTTGTTCTTTCCTCCTACTGTTGTGATTGGACGAAAGTTATTTAGACACGCCCCGTTCAACTGTAAGCCAGTAATAAGCAGGAAGCAGTAGTGTGCGTGAGTGCTTAACAGTTCTGTACAGATGCCTCACTTGATCACAGCAACCAATAAGCAAAAGATAATGTCTCTGGTGTATAGAGAGCTGTCCAGTCTAGCTTGCTGCCAACTCAATACGCGAAATACTCGGGGCTCGACCCATTACACACGTGCTGTGACGTCAGTTGCACTGTTAAGTGTAAGTGGCCGATGTGTAAACTAGCAAACGATTAGGTATAGCACTGAGCAAAACACAGCTTACCTTGCAGCAGTTCACCACACGCCGCTGGATTAAAGTCGCGTTCAGGCGAGTCGCCGACGGAATCTCACTGCACGCCAGTTGAGCGTTTTGCGCGTAGAGGCGACGAGGCAAGTCGTGAGTGGGCAAGAGTAGCCCTTACAGCTCACGTCATCCGAGGCTACGAACCTCAAAATAGCCGCAGGCGTGCTGGAACCGTACCGTACACGCTGAGCTGACATGCAAGCCCTAATTTAAGTTGGTAAGCGAGTTAGGTAAAATATTCCTAAATCTTGACGTTTTACTTCGAATGTGACGGTTGTATTTCTGGCAAATCAAGTTAGTGTTTTCTTGCTGTATACACATTAGGATTATGAAATGGCATTTCACTAATACATTTTCTCTCCAAACATTCCCACACTGTAAACTTTTTTTGTACGTTTACAAGAAAAATCTTTGGAAACCTAGTTGCCAAGAAAATCCTCTGTAAAACTACAAATAGTTTTATTGTAAAATCTGCAAAACATTTCTGTGTAATATTACAAATGGCAGCCTTGTATTGCAACTGACATTATTGAGAAGTGTAAATAAAATTACTATTTTTTTCCTTCTACCAAACAAATGTAATGAATTAGTAACAGAGAACAACTAAAAAAAAGTATTAAAAATATAATTAACGCTTATTTTTACTGTAAATATAGGTACAAGTACATAAAAAATAATATTTAAGTTATACGGTTTAAGAATAATGTTATTTTTTCAGTTGTTAATTTAAGATATTTAGACGCCTATTAATAATGGGGTATTAAGAGTCAATTTAAAAGTTTTATTGAACTTGTTTTATTATGATTTTTTGAGTTGTTTCAAGTTTTTTACTTAACTCAAACTTGCAATACATTTCTTTTTGCACCCATAGTTTTTGCACAAACAGCTTTATACGGTTTGACGTTGTTGAGTGTCCGCCATTTTGCTGAAGCTCGTGGATACGGCTCATTATAGTACAAACATTTTTTAAGATTTTACAGTGCATGGTTTTCTCTTCGACGGCGCATGAATGAAGTGATCAGGCCCACGGCAGTGTTAATTCGACGCGCGGCGGAAGGATACAGCATCTAGAATAAAAGTAAACACTAAGCAGGGCTTTCAACAGCCTCCACTTCGTGAACGGCCCGTTAACACGGCGACCAACGCGTTAGCGATCCATTGAGGATTGGAGCACGGGAGCACGGTGGCTTTCGCGACGTCCTTATGAACGGCTGCGAATGGCACACGTACCAACGCCCCACGGCGGGCAAAAAAAAAAAAAAAGGAAAGACAGGAGTGTTTCGTCTCGTTTTATACGCTGGAGGGGAAACACAATCGCCTGTGCATCGAGCGCCTTGTAAAAACTACCGGCCCGACGGGTAATAATGGCAAGAGTGGTTAGCCTCGACGGGGGAACCTCGCGGCGCGCCTCTTTCCCCCCCCCCCCCTTTTTCTCTCCCTCTCCTTCCAAGTCCTTGTTTGGTTCGGCGAGGGGGAGTGTTGATTTTCCAGAAGCGTCTAATTCGCGTAACTGGGACGAGTAACTGCCTGGCCGCTCTCGGTAGATAAAGTTCACGGCCGTCCGGTCGGTCGGGCTTGCTTATACCCCTCGTGTGTGTGTGTGTGTGTGCTACGAGTTGACGAGTCTCCGCTGGCTCTGGTCATTCGTCATGGCGGACTGGTTGGACGTCCGGGGGCCGGATATCTCCCAGAAAGCCAACGGCGAAGGGCCGGGGAGGAGGAAGGCTCGCCAATCTCTGTCCACAGAGATTCGGTACAGACATTTGCTAGTAGTGTTTCGAAAGCAGTTAAAACAAACATCACCGGTGCCGGGACGAACAGCCGCCTTCCTGAACTCACAACATCAGAGTTCAGGGCCCATTAGAAGCCCATACAAACGATAGTATCCCATTTATATGTTAAACCATCAATCATCATCTCAATACCCTCTGTACTAGACAGTGGTTTCTCAATCATTTTAATTATATCAAAAATGTATTTTCTTTCATATCTTAAAAAAAAAAAATATTTCAGATAACTTCCTTCAAAGTTAAACCCCCTCCCCCCAAATAAAAAAAATTAATTAAATTTAACTGATATGTAACAGAGTTCCCGACTTTTAATTGGGATCAATCTGGAGGAGGGGGGAGTAAAAATATGTCCAACGATCCCCTTTTCGGCTACTACCCGATAAGAGAAATAAATAACTTAATATAGGAAGAACATTAATTAACTTTAATTTTAAAAATATAATAGAGTTCAGTTATGGCCAATGGCCGAGCACTGGTCAAATTCGTAATTTCTTTGTTGTTGGCCTCACCCCGCAGGACGGCGTTGTCGGTCCCGCCGTCCATTCGGCACTGTGGGCCTTGTGTCCCAGTTCGTCGTGAGAGCGTTCTCTTGCCCACTCTTTGACGTTCTGGAGAGCCCTCTCTGCTATTCCAGCCACAGACTAAAGATGCATGCGGTAGACAAGCATTTTCGTCTCCGGTACACATCACAATACAACTGTTAAAGTCGCGTGGTCAACAGTGATGAATTCTCAAATGACGCGCCCTTCAATATGAATAAAACACTACGACCGATTTTAATATATTGTTACAATTTCTCTAAGTCAGTGGCCATTGACAATCGCCTCAAAGAAATCAATGCAATCAAATTACTAAAATGGTCCCAAAAAATGTTTTTTTTTTTTTAACGCCTATTGAATTATTTTACAATTTATATGTCCATATTTGACAGTTGTAATATTTACAATAAAATCCGTGTCACATGCTCGTACAACCCCGCCTTAATTCAGTCCGTATTCCAACATTCCGGAATGTTCTAGAGTAATCCGAGCGCCCCTAAGCACAGTACTCTCCCTGTCGCCCGTCCTCAATGCACAGAAACTTGTCTGCCGTCGTCTGTTCTCTTTTCTGATATCTCTCGCTGCACCTGGCTTTGCCCGACTGCCGCACTCCAGCCAGATGGCTACCGTAAAGACTGACTCGTATCGTCGGCTTTGGTCCAGAATCCTCTCCTAACTCCGCGTTGCGCCGAGCAAAAGGATTGTAGGCTATTCACGGTAAAATGAGCACTTTTGAAAGCACTGATTAAGATCTACTTGCATGTACGTTGCGTATTCTTCCGCCTTATGTAAAATTAACATTGCCGTGGGCCTCGTCACTTTATTCATGCGTCGGTCAAATGAAAATGTGAAATTAATAGAAAAAGAAATATTTTCAAATTATCTCATTCATACTCTTAAATGCCTTTAAAAAACATTAAAAAAGAAGAGAACATTTTCTGGATTCATGAATGTTCACCCAACACTTTTATATCAGCGTTAAGTCATGAAACTATACTCGCAACTGACATCACCACCTTTGGTTGGCGCGTATCAGTCAGAGCCCCCGTTAAAATGTACGCAAGTAGGAGCAGTGACATTTTCCAACGGTTGATTTAAAAAGTGCTCATTTTAACGTGAACAGCCTATACCAGAAAATTCCTGCTCATTCTCTCAGGTCGTCGACTCCTCCGGCAGGGGGGGGGGGGGGAGGACCGTAACGCCAGCCAGGTCGGCTGTCAATCATTCGCCCGGCCTTCAAGCGATGTGGTAACGTAGAGTGGGTTTGCCTTTGGGGAGGTGAGAGTCGGGAGTCACTCCCCACAGCGGCGGACCGCGCATAACCAGGTAACACGGAGCCCGCGTCCAGTGCGGGAGTCTTCACGCAAAGGTTATTCGCGATAAAGTGAGCACTTAAGAAATGAACCTGTCCGTGCCTGCATATATTTTAACAGGCGGACTGAGTGACATGCGCCCGGTGAAGTTGGTAACGGTGGATGGAAAGTAGTTCCATATCTTAACGTCGGATAAAAAGTGCTAGGTAACCATTTTTGATAACTTAAATTATTTATTTTGCTTTATGTTTTTATTAATGCATCAAATTGCAAAGATGAGCAGATTCGTGAAGAATTAATTTTTCTAATATTTTCACAGTTTCACTTGACCGACGCGTGAATAAACTGAAGAAACCAATGTCAATGTTACACAACGTGCATACAAGTAGATCTTTCAAAAGTGCTCATTTTACCGTGAACAGCCTATAACAGTATTCTAACTGCGTTAGAACAAGGTTAGAAGATGTGTACAAATATTTCAAAACACCTACTAAACATAAACAGTGCTCTGACCTCAAATGGTATCCACCTTGTTTTTGTTAATGCTGTTGGCAGAAAAAATAGTCCAATGTTGAGCCACGGAGAGTGGTTACTGTGCAGCTCGAAATGTTGTAAACATGCTTCAATCACATTGTTCTGTGAAATTGTCACATAATAAAATATTTTACTCTATTGCCAGTCCTCACCAAGAAGCACGTAGGATAAAATAAGTTTACTTTGTGGCCCCCAGATTTTGAACAACTTTTAATTAATATTTTTAAATCTAAAGCATAGAACTGTATTTTTCATTCTCTGTTGGTGTTAGCGTATGTCAGCCAACGTATTCCCCCCCCCCTAAAAGTATATACTATATGAACATTTTTTACGTTGGCACGAATCCACTCGAGAAGCGTGCTTTTGTGATAAGCCGTAATAGAAACACTCGAGTGCTCGGAACACGTGTTTGTCGCTTTCACACAAGCCTTTAAGAACTAATATATATTTTAATTGCCGTACTGTTTGTTCTTAAGGAAGTGACTGCGAAAAACCTGCGCTATTCGCTATTGGCGAATCCACCGCGATTCGTGAATCTGCTCAGCTGTGTGTAAAATATGCGTGGGGTGAATTTTCGATTTCATCGTTGTGCTCTTGGCCATCTTTCCTGGGACATTAGTGAGGAAAGGACGTCGAGTTAGTGTCGTAACTTTTACACCTATTATTTGGATGCATTTCCGACTTCATGTGCTGCTCTTTGTTGGTTGGATGTGACAACACAGCCAGGCTTTGGCTTCCTCGCATAAACCCGCAAGCTGTCCGGCATTTGTCTCCGGTCTATTTTATGCCTTTCTTTCTAATTTTTATGCTAGTGTTTCATTCTGATTTATAGCGGATTCAACTGCTTGAAGTATTCTATCGTGCAGTTGCACAAGTTCGCCAATGACGATAAGTGTTATCGACTTGCATTTAGTTTGCAAAGAGAGACGTAGACGGGATGTAGGGCAGATTGGGCATGCCTTCTTTTCATTGCCAAATTTCCGATTCCAGCACTGGACTTTTCTTTTTGTCTCCAGGCCTGTTGGAAAACGTATAGGTTGTTCACGGTAAGGTGAACACTTGCGGGAACCTTGCCTAGGATCTACTTTTCTCCACATTTTGTGTTCCTCCGCCATATGTAAAATTAACATTGCCGTGGGCCTAATCATTTTATTGGTGCGTCAGTCGAGTGAAAACGTGAAGTTGATAGGAACGTAAATGTGTTACTAAAATTCCAATTCGCGCTTTCATCGTGTAGGTATAAAGCAGACGAATACCAACTTTATTTGCCATAATATTAAAGATTACACTCGCCGCAGCACGAATTCACGTCTTATAACTATTTCACTCAATTAGTTGCCAACTTAATTGGGATCCTGCTTGTCAGTGTACACGGCAGAATGCAGTTAACCGGCAGTAATTAATTTTTCAAAAGTTAATTTCAGAAGTGCACAGCTTAAGGCTTCGACACACGGGCAGACCAAGTACTGTTCACCAATACGTGTCTGGAAATTTAAGTTAACACACTCGCTGCACGAATATTAATGCATGGATATCTACAAGTTGACTTATTTCAAATAGAACATCGCGGTTCTGTTGCAAAACTTACGCCAGCTCAGACGGCGTCCACATTTACTGTTCGAACATGTGGTGTTGACAGCTCTTTTGACATTCCGCGAAGCAGTGCTGAGAACATGGCGTGGAATGAAATCAGTCTACGGAAGTTGCTGGTTTAACGAACTCCTGCGGCATACAATGTCCCTCCCTCCCCTCCCCCCGCGATTCCTGGCAGTGTTGAAACTCTTGGGATGTTTTCCCGAGTGCCAGAACAGAGACAGAAAAAAACCGGTAATATAAACATTTCCTTGCATGTGCTAGTTGCTTGGGTTGGGTGATGTCCATGTGCGTAACCAGGAAGACAGCTGTGCGTGCGTGTGTGTGTGCGAATATTCGTGAAGTGAAATCAGCGGACTAAATATAGCCCACAAGTGTGGGGAGAGTACAGCGGATTACTGCAGGCCATCAACCCGCCGGACTGTGCGAAAGGAGTGAGGGTAGGTACGGACTGTTCGCGGTAAAGTGAGCACTTTTGAAAGCTTTGCTTAAGATCTACTTCTTCCGCCATATGTTTACATTGCCGTAGGACGGGGCCATTTTATTCACGCCTCGGTCAAGTGAAACTGTGAAATGGTTAGTTATTGTAGTGATGTGCGTTAAAAAATATAGAAAATAAAAATTATTTAGCTATTCAAGAATATTTTCAAAACTTTCGAACATGGAGCTACTTAACTCCGACGTGACCAACTCTACACGGCGCATGTTACTTTGTGTGCCCTTTAAGATGCGTGCAGGTAGGTGCAGTAACATTTTTCGAAGAGTGATTTTAAAAAGCGCGCAGTCAATTTTGAACAGCGCGTAGGTAACGGCTTAACGTATATCGGCGACAGTGAGGTCATTATGCCGGAGTCACATAGCCCCGACAAGCACGACACGACAGCCCCGACACTACACTTAAAAGCTAAACAGTCAATGAAATACAAGATAGATCTAACGTAAGCCCGACAAATTCTGTCGTACAATCACCAATTTTGGAGTGGAAACGATTTCTATTTTTGTCGTGTCGCGCAGTACGACAGACAGAGTGTACAACTTTGCAAAATTAAATTGTATCGCAAGCTTTTCTTACAATGGAAAATACGCAGCTTAAAATATAAAATGTACTTTTTTTTTTAAATATCCGTAGGTACTTAACTCTTAAAAATAACACTTATACCTTTGTATGCATTAGCGATAACACTTTTGTCACCGTTATGTATTTAGACTTTCCCGCCTGCCCACTGGCTTTGAAACTAGCGTAGTTAATCAGCACCTTTTAATGGTTCCGAAAAATTCTTCTCTTCGTTTCGCGTCAGTAAACTGTCGGGCTGTAAATTCGAGCAGTCACATTGAAAATATAAATGTTTGGTCGTGGTTGCGGTTTTTATCGTGTCGTGCTGTGTTTGTCGGGGCCGCGCTTCAGCAACAAAATATTTCACTGCCCCTACACAAACTAATAATTCGGTTGCACCAAACAAATCTTGCTTGATTCAACAAAATATTTTTCTCAGTGTAGGGATGACTCGAAAAGTAAAAATTATAGTTTTTTCGCCCCGGGGAGTTTTATCATACTTAATACAGACACGCATTTATTACCCGTCCAAATTGCTAGTTACAATGCGTAAACGTGTGTTGAATAATCGTGCAAACTGTCGTTTCTAGTTTAATCATGATCTCCTGCCATAGGAACGAAGATTTCCAAGTAATAAGTCTGGATTGGAACGCCACATTCTGCTGGTCTCGCTGCGTGTCGTATCAGACCAGTCAAATGGCGGTGTGTTAAGTATTTTTACGCGCACACTGCTTCGCCCGGCGAGCGAAGAGGATATAGAGTCGTTTTATGATGGATACGGCGGAGGCAAATCAACAACGGACGTCGAATTACACATGGAAAAAAAAAAAAAAAAAAAAAAAAACCTTCATTTTACGGAAAAGTGCTGATAAAAAATTTACCCAGAAGTGTCCGGTAAACTCTCCGTAAAATTACGGACACATTGATTTTCAGAAACGGACTTTCCATAAATTTTACGGAACCTATCCGTTATTTTCCATGTTAGTTTTCTGTACTTTCCGTTTAAAATAAAAAGAGATAGCGAAAATGTCCTTAATTTTCGTTATGGGGGTGTTCCACCATGTATAAAAATGATATTAAAAAATTAAAATATTTAGCACTTAAGCGAGGTTTGAACCCGAGTCAAAAATGTACCAGCCGACCACTCTAACCATTCACCTACAACTCTCATTTGAAAGTTGTGGTATAACTTTTTTATTTGTATTGGAAACACAAAAGTAAAAAAATAGTTTATATTAAATTTAGTGTATTTTTAGTGTTGCCAAATGTTACAGACGCCTGATGCTATTTTTTAATGTTTGAAAGAATAGGTCATAGTCGCGTGGATAACCTTAACTGCCGCAGAAACGATAATTTTTCTTGTTACAGTGGCGAAGAAAGCTTCGTGTAGAATAGGCATTGTTCGTCCCCGTAAATCGAAGTCAAACGGAATACGGAGACTTTCCGTATTTTGTATTTATGAACTTAACTCCGTTTTTCGTCGTTACGGATTGCCTTCCCATATACACACTGTACTTTTCCGTAAAACATTCCGTAAATATAAGGAAATTTACAAACAGTGCAAATGGGCGCCGCTGACCCTGGCTGTATGGTTTTCTGCGCTTATCTGAGAAATGCTCTGGATTATTGACCTCGTTCTCAGCGCGCCTCGGGGTGCGTTGAACCTTCGATAAATATTGAGGCAGGCCTCCGGGCCGGGAGTTGAGTTGGAGTGGATGAATGAATGAGTAGTTGAGTTCCGAGCGATAAAATGCGAGCAGCGGGAGAAGAGATCACCGGAAGGAAAGTCTGCGACTGCGAGTGTCAAGCAGTGAAGGGTGCGGCTGGCAGGCTGGACTCTTGGACTAGATGCGCCAGTGAAAGACATTATAAATGATGGCAACGTATAGACTGAACACATGTTAATAATGAGTATGAGTTATTTGATTGTAACCAACAAAGTTTAATTAAGAAGGGCGTTAATTAGAGTTGAAATAGGCATTAAATATTGCGCTGTTAAATAAAAGGAGTAAAAGTGTAGGCAGATACTTTAATGCTGTAAATAATAGCGGAGTGAATACATTAGAAATCAAATTTAGGTTATTTTATTGTTTATATTAAGACCTCCACCCCTCACGAACTCAAGTAAGCCCTTCAGGTCACCCATGTAACAGTGTGTGTGTGTGTGTGTATATACACACACACGCGCGCGTACGTTTGTGTGTATACTCAAACAAATAGGTAGATAGAAAGATATATGTACGTATATAGATACTATATAGAGCGAGTATTTCTGGAAAATATGACTATAATAATTTTAGGCTCATACTCGTACATTTACTCTTACTTGAAATACAGACGTTATCATATATGTAATTTTTGCGTGTAGTAATTGAATAATTGATAGAATTTGGAAGAAAAGTTGCAAATAGATTTTAATCGATTTTAAATAAAATCAAAATGTTTAAATTCTGCAATATTACTGTAACTGAGCTAACAATATTGTTCATATATAATTAGCAAATAGACGTGAGGTAAAGAATGTGAAAATAAAAACCTAAGCGTCATGTTTTTATTGCGGGAGTTATACGAGGTGTCATGCTTTCAAGCAGCCACCCAGCGATGGAAATGGCGAATTTCCTTCTTCGGTGCGTGACCATCCCGTAATCAGCTTCGATTCTTCTCCCCTCGCATCGCCACCTTCTCCTCTCCCTCCCTTTCACAGCCTTCCATTTTTTTTTACGAAACTTCTCCGCATGCAAATTGAGGCGCTCATTTGGGTTTATTTACCACTCGCTCGTTTCCCCTTCCTTGATTGGCTGCTTCTTCAGCGCGTGCTGGCTCGCGCCTTTTGTGCGTGCGGCGGTTGAAAGTTTGATTGGAGGGCCTTTTCGCTACCAGCGTGCTCCCGGTCGGGGTTTATAAGTGGCGCCTACATTCACACAGGCTGTTCACTAAGCACTTTTGAAAGCCCTGCTTAAGATATAGTTCCATGCACATTATGTATCCTTCCACCACATGCAAAATTAGCATTGCCGTGGGCTTGATCACTTTTGTCATGCTAATTCTTACTTTTATAAACACAAAAAAAAAAAATTCAGCAAAAGAAATAATTTAAGTTTTCACAAATGATTAACCTAACACAAATCAACTTTACTACATAGAACTACTTTCACTACGTCGGTGTAAGCTGTTCAAGGTAAAATGATCAATTTTGAAAGCCCTGCTTAAGATCTACTTGCATACATATTGTGTATGCTTCCGCCTATGTAAAATTAACGTTGACCTGGGCCTCGTCACTTTATTCATGCGTCGGTCAAATGAAACTCTGAAATTATTAGAAAAGTAAGTATTTTACAAATATGCTAATTTTTACCCTTGGATGCATAAAAAAATCAGAAAGCGAGATAAATAATTTAAGTTATTATAAATGGTTACCTAACATATTTTATTCGACGTTAGTATACGGAACCCATCTTTACCAACTTTACTGGGCGAACGTGACTCAGTGCGCCCATTAAAATGCAGGCAGGGGCAGTGATATTTGTCTAAGGTTTATTTCTAAAGTGCTCACTTTATCGTGAACAGCCTTTACCAACTGTACTGGGCGCATGTCAGGCAGTGCAGCCAATTTGAAATACATGCAGGCAGGAACTGTGGTATTTTAAAATGTTAATTTCAAATGCAAAAAAAATTCTTATTCTGAATTGTGATTTTGTGTTTGTTTATACCTCCTGCAAATATTTGATTTTCACTGCTTCTGTCGATAAGTACGTGTATAAATTAATCAAAATAAATAGTGCTCAGCCGAGATACCCTATAGTTAGGTTGATAAACTACCAGTGGTTCAGAAGGCGGACTTAAAGAGATCTTTAGAAAATAAAATAGATACAGGTATTAATTCTTGAATTGTCATATCTTGTTTGATATTCGCTTGACTGTGTTTTGCAGTGAAAAAGATTCGTATTTTTGTTCTTTCATTGTAAACGAATGTTTTAAACGTTTAGTAGAATATCTATTAAAGTATCAAAAATAAATCCTTCTGAAAATTGTTTGTATATATTCTCTCCTTGTATACAGGCTACATGCGGCATCGCCTTGAAACACCACGCCCAAGGAAGTTCAACTGAATGTCTCGAAATTCTCAAGAGAGAGAGGAATATATTTTACTATTGCTATTATAACAGACAATAGTCTTCATAATACGTCTTTTCCTTTCTAAGTTATTGTTCGATTTCTTCCGTTTGCAAGGAGCTAGGAAGTATCTTTGTTTTCAAATACCCCACAGAACGAAGAGAAAATAAATTTCTCTTTGTGCCGTTATACTTTTAGGCGAACTGATGATAAGATATTACGGGTTTTTACCAAGTTTCGTTTGCCGCTGTCCGCAGAAGCTTGTCGTAAGACTGAGTGATGGCGCTGGGCCATCATCGTGCGTAATAGGTTTGCCTACGTGAAACGCAGTTTTTACTGGCATATACGCGCTCCGTTTTGACATTTAACACTCTGAGGTCTGCACACATTTACTGGCACAAATTATAGCGAGTCACCTATGTCCACTGCTGCAAGGACACCGGTTCTGTTGCCGTGCTGTCTGTGTTAGAACTCGCCATCGTCCTATTGGTACATACCACACAGGACACTATCCCGTACTTTACAGCGATCGTTATTGGCCGTTCATCAACCAGTGGAGAGCCGAGTTGATTTTGACCCAGTCAAATGTCTTTTATCGTATAAATGTGATTTACAATTAATCGTGTCCCTTTGAGTGGCTATAAAAAAAAAGTAATTCTATCGTTTAGGAATGTCCTTGTTACTGCGCTGCCGTGTTCTTGTGAGGTCATGTTCAGACACTAGCCATACAAAGACTGCACATCCATGCGAGTATCGTTAGCTTAACAATTGTAATAAATCATATATGATTTCATTTATTACAGCTTGGGGCCTCAGTTGAACAGTAGTTAGTCTACTCGCCCCTACGCAGACGAACTGGGTTCGATTCCCGGCGGGTTTTCTCGGGGATCTCCCGTTACCCCGACCCTTGCATTCCGGCACTGCTCCATACTCACCTCGCTTCACCCTCATCGGCTCTCAAGACCTCGATGTTATGAGCCACCGAACTTCCTTTATTACATCTTCGTGTAAATAAACTGGCTGAAACCAGGACTTGTTATACATGAATGTGGCTCTTAAACACTTTGTAGATTACGCTCGAGCGTAGTTCGAGCAAAGCTAATTTCACAATTGTTTGTTGTTCAGATCAAAACTCGCATGGATGTGATATCTTTGTTTGTAGTGTTTTAACATGATCTCACAAGAACACCACAGCGCAGTTACAATAATATTACTAACTGCAGCATTTATTTATTTTTTATAACCACTGAAAGGGACATGATTTTTTGTAAATATTTTTGTACGATGAAGGACATTTGATTGGGTCAGTATCAGCTTGGCCCTCCATTGGTTGATGGCAGGCCAATAATGAACGCTGCAAAGTACAGGGCAGTGTCCGGTGTGGTGTGGACCAATAGGACGATAGTGAGTTCTAACACAGACACCAACAGAACGGGTGTTCTTGCCGTAGTGGATTTAGGTGACTCACTTCTAATTCGTCTTAAGTGCCAATAAATGTGTGCAGACCTCCGTGTGTTACGGATTGTAACTTATCTGTAAATCGCTCGATGGAAAATCTAATTGGCTAGCCCTGCGTCGGTTCTCATAAATGGGAGCAGTGTAGGTGTTGGTGAATGGCGAGATCGTTGTCCGTAGCTAGCGTGTAGTTGTTCACTTAGCGTACTATCACTTGTCTTTTATCTTGCCGGTCACGGCGACAAAGCTAATTTGAATGTCGTGAAAATGCTTCAGATTGGCATTGCGCAGGAGTGCCGAGGTACATGCGCTCGAAGATTAAGAGGACAGTGAATCACTACGTACATGTACAGATATCTTCATTTACCATCGTCTGCAGTGTTCTCGTTCCTTATTGTTTGAATTGCACTGGGAGAGAGAGATTTTCTTTAAGATAAGAAGTAAATTTATATGGAGTGTGTCTGTTTACATTGAACAATATTTTGTTCACTCGGTTAACCATGTCTTGCCCCAAACATCTGCATTCGTTCCCTTGAACCAAGTAAAGCATTAAAAAATAATTTGTTGCGGGGAACATTTATTTGATTGTTCATACATCATGTGCATGTATTTGGCACAAACAACCATTTTACAAGTACTTTCAGCTAGTAAATATTAATATTATTTTCTCTCGGAAGAATAAAAATGTGTTGGCAAAAACATTAATACCTATTTTGAAAGAGAATCAGGATATCAGTATTTGAGTACCGATTAATAAATATCCTTAATAATTATTTAACATGTTGTGGATATGATACAGTTTACATGAAATGTGAATTATTTTGAAAAGTTAATTAGGCGCATAAAAAACTTAGCCTCTCATATTACGAAATTTTTCGACTTTTCGGTGATATATTTTGAATATCATTTGACTACAAATACTTATATTTATGTGGCCCTTATACAAGTCTCTTTCAGTTAATTAAATAAAAATTATCGTGAAATATGACCTTAACAAGAATATAATTGTTTGTAAAACGTAGGAAAAAATACCTACGTGATGAGGGGGGGGGGGGGGACGATCACGGGTACGCATTAGGCTGCAGTGTGGCACGTTATCGATGTAGAGATCTGTGTGCAGTGGAACCTGCGGCCGGCGTTGCAGCATTTTAACAAGCGCCTGTGCCCGAGACACGAACCGCTGACCTTTTCCTGGCAGTACCTCTCCCCTACCTCCAGTTTCTCTCGCCTGCCGTGTCGACGTCCCCCCCCCCCCACACCAGTTAACCCACTCATAACGCTCTCAACAGCGTTGCCAAACGTAGTGAAGTGAGTGAAGAGATTTGGGCGGCTCTTAACAGCTAGGTCTTGAGATGAGTGTGAAGAGAGGTGAGTATGGAGAAGCGCCGGAATGAAAGGGCGGGGAAACGGGAGATCCCCGGGAAAACCCGCCGACCAGCGGCATCGTCTGCCACGATTCCCGCGTGAGAAATCGCGAGAGTAATCAGCTGGGGATTCGAACCCGGTCCTCCTTGGTGCGATACGGGAGCTCTATCCGCTACACCAATCGCGATTCCTTAGGGAGTTCAGAGTAGGAATATTGCCCTCCTGCCTTCCTGGCTTTAACAAATTTTCATTATATTATTTTACTAATAGTACTTTTAAAAAAACCATGACAAGTCTAATTTTAATATTAAAATATTCCTCTTTTATACACGCTTAAGAAATAAATAAGAAAATTTGATATGTTGGAAGCAAAACCATCGTGTTTCTTGCTTTAATTTTTTTTTTACTTCCACAAATTAAGTTAAATCATAAATCGGATCTTCTGCATGCAACATTATACAGTGCTTTGATAGAGTATGCCCAGCTTCATAAGATTTTCTGGCTAGCATCGTCATTTATAAATTAACACCGCCTTATCTATGCTTGTGGAGGAGGAAAAGTTTTATCTTTGATGGGCTTGTTAATGACTTTGCTCAAATAAATCCGAAACACTGCTCTTTGCTGAATTAGTAATTGATGAACTCTCATATTTTATTATTTTGGATGCGGAGTGGGAAGAAGTTAAAAAGTTCTCAAAGAGGAGCATGTTAAACATAGTTAAAATGAAACTATGACTGTACTCTTGGTTGTGTTAGAAGTTTATTGCCTTGTGTAAAATAATTTAAAAACTTTTGTATTTGAAGTTATTTGTATACGATTTGTGAATCTTTAATTTTATACATGTGTGTCTATCTGATGTCAGCAAGTACTTAAATTAATACTTAACGGATAAGAAGTCAAAATAATGTGTGGAAATTGCGAATGTATTCAGAGGAATAGGCTACTTGAAATACCTTGTAAGGCCTTCCCTAAACAAACATAAATATCTTCCCCCTCCTCTAGCAAAAACTTCGTTATGTGTAGAATAATAAATTAATTATGTAGTGGGAAAGAAGTGTAATTAAGCTTGAGAGAACTGTTCCAAATTATGTACAGATTTACACTTAAAATATACCATCAGAAGGGAAATTTTAGGTCAATCATGCCAACAGACTGACAAGTGACGACACTGAAAGCAAAACAGAATGGAATTTCTTCGTTGTTTCGTGATCAGTGTTGACAGATAATGATCAGAGTTGACGTAAATTAGCTATCCCCACCCTTTCCGCATATTTACGTATAGCAAAATGAAGAGACTGATACATCAAGAGCTTTCATATTAATGTCCTCACGTCTGCCGTCGCAAACTAGTGTGATTGTCATACCAAGCTGTGATATTTCAAAGTTAAAATTCTTAAATATATTGTGTTCATGTGTTGATCTTATATATAAAAGACTGTTTTAAAGGAGAAGTTTAATATACAAAAGTTTCCGCCATGGTAATATTAAAACAAAAAACTAAAAGTATACTATGTTCACGGTAAAGTGATCACTTTTGAAATCAACCTTAGAAAAAAATCGCTGCCCGTTAAATGCATTTATGCTACAATATAGCACGAAGCCGCCCAGTTATTAATTAATCCATTTATTTATGTATTATATTTACATGGCGAAATTTAAGGAAAATGCATTTCCTTACATTCAACCATGAGTGCTGCATTGTAAAAAAAAAAAATACAAGAAAATTAATAATGGACATACTTATGAAGTTATTAGAAAATTACTGATTTGCATGCAATAAGGTTACTGCAAAAATACTGATATATTATTAAATCACTACAACATTTCTGATTTAATATATTGCCACAAAATGAGTAATGGCATATACACATATAATTTTACTAATATTATGAAATAATTTATCATAAAGAGAACAATTAACCGAAGAATACAGAAATGGCTAAGGAAAGCCTTAGTAAAGAATTTTTAGATCATGTGTTGCATGGAGAAAAATAATTTCCGAGCACAATTTTTAAATGTGGCTCCCGATGTCGCAGTTCGGATTTCGTCTTGCAGCTGATTCCATGCTCTCGATGCAGACGCCGTAGAGTTGGCAGCGAGTTACGTCTCAACGTTGCATTGCGAGTTTTGATGTTTAAATTTATGGCAAATCAGGTTGGTGTTATGTTGCTTTATACTGTTACAGTTTGTGTGTCCCGAACGTAAGTGGACTAATCCAGGTTCGTTAAGGTGTGGAGGTCTTAATTAAATAAAAGAGTTAATTATAATTTCCTAATTTTATTTACAACTACTACAAGCAAAATTCTCTCAACTCGACAACTCACAATAAATCGATATTACTCACTGTTTACAATTAATGACTTCAATCAATACAATTTATAATTACCTCAAAGAAATTAATGAAATTATATACTTAAATACCAGTCCCTATAGACAGTGTATCAAAAACTATTCAATTATTTTATAAATTATATGTTCGTATTTGACAGTTCCAATGTTTACAATAAATTCGGTATCACACCCATGTTATTCAGTCCGTATCCCGCCAGTCGGCAATGTTCTGGAGTTCTCCGAACGCCCTCGCGCACAGTAGGCTTCACCCGTCGGGTTTCACACCATTCACACCACGAACACCTCGTTCGCCGTCGTCTCGTACTCGACTTCGCACTCCGCACTCAGCCAGATAGCTTCTACCAAGACTGCTGGCCGTTGGACCGCTGCAGTATTTATAGGGCCGTAGGCGATCACCCATGTTATTCAGTCCATATCCCGCCAGTCGGCAATGTTCTGGAGTTCTCCGAACGCCCTCGCGCACAGTAGGCTTCACCCGTCGGGTTTCACACCATTCACACCACGAACACTTCGTTCGCCGACGTATCGTACTCGACTTCGCGCTCCGCACTCAGCCAAAAGGCTTCTACCAAGACTGCTGGCCGTTGGACCGCTGCAGTATTTATAGGGCCGTAGGCGATCACCCATGTTATTCAGTCCATATCCCGCCAGTCGGCAATGTTCTGGAGTTCTCCGAACGCCCTCGCGCACAGTAGGCTTCACCCGTCGGGTTTCACACCATTCACACCACGAACACCTCGTTCGCCGTCGTCTCGTACTCGACTTCGCACTCCGCACTCAGCCAGATAGCTTCTACCAAGACTGCTGGCCGTTGGACCGCTGCAGTATTTATAGGGCCGTAGGCGATCACCCATGTTATTCAGTCCATATCCCGCCAGTCGGCAATGTTCTGGAGTTCTCCGAACGCCCTCGCGCACAGTAGGCTTCACCCGTCGGGTTTCACACCATTCACACCACGAACACCTCGTTCGCCGTCGTCTCGTACTCGACTTCGCGCTCCGCACTCAGCCAAAAGGCTTCTACCAAGACTGCTGGCCGTTGGACCGCTGCAGTATTTATAGGGCCGTAGGCGATCACCCAGAAATTTCGCTAAATCCCTGGTTGCGTCGAGGCCCAAATTCCCAGAGTATACTTGCGCCTCCTGTATGTTTGTCGGCTCCTCAGCAGGGGGGAGGAGGATGTGATGTGACGTCAGCCAGTGATGTCACACTGTCAAATTTTTTTTAGTGGGAGAATCCAATTTGAATTATTATTCAAAAAACTATTTTCATAGTGAGATATTGCTTTTGTTTTTACATGTGGCCCATTACAGGAAGAAATGTAAGGAATGTTGTAATCTATTTTCCCCTTCTTTACTAAACTAAAATTTCATATGTCAGAGGTGTTTCCTGCACAACGAAAATTAATGCCTCCGAGATCGTAATATTATGTGCAATATTCACTTAAAGTAGCATTCATGTCCACACAGTTTCTATATAAATTAACTATCTTTATAACTTACTTCGTTTCCAGCAATTGTTCGATATTTTAAAGTTTCTTGACGTACATGTGTGTCGTGCACGATTATGATTGGGTGAGTCCGTCAAACATCATATAAATATTAGAACCGGTATAATTTTCAAATGTTTTATGGAAATTGAAGGCATCCAACTTTTTCAGATAAATATGGCAGCATTTATGACGTTTCAACGACGTCATAACTGTCCAACTTTGTTTAACCAAACTTATTGGAAAGAGTTTGACAGAAAAATTTGACAGTGTAACAGGGGCTTAAGAAAACTTGCTGTGTTCTTTAGGGCCTTACACAATTAAAAACTTTCACATTTGACTTTACCAATTGACTTTACGTTTGCTTTCCGACATGTTGTTCCTTATGGAGTTTGGCACAACGGAACTGTCAAAGGTAAAGTCAGGCACTCTTGACTGTACGATTTCGAAAAGTTGAAATTTAAAGTTAAAGTCAAGCAGCCATTTTGCCGAGAATCTAATAGAGGTTATGTGGAAAGTGCGTAATTTTATTGCAGAGCGATTTTAATCTCGATATGTTAAACAAAGTTCGTCTTAAATTAAATACATGGTAAACTAATATAATGTGAAGAGGGAATATATTAATTGACATATTTTGCTATATTAAACAAATAAGTTTTTTGTTCTGAAATAATCTTCTAATATAAATTTTATGTCTACTTTTTTTTTTTTTAAAAAGGTACGTAAAATGCTTTCCTGAATAATATAATAATTATTTTCAAAACAAGATTCGCAATTTTTTCGCAGCTCGCAGAAAGGATGTTCAACTGTCTGGACTCTTGACTTTACAATTGTATTGTGTAGTGGTGGTTTCGTCAAGGGAAAGGAAAGGTAAAGTCAAATGCTAGAGTTTTCTATTGTGTAAGAAGCTCTAACCCGAGTAGAATCAACTTTACCGTGAACAACCTGCAGACTAGTTGGCAACACCGCGACACCCGGCGCGCGAGCTGGCCCGACTCCAGTACGGCACACGCCTTTCTACTGTCTCGTCCAGCGCTCGGTCGGCGTGGCGACTAGTTGGTCGGTCGGCCGGGAAGGGGAAAAAAAAAATGAAAATTAAAAAATATCTGGTGAATACATTTCTGTTCGCGCGTTGCCTGATAGCCGGGGGGTTGGGGGGGGGGGGAGTTGTCCCTAGCCGGGCGACATTCTAATAGGACTTGGGGGTCCTTCTTTTCTGTTTCGTCCAATGTCCGCAGCTAAATTGCAGCAGCACTGTCGCATGTACCCGACATCCTCCCGTCCTTGTTCATATTAAAGTATTTAAAATGGCGGCAAGGGATGTTGTGGATTTGTATTGTTACATTTAATCATTTTGATTGATCGCCTACCTTAATCGTAACAAAATTTCCGCGTGTATTTATCGACTTAAGCACATCCAGAATATTTTCAGGAATTAATTTTTTCGAATGTCTTTATAAATGCACCATAAGAGCTTTCACGTTTTGCATCGACTTTGTAGGTTACGTGTTTTACCTCGCAGCTCGCAAAGCAACATCCAGAACAGCTGGAATAAAGAAGTGATATACTACAGTATAGTTGAGTTTATTTACTCATTTAAAGTATTCGCAACTTCTCAAAGTTGCCGTGCCCGTATTAGTTTCTATTCAATTAAACAAAACAACGCACACGTCACGGCATACATGAGGGCAAGGCAGACAATACTGCTGTAATTGATGTTTTTGGAAATGCGTCTATGTATTCACGTAAGAAGATGAAGATGGAACTTGGTGAACAGATTTGGTTGCATCGGAAATTAGTTGGTATTACTGGCAACATGCATATTCTTGGTCATGTAGAAATGTTTTTCTTTTCAATCCGTGATTATGTGATATGTATTTTTATTTTATAATAAATGTTTTGTAGGTAAGAAATGTACTGCGGCGTTTTTTAGTTTTTTTACATTCCTTTCCTTTATATTAAAAAGGGGGTGTATTGAGGGGGGGGGGGGGTTATTTGAACATTTATTTTATGCTATTAAATATATGGAGTAATATAAATACACATCAAGGACATCACACTAGATTATCAAAAAGTGCACCCTTAAAAATTCCTATGAATGAAATTAATAGCGAAATTTATGGAGCTTCTTTAGGGAACCGTCCAACATGGTATACAGAAATATATATAAATAACATTACATTGAAAAAAGACATGCAAGAAGAGTTGAATTCATTCCCCCCTCTATTCCTCTCGATGTGCGCACGCGCACGGTGCTGGATTGTGTTTCCACTGTCCACTGTAGTTACAATGCAGCGCCACTGGGCAGAGACAAATGAGAATCTTTCGGGGCCCAATTTATACCATTGAGTGTCCTCTCTTTCGGTAAGGACAAAGCTCGTTGGTCGTCCCCGAGACTGGCTGCACACACGTGATGCATAGCGGGCGGTGAGAGGCTGGTTGGATGACCTGCCCTGGAGCCGACTATTTAGGCCTTTCAACTCAAGGCACGCCGGTTGCATGCTACTCCGTTAGCTGCATCCGTGGTGTCAATACTAGATACCTGCAACATTCGCGTTATTATTTCGCTTAGTTTCTGTTTGTCTTGTGCATGTAAAGTTAATAAGGCGAATAGTGTAATCTGTTCTCGGTAAAATGAGCACTTCCGACAATCTTGCTTAAGATCTACGTGTATACACGTCGCGTGTTCTTCCACCTTATGAAAAATTAACATTGCCATTGGCCTCATCACTTTGTTCATGGATCGGCCAAGTAAAACTGTGAAATTATTGGAAAAGGAAATATTTTACAAAAATGCTCATTTTTACATTTCGATGCATTAAAAAAAATAAACAGAAAGCGAGAGGAATAATTATGTTATCACAAATGGTTACCTAACACCTTTTGTTCGACGGTAATATATGGAGCTACTTTCCCTTCCATGGTTACCATCTTTACGGGGAACATGTCACTCATTGCGCCCGTTAAAATATATGCGGGTAGGGGAAGTGACTTTTTTCTAATTCAGTGAATTTAGTTATCGGGTCCATGGTAATGTTGATTTTACATACGTTGAACAAATTTAAATGACCAGAAATATTATATTCCAACCAAGACTTTTTGAAGTGTTCAACTATACTACACGCACGATATTTGAAAGCTTGGGTCACGCTATAAGGTTACAAAAGGCGATAGATGGGCTACAACCACACGTAACTTAATTTAAAAATAGGCCACAACTCAAACAGCCTTAACATGGGTCCGGTGCCCAAGAAACCACAGCTACACGGCGCCCCGCCACCTTACCCAATGATTTTAGTACGTGTCGGGGTGCATTTTGTCTTTACAAACACCCTGTGAGTTGTGGGAGTCTATGCTCCCGGTCTCACGACACACAGGCCATTCGTGGCGTATGAGGGTTCGGCGGCGGCGGCGATAGATGGGGAATTGATGGAGACTAAAAACCATCAAGCTTTCACAAATCCCGCGCTGGTATAACGCGAACAGCCTGTAATGAATATAATACACCGAAAAAAAAAAAAAAAAGATAAATAGATAGTGTCAGAAAAAAACACACACACACACACACACACACACACACACACACACACACACACACACACACACACACACATATATATATATATATATATATATATATATATATATATATATATATATATATATGTGTGTGTGTGTGTGTGTGTGTGTGTTTATATATATATATATATATATATATATATATATATATATATATATATATATATATATATATTATATATATATATATATATATATGAGAGAGCCAGAAATATAAGTGAAGTAGAATACAAATATAGAAAAAAAAACTAATAAATTTTGCTGTGTTTCGGCAATCACAGCGGGATAGAATGAAGAAGAATTCCGGAATTAGTGCCGTCATGGAAATTAGAAGGGATTAGACAAAAGGGGAAACCAAGGAAAATGTGGATTGTGCGCAGGGCACCATTCAATACCAACAGTTACCAACAGTGGTAATTTATACAAAAATATACATTCTGAGCAAGTTGTTTCCTCTGATGTAGCACTAGAAACCTCCCTTCTTTAGGAAAATTCTCTGTCGCTCAAATATATCCAAATAACATTAATATTTTTAAATCTTTGTATTATTTCTAATTTTTATAAAATTAATGGTTTTTTTTAAAGCACTGAAAATTTACATGTGTGTCTACAAACCAGAGAATAACTTAAATTCACTAATTAGTAAGCTAACTGCAGTAACCTTTTCACTGTAAATAAGTAGAAGTTGATAAATTTGTGAAACAGGGCGCACAAAATTTTCGATGGGCTTCTACCGAAAATAAATTATGTGAGTTTTCTGGTTTGGTGGTTAAGTTATAACCTCTTATCTCTCAGATCTCCGGCATCAAAAAATGAATAATTCGCAAATAGGAGAACTTATCTACAAACAGTTAGAATTTAACGATCTCTTAGTTATATTACATTAACATTATGCAAGGCACTAGTTTGACAAGGAGGAAACATCATAAATAAAATAGCAGTCTACCTATGACATCAAAACGTTCAGTCAATTAAAATTTTAGAAATTAGAGTCTGTGCATCATAATACAATTGTGATAAAATTTCTACCACAATTTACAATGTAAACAAATAAGAAATATAATACTGTGAGTTGTAAACATTGCAAGGGGATCATAATATTTATCATAATATTTACCAGCATAAGTGTCAAATTAAAATTTGTAAACAAACAAGTAAAATTTTTTCTCTTATATCCTCACATCCCTTATGCTACCGTCGGACTTATTCACTACCTGCACCTTCAAATTTATTCCTTGAGGTAGCTTAAATAATGAACAAAAAACTATAGCTTCTGTGTTACGAAGCAGAAGACTCCAGGTTTTTATTTACAACGTAATTCGTATATTTAAGTAACACATTTAGGCTTTTTATTACAGCAGTTCGTGTGCTACCCTTTTCAATGATTAACTGTGTACTAAATGTATGCTGATAAATAGTTTATTTCACTGCAGACTGCTAAGAAGCCTAAGTGTAATCCAAAAACGATTTTTTAAGGGCTGAAATAGCGTGGGACCTTCACAACTAATTTCGTAAGAAGTTTCCTTCGGTATTTGTGTAATATTTGGTGCACCCGACCGACATATTTATGAGTTCACCTTTCCTTTGATGATACCTACATAATTCTTCGCTTTGTTTTCCTTGTACGGCGCCTTCGTGGAATTAACGGTCAGAGGCGACCCGCCCCTTGGATAAAAAAAGGGGGTCAGGAGGGGGTAGCAGGGAGGAGGTACGAACGTAAGTTACAGGATTGGCCCGTTGTCGGATTCTCTACCTGCTGGCAGGAATGAAATCGTCAGGTGATTGGTCGAAGGGCGGGACTTGGAGAGTCTGTCCCTTCCCTGGGGAAGGTGTATAGAAAATTGCATCACAACCCTGTAATTGTGCTTGATGGAGGATGAGGGTTAGCTAGCGGCCTCAACCTGGCCAGCCTGTCTGAGGAATCCCGTCTTAGCTAACAAAGAGGATGACCTACACGTGGGTTTCACCATGCTTCTCTCGAGAACCCGTTTTTGTTCTACCGTGTTACTTTCCGTTTAATTTTTTGGCACTTTAATGAAGTGATATTGTATCACTAAGGGCATATTTGTACCTAATTTGCATTAAAAATAAAGGCTTTACAGTCCCTCCCCCACTGTGGCATATACATCATGTTTATCAGTTTTATTCATAAGGAAGGCAATGTACAGAGATAATAAGCTTTTGAAGTATAATACAATTATTACAGATGCGCTGATATTATTAATTATTGACAAGTTACTGACGGCATAAGATAATTTTTTTTCTTGGCGGGCGGTTGCATAAATGATACTAAAGTCTTGCCACAGTTAATTGAGCACTTTTGAAATCAACCTTTAAAAAAATATCACTGCCTTAACCAATTCAGACCAAGTGTACACAGTTGTGTACATTACACACGTGTATGTAATTTTTGGTTACTGCACAGTGTGAAGCCCAATGACCAATGATCTTACCTGTGGGTTAATGATTCGCCAACTGTCTTACAGGTCTAAGTCATAATTGGTTCGTATAACTGTATCCGAACATATAGCCTACATATCATTGGCTGTGGCAACGAAACAAGTGCTGTGCCGACTCACGTACAACACGTATCATAATTTTTCTTTGTTTGCAACACCTGAAAACCGTCATGCCACCAGTGAGATTGGTAAAGACGGAGGACAAAGTAGTTTAGAGTTTCAATTGACCGACGCATCAATAAAGTGATGTTACCGATGCCGGTGTTGATTTTAGCCATGGCAGAAGAACACACAATGTGCGTGCAAGTAGATCTTAAGGAGGGCTATCAAATTGCTCACTTTACCACGAACAGCCTATAGCAACAGTAGTCTAGCAATCGATGCTGCTGCACAGTTTTGCACATTGTCCTTGAAAGTCGAAAGCGTTGGCGATTGTTATAGACTATTTACTGTAAAGTGAGCACTTTTGAAAGCCCTATCATTTGGAATAACAGTCAATAAATATATTTTATTTTAGTCTTAGACGTTAACTTCCGAGTGCGGTGGGATATACACAATGTGTTTACTACTAAAATGCAATATTTATTTAAAAAGGTTTTTAGAGGATAACAAATGGCTGAAAGGAATAAGTAACTATGACCTCAATAGTGCTCACTTTACCGTGAACAGCCTGCAGGTACAATTCTCGCTTGAATTCCGTAGGGTGGTTGTCTTTACTTTTATTTTATTTTAATGAGGGGAATGTGTCTTACGTTTAACCCACGTGGATGCCTGATGTAGGGTTACCTGAAAAAAAAAAAAAACTAACGTTTAATTACATGAGATAATGAAAAAAAAAAAAAAAAAAAAAAAAGGGATATCGTACAATTTTAATGCATGTCATTTTGCTGTGATTGTATACACTTCTACTGTCTTTTAATTGACAACTGGGTATTATCCATTGTTATATCTTGTATCTCTCTTTGTGACTGCCTATGTATATTACTATTTGTTTGTGCTGTTCCTGTTATAATATTTTTTAATCGTTTTCGTCATGGCGCTGCTGCTGCAAGAAATTCAATTAAAATTCGAATAAGGGCTGTCCGCAATATTTTATTCTGACTTTTTTTGACCAGAAGTGATGATTAAAAACGTAATGGAAAAAAAAAAGTTTTATATTAAAAATATTAAAGTCAACAGTGTTTCATTTATTCCTTTGAAAATATTATGTTTCGGACCACATTATTTTACATCAGCTGACAACTTAGCAAGATTTATGCCACAGCAAACGCTGTTGTACAATGACATGCATATTAATGTCTTTGTATTTTACTTTTAAAATTTTGTATAGAGATCTTAATTTAAAATTTCCTTCCAGGCTACAAAAAAAAAAAAAAAAAGCATTTTCAATGATTGGGAAAAGGTCTCGCAGTTTTTAATTCTGGAATGTTATTCGCGAGATTTGTAAACAAATTTTAAATGCTTATATTTTTTGAACTTATGATTTGTGGACATCAGCTAGACAGTTGTTAATATAGATAGATATTTAAACATAATGTCTGGGGCTAAAATAATAATGAAACCCCAATAACTTTCAAATATTTTGTGTGATTACGTTTTACTTTGAAAAAAAAAAAAAAAAGTAATTTACTATACTTGATTCAATTTATTATTGTGTTAAAATGACAACAGTACTGCTTAGCGGTTCTTCCAAAAGAAGTAGAGGTGAAGATTCCATTAAATGTTTTGCAATTATTTCTATCGCCAAAGACCTTTGCACTATGCACATTGTGTATTATTCCGCCTTGTGTAAAATTAACTCTGTCATGGGCCTCATAACTTTATTCATGCGTCGGTCAAGTGGAACTGTGAAAATATTAGAAAAAGAAAATTTAACAAATCTGCTCATTTTTACACTTCGATGCAATTAAAAAAAAAAACAGAAAACGAATGAAATAATTCACGTCATTATAAATGTTTACCTAACACCTGTTATTCGTTGCTAAGATATGGAACTACTTTCCCTCCATCGCTACCAACTTTCTGGGCACATGCCACTCAGTGCGCCCATTATAATATATGCAAGCGGGGGGTAGTGACTTTTATTTTAACTTGATTTAAAAAGAGATCATTTTATCGTGAACAGCCTGCATCATAAAAAAGAATAGTTCTTCTCTCAAGAATACGGGGCTTCGAACAGTGTTACATTTCAGTGGATTATCTTCTTGAATGTGTGTTGGAACATCGCGTAAATAATTCATCAGTGAAATTCAAATGCGCAGTGTTTATAAAGTTGATTTCATCGCTTCGACCGTCGTGGTAGGGACTTGTAGGTTGTGCGCCGCTGACAGCAGGAACATTTCCCGTCGACTGCGATGCGAGATGCTGAAATGCAAGTCGTTACCTCTGTACCCGTCCCTTTTACGAAACGAGAAAAAAAAAAAAAAGCCCCGCGAGAAGAGATGAGTCATCTACGAGGACACCTGCGCCCTTGAATCTTGTTCCTTAGCGAATCGTGGGTTCGACAGTCGCCCAGGGCGCGGATGTTGGAACAGGTTGGCCTTCGGATGTCTGTCTGGTGCTTGGTCGCTGACTCTGTGGACCATAAGCTTCTCAGAGTCCGCTGGCTTCTTCGGCTTTCCTCGCACGACTATCTATGTACATAGTATAAAACAAAGCCGCCCGGCCGCGTGTGTCTGTGTATTCGGCCAAGACTTCTAAACTATAGGCTGTTCACGGTAAAATGAGCACTTTTGAAAAAAACCCTGCTTAAGATCTACTTGTATGCACTTTGTGTATTCTTCCGCATTATGTAAAACTAACATTGCCATGGACCTCATCACTTTATGCTTGCGTCGGGCAAGTGAAACTGTAAAGTTATTGGAAAGGTAAATATTTTACAAATCTTGTCATTTTTTACACTCCAGTGCATAAAAAACAGAAAATGAAAATAATGATTTAAGTTATTATAGCCTAAATGGTTACCTAATACTTTCTATTCGACATTAAGATAGGGAACTACTTTTCTTCCCATCGTTGCCAACTCTACTGGGCGCACGCCAGTCAGTGCGCCCGTTAAAATATATGCAGACAGATGCAGTGACTTTTTCTAAGGTTGATTTCAAAAGTGCACACTTTATCATGAACAGACTTTACTTGATGGAGTTGATGCTGTTTTCATCATCATTTACAAGATTTCTTGAGGGAGGTTTAGGTATGTAATGCATTAATATTTAATGTAAGGATAGTAGAGAAATGTCGACGTTTTATAATCAAGTCGGAAAAAGCCGCTTTTCGAGCCCTTGGCTTAAGCTGACTAAACCCTAAGATTTAGGCCTACACCAAATTTACGTACTACAGAATTGTAGATCTCAAAGGTCTAAAAAAAAGTCCGCAACAGCGTATGTTTATCTTTTAAGGATGACCCACAGTAATCATTTTTGTCTTTTAAAATTTGATTTAAAAATAGGGGTTCACTTATTAAGACTTTTTTTTTTTTAACAACACAGTATTAATCCTACTTTAGTCACCTTAAGCATTTAGTGTATGTGTGTGTATATTATATATACACACTTTCGTAACCAATCACACTGAATAAATGTTAATATTCTATGTATTTTTGTATTTGCTGTAAACCTAAACAACGCCATATTTGTAAATCGCACCCGAGCGAGACCAGGGCGAGTAGCTTGTAATAAATCTCATGTCACACTGTCGAAACTTCACTTATATTTGACAAGAAATTTTTTAGACGAAATACGACCATCACATTTTTCCATCCAACAAATTTGATCAAATGATCTTGGATGTGTTTGAAAATGCGTGACACTGTCAGTTATTATTTTTACTGGAAGGATATAGTATACATTTTTATTTTATTTTATTTTATTTTTTCAAATTGAGATACGGCTGTAGTGTTTCCACGCAGTCCATCACAGGAAGAAATGCAACGAGTGTTGTGGTTTATTTTCACTTCATTACTAAATTTAAATTTAATTTATCAGATATATTTTCTGCGAAGTGGAATTTACTACGTCTGAGTTTTTAATAAGTGTTGGGCAATAATCACTTCAAATAGCATTCATGCTCGGAGAACTTCTATATAGGCGGTTCGCGGTAAAATGAGCACTTTCGACAGTCCCGCTTAAGATCTACCTTGTACGCACGGTGTGTATTCTGCCGCCTTATGTAAAACTATCATTGCCATGGGCCTCATCACTTTATTCATACGTCGGTCAAGTGAAACTGTAGAATTATTACAAAATATATTTTACACATCTGCTCATTTTTACACTTCGCTGTATTTAAATAAATAAATAAATAAATAAATAAATAATAAAAAAAAACAGAAAATGAAAGAAATAATTAAAGTTATCGCAAATGGTTATCCAACACTTCTTATTCGACGTTAAGATATGGAACTACTTTCCATCCTTCGTTACCAACTTTACTGGGCGAATGTTACTCTATTTGCAAAATGTGTTTTTCCTGTACCTACCAAATTATTATTAGTAGATATGTAATGTGGATCCAAGCGCAGCGCAATAATTGGACTAAAAATCGAGTAAATTTCTCATTTTCAAGCTACTTTTTCGAATCTTCTGGAGACGTAATTTATCTCTTCAATTCAATTCTTAAAATCAAGCAAATTAAAGCTAAAATCAAGCTAATTTAGTCCAAATCTACAATCTAAATGATGCTAATAAAAAAAACTTTGCTGAGCAGGGTCATTTTCCAATCAAATTTAAGCTGAATTCAAGATAGGATCAGTAGATCTTAAATTAGAAAGCCGGAGCAGCTCACTTTTAAAAATAAATTTAATTCAAATTTGCAAGCCAAATCAATCAGCCAAAAAAATTATCACAAAATTTGATGAAATATAAATCATGCATAAAATTTCCATTTTTCATTTCTTTTAAGCCTCTATATTGTACAAAAACTTCTTTCACATTTATAATTTTTAAACTATTTTTATCAAAATTTTGCCATATCGATCTGGTAATGTAATTTTATACTTACCATCTGGAATACAATTAATTTTTTTTTTTACCAAAATTTGATTCATAAATTTGAAAATCTGTAGCAGCATACCATCTAATTTGTTTGAGATCTTGTAGTTTAGTGAATTCAAACGAATTATTCAATTAGTTGAAAAGCGATTCCATTTTGATTTATAAAGAGAAGAATTTATTAAGAAGAAGAAAAAATGGTGCTGAAATTTTATCAAAATATGATAATTTAGCTTGCAGATTAGGCTTAAAAAATCTGCTCACGGTGGCTTGAAACCTGTTGAAATTTGTTTGATTTTGGTCTTAAATTTGCTTGATTTTGAGCTGCAGTTTGAAAGATTCTCAAGGAAATGAGAAATTTACTAGATTTTTGGCTTTAATTTCCTTGAATTTTGTTTAATTTAGTGCGGCTGCGCTAATATCCGCATTACATGTGTACTGTTATCTGTATGTAATATTTTATGAAAAAGAAAAGTTACCAAACCTGTAATGAAATCTGTTTGTAGAAGTTTGAAAATGCCATGACGGGTGCCATGCTAGCCGGTATAACGATCGCTATGGCAGACCTTGCACAGCCTTTTACGGAATCTGATATCGTGTAAAATGGCCTTAAGAGACTGAGCAAGTTGCTCGGACAAGGGACAACGGGGAAGGAATCGGCTATGGCGTGCAGTAAAGAACCATCGCAGCTTTCACTTGGAGTGATTTCGGGAAACCGTGGCAAACAGATATCGGGATTGTCAGACCGTGATTCGAACCCGTGTTATTTCGAATGAGAGTCCAGTGGTTTACCATACCACCACACCACCTTGCTCGGCAGTAAGCGGACGTAATACCTCGAGTAGCAGCGTCTGCGGCTTTCCATAAGCCCGTTACACTCGAGCCGAGGTTCTTTACTAAAGGCCCGCCTTAAACTTACAATAATAAGCACTAAAGCCGTCAAAACGGGTGGAATTAAATAGAGAATTATGACGTTTGTCAAGGCTTACTCTGGACTTTACGTTAGGGTTATCGTTTATTGCTATTCTCTGTGCTACCCATACATGATTTTATGATGTACATACAGATACGTGCGTTCAGCATATTCCATATACTGTAGGCTTGTTGTATCCACGATTATTATGCAGACAGGCGTGCACTTCCTGATAATTTCTCTAAGATTCATGCCTCACTTGTGCGTGTAGTTAATGGTTTACAGTGACCATGGATTTTCGAGAACCCGGACTGTGTAGTGCACAACTCTGTATTCCTCAATTTTTAAATAACAAATCAATGTGTATAGCATTATTTGTTTTGTGCATTAATTTATTTGATATTCTCTGTTTTTTTTTTTTTCATGTTTGGAAATAATTACTGTATTAAGTATAAGATTATCAGCTATACGTTTCTGCATTTTTACACGTTCTATGAAATTGAATATTTAATTTTAATTCATAAATCGTATATCCTTACACTGACACAAAGAGTTGTTCGATTTAACAGAATTCTTCGAAACAATGGCTATTACCAAATAATTTCTTATCAAACAGAACCTCCAACAAAACAACTTCAGCAATGTTCGCATTGTTCCCACAACAGGAGTCTAAAAACCTAACAGAACATTTTGTTGCTGTCATCCTCAAACCCGATTACAAAACTGTTCACTACTAGCAACAGAACATTCTGTTAGGTTTATTACAATTCCGATTGTTGTGGCAACAATATAAATAGGCCTATTGTTGAAGTTATTCTGTTGGAGGTAGTATCTGTTTTGTAGTAGGAACGCAGTGATCTGCTGTAGCAAGAATATACACAGTGGCGAATACAATCACAGAGAGGAACACAACAAACCGTTCTGTTGGCATTGCTACTATGTATGTTAACAATATTTAGATGGTACCTACAACCTATTAGATGGTTGTCCCTATTATAATAGTCTATATGGTTCCTACAGCCATATTTTTTCTCAGTAACATCTGGTGTTAATTTATATCCCACGCTCTCTTAATAATTGTTAACCAAACCTATAATTGTAATGTTGTGTACTTTAAACGAACCTAGGCTAGTAAGCATATACGTGGGCCGTTTTACAAGCGCATATGTGGTTATATTCCATACATGGTTACTTTCAACTTTTCTGAAGTCCTGCTGAAGTTCTACTTTCAGTATATTTCTCCGTCTCATAAAACACAGAGCTTAGCCAAGTCGAGAAAATTACATCAAAGGGACAACGCGCCGCATTCTTGCGCACTCAGTTAAAGGCTGTTCGCGATAAAGTGAGCACTTTTGAAGTCGGCCGTAGAAAAAAGTCAGTACCCCTACCTGCATATATTTTAACGGGCGCACTGAGTGACATGCGCCCAGTAAAGTCGGTGACGATGGAGGGGAAAGTAGTTCCATATCTTGACGCCAGGTTAAAAGTGTTAAGTAACCATTTGCAATACCTTAAAATATTTCTTTCTCTTTGTTCTCTTTTTAATATATCGAAGTGTAAAAGAGAGCATATTTGTGAAATGTTTACTTTTCTAATAATTTCAAAGTTTCACTTGACCGAAGCACGAATAAAGTGATGAGGCCCATAAGTGTTGATTTTACGTAAGGCGTGATAATACACAACGTGCACAGACGTAAATTTTAAACAGGGCTTTCAAAAGTGTTCATTTTACTGTGAACAGCCTTTAGTAGTATTTTTAATGTGAACTATTTCTCTACGCATTACCGACACACCTATTTCCTCTCTGATTTTATTTCATATTCGTTATAAATTATTATAATTTATAAATCAAATATAAATGAAAATCCAATTCAAAATGAAAAATAAGATACCCCATGTTAAAAGAACTACAAAACATCGAAGATATCGCGATGGCCATAACTACGGCTCTCCACAAGCGCTCATTAATTTGCCTGATTATGCAAAGAAAGGCTAATGGTGACGGGATCCGAGTATGCGTTGGTCTCCGAACCACTTCACCGCCCACCCTCTGGCTCATTAATCAGAAGTGGTGCCAGGGTTTGAGTGCGAGCTGTCGCCGATCTCGCGACACGAGTGTAAGGTCTCGGAAAAGACACTGAGGACGATAATTAGATAATAAGCCAGTGACGTAATTGGCCGGTTTTGTTGTTCAGTCCAGGGATATATTCCGAGAGCAAACACGAAACAATAGTAAAGTGAGCACTTTTTGAAATCAACCTTAGAAAAAAATCACTGCCTTTGCCTGCATACATTGTAATGATCGCACTGAGTGGCGTGCGCCCAGTAAAGTTGGTAACGAAGGATGGAAAGTAGTTCAATTAATTAACGTCGAATTAAAATATTTGTAAAATATTTTCTTTTCTTATAATTCCACAGTTTCACCTGACCGACGCATGAATAAAGTGCCGAGGCCCGTGTCAATGTTAATTTTACATAAGGCGGAAGAAGGCGCAACGTGCATACAAGTAGATCGTAAGTAGGGCTTTCAAAAGTGCTCATTTTACCGTGGACAGCCTATATCAGCTCTTTTCCTCGACTTCTATGTTGAGGACATTATCAACGCATGCCTTTTCGTTGATGTGTGTTTCAAAATGTGAAAGCTGCATATTTATAATTTAAAATTCACCCTCTTAGTTAATAGAATATTTTATTTACTTTTCAAAGTAAGTTTATACGTTTCTGGCATTTATTTATGTATTTATCTATTTTCCTTTTGCATGACATTGAAGTTTGCAATGTAAACACGTTAAGCCGCGTGGCAAAATTTTAGTTTTCAAGTACCTATAATTCTGTTCGTTAAGTCGCACACACACACGTCATTGCTGAAACCGGTTTTGCCAATCGCGGTATGTGGGTTACGAATCTTGCAGGGTTTGTTGACCCCCGTGTTAATTTATTTACGACCTTCCTTTGACGTCATCTGTCTAATGGCTTAAAAGCTATCGGCAAGACGTCTTCAAGAAAAAATGGGGTGTGGCTATGTTGGGGACACGGCCGTTCGTTTTGCGTGAATACGTCTACGTTGGCGCGCTCGGACGTCTGGATGTTTATTTTACGTTCCCGGCACCGCTTCACTCGATCATATGGGGTTTTATGGGTATCACTGCATTGATTTTGAGATGCTCTTTCCAACCGTATACGATTTCTGTATTTCGACTCGGCTTTTTGACGAGTATAGGCCAACATTGTGCTAAGTTTTCTTAATTTTTTACATTAAACTTACACAATTTCACCATAACCACGCTACACAAATGTTTTTATATACGCAATCGATTGATCTTGACGAGAGCTGTCGATTGAAACTTAAACGAGCGTCGTATCTTCTTCTAGTCAAAAGTTATACTACGTGGAAGTTATGAGACGTGGCGAAACGAACTCAAGATTTTGCTTCGTAGTCCTCACTCAACGTAACATATTCTTTGATCCTTTGGCAATCGAGTGTTGTAATTGAATTTTGAATGTAGACGATAGATTCGGAGCTGCAATGCCAAACTGTATCCCCCGATTTTGTTATCATCGGATTTCCTGGATTGCCTCCCACTATGGTTGCAAATTTTAAGACGTATTCGAGTCAAAAAAATTCAACTAAATCTGAATTAACGTTTCGCAACTCACCACTTTGATGGCGCTGTCGTCAGGCATGGCTGAAGAAAGAAGAAGCTTTAAATGGTAATCTTTGTTGAATATTGCCATTCAGTGTAAAGCGGTGAAAACGGGTTCACGGTGCCCCGATAAACGATGCTCTAGCTCAATATTTTGCCAGGCCCGTCGGTAAGGAATAGAGCTCGAGGTGAAATTAATAATTACGATAGCCTAACGGTCCGTGTATTCAACTATCTATGCATTATACTTGAGCTCTGACCTGGCATTACTTGGTGTGTCGCGGTTTATACGTCGTCACTAAAAAGCGATTTACTACATTCCACCAAGAATCGGTTATCCCAAACTACTGCAGGAATATCAATCCAACTGAAAATCAGATTTACTACGTAATTTTTCATGTAATGGTTACTTTTAAAAGCCAGGCGGACTTAAAAATATCATGCATTATTAGCGTAGGAAAACGTTTTACAAGCTTTATACCATTTTTTTCGTAAGTGCGATGAAATTCCGTCCTGTTATTTTATAGGCTGTCAGTGTAGTAATAGTTTTCAGTGCTATTACGGTTGAAAGAATAACTCCAACAGAAAGTATAAGATAGTATTCTTGAGGGTTGTCTGTTGCGAGAATACACAAAATTTCTGCCAGTTAGCAACGACATATACGGACATGCTAACCTGACTAAGAAAATCTGTTCAGATTGTAAACTCTGTGAGTAGAGATTTGGAAACTTAGTAGGAGATAAAATTTGGTCGCCAGCCGAAAGACAAAATTTTGTATCAAATACGCAAGGTCACATTCCACTTTTAAAAACAGCTTTTCTTATAAAATATAATTACATAAAAAAATGAAAATATAGTCATTAAAATATTTTAAATATGATGTACAATAAGTTAATTGACACAATGTTACGAATAGTTGTGTATCAGCACCATTTATAAAATGTAAAACACGAAAAATAACACATTTACCTTTCATGCAGATAAGAGTGCGTTTATTAAGCTATAAACGAAATATTTCCGTTTTTATTTGCTTTATTGTTACCACTCGGTCTCTTAATGACCTTGCTCATGACGAAACGTTAAGTCTACTTGCCTACCTACCTATACCTACCTTATTAACCATGTTTCGTAGCGGGCACTTATACCTAAGTGACCACTTGAAGTTAGGCATATGTATTAACATGATAAATTATTTTGGCTCGGTTTTATTCGTTACAGATTGCAAATTTTACTTATATTTCGTGAGACGGTTATTGCAGCTCTCCTTGTGATGCAATGAAAGTTTTGGCGCTGCTTATTATTTTCGTGGATTTGATTAAAATTTTCTCGCATTTTGAAAATAACTTTCAAAACTTGCAAATTTTTAGCTTATTTTGAAAAAAATATGGGGCGATAAATATCACGCGCTACTTTTGGTGCTGATAAGAGTACGCCAGTTGTCTCTTAAGTGTATTTGAGTGAGGTTAATCTTAAACCTAATTACAAAATATGCTCGTAAATACAGTCATCGAAAAAGAATGGTACAATTTCATAACTTTATAGAGACGAAACTATGTAACTAAGTTAGCTGATTCTTGCACCAAATTGTAGTGGAAGGACGAAAGTTTTTTTTTTTTTTTTTTTGGAGGTGAACAGTCCTCTTCTGTACTTATTATCGTGTCTAGATATATTCAAAATTAAATATACAAGATATGTGTGTGATGTGTGCCATGAGAGAATTTGTTAACCATTTTTAGGTAAGTTTGTCAAGAGGAATGATAAACTTCATTAATTAACCAGACATACACTGGACACTGCATTCACCACTATATATCACTACAATAAAAATATTCATTAAACAAGCATCTACATTACACCGAAAAAGTGACATGAATAAGCATAGACAATGCAATTTTAATGAAGACATTTAAATAAATCAATTATCACACATGGCTCTCTTAACAAACTACTGATACACCTAAATTATGATAATGAAGAATAGAAAAGACCTAAACAAACATTTGAAGTTAAAGGAATACACGAAAAAAACCGGCTGTAGCTCAATCAAATTATAATTTGGCCCTGCCAACACCAGATACAATATCACGACCTCGAGAACTTAATTAGGTAAGTTTTCATCTGGTTGCCTCAGTTTCATTAAAAAAAATTATTTAAATGAGTCCTGCTAATTGTACGTCGGAGGCACTCGGGACCTCTATTTGTTCAAACCGAGAGTCAACAAAAATAAAAAATGAATAAAACTTGTCTTTTCAAGTGCTCGAGCACTGTATCCGTGCAAGGACTTCATTAACTGATATACAATTAAACTTGCAGAAAATAATTATGCTGTAGAAACAAATTTACTCTGACGCTGGCTTACTTCATTCATCTAGGGGGCGGTGCAGGAATCCCAGTTTTTTGTGGCACTTACGATTCAGCGTACCTCGAGCAGTTTCAGCCGTCCTCGGATCACCAAATCAAGCACTCCGCCGTCGCACATCCCCATTGGCAGTTCTTTGTTCCCCCGTACATCTCCATCTTCTCGGTGTTCAGCGAAAATCATTTCCCGTAGCTCCAAAAAGTCATTTAGCCGTCATCATGGCGTTTTTTTTTGTTCCGAAGTCCTTCTTTAAATGTTCCATCCAACATTCTTTTTCACTAACTTTCTTTTTCAGCAGCTCTCATATTCCAAGTTTGTTTTTCTAGCACTTGTCTTTACCGAAGTTTTACACATAGAGGAAGTTATAATAAAACTTTAAATTTTTCCTGTAGGCAAGATAGCTAATAAGTTTACTATGGAAACAGTTTTGAAATGGCAAACTTATTCAGAATTTTCATTACCACCTGGAGTGCAAATATATATCTGTATCTCATGCAAATTAACTATTATAAATGCATAAAACGGTATGCAAGATCAGGGGTTTTTAATGTCAGCAAACACATGTAACATTTCATAACTTTACAGAGAATGTTCGACAGTCCCACATCGACCTTGAGATTGTGGCAGGGGCGAGAGCGCCATCTGACATCTGCACCGAACCCTCCAGTGAGATGGCGACATAGGTATCAGAAATCACAGTGTGTTCTGTGGTTCGAGGAGTTCAAGTCTGCATAGTGACTGTGCAACATAATTTTAGATGTCAGTATCCGGGACAACGTGTACCAGAATGGAGAGATATTTGTCAGTGGGTTAAAAGTTTTCTTGAAACTGGTACCGTACAGAAAAATCTATCACCAGAACGGCCAAAAACGTTCGAAGAAAAGGCGGAACAGCTTATTCTATCTTGTGTGCGCAGCCCCAAAAAGTCAATTGCCTGCCACAGTTCGGAGCTTGGCATTCCGAAGCCTGCCATGCAAAATGGTCTTCATAAACGTTTGAGACTGCATGCCTACAAGATTCAATTGCGGCATGAAATTAAGCCGGAAAATCGGCCCAAACGTCCTGCATTCGCTGTTTTCACGATAAAAGAAAAGGACACAGAAAGAAGCTGTGATCTTACCCCTCTAGACTTTTTTGGGGTGGGATATGTCGAGAACATTGTCTACGCTGTGAAGATTTGAGTTTTGAGCATTTGCATCAGAGAATCATTGCTGTCATTGAGACAATTACGCCGGCAGTGCTCCGGGATACGTGGATGGAGGTCGAATATCGTCTGGACATGTACAGAGCTACATATATAGTACACATATAAACAGTTTAAGGTATGCAAAACTTTGATTCTTCCTGTTCATTTTGGTACAATAACCAACCAAATCGGTCAAATAGTTTCAAAGCTGTGATTTTTCTAAATTGTACCATTCTTTTTCGATGATCCTGTAGTTCACTGTACCGAAAAATTTAACTGATTCTTCGTCGTTATCAAATTGTAACTTCCAAGAAATAATAACAGTTTTCTATACTTTTGCGAGTCAAAATAAATTCATCTTGACTACTGTTTTCCGATAAATTTGTAGTTATATATCAGTACAAAAGAGAACGAAGTGACAATCGTTTCCACGTTTTGAAACGTTGATTACACAATATAGCATCCTCATTGAAAAATTACTACCGATAAAGCATAGTCACAATGTTGGTGTTGTTTAAACTTCTCGCCGGACAATTATCAAAGTAGTCTACTGAAAACAGGTTGTTTTTTCTAACATTATTATGACATTACTTTTTTTTTTTTTGTTATAAACTCAACTCATCGCTTCGGCTATTCTGAAAAAAAATAAAAATAAAGAAAACGCTCTAGTGACATTCGTTTCTACTCATGACATTACGGCTATTGGAAGAATGAAATTGACAAAGAGCACGCCCTGATAAAGTTACGTTTTATTTAGAACCAATGTTATTTTAGAGGAATGTTAAATTTGTTTAATTAATAATTGTTGCTTCGAGGTGTCGTAATATAAATATTCGCCTACGAACCCTTACCTGCCTGTGTATTTCTCCGTGGTGCGTTGTGTGCCGGCAGTGCTGTCAGAAGTGCCAACATGATTTTCAACTTTAACCATCTCACTCGTTAGCTGATACAGGTACAGGCTTTCGTATTTGGGACGTTGTTGGTTTTGTTCACGGCATGATACCATATTCTGACGTTCGTCCGTGGGATGGAATGTACTAAATTTTAAAGGAATACGTTACTCCATCGAAAACTAGTTAAGCTGGAACATCAGGAATAAAGCACCCATAGTCAAGAAATTAATTTTAAGAGTATTTTAGTCGCGGAAACTTCAGCCTAATACAACGGTCGCAGTGTGATTTTTTTAATAACTACTGTGGAGACGATTTGAACATGAAGCCTTCGATCGATGTTTCTACAGGAACTTTTATACAGGCGGGGCAGTAGACACACACAGCTAAGGAAACTAGCATCTGCTGTGGGTCGCAGACCATTGAACTTATTTGTTTTGATTGACGGCCTAATGGTTCGGAGACAGTAAACTCGTAATCTGCCAAATTATCAAGATAGCATTCTGGCCACGGATTAAACGAATGTACGTCATAATTCGTACGGAATTACTTATTCAGAGATGACAATTACTAGTAAACTAACCTGAACATTCTAACACGTCATTGTTAATAGCAAGCATTTCAATTTTATTTGACAATATTTAATAACGGCTAGAGTTTGACAGTAAGTTAGTGTAATATCTATTAAAGTACAACTTTGCAGCTTTTATTGGTGACTGGTTGTATCATCTCAGACAAATAAGTCGATTATATTTGCCCAATTATCTAGCTACCTTCGATAAATTATTGGTGTATGGTGCAAAATAATGACTCGCCCAGTTGTGTTCGTTTCTTTCCGTCTCGAGTTAGTGGTGCTTGAATATTGATCGTTTTATTAAATGCGTTTGAAGTGCATTGTGTTTAAGCTACTTTTTTTTATTACTGGCTGCAGTTTAATGTAGTGTATATTTTTACTTGTAACACTATTGGATATGTAAATCGAATATTCTGTACTGTTCTAGGTAACTTGGTTTTAGCACTTTAATTCATTTTACAGTTGAAACCTAATTACTTTATCAAACAGCTCGTGCGTACCATAGTGTCAAAATTTCTTTCTACATGTATTCTTACATATAATTATTTTGAAACGCTATACGTCGTTCACGGTTTGAATAGCTGGTCACACATGTTGTCAGTAGTTTATGTATACTATTCACGGTAAAGCGCACTGCGAAAGAAACCTGTGAAAGAAAATTACTGTTCATAACCACATATGTTATACTGCACACTGGCATTCGTGTTCCTAGTTAAGTTGGCAATGAGTTAATAAGTTGCAAATTTGTGGTTTCTGGAGTTAGTATTTCTTATTTGATACATATTAGAGTATGAATTTGCATATAGTAACACATTTACATCCGTCACAATTCCATGGTTTTGCATGGACGGCGAATGAATAAAGTGATAATCTCGTATACGTCAGAACAATAAGAGATGAAAAGTAAAGGTATATTACAAGCAGGGTTTCCAGTACTCGGTTAATCGTGAACAGCGTATAGCAGCCTTCATAGTGTACTTTTTCCGCGAGCACGTACGTTGTTGAACGTGGACGTGGGCAGCTCAAATTCTCCGCGCGTAGGTGTACGCGGCTGGCAGCCGCCTCCCCCGTGTTGGTTCCGGAGTGGTTTACGCTTCGGTCGACTTATTACGCGCACTAATGACGATAATAAGCCTTCTCAGCCGGCGGGCAGGGCCTAATCGGCTGCGAGCGAACAAACTGTAATTACTGTACCATGTCATCCTCCCTTCTCTTCGTTAGCCTCTTCCCCCCCCCCCCTTTTCTCACCCTGTACTAGCTTGTTTTTAGAGAGGATTAGCACGCTTAGTAGCTGGGGGTGCGCACTCTTTGGCTACGGCGGAAAGTTTATGTAATTTTCGTTGGTTAAATACCAGAAATCTATTACGAAAAAATCGCAGCTCGTTGCGTTAATTTTCTGAGTGAATTGAGGAGGGAAGGAGGCTATTCAGGAAAACAGCTAGAGTTCTGAGCACGTTATGTAGCAGTTACGGAGCGAACCCCGATTGCATTGTATATTTAATATTTTTCACTCAGACACAGTTTTGCTTAGAAAAAAATATTAGCAGTTTTGCAATTGACTGGGAAAGTCAGGGGAATTAATATTGGTCATGGGAAGGCAGAATACCTTCTCATGTAACAAAAATTTAAAAAAAATTGAAATTCAATTTATTTTATGTTGAACCCGAATGAATGTACAATAGTTGTGGTATGGTCACGTGAATTATTGGACCATTATTGTAACTAGGAATGTGAAATATGTACAGTAATAGTCCCCTGCAGGCATGTGTTTATAGGCTGTTCACGATAAATTGAGCACTTTGAAATTTTAAGGCCCTGTTAAGTTTTTCCTTTCAGCCAATTTTTATCTTTCCGCCGCTTTTTAATATAAACATTGCTATGTGACTAATACACATAGTGTGTATATTTCATTGCACTCGAAATTTACCATCTTAGGCTGGCATAAAAATATTTATTAGTTGTTAATGCCTGTTGAGAGGGTCTTAAAATGTGCTCTCTTTACCGTGATTAGCCCATGGGTAGGATACGTAGCGCAAGTTTTTCTGTCACACATGGTCATTCTCAAGTACGGCAGTATCACCTTGCTTGTTTTTCTCAGGATTTTTGTTGCCAAATTTCACTTTCATACCTTCAAATGAAAATAAAAATAACACGTGACATAATTTATCACAATAGAAATTACGATACATAAATTTATATGAAGACGTTTCTCATCTCCTATTATCAGTTTTCTCGAAATGCCAAAATTGGCACTACTGATTTATTCAGTTTTGTTCTGTTGTAGTATTTTTTCCTCTTTCTTTGTAAACGATGCTAAAATGCAAATATCTACTGCACATATATTAGGGAGGGATGAGGTCATTTCCAATTTACGAAAGAATTTGATTTGTTTTAATATTTTGTTACCAGCAGCTTGTGGAAAAGTGAGTGAAATTTCATTTTATATCAGTGGCAACCCTGTACAAGAGTGATTCGTTTTAGAAACGTGGCAATGATTTGAACTTAGCACGTGTATAATGAACTGTGAAAATTTTTACAAATGCGCACCACAGAAAAAAAAATTGCAAGGCGGTACTATTCATTAATATGTCAAGAGTTAAAGAAATAAAAAAAAAAGATGTATTTTTCGCTCGCGGGACAGATTAAGATAGCAACGCTGTGGAGTAAGTGACGTTCGATAAGCAGTAGACAGTTCAAGGCGTACGGGTTGGCATGCGGCGCGCGTATGGTGAGGTAGGTGTGTGGCAAACACTGGGTACCTAGTGTAAGCTCGAGTGTGCCGTGTCGTTCAGGAGTGTCTCAAGGTTCACATTCGGTACGCGATACGTAAAGGTTTTGCATGGCGAAGCAAGCACTTTTAAAATCAACCAATTGAAAAAAAAATAAAAAAAAATACTGTCGATAACGACACGTGTGCTGTATTATAATATATTTGTGGTTTCTTCACTCTTTTAGAATCAAACCTTTGAAAAATCTCCCCACATATTACGTGTTTGGTTGTTTCCTAACTATGCCACGTATGGCAAGCTTTCTATACTCGTATAAAAGCAAAGGTCTTAATTAAAATAACATTTTACTTATATTTTATCTAGAAGGTATAATATTTCATTTATAATTATTATAAATAAAACAGGGTGAAAATAGTTGTTTTGGTGATGTCGGATAAGAAATAGTTCTTATGCAAAATAATATTACACCGAATGCGCACGAATCCGGTGTTTTATCCCTTTGGTGTAATTTCCTGTACTTGTTTAAGCTTGGTTTGCTTGAGGCGGAGGAATATCCTGGAAGTAGAACTGTAGCAGGACTTCAGAGAAATGTAAGTAACCGTGACTTGCATGCAGGCTTCATGTTAAGTTGCCAACGAATTGATAAATATAGTTATAGGCTGTTCACGGTAAAGTGAGCACTTGTTAGACCCTATTTACTTTTTCCATTAAGCCATTTTTTCATCCTTTAACCACCTTTTTAAAATGAATATTGCTATGTAAGTAATAAACATAGTGTGTGTATTCCGCCACATTCGAAAGTTAACGTCTAAAGCTAAAATAAAATACGTTTTTTGACTATTATTCCAAATGAGAGAGATTTCAAAAGTGCTCTATTTACAGTGAATATTCTATATGAGCCCTGGCGTTGTATCGAGAGAGTCTTGTGTAAATGACTAATTAAAGCCTAATATGTTTTTTTCTTCTTGTTTTATACACATAAGAGCACGAATTGTCATATTACTAAACACATTTCCTAAAAAATTGCTTAATTCCCACTTGAATGACGCATGAATAAAGCGGAAAGGTCCATGGCAATGTTAATCTTACAAATAGCGTAAGTATACAAATTGAGACGAAAAATAGATCCTAATGAGGGCTTTCAAAAGTGCTCAGTCAACAATGAACGGCCTATACTTTATGCTTATGCTCTTGTTTCGATTAAGCTTTTGAGTTACTCTGCTACCTCGCCGACTTAAAAATTTAATGTAAATAAATTTAGGTTACTAACGCCCGTTGCTAGAAGGCTGCAATCATCGCACGAAATTGTGTTTTTACTATGAAATTTTTTCACGAGAAAAGATATTATCGTCCTTTTGTGAGTGTGTGGTTACAGATAAATATTGTAGATATTGAAAACCGGCACTGAATACGAAACCTGCAAGTTTGGTGCAAGCGCATGACGTCCGACCTGACCTACGTTTCATTCAGTCCCAGGTCTCGTTGGGACGGGAATGTTTAGGCCGAGCCTTCTTATGTTGGCAGCGCGGCGTACAGTTGCGTGAAGTGAGAGAAGGCGTGTTTTCTCGGAGCGCTTCCACTTCCTCCGCTGACTTCATTCCTTAACTGCTCACTTATACCTCATCCACTTAAGGGAGGGAGATGGTCTGCCGTAATTTATTTACGAATTTGGGCGAACAATTTCGTTAAAGATACTGTTTCAAAAAATTCAATTCTGTTAAGATATAAAACATACATATTTACTACATATTTAAGACTATCACAATCTATCACTTGTAAAAAACCGATAATTTTTTGTCACTTTCAAAATAATTTTGTAAATTAATTTAAAACGTATTACCACTGATTCTGTAAGGTGAAATAATTAAACTTTAAAAAATTAATACACTATTAACTAGTGACATAGCAATGTGCCGATATTTCTAGCCTTACTAGGCATTGACAAAGGTAAAATATTAATAATAAAACTATAGTATAATTTCCGCCTAAAAATCGGTAAATCCAAGAAATCTTGTATCACGCCCCTTAATTCAGTTTCGGCCCTGATCGAACAACCGGTATGTATTCTGTCTGATAGGACAGCCGGTTTGGTTTAGCGTCAGCTCTCGCTTTCTCTTTCTCTATTTCTTTCTTGTTCTCTCTCTCTCTCTTTATATTTCACACTCTCTTTTCTCTCTTTCTCTTTATTTCATGTTGAACCTGTGTAGTTAGGAGCAGAATGCAAATGTTACACGACTTGTTTAGTAATCTTTATAAATTTCTTTATTTCATGAATATTTAGGCGTACTTGAATTTTGAACTACCCAAGTTAATTTGAAACATTCTGGATTTTTTTTTTTCATCCGAAAGATGTGCTGCGGTGTGGGGAAAAAAAAGTGCTTTTATGTCCGAATACCAAGTCGAAATTCAGGCCCGTAATGAACTGCTTTGGATGGATGTTATAAACATAAATGTTTTTCATATCTTGAAACAATCGGTTTTGGAAACGTCGGCTACCTCCTCAGCGTTACTTAAGTACGGCAAGTGCTGTTCATGTAATGAGAACTTTTAAAAGCCGATTTGCTTTGCATCACATGCTAGTCAAATCAGTGATGCGGTCTGTCAGGACTAAGGATTATGCAGGAATTAGTGCACGTGGGTCATTTCTGATCGAACAGTAAAGGAGGTATAAGCTGTTCACGGAAAAATGAGCACTTTCGAAAACCCTGCTTAAGATCTACTTGAATACACGTTGTGTATTCCTCCGCCTTATGTAAAATTTACATTTCCATGGGCCTCATCACTGTTGGCCAAAAAGACTCCGCTAGACTACTTCCTGTGGGGGCCATATGAAGGGCTTGAATTACTAGATCTCTGTGGGATCAGAGGAAGAACTGCTGGCGCGGATTACGGCCGCCGCGGATCTTGGACGCCCAGGCATTGGTGATCGTGTGTACCAGAACATGGTACTTGAGTACCGTGTTTGTGTAAGATGTCGTTGGTCGTTACGTCCAACCCTTCTTGTAAGTGAACCCAGAATAAAAACAACGTACAGTATGTTGCAGACGTGGGAGAGGTCAACATGTGATGTGGTGGTGTTTTGTTTGTCGCGGGGAAACGTAAATTCCTGTGCAAAACGTAACCGTCTTTGGCCCCACTACAAGCCCTTACAATGTGTAATGGGATTTTAGACACATCCTGTATATGTATCTGCGACGTCCCGGGAAAATAGCAGCGCTACCCGAATCTATAATGACTGAAGTGCGCAAAAGTGCTATCTCTAGAAATTAACCGAAATTTAGTCCTTTCTGGCGTAATCGCCGTAGTTTTGACGGTGGGCGTATTTGAGCTTGCCTCCACACTTTATTGTTAGTTTGACAACTTTAAAATTTAAATCTAAAACTCGATCAGTAGATCCATAGTATTGTTTAATTATTGACGTGAATACGCCTTTACGTTTGCGACCATAGTGGGAGGCAATCCCAGAAAATGCGATGATAACAAAACCGGGGGATACAGTTTAGCATTGCAGCTCCGAATCTATCGTTTACATTCGAAATTCAATTACACCACTCGATTGCCAAAGGATCAAAGAATATGTTACGTTGAGTGAGGACTGCGAAGTTCGGAATTAGGGGGGGGGGGGGAGCGCTATTTTTGAGTTCGTTTCGCCGCGTCTCTTAACTTCTGCGTTGTATAACTTTTGACTAGGAGGAGCTACGATGCTCGTTTGAGTTTCAGTCGACAGCTCTCGTCAAGATTAATCGATTGCGTGTATAAAGTCATTTGTGTGGCGTGGTTATGGCGAAAGTGTATGCGTTTAATGTAAAAAATTAAGAAAAGTTAACACAATTTCGGCCTATACTTGTCAAAAAGCCAAGACGAAATACAGAAATCGTATACGGTTGGAAAGAGCATCTCAAAGAGCAATCCAGTGATACTCATAAAACCCCATATGATCGAGTGAAGCGGTGGCGGGAACGTAAAATAAATACCGAGGCGTCCGAGCGCGTCAACGTAGACGTATTCACTCAAAACAAACGGCCGTGTCCCCAACACAGACAAACCCGATTATTTGAAAATAATTTAAGTTGCACGTTGTACATTTCGTGATTTAATTTTCATTTTGTAATGGTTTGTATTCGCTCTACCCCACTTCGATAGATCAAGCCAGGGGATAAATAAATGACCAATCAATGACAAGTTAAAAGAAACTGTGCTTGAAAATGATATATTCAGTATTCGTAAACTACCTCAGTACTCGTAATATTCACGTGCGAAAAACAAATGTGCTGTAGGCGTATATCAACTCTGAAGGTCGGGGAACAACATGGTACCGGGTAGCTACACAACTCATCGAAAAGAGAATACTGACTGACCTCGTTGAAAGTTGACGTGCTATTACAAAAATAACTAACCAGTAATAACATGTTCACATCACTCGCTCAGTGAGACTTTTGGTGTCAGGGACGTGTTGACATGCAATTTAATCATATGACTGATAGATAAATACATCCGATGTTGCATCACAGTAATATGTAAAACGGAGTGCTAATCCTCCTTTTTTCCCCAGCAATATTACACAAATTTTCATTTACTATCTATCTTATAGTTATTTTAAAAAAAATTAAATTGTAAAATTACGAATGTTTAACAGTTAAAATTAAAAATGGTAAATTTAAAAAACTGTCAACAGCAGCCGAGAAAATTAATTAAATCTTTGTAAAACTGGAAATGGTCAGGCATTTCTATATAGAATAAAAACTGTTCGCGGTAACTTAAGCCCTTATGATACCAACCTTGGAAAAAGAAACACCGCCCGTTAATTGCATACACCACATACACTCGTGCAGGCTGCCAGTTGGCAGCGAAATAAGTGAAATAATTTCAAGTTTTGACGTCATGTTGCTATAATCCATTCACGGTTACTTCACGCTTTTCTGAAGCCCTGCTAAAGTTCTACTTCCAGGATATTCCTCCGCCTCGTGTAAAGTAAGCTTAACTAAGTATAGAAAATTACACCAAAGGACAAAGCACAGAATTTGTGCTCTCTCAGTGTAACAGTATTTTCCATGAGAACTATTTGTTACTAGTTGCTACCAACATACGTGTTTTCTCGCTGTTTTTATTCAAATTATGTATAAATGAAGAATTATAATTTATTGATAAAATATTAATAACATTTTCATTTAACATGGGAAAAAAAGCAACTTTTATGAACACAAGTTTAAAACGCTTGTGATATATGGTGTAAGTTGGAAATGAGCGAAGAAACCGCGAATAAACAGTGTTAATGTTTTCATTTATGACAAATCAAGTTGGCGTATTAGAGTATGGATTGAAATATTGGTAACACACGTAGGTTCATTACAGTTTCGCGTTCTCACTTGACAGGCGTATGGACATAGTGACGAGGGCCATGGCAATGTAAACTTGCGTGGCAGAAGGTTACAAAACTATGAGAAAATTAGATCTTAAGCTGGGCCTTCATAAGTGCCCAATTTACAGCGTACAGATTTACACATCCTCTAACTATACGAATAAAACACTTTAAACGTATGATGAGCTTGTCATCATTTGCTGCTTGAAATTCTCTGACTGCTGCGATCGGCTGCTTGCGTTCTCTTGGAACGCAGAGTACACCAACGCGAAGTTTATTAAAAGAAAACAATATTTCGTACGGTGTTTCTGAAGCCGTTTGTCCGATTTCAGGCACATAACATCTTAACCGACGTGTTACCATTGAGTTGCTAGCCGGACTACGTAACTTTGAACCTTACATTTATAACTCAGTGTGATGATTCTCCCACGGGGCATCTCTCTCTAAAGGCTGTTCATGATAAAGTGAGCACTTTAAAAATCAACCTTAGAAAAAAGTTACTGCTCCTACCTACATATATTTCAACAGGCACCATGAGTTTCACGCGCCCAATAATGTTGGTAACGATGAATTGGAAGTAGTTCCGTATCTTAAAGTCGAATAAAAAGAGTTAGGTAGCCATTTGTGATAACTTAAATTATTACTTTAGTGCTTTTTAAATGCATCGAAAGGTAAAGATGAACAGATTTGTTAAATATAATAATTTCGCAGTTTCACTTGACCGACGCATGAATAAAGTGATGAGACCCATGTCGATGTTAAATTTACGTAAGGCGGAAGTATACACAACGTGCATACAAGTAGATCTTAAGCAGGGCTTTCAAAAGTGCTCATTTTACCGTGAATAGCCTATATTAGCTTTTACGGTTACCCAGTGGGCTACACGACTCTAACAGCAGAGTTTTGTATGCACCCTATCAGAGTGATATACTATTTCGATTGCAAATATTTTCCGTGGTATTTTAGGGCCTTAGGTACAATTGAAACGTGTTTATCATCATGAGTGTCTCAGCACGTGTGAGCATCTCGGGCAAGCGGCTAAACCTGTATGAATGGATTTTGTATTTTGATTTGTAATACAGATTACTGCACGAAATCGTAAATAAACAACATTTAGAAAGTGTGCATGGAGGAAAGCAACGCGGGTTAAATTCTACCTGAATTTAGTGTATGGTCTCATGAGAAAATTATTTATGGGTTCAGAGCAGTGGAGTTACCAAGAATTGGCGTGATTACACTCTCAACCGTATGTCCCATGCTTTGTAATACCGTTTTGATCAACATGACCGCAAACTCTAGCGGAAAGATTTTTTTTTGTGACAACCTAGTAACGGAAATATTTTTCGAAAACTCTTCCACGCGCGTAGAAGACTTCTACCTAGAAGTGGTATTTTAAAAATCCACATCTGACAAATTTCAATTTTCTACTTCTGTTTGTGTCTATTTTTTAAAAGTGAAAATAGCGTTTTCACAATTTTTTTTAGATTGGCAAACATCTGCGCTGGATATTTGAGGTTGTAGAGCAACGTGCAACACATTTTTCTCTTAATTATTAAACCATAAAATGAAAGGGTCACCGCTAGGAATCTCAAGATGGGAGTTGTCGATGTTAAGGCTAGTTCAATACCTTGCACATAGAGGCGATGAGACATGTGATGCGCGTACCTGGGTCGTCCCTAGCAGTCCCGCGATTTTAACGCCTCAGAAACGCAAAATACTTTCGGCCAGGCGGAACTCTTACTAGGACGACAAACTACAGGTGTTCAAGGTAAACTGTGTACTTTTGAAAGCCCTGCTTAAGATCTACTTGTATGCACGTTGTGTATTATACCGCCTAATGAAAAATTAACATTGCCATGAGCCTCATCACTTTATTCATGCGTCGGTCAAGTGAAACCATGACATTATTAGGAAAGTAAACTTTTGTAAATATGCTAATTTTTACACACTGATGAATTAAAAATGCAGAAAGCGAAATAAATAATTTAAATGATCACAAATGGTTACCAAATACTTTTCATTCGACGTTAAGATATGGAACTACTTTCCATCCTTCGTTACTAACTTTACCGTGCGCATTTGACTCAGCGAACCCATTGAAGTATATGCAGGCATGGACAGTGACTTTTTTCTAAGTTTGATCTCAAAAGTGCTCACTTTATCGTGAACAGTCTTTAAGTGTATACAATACAGAATCGTGAAGAAAGATACTACAAAAAATGTTTATTAAGTATTGTACTTTTAATGTGATTGGACGTGTTAACGTCTCCGCCTTTACGCCAAAAGGTGTATCGGGAACAGCGGAGCTGACATACACTAAACTAACCTAAACTTTGGGTTTGGAACGCGGTGTCTGAGTCTTGTTTTCCGAATGAAATGGTTGATGTAGTAAGAAAAATATTTTGTGTATTTCGTTGGAAATGAAGGCTGAATTACGTATGCCGTAACTAAATATGGTTCGCTAAATGGAGAGAGGGAAAAAAAGAGGGGCTGTCGGAAAGCAAGCCAGTTGTGTTAATATGAAAAATTCTGGTGTAGATATAATACTGTTCGGGAATACTCTGTAACACACTCACCACAGTCAAATTTTCTCCACCATAACATCCATGAGTGTAATGCTTCAATTACATGATTAGTTTATAAATAGTTGTTCTCGAGGTACGTAATTTAATTTAATTTTTTTGGCTTGCTCGTAAAAAAGTAGCCGTGATTTCATTCAGTGATATACAGCGACAAAAATACTCGGCTATAATTTTTTACCTCTCGCTGTTCGAATTATTGAAGTGCACTAACAGCCGGGCACTCGCAGCTAGATGCAGGTCTTCATTTACCTAATAGCCTCAGTTGAAGTCGACGGATTAATTTGACCGGAAACGGATGGAGCAAGATGTCGCAGACATTGTGTTAACGCAGTAACCAATGTTAAGAGAAAACATAAAATAAATTTTATTAAAGCTTTTTATGAAAACCACTACTGCTGCAGCGAGTGTAGCCACCTGCTTGCGACATCGTTTCCTTTGCATTTTATGTTATATCTCTAGACCACCCCCCCTTTTTTTTTTCAACTTTAAATTCTCATCGAATGAGAGTCAATGTCCCAAGCCAACTGCTTATGACGTATTGACAGGACATGTAAACAGAACAGACTTGAATGCGCACATGTGTTAGTGTACTCTGCACTTATGCTGGGATTACAATAGAAAACATAAGCGTTAAATTATGCGCTATGACGCGCACAGAAGAACTGAATGAAAGTGTGATATTTTACTTAATGGTATCCAATGGAACTTAGTAGGTCGTGTGAGTTGTTAGGATTTCCTTAAGCGTTGAGAGAAATAGTTATATTTAATATCTCAAGTAAAACTTATGAGGCAACGACCAATCAGAACAGAGCAGTCTGTGTAGTTGGTTGGTAACTATTATTTATACTAATTCAAGTACAAAAGTATTAAAAAAGAGCGTTTGTGTACATATCTACGATTATATTTACTCACAAAAATAAGCTTCTCCGATGAAAAAAAAAGTCGGCTTTTAAGTATGATCTGCTCGAATTTAGTTGTGTTATTCGAGGCTAGGTTAGGAACGAAAGTAAACAGGACAGGCTTGTTCCAAGTCTTCATTGATTGTAATTAAGAATTGTCCGGTGGAATTGTGAATCGAAAATCCAGAAGACGTAGTTCCATGGACGAGAACCGCGTTAATGCACAATTCTTATAAACCTAGCTTTACTTCGTCAAAACATCCGTTCCTATAGGATGTTCACGGTAAACTGAGCACTTTCGAAAGCCCTGCTTAAGATATACTTATATATATACACTGTGTGTTCTTCCACCTCATCTAAAAATAACAATGCCAACATTGTTCAAACGTAGGTAAAGTGAAACTGTGAAATTATCAGAAAAATAAATATGTTACAAATCTGCTCATTCTTACACTTTCGATGCATTAAATGAAAACGGACAGCGAAAGAAATAATTTAAGTTATCACAAATGGTTACCTAACCATTTTAATTCGACGTTAATGCATGCAACTACTATACCTCCATCGTTACCAATTTTACATGAATGCATACCACTCAGTACGCTCGTTTATATATATATATTATATATATATATATATATATATATATATATATATATATAGGTAGGTAGGGGCAGTGACTTTTTCTAAGGTTGATTTCAAATGTGCTCACTTTATCGTGAACAGTCTTTGCGAACCCAGCCGCGTTACATTATTCCGCCGAAACCATGCGTGTTTAACAGGCGTGGTGACGCTTAACACGAGCTCAGCAATTGTTAATTTTGTTACAATTTTTCAAAGTCTGTGGGCTTAGCTAGTTTCTTTAAATGATTGAATTCTTAGTTAGATAACAGCGGTAACAATGCTTTCCTAATTTATTTACAAACGATTCAAAAAAATACTTAAGACATTAGCTGAGGAAATGATAAATGCGTTGTGAAATTCTCAACTTTCTACAGTATCATTTCTATATTTGCATCCTCTTGGATGGTAAATAGTTTCATTAGTGCTATATTATTAGCTAACTTTATGTAAGCATAATACATTTGCTGTAAACAACGCTTGCACTTGATCTAAATAATCAGTGAAAGCATGCATATAACGCCACGAAATCACCAAACGATAGATCCGAATGGAGCTCCCGACGAACCATTTCCCGGTCTTTTGTATTTCTAACAAAATGGCTACACTTCTCTTAACTGGTTACATTACGTAACACCGAAGAAGTAACGAATGAGACATCGACTATTAACACATGATCGAAGGACGCGTACATCCCAACCTTCGTCATCTAACTAGGGCAGTTCGATATCATAAAAATTTAATATCGATATTTTTCCAAAGAGTTACTTGATATTTTCTGTATACCGAAATAATCGATAATACCGAAATTATCTATAGTACCGAAATAATCAACATGCCGAAATAATCGATATCACAGAAATAATCGATAGTACAAATTGTTTCGATATTATCGAAACATCGATATACTGATATTTTTCAGCTTTAGATATTGTTCAATAAGTTATTTTTCATATTGGTAATTATCGATATATCGATATTTCGAACAGCCCTACATCTAACTCCCTCTGGTGTGGGGGGCCGCGGTGTTTAAGTGGTCAGACTGCTCGCCTCCCACCTAGGCGAACCGATTCCCGGCGGGGTCACTTCCGGGAATCGCGCCGGACGACGCCGCTGGTCGGCGGGCTTTCCTGGGTATCTCCTGTTTCTCCTGCCCTTGTATTCCGGCGCTGCTCCACACCTACCTCGTTCCACCCTCATCGGCTCTCAAGATCCCGATGTTAAGTGCCGCTTAAATATCTCCACTTCCTTTTTTAAATTTATTTTTATATAATTAGACGAGCACCCAAACGAATCGCTGCCTTCCCGGATCCGGGACCCCCCAAATTTCCAACTCCGCCGTAGTAATCCTTCAAAATTGTTAACCTATCTATTCTTGTAGTAATGTTCACCTGGCAGTGGTTTTTAGAAATATTTTCCTTATTGCAATGTAATCACGAATCAAAGAAAACCGACCAGTGTAGTTAGTAAATAGAATATGAATAGTAATTACTATTAGTATAAATTCAGAAACTAAATTACTAAATGTCTCTCTTGAACCCTCACAAATAATACATCACGTATCAATACAAATAATAATATTCACTATTGATGTCGAACTACCCACACAGACTTCAATGATAAATAAAGAAACAACACTTACACTATACAACACCTACCCAAACAACATTACACTGACACCAACACAACACTGACACAAGACATCAAACACATGACGTACACCTCACAAAACAACAGCCGTCGGCCCCTCTGTCTCCGGAGAGGATGGCGGGGTGAGTGTTCAAGGGTGGAGGCAGGGGAAGTTTATATTTTGACACTTTTAAATTATAACGTAACTTTTTCTTTTAAACTTTAACAAAATAATTTTAAGCCTCTGTTTTAAAATTTAACATGTTTTTAAATGTTATAACGCGACAAATGTTATGTTTCGACTATTTTATACATCTATTTTAAATTCAAGTAACTGAGACCAGTTATGGCCTTCGGCCGGGTACTAGCGCCATATTTATATGTTCTGTTCTGTTGTCAGCATCACGGTGATCCGCCGCCGTTTATCATCACCTGGACGCTACCCCCTTGGCACGAGGGAGGTGTAAGTCCGTGTGGAGACGCTTGTCTCATTTGTTTATTATAAGTTGAGGGCTAGGTTAGGGGCGGCTAGCCCACCCCGCCTGGCTGTCCGGATAAACTGTGGCGACCCTGCAGTATATTTGTTATAGGGCACCTGTGTAACACCACACTGAGAAAATGGTTTTGTTAAATCAAATAAGATTTGTTTGGTGCAACAAAATTATTTGTTTGTATAGGGGAAATGAAATATTTTGTTGCTAAAACCAAGTTATGTTGTTCCCATTTGGTTGCCCCTAATTAGATTTGGTTGTTGAAAGTAAAGATTTGCCTGGCTACACGTTCATTAAACAGTTTGGGTCGATATAAAAAGATGTTATAGGTTCGACCTAGTTTCGAACCTCGATCATCTGCATCCGTGTGCTACGACCTAGTAATCTTAGTTAATATAAGATCTGATGACGCCGGAAAGCTTTTAAAGAAATATACTGAAAATACTGGACAACGTGTGCCTACAAATATTACAAGTTTTACAGCTTTACTTGTCAGTTTCTTGATGCATTGTTTTATTAATGTGTTTATACGATTGTTAAGCATCAATAAATGGACTAATAAACACGGTTACTATCCCAATTGTCACAAAAAATATTTAAAAACTCTCGAGCTGTATTTTCGAACGAAGGCAGTCAAATGAGCGGCCAAACAAATATATACAGTTTATTCAACAAAATATTTAGTTGACAGCCTACATTTTTTGGCGGTCCAACACAGAGATTTTGTTTACTCAAACATACCTATATTTTGTTAGACGAACAAAAGTAATTTTGTTGCTTTTCAGATGTTGTTTGCTCAAAAATATATTTTGTTAGGGCAACTGAATATATATTTGGCCGTATACAAACAAATATTTTGTTCGATTTTCTCTCAGTATAGGAGTCCTGGTATCTATAACTGGCGCGACCCCGCCTCCCAAGGCATCAGCTTAGGCAGACGCCTGTGGGTGATGGCAAGGAATAAGATCGGAGCAGGCCCCAGCAACTTGTATAGGGAAAACGAATCCTTGCCTGAAGTCCCCGAAGTCGAGCATCTATATGATCTTACAACGCCGTCATTAAAAAAAAAAAAGTTGTTGCATAATTGTACAGAATACTGACTAGATCCACCTCGCGAATATACAATAGACGATCACGTGTGTTTTCTTTTTAGATAGTGTAGAAACACGTGCTTGGTTATGCATTTCATTTTGATAGTGGTAGAACAGTATTCTTCGACGTCTGTTACTTCATATCACGCGCATTTTAATTGAATATTAGCATGGGACTGTTTATAAAGCAGTGTTTCATCTCCATGGTTATGATTCTCATTCTGTCGAGAGACTTTGTGGTGTGAAATAACTTCGAGTAAACGATTTCATTCGGTCGAAAACATAGGAGAGTCTTAAAAAGAAATACAGGCTCGCGCATTGTCTGCCAAGATTACATAGTGAGAATTTGTAATTTATTCTGTGTTCTAACGTTGGCAGTACATAAGAACCTACATCGGCAAAAAAATTATTAAGATAAGGTTTTCTCGTTGTATACTGTTGAGTTGCAACTCATCTCTTGTATGTTCCTTGGCTCGGAATCCACCCGTTCCTTGGCGATCTTCAACCCCCACACCTTTTAAGTTTCGCCCTGATACCACTCCCCTTCCCATCCTTCGTTTCTTCGTCCTCCCCACAAGGGTTTGGTCCTTGGGAACCCTCGTGAGACTGACCGGTCTGTTCAACCCCTCCCCCCCCCACCCTCTGCCCTCTTACTTCACCATCCGGTCCAGATCTCGCGAGATGTTCCCAGAGGGTCAGTTCTCCACCCATGAGCCGCCAGATCCTGGGCGAATGCTGTTGCCCTTGGCTGCTATTGTGACCTCGGTGAGAGTTGTCGTCCCTAGGTCCTACACGCAACCAGAGGCGTATAGTCTGCTCGCGGTTTCTTCACATCATCCTATGTATGCCCTATTTGTTTGTTCCCTTAAGTATATAATGTATCACAGGCTTTTTATATTTTTGTTAATATAAAAGTACACAATTTTTGTTTAAATTGAACTTTTTCTAATATTCTATTTATAAATAATAATATTTAATTTGTTATTAATATGAATAAAACAGGGAGAAAAAGTTGTGTTGGTAATGCCTAGTAATAAATAGTTCTTATGGAAAATATGATTACACTGAGTGCGCACGCATGTGGCGCGCTGTCCGTTTGGTGTAATATTAGAATACTCTTAAGCTGTTTTTTTTGTATGAGGCGGAGGAATATCCTGGAAGTAGAACTTGAGGAGGGCCTCAGAAAAGTTGGAAGTAATCGTGAATTGAATACAGGTACAAACTTAGTTCCCTGGTTGCGTTTTATTCACTGACAGCAGTATGACAGTAAAACATGAAATTTAATTAGAAGCACCTCCTTCGGATTTCCGCAAAGGATAAAATCTGTTAGTCCGTAAAGTAAGTCGTTAAACACTAAAGTTTGGGTTTTGGTTTTAGATTTCACTGCAGTGCAGTAGAATGCTGAAAACAACGGAACGGGTTCCCAGCCATGCAGAAAGCGATTAGGTGCTCGTCAATTGAAGAAGTGACTGTGTTACAGTGGTCGGAGGACCACTATCCTTCCGCCACGACGACCCGGATCATTTTCCTGTTGGGGTCACCCCCGGAATTGCCGCGTGTAGTAAACCTGGCGGCTTTTCTCGGGGTACTCCCTTTTCCTACAACATTGCATTCCATCGCCGGTTCGTGTCGCTTCACTCCCATCGGAGCTTTTGAACATCGTCAAAATTACTTTATCCGTTTCTCTCTTTCATAAATTTAGCCACGCATATGGCTGAGCGCCAACCATCGCCGGCCACGTTAGCGCGACGCCCTAACCTACACGCTCGCCAATAATCGATTAGTCGGCGTGAAAACATCGATTTGTATGACGTGTTTGAGATGTTTATAAAGGAAGACCTCGGAAGATGATGTTCGTGAGATCATTCATCCAGAAACAGTCGTAACCTTGTAGGTGCCTGGCTGTTCGTCATCACATTCATATCATATTGTCTTTTCTTAAGCGTTCTTTCATAAACATTATTTTAACTAAATGACTTATCATTGCCAAGGTTGGCGTGACGTCATACATCAAGGCATATTCGGTGTCAAGAAAAATGTTGTGTCATCATGCAGGCGGTGACGCGAGATCTTGTTGCAGAACCTTCTGCCAGAAGCTCCCGTCATTACCGGAGACTTTTGCGGAAATAGCCACAGTTCACGAATGGTATAAATCAATAATAAACTGCTCAAAAAAAGTTTTGCATCAGATATTTTTCCTACCAAAAATACCATAACATAACATTTCCCTTTTATGTAAGCATGTTACAAATGCATGTGTTACAAAACACTCATATTGCAAAATGTTTCATTTTGTATCATAACAATAAACAAAATACACCGTCTGTCTGTTTGGGAAATATCATTGTTCTCTTCTCTTTTATTGTCACTCTCCGCATGGATCAATACCGTGTGTGACCTCATCGAGAACTCACTAGATCTCTGACGCGTCGAGGCATACTAAGATGAGGATATCCAATCACTCTTGTGGAAAGTGTTCCCATTCTGTCTGCTTGGCCAAAATCAGCTCCTGCGCATTGTAGGGTTGTTGATGGCGTGCTTGAGTGACATTTTCCAGAAGGTCCTAGGCATGCTCTATGCAGATCATGCCCTGACTTGCTGCTGGCCAATTCATTCTTTGAATACTGGCTTGCTGACGGTATTGATTAATGGCTTTTGTACGGTGTGTGAGGGGTTTCACCCGCCAGCAGAAACATTTCACAAAATACCTGTCGGTAGGGGTGCGCAGCATCTGTGATGTACCTCTGGGCTGTCACGGTGCCCTCAATACGAACTAAAGGCGTTCGACGTCCGCGCATGATTCCTGTGCCCAGACCAGAATTCTCCCACCTCGGTATGCATGGACCTCTTGCACAGCACGACACCTTGCCTGTGCAGTTCGCCTTCTCCACGCCCTCAACAAAGCTTAACCAAAACTAGAAAACTACAACTAAATGACAACGCACCGTGTGCACTCTGTGCGATAATATTTTGTACAAGAACTATTTCTTCCTATACGTTACCAATACACCTGTTTCCTAATTGATTTATTTATATTAATTACAAATGAAATATTGTAATTTATAGGTCAAATATAAGTAAAATTCGAGTTTAACCAGAAATAAGGTATTTTTACGTTAGCAGAAGAAACGACTGTGATACAAGGCGTACTTAGGGTCTAGGAATAGTCTTACACGTCATACATGGGGTGATTCTTCCAAGGTTAGATTAAAAAACTCTGAAGAAACCGCGAATAGACTATAATCAAGCGATGTCGTAAATTTAATTTAAAAATTCGGTTTGGCTGTGTTTGGGACACGGCCGTTTGTTTTGTGTACGTCTACGTTGACGCGCTCGGACGCCTTCACTCGATCATATGGAGTTTTATGGGTATCACTGGATTGCTTTTGAGAAGTTCTTTCCAACCGTATACGGTTTCTGTATTTCGACTTTGTTTTTTGACGAGTATAGGCCGACATTGTGTTAAGTTTTCTTTTTTTTTACATTAAACGCATATAATTTCGCCATAACCACGCCACACAAATGTTTTTGTACACGCAATTGATTGATCTTGACGAGAGCTGTCGATTGAAACTCAAACGAGCGTCGTAGCTTCTCCTAGTCAAAAGTTATACTACGCGGAAATTATGAGACGCTACGACCACGCGCGATTCTTCGCAGTCTTCACTCAACGTAATATATTCTTGGATCTTTTGGCAATCGAGAGTGTTGTATTTGAATTTTGAATGTAGACGATAGATTCGGAGCTGCAATGCCAAACTGTATCTCCCGATTTTGTTATCGGATTTTCTGGATTGCCTCCCACCATGGTTGCAAATTTAAAGACGTTTTCACGTCAAAAATAATCTGGCAGCAGCAGGCAGACTGTGCCCACAGAGAGCGCGATGGAAGGCCAACTCGCGCCGGGCCCACAGTAGATGGTCGGCGCGACTGCTCACATCACAGGCTCCCTCCAGAGTCCAGACCCGTCTGCTTCCCCATCCCTATAACAGGTCACATAACAAGAATTTCGGCGCGTTAGGATATAGAAAACGTGAGGAGGGGGAGTGAGTGGGGGGAGGTATCGGGGAAGTAACCGAATCTCGACAAGGGAGGGAGTGCGTGAGTGTGTGAGTTTGTGTGGAATCTGGACATTCTGGCACTACGTGTATCCCCGTGGCTGGCGAATATTTTTTTTTTTTTTTTTTTTTGGAATCCAGGAAGCAGACAGCTCTTGGGAAAAACAAATATCGTTGTACATCTGCAATCTAGCACACACGCAAGAAAACTTTATGATCGTACTGAGGTAACTCATTTTTTTTTTTTTGTAAATACCAGCGTTTGTTGAGTTCAGTAATTGTCAGTTTCTCAGTTCTTGCCTTCTATTTGTTCAGTGCACACATCTAAACACGGCTTCGCTGTAAATGCTGGATAACGTAACGACTTGAAAATAATAATAAAAAAGCTTAAAATAGGCCTATGTTATTAATTTGTGGCATCGGGTTTACGGCAGGTACACGTAATTTTGATCCAATGTTAAAATGATTGCACGGAATTACCAACTAGAGCAACGCCACTGACTAAGTTCAAACCGGACTGGAACTAAATTTGTTCGTTGACAATTTAAGGCTTCGTCGATCTGTGATAATCTTTCTGCTGAGCACACGCCTGAGTACCCGAATACATTTAGTTGAGGGGTAGCATAGTTGACTCCAACCCGATGGTTTGCAGGTTCGATCCCGTAGACTGCTTTTTTAGGTAGTACTTTAGTTTGCCTCACGTGGTTTCGGACTCCTTTCCGGGCAAATGCCAGTACAGATCCCTAATATACACGTGTTCTTATACCTAGCCAATATACATCTAAACTGCTGGCCTGTAATTGGCCTAAGGCCTAGTAGAACCAGCATTAAACTAACTTTCGAATATGAGAATTATAAAAGGCATTAAGAAAATGTAAAATAAAAAATAATTGGACAAAATAATTTTTTAGGCTTGTTCTTTTGTATTCAAACGTTTCTCTTTCTGGTTTTCATATGTACAATTCATTTAGCGGAGTTTAAATAGTTTTAATTCTGTGCACCGTGAAATTGTGCATTTAAAAAGGGGGAGGTGTTGGGGAGACGAACAGTTCAAATTTTAAAGTTGCCGAAGCCGGCTTCATCCACGTCAGAGGACGCCTAGAAGCGGCTTATTACTATTCTCAATTAATGTGACGTTTTTATTTATTTTATGTTTACGTGGGATTTAATAAACGTGGAGGGAGTGTGAGGATTCTAGTCGCCAAACTTCACCCCCATCTGCCGACTCCTCATCTCTTTCCCATCCAAATGTAGCTTCTGATTAGTCAGGTACTCCCTCCCCTCTGCCTGCTTGGTGCTTGCACCCGTTTGACTCCTCCACCCCTCTAATCTAGTGTAAATATAGACCGTTATTTAACTGGAAATCCCACTCATCTCACTTAGTTGACTCAATAACCACCCCTTGACTCTGAGTTGTAATTGGCCTTATGCTAATTTGTGAAACTCTGCAAATGATAGAAGGGAAAGTTTACTAAACAGAAACGCTGTGTTAACAGTAATTAATTATAAGCAGTTGTCATTTTAAATTCTTAAATTGCTCCTCCTTGCGAACAAGTCCAGACTTGCACGGCAGCCATCTTTGAATCTTAATGGTCGCTCACTTCGTGTTTTTGGGGCAGACATATTGGATTCGGCAGACGTTCCGAATTCGAACTATACTGAATACATACTTTAAATGGAGCGATAAAAACCAATTACAGTATTTACAGAATGTGACCCAGCATACGCATTGATTATTATATACTAGGTAACCCAGCCCATTACTTTATTTTTGTATTGTCACGGGGCTAGAACAGTTACCATGTTAAAAAAATTTGGTTATCATACAAAGACTGAAAAGTATATTACATATATATATATATATATATATGTAGGTAATAATGAAATTATGTGAAATTAACTCAAAATTGAAGCGACTGCGGTCCAATTTAATATTCATCTATCTACTAAGCCACTGCGGCCCCACTTAACATAGTTCTATCCACTGAGCCACTAAGACCCCACTTGTAATCGCTCTATCCACCGAGTCACTGTGGCCCCACTTAATTAACTCTACATTGAAGCGAGACATTTAAAGTAAACAAAAATGATAGACCTGTATTTTACCCCGAGGATTCGCTCTGCAAAATTTGAAGAACTTCAGTTGAGTTTCAAGGGACTTACAGGTATTAAAGACGGACGGACAGACAGACAGAGATCGTCTACTTATTATATAGGATACTGAATTTGTTCCATACAATCACGTTGTATTACAGCTATAAGTAGGTTATGTCAGTTTTGGAGTATCTGCAACACGCAATGCAAAACATCAGAGTTGTAAAGGTTGTCGGGTACATTACGAATGTGCATAAGTCGTGTGCGGGCGCCCTCTGCGCTAGATGAAGTCGACGTCCACCATATTGTATTTTAACCACCAGTAGAGACCTAGTTGTTGCTGCATATTTCTCTCAGAAAATCTTTCAGTTGAAAAAAAAAATGTATTCATCACTTTTTTTGGAAACTTTTTTTTTTTGCAGTTTAATCAGTCTTGCGAAAGTTCTATTCATAATCATGAATTTATTATATTTGGCGTATATAAATAACACGTTTCAGACTATTCCAAGTGGACAAACTAGCGAGGCGCATTGTTTTCTAAATTAAACATTTTTAAGTATCTGTTTATGACTTCCGAATTCTTCGAGAAATTAAAATTGGTTGTAATTTAGCTCGGCTTTCTTGTTCTCAGCTGTATAATTTTTGCATGGAGTTGAGTGCTATTTATGCAGGTAATTAGAGGAATTGTTATTGCTACGTCTACAAGTTGAATAGTATTTATAAAACTTATATTTTTATAGGCTGTTCGCTGTTAACTGAGCGCTTCTTAAATATACCTTTGAAAATTGCCACTGACCCTAGCTCTACATATTTTAACGACGAAAAATGAGTAGTTCGATGTCTTAATGATTTAGTTTGCTTTCTGTTATTTCTATTGCACATGAGTGTAGAGAATTTGAGAATTTCTAAAATATTTACTGTTCTAATAGTTTTACAATTCTATTTAACCGACGCGCGAATGAAGTGGTCTGGCACATTGCAGTGTTAATTCTACATATGCGGAAGAATACACAATTTGCGTACAAGTAGATCTCAAGCATGGCTTTCAAAAGTGGCTTAGTTTACCGTGAACAGCCTTATAATACTTCTCAAGTCATCGTGTAACTCGTCTACACAATTCTCATTCGTAGAGACCTGCAAAATTCGCGTTATTATTTGAGGACGTGTTAAAATTAACACATTTCCTTTGCAATACGTTTGCCATCGGATCGTTATTTAGTTGACAACCCCCCCCCCCCCCCCTGGTAACTCTGAGCCAATAAATGAACAGTTCACAATTGTGTGTCCCAATCATGTGCAGTTTGCTCAGTAAGGGCGTGACTTAACATTTATGCAGCAACCAATGGAGAAATGACCCCGGCTCGAGTATATATAGTACTATGACTTTTAGCTTGATGTCAAAAAATAAGGCGAATTTTGCAGGCCCCTACTCATTCGTCAGGAATATTTTCTCCTCGTAGATATATATTTTTTGCTCCCGCTGTGCGTTACGTGTGTTGGCAGTTCGAACGAACACGACGTTACGGCTTTTTTTTTTTAGGGGTTGGTGGGGGGGGGGGGAGGCAAAGCCGTGCCGTTCCGAAAAGCGCGTGCTATTAGCCGAGGCGACTGGTGAAGATAATGGTCCTCGGCTGGCATTCAGCGGGGCGGCTGTTAGTAGCCGCTGCGCAGTCACGTGATCGACTTTAATGACCTGTATCCCCCTTCCCCTCCCCATAACCCTTTATTCTCGTGAACCACCCTCTCTCCTCTCGTGATGATCGTTGTGACCCACTCCCCCCTTCCTTCCTCCACAATCCCCCTCGTCATGCCGCACGCCCTAGAGCTTTCTCGAAACTAGATTGGACATAATTTGGGTGGGAAGAGACGAGTTAGTAGTTAGTTAACTTGGAAATTTCGTGAGGGTCGCACGTCAGTCTGTGTTTTCACGAACCCGTGCACGCTATCCCTCTATGATCTCTCTGTCGCTGCAGCAGCATTGTTTATTTATGCCCCCGTATTTACGCTTTTATTTCTTAATTGGCGTCTAATATATATATATATATATATATATATATATATATATATATATATATATATATATATATATATACATACATATATATTTTCTCTTGAAGCACCGACCTCTTTCGAGACTCGCCACGTTTCCTCAGCTCGCGAATGAATAGGCGGAAGGCTGCGCTGAAAAATCTGAGTTTTTTTTTTTTTTTTCGACCAAGCCACGCGGAACTAGGTCGCTGAAGCTTTAAATGTTTGTTGTCAGCTCCAAGTCCTCTTACGGCGCGGCGTACCGAATTACGAATCAACGACACTGAGAAAACAAATTTAAATAATTTTTTTTTTCGCTTTTTTTTAAATTGGAGTTCCTTATGCATTTTTTTCTTTGTACTGATTTTCTCTGGAAAATATTTATGATTTAACTTCACTGTCTGCGTTGCGTGTTTAGTTAGCCTGTGCTAACTAAAAAGGTCCTACGAAGAGATAGCTAATTTTATGGAAATTTGGGTTAATAAATGTTAGTTTTATCAAAATTTATTGCGAAGTGTTAGCACGCATGTAGAAACTCATACTAGTTGAGACATTACTTAAATGAAAGAAGGCACGTAGATTACGTTTCTATTTGTTTCAGATGTTGGTTTTCGTTTGTGTTTGATAGCGTTAACCGGTGCACCGATTTTCATGAAACTGCGAAATAATTTCTGGAACGATTTTAGTGAAATACGGCATTAGGGAAACTAACGTAATTTATTGATGGGGAAAGTTTGTTAATGTGGTGTAGTTTTTTTTTAGGCTCTAAATTGCTTGCTTAATAATACCTGTATATAAGTACTTAAAACGTGTAGAATTTTACGGCAGAACAGCAGAATAGTCTGGATGTAATTCTCGCATTCATTTTGAGAAGAAAATGTCCTCTGTAACCCAAAAATAATTCGAGTAATTTTTGTGAAGCGTATATCAGTGAAAATGCGACTCCGTTTTTCGTCGTTATGGATTGCGTTTCCGTATATTTACTGTACATTTTTGTAAAAATCTCCGTAAATATACGAACATTTTTAACCGTGTAGTTGTGTCCTCCGTCCACATTTTCTTCCATTTGTTTAGCCCATCTGAACTTACGGCGTCTTCACAGGCCTTGTTCCCTCCATTTCCATGGGAAAGTATTGATCTGCCATTCGTTTCCAGTGCCCATATCACATCCTTCAAATACTCAGTATCACGACCAGGGTTGCCACTCGCCTAGAATGTCAGGGAAATGCAATTATACTCGGGGAAGTTTAAGTAGAATCCATGCAGGTTATTTTCTCTTTGCCACATAAATCCTGAAATTTGAAGCACGAATTATTATATGATAAATTGAGTGAAGCACAATAGTTGTGATATTGTTACATGAATTATTTGGCCATTCGTGTAAGTAGTATTATGAATCATTCATAGTAATATTTAGCTGCAGGCATGCCTTTAGGTAGATTATGCACCGTAATTTTGGCTTGTTTCACACTTTAACAAGTACGATAGTATGTTTTACTTATTTATATTAGGATAACCAGAGGAAAAGTTCAGATTATTAAATGCACAAGTATAAATTTTTGATATTCCTTAATGAATAACATTAGTATATTTTGTGGTTGGAATAGTCTTTTTTAGTATTCAGCTTTCTTCACTATTAGTTTAACAGTTACTGACAGTTTGTGTATTATGGCATTTCACTTAGCCTAATCGTTTGTTTACATTGATTTACTAACTGTGCAATACGCGCGCTCTCAAATAGTACAATGTATTAATTAGAATAATACGACCACAATGTTAATGATTATTTTATAGTTTGAATAGCATATGAGGGACAAAAAGTACGGTTTTCCATTGTCCATTCCTGTAATGGGAAAGGAGGTCATTTTCATTACTGGTAATCGTTATCTTAAAACTTAACGTAAATGTTAATTTTTTATTTAATTTTTTTTTTTAAGATTAGGTTACCAGCAGCTTGTGTAAATGTCGTAGACGTTTTACATTTTGGCTGGAGCAAGTCAGGGAAAATCAGAAAATTGAAGTCAAGGCTATCGGTGGCAACCCTGATATCACTACAAAAGTCGTTTTTGAGGATTTGTGGTTTCCACTACTTTACCGCCGAGGCTTGAATTCTTCCACACTTTTTATTTCACAATAGAGGTTTAAAGTAGGCCTATGCTAGTAATAATCGGCATCACAGTTTTTGCAGTCACTAAAAATAATTTCGCGATTGCCACAAAAAATTTGGCTAAATCCATTCTAACAAAATATTTTACACTAGAAGTGCACATGTCCAAGGAGGGGTCCAGGGTCCGTGCCCCTCCCAACGATAAAAAAAAAACAGGTTTGAGTAGACTGTAGGAGAAAGTGAAACATTAATTAAAGCTGTGAGGCACAACATCTTGAAATAACGGCTTTTGAACAGCCCATGATTTAGTATCCGATGTAGCCACCTTATAGCACATCCCTACACTCCTTTTTAAAGGCTGTTCACAATAAAGCGGGCACTTTTGAAATCAACCTTAGAAAAAAGTGACATGCGCCGAGTAGTTGGTAACGATGGAGGGAAAGTAGTTCCATGTCTTTACGTCAGATGAAAAGTGTTAGTTACACATTTGTGATAACTTAATATGATTTATTTCACTTTCTATTTTTCTAATGTATCTAAGTGTAAAAATGAGCGGATTTGTAAAATATTTACTTTTCTAATAATGTCAGCGTTTCACTTGACCGCCGCATTAATAGAGTGATGAGTCCCATGCCAGTGTTAATTTTACATAACGCGGAAGAATACATAACATGCATACACGTAGATCCTAAGCAGGGTTTTGAGAATGCTCAATGTGCCGTGAATAGCCTATACTTTCGCATAGTCTCTGTTGTAGTTGTAATTAAAAAAATTCAATTTTTTTTTGTTTTTAAATTGCATGTCTTCATGCAGTGTTATAATTTGTAAACTAATACCTAGAGACCTGAAAAATTTGCGTATTAATTTTAGGACAAACTAGAATTGGAAAACTCTTACATTTGTGTCACCTTTTCAATCGGTCCACGCTTTTTATTGACGCTTCGTGGAGAAGCCTGGGACAATAAGAAACAAACAACAAAATGCACGCCCGATCGTCGCTCTCTACTGTGGCAGCAAGTAACCAATGGGCAATCGACATCTACACGATTGTACGTATGATCGTGGAATCTAGTCTGGAGGTTGTTGAACTCGCGAATTTTTCATGTCTCTTCTAATACCCCTTTGCAGTTTCCACGATCGTAGTGTAATGAAGGATTACATAGAATGAATAACAGCTGACATCGAAGGGCGTAGCTAGAATTTTAGATAGACAGGGTCAAAAAATAATTATGAAAGTGATTTTTTTTTGTTACTTGTTTTATTTACTGAGTCAATTTTCGCACACGAAACAGCACCTATGTAATATTTATTTGTGTAATGTAGAGTATAATGTACGTAGATAATTTCTTTGAATCATAATTTTGCTCGACTATTTCTTCTCTGTTGCGGAAGCGAAATTCCCCCCCTCCCCCTTTTCTACGGTCTAAACCGGCTGCACCAATGCTGACGAGGTGGCTGAGCGATTAGCACGCTCGCCTCCCACCGGGTTCAATCCCCGGTCGGGTCACCGGATTTTCGGAAGCGGGAATCGTGCCGGACTATGCCGTTGGTCGGCGGGTTTTCTCGGGGATCTCCCGTTTCCCCCGCCCCCTTCATTCCGGCGCCGATCCATGTTCACTTCAATCACCCTCGTCGGTTCTCATGACCGCGATGTTAAGAGCCGCCCAAATCTCTTCACTTCACCAATGCTGACTACCGACCCTTCCCAAACGAAATTCCTGGGCGCATGCCCGCGAAGAGAAGTTAATAAATACGAATGAATAAGGACGAACGAAAGTAATAAAGAATAGAGCGGGCGCATGGTATCCGTGACGAATCTTTGCTCGGTGTTTACGCTGGTATTCCTGCGGCTGTCCGAAAGATGCTTATTACTACGTCTGCAAGCCCCACGCCCTCTTCCAGCATGATACTGCAATTACTGCGTCGTCCACAACTCCGAAAGTTCACATTTCTATAGGCTGTTCACGGTAAGATGAACTCTTTTGAAAGCCCTGCTTAAGGTCGTAGTATCCTTAATAAATTTGCTCATCATTGTGTATTTCCATTCTCGATCTTACTTTAGTACACTATTAGATCATAACTGAGTACTTACAAGTTCGGTTATTTGTTTTTTAAATAAGTTGTTAAGGAATAGTGCATTTTTTACTGTCCATTTGTTTTCAGCTGTTCCATGATCTGAGAATAATTTCACGTGTGAAACTTCCTTTTTTTTTAAAATTTTTTTTTTTTAAACTAACTTGATTTTATTCTACGTATTGACGTGCCTTATTTCTTTGTTTTCAATTGTAGCCCCCCGAAAACGGTTTATTTCTGTACCCCTTGAAACTGAAAATTTTGACGCACTTTTGAAATTACTACTACAGCCAAACAAAAGGGAGCACAAAGAAACTAATGACATCAAATCACGATGTAAAAATAACAGATTCAAATACCGACTTGAGTGTGTAGTTAAAAATAATAGCTGGTGGAGAGATATAACCGAAAAACAGGGTTTTAACAAAAAGCGAGTGGAAAGTGGTGCCCTCCTCAGTCTGTGGCCACTGTCCGAACTCGGCGAAGGCCTAGTGTGGTAGTATTCCCGCTTTACGCAAGATTAACATTGTCATTAGCCTCGTCACTTTATTCATGAGTCGGTCAAGTGCAACTGTGAAATTATTACAAAAGATGGTTTGCAAATCTGCTCATTTTTACCCTTCGATGCATTAAAAAACATAAAATTTAAGTTATCACAAATGGTTACCCGACACTTTTTATTCAACGTTAAGATGTGGAACTACTTTCCATTCATCGTTACCAACTTTACTGGGCGCATGTCACTCAGTTCGCGCGTTAAAATATATGCAGGTAATGATAGTGATTTTTTTTTCGAAGGGTGATTTTAAAAGTGCGTACTTTATCGTGAACAGTTTGTGTGCGTGAGTGTGTGTCACCTATTTATTAATTGGTCAGTCGATGTAAGATGTTGGACTGAGCAACAGCGCCAATAATGAGAAATACTTTTGCATCTTTTCGAGAGGGATGCTGAATCACTTGTAGTGCTGGTGGAGTCACAATAGCCCGACGAACACGGCACAACAGACAGCTATGATGACAGAGCTCGACGTAATTTCATATTAAATTTTATTCAGTGTTCACAATACCCCAACGAAATCTGCCCGACAAGTATCTTAGTTATCCTTATAATATCCAATATTTACTATTTAAAATTCGCGATAAAGTTAATGCTTATTTTCCTTTTGAAAATATTTGAATTTATAAGACAGGTAAAAAGTATTTGGGAACAATCCGGAACGTTATTTTGGCGGAAAGTTAGTTTATCGTTTACTACAGTAGGAAAATACGCACGAAATGTAGTTTTATAATGTTGTATTTACATTTTTTTTTGGGCGTCCCGACGAGTCCGGCACGATGAAAAGTAGAAATAGAATGTACTTTTGTCACTGTAATCATATTTTGGATAATAACTATTTATTACTAGGCATTACCAATACACCTAATTTATTACTGTTTTAATTCATATTAGTTATTAATACATTATTATAATTTATATATAAAATACGAATAGAATTCAAATTTTGCCAAAAATAAAGTACTTTAAAATTAAGACAAGTAGATATAAAACGCTTGTGATACATGGCATATTTATGAAACAACCAAACACGTAATAAATTGTGTGATTTTTCAAAGGTTTGATTTAGAAAATGTGTAGGAACCGCGAACAGATTATATGCACTCATTTCCGGCAATGTTTGTGCAGGTATTCCGTTTTAGACTGCAGAACTTCAGCTTTTTTCCTTCGTTTATAAGAAATCCACTGCCAGTGTCGCTGTCGCACTCGATCTATCAATTTATTTTTGGATACACTCTCAAATCTCCTATTTATGTCGGGAAGCTGATTGGGCGAATGCTTTCTTACTGTACACACTGACGTAATCCTTCGTCCAAAAGGCACAGATATCCTTGGCCAACCCGGAGTTCTAACGCAGAACCGCAGAATAGCTAACACGCAAGTGAAATTGAGTGGCGGTTGCTCTGATGTGTGCCTGCCCATTCGCTAATTGGTCGCGCGAGTCTCTGTAACGAGCTTTGTGGTTGGCTGGCTGCTGCGTGCTGCGGAAGATTCCCTCTCGGTTGGAATGTCGAATGGCATGTAAACTCCAGGCGCTGGTTGGCGGACGTTGTTTCGACCGTAGACTACAGATGGGGTACTGTGAGCTAGGGATGCTCTATTACGAATCGATTAATGATATAATCGATTATTTTGTTGGTATTAATCGATTATTTTAAATCGATTAACTTACTACCCTTTATATTATTTGATTTATAGATTTGTTCTATTCTATTATTTTTCGATTAGTGACCATAATTCCAGAATTTGCAATAAAATTTTGAAAGAAGTTTCTCACATTGCGCAACAAGATATGTATGCAGCCTTTTCAATAAGGTTTGAATTTCATTTGTGTGAAGTGCTATGGCATGCCAACAAGATGTTCTACCTGCTAAGGGTTAGATTTTTATACAAAAGTGTTAAGCATTATGTTCCATTGTAACATACCTCATTAATTTTATTACTTATTCCCATATAAAATAACATATAATAAGAACTTGCAAGCATCCCTACCACCAGTCAGTCGTCTCGAGTTAAAAGAGAGTTTGGACTTTTGAGAGTGTAGACATCGTGTAGTGGATTCAATATACTTTTGCAAAAAAAGTATGCTTACTTTTATTTATTTTAGTTGCCAAACTAAAAGCACTATGCTAGATCGGAAAAATAACATAATTTAAAAAATCATATTAATCGATTATTTGCATAATCGATTATTTGGAAGTAGTTAGTCGGTTTTAATAACTGCAACTTTCCAATCTAATCGATAATCGCATAGTCGATTATTTTGTCTCGATGCCCATCCTTACGTGTGAGCGCCAGAAGTGCTGATGGCTCGCCTCCATAGACGCAGCACGGCCCAGCCGGCGGCAGCTGATGTTAGTGATGGCCCGGCTGTGTACAAACTGTTACAGAAATATCCGGCGCGCACCAGCAAACGCGCATCTTATTACACGGAGGCTAATGTTTTTAGCACGGCCCCAGGCTGCACGCGCAGCTTCCTCTCTCATCGCCGGCAGCACCCCGCTCCCCGTAAATTCGCATAGCAAACGCTATACCCAACGTTGACCTACATCAAACCAGCACAACTTCCAAAGTCACATGGTCAACAGCGATGAAAGATTTTGTGTACATCTTAATTTTCAAAGTCAAACTCTTATACACGAATAAAAAAACTATTACCAGTTTGAATTAAATTTAATTGTTTTAAAAATGGATAGAGGATGTGTAAAAATATATCAAAACATTTGTTTACATGAACAGTGTTCTAACCCCAAATCGTATTCACTTATTTTATGGTATAGGCTGTTCACGGTAAAATTACCACTTTTGAAAGCCCTGCTTAAGATCTACTTGTATGCACGTTGTGTATTCTTCCGTTTTATTTAAGATTAACTTTACCAAGGGCCTCGTCTCTTTATTCATGCGTCGGTCAGGTGAAACTGTGAGATTATTGGGAAATAAAATATTTTACTAATCTGGCCATTTTTATATTTCGATGCATTAAAAATAACAGGAAGCTAAAGAAATAATTTAAGTTATCACACATGGGTAAGCTATCACTTTTTATTCGTTACCAACTTTACTGGGCGCATTAAACTCAGTGCGCCCGTTAAAATATATGACGTTAGGAGCAGATACTTTTTTCTTAGGTTGATTTCAGAAGTGCTCACTTTACGTGAACAACCTGTACGCAGCTGGCTCTCCGCGTATTGAGTACTTTTAAAATAGTTTTCTCCGATTTCTGTTGCATTTTGTACCGTTGCTGGTTGTTTTGTTCCCGACTGATGTAACGACTACGATCATTGGAACAACACAAAATTCGTCTCGGTTCACAATGTTTATATGCTCTTGGTCAGAAAATTTTTACGGTAGGCTATATCAGAAGGTGTCATTTTTCTAATTATAACAGGTTATGTATTTATGGTATAACTCGTGTGTTTGTTTATTTCAAGAACGAATTAGCTTTGTAATTTGTAATTGTACAAACAATTGTCACGTTGTATGTGTAATTTGTCTTATGTGCAATAAAAACACCACGAGCAGGCCAATTGTTAGTTGTGTTCTGTCGAATCACAGCATCGCATCGGAGACGGAAAATTGTTTCGCGTATCAGTAGAATGTATCTAAATGGCGGGCGAAGAAACATACGCCGCTGTTGTGTAGACTTTCGCGAAGAAAGGTAAAGTAAATGGGCATAAAGTCAATTATTAAATAAATCTTGCTAACTATATTACTAAACTTTATTGCATGAAACCAGAGTAATAATTGTTGCAGTTTTTCTTGACGAGGTTTGGGAAGGGGGGGGGGGGTGGTCAAAAAATTGCTTTCTGGAACATCCAAAATGTAAATATTGTTGCAGATGCCTGAGGGCGTAAATGAGTTCGTGGGGGATGGAGGTGTTAGTAAAAATTAAAAAAACTTAATTTGATTTTTGATCTACTCACACAGCTTTTATTTACAGGAGTTATCTTTCTCCACTATTATTCTTCTTGTTTATCAGTGAGCGCAATATTTAATGCGCATTTCAGTTCCAATTAGCATCCTTATTAATGTCTCTGTTTAGCTGTAGTCAATTAACTCATACTCGTCATTAACACGCGTACAGTATGTCTGTTGCCATCATTTGTAATGTACTTCACTCACGCATCCAGTCCAATAGTCCAGCCTGCCATTCGCACTCTTCACTACTCTGATGCTCGTAGTCGCAGACTTTTCTCTCGCTGGTCACTCCCGGCGCCACTCGTGTCTCTCCTCGCCCGTCGTCTCTCGCACAGTCGCTCAGACTCCCGACGATCATCAACTTTCCACTCCAGTCAACAACTGCCGACTCGGAGGCCTGTCGCACATATCAGTCGCCCTGACCATCTGGAAGGTTCGACGCACCCCGAGTACGCCGAGAGAAACGAGGCCAGTAATCTAGAACAGTCTTCAGATAAACGCAGCAATTCAATACATCAAGGTCAGGAGCGCTCGGCGGGATGCTTTGTGTAACTGATACGCGCTTCTTGGTTTATCGCTCGCCTTCAGTTCAAAACATTCCATTGACTTGCCTCCCGTCATCATATAACTTCTATGCCCTCTTCCGCCCGCTCGCGCGGTACGCAAGGTAACACAGACCAGCGACACGTAACAATACAGTTAAATTTTAATTAAACTCGACTCATATTAATTGATTATATTTAACATTTAAATAATTACTGTCTATAAAACTATTTTTGTTTTCAAAATATATGCATGCTTCTTTCATATGCAGAATAAATCATACATTTCTTCTTTCTGACAGTTGTGATAGTCTTGTGTGTGTACTACTTTTTCTGCATCTACGGTCAGCTGTAGTTGTCTATTGGAAGACATTCTCTGCCTTAACTATTCCATTTATTAGAGCATGGGTTGTTGCCATTTTTGCTGTTGAGTTAAATGTTTATGCGGTATTAGATGATTTGCAACATACAGAGTTTAGTACTGAATTTCGTGTTTGATCATCAGTGTCGGTCGAGCTCACAGTCCCGTTTCTTTTTTACGGTCAGAGAACGTTTTTAAATTACTGACCGTTACGGCGTGTGGCACGAGAAGCGTGCGTGAGCCTGTAACTCGTATGGACGGCCCTCTGCCCCATCCGCTCCCGACGGCCCTCTACCCCATCCGCTCCCCCCTCGGGTGTAACATGCCAGCCCGTATTATCGTGTGAGCGGTTGCAATGTCAGCTCAGCATAAGCTAGGATCACGCGCCATCAGACGCAGGAGGCCAGGATCAAGCACTCCTGCTCGTTGGGATGCAACCACTCGCAGTGAGAAGTTTAAATCGCGGTCACGCGATGTGCGTACTCTTCAGAATAGTTCCGAAATGTGGTAGCCATGATGGTTTGACGCGTCGCTAATGTGCAGTATTCAAACTCGGGGGCAGTAATCTGTAAGCAGTTACATGAAAAATAATCTATACATAGTATAAGACAAAGTCGGCCGGCCGCGTGTGTCTGTGTATATTCAGCTAAGGCTTCTAAACTACTTCATGGATTTTGATGCAGTTTACACCATCATTTAGAGAATTTCTTGAGGAAGGTTTAGGTATATCATACATTAATATTTAATGTAAGAATAGTAGAGAAATGTCGACGTTTTATAATAAAGTCGCAAAAAGCCGCTTTTTGGGCACTTACATGGCTTACGTTGTCTGAACCATAAGAGATACATCAAATTAATGTACTACATGATTGTAGATCTCAAAAAGGTCTACAGACAGTCTACGACAGCATATGTTTATTTATTAAGTATTGCCCACAGTAACCATTTTTGTCTTAAAATTTGATTGAAAATAGGGGTTCACTTACGAAGACTTTTTGAACAACACTAAGTTAATACTATATTAATTACCTTAAGCATTTAGTGTATATTCCTACTAGCTGTAAACCTAAATATCGCCATATTTGTAAATCGCACCCGAACGGGGCTGGGGTGGGTCGCTAGTATATCTGCATAGGTCATCTTTTATTGTAACAAACTCAGGTTACGGTAGCTCACGATAAAATAAGCACTTTTGAAAATCAACCTTTGAAAAATAAATCACAGGCCGTAAATACACGGACGCTACTGAACACACTGTCATAAAGCCTCCCCAGTTAAGTTGGCAGTGAATTAATAAATTAAGTTATAGAGCTTGGCGTTGGATCGTTAGTGATATGTTTAAAAAAATAACCGCTGGAGTTAGTATATCTATACACACAATAATAATTGTCTGCATATTAAAAATTAATTTCTAGTCCAGCCAAGGTTACTTCCCACCTTTCTGATGTCCTGTTTAAGTTCTACTTCCAGGATATTCCTCCGCCTCATGCAGCCAAAGTTTAACTGAGTCTAGAAAATTACACCAGAGACAACGCACCGCATTCGTGCGCAGTCAGTCTAACAATATTTTGCATAACAACTATTTCTTACTAGGCATTACCAACATGCATATTTTCCCCCTGTTTTTAATCATATTAATTACAAATGAAATATTATAGTTGCTATGTAAAATGTAAGTGAAAGTCCGATTTAACCAAAAATAAGGTACTTTTATGTTAACAGAAGTATAAAACGCTTGTGATACCTGATATATTTAGGATAGACCCATAAAAAAGGTGTGATTTTTCAAAGGTTTGTTCGAAAAAGTGTGAAGAAACCACGAATAGACTAGACTTCTCTAACAATTCCACGGGATTACTAGGACGACAATGAACAAAGTAATCATATTAATTTTACGTGCAGTAGAAGAAAAGTATTTTTATTCAGGCCTTTCAAAATTGTTCAATTAACCGCGAACAACGTACAATATTGAAAATAGTAATCTCAGAAAATTGGTATTGCAAGTGTCGTTGCCGATAAAGGCTGTTCACGATTGAGTACTTTCGAAATCAACCTTGGAAAAATGTCACTGCCCACACCTGCACATGTTTTGACGGGAGCACTGACCGGGACACGGCCAGTACAGTTGGTAACGACGGAGAGAAAGTAGTTCCACGCCATAACGCCGAATTAAAGTGTTAGGTTAGATGTTTGTGAATACAGATTCGATTAATTTTGCTTTCAGGTCTTTAAATGCATAATACGTGTAAAAATGAGCACATTTGTAAAGTGTTTACTTTCCTAATAATGGCCGACGCATGGACCAAGTGATCAGACTCATGACAGTGGTAATTTTTCATGTGGTGGAAGAATACACAATGCGCACACGAGTAGATACTAAGCAGGGCTTTCAAAAGTGCTTATTCTACCGCGAACAGCCTATATTATCTATCGTGCAGGGAGGCAAAACGTTACTACTTGCGCTGAAAACCGCCGCAAGGCTGGAGAGTTAACAAGAATTGCATTAGATTCTTTACCTCACGTTAACTGTACCTGCTAATATATAAGTTTAGATAAAATACGAGAAAAAAGTAGTGGCGATGACTAAATTAACATCTTCCTGTAACTATCGTAGAAGTGTCCTTGTATTTTTTTTGTTAGGTATTTGGGACAAAATCGTTGTACGTCTTTATTTTTTTTATTTTTTTATTATTATTATTTTCAATATTGCTTCTCTTATTGTTTACTTTTGTTCATTCTGAAGTTTCGAAATTACGGCGATTTAAAAATAATTCTGGTAAAAGCATCGTTTTCTTTCCTTATAAAAAGTAGGATGCAATATTCGGAGTGATTTCGGAAAACTATGGAAAATAGAATTCAGGATGTCCGGGTAGGAAATCAAATTCGTGTCCCTCTGCATGCACCACCTCGCCCTCAGAGTAAGACCTTGACATTTTTCAAGTGTAAGAGAGCAATATTTTACCCCCCCCCCCCCCTTTTTTTTTTTTCTTCATCCTCCAACACTCAGAAATTAAAATATGGTCGAATTGTTATCCATTTGTGGAACGTTTTTATGGGCCTGTAATAGAACACTGTATTGTGTTTTTATTCTTACATATAAAAATTTGTGTGTTATAAATTTTAAAAAATTCTGGAACAATGATGACACGACATTTACATACACAGCAGTACACCACACATGTACTTCCATGGCACGGCACGACACACTGTGTGCTTGACGTGACGAATAACTGCAGCTATAGGATATTCACGGTAAAATGAGCACTTTCGAAAGCGCTCTGATTTGGAATAAAAGTCAATAAATATATTTTATTTTAGTCTTAGGCGTTAACTTCCTAGAACGGTGGAATATACGCACTGTTTATTACTTACATGATAATATTTATTTAAATAGGATGTTAAAGGATAAAAAATGGTTGAATTGAAAAAGTAACTAGGGCCTCAAAAGTGCTAACTTTACCGTGAACAGCCTATAGGTAAAGGAATATAATTCTGAATGCAACAACTGAAATATACAAAAGGAAGGCGAAATAATAACTCAACCTTGTCCGTACTGAGAATAATTGGCTTTAACAATTTTTTTAAGCTGAAAACATTAATCGATGTAACTGTTGTACAGTGCGGTGTTTAGGTTTCCTTTTTTGTTTGTCAGTTTAATTTCTCGTCTCGCTAAACAAATATATATATATATATCGGCGTTGCAGTAAATCGCGGTTTTAGTAACTTAACACTTGTTACATGCTCGCCGCAAGACCCGCCACAACGCCGGGAGCCCAAAAGTTTTTTTATAGTATTATTTTTTACACAGTGCGATAGTGTCAATGAACTCCCAACCACAGAACAATGAGGAAAACTGTGCGCGAGTCTGTAATGAAGCAGAGACGTGAATCCCATCATTCAACGGTAAATTTCTCAACTGTCTTGTCGATCCGGGCAGCACACAGCCATACTGTTCTGCTGTCTGTGTGATGCAGTACATTACAGTCATAATACTATAAACAACGTGTCTGTCAAACATTGCCAGTGTATTCCTCACGAAAATAAAGGAATAAAATGTTATGTACCACTTTTATCGTCAAGTGGTTACTAAGGGAGCTATGCATATCTGAAAAATCCTCATTTAAATTGACTTACTCAGTTTTGTGGTTATGAATCATCTCACGAACGGTTCACCTGAAAGTGTTCCAACTAGACGATCGTTTTTGTTAATTTGGTTGTGCTGATTCACAGATTGCCTTTCAAAATTGCGTAGAACGTAGTGTTAGGTACAAAATTTGATGCAAACGTAGTTTGCCATCTCCTTTAAACAAAACATCATTCACCGACATGTTGCGTGATCACAAGTGGTTTCTGATGGTTTCAACTAAACGCATTTTCAAACTCAAATTTTGAGGGTGCATAGCTCCCTTAATAATCACTTTAGCGGGTGGCTTGTACATACATTTTCGTAAGGAATTACCTGCAGAAGTTTGTCTCCTTGTTTTAGAAACACGTTATATATTGTCACGAGTAGCCTGGGGCGTATTTGAGCTCGCGACGAATGGAAGACTTGATAAAAATAAAATAACTAAATTTAATTTATTGATTTATTTACAGTGTTATAAAATACACGTGGCTGTTATATACAGCATTAAACTGTCCATCTCTACTATTTCACTTATCCTGTAAGCGAGCGAAATATTTAATGCCAAACTCAGTTCTAATTAAATTCCTTATCATTATCTTCATACTAGCAGCAGTCAATTAATCCTCGCTTATTATTTACACGTGTATAATGAAAATGTCCATTGCCATACATAAAGGCTATTTACGATAAAGTGAGCCCTTTTGAATTCAACCTTAGGAAAAAGTCACTACCCCCTGCCTGCATATATTATAACGGGCGCACTTAGTGACATACGCCCAATAAAGTTGGTAACGATGGATGGAAAATAGTTCCATATCTTAACGTCAAATTAAAGGTGTTAGGTAACCATTTGTAACAACTTAAATTACTTTTTTCACTTTGTACCTTTTTAATGTATCAAAGTGTAAAAAAAGAGCAGATTTGCGAAATATTGACTTTTCTAATGATTTGACAGTTTAACTTGATCGACGCGCGAATAAAGCGATTAAGATTAAATCCATGGCAGTGTTAATTTTACATTAGGCGGGAGAATACACAACTTGAATACAAGTAGATCTTAATTAGGGCTTTCAAAAATGCTCAGTTTACCGTGAACAGCCTATATCAGGAACTGAATTACATTGAGTTTGCAGATAAACTCGTACAAATAGGAAATCAATCCTCGATTTTCTCACTCAGCACACGAATATGTGCATTGACGAGGCCATTATTGCTGCGCACATGCGTTGCCACCTATCATTTTTTTCATCAAAATATCCTACCGAGTCTATCAACAGGACCACCTAAACTAACCTTGTATATTACGCTATAAAAGTGTAAATTTTTACTGAGAAATTGTTTGTACTTTTACAAATGTTTGTAACAGTACGAAAACCTATTTTGTAAAACTATTACAGGAGCCGTGTTTGTAATAGACCCCAAGAAATGTTTGTACCTGTATACTGACCCGTATCCATGACCTCGAGCGAAATGGCTATTACTCAGCTACATAAAACTGTATATGCTGTTTATTTTGTAAAACTTTACAGGAGCCGTGTTTGTAATAGACCCCAAGAAATGTTTGTACCTGTATACTGACCCGTATCCATGATATATGCTGTTTATGCAAAAACTAGGGGTAATGTAAAGTGTTGTTGCGCGCAAAAAGAAATGTATTGCAAGTCTGAATAACGTAAAACACGTAAGACCACTCGAATAATCATAATTACACGACTGTAGTTTCAAAAACACGTAATGCTATTACTCATTAACTGTTAATGTTTGGTATCTATGCAGAACTCTTAAAATTCGCTCTTCTTAACCGAATGACTTCACTAATATTTTGTAAGTATTTACTGCTATACTTAGTAGAAAAATAATTACGAAGTTTATGAATCCAGTTGGTCTTGTGGATAAGGGCGTGTGTTCTAATCTCCGTGCTTGCGATGTTTAATTTTTTTTCCCCTATGAATGATATTTTTTTAATAGTTTTTCCCACCATCCTCTGTTATTATCTCATCATTTTTATGGAAAAAAATATTTTATATCCATTTCTCAATAATGTTAAGTTGTAATATAAGCACGTCGTTTTTAATATCACAATATATGTTTCACAGATTTCACAATAAAACTGTTTGTAGTTCTACAAAGGATTTTCTTTGGCAACTGGGTTTCCAGGGATTTGTCTTGAAAAAAGTACCACAAAATTTACAATGTAAGCGAATACATCCCGTGCCGCTGAACGATTCTTTTTGCAATTAAAACTAACCCAGGATAGTAAGTGAAGTGGATCTTCGCAAGCTCTTACTGAGCAGCCGCGATGGCCAAGTCTGTCCAAAACCGCTCGCCTTTCACTAGGAATGAACGTCAAGATGAAATTTGATGGTCGTTGTATTTGAATACAACGCGCATGCGGAAAAATCGTGCTAGAATTAAATACGAGCAACAGCACGAGTTACAGCTCCCAACAAACTGGGAACTAAAAATAACACTACGAACATGACCTAGTGCAAACAAAACAGATTGTAACTGTTTCATGGCCAGTTGGGGACCAGAAATATCTCGCCCATAACTGCCTACATTTTTACGTGAACAGCGACTCGCATACCTACTGTTGTGTAAGCAACTAATTGGAAAAAAAAAAAATTCTCAACTTCTGAAACTGGTTTGTTTTCTTTAATACACACGTCATAAAACAGGGTTAACTGTAAAGCAGAACATTAAAATTATTCTCCAATCACCATCTGAAATCTCGTTTCTATAAAGGTAGTGTATCCCAGTGGCGTGTGGTGAACTGTTGCAAGGTAAGCTGGCGTTAGATTTTTGCTGTACCCTGTTACTTGCTAGTTTACACTTCCATCAGTAAAACGTAGCTCGGCAGCTGATGCAACAACAGATGTGTAATAGGTCCCTTGCTGCTTCCTTGTCAGTAAAGGCTGTTCACGATAAAGTGAGCACTTTAGAAATGTACCTTAGAAAAAAGTCACTGCCCTCTGCGTGCATATATTTTAATGGGTGCACTGAGTGACATTCGCCCAGTAAAGTTGGTAACGATGGATGGGAAGTAGTTACATATCTTAACGTAGAATAAAAAGGGTTAGGTAGCATTTGTGATAACTTAAAATTAATTATTTCACTTTCTGTTTTTTTAATGCACCGAAGTGTAAAAATGAACAGATTTGTAAAATATTCACTTTCTTAGTAATTTCACAGTTTAATTTGACACGCATCAATAAAGTGTTGAGGACCATAGCACTGTTAATTTTACATAAGGCGGAGGAATACAAAAATTGTATACAAGTAGATCTTTGGCAAAGCTTACAAAAGTGTTCATTTTACCGTGAACAGCCTACCTTGCACCACTTCACCACACGCCATTTGTACATACGTACGTAACAAACTGACGGCACATACAGTGAGTAAACAGTATCTGCCTCTCTTAATACTGAGTTTGCGAAGGCCGTGCATTAATTTTCTCACCAAAACGAACCAGGCTCGTTTTCCGGTGGGGCGTCTCCCCCGTAATTTCGCACGTATGTAATCGTGCCGGATGATACCGCTATTCGGCGGGTTTTCTCAGGGATCTCCAGTTTGTCCCGCCGTTCTATTCCGGCGCTTCACCCTCATCCGCTCACAAGAACCCTGATGTTAAAAACCCTGCTCAAATTTCTCCGCTCCACTGAGTGAATAAATTTTTTGTATCAGGAGAAAGTGACATTCATAAGAACATAAGAAGGCCATTCTGACACGAATAAAAAAAAACAGGGCAACGACAGAATTTATGAAAGAGTTTGTATAAAGTGTTGCTGTGGCCTGTCCTGAGGGGCTCAGGTCACGCATTAATTAGGGGGATTAAGGTAGCTGGATGGACAGAGCACTCCAATATATAAAACACTACTTTTATCCAACTTAAATCAGCTAATACAAGTTATTACAAGGTTCACAGTTGTAATAATTTGCTAAAGTTTGAGAAGCTGTCGTGCGAAAAATTTTGTTAAACAATTTTTTAATAGCAGTTAATAATAAAAGTGGATAAATCCAATATGTGAGGGACTGAATCACCTTAAGGCCCTATTTCAATATAATCTTTTATTTCATTATCTGAAAGAGAAATGTACAAGGACCACATATAGCACCGAAAAGTTGAAAATTTTGGAATATGGTAGCCCAAGTTTCTATACTCTTAATTAACATTACCAACTAAATCACGTACCATGTGATCTATATCATATACACAACATATTGAGTATCAAGGATAGTTAACAATCGGTACTCGCGTACTGTTATTCTGAATCAGTTTTCAAATAGGATTGATGTTTTTGCCAACACATTTTTATTCGTCCGAGAGTAAATAATATTAAAATTTAATTTATCGGTTTAACGGTTCCTGTTCCCGGGTTCAACTTATCGTAGTAACACGAAACTTTAAAAAAAAATCCTTAGTCAGATTTATTTACTAAGTATCGACTTTTATGTATTGTTTAACATTAAAACTGCATGTTTTCTTATACTTTGAATCTATAATTCTACGATCTCTTAATAAAAAATATGCACAGAAACTTCGTTAATATTTTTTAAGTTCTAAGAATGATTTTCCAGCGGTGTTTTATTATTTTTTTTAAGGTAACCTTCAAACAGCTTTTCGAATACAAGTAACAAGTTATCTGTTATTCATGGAAACTGACCTGCTTCCTACTTGGATGATGCAACACAGTTTAGCCATAAAATTGTAAACGTGTTATCCAAGTAAGATGTTATCCCTTTATAAAGCAGTGTATCAATCAATACCTGAACATCGTAGAAGTTTCATAGGTTTCCAGGGAGGTGTAGTTTTGTCTACTTATCACGAATGCACTTAATAGTGTCACACAATCATGAGTGTAGACACAGTAGACAATGGGCAAAGTCAAGTTATTTTTTGGATATAATTTAGGTACGCTATTGCCATTAAACTTTTAAAACAATTCTTTTCGAATAGTTGAAATTTTGCTATTCACAGATACAGTATTTTTTTATGTTTGTTTTATTATCGCTGGACTTTATCGTTTATAAATGCGTTCAACTTTTCAGGCATGTGTAACACATGTTTCCGAGTTGCAGACTTGGAGAAAACGTATTTCAAACGACATTTTCTTAAACTTTTAAAATTTTCGAATACGTACCATTTACACAGATATTTTTTGTGATTATATATATATATATATATATATATATATATATATATAGAGAGAGAGAGAGAGAGAGAGAGAGAGAGAGAGAGAGAGAGAGAGAGAGTGTCTGCCTGAATTCATCTGATCCAGTACTATTTTTGATGTCAAGGCGCAAATGCATACTGCTGTCGACGACGACTTAATTTATTATAATTGCATTTTACTGGACATTATACAAGCAGAGTAATTCAAAGGGGACTGCCGATATTTTAAATCGCAACTTCAAGCCAAGCCATTCGAGGGAAAGAGAGATTTTTTTTTCGGGAAGGGGTGGGGGAGGAGGATGGTTACCACGAACAAATTTGGGGGGGGGGGGTTGAGAATGGGGGGAAAAAAAGATGGGATTGAGAGGGGAGAGTTGATATCGTTGACTGTTGCGAGCCGTGACGTCAGAGTGGGATTGAGTGAGATGAGATCAGGTCCTCAACTACCCGCTGGGAGTACACAGGATTGAACAACTTTTGAGCCGTGCGATGCGTTCTTCTCTACCGCGTTATTTTACAAACAGCTTAAAGTTTCTGTTGATAGTGCACGTTGATGTGTATTGCGAGGTGACCCGTTGCCTTCTTACGTAAGTAGGATAAACGACTTCGTTAAAATAAATGAGATAATATCGATAGTCTGGTTTTTCAGGGTCATCGCGTGTTTGACGTGACTGTGGTACATGTTCCGCTATCCCCCAAGGCCATTCATAGGTTACGTAACACATTAAGCGTTACCATAGAGTGCGTCCATGATGCAGCAATTGCGGGGAGTAGAATATACAAGTTCATTGCGTTAACGTACAACGACGTTAGTAAACGGTAGAAACAAACATTGTGACGGCCGTGTCCTCGTATGAACGATGTTTGACGTTCATCTGGTCCGTTTTTAGTTTACCCAGAAGAAAAGAAAGGCTTATGAGATCACGTTTCTGTGTGTGTGTGTGTGTGTTAATCTGTACGTATGTATCCCCCATAAAAACTTTTATACGTGCGAACCGAATTTCAGTAAACTCGTTACGATATACCCTAATACTTAAAAAGGACATCTGACTTTTATAGTTTTCAACCAAGTCGGGAGTTTACTTTCAAATTGGCGAACATTAAAATAACTTAGCATATGTCTTATCTCGAGAACCATTCAATCGATATAAGCAACATTTTGTATGTTGGCAGTGCATCGTGCAAGAATTGTATTTTGAAATGGATGTTGCTGTTATTCCTCCATTTTGGAAGATAGCACCACATGAAAAAATAAAGCCTGTGCTTTATATCTTATAAACTACTCGATCAGTTCTCGCCAAAGTTGGCGTGGAAGTAATGTTATGATAGATCATGTAAACGTATGCTATTTAAATCGATTACTCGCTTATTTTCAAAAAGGCGGCCATTAAAATATTTTAAGAATTATTTGGTGTATCTACCATAACATTTCGGTGATACTTAGCATAGGAGGGTCAACACGAAAATGATGCTGCAAACTGTTTCAGGCACACACGTTCAACTTCTAAAGTGTTAGAAACGTCACAGCTTTTTACACTTTCGTAATCTGCAACATCTAAACGGAAAATCTGAACGTGCGAAGAGAACTTTACCCAGATGAATATTTGCGCTAAATGTCAGTGACATAACGCGTTTTTTTTTTTGCAAGGGACACAGCGTAGTTGTACATCGTATCATCTAGGCATAAAAGCTGTGGCACGTTAGTAAACGAGTGACGTTATGCTTTCGCAAACAATTCTCAACCTGAAGAAAACAACTGCCTCTGGGCACTTAACGCGCCGCATCCTGTAATCCACCTTCCGACCTTAGTTCTTCTTCACTTCATGCATGCGTACTCCAACGTGCGTATATGCACATACATGAAAGCAAACAACTGCCTCTTGCTGTGGCCTCATTTGTAACATGCTGATACTAACCCTCCGAGCGCGGTAGTGCCTACATTTTAAAATGAGTTTTTGGTTTTTTAATGTATTTATATTTATTCTTGGATACAAAATATTGCTGTGGCTGGTTTTGGGTAAATTCAGTTTTCTTTATGTCTAATGTGTCAGTTTTCTGTATGTTAAAATCAGTATTACCATGATTTCATTCAAGCGCCATATTGTGAAACTGTCCGAAGAAAATTATTGTACTGTTGGTCTGTTGTTGTCCGCTGTTAATTATTCACTTTTAAAATAAATCTTTGAAAACAGTCACTGTCCGTAAAGGCTGTTCACGATAAAGTGAGCACTTTTGAAATTAAAGTCACTGCCCTCTGCCTACACATACTTTAATAGGCGCACTGAGTGATATTCACAGAGTAACGTTGGTAACAATGGATTGAAAGTAGTTCTATAACTTAACGTCGAATAAAAAGTGTTAGGTAATCATAACTTAAATTATTTCTTTCGCTTTCTGTTTTTTTAATGCATCAAAGCGTTAAAATGAGCAGATTTGCAAAATATTTACCGTTCCAATAATTAGACAGTTTCACTTGACCGACGCATGAATAAAATAATGAGACCCATGACAATGTTAACCTTACATAAGCCGGAAGAGAACACAACGTGCATACAAGTATATCTTAAGCAGGGCTTTTAAATGTGTTCATTTTACAGTGAATCGGCTATAGCTGCACATATTTTAGCGGAAGCACTGTCTGACACACTCATGGTAAAGTTAGGAGCGAATTAGAAAAAGCAGTCCCGTGTCTTGACGTCATACTTCAAGTGTGATTTAAAAAATGTAGTGCTACTAAATTTAAACATTAATTTTATATTTATTTTGTGCATTTCAGAGCAATACTGGCATATATAGAGTTATCAACAGTATTGCTATAATACTTACGCAATGCATGAATAAAGTGAGATGTTCTACGGCAGTGTTATTCTTTTCATTTTATGGAAGGATATAAAACGTGCAGAGAATTATATCCTTAGCAAGGCTTCCAAAGTACTCATTTTACGCGCGAACAACCTGTAATCAAATGTAGTAAAATCAGCCATAAGCTGTTCCCACCCGTTGCCGATGACTAGACATGCTCGATTCGCAATTGTTTAGCAGCGTGTTATGCTTTAAGCGCATGCGCGTGTGCATTACATTTTCACTGGCTCGTATTTAATGACACGCCTTGGTTAGTTGTGTCGGCGCAACATAAACACTTCGTATTGACAAGAGTTAATTGACGCGTCGTACAGTCAGAAAGGAAGTGACTTAGCAACGAGACAGTAAGTAGCTAATGGATAAATAACGCCTACTCGAATCTGTCCTGGATGGAAAATGCACTGTCATGAGAAGTCATAGGATAGCACTATGTTACTGAATGACTCGTGGCGCCACCGCTGCAGAACGACGTTGCACGACCTAAACCGGCCTCAGTTGTGAACAAGTGGTCGTTTAATTTGGATTGACTGTTGTTTACATGCTCATGGCAAGGCGACGTGAGTTATCAGAGTTCGAACGGGGCATGATTGTGGGCGCCAGAAGGATGGGACATTCAATTTCAGAAGTTGTGGAGACTTTCAATACTCATCGATCTATGGTTTCACTCGTGTACAGGGAATATCAAAATTAAGGCATTACGATTCACCGTGGACAATGCAGGGGCGTCCAATGTTACTTGATGATCGTGACCGGCGGAGGTTGGGTATAACTACCCGTGCTAACTGAGCAGGAACACTTACCCAAATCACAGCTACATTTAATGCAGGAGGTGTCAGACGTGTATCTAGCAGATCTGTGCAACCTGCATTAGCTTCAATGTTATATGGAAGCAGAAGACCCACCAGAGTGCCCCTGTTAACAGCACGACACCGGGCACAACGCCTCACTTGGGCTCGTGAGGTTGCTGATTGGACCCTGGAGGACTAGAAACATGTGGCCTGGTCCAGTGAGTCACGATACAGGTTGTTTTGGGCTGATGGCAGGGTTCAGGTCTGGCACAAACCCAATGAAGCCATGGATACCAGTTGTCAACAAGGCACCGTGCAGTCTGGTGGTGGTTCCATAATGGTGTGGGGCTTGTTCACGTGACATGTATTGGGTCCACTAATCAATGTACCCACAAAACTCAATGGTGACCGCTACGAAACTCTCTTTGGTGACTATTTGCAGCCGTTCATGGAATTTAGTTTTCTTGGCAAAGATGGGATGTTCCAACAGGTTAATGCGCCAACTCATCGGGCTGCGGATGTCCAGGACTGGTTAGAAGAGCATTCTGGAGAGTTCCGGTGAATGGGGTGGCCAGCACTTTCCCCTGACATGAACCCAATTGAACATTTATGGGACGTGGTGGAGAGAGCCATTCGCACCCAAGATCCTGCACCTAGTGATACCAGGGAACTTTGGGCAGCTATTCAGACAGCATGGCTTAACATCTCTCCGGAGGTCTTCCCTTCAGTTGTGGAGTCCATGCCACGTCAAGTTACGGCACTTCTTCGGGCCAGAGGGGGTCATACACGTTATTAGACAGGTATCCCATAAGTTTTGTCATGTCAGTGTAATAACGTGAATTTCGCACGTTCCTACGGCTTTGACATACAGGAGGATGCTGAGATAAATTTTTGCGTTTTCTTTCTTTTATGTCCTCTGAAATAGGCATACGCTTATTGTCTATTCGCGGTTTCTTCACCTTTTTTGAAACAAAAATATTCGAAAAATCACTCCATGTATCACGTGTTTGGTTGTTTCCTAGATATATCATGTATCGCAAGCGATTTTTACTTCCGTTAACACGAAAGGACCTTATTTTTGCTTAAATTTAACTTTTCACACATATTCTCTCTATAATTTGTAATATTTTATTCAAAATGAATGTGAAAATAAACAATGAGAAAATGGTTATATTGGTAATCCTCAGTAAGTATGCTTATGGAAATTATTATTTCGCTGAGTGCGCACGAAGACTGTGGATAGTCCCTTTGGTGTAATTTTCTAGACATAGTTAAGCTTTGTCGTCATGAGGCGGAGGAATATCCTGGAAGTATAACTTTAGCGGGTCTTCATAAAATTTTGAAGTTACCGTGTAGGGACTATGGTAGTTATTCCATTTAGTTTCTGCATTGATAGGATATGTGAAGGCTGTTCACGATAAAGTGTGCACTTTTGGAATCAACCTTAGGAAAAAGTCACTGCTCCTACCTGTATATATTATAACGGGCTCACTGAGTGACATACGCCCAGTAAAGTTGGTAACGATGGATAGAAAGTATTTCCGTATCTTAACGTCGAATAAAAAGTGTTAGGTTATCATTTGGCACAACTTAAATTATTTCTTTCCCTTTCTGGTTTTTTAATGCATAGAAGTGTAAAAATGAGAAGATCTGTAAAATATTTAGTTTTATAATAATTTTCTAGTTGCACTTGACCGACGCATGAATAAAGTGATGAGGCCCATGGCAATGTTAATTTTACGTAAGGTGGAAAAATGCACGACGTGCATACAAGTAGATCTTAAGCGGGGCTTTCAAAAGTGCTCAGTTTACCGTGAACATTCTGTAATAATTTGCGATGCCGCATACTCTGGAATTTCAGACACACCACAGTAATGTGAAATTCCACTGCCTCGCATTCAGACATTTCCCCGTAAACCTCAGGCACACACGAGTCTAAAGATAAAAGTAAATTTTACATATAATTTTTCTTTTCAGGTTATAGCTTGTGTGAAATACGCATTATATTCTCCTATACCATCGAAACGTCAGTCGTTTTCTAGAAATTTAACTTCGTGTTTAGAAAGTAAAAATGTCTAGGAAATTGTCGCTTTAAGTTTTTAACACATGTGTTAATAATTAGTGCAGATATTGAGTGAAATATCGGCAGGAAATGACGGCATGTAATCGGAAGTAGGAATTACACTGAAATAAACATCTGGGAAGCAAGTCACGAAGTGATGGCATGGTGTGTGTGCTAATTTTGGTAGTAACAGGTGCGTCTAATCATTTTAAGAAAAGAAAAAAACCCATCGAATTGCATGCAATAATATTTTTTACAGAAAGTTTTTTTTTTGCGGAAAATGAAAAAGTTGTCCGTAAAACCGTTACAGGCGAACAGACATTCCATTAGTGCTGATAGAAAACCGTAAAAATGTCTAATTTGTTTATTTTAGAACCCCGTGTACGTTAAAGAAACAGTAATTGAATGTTTGGCCAAGTGAAAATAAGGTTTATGGAAGGGGCTCCCCCCCCCCCCACGAACAGTCTTTTCCCCCCGCGAGTCCGCAGTCCGTGATCCCACATTGTACAGAGGCCAGTCAACGTAGCTCAATGTTGAGATGACGTCACCTTTGGACATTTAGTTTGTTTACTCGCCCAGCCTTCTCGCTGTGGGCCTGTTAAAGTGCAAAGCTAATGGAGCTAGAACGCAGTTAAAACAAATACAACTGAAAGTGGTTGTTTATTTGCCCTGCGGCCCTCGGAGCCGCCGCTGCTGCTGTGAAATACAGCCGCGGCGGTAATTTCGTCAGCTTGCTGTCGGACAGTTGCACGTTCTTCTGCGGAAATGACAGTAAGTGTCGTCTCGGAGCTCCGACGACGCCGTTTTTCAAACCTGTTCCGGTTACCAGCGTCTGGCTATTGTCATCTGCTCGCGGCAGTTGGCGCTCATCCTTTTATAGCCTGTTAAATGTTAACGGTAAAGTGACCATTTCCCCGTGTTTAACAGCTCCCTTCAGCATATTTATATAATTTCGCCAATTGTAAATACAAAAACTAACATGTGACTAATAGGTATATATAGGCTGTTCACGATAAAGTAAGCACTTTTGAAATCAACCATAGAAAAAAGTCACTGCCCCTCCCTGCATATACTTCAACGGGCGCACTGAGTGACATGGGCCCGGTAATGTTGGTAACGATATTTCGAAAGTAGTTCCATATTTTAACGTCTAATAAAACGTGTTAGGTAACCAGCTGTGATAATTTAAATTATTTATTTAGCTTTCTGTTTTTTCTTAACGCAACAGTGTGTAAAAATGATCAGAAATATAAAATGTTTACTTTTCTAATAATTATTTCATAGTTTCAATTGCCTGGCGCATGAATAGAGTGATGAAGTCCATGGCATGTTAATTTTACATAAGGCGGAAGAATACACAACTTGCATAAAGGATATCTTAATCAGAGTTTTCATGAGTGCTCATTTTACCGTGAACAGCACACATACATTTTGTTGCTCTCAAAAGTTAGCGTCTGGGATCACAATGAAATATAATTTTTTTCTTGTTACTTCTGCTGGGATGGACTTAACAAGTGCTCACTATACCGTGAATAGCATATAATAGTTGGCGCGAGATCGGGGCTATAGGTTTCTATTCAGGACTCGGTTTTCAAGACCTCGATGTTAAGAGCCACTCAAATTTCTCCACTTCACTTCTTATTCAGGTCCAGGGGCGAAGAGGGTAGGAAGGCTGTTGTGTGTCAGATATATAACAAGGTGCTTTTTATTTATTTATTTATTTCAAAATTTTAATGGGGCTCGTTTCGCGCAATTTTCTGTGTTCTTTTCGGTTATGGCGGTATTGCATAAGGTCTGATGTGTAGGGCAGCCGATTTATAAATTTTAATTAAATAATCTAACTAATGTTTTAGTGTATCGCCTGCTTTAGAGCGGCCAAACGTATTAATCACACTTGTTACGTTGGCGTGACATGTCACTTAATATGTTACTGACGTGAAATTTTTTGTACCATGCAGTTTGTGGTTCTGATACAAACGATTTCGACTCAGACAGTCGCGCCGTAAAACATTTGTAACTCAATATCGTTAGTGTATTTTGAACATAAAAGTTAAAGAAAGTGTATTTCGTACTTATTAAGTTCACCTTACATCCTTGGCTCAGTAAACTTTGGGAGAGAGCCTATTTTGAATCATTAGAGGCTCCAAATTCTTTAGAAGACATATATAAAATAGCCTCCCCTTTTTTAATTTTTTGACCGAAAATACTTCCAGTGCCCCATGCGTGTGTGGATATATATATATATATATATATATATATATATATATATATATATGTGTATATATATATATATATATATATATATATATATATATATATATATAGAGAGAGAGAGAGAGAGAGAGAGAGAGAGAGAGAGAGAGAGAGAGAGAGAGTTCGCGTCACCTGCCATGTTGAATAGTTATTTTTTATTTAATCCTGATTCAAATTTAGGAGGATTTATTGAAAAATGTGATAATATAAGCTCAGCCGATCACCTCTTAACCATCATACGGACATAATATATTAACTACTGACGTATAGTTATGCAACAATTAAATAAATACAAAACTTTATACATAATTCATTCATTCTCACCTTTCAGTGACAACCACGGAACACTTATTAACAATCACGTATAAAAATGAGCACATAAACATGAAATGTGACACTTCTATTGTGAAATATTTTCAGAAATGACCCTGGCCCTTCTGTTTTGACACTAAAACGAATAATTTGTGTGTAAGGGGTGAGGCAGCCGTGAACAAGCTACAGCTCTTGCAGACTTCATTACTGAAGGCCGTGTCCAAATTCGCCTGAAGTACATACTTGTGCGTACCTGCCCCTGGAAGTGGCATCATAGGTGCTGTCCGAATCGCATGTGAAGTATGCAAGTACACTAATAAACGAATGTATTTCTCACCTACTTGCGGTATATATGCAGCAATTTTGAGAAGTATTTTGTAGGTTGCAATTGATTTTTGCCATAATTATTTAATCTGAAGTTTAATAGTGCAACATTACTACTTGGTAAGTATATAATTTTGAACTGAGTTAGTAAATGCCGCAAGGTACACCTTAAAAAAAAAGGCCTAAACAATAAATTTTTATTAGGCCTATGTTCATAACCTACAAAAGATAAGGTAAAAGGAGGAATCAGAATTGAAAACTCACGTACAATAATGCAAGACAATGAATGTTGTGTTAATCAAATTGAAATAGTATTTAATACTTGATTAAAACCCCTATAACTTTCGGCAATTATTAAATTCTTCGTCGGAATACACGTTCATTTAAAAGTGATTAGCTGGCTAATCGCTGTTATCGAAGCCAACAAGAATGTCTGTCTGAAATATTCAAGTTTGGTGTCAATGGTAAGTAAAGTATGCACGTACACGCATGCCAGTATATACCTGAATTCGGAAACAGCCAAGAGAAGAGTGTCTTGGAACAGCGCGTGTTGATCGCATGGGAGGTTGCACACGCCGGAATTTCGGAAGTGCAGTGGGTCGAGGCGAGAATGTGGGAAGGCATCGCGAAGAGAACTGGGTGGCCGATATCTCTCTCCCCCCCCCCTTTTTTTTTTAATCCTCCACACCATTTTTTTTTTTTTTTTCATTTCCCTGTGGCATATATGAAACGGTGATAAAATGCGCCAGGGGCCGCCTGAATGGCCTCGCGAGGGACAAAGGAGACAGCAGCGGCGGTGTTTTGGGGCGAGAACTGGAAGGGGTTGTCGAAATCTCACGCCGCACTCGTCTGGTCCAGCCGGTCCATCGGCCGCATGATGCTGGGAGGGGGGGGGGGGGAGAGAGTTGTCATCGGCGGCGGTGGTTGTTGTTGTTGGGCGGGTCAGTCGTCGGCGGGTACCGGTGGTGCGGTGGTACTGGTGCGTGTGCGCAAGTGCGTGTGCGTGCAGCCGAGGGATGGACCAGTGGATACCCTATCACTTCTACCCGCCCTCGCAGCCGCCGCAGGCCGCCGTCGCCTGGGACTACGACGTGCACTTGCAGGTAGTGCAGCGACGACACGCGCCGTCGATATAGGAAGAATATATCGATGTTATTTATCTTGGTTGTTTATAAAAAAAAATGATCCTCTTACGAAACTATATATCGAAAGAAAAATATAGATTTTCGGTACATTGGACACGGGCTTTTGATGCAGGTTACCAAAGCAAACGTAGTAATTTAATTCCTGTATTAAAAACAGAGCTTAATAAAAGGGCAGTTTAAAAATATTTATTTCCGATACCTCGGAAGATATACTGATTTCGATCAAATATCGTTAAAATATATCGCATATTTATATCGATATACCGTTGATATACCGTTATTTCGATATATCGATATATTTTCACCATCCATATCCTGATTCACGTGCAGGTCGTACTCCGTTACCTCTGCAATGCGCAGAATGCGCATGCGTGTTGTTCCGTTACCTCTCTACAGGTGCATCTGTCTCTACAAGCTATTCACGTTGAAGTAAGCGCTTTAGAAAGCCCTCTCATTTGGAAAAAACAGTCGATTCATGTGCTTTATACGTTAACTTTCATTTTCGTTATGCCTGTTATGCCAGGGGACGGCTTACAAATTAACTTATGACCTAACTCAAACTTACACCCATGCCTTACCCTGGTTTCGAACCCTGAACCGACTGCGCCACGGGAGGTCGGCAGTAAGGTTACGATGTGCGAAGTTTGCTTACATGCTGTTCTGTTCACATCTTTATTTTCAGTCAGTGGGGAAATGGGGGAGCGTCAGTTGTTCCGTTTCCGATTTATAGCAGGTGCATTAGTGCAGGCAACAACGGAACACGCAGCTGGTCACGCCGAGGGACCGACAGCCAATCGGGGCGCGTCCTCTTCTCCCCGCGCTAGCTTCGCCGCAAATTTGAACTCGCGCCGAAATTTCTGCTCGCGGAAATAGCGGGCCTCGCCGATAGCCATAATGTTTTCACCGTTCCACATCCTTGTATCAATACATACGGAGGTCCATTGATGGTTATTTCCATGCAACTGCTCTGAATCCCTGCTTAAGTTCTTCTTCTTGGATATCACATTCGCCTCATGCAAACAAAGATTAATCAAGTCTAGAAAATGACACCGAAGGATCAACACAATTGTACCCAATCACTTTAATAATATTTTCTATGATATATTTCTTACTAGGCATTACCAACGTACCCATTTCCCCCCGTTCTCATTCTTATTGATTATAAATGAAACATTATAACTTACAGGTAAAATATAATTAAATGTTCAAATTAACAGAAAATGATACTACTATGTTAACAGGAGAGTCAAAACTCTTGTGATACATTGCATATTTAGGAATCAACCAAACACATAATACATGGAATCATTTTTCAAAGGTTTTATTCCAAATGTATGAATAAACCGAGAATAGACTATATACGAATTATCAAGAGTTCCAATAGTCAATGACAGTTACACTCATATGTATGTAATAGAACTGTGATTCACTAGATGAGTTTTACTCTAAACGACTTTCATGTAATGGCAACTTTAGAATACGCCGGTAGGTAGCACTAAACTTTCATTAAATTCTGCACATGTAAAACCGTCAGTTCCGATAATGTAATTTCTGCATCACGTAAAATTCAGCCAGGCATTAAAAACGCCTAAAGGCTGTTCACGATAAAGTGAACACTTTTGAAGTCAACCATAGAAAAAGTCATTACTCCTTCCTGCATATATTTTACCGGGCGAACTGAGTGACATGCGTCCAGTAAAGTTGGTAACGATGAATGAAAAGTTGTTTCATATATTAATGTCGAATAAAAAGTGTCAGGTAACCATTTGTGATAACTCAAATTATTTATTTCCCCCTTTTTTTTTTTTTTTTTTTCACCGAAGTGTAAAAATGAGCAAATTTGTAAAATATTTTCTTTTCTAATCATTTCACTGTTGCACTTGACCGACACGTGAATAAAGTGACGAGGCCCACGGCAATGTAAATTTTGCATAAGGCGGAAGATATACACAACGCGCATACAATTAGATCTTATGGAGGGCTTTCAAAAGTGCTCAGTTTACCGTGAACAGCCTCTGACAGTTTGTGGCTTGTTCAGTTCTTGAGTTGGTTTCGCAGTCGTAAACCTTGCGTCCAGACGAAAACCAAAGAACACTACCGTTAGTTCTTTCCTCTCGGTCACCTCGACTTGTACGCCGCGGTTGATCGGGCATTAACCTGTTTCTTTCGAGAACCTCAAGCACCTTCAATTCTGCCTCCCCCCTTCCCCCCCCCCCCCAATTATACACACTTACTAACGGCATTTACCAACGGCGGTTACGATTACGTGAACTACTGTGTATAATCCATCCACGGTTACTTCACACGTTTTTTTTAAGCCCTGCTAAAGTTCTACTTCCAAGATATTCCTTCGCCTCGTTCAAACTAAGCTTAAAAAAGTCTACAAAATTACTCCCAAGAGACATCGCACCGAATTATTACGCACCTAGTTGTAGTAGTATTTTGTATAAGAACTATTTCTTACTAGGCGCTAGCAACACAGATGTTTTCTCACTGTTTTTATCCATATTTATTATAAATGATATATTATAGTATATAAATAAAATATAGGTAAAACTTAAAATTAACGAATAATATGAAGTTTTATATTGACATGTGTATAAAACGGCTGTGATACATGGCGTATTTAGGAAGTAACTAAACATCCCATACATGGGGTAATTTTTCAAAGGTTTGATTCAAAAAGTGTGAAGAAACCGCGAATAGACTATATAAACATAAACAGAATTCGAGCTCTGAACAATTTTACTGCCACTCTAAGATTACCCCTCAAAGAGTTTATCTACGCGCTGAAACGTGATTAGATGTCAAAACCGCTATTAATATTCAGCAGGATCGCGTTTCCTTTGATAATCTGTACACACGTTTCGTATTTTTAAGCCTTACCCGAGTCCATGTCACACTTGAGTTTTATTTTAAAGTTTCATGTCTAGTAAAGATATCAGTATATATGTGGCTACCTTGTTTACGTACTGGCCGTAAAATATAGAGTGCCAATAAGCGCAGGCAATAACCGTTGAGTCATTTACTAATTTTTTTTGGCATGAGCAATTGCCTTCTGACATTTTGCGGCACTTCAATTTTTGTTAGCTCACATTCGGATTTCCGAAACATTAATTCTTTGCCAGATGACCCAGTGCTTCATTGTAACTTCGTTGAAACATGGCTACTTGGGAAGAACTCCTGAAGAGAATTAATTATTTTTAAATATACCTCCTAATTATTGAACATACTGTCACATGCAGTCTTGTCTCCACACTTGCGGCTTGAGTCGGAACCAGATATACAAAATTGAAACGTTATACTGAAATTTTTAAACAAAAATAGTGTGCATTTTAAGCCCACGATGATTTAACAGTTGAAACAAACACTAGGAAGAATAAAAATATTAGTTATTTCATAAACAGTAGATATATTTTCCGTCGCGTTGTTCTTGACGCTATTTTAGGTTATAGACTGTTCACGGTAAATTGAACAATTTTGAAAGCCCTGCTTAAGATCTACTTGTGTGCACGTTGTGTATTTCCCGCCTTATGTAAAATTAACATTGCCATGGGCCTTGCCACTTTATTCATGCGTCCGTCAAGTGAAACTGTAAACTTATTAGACAAGTAAATACTTTACAAATCTGGTCATTTTTATACTTCGATGTATTAAAAATAACAGGAAGCGATAGAAATAATTTAGTTTATCACATATGGTTACCTAACACTTTTTTACTTACGTCAAGTTATGGAACTACTTTCCCTTCATTGTTACCAACTTTACTGGGCGCATGTCATTCAGTGCGCACGAGAAATATACGCAGGTAGGAGCAATGACATTTTTCAAAGGTTAATTTGAAAAGTGCTCACTTTATCGTGAATAGCCTTTACTGAAAAGTGAGGCAAATTTAACAATTGAATTCTTAAGGGTTGTTTGTATCCTGCAACGTCAGGTACTTTGACAGTAACGCTGTCAATGTATTCATTTTGGTCGCATGTTTATGCTTCACGCTTACATTTGATGGAAGGCCTGTTAACGATAAAGTGAGCACTCTTGAAATCAACCGTAGAAAAAAGTCACTGCCCCTACTTGCATATATTTTAATGGGCTCCCTGAGTGACATGCGCCCAATAAAGTTGGTAACGATATATGAGAAGCAGTTCCGTATCTTAACGTCAAATAAAAAGTGTTAGGAAACCATTTCTGATAATTAAATTATTCGCTTTCTTATTTTTTAAATACATCGAAGTGTAAAAATGAGCAGATGTGCTAAACATTTATTTTTCTAATAATTTCACAGTTTCTCTTGACCGACGCATGAATATAGTGACGAGGCCCATAAGAATGTTGATCTCGAATATCGCGGAAGAATACACAACGTGCATACAAGTAGATCTTAAGCAGGGATTTAAAAAAGGGCTAATTTTACCGGGAATAACCTGTAACAGTCTTTCGCATGTTTTAGACATAGTTGGGTGAAAATATTTTTGGCTTTGTTTAATGAATTTTCGATGATGATGTTTACAACACGTGAGTTATGTTTCTTATTCTCCTGAAGCGACAGGTGGTGGTTCTGTGTAGACGTATTAAGGAATGACTTTCTCGTGCAGTCTCTTCCAGCGACACTCCCATGTCCAAAGATGTTCAAATAATGGGATGTTAAAAGTTCTGATTCCCTCTCCTCAGTGATTTTCCATCCCCAGGATAAAAATTAACTCGGAATAAATTTGCATTTATCCTCATACCCTTGCTGATTTACTGTAAAGAGACCAATACCATTTCATGGATTTTAGTTGATTTTATTGTGCCATGCTTACACTTAAGAAGTGGAGATTTAACGTGTGTATCTCAGTATAACGCATACAGCTGCCAAACCTGTAGAGCTATTTCGATATAATGTGGGTATCCTCAACAATTTGTATAGACAAAAAATATAACTTGCTCTCATATTTTTAAGAACAGGCTATTCACGGTAAAGTGAGCACTTTTGAAAACCCTCTCATATTTAATAATAGTCAATAAATATGTTTTATTTTTGCCTCAGATGTTAACTTTTAAGTGCGGTGGAATAAACGCACTGTGCACTATGTTTATATTACTTACATGACATTATTTATTTGAAAAGGTGGTCAAAGGATAAAAAATGGCTGAAAGGAAAAAGTAACTATGGCCTCAAAATTGCTCACTTTACTGTCAACAGCCTATAATCTGAAGTACGTAATAGTAATGAATGTGATTACAATTTTAATAGCAATGCTTGATAACTGAAAAACTGCACACAGCAGGCGAAGTTTTAAAATATGTGCACTTTCTTTTGCGGCAGATGTTTTTTTTTTAATTGCTATGGGGATTCTGCGCCTTCTTTGATCATCACCAACTCCAATGATTTATTTCAACAATTTATTTTCTTTTGTTACAACAAAAATGTAATTGTAATACAGTGGCGTTGATCTGCAGGTAGTATGAATATAAAAAGTTTACAACCTTCCACAAATGTACGCAATGTGCATGAAGAATTAGCTAGTTTACTGTACCGGTGTTCATTTTGAAGTAGCGGTTCGTAAGTGGAAGCATATTTAAGTTTCAGATGAATAACAGCTCAAGTTAGAAACTTTGTAGCGCCGTAAAAAATCTTTTCAACTAAGATTTCGCACTGAAAAGAACGAAACTGAAAAACTGTTTTTAAGTTATTGACTATAATTGGTTTTACAGTGAAGCTTTAAGTGTAACCTGTTGACGTCATTAGTTAGGAAACCGATGCACCCAAGCACTTCCTTGCAGTACACTAGCTGTTTAAATGTCATATATTTACTGCATTAATTAATTAATTTTGTCTGTACATTAAGTCACTGAAGTTCCTTGCATTATGTTATGTTGGATAAAATTGTTAAACAACTCCCATTTTACTTAACAGTCAAAAATGATAATAGCACAGGAGGGCATAATTTTATCTTGCTATTAAATTTTGTAACGATATTGAAGTAGTAACTAATTTACTGTTGAAAGTATTGTGGTAGGCGACATGTCGCTTTTTGTTTTGAAGTTTTGGAAAAAGTCACCAGGAAAGTACTACGAAATACCTCCGTTCAGAAACGAATGATATCTTATGTGCCAGAGAAAATAAAAACGTTTGTGTGTTTTACTTCAGCAATTATTTATTGCTGATGTACTTTCTGGGTGGAATTAGTACCTGCAAAGCATAGTGTGCGTTATTGTGACCAAAGTTGTGTTTTCTTTAGTTATATTCGCCACATACAATACTCTCCTACGCAACTTTTTGAAGTGTTGCTTTATGCCGGTAGGCTAATCGGTGAACTGCTTAGACACTAGACGTAAAATTACACTTGGAAATATCACACATAGCTACAACTTACTTGGAATTTGACCTCTTGTACCGTAAGCTGGTATTACAACCAGCTTCATGTAATTCTCCTGTTTTATGGAGCTGCGGTGGTCTAGCGGCTAAGGCGCTTATCTCCCACCAAGCTTTGGTCCCCGGCGGAGTCACTCCCGGATTTTCCATCGTGGGAATCGTGCTGGACGATGACGCTGCTGAGCGGGTTTTCTCGTGGATTTCCCGTTTCACCCGCCCTTGCATTCCGCGCTGCTTCATTTCCACCTCGTTTCACCCTCATCGGCTCTCAAAACCCCGTAATTATGAGCCGCCCAGATCTCCCCACTTCACTCTGATTCTGTGCAGTAAAAGATATTGAAAAATTATATTGCTTACTGTTTCCTTATTATTTAACTATTTCAGACCCAATTTTGTTTATGGTTCCAGGTGTCGCAGAAAAGAAATAATTTTATGCGTGCTATACTTTAAAACCGAAGCAGCTCTTGTTAAATTATTGCAAACGGTGAGGCGTGAACTTTGTGTTAGGTTATGGAAATACTAACCATTCATAGCCAAGAAAAGTAACACGACTTACGAATTAGTTAGCCACAGGGAAGATCACTGGTTCTTGACCTTCGTGTACTTTATGTACACAATTGGCTTGAGTGTGTCAAGCAAACACTCTCTTCGTGAAGCATAGCGAACTGGTTGTTTGATAAACTTGTGTTCTAGACCATTATGTTGACTGTGTTAGTATTTAGTTGTTACCAGCAAAAATATCTACACAGTGGAAAATTCCTGCAACTGTTACAAACAATTCTTTGACAGCCACAGTAGTTGCCAAAAAATTGTCTTGTTATTACACTGCAGCTGAAATATTAAATATTTGCAACGCATTATTTTAGCAAACATAGAAAATAGTTTATGTATCTGTGTTTACCATAAACTTCAAGTCTGCAACACTCGCTTGTTGAAATTCAACAGTAGTTTTACAGATTCCAGAATAAGGTTTTGTAAAATTTGCTCTAATTGTAGTGTTATAAAAATATGTCACAACTAGTTTTCAAAGAATCTTCTGCTTCGCGTCATGCTTTAGGCATTTGCCTGTTGCGAAACCCATGCATTCCTCTGTCTTCCCGGAATTATGTGGCCTTCTGATTTATATATTATTATTTTAAGCTGTAATCTCTGACTATTCATGATAATAATGCGGTATATCCATTTTATTATGTCTTTTTTTGGATATTATCTCTTAAGCTGTAGATTTTCAGTTCTCGCAACATTTCTTCATTTCTTAGTTTATCTGATGTACTACATACTTTTATAACAACCCTAAGAAATCGCATCTATATTGCTTGTATTCCGCTCTCCTGTCGTTTGTTTGTAACCCATGACTCACTTCCAAAGAATCACTTCCAGTGTAAATCCTTTAAACTTTCAACTTATCGTGGTGAAAGTAAGAAGCTCAGGAATACATTGCTTGCATGTGTAGACTAAATATTTTGTATGCTAGGCACCTCTGAAGTCTCAAGTCCCTGGGAAATCGGTCATTCGCTGTGTAATACGTCATTGGCGTCGCCGGTTCCACCAGGCATCTACGTGCGAGGTGTTTGAACATGGTAGTTTTATAGCGCGTGTGCACAGATAGTGCTGAGGTGCAGTCTACAGTCACCGAGATTCTTTACGTTGAAAAAAAAAAAAAAGTCATTATAAAGGCTGTTCACGATAAAGTGAGCACTTTTGAAATCAACCTTAGAAAAAAGTCACCGCCATTAGCTACATATATTTTAACAGGCGCACCGAGTGACATTCCCCCCCCCCCCCCCCGGTAAAGTTGGTAACGATGGATGGAAAGTAGTTCCATAGCTGACCGTTTGTGATAACTTAAAATTATTTCTTTGGCTTTGTGTTTTTTTCTTATGTATCGAAGTGTAAAAATTAAAATGTTTGTGTAAAGTATTTACTTTCCAAATAATTTCACAGTTTCACTAGACCGACACATGGATAAAGTGATGAGGCCCTTGCCAGTGTTAATTTTACATAAAAGGTGGAAGAATACACACTGTGCATACAAGTATATCTTAAGCAGGGCTTTCAAAAGTGCTCATTTTTACCGTGAACAGCCTGTACTCTGTTTCATTTAAACTCGCTATATTTTGACAGTTCCGTGGGCGTGTACTGTTTGACTATGTGCTTGCAGGTCACATTGACAGCCAAAATTTCTTGCACAAATGTGAATTCGAGTCCCGTGTATAATCAGGAGAATAGTAAGTAGGGACTGGCATTGTGACTTGTGAACACATCATCAAATGATATGTGCCATCATAACTGTCAAAATTTAACGAGCTTACATGAAACAGAGTGTAATTTATCCCTCAGACAATTAAAGTCTAAAGTATATATCAGACTTCGTTAGTTCCTCCTTTACACTATACGTTCTCCTTGCTCCTGTGCTACATCGTATATTTTTAACAGCTTGGTTTTAGACACACATCCAACGTTTTATAGGTGTCATCCCTAAATTCGATTGCGCTAGGGAAAACTTGCAAACGTATCTATAATTTTATATTGTTTAAAGAAAACCTTATGTTGAATTGATTTGTTAATATATTGTGTATGAACATGACCGTGTCTGTGCACGTGCTATGAATTAATAGTTTATGAACGCAAGAATGCTTCGTATTCTTCTTCTAAATTACTTGAAGCACACCTGCCAACGTTTCAATATTTACTCATTTTCATTGTTTAATGGTTTCACTTAGAAAAAAAAAAAACAAGTTTTTTTCTTTTTACTGATTCCCATTTTATACTACCAAGCGATATCGAAAAGTATAAGGCCATAATTCATCAATTATGTCATTAATTGTAATTTAATAAGGATCTCACAATGCCAAGAGTTGCTTGCTTGACAACTCTGTAGCTTCCTAAATTCTGTAAACGGGCACCTCATTATTCCTAAATAAACCGTAGCAAATGCCAATTAACAGGTATTTGTAAAGGTTTTTGTTTGTGTATGCGTAACCACTGTTTACAACTTCCTTTTTTTCAAGAATACTTCACATGTAAATTTCCAGACATACAGTTCCATGTTTACAGTTTTATGACTTTCGTGTTCTCTAGAATCTCACGAAAAAATAAATGCAGCAATGTTAAATACTAAACCTCTGAAGGGAAAACCTTTTTGTCAAATGCGCTTGGTTCCTACTCTTTACTTTCATCTGAAAGTTGACCAAAAATTAAACCATTTCCACCAACCTCTTGCTGAAATCAGTTCTTATGTGTCACACACAAGTAAATATGAATTTGTTTGCTCTTTTCGTTCGTATTTAGGATGACTGAAAATAGTTTTATATTGAAATACTTGATCGTGAACAGCCTTGACACGCCGGTAACACCGTAACCTTTTCAAAAGAATCTGAACTAAATTATTACCAAAATAGTCTAATCCACTTCTGGCATAGCTATTAATAGTATTTATAATGTAATAAACGTATTTTTATTGTGTGTCTCGGCTACGTTGTAACAGTTGTGAAGTATTATTAGGAAATGTTCCAGCAGGACGAATGTCTGCGTTTGTGTCTCCGAAATTTACTGTCACCAACATTTTAGAACGATGGTTCTATACAAGAGTCCCAATCTGCGCGTTTGTTGCAAATATATGTCTTTTTGTTACAGATGTTGGACATCGTTGTGTTTTCTAATGCTGCAAAATCGTTAAAAATGATTTCATTAAGGATAGTTTGCAAATTAAAGTATACTTCAGTACTGGCTATAATTTTCGTACACAAACAAGGATTTTTGATCTACGAACGATGCATTTTAAATTAAGTTTATTAAGAGTACGATAACTGCGATATCGTAAAGAGTTGTGGGTATTCCGTATGATAACTGTTCTATAAATTGTAATGTGACACTGGTGCCTCCATCACACATCTCCAGTTTTATAAACGATTCGTTTTCATAAAAAAATACTGTGCACAGTTTTGGGTCTCTGATGACACTGTCTGTTACCGAAAATGCTGTTTAAGTATGCCATCATTTATAAAAAATACTACGTTGAATACGTCGCAGCACATCCGTGCATCTATTGAGGTTGAGATCTTGCGAAAGTATTAATCCGTGCTAGTAATTACGAGTCTTTGTCGTCATTTAACTTCTTTTCACCAATAAAAAAAAGTAAACAACCCGAATCTAACAGATGTGCGTTATGGATTAACGCCGCAAAAAGACAAGCGAAACAGGAACGGGAAAATATTGTGACATCACAAGAAAATAATTAAAGGTTGTTCACGATGAAGTGAGCACTTTTGAAATCAACCTTAGAAAATAGTCACTGCTCCTATCTGCAGATATTTTAATGGATGCCCTGAGTGACATGCGCCCAGTAACGTTGGTAACGACGGATGGAAAGTAGTTCCGTATCATAACGTCGAATAAAAAGGGTTAGGTAACAATTTCTGATAATTTAAATTATTGGTTTCGCTTTCTGTTTTTTTTAATGCACCAAAGTGTAAAAATGAGCAGTTTTTTTAAAATATCCACTTTTCCAGTAATTTCACAGTTTCACTTGACCAGCGCATTAATAAAATGATGAGGCCCATGACAATGTTAATATTTACATAAGGCGGAAGAATACACAACGTGCATACAAGTAGATGTTAAGCAGGGCTTTTAAAAGTGCTTATTTTACCGTTAATAGCCTATAAGCATGTAGCCATGCGAGCATGGAAGAAAATTCCAAATAGTCATGATCGCAGCTGTAGTACTGTCATTGGAAACATTGACTTTGTGAAAATTACCTTCAGGTAAATCTCTCCTGTCCTATCGCGAGGGGGCCGCGGTGATGTAGTAGTCAGACTGCTCGCCTCCCACCTTGACAAACCGGGTTCGATTCCCAGCGAGGTCGCTCCCAGTCCTTCGCGTGTGGGAATCGTGCCGGACTATGCAGCTGGTCGGTGGGTTTTCTCGGGGATATCCCGTAACTCCTGCCCCTTGTATTCCTGCCCTGCGGTGTTCCATCCTCACCTCATTTCAACCTTACCGGCTCTCAAGATCTTTATGTTAAGATCCGCCCAAGTTGTTCCACTCCACTCCTATCGTTTAGGTCCTTAGTGACCAGGGCTCATTATCGATCAACATATCAATTTATTCGAAAATTTTCACAAGTAAGATTTGAAAATGACCTATCACACATAAGATAGAATAAAAACTTTACTGAAAACCTGGATAGTAAATCCATTTTTACGCTGTAGGCCCCCCGAAGTCCGGAGCAATGACTGAATAGATGGAAAATAGTTCCATAAATTAACGTCGAATAAAAAGTGTTAGGTAACCATTTTTGATAACTTAAATTATTTGCTTAGCTTTCTGTGTGTGTGGTGTTTTTTTTTAATGCATCGAAATATGTAAAAATGACCACAATTGTAACATATATTTTTTTCGTATAATTCCACAGTTTCACCCGACCGATGCATGAATAAAATGACGAGGCTAACGTAAACACAAGTAGATGTTAAAGCAGGGCTTTCAAAAGTTCTGATTTTTCCGCGAACAGCCTGTATCTGCGTGCAGTACAAGTTGCATATGACGAAGACGAAAGGAACTGGAGCGTCATGTGGCGACCTGTACGCACGCCACCATGAAACACGTGAACACTCTAAGCCGCCAATACTGCCGCTGGTGTGCTGTGGGAAATAAAACGCAAGCACTTTTATTTTTCGGAGAAAACTGTATATACAGTTGATACAACTAAATATTTAGTTGAAAGTCTAATTTTTTTTTGGCCCAACACAGAAATTTTGTTTATTCAAACATATAGTTTGTTAGAAGAACAAAAGTAATTTAGATGCTTTTCAAATTTTGTTTGCTAAAAATACATATTTTGTTAGGACAACGAAAGATATATTTGGTCTTATAAAAACAAATTTTTTTTTCTTTCGATTTTCTCTCAGTGCGTCTACGCGGAAACCAGTCTTTTTTTTTTTTTGTGCTGACGCATGACCTGTGTTGCGGAAATGTTTCGCCCATCCAACGAGCGTGTGGTGGCCAGGCGCCTTGTACATGACGCCGTACAAGCAAATGGCGCCGAAAAATTCCTCTGCCGCGTATACTCGAAAACGAACCCGGTGTATCCGTCGATTTCCACCGGACGTTCGAAAATTTTCTGTTTTGGTTGAGTCCGGTTGAACCGATCGATCCACCAGTTCAACCGGGTGGAAAATTGGTTGGGTCTGGCGGATATGCACCAAAGCAACAACCGTGGAGTTTTCTAATGCTTTCTCCGAAAAAATAAAAGTTAACACATTCACAACTAGTAAATGTCGAGCACTCCAAAATATACACGAAATAATTCGGGCGTCGAGTTATACAAATGGGCGATGAAAACTTTAGAATTTGAGTGTGATGATATTAATATGTGCCTGGAAGCAGACGAAAGTACGCGAACTGCTGCCATGTAATATGGATCTTCCATGGCGGCTCATATAGCGGCTGGTATACCGGCTCGTGCACCAGGCCTTATAGAAGCTTGTACAAGGCCAAGTACTGCTGCAGATATAGTATGTTCACGGTAAAATGAGCACTTTTGAAATCCCTGCTTAAGATCTACTTGTATGCACACTGTGTGTTTTTCCGCCTTATGTAAAATTAACATTGCCATGGGCCTCATCACTTTATTCATGCGTCGGCCAAGTGCAACCGTGAAATTATTACAAAAGAAAATATTTTGCAAATCTGTTCATTTTTACACTTCGATACGTAAAAAAAAAAAACAGAAAGGGAAAGAAATAATTTAAGTTATCACACATGGTTAACGGACGCTTTTTATTCGACGTAAAGATATGGAACTACTTTTCATTCATCGTTACCAACTTTACTGGGCGTATGCCACTCAGTTCGCCGGTTAAAATATCTGCAGGCAGGCCTAGTGACTCTTTTCTAAGGTTGATTTCAAAAGTGCTCACTTTATCGTGAACAGTCTTTATCGTGCAATATCGGCTGTGGCGGCTACAACCAGAAATACACACACAGCCCCTCTTGTGTGCCTCTCCCCGTAGGGCAGAGCCCATGACATCGCACATCGTAGGGGACTGCCGCGCCCCATCGTTCGTTCTAGTAGAACTCTGTTTTTCATACATAATCCGTATATTCACTGTTTCTTCACCCTTTTTTGAATCAAACATAAAAAAAAAAAAAAAAAACCCACCCTATGTACGGAATGCTAGGTTGTCTACGTTTCTTGCGAACTTTTCCTTTCTTTCCATAACGCGTATAGTCTGTTTTCAAGGAATATTTAAAATGGATGTTTTACGAAAAAGTACATGCTGCCTATCTATTTTGGAAATATACGCTCGTAGGGATCTTCTCCTAAAAAATTCTCGAATAATACATTTTTGTTTAAAACGCCTACATTTAAAATTATCGCAGTTAAATTTTCTTATCATGGAATTTCCTATTTCAATTTCGCAACTGCCAGCTGGTAGGAAGTGCCCTTAAAGAGGGATCTACTTGAGGGCTGGACTACTGTGCATTACATTAAATCCACGTGCTTATATTCTATTCGTGGTATCTTTGCACTTTTTTTTTTGGAATCAAACCTTTGAAAAATTACCCCATGTGTTACGTGCCCCTCCCCTCCCCCCTTTTACTATAAATATGTTATGTATAACAAGCGTTTATACTTCTGCGATGTAAAGTATCTTATTTTTGGTCAAATAGCACTTTTACTTATATTTTATTTATAAGTTACAAACTTTCATTTAAAATTAATATTAATAGAAACAGAGATAAGACATGTGCATTGTTGAGAAATATAAATAGTTCTCGTGCAAAATATTACTCAACATAGTGCGCATAAATACGGTGCGTTACCTCTTCGGTGTGAGTTTCTAGACTCAGTTAAGTTTAGCTCGCATAAGGCAGAGAGATATCCTTAAAGGAGAACTTCAGCAGGGCTTCAGAAAAGTTTTAAGTAGCCGTTAATGAACAACACCAATAAGTGTTAGGTTTAAATGTCACGTAAAAAATTCAGTACCTAATTAATGCATAGGCTATCTAAATTGTATTTAAAATTACCTAAACTCATTTGATAGAGTGTGAAATAAATTCTAAGAGAGGCGCTCACGGTAAAGTGAGCACTTTTAAAAATCAACCATTTGGAAAATAGCACTGCCGTTACCTGCGTATATTTTAACGGTCACACTGAGTGTTGGGCCCAATGAAGTTTGCAACAATAGAGAGAAAGTAGTTCCAAGTGTTAAAAGTGCTAAGTATACATTTGTGAATACTAAAATTTTATTCAAACTTATTTTATGCATATAAGTATAACAATAAAAACAAATATAACGTATTTAATTTTCTAAAAATTTCACAGTTGCCCTTGACCGGCGCATGAATAAAGTGACCAGGCCCATGGTAACATTAATTGTACGTTTGGTGGAAGAATACACAATGTACATAAAAGTAGATCTTAAGCAGGGCTTTCAAAAGTGCTCATTTTACCGTGAAAAGCCTGTGTATTATCGCTAGGTTCGCTAACTTCAGAGAATTCGCCACGACATTTAGCCTCTAGTGTTTATCTACTCTGATCTTGCCGACGTTGTACAGTGACCGAGTTTCATATCTGGCGGGGCAGTTGATCAGGTATGCTAAGCAGCCGAGCCGAACCGGTAAAGTCGAGTGGCTCGATAGCCAATATTCTATCCCGAAAGATTCGTGGTGTGTGGGGGGGGGGGGGGGGTTCCGCCGTACGCTTTACTCGCTCGACCGGTTCGCTGGTCACGGGGTAGCGCAATTCCGAAAGTGTCACGAGGCGCGGGGCGACATAGACTAACGCTAAACAGGTTAATTGCTTCTCTCAGGTTTAAAGAAGCTGACACAGGATAGCATTAGATAACTGTTATTTTGCCACACATTTTCTGAGCAGATATTTTTTTTACATGGTCATGCATTTCTGCCAGTGAATAGCTTCGGCCTCCCCCCCCCCCACCCTTTTTAACATCGAGAGAGCCGACGAGGTTGAATAGTATGAAGCGGGGCTGGAGTGCAAGGGTAACGGGAAACGGGAGATCCCCGAGAAAACCCGCCGACCAGCGATCCCCACATGCGAGAAACCGGGAGCGACCCCGCCAGAAATCGAACCCTTTTCGCATACCTGGGAGGCGAGTCGTCTAACCACGACACCACCATGGCCCCCCAATTTCTTTTGAGTAATTTATTACGTCTTAAATTGATACATTTCGTTGCGTGCAAGATATTGTGCTAAAGAAATGTGTTCAGAATGAAGTAGGTTTAATTCACATTAAAGGTTAAAATGGGGCTTCAAATGTTATCTTTACGTTAACTCTCTATCGATTTTATATTTTTAACCGTACCTGTGTCAACACTGGAGCGTACCCGTTCAGTTGCGCATTAATATCAGAGTTCAAGTTTTGCAGTCACGTATTTTTTGACGCGAATACGTCTTTAAATTTGCGACAGTAGTGGGAGGCTATCCAGAAAATCCGATGATAACAAAATGGGGGGGATAAAGTTTGGCATTGCAGCTCCGAATTTATCGTCTACATTCAAAATTCAATTACACCACTCGATTTCCAAATGATCAAATAATATGTTACGTTGAGTGAGGACTGCGAAGCATCGCACGCGGTGTGGAGGGGTGAATGACGAGAAAAAAAAAGGGGGGGGGAGGGCGCCGCAATTTTGAGTTTCAGTCGACAGCTCACGTCAAAATCAATCTATTGCGTGAGTAAAAACATTTATGTGGCGTGGTTATGGTGAAACTGTCTGAGTTTAATGAAAATTAAGAAAACTTAACAAAATTTCGGCCTATACTCGTCAACAAGCCAAGTCAAAATACAGGAATCGTATACGGTAGGAAAGGGCATCTCAAAAGTAATCCAGTGATAAAGACTGTTCACGATAAAGTGAGCACTTTTGAAATAAACATCAGAAAAAAAAGTCACTGCCGCTGCCTGCATATACTTTAACGAGCGCACTGCGTGACATGCGCCCGGTAAAGTTGGTAACGATGGATGGAAAGTAGTTCGGTATCTTAACGTCGAATAAAATATGTTAGGTGTCCATTTGTGATAACTTAAATTATTTCTTTCGCATTCTGCATCGAAGTGTAAATTTACTAGATTTGTAAAAAGATTTACTTTTATAATAATTTCACAGTATTACTTGACCGAAGTATTAATAAAGTGATGAGGCCCACGGATATGTTAATCTTACATAAGGCGGAAGAATACATAACGTTCATACAAGTAGATCTTAAGCAGGGCTTCTAAAAGCGCTCATTTTACCGTGAACATCATATACCCATAAAACCCCATATGATCCGAGTGAAGCGGTGCCGGGGAACGTAAAATAAACATCAAGGCGTACGAGCTCACAACGTAGACGTATTCACGCAAAAGAAACAGCCGTGTAGCCAACACAGCCAAACCCAATTTATTTTTGGTATACGGTGTGTTTACGTTTAGTATTTTTCTTAGAACGTGCTGGGGGGGGTCGTGGTAGTTTAGTGGGTAGACTACTCGCTTCCCACGTAGGGAATATCCCGGCTGGTTCGCTACCGGTTGTTCGCACGTGTGAATCGTGCCGGACTATGCCGACTGGTCGGCGGGTTTTCTCGGAGATCTCCCGTTTCCCCGGCCCTTTCCTTTCATTCCGGGGCTGCTCAGTACTCACGTCACTTCACTCTCATCGGCTCTCAAGACCTCGATGTTAAGGAGCCGGCCAGATCTCTCCACTGCGAAAGATTCCCTAATTGGGTGGGGATGCCGGCTGGACTTCTTTATTGTGAAGTACTCGTGTTTCTCGGTAAGTAGTCTCAAGTTTCTTGACCGTGCTGGACCTACCAAGGGAACACTCCCCCCCCCCCCCCCCCCCCCCCGATGATGTATATGTGCGTGTAAGCGCTGTTCACGATGAAGTGAGCACTTTTGAAATCAACCTTAGGAAAAGTCACTACCCCTGCCTGCATATATTATAACGGGCGCGCTGAGCTACATACGCCCAGAAAATGTTGGTAACGATAGATGAAAAATTGTTCCATATCTTAACATCAAATTAGAAGTGTTAGGTAAATATTTGTAACAACTTAAATTATGTCTTTCGCTTTGTGCTTTTTTAATCCATCGAAGTGTAAAAAAAAACAAGCAGATTTGCGAAATATTAGATTTTTCTAATGATTTTCGCAATTTCACTTGATCGACGCACGAATAAAGCGATGAGGTCCACGACAGTGTTAATTTTACATACGGCGGAAGAATACACGACGTGCATACAAGTAGATCTTAAGAGTTAGTTGGAGCTGCGTGTTCAAGGTCAAGAAGCGAGGGAGCAATGCGGACGACACTAACACTCACGCCTAGTGCCTCATCGCTCCTACGCGCAAGGCGTGCAGTGTTTCCGTCGCGACGCTGTACTGTGCAATTCAGATCTGTAACAATGGGGTTTTATTACACGCGATGAAAGCCCACAGATTAAAACTACGTCCGTATATTTGTGCTTTTCTCTTGCCGTTTAAGGAAACTGCACAGACAAGCTTTAAAAATGCGATGTTTGGCCATCTTCACGAATTTTTTTTTCTCCAAGAATATACTAAATATGACGAAAGTAAAATAATAGAGACATAGATAATTTTTTTTTTTAAATCTTTTTTGACGGAAAGTCGTATTTGCAGAACATTTATTTACCGAGATACGCGTATTCTCGCAAACAACTATTACACAAAAAAACGTGTAGGTCCATATAACCCTTAAGCAGGGGTTTCATAAGTGCTCTTTTTACCGTGAACAGCATTTGTGTGTGTGTGTGTTTGGTTTTTAGGGTGGGCGATTAGGGGGAGGGGGAGGGGTAGTTTCCGCGAGGTCGTAACACGGCGCGGGGTGCTAAAAATACTGAAACGGGCGCTGGAAGACGGGTGGCATGCCTCGAGGAGCTGGAGTAAACACGCGGGGCGCTAAACGGGGTCTGCGAGATCACTAGCACGCGGCGGCGCCCGACAAGTTAGCTGGCCGCCGGCCCATCTCCCCTGCTAGCGCCTCAACCCTTCGTTTGTTAAGGCGGCGTTCGTCGGCGAACTCATCGACCCGTCGGCTTCCGGGTCCGAAACTCCGGCCGATCCAAGACTGCGTGCGTGCATGTGTGTTTTTTTTTTTTTTTTTTTTTTTTTGCGACCATAGTGGGAGGCAATCCAGAAAATCCGATGATAAAATCGGGGGATACAGTTTGGCATTGCAGCTCCGAACCTATCGTCTACATTTAAAATTCAATTACACCACTCGATTGCCAAAGGATAAAAGAATATGTTACGTTGAGTTAGGACTGCAAAACATCGTTATGCGGGGGGGGGGGGAGGGGGGGCAATTTTTAGTTCGTTTCGCAACGTCTCACAACTTCCGCGTAGTATAACTTTTGACTAGGAGAAGCTGCGACACTCGTTTAAGTTTCAATATGCAGTTCTCGTCAAGATCAATCGATCGCGTGTATAAAAACATTCGTGTGGTGTGATTATGGTGAAATAGTATGCGTTTAATGAAAAAAATTAAGAAAACTTAGCACAATGTCGGCCTATACTCGCCAAAAAGCCTAGTCGAAATACATAAATCGTATACGATTGGAAAGAGCATCCCAAAAGCAATCCAGTGATACCCATAAAACCCCATATGATCGATTGAAGCGGTGCCGGGAACGTAAAGTAAACATCAAGGCGGCCGTGTCCCCAACACAGCCAAAACCAATATGGAACATGTAATGTCAATTTACAATACAAATATATAGAATAAAATTTACAATAATATTGTACAGCAAATTACACAAAATGTTTTACATAATGCATGTTATACTAAACACACTACTAATTGCAACTGTAAATTTATACGTGCGTGTGTTTCTTTTTTAAATATAACGGTACCAAAGAGAGAACTCATCTACGAAAACATTCTTCAACATCGTAATAACATTAGTCAAGCAGGAAATGAGTCATTTTGCGGAAAAAAGTTGCGTGGTCCTTAATTTTTTAAGAAACTGGGGCAGATTATTGTGAAGTCTTTTTCCATTAATCTGAACCTGCTTCGCGGTGCTGCTTTTGTTGATAAATTTAATATGGACACTATCTTTGCCTCTAGTATCATGAGAATGCACTTGTGTGTTTATAGCCGACACTTGCTATCAAACATTTTATATGCTGTGCATTTACCGTGAATCACGCATTCGTCTCTGCAGTGGTTCGCCACGAAGCATGTTGCGCCAACCAGAACAGCCTTATTCTAGAGTTAAATCGATCTCATCCATTGGCTCGGAGGATCACGGGCGACGACGTGATTGGCCACAGTCTGCATAAAGAAACCTTTACCAGCAAACCGTTGAATTAGGCTGCGGTGGCTGGAACGGGAGTCGAACACGCGTCCGTCGTGTAAGGGGGGGGGGGGGGGGGGTCGCGTTGGTTCAGTGGGCAGACTGCTCGCTCTCGACCCGAGGCGAACCGCGCTCGATTCCCGGCGGGGTCGCTCTCGAATTTTTTCACTGTGGGGAACGTGTCGGACGTTTTTGGTGACCGGATGGTTTTCTCGTGGTCACTACCCGTCCTGGCATTCCGTAGTTTCTCCATCTTCATCTCCCTTCACCTTACCCGGCGCTCAAGCCTTCTGTTGTTCGCTAACCAAAACCTCTCCGAAACATCCAGTGTGTTTACCACTGACCTACCTTATTTGGTAGCTTCCTGTGGGGGACATGCATGTGAAAATACGGAGAAATTTATGCATAAAAAAAACAACGTAGATAAATTTTTGCGTATTTTTGTTACCTGTTGCTGTTCCTACATTCTTGATAAAATAACTTATGCCAAGCACATCACCTCCCTTGTTTTATGTTTGTGAAAAGCTAAGTGTGCTTCATTTGTGTGCTTCGGAAACAGAAAAATTGTTATTTCTAAAGAGATCACACAGAAATTATAGAATGGAAGAAAGTGGAAATTATTCACAATAATATATACAAGTTGATTTTTTTTTCTGATATCCACTGCCTTAAGCGCGTCGCCTGACTGGAGATTAATTAATAAATATATTTATTTAAGTATCGAAGCGTGGTGGCAATAAGGGCGATGCATACACGCTTAACAGAATGTCTCATCACCTCTACGCACAAGTCACTGTGCCGGTGTGCAGTGTGTGTGTCGGAAACTCGCCTCTGTGGGACTTTCAGCGGTGTCGCCAAATTTTTTTTTCGAGCTGATCATGAAGTTTTTTTTTTTTTTTTGCTTGCGTTGAATACACGTTTAAAGCAAGTTTTCCGCAGCGCTTTATCTTGCGAAAATAAAACGCGCATACTTCAGATAACTCCGGCATGAAACTTAAAAAGTTTCATGTAGCTCTGTACCATAACAAGATACAGCATCTTCGGACTGGTGTCTGAAAACGTTCCAGCGGAATATATAGGGAACTTTTACAAACGACTGCTTTCACCATTGCTACGTGCATACTTCTCATCGGTAAAATGATACCACGTCACATGTTTGCACCACAAAAGGACTGCAGCTAATTCAGTGCACCGCACGCAGATGCAACGATGCGTTTGAAGTGTGCGCCAGATCACTCTGGGGTGCTTCTGTGCCTCGAACACAAATAATAACTCTGCGTAGTTGGACGCCTTAAGGTTGAAGTAAAGCAACTGCCTAATGGATCACTGCACAGTCGGAAGAACTCGTAAAGAATTAGTACAGACACCATAAAATTTGTCAGAAAAGTGATTTATGTTGTATATGAAAGAATAATGTATGTGTGTTGCAACATTATGAAATAATTTACTAAAGTATACTTTTTAAATTAAAAAGTAATAAATCGATAGTCCGAATTTTTAACAAAATATAAGCGCATTTCTGTTTTAGATGCTTCGGAAAGCAGAATTTTCAATAAAATCTTCTTCAAGAAAGATTGTCATAATATTCACTGTGATCATAAGTAATAAAATCATAGTAATAATTTATCGTATCAATTTTATAATTAACTTTATTTACGTTAGTTTCAGCCATAAATCTTTGTGGCAAATGGACACACATAAAATCAATTATAAAAATCATTTCCACCACAATTATTACAATTTTCTCACACACAATCATAGTAAAAATTATGACAATATTCAATACGAAGATTTCCTTGCAAATTCTGCTTTCTGAAGCATCCATAATATAAATATGCTTAAATTTGGTTAAAAATCCAGACTATTTTAATCGATTTTTTTTTTTACATTTAAAGAGGATATTTTAGTAAAATATTTTCTAATGTTGCAAAATACTTACATTCTTCTTTCAATACAACATACTTCGCACTTTTCTGACAATTTTTGTGGTGTCTGTACTACGTTTTTTTATTAGTTCTTCACGTTGTACAGTAGGGCGCAGTGCTCTATGGGCAGTTTGATGCCCCGAAAGTTCTCAGGGGAACAACCTTGGTGCCTGTTTTACATACTACAGTGAAAATTACCTCTTCCAGACCTTCCAAGTGGTACTCAGACCCACTACCTACTGCTTATTATAGGCTGTTCACTGCTGAGTGAGCACTTTTGAAATCAACACTTGAAGAATGTCACTGCCCCATATCTGCATATATATTTTAACAGGCACACTGACTGGCTTGCGTCCAGTAACCTTGGGACTATTTTTCCTCCGCAGTTACCAAGTCTTAACGCTGAATTAAATGCGGTTTGTAAATATTTCTGAACACTGGAATTATTTATTGTGCTTTCTGTATTTTTAACGCATATAAGTTTAAGACTTAGAAAATTTGTAAAATAATTACTTTTATAATAATTTTACAGTTTTACTTGACCGACATGTGGATAACGTGATCAGACAATGGTTTATACGTATAGTGGAAGACTACACAATGTGCATACAAGTATATCTTAAACATGTCTTTCTGAAGTGCTCAGAGTATCAAGAACAACCTATTGTCACTTAGTTACTCCTGATAACTGGCCGTTTTCGTAATTATAAAATCACCAGTCGCTGTGGATTATTTTACCATCTTTAGTTGAAAAAATATATATTTTTTAGGACTGACGTCTGGGAAATTAAATTACTAACTCTATACTGAGAGTTTAAAAATCGAAAGAGTCAACCAAACAGAGTGTTGCCGATCACGCATTAAAAAAAGTTAACTTTTTGAATTTTGATACAAGCAACTATAGGCTGTCCACGGTAAATTGAGCACTTTTGAAAGCCCTGCTTAGAATCGACTTGTGTGCACGTTGTGTATTCTTCCGCCTCAAGTAAAACTGGCATTGCCATAGGTGTCATTACGTAGTTCACGCTTCAGTTTAGTGAAACTGTGGAATTATTAGAGAAGTACGTATTGTAAAAACATGCTAATTTTCACACTTCGATCCATAAAAAAAACCAGGAAGCGAAAGAAATAATTCAAGTTATCTCAAATGGTTATCTAACACTTTTTATCCGATGTTAAGTTATGGAACTGCTTTCCCTCCATCGTTACCAACTTTACTGGGCGCATGCCACTCCGTGCGCCCGTTGAAATATATACTGGTAGGAGCAGTGACTTTTTTTTTCCAAGGTTGATTTCGAAAGTGCTTACTTTATCGTGAACAGCCTTGTTTTATTGCATCCGTAAGTTCTTTTTTTCAATTCATAGCTGTACAAAGTTTATACACTGGACATAGTAAACACACACATATATATGTCAAACTACACGTACAAGCATCACATATTTTCCTCATAAGTTGACCAATCTTCCTCCAACATGCTGTGGGGCGTCGTCGTTTTGCCGAAACAGAAGAAAAAGGAAACTAGAAAACTAGAACAAGTAATGCATACAAAGATATATTATACAATAATTTCTTAATTTTCGTAGTTTAGATATTCATCTACACTATAAAATGTTAGTTTAGAAAAAAATTCTTTCAGCTGTTTTTTTAAAGAGTTTTTGTTTAGAGAAGCAAATTTCTTGAAGGTGTTGTGGTAACTTATTGAAAAGTTGGCTGCCGAGGTAGGATGGCCCTTTCTGGGCAAGTTTTAAGTTAACTGAATCCTCGTGTGTTTTTTTTCTACTGCCATGCTTATGACACGACTCATTTTTCTTAAATAAATTACTGTTTTTGGACATGAATAAAGTACTGAAAACATGTACTCACACCGCAATTGTTAAAATCTTCGAGCTCTTGAAAAGGGGTCTACATGAGTCTTACTTTCTTTTGCCATTGATTATTCTTACAGCTCTCTTTTGCATGTGAAACACCTTTTTTTTTTGCTGTCAGTGGGATTACCCCAAAAAGTTATACCGTAACACATGACGGACTGAAAATATGCAAACTATACCATTTTTGCTATATTTTTGTTCAAGACCTCTGCAACACTCCGCAGGGCGAGACATGCTGAACTTAGTTTAGGTAAAATATTCGCAGTGTGAGATTTCCAGTTAAGTAAAACGTGGTGGTAGGAAATGTGTGTAACCCTGAGGTCAGCGACTATTTATTTAAAGGCTATTTTCATCGATGCATCACACACACACACGCACGTATACTACTGTAGCTATAATCAAATTGAACTTGACCCAAGTCTTTTAACCTCTATCAATGATAAACGCAGGGGAAAGTTTTTTTTTTTTTTTTTTTTTTTTTTCATATGACAATTTTGTCGTTTTACTTTCGCTGCTACGGATTAATGATCGACAAAACTTTGAACGTATGGGTTAAACTTTAAAGCGGCCAAATTATACATTTTGGTAATGTGATGGCCTTGAGACTTCATAAAGTATCAGCAGTTTAGAAAAAACAAGGTTTCTGTCGGCCATTGTTGTGAATAATATATTGTACACGTAAGAATATAGTAAAACAACTGTTTCTTGTTCTTCAACAAGCCGATAAGGGTGATTGAAGTGAGTATGGAGCGGCGCCGGAATGAAGGGACGGGGGAAACGTGAGATCCCCGAGAAGACCCGCCGACTAACGGCATCGTCCGACACGATTCCCACATTCGAAAATCTGGTGACCCGGCTGGGGATTGAGCCCGGTTCGCATTGGTGGGAGGCGAGCAGGCTAACCGCTCGACCACCGAGGCCACCATATGTATATTGTCTATTCACCGTTTCTTCACACATTTCGAATCAAACCTTTGTTAAATTACCCCATGTCTGACGTGTTCAGTTATTCCCTAAACACGTCATTTATTACAAGCGTTTTATACCTCTGTTAATATAAAAATATTTTAGTTTTCTTTAAAATTGTAGTTTATACTATATTTTCTTTATAATATGTAATATTTAATAAATATGAAAAAAAATTAGTGAGAAAACACGTGTGTTGGTAGCAGCTAGTAAGAAATAGTTCTCATGCAAAATATAATTACAACTGAGTGCGCACGAATTCGGTGCGTTGTCCTTTGGTGTAATTTTTTAGACTTAGTTAAGCTTAGTTTTCACGAGGCGGAGGAATTATCCTGGAAGTAGAACTTTAGCAGGGCTTCAGAAAAGTGTGAAGTAGCCGTGAATGGATTATAATACAAATGCCTTTATTTTTTTTCAGAGGGAAGCCAAGGCGTGTTGTATGAGTGTTAGGATTTTTGTGTATGCAACGCAGAGCAATACATCCTCAGGAACTAGATCTATGCAGGCGCATCCCTAGTTTTCATATGGGTCTTGTTGTAAGTAGTCGTGTCTATTATATTGTTTTTTAACTATAGAATATTCCAATGAAAAAAAAATTCTGGATAGATATAAATGTCAATATTTTGTTGCCGATTTATAGATTTGGTTATCGAACCAACATGTGGTCGTTGAAAAGTGGTAAGTCAGCAAAAATCGACGTAAGTAGCACCTCTGTTTGCGACGTTTATTCTTGTGTAAAACGGTTTATTCGAACTTGAGGCCCTTACCTCGTCCTACACTGGAGGGCGACGCAAGGTCTCTTTTCCCAAGTAACTACGACCAAACTGTTGTTCATCAAAACCTCTCCATATTGAAGCAGAAATTAGTTACAAAACTACAAAACACACACACATACATACAAGTGCTTTGAAAATGTTGAATATATTTTATGATCAGAGCTACAATCATTATGCTCAAAGCAAAATACAAAAGGAATACAAAGAAATAACAACACTTTATATATATATATATATAGTGTTGTTATTTCTTTGTATTCCTTTTGTATTTTATATCCTTTTGTATATATATATATATATATATATATATATATATATATATCGGGTACAAATCTGTCTCAAAATGCACATTATAATTAGAAATTTCTTTTAAAAAAATGACATTTAGCGGAAATCCGTCACAAAAGGACACTGATTCGCAATATATATCCACTAAAAGGCTGATATTTAAAATATATAATTCTGAGCAGAAACCTTAAAAAAAAATTCGGGCATTTTCATAACTCCATCATGCCATTACCCATTTTAGGAATTAAATTCTCAATAACATTTTTAAAGGGAATTTGCCTTGACTTTATAAAATATATTATAACTTGTTTTAATGACAAACCATTTTTTTCTCAATTACTCATACGAGTTTAAATTTTCCAGACTTCTTCAAAATAGCAGGCTGCAAAACCAGGGAAATTCCACAACAGCCTTAATTTTTACATTTATCTTTTAAATGAGTTTTATTATACAACATTCTACATAATTTATGAATGTTCTTGTCATTAATGTAATAATTTTTGTCATGGGAAGCTAAGTGATTTTAATATTCAACATTTTTAACGATTGTGTCTTTTTTATCTGGTTTAGCTTCTATATCCAGCAACAAAAAATTACTTATACAAGTAATGTTAGACAGCAATTGTCCAATTCTATATTACTGGCTTTATGAGCCCTACATTTTTAATATACGATTACTTATCTCAGGATTGGTATTGTCCCCAGCAGCCATCAGTCTTTGCCGACACAAGCTGCTGCGGGGATTTAAATACTAAATCAAAATTAGGGGTGAACCACGAGAGGAGATTATAGTATTACCCTAACCAATAGGAACGAGTTGCAGGTCGAGTAATTCTCAGAATTTTCTAATGGAACGCCATCTATTCTATTTAGAATTACGGCGTGCGCTTCCTGTAGGCTCGACGACGTAGCGCTCTAGGCGCGAGCATGACGAACTATGGATGGCTGCCATGTTACCCAGTCTGTTCCCAGCAGTTATGCTAGTGGGATGTCCGTGTCGGGATCTGCAAGCGAACTTCGCGTATTCGTTACCATTGGTCGATTCCACACTGCTAGATCGTGTACGCAGTAAGTAACAGTTAGATTGTAAGTATAAACAAGTCTTTGGCTGTCGGTTGACACACCAGGACGATGTCGAGGTGAAAGGCAGTCAACTAGGAACGCATAGGCGGGCTGGTATTTTTTCCGGGCATAATGATACGTCCCCGTCTCAAACTGTAGAGACAATGCTGTATCTTTTCTGAACAGATTGCTGTATTGAAACCCTGTAGTTACCAGTTGGAATTCTGAGGAAACAGAACACACGCGTCGCTTGTTTATTTTATTTTATTTTGCATCGCCGCTGTAGTGCGTGCTTACTGCCGGACGTGACTGAGGGGTTTAAAAGTTTTTTTTTTTTTTTCTAGGGAGGCGCCTTATTCCGTCTCGTATGTGACGTGTGAATCTTTTTATTAGAAGTGGAAAAAGGTTAATACCAGTGTTTTACAATCATTTTTAAGTGCGGAACTTCAGTTACAGGCTAATTAACATAGCATAGACACACACACAACACACATTCGTCTTCATCGTTTCATCATAAATTAAGTTAACTGTGAAAAAAAAACCTTTAAAACCAAGCTTTTATTTATAACTGCACTAAAAAGAGAAAAATAATTATGGGAGTAGTTACAGAGTTTGTAGGACTTGTAAGACATGGTTTAATAGCAGTAATAAACTTCACTACAAGTTAATACGTTTATATCAATTTTTATTTAGCATATGAAAGCTTGACGCAATAAAGAACGTATACCTCATTTGCACAAGCGTAGTAATCACATATCTTGCGCAAGGCTCTTGTAACTATTCGCGCCAAGCTTTTATGTACTAAATATAAATTTATACAAACACATTAATTTTAAATTAAAGGTTATTGCGACCGTTCGACCACGTCTTAAGAGTTCCACAAATTCTGTAACTATTATTATTATTATCATCATAATCATCATCATCATCATCTTTTTAGCGCATTAATAAATAAAAACTTTGTTTTAAAAGGTATTTTACAGTTAATTTATTTTTCACTTTTTAGTCTCCAATTTTTGTTATTATTATATAGACTATTTATATATTCACGGACTCGTCTGTCATCGGTATCGCTTGCGAGTCCACAAGAGAAAGACAAGTTCAGTGACTTACGCGTTAGGGCGACCAAACAGACTGCAAAAAAAAATTGAGGTAAAATTCCCTTACCTGTAAGGGAACCTCTACATGTAACTTAACATTACCTGTCAAATGTGTACAATAACATAAGTATGGTACTATTCATTAATCGTACTGAAAAAGTACCTGGCAAAAGTGGGGGATCCCATACAAGTAAGGTAATATAAGTATATTGTATAATAATAAGTATTTTCAGAAATACATGGAATATTAGTACTGTTAAGTTTTTTATTACCTATATCCTGTGACTAATAGTAACCGAAACCTCAACTCTAAAAAAATCCTCAACAATTGATGGCGGGTGAGCGCGAACCATGTACCTGTAGGCCGACGCGCTATCCATTACACCACGACTTCATAACGGTATAATTGAATATTATGGTGTTACAGGATTGTTTCTTCCGGCCGTCCTCCCACTGAGTTGTTGGGACAATGCTGAAGAGATGCGCGCGTCGTAATGTAATTTCCCCATCCATTTACGGGATTTTCCACCGCTATGTAGGCTAAGTGAATTTTACTCCAGGGTGCGGTAATTTTACCTTACATGCAAGGAAAACTGTTTTCCACACACTTGTCAGGCAATTTTACCATAATTTTTTTTGCAGTGTATGTAAGAGTGCGGAGCTCGCCCTCAGCACTTCCACGTTTCAAGACCTCGGACACATAATAAATACCTTCAGCCAGACGCCGGCGCCCTTAATGGCACGCGACACCAACTCAGACTTTAGAGGGACTGTTGTTTTGCGAAACTTCTTGAGCCGATGTTGCACACGACGCATTCTTACTAAACGCCGTAATTTCTGCGCTACTTGCAAGAGCCATAATCAAGGCCACTTAAGTTGTCGTAGCAAAGGAGACTGGAAACTCTTCACAAGTGTGGGAAATATTACTTTTACTCCAGGATATTCGTTATTGAGGACGTCGACGGAGGGGTGCGTTTTGCGAAAAACGAGCAACAAAGGCGACATTTACGAGCTGATCGTGTATGCATTTCACTTTTGTGACCTTTGCGCTCATTTCGAGTGCAGTCGCGGAGGGCCGTAAATAGCTGCAAGAATTTATGGGACGATCACTCAGCTTTATGGCGTTGCAATAAAAACAAACGTTTGCTTCACGGCTGTATATTACTTTTAATCCCCGCTATAACCATGTAGGCGTCCATTAGAAGGAAGGAGTGTTCCCTATTATATTTAGTTTTCTAGCAGAAGTTTTGTATTTTTCACTATAACTTCAACCCGATGATTTGGAATATTTTGGCGGGTCCTCTTTGTTGTTTCTAAGAATTGAGTCACGCTAATTAATCAAGAACGGAATTTTTCGCACAAAAGCGCTGTTTTTTTTTAGAGCCTCTGTGGGCAAACGGAGGGGGATGGGGGAAGCCGATCCCTCCTCACTGATCCCCCTTTGAAAACTCCCCCAAAGTGCCCCCTTCCTTCCTGTGAGGAATTAGAGGGACAAAGAGGGGTATATTGTCCATTTTGTGGGATTATAGTGCGTCCCAGATTTCACCTTTTTGAGCCTCTTTATGGTGAAGCCAGTATGGGCAGATGATAGGCCCACCCTATGGGCAGTGAGGCCCTTCGTAGGCTCTTTATGGTGAAGCCAGTATGGGCAGATGATAGGCCCACCCTATGGGCAATGAGGCCCTTCGTAGGCCTTACGCTTTAGGTCTTAAGTCGGACTTTCATCATAATTGCTACTGCATGTCGGGATGTGTGAGCGAGCGCCGAGAGGCGCGATCGAGCAAATGCCGAAGTTCCCAGACCCGACATTGCACCGTAAATACTAATTCGTACGGTTACCTGCTTCACCTTTGGTGGCTCAACCCGCGGTTTCCGCGGACCTGACCTCAGGTATGTAATTATTCAATAATGCTAGTTAGTCAAACTTAATTTGTGACGTCTGTGAGACAGTCGTCATAACGCGGCAGTGTTTACAAGACATCTGGAAAGAATGATGTAGCATGGGTTGACCTTATGCAAAGAATAAAGGGCGTAGATAGTGAATGTGTGTGTGTGGGGCGGGGGGGGGGGGTCCAATCAGAGACGAGCAGCGTCATGATATCGTTGTGTACAGTCTGTGCTCAGAGGAAAGCGAACACGCCAGTCTTCCGGTTGAGACTGTAGGACGTTTATTCGTGAATTCAGGCGTTAAGCAATTGCTTGATTTCTTGTGAACTCTGGTAATATACCGATCCTATGAGTTGCTTACATTTATCTCTATTGTAAAAACATATTATTAAAATAATGGCAAACAGTAAAAAAACTTATATTAGCTATTATTCCTTGCGAAGGAAATGAATTTACAGGATAGTATGTTGTCTTAGCTGAATATTAATACATTGATTTTTGTAAATTTGGTCTCTCGCATTGTATTTATATATGTGTTTAAAAAAAAAAAGCAAACACCCAACGTTGGCCATGGATTTTTCTATGGTTAAAACATAACGAAAAGTAGTAAGGAGTTGTCGATAACAAGCGTATCTTCTCGGGGTTATCCAGTTTAACCCTACATTGCATTCCACAGTTATTCCACCTCCATTTCATTTCGCCCTCGCCGGCTCTCAAGATTTCGCTGCTAAGCGGCAACCAAAGTCTCTGAACTTAACTCATTCCTCCGGAATATCTCATAGTCCATTCAGGGTTATTTACAACTTTTCTAAAGCCCTGCTAAAGTTCTGCTTTCAGAATTGTCCTCCGCCTCAAGCAAACAAAGCTTAACCAAGTATAGAAAACTACACCAAAGGGACAACTCTCTGCATTCGTGCGCCCTCAGTGTAATTATATTTTCCATAAGAACAAATTATTACTAGGAATTACCAACACACCCATTTCCTCTCTTTTTAGTCCGTATTAATAATAAATTTAATGAAATATTTAATATAATAAATAGATTATAAGGAAAATTCAACTTTGCCAAAATTAGGTTTATTTATGTTAGCCCAAGTATAAAACGTTTGTAATACATGGCGATTGAAACAACCACATACGTCATACGTGGGGTGGTTTTTCAAATGTGCAATTCAAAAAGTTTGAAGAAACCGCGAATGGACCAAGGTTGTAGCCAACCAGCTTCAGTCACCTGTCATATTGGCGACCCTCGCCACAAGTTTTGTTTTGGTACGGCAGTTCGTTGAATTCAGTTTGAAACTACGAGACCGGCCATATTTTAGTATAGATGTTGCAGTTAGTTTGCCAATATTCTTGATCTTCTGTAGAGTGATCGTGGAAGTCGACTTCACTGTTCTGTTCGCTTTCTTCTGCTTACACTTCGTTCCGTTTCCTCGATACTTTCTGAGAAGTGAGCTATATTCAAATCCCGCTTCGTTCCATTTCTTAATCAATAATTTAATGCACCAGTCTGCCCCATCTCAGCTTCCTAATTGTACGTCCTCTACAATAAATAATCTGGAATTTGAAGTGTACAGAGTACTGTAGATCACTCAGTGTAATTTTTATTAAAAGCACTCGCATTCCGCCTTGTTTCTGGTTATAATCTAAAATAATTTCTTCCGCTCACCAATTTTTTTTTTTTTCCGTAGAGTATTCAGTTTAATTTGCCTTTGAAAAATTTTGTGTCGTTTGGTGGTATGACTTTTTTTTTTTATCGTTTTCTTTCCGTGCTGCTGTAGTACTTCAGTGTTGGACGACAAAGACAATCGAAAGCTGTAGTTTAGCCTATGGATATTAAATAGTGTCTTCCATTGTATTTACCTCTCGTATTTTACCGTGTATGATTCACTATTGTAGCATGATCAGGCAAAACAAAACTTTTTCTTGCATGTCTTTTATGCTGTTTTTAAAGTAAGGTTCCGTATATTCTGTTTTTATTTGTCTTAATGTATAGCTGTGATTTTTTTATTTCGACGAAGATGATTGGGAAACTTGGAGATGTTTGTTCTACCGTATTCTTTGCAGTAGAAGCTCATGTATGGCTATAACCACTAAGCTGGTAAAATGCGCGTCTTGCATTACTGTTTTATATGTGGCAGTTTAGCAGCATGAATGGTGTGATTAATGCTTAGTTATGTAACGTACACCAATGTATGTATGTATATATATGATCACAAATAACTCTTATATAATTCTTTACCAAAGGGCAAGTAAAGATGCGTCTAAAAGAAACCCTTGCAGAATGCCATAATTCCCAATATACACGTTATGCAGGTCGTGTTGGGTAAAATGAAAACTTTTCAGCGATCCAGTAGTTAGTTACTGGCCTATTTCTGTACAACACCAATGATGGCTATGTTGAAATGCTTCACTTGTTTACGAAATCATGTGAAAATATTACAGACCAATAACTTTCACTTCAGTTAGGAAATAATGCTGTCAGATTTCCCGATTATCTACTGAGTTAACGAAGATGAGCACTCAAACCACGTATACGTTTGGAGTGTCAGGCGAAATTGGTATGCAGTACACGTTTTATGAATGTGTGCAAGTGGCTGGCCTCGAGTCCACAGTCAGAGACGATAGTAATCGCATGCTATATATAAGAAAACTTGTTTTAAACCTGCTCGTCGAATCGCGGGGAAGAAACATGCATTGTAGCATTTATTTCACAGTATATTGCTTTCGTGCAACCGCTTTAGCATGACTGAAGTACATTCTCCTGATTTGCAGGCTTTAGGACAAGTACTTTGTACCGAAAGATTATAAGATAAACGTGGAGGTATAGAGGATCCAAAAAAATCCCACGACTCAAGTTAAGCAATAAAAAACGGATACGTTGAGTGTTCTCGGATTTTTATGACAGATATTTGTAATCTGTAAACTGATTTTTGTGGCGACACTCTCACTAATTTGATATAAATTTCTTTTTCTCTCCACAAGTCTGAAAACAGCGGAGAGATCTTCTGAGAAGCCCGAGAGTATAAAAAAAAGTCTATCATGTTTGGAAATAATCAATTATTCGTGATCCCCAGTACATCTCTGACTACGCTTCAAATAAGTCATGGAGACAGTGTCACACTATACAACTTAGATAACGCATAAGTGATTGCATTGAGTGTATGGTAAACTCAACTTAAAAAAGTAGAACAGGCCTTCAATAAATATAATTCGAAGTGTTCTAATAGTTCGCCATACAGATAATCATGAAACCAATGTGCTCTGTAACTCTAAACAAATCGAAGCTCGTTGAAGTAAAGTTAACACTTTTTACACTCTAAATTCGAATCAATGGAAAACCACTGATTCACAGTGGAATTCAACTACTCGAATCAGTGAAAATGGCTCCACTTAGAATCAGTGGAAAACCACTGATTGTTTCTGTGAAACATTTCTCTGATTGAATCAGTGTCGTGAAACAATTTTACTGATTGAATAAGTGACGGTCAACTGCACCGGCGAATTAAATGTTGTTTTTATCGTATCCATCCAAATAAATAAGAGAAATAAACTTACTTTCGATAGTTTAGTATTTATATGACGAAATTTCCCGTAATACAAGAAAAGTAAAAAATTTTTCCAGAGGTGGCCAGGATTGAACCCACACATCCTGTCCATATCATCTGCGCTACGAAGTCAAGTACGAGAACAAGAGGAAAATTTTAAATCTTCTATTTATTTATCGAAAGCGTGTAGTTTTAAATCGTATGCCTTTACTTTTCGTTTTCGGTTTAATTGGTACCATTAGGATTGTCAAAACGAATAATACATGTGAGTACACTCTCTTCACCACATCATATGATAAAAACCATCAGAGTGCTGTGATGATTACGTGAAAACGAAATGAAAGACTTAAAAACAGAAACAAAGACTAAATGTTCATGTTACCTCGTAAAATGGTGTTTTGTAAGACGAAGCACATTTTAGAAAGCATTTTGTACGGGATTTATTGGTTTGTTCGTTGTTATTTCACTTGATGCACGTTGTTTAGCAGCCGTTTGTAAACCTTCTTGGCTGCCATTTTTACCTGCTGTTTAACCGATCCATCAGTCACAAAACCAAATCACTGAAAAAACAGTGAAAAAAAATGACTGACGAATCGGTGGAAAATGTCATTGAATCAGTAAGTGCACGAAAACGGGCATTTTTCACTAATTCGTCAGTTAAATTCACTGAAGTGACTGTTGACTCTTTGAAACGGTGAAATGCTCACTGTTTCAGGTTTTGAGTGCAAGGCCCTCCCAGCAGGCATAATAACCACAAGATTATATTTTATTGTGGCCTTATACGTTAACTTTCGATAACTGAAAAATGCTTACACTGTGTTTAATAGACACATGATAATTTTTATATAAACAACTAACGAAAGGGTACGAATAAGTTGAAAGGAACCTTAAAGCGCAGACTTAAAAAAGTGCTCACTTTACCGTGTACAGCATACGTACCGTTTTATATGCATATTATAGAACCTCCGTCAACGTGCTGAGAAATTCAGATTAATGAGGTTCGCATCAGTTTTAAAATGCTCAGTAAAATGTGATAAATGCTAACTAAACCTAGTAGATATCGTAGAAAATAAAGAGTAGTTTACGGCTTAAACAACTCGTTACGTTTAAGGGTGCAGTTTGCCCAGGCTGCCAAACAGCGCAGAGGTTCAGTCGCATGGTTGTCATTTAAAAACTTTTCAATATTTTTGAGCAGCGCCTGCCTACGAATAGCATTTAAATAACTTTTGATGTCCTAATACTAGTTTCCGTGTGTGTTTCCGACTGTATAAACTGTTCGTGGTGATTTCAGCACTTTTGGAATCAACCTTGGGAAAAATGTCACTGGGGCAGTGACATATACTTGCATATATATTCACTTGCACGATGGCTGGAATGCGACCAGTACAGTTAGTAAAGGCTGTTCATGGTAGACTGAGCACTATTGAAAGCACTGCTTACGATCTACTTGTATGCACGTTGTGTATTCTTCCGCCTTATGTAAAATTAACATTGCCCTGGGCCTCATCACTTTATTCATACGTCGTTAAAGTTAAACTGTAAAATTATTAAGAACGTAAATATTCTACAAATATGCTCATTTTCACACTAAGACGCATTAAAAAAAACCAGAAAAGGTGAGAAATAATTTAAGTTACCACAAATGGTTACCTAACACTTTTTTTCCGACGTTAAAATATGGAACTACTTTCCATCCATCATTACCAATTTTACTGGGCGAATGTCACTCAGTGCGCCTGTTAAATATATGCAGTTATGGGCAGCGACATTTTTCAAAGGTTCATTTCGATAGTGCTCACTTTTTTGTGAACAGCCTTCAACAACAGAGTTAAAGTAGTTCCATGTCTTAACGTTGAATTAAATTTGTTAAGTAAGCATTTGTGAATCGAGCAATATTATTTGTTTTGCTTTCGAGTTTTTCTAATGCACATACATAAGGACTAGAACAGTTGTAAAATACGAATGTTTCTAATAATTCGACAGTTACATTTGGCTGATGCATGAATGAAGTGACGAGATAACTTATTAATTTCACACATGGTGTAAGAACACACAATGTGGACACAAGTAGATCTTCAGCAGGGCTTGTTTACCATGAACAGAATTTAATGTGTTTTATTTAAAGCGAAAAAGGGTTTATGCGAGTGTTTTACAATCATTTTTAGGCATGAAACTTCAGGGTACTAGCTACTCAACGTTTCATGGTGACACACAGCACTTTATCTTTATTACGTAGCAAAATTGTAGGGTCATCACTGAAAGTCGTATGAGGCGAGTCTACGAAAAGAAAACTGCCCGCCCGCCATTTAAGTGCCTGGCGCGTAAAGACGACCAGACATTCATCGAGTGTACCTAAGTCGTCCTAAGCTCTCGCAAACTTCTATGCAGCGGATACGCAAAATATCTCGAACCGCAGACGCAGAGACCTTGGCAGCCCAACACTCGAGTTGTTGATAATTCGCTTTCGTGAATTACACGAATATCATGAAGTCAGTTGTACTACAGCGGTATAGGCTGTTCACGGTAAAGTGAGCACTTTTAAGGCCCTAGTTTTTTTTCATATCGGCCATTATTTAGCCTTCCGCCACTTTTAAAAATAAATATTGACATGTAAGCAATAAACGCAGTGTATATTATATTGACTATTATTCCAAATGAGAGGACTTCATAAAATGCTCAGTTTACTGTGAGTAATCTATGTCAACGTAGGCAGCTGCAAATACGTTGCTGCTCGCCACGAACTCGGTGAAAAATAGTATTTCATGTTTGGGGCCGCGGTGGTGTAGTGGCTTGGGCGCTCGACTCCCACCAAGGCGAACCAGGTTCGATTCCCAGCGCGACTGCTCCCGGATTTTCGCACGTGCGAATCGTGCCGTACCATGCCGCTGGCCGGCGGTTTTTTTCTCGGGGATATCCCGTTTCCCCCACCCTTCCATTCCGTCGCTGTTCCTTACCAACCTCACTTCAACGTCACCGGCCCTCAAGATCCCGATGTTAAGATGCACCCAATTCTCTCCACCCCATACAGTACACGCTGTCTTGCGCGGGGCTTCTCCACAACAGTATAGGCTGAAAAAAATGCACTTCTGAAAGCCCTGCTTAAGATCTGCTTGTATGCACGTTGTGTATTCTTCCGCATTGTGTAAAATTAACTTTGCCATGGGCCTCATCACTTTATTCATGCGTCGGTCGAGTGAGACTGTAGAATTATTATAAAAGGAAAATTTCACAAAGCTGCTCATTTTTACACTTCGATGCATTAGAGAAAAGTAAAAAGTAAAAGAAATAATTTAAGTCATTATAAATGGCTACATAACACTTTTTATTCGACGTTAAGATAGGGAACTACTTTCCCACCATCGTTACCAATTTTACTGAGCACATGTTACTCAATGCCTTCGTTGAAATATTTGCAGGCAGGGGCAGTGAATTTTTTTCTAAGGTTGATTTCGAAAGCGCTCGTTTTATCGTGAACAGCCTTTACCTGACATTTCTAGGAATATCAGATAGCGCGAAGGTTCCGATAGTGGTGGATTGAAATATACTCATTCAGCGTAGGCATCTCCACACTATTAATTTTTTTTTCGTACTCACGAGAATTTTTACGGAAGTGTACAATTAATATGCGGGAACGCGATATTAGTGATGATTAACGGAAACTAGTTCCGGACATACAAAATACGGAATCTCTGCATGTTGTCTGCAGCAGCGGTTTCGTAAACGAGCATGGGCGAGGCTCACGAAACATTGTATTTGGTCATGCGGTAGCATTCGACAGGTCGTGTATTCGAACCCGGCCGGCTGCACTGATGGTACTTTTTTCCCCAATGTGGTTTTATCGCCCCTCCCAACTCCCTAACTTGTGCTGTCCTGTAAAAGAGGCCTAAAGTTGCTGGCGTGCACATAATCTATATCTATACTACTAAATAAAATATATGTATCTGTCTGTGATTTTCTAATTTTTCATTTTTAATTATTTTTTCATATAGTATAATTGATATCTAAGCCATATCGAATGTTAATTTTTTTTCGTGTCTGTCTGTCCGAACGTGTATAACTCAAAAACCACTTCACGTATTAACATCAAATTTACACAGTATATATATATATATATATATATATATATATATATTTTATATATATAAGATAATAACCCCAGGACCAACTTGCTCTTTGTTTCATCGAGATATCTCAAACGGTTCCGGAAAAAAAATGATGATCAAGGATGTAAATAGGTACTGTATTAAGCTTTTATTAGGATTACTGCATAAAAAAGCATTGCAAAAAAAAATCCGTCATTTCTCCTTTCTTTTTTGTCTATGGGCTGACCTCCTTTCCTTCCAAAAAGCCGTAGGGGCCCAGTGGCTAGAGTTATTCAAGGAGGGGCAGCAGTGACCCAGTGGATGGATATATATCAAGTGGCGTCGCAGTAGCTCAGTGGCTAGAGCACCCAATAAAGGGGCCGCAGAAGCTCAGTGGCTAGAGAACCCAACAAGTGTGCCGCAGAAGCTCAGTGGCTAGAGAATCCAATAGTGGGGCCGCAGCTGGTCAGGGGCTAGAGCACCCAATAGTGGGGCCGCAGTAGCTCAGTGGCTAGAACACCCAATAAGGGAGCCTCAGTGGCTAGATAACCCATTAAAAAAAGTGGCTAGATCAATTCAAAGTCCTAAATGTCGTGCTAAAATAAAACATGTGAGAAGCGATGGCAGGGTGTAATGTAATAACTCCATTAAACCTGAAAGAAGAAATATTAATATTTTAAACATAAAAACTTTATTGAACTATGTTGGGCTTAATTTAAATAACTTTACAAAAATATCATGCGATCGAAGTCGCACGGGTCAGCTAGTAAATAAGAAAACTGTCTTTCCTTTGGCAGTTCCGATATTATTGCCGCTTAAACTTGTTTCTTCAAACATCGCAAAGTAGCACTCGTCATATGTAACAATTAGCCACACTTGAACCATTCAAATATTACTAGGAACTGAAAAGTTACATGCTAAATGCAACTTGCCGTAGCGTGGTACGCGAGTGGTATTGTGATTTGCTTAAATAAAGCCGACCTCCGTAGCGTAGTTGGAGACACCGACTTACAGTGCGAGGGGTTCCGGGTTTAAGCCCTGGTTACGGTATGGGTGTGAATTAGTGTAAGTTTGCATTGGTCACCCTAAATGTCGCATAAATATTTAAACTGCAAAATCAAAAATAAATATATTAGGCTGAACTTAAGATGAACAAGCGGCTAACAGTTGTGGGCTTCCGTATATACTAGTCACGTTCAAATCCCGCTACAGTACAGAATATTTTAACTTTGTAAGTTTTTTTGATTTGCATTTAGACACCCGCATAACGAAAATTAAATTTTTTTTTTTTGTAATCCCTTTTCTTAAACCTGAAATTCGGGTAATTAACTGGCAAATTTACGGACAGGTTCCGTGAATTCACAGAATATTCTGTGGAATCTGCGAGAAGCCCGTTATTGACGAAAACGAAGTGTCCTTAGATTTAAGTAAAGATTTTTGGATAATTTTTGTACGGGTACTTTTCCGTAATTTCATGGAAAATATTCCTAACAATGCAGTTGTGTGAAGCATAGCAAACTATCGTGTTCAAGTCGCGTGTGCTTGGTCGTGTGGTAGCATATTTGAGTCGCATTCAGGAGGTCGTGATTTTGATCCCATACAACGGCACTGGAGGTAATGTTATAATATTCTCCGCGTAATTTTCCATCCCCACTACTGCGGATCTCCTTTGTATGCGCCTTTCCAATTCCATCTCCTTTGCGAGCATGTAAATTTAAAAAATGTTACTTTCATACAGGGAAAATTATCTGCGTGCTTCTAATCCACGACTGGGCACCGAGATCACGGATTCATTACCAATGTCTTTAAGCAATATTGTTCGATAGTTTATTAATTATTAGTTCAGTAAACAGCAGGCTCAATATTTCCAGCACCTAGCCCTCCAGGCAAAACCAAATCGTCGTCTGACATTTCGTAAAGCACGAATCGAATCCTGACCGGCTGACGTGATCTCGAAACAAAAATCCGGCACAAATTCAGCGCCGACGACAATCAAATTAGAATAGGAGGAAAGTAAATAGGGAATGAGAAATCTAATTCTGGATATATAAAATTTTATCAATAAACACTTTTCAGAACACACAAAAGACGTAAAATAACGTACTAAAAATTACTGCCAGTAGTCACTGAGCTTTGTTTTCGCAGCTATTGTTGCATACTTGCTATGCATGCAACATTCATGCTTTCTACATTCGTGCTACTTTATTGCAAGTCGCATCATTGTCATCTTCCAATCAAATTTTTATCTAGCTCTTACCTTTTATAATTAATCTACCTTTTTCTCTGATCGTCTCTTCGATGTTTTACCAATCATACGCTATTACAGCTCTTCATTTTCAACTTGTAGTCATTGAATCTGATGTAATTCACAGGAAATAAATATCGAGATGTCATAATTTCTGCGTAATCGCGTGTCGAAATGACACAGTTGTATTGTTATTTTGAAATACAAATAATTGTTACTAAGTAATCTGCAAAAATGGAAATGGAGATTTTTGAAAATATTTTATTTAAAAACTAGTTAAGGCCTCACAAAAATAAGCAACAATTTCTGAATTACGTTTTGTTGAGAGAAAATGTCAAATCTCTTAAAGTGTAGCTAACATTATGCCGCTTAATTAACCAACTATATGTTGTTAGATTATTTTGGTACGAAATGTGTGATCGTAAATATCTTATCGAGTTAGGTAACCATTAATCAGCATGTCTGGAGAAAACAGGTCGCCTTAGATGAAACTTTCCCAGACCAATAGTTTTTGAGATAAAATCGCCAAGTATCAAAGGTTGCAGTGTAACGCCTTAGTGGGTAGGCAATTATTTACACTCAAAGGATCCAAACTACCCATTGAAACGAGCTTTGTTAGGTGGTTAACGTTTTTTTTTACTTATGTAATGAATGTATCACCGGTCCGATGTTTCGTATAAGCTTATTTGCAAAGTAGAACTACTTTTGTGTAAATATTTGTGTGGTTGGGAAGTGAGGGACTCACAGTGGAGGACGTCCAAAACAACTGGTATTTCTTTTTCAAAATTTCCTCAGTCTGTAAATCAAGAAAATATGTATCGCTATGAATGCGTGTTTCGCATTATCGTCTTTAACATTTTCTTCAACAGGCGTGTGTAAAACACGTTATATTTCAGCCTTGGAAAGAAAGGATTCGGGGCAGGAGTCTGAAATGTTATCTTTAGTTATCTTAACCTTCATCTGTAAATTTATGCTTACGTTTAATCAGCTAGGTTTAAATGGATCAAGCACAGTTTGTTTTATCTTGGAGTATTTTAGTGTGTTTAACCAAGAAATTCAGACGTGGGCGTAATCATTTCGTTTCTACGTAACCCATTTACACGATATTTCCATCTCCATACTGCAACAGTAAAACACTGGGTTATTTGATTATAGTACATTCACGGTTATTCCCAGCTTTCCTGAAGCCCTGCTAAAGTTGTACTCTCAGGCCATTCCTCCGCCTCGTGCCAAGAAAGCATATCCAAGTTTAAAAAATTACGCCGAAGGGAGAACGCACCGCATTCGTGCGCACTCAGTGTAATGTGATTTTGCATAAGAACTATTTCTTACTAGCCATTTCCAACACACCTATGTTCTCACTGTTTGATTCATATTGGTTAAAAGTAAAACATTATAACTGATGCATAAAATGTGATAGCTATTGTAACCAAAAATGAGATTTTATGCAACGTAAGTACTAAACGCTGGTGATATGACATATAGAAACGACATATTGCTTGATTGTGAAACAGCAAGTATAGCTCGTCGCAGCCCAACGCATCGCACTATTGTGGAACCAGCTTAATCGGTTTGCCAACTTATGAGCAGCAATGTTTCCGGCAACCAAAGTGGCACTGAAAGTGAAGCAAGGTTGAGCCACATTCTTCTCGATGTATCAGCACCACAGGCTCCAAAATGTGTATATGCGCAGTGAACAGCATTTGCGAGCAAACATACACATTACTTACACGTGTTTTACACTGAACTAGTTCATCATATCTTGTTGGATGTGCTGTGTATACGAACGGATGTCGGATTGTTTAGGGCTTGGTGAGCCCAGTTGCGTTAGCTCCTAGGGTAAATACCTCGGAGGTGAACGTATACACTCAACCCCCCCCCCCACCCTCTGCCACCTCTAACAAAAACAAACACCCACAGTCATAAGAAACGGTACACGCGAGTTTATCTGTTAACTGCGTTTATCATGCCAGTGGACAAAAAGGCACACGTTAAAATCCGTCTAATTTTCTGTTCAAGTTGTCAAACATATTGGTGTTAAAAATAATGAACTGGTTATGCTGACGTTATCACTTCAAGGCCAGTAAAACAATTTGTTAATATTCGTCCGGACGCGCTCGTATAGTACAGTCCATTCAGGTTACTTCCGACTTTCTGAAGCCCTGCTGAAGTCCTATGCTTTCATAATATTCCTCCGCCTTATGCAAACAAAGCTTAACTAAGACTAGAAAATTACACCAAAAGGACAACGCATCGCATTCATGCGCACTTAGTTTTATAACATTTCGCTTGAGAACTATTTCTTACTAGGCTTTACCAACGCACTTATGTTCTCTGTTTTTATTCATACTGTTACATGTGAAGGATGATGCCTGAGGGGCATATCCGAATTCGTAAGGGATGGATGTATTAATAATAAAAATAAATAAATAAAAGGAACTAAATTTGATTCCTAATTTATTCACTCTGCTAGTATGTACAACATCAATTAGCTGTCTTAACTTTCACTCTTTCTATTTAACAGTGAGCACACTATTTCATGTTTATTTCAGCTTTAATTAATGTCCTTCTTAATGTCTCTCTTGATTACAGTCGATTAACTCGTACCCATTATTAGCATGTGTTCATCTGTTTCCAACAGTTGTAATGTCTTTCACTCACGCACTTGATCCAATAGTTCAGACTCCAGCCACATTCTTCAAAACGTTGACACCTTCTCCTTCCCACAACTGACCACGCAGGTAAAGTAGTTGCAAATCAGTTCATGCTCTAACTACACACTCCTGTTAAGGCCATTGATGAGTGGCAAATATTATCACAGCTTGGCATTGTGTCATATTCAAATGACACGGTTGCTGAGTGCACACATGCGTCTTAGAGCTCAGACAGTGTGTAAGGGAGGTTAGAAGCTCAGTTCCAAGACATTCATAGTTCAATCGTGGAGACTCTCTGTACATTCCAAGGTGTCACATATTGCAATTGGCTGACCAGTTGATTTGCAGTGCGATTGCGGAAAAAAATTGTTCCATCAGTATTTTGTAATTCTTGAGACTAAACCGCGAGTAACCGAGTAAGGATGTTCCGTTTTTGTTTGTTTTGATACTTTATTTCCCATTACAGCCATTACGAATTTCATTTTAATATAATATTGCAACCATCTACACCAAGTTGCCTGGAAGGTGAGAGTGGCGCGGTTTTCCTGCATTCTGCCCTGACTCCCCTAGCAGCTTGGGGATCAACCTCTTGACATTCTATTCTAGTGATGATTATATTATGCCTATATTGCGGCACTAAACTACTACTAAGATTATATATAATATATATATAATCAGTTCCAGCCATCAGTTTTGGAACTGCCAGCTGAGAGGGGGCCTGTAGACCTTTTCGACCCCCCTCCCCCTGTAGACTGGTCCTTTAGTCTGGAACCTTGTCATACCATTACTCTTTGTCCTTGTACATTGCCTAAGTCTTCAGCATCCTGATTCGTTTCCTATTCACTTGCCTTGGTCATCGCTATTCCGAGTACTCATGTCCTTAGTTCGTTGCTTTGAGCTTCATTATATCTTAGCCGACCTCCCGTGGCGCAGTCGGTTGGTGCGCCACCGATCTGTGGTGCGGGTGGCTCTGGGTTCGAATCCCAGGTAAGGCATGGGTGTTAATTTAAGTTAGGTTATACGTTAGTCTGTAAGCCGTCCCCTGCTAAGCTTTCCAGCATAAATCCCGGGGACGTTAAAAAGTCCTTTACAATTCACTATATATTTTACTGTTGATTGGCTGCCAGACGCGGCACTAGTCATGAGCACGTATTGATGACGTGGGCGCCTGCTCTCTGTGTTGTAGAGTCCGAGCGGGGGCGGCGCACAGGGAGTGAAGACGAATGGCGTCGGGGGCGGGCAGGCTTCAGGGGTCAGCGCGGCGCCCGCCTCCTCGGCGGCGGCTACCCCCAAACCCCAGCAGCTACAGCAACAGCAGCAGCCGCAGCAGCAACACCACCACCATCAGCAGCAGGACCCCAAGCCAGTCGAGTGCAACCTGTGCCACCGCAAGTTCAAGAACATCCCCGCGCTCAACGGCCACATGAGGTTACATGGCGGCTACTTTAAGAAGGTCAGTGCCTACGCCACTCGTCGTGTTTTGCCCTGTCGCTAGAGACACGGAAATTTTGCGAATTCAAGTGAGGTCAAAAATATTTTATAATGTTGCAAAATATATGCATTTTTCTTTCATGTACAGCATAAATCGCACTTTTCTGACCATTTTTATGGTCATTATACTACTTTTTTTGTATGAGTTATCCACGTCGTATAGTCGGGTGCAGTGCTCCATAGGCAGTTGCTTTACTTCAACGTTAAGAGTCCCCCAAATCTCTCAACTCAACATGGCATATACATGAAAAAATGAATGCTGCCGACAGCTGTTGAATTTTTCGGAGAGTTTTTATTTTCTTTATCCCTGCATTCTGTTGCTTATTTTTATCACTTGTAAGAAGACCATATGAAACCATTAGAATGTACTCCTCGTAATTTGCAACACGCTTTTTACGTTTAGCTGTCCGACATCACATCAGCAGTGTACTGAATATCAGTATTTCTGCAAGAATCTTTGTATAGTAGTACAACTGTTCTTCTTGTAAGTGTACAAATTCAACAGGTATAGAAGATATTTTTTTTTTTTTGTAAATTTTAAAAAATTTGTTTTTATGCAAAAATATTTTAGCTCCCACTATATATATATATAAACTGCCCCTACCTGTATATCTTTTAACGGGCTCACTGAGTGAGTTGAGTCCAGTAAAGTTGGTCACGATGGAGGGGAAAGTAGTTCCATATATTAACGTCGAACAAAAAGTGTTAGGTGACCATTTGTACTAACTTAAATTATTTCTCTCGCTTCCTGTATTTTGTAATGCATCGAAGTCTAAAAATGAGCGGATTTATGTAATATTTATTTTTCTAATAATTTCACTATTTCACTTGACCAACGCATGAAGAAAGTGATGAGGTCCATGGCAATGTTAATTTTACATAAGGCGGAAGAACACACAACGTGTATACAAGTAGATCTTAAGAAGGGCTTTCAAAAGTGTTCATTTTACCGTGAACAGCATATATAAATAATTTTTTGATATTCAAATCTTTAATTGGAATGTCACACCTATCAGTATTTCGATTCGTATAAAGTGCTTGCATAAATTTGCGTACGTTCTTTCTTGCATGTTATAGGTACTGCATCAAAAATAACCCTGTGGTATAAATAAGAATATCATGCATTTTTATAATTGGGAGATTTAATTTCCTAACAATGTGCAACTACTTTATACACAAGCAATAAAGAAATTATATTTAAATACTACTCCAGCATAATAGCAAATACATATTTTATTACTAATAACACTTCTTCAAGGATTGGGTTGAATGTCTACTATATTCAATCATAAAACTTCAATTCTAGTCCTTTTTAAAAAGCACACAATATGGAGAATTCCTTTCCTTCTAACAAAATTTTTCATAGAGAACAAATAATTACACCGAGCATTCCAAACATTAAAAGAAACGTAATAATGTTATACTCTTAGCACAAACATAGATTAACAAAAATAAATCACTAACACATACAAAGTTAAAATGCAAGTTTACATTTTTCTCTTCCTAATGTAAAAATAAAATATGTTAATACTCCTTTTCCTTACATATCAATATAAAATTAATTTGAATAGCAAATTTCTTTGTTACTTGGCATACGAGAACGTATACAAATTTTAATATGGGTAGGGGTCTGTAATCTTACTTGACTCATTTCAGGTAGCACTTCCTAGTGTTGAGAAATTTGAACACTGTGTTGAAAGATTCCCAATAATACTAAATAATTGAACCACAAATATAAATTACAGGGTACTCAAACATTACAAAAGCACACTTTGACAGCATTGGAGTTATATGGCTTTTATAATTTATTTGCAATTTTTAAAGTTCAAATATTTTCACTTTCATCACGACTCTTCTTTGAGATGGAAATAAAACATAGTTAATAGGTTAATTAAAATGCAAGCTCTGCGGATGTTCATGCTCTCTTCTCCTCGCTCGGCCAGACTTCTCCACGCAGTTTCGGGTCCTTAGGCTGCCAGCTGCACATGGGAGACGTCGCACCACTGCGACATTCCGGTGCAGTGATGCCGCTCCATCGCCGCAGTAGACATCCCATTCCTCGGTGGAACTGACAACACGAGAAGCATGCACATCGTCGAGAATCGTTAGAAAATGTCACGTATATGTCCCACTGCAAGATCTTTGTGCCATCAGTATAAATATAATTTTGTTCTCCCTTCAGGTTTTTCGTTTATCCGTGGCTGAATTAGATCTTGGTACAGAGAATAACGTTAAACGTAGAACATTCATATGCTTAAACCAATTCTGCTTTCATTTGTTTTAAATTTGGCTTCACATACGTAATTTATTTTGTCTCATCATTGGTTTCTTGCCAATTTCCAGCCATTCTTAAGTGGCGATTTACTCTTCTGGAAGTGGCTTCCTATAAACCATTTTACTGACGGAACTGTTAGCTCCCATTCACCAATATACTAGAGTAGAACTACTAACAGATAACACTGCCCTTCTAAAATGGAAAATAATGGGGACACTAACAACTAATGGTTTCCATTGTGTTCGGGAGCGCCTGCTCCACCCCTAATAAACGATGAACAGCAAATAGTTAACTAAACCTAAACAAGTAAAAGAACACAAATTTGATTAAGACGGCTAAAAATTTCATAGTAATAACGAATTCAATAAAATAATAGGATCTTATTCCCAACCACACTGACCAAATATCATTACAATATTTCCATCTGAGCGAGTGAAACATTTGAAGTACAACTATAATCAATAACTGAAACATTGGGTAAAATAAGTGATAATCAACTACGAATAATTATTAACAATGATAAGGGTCAATAAACACAATCCTCAACAATAGCATATTCATCACATTAAACATAACACTATAGAATAATTCATAGCATTCAATAATGTATAAATTAATTTATAGCATTCAGTAATAAATTAGCGATCACGTGTGCAATCTGACAATATCATAATGAACCATTCCACCAAATATATATATCCAAAAATTACCACAACTTTTAAAGAAAATATTTTCTTGAAGGATAAGAAGACAATATGGGTTATGAACAGATTTAAACTTGATAAGAATAACCAGAAACAAATATAGCAGCAACACCCGGTTAGATTAATCAACATTCATAAATATGATCAATTAGGCAACAACTAAAATGGGTTCATTTACATGCATATGACCTTAAAGCAACCTAAGAAAGTTCAGATTTATAAGACTTCAACTATGAATTAGGTAGTTAGATTTGGAAGAGGGAAAGTTATTTAATTCAGTAAAATACTCCTCTCTTCTCTCTTGTAACCTTCTGCAGACCATACTGGAAAATCTTGGTATCACAGAATCTTGCAAATTATTGAGATTCTCGAAATTTTTGAGAGATAATAAACGTAACTTCATTTAGAATAGTGACTGAAATTCGAATTGTAAATTAGATGTATCTATATGATCACACAATTAGGGCATATGTCGTCAGGTTGTAGTGTTAGAAATCGTAACAGCCTTTAGGTAGCATTTACATGCCTTTTCAGGTTTTGACTGATAATTTATACCATATTTGTTACTGTAATGAAGTAGTTCTTTAAACAACTTGATAGAGCCATGTGCAACTTCAGAACACTTCCCACGACGAAACATAGTACATATAAACACAATAACATGTTAGCAATTGACCCCACAATTGAAAGAAAAAAATTATATAGGAACACAAATATATAAATAACACTAGACGTGGAAGTCTAAATATTTTGCTTGGCCATTGGCATCATTGCATTCATCTCTTCGCTAGTGCAGTACTATAGTTACTACTTCATTAATCAGCTACATAATCTTGTTTAATTTCGTCGACAAATTTTGTATTCAAACCTTTGGCATGTTGTAGTTCCGTAACTGGATTATGTCGCCATCTAAATGTTCAAGTTCATAACAAATCTTGTGGATTATCGCTTTCAATCGAAGTGGACCTTCATATAGCAATAACAGTTTTCGTATTACATTCTCCCAAAATGAACTGGTATTGCAAGAGTTCTTTAATATGAGATCTACAATATTAAAAGAACTTCTTTTAGAAACTGTCTGATATTTCTTTCTGGTTTTCGCTGCATGGTACAATCTTGCCCTAATTAATTCAAAAATTTGTGTTTTTTTTTTCATCTGGTCTGGATTACTACTTAACAGTTGCATCTCTTCATTACTCATTTGTGGTATGGGCAAAATTAGTAGTTCCGAGCGTTGCTGTACCCCAACCTAAACTTTTCCTCTAGCATGTGGTACATATCTTAGAACACTGAGTTATGGCTTACATTTTCTGAATCAGCTTGGTCATTTACATCACGTGGAGTATAATTATAGGTTATGTTGAAACCTGAATTAGGCTCAGACGTTCCTTGAAGATGATTAGTTAACCGTTCCACTCTTTCACCCACTGAATTTACCTGTTGGTGTAACTGAGTCAGGTTTCATTCAAAGGTAGTGTCAGTTTTATTAGCAGCAGCTTCGGATTGAGACAAATAGTTTTCTAAATGTCTGTCAAAAGACGTTAGTTGTTGATCTACTCTTTGTAATTTATAAATGTCTGCCAAAAGATATTAGTTGCTCGTCTACACTTTGTAACATCAGAATTATTATCAGGGTTTACAGTAGATGCAATTCTAGCATTTTCACAAACAGTTGATCTAGAATCTACAGCGGCCATTTGAGTCTCAAAACGGATGGATTGACTATCTAGTTCTAGCTGCCAATGCTTGGACGTAGAAGCTAAATCATTTTTACTTCAATTGCGCTTGCCTTGACAGCATCTGTCTGAGTTTGTGTAGTAGAGCTAACCTAATTAATTTGAGTTTCCACCGCGATCTCTCAATTATTTAACTGTGCTGTTGCACTGATTAACACTTCCGAGTGTACCTGATCATGTGTGTTCAATGTGTCAACCTCAAATTGAATATTCGCTATTGCGGACGTAAGTTTACTTACTTGAATATTCTGTAAATTTTCACAGCTTGTAATTTATTTTGTATTTGTTTAGTTTCCTAGTGAAGGACCTTTTTAACATCGTTAATCATTTCAGCCTTAAGTGTAGGGCATAGCTGTTGCATGTTGGTATGTGACAGTTTCAAATCATTTTTGTTTTGTTGCATGTTGGTATGCATTGCTGCATTGATTGGAACAACTGGTTTAAGTTGATTTGTGACTCCTTATTTCCAGCCAATGAACTATATTTACTAGCCTCAACTGCTAGTGTTTCACTTTCCGAGTAACTAAAGATGCCTCTCCTTCACTAATCTGTGTTTGATTCCTACCTGAATTTTCTACGTTTAACAATTTCATTTGGACTTGAGCTAACAGAGATTGAGACAAATTGGCAAACTGTCTATATACGGGCCAACTCATTTTGGATGCCAAACTTTTTATGTGGCTGACCAGACGTGATAGAAATACTTTTTTTTTTTCTGATTAACTCTGTCTCCACGTTGCGGTGCCAAGAATGTATGTGCGAGTAGTGGTGGGAGAATATATTAATACTAACAAATTTTTGATATTCAAATTTCTAACTTGAATTTTACACCTATTAGTATTTGGATATGCACGAAGTACACCACATGAATTTGCGTACGTACTTTCTTGCATGTTATAGAAGAACATCACTGTGGTACAAATACGAATATCATGCATTTTAATGATTGGGATATTTAATTTCCTAACAATCTACGGTTACTTAATACACAAGCAATAAAGAAATTATATTGAAATACTGCTTCAGTATAATAGCAACTGAGAACCTCAAGAATCTTAAGTTCCGTCAGAAAAAAAAAATGGTAACTGCTGAAAATGGTGTATCCAAACTTAATAATCAGCCTTGCCCAATGCGGAATTGTCACTTTGTTGCAGAATATATTCCTAATATTTAAAGTTTTAGTTAGAGTACATTACGCCCATCCGTCAAGATCCATCATTTAATTTTTATATTAACTGAGCCAGCCCCTAAACATTCCAAACATTAGGGTATTGGGGCCAAAATACAAACGTACACAAGTAGTATAAAAATTATGACTTTGGCACATCAGAATCTGAGACAGGAAAAGGAACCGACCGCTGCCATCTTGGAATTTCCCTTTTTTCGCCAACATTTCCCTTTTCCTCTCAAAATTTCCCCTTTTCCCTAAAAACATAACCGTCTTACCCTCAAAAATCACCGAGCCTCCCAGCTCTAACAAATTCCGCATCTTTAATAATTTTAAAAGTAACGTTCAAGTCAAAATGAATAACACAAACAAACTTACACAATCTACGTACCTAAATATGCTCTCTTTGCACACAATAAATATTTCCTACGCTGGAAGGTTTTCTGCATTTTAAAAATCATGTAGGCTTCTTATGTGGAGGAAAAAAAAAAAAAAAGAGGGAAGGTTATTCGCACCAAATTCAATACATGTGGGGTAATATGCTAGCATTACTGTTACAATTTAACAACCAAAGAAAAAAAATTATTTGATGCCAGTGACCCAGTCAATAATACTTATTTTATATTTATTTAAAAATATCACTTTTCATGGCTCTACGGTACACTTCGATGGACACAAAGATTAGGAATATTAATATAATATATTTAAGATGTGTACAGTTGTTTGTTATTCAGGACAGTTTCACGTAAAATCTATATTTGAAAGCTGCTAAATTTCCTTCACTTGCCCTTAGCGAAATATGTTATTTTCCTTGAACACAATTAATTTGCAAAACACCTGGACCACATTTGTAACACTTTAACTTCGACATATTACGAAGGAAGAGAAAACACCTTTTAACATGGTGTTACATCTCCCCTTCCTAACTCCTATCCTGACCACTTAACCAATGATATTTCAATCACTCTGCTATCAAGATTAGGTCTGGGTAGATGAACGTGATCGGGGGCGTAACTCTACTAGTTCACTAACAACTCAGGATTCATAACAAACTAATTTATTAAACATTAGACATATAAGTATATAAATGTAATTAATACAATACGTTACAATGAATGGTTAATCGAACAAGTATTCATATCACAGTTAGTCACAGGCGGCTGGGCGCCGTTAAGTCACAATACAATAATGTTTAATTCCCTAGCCTTGCCAGTCAATATTAATTAGTACTTAAGAGCCGACAGGGTCTCGAAGGGAAACGTTATGCCCTAACTGTTGGTTCGATTTATGCTCACCAATTAACACTGAGGGACTTCAGAATGGCCACCAGCCACAGTTTCTTACACTCCCTACAAAATGGGGAGAAAAAAAAGAATAAACTGTATATTATAATTTTTTTATAAAATTCATATTTGTAATCAGTGTTTTTTTGCGAGCTATAAAATATAAAGTTTACCTCTCGTGTTTGTAAGTAATGTTTTTTTCAATGGATTTATGAAATTTTAAAACGAGTAATTATAGTAATTTTTTTGTTGGTGTGTTGTCCGTGTGGACAGACACTAAGCTTGTCTAACTTGGAGTGAAACAAGTCGATAAGCCGAAGATGCCTGAATGAATCCCCGTGCTAAATGACGAATAGCTCTGAATACCCTCTTCAAGCAAACTAATATTTTCGTCGGCTGGGAGACAGTCGGTTCGTGACGATGTCAGCGGTTGCCGACGAAATTCAGAATAAGCACCTTTTTACTATAGTGCTTTATGGTAGGAGGCTGAAAGATGTTAAGTTATGGTGATACACAAGAATACGTGGAATGTTATGGAGTCAAAGGTTTACAGCTTTTAAATTAAACTTACTTGAAGTTTATAATCATACGGAATAAATGATGTATATACTTTATAAAAAGTCAAATAATGTGATCTTGATTTATGCATCCCATATTGTTCCAATAGTGAGAAACTGCCTGGTCACGTTATGACTTTTCAGTTGAGAAATGGGGGAAAAGTAACCTCGATGCTCTGTCTCATTCGCAATGTTGTATTTACCATTTATATGCGATAGCAAATTTTCAGTGAAATAACCAAATATTTCTTATAGCATTTTTACATTTCACAAATGCCTTCAAATGTCTATTCGCAAAATTTTACCCACGTTTTACTTGGTAATTGTGCAACAGTATGAATCTATCCATAATTTGAAAATGATCCTGTACTCATTACGTCTTAATTACTTCACAAAATTCCTTAATTTGTGTTTGTGCTACCCCAAGTAACAACATAGGTTGGCCCAACTGTTGGCATTTGGTTGGAAAGGTTGTCAATATGTTGGGTTAGAAAATATATGTACATCAATACAAGTTAGCCCAACATAATATACTAACCAAGCATTTTTACTCGAGAATTTTAATGTGATACCTTAGAAAAACGTACATCAACATCTCACTATATTATATATGACACAACATGTTGCCAGAGCAATTTTTGAAAATTTAAAAATGGCTGGTTAAATGTTGACAAGTAGGTAGATATACTGTGGTAATGTGTATGTATATTTATGTTGGGCCAATGTTGCAAAACCAACATCGGATGGCAAAGTTAGAGAATATATATTAGTAATCAAAACAATGTGCCTTTCCTGCATTTTATGAAATACAAATGTCTTTCACGATACCGCCAATTTTTCTTTGAAATAGGTGTAGTTGGTTTTATGTTGGGACAATGTTCGAAACCAAACAATTAGCGAGTAGTACTTTTTCTTTTTTTAGTTGGGCCAACATTGTGAAACTAATATAATTTAAAAAAAAACATAACTTTTAATGTTTGCTTAAAATTGAGGTTTTTAACACATAAATGCTTTTGTTTCAAATTTAATTTGCTTGTCGAGGTTGGCTGAATGTTGGAAATAAGTTGGTAGATATACAGTTGGTAATTTGTATTAATTTTTATTTTGGGCCAAAACTGTACAACCAATAATTTAATGTCGAAGCTAGAGAATTGTTATTCTTAATGAAAACAATGGCTTTATCCTGTATTGTATGAGATGTAAATGTTAACGGTACTGAAATTTTTTCTATTAGATATGTTCAGTTGGTATTATACTGGAACACTGTTGGGAACCGAATGGTTGGTGTTTGGTCATTTTTCGTTACTTGGACCAACCTTGTGTAACCAACATAATTTCAACAATGCTCCACAAAAAGTTTGGGTTGAGAAAAAAAAACATAATTGTCCAGGTTTCCTTAAACATTTGTTTTTTTTTTTTAATTATTAAAAACAAACAACTTCTTTTAAAAATATATTTTGATGGTCATGGTTGGCTGATTGTTGTCAACTGGTTGGTAAACATACAGAAACTTTTTGTTGGCCCAACATTAGCTTAACACCTGGCTCTGGTGTTGGGCCAACTTTGGTAAACTTAGGTTGGTCAAACATCGAAATGTCACCCAGGACAACGTTAACCCAATGTGCATTTTTGCATTGGCTATATTACAGATGTGTATATTACAGATCACCAATATAATGCGACAGAAACCCAACCACTAAGTAACGTTGGTATTTCGTTGGTTATTCGTAGTAGTTTGAACTTTTGCTAAATCGTATTTTTTTTTCTCTTTCAGAAAGGCATCCACACAGTCATTTATCCACAGTTAGCAATTTTAGCGAAGATGTGTTATTGCATACATAATGCATACTAATAAACGTCGATCAGCCAACGAACTGTATAACCATAATTTTAAGCCAATATTAGGGAATAGGTATTCTTAATGAAAACAATGCCCCTTTCCTGTATTTAATGAAGTGTAAATGTTTTGTTGATCTTATGTTGGGATAATGTTGAAACCAAATAGTGGGCATATGTATGGGGATGAAAAAATTATCAAAAATTGTTTATGTTTGCTTACCAGTTAGTATTTTAATACATATTATTTTTGTTTCAAATGTATTTTTATGGTCATGGATGGCTGATGGCAGCATGTTAGTAGACATAGTTGGTAGTTGGAACGAATCTTTATGTTGGGCCAACATAGTATATTCGAACTGGTATATGATACATACCTATTTCTGTTTTGGGGACAAATTACAGTAGTCTAGTAGATAAAATGTCTAACTGCTGATTAAAGGGACCTGGGTTCGAGTCCGATATCTACCAATGGGATTTTTAGGTTGTAATATGAAAGGGTATGCGATTAGTAATAATTGGGTTGACGAGTTTTTAAAAATTTTTTGTTATTGGGTAAAATTTATTTAAAACACTGGTAACCAATGTTGGCAAATCGTTGTTTATTAGTATGCATTATGTATTCAATAATACGTCTCCGCAAAACATTGCTAACTGTGGATAAATGACTGTGTGAATCCCTTTCTGAAAGAGAAAAAAAAATTATTTAGCAAAAAATCAAACTACTACGAATAACCACCGTAATACCAACGTTAGTTAGTAGTTGGGTTTGTCATATTATATTGGTGATCTGTAATATACACATGGTAAACTAACGTAAAGCCAACAAACAGCATTTTTGTTTTTTGATTGATATGGCATATCTTTGGAAGAAAGAGAACTGAGGAAATCTTGCAGAAAACCATAAATTTTTATTGGCATAATAATGTAGGTTGAGCATCATATTTCAGTTGGCAGCCAACCTAGAAATACACCGTTGCCCCGGGTGACATTTTGACGTTGTGCCTACTTACATTATCCAACGTTGGCCCAACGCCAGACCCAGTCGTTGGGCCAACTAAAAGTTGCTGCTGAGGATAGCGTAATTATATCGCCGGAGCGATATAGTAGCAATTCCAAAAATAAGTGTCCGTAAACAACTGAAATAAGCAGGAAACCAGTATTTCAACTAGGCGTGTGAGGCCAAGTCTTGAAGAAATCTCTTCTGCTGTTAATTTTGATTACACGTTTGTGCTCGTAACCGGTCCTGCGAGCCATCCAGCACGCGTGGAAGAGGTGAACGTTCGTGACTCGACGACGCAAAAAGATCGTGATCACCCACAACTTGTTTCCAAAAGAAATACCAGGGTCCTCATCAACGATAAAGTGTTACATGCCCACGTCTGTGTTTATTTCCAGACTGGAAATGCAGCGGACTTGGGGCTGTGCGTGTACGGACGTTAATAATGGCCTCGTATCTGTGTTCATTTTCGGCTGGGCGCTTGTTAACATTGCGTGCTAGGGGTAGCTTGTTTTATTCATACACTCATTATTGCGGGTACCGGGGATCGAATGTGTACTTGAAGAAGATGGCAACAGGCATGCATCTGAAGCCTGTATGCTGTGGAATAGATAGCGTTTATTTTAATGCCGAGGAAAACATTGGCGGGGGGGGGGGGGGATACAATGTGGTTATTTAAATGTTACAATTTGAATATTGCTTGCTGTGTCGTGACTTTGCTGCCACCGCGCAGGCATGAATGGCTGAAACTATGTTATACGGGAAGTTGCAAAAGTGCATATCAATACTTCCGGGAAACATTCCTCACATCTGGAGGATGGAAAAATATTATATGAACATAGGTCCGCAAACGCTTCGTTTCTTCACTGCATCCCGTAATACGTAAAGTACATTGTATGGCCCGTAGGCTGGATCATGTTACTGTGGAATGTCATCGCAGGTGTGACTGGCAAGCCCATACCAGCCCCCGAGGAGCCCTGATTTGAATCCACTACACTTTTATTTGTGGGGACATTTAAAGGCACTTGTGTATGCAATCCCAGTGGACGATGTAGGCACCCTCCGTAACCATATGGTGGCGGGTTGCGAAACAATCAGGAATTTCCCAGGGATTCACCAACGCATCCGGGTGTCCATGCAACGGCGGGTTGATGCATGTGTTCGTGCTGATGGAGGGCATTTCGAACATTTGCTTTAGTGCCAACGATTAGCTTTCACACATTTGTAATTAATTCCTGTGCAGTTCTTACTGTTCTAGGTGTAGTGTCGTAGTGTGAGGTGTCGTGTATCATGTAAACGAACGCAGCGATGGCATTCCACAGTAACATGATCCAGCCCGCGAACCATACACTATGCGTTATGTTTTACGGACTGTAGTAAAGAAACGAAGCGTTTGCGAACCTATGTTCATAAAATATTTTTTCGTCCTCCAGATGTGAGGGATGTTTCCCCAAAGTATTGACTTCAAGTTTGGTTAATTTGAACGTAGCTTATTTGATAGCATTTAAACTGTTGGGCAGGTACGTTACATAATAAACATAATAAAATGTTACTTTTTTTTTTTTACTTTGCAGACACTTTATATGTGTGTGTGTGTGTGTGTGTGTGTGTGTGTATATATATATATGTATATATACACACACACGAACATATATTGTTCACTAGGCCCATTTTGAAAATTCAAAACTCGAAGTGAAAATATATTTTAAAAAAATATTTTGCCGTAAATGATGTTTTAGCATGAATTATTCATATACTACCACTAGTTGATAAGTAATGAACTAAAATGGAGCTAATTCCTTAATTGATCTCCCAAATACGTAGGTTTTGAATAAATAAGGTCCGAGGAAATACCTCACATTGACTTTGTACTTCAGGCGTGGGGCACTAATCAGAATGTTTTGTGTACTAGTAGTACACAAGGAAGTACGTTAAGATTACACTATTATCAATTTTACCACCACCCCGTTATCAGGCATATTCATCAACGTGAGTGTTGCTGTAACAGCGCAATTATTTTATGTGGATAAGCGACTAATTTGGTGATATATTAAACAAGAAAAACTCAGCAGTTCCTAATTCATCTGTGCTGCTCGAAATTTGGAAGTGCCTTCCGACTTCGAACTTTAGGCTAGCGACCAATTCCGTTGTTGAATTTATGTGGCCAGGTTATCATTCCAAAAAATTGCTGTCTCTAAATGCTTGTACTATTATTACGGGACACTATCATGGAAACAGCGTATGTACTTAACTAACCTTAACTTACGTTTTCAGAAGGGCACACACGCTCTTCTGGGTTACTCGGGATTCGAACACAGGACCTCGTGATCCACAGATAACGCCCTAGAATTCTAATAAAAAATAGCGAATTCGTATTTTTTTTACTTAAAAAAAAATATATATATATACGAACTTCACTTAACGCACAAACAATATCGCTGAAAAAAAAATTCACGCCCAACGTGGGGCCCAAACCGACGATCCTGAGATATGCTTCCGTGCTCTCCCGAATTGTTTTACTCTGTTAAATAATTTATTTACGTGAATGTTTTCCTCCCCGGCTTTAAAAACGGTGGTTCATTTCTCACGGGCTATTGTGTACGCTGCGTTTTCCTTCTGGCGCTGAGCTGCTCCGACCTCGCTTATCCGAACAGACTCGCCGCGAGCGACAGGTTTGTCCGTTGGGTATGACACAAGTCACTTCCTTTTAAACTTCTTCTTCTCATACGAGGCCAGAACTACGTTCACTTGTATTAGGTTGGCGTATTTTCTTTCTTGATTAATCCAGCGAAATTCCATCAACTAATCACCAAGCCAACAACGTGTTATATCGTAAGAAAGAGCAGGTTCCTCCTGGGCGTTGAACTACTGATAATATTATAAATCTGGCACGTTGTGATTTACGGCATGCCGGGGTTGGGTGTAATTGGAAAATATTGGAATCCACTTCTATTAGATTTAGCTTGAAGTCTTACTTTTATTTTAGGCTTAAAGTATCGGTCAGATAAAAATAAATGTTCCCAACCCGGAACGCGTTTAAAACGAGTCTTGTTAAGAGGTAATTTCATGGAAGTCCCAAAAGAGTTGTCAGCTATGAAAATTATTTCCATGCTCCGGCATATAATTGATATATGACCTCTGCTGTGTGAAAAAGGGGGAGGAAAGTTCAGCCATTGGAAACGAAAATTTTGATTCACAAGGTTTTTATAGTCCCCTTCGTGGACTATGAGACGAACTTGATTGCCGACATTAACAATTATTTGCTGTAAAAGATTGGCGCACAGCGGAACATCGCATGCCCAAATTACTAGCCGTACATTTAGCCGAAATTAATTATACTTTATTGTGCGCACGAACACGGCAAATGACCAGTTCTACCCTTTCTTTATAAGCGCTCGCCAGCTGTCGGCGTTATAAACGCTCTCTCCGGCTGCTCGCAAGGGGACCGCGATGCTAACTGTAAAATGTATCTCGCAAAGGATACGACATAAGTGCGCGTTTTCTCGGACTGTCTCGCAATTTCGAGACGGGAAATATCCAGAGATTACGTACGCCTATCGGCCACGGAGCATCCCAACTGAACGTGAGGCGATGTTTGCTACGTCGGAAGCCGAGAAACACGGGGACGATAAGGGCGATATCGTCGCTACGCGCAAGACTCTTGAGTATTCTCGTCGCGCTCCGTGCATCTATAAGACTTAAAATGGCGACTCTATAATTTTATTTGTACCGAGTTAGTAGCTAAGTACCCTGTAATTCGCAGGGATTGACTGGCACTATTTTAGACTGAATATCTAAAAGTTGCACAAGCAACGTGTAACATTTTTAACAATACTTCAAGAACTCGAACAATATTAAAAAATGAGAAGAAATTACGTATGCTGCTTCAACTAAAGAATTTGTTTATAAACTAACACTTACGCCTAGATTATCACGAGGGAACTTTTGATTGTGTGCCGGTTTTCGGCATGAGGAGTTCCGGGTTTGAGTCCCAGTTAAAGGGTGAAAATTTGTGTACTTCTATATTAGTCGCCCTATATGTGAAAATGTCACCGAAAGCTGGGAGAAAAAAAGTAAAATGAACGCCAAAAAAAGTCTTTTTAAAACATTTGGCAAGATTTGTTTTCGCATATTTTCTAATCGTGTTCGAATCCCGCTATAGTACATTTTTTCGCTTTTTTAAAATTATTTTTTTTAACATAGTGAAACACTCTCATACCGAATATTAAACTTTTTTTTTTTCGTAGTAAACAGGAAATTTAGATAAGTATATACACATTTACGGAGAAATACTGCAAATTCAAGGAAATCCGTTATTGAAGGAATTTTAGTGTAAGTAGTTTTACAAAGATTTCTGGGTAAGTTTTACGAATAATTTTCCTATTTTAACATAAGTGTTTCTAGTAGCGTAAAAAGAGCAAATACGCGCAGAGTTTACTTGGTATTTGAACCCAAATCCTCGCAGTTCCAAGACTACCGAGTTCCAAATATAAGTTCCCATGGCGTTTCAAAGCAATTGAAATTCATTCGTTAAGTCAGTGGATGAGTTTGTGTGAAGTAATCTCGGAAAATTATATCCGGGAATTCACTTCACTTCGATGTTCTGTTTTTACCACGTTTGTCGCAGAAAAAAAAAATTGCCTGCCGTACAATTTCTTCCCGGTTGACATTTACAGATTATAATGCCACTGCAACAAATTTGAGCTGAAAACTTACAGTTCATGTTTACTTTAGATGTCAGTGGATAGTGCTGTTTCGATGTCACCGTCGATTCTCTGAGGCGGTTTTTAAGGTGCGTGTGTGTAATTTGTTGCCGTAAAAAATTTAGAAATATGGTTTAGGCAAATGCAGTGTAAATATTGCTCTTCTTTCCAAGGTGGATTTCTTAACTAATTTTGTTAGGACCTCCCTCCCCCCTCATTCTTAGGAAATATTTAAGTCATTTAATGAAAAGTTGCTGGTGAAAAACTCTTCAGTAATTTTCGTAAAATTGCGGACACATTACTTTCTTAATATCATATTTGTTGTAGGTTTGACAGAACTTTCGTACAATTCTCGGAAACTCCGTAAATTTGCTTGTACGTTTTTATGGTTATATATATATATATATATATATATATACACACACATATATAAGGCTACTATGAAGTCTTAAATTTTCGTTATAAAAGGTGTTTTACTGTGTACAAAAATTAAATTTTAAAATAATTTTCTGAAGCAAGATTTGAACACAAAATAAGTCCACGATTCTAATTACTCACCTACGAATTATCGTGAAAAATGCCGCGTGTGAATATTTAAGATCGAGAAATGTGTGTTGCGTACCATTTTTTTTTTTTGGTTATTAATGTTTCAGTGTTTTAAATGTCGCGAACACTTTCAGGTGCGGGGGCTGTGGTGATGTAGTGGTTAGACTACTCACCTCCCAACTAGTCTAACCGGGCTCGATCCCCGGCGGGGTCGCTCGCGTATTTTCGCACGCGGGAATCGTGGCGGACGATGCCGCTAGTCGATGGGTTTTCGCGGGGATCTCCCGTTCCCCCCCCTCATTTCGGCGTTGCTCCATACCCACCTCGCTTCGCCCTCATCGGCTCTCAAGACCTCAATGCTAAGGCTCGGCCTCACACGTCATGTTGAATTTTCCACTTATGTGCCGTAACTTCCTTTTCAGTAAAATAACCAAATATTTGTTACTATATCATTATCACAATTGACAATCCCCTTCAAATTTAGTCGTCAAACTTCATCCACGTGTGATATGGTGATTGAAAAATGGCATTAGTCTGTTCATAATTCTCGAAAAAAATACGGCAGGACTACTTAACGAATTTTCAGAATTTATGTTTGTACTTCAGCGTAACGTTTATTGTCATGATTGCATAGTAGCAGTTTCGTAATAAGTGTCGGTATACAACAGGTACCTGATGATACTTTTTCATGTTTGACGTAATAGGCCTTAGTGGCGTGGGTAGTGTAACTGCCGCAGAGGCGACCAAAAAAAGCTTCGCGCGCGTAGACTTCTTGAAACCCGAAGCTACAGGAAGCCGTGTTCTAAATGGCAGATTTAGTTGACGAAATTATCACTTGACCCGATTTCGTATACAAAAAATGGCGACGTATTTGGTAATTTGGTATTTTCTATCTAGCAGATGTTAGCAAAAATACAAAATGACAAACAGTGCGCCGTGTTGGTTTTGGCGTTCAAAATACATACGCGAATGTGTAATGAAAACATTTTTTTGTAACAAATAACTTTTAAAAATACACTAGGCATGTTTTAAAAAGCAAGTAAGTGTTGATAATTGTTTATGTATTTCTCAACAACATTTTTTTAAAGTCGTTATTCTATAATTTATTGTTATCTTATTTATTAACATTTTCAGAGCATTCCAGTAATGACTGTGGAAATATTACGCCCATTTTAAACATTCAAAATTTAGATAAAAAAAATATTGCCACTGTTAATTTAAAAGTGCGCTGCCGTGAGTGCTAAACAAGTGACTGTCGACAATGTCCGAATTGAAACTAACGAAATGACGAAGTAAAAAATAACGAATTTGTAATTTCGGACACGGCCTTAGTCTTTCCGGAGACCAGTTCCTTTGCCGTCACTGCGGATCGCGTTTCGTACGAGGTACTGTTAAACAGTACCGAGAGACTAAACTTTGTTTACAAGAAAGTACTTCATTTATCGATGTCTACACACTATCTCAGCGTCCCCAGCGTTCTAGCCTTGTCCTGGAAGTAGTCTTTGTGAAGAAGCACCTTCTGCAATTCGCAATGGATTTCCTCAGCGGTGTCAAAAAACGGCGACCTTTGAGCTGGATCTTCATCTTCCTGAAGAGGACTGAGTCCGCTGGAGCCAAATCTGGCGAGCGGTATGGGTGCTATTGACAGTCTGGCTCCTGGGAAGGTGGCCGGAAGGGGGGGGGGGGGATCCTCGATGCAAAACACCGCCAATGTCTTAAAAAAAAAGACGATGGCCATGCACCTGGTCCAGCTGCGGTTCTTGTTTTGCCTTTTCAGGTCCACTGCCAGGGTTTCAATTCAGGGCGTCTGATGGAGGTACGGTCTGCGAAAACGTCCAGACGTTTAGCGCGCGGGAAACTGGATGCTTCACGACGACAATGCACCCTGGCGCCTAGATCTCCTCACGTGTGCGTTTTTCGCCGTAGTAGGATGGGTACCATTCTACACTGTTAAGAATGTGTTTCCTTCATTTTACGGAAAACTGCGGGTAAAAATCTCTCCAGAAGTGCCCGTAAACTGTAAAATCATGGACACGTTGATTTTCAAAAACGCACTTTCCGTGAATTCACGGATCAATGCCGTTAATTTCCTAGTCAGTTTCTGTATTTCCAGTTTTAAAAAAGAAGATAACGAAAGTAAAAATCTCAAATTTTCCATATGTAGGTGCTGTATTGTATATATAAATTACAGAAAAAAATCTTAAAATACTTTATACAAGTGTGAGATTTGAACCCGAGTCAGAAAGTTAGAATCCCGTAACACTAACCTCTCACGTATATATTTCACACAAAGTGATGGAGTGTAACACTGGTATTTCTATTATCTCTTTATACATGGTATAAGACAGTCGCCCGTCCGCGTGTGTGTGCGTATTCGGATAAGGCTTCTGAACTACTTGATGGATTTTGATGCGGTTTTCACCATCATTTAGAGTATTTCTTGAGGAAGGTTTAGATATATAATACATTAATATTTAATGTAAGGATAGTAGATAAATGTTGGCGTTTTATAATAAAGTCGGAAGAAGCCGCTTTTCTGGCGCTTACGTGGCTTACGCTGACTAAACCATAAGAGATACACCAAGTTAATGTACTACAGAATTGTAGATCTCAAAAAGGTCTACAAAAAAGTCCGTGACAGCCTATGTTTATATTATAAGGATGAACCTCAGTAACCAGTTTTGTCTTTTAAAAATTCGATTAAAAATATATATTTTTGAACAACACGGTATTAATTCTTATAACATCAAATATGTTAGTTACTCCATGTCACTTTAGGAGCTAGCACGGATTTATTAATTACGTGCAACAAAATAATTTCAGCTGTCGAGCGAGCTGATGAGGAAAAAACTATGACGTCACATTCCTCTCATATATATATATATATATATATATATATATATATATATAATATTTAGATTGCACTCCAGCGATGCCGGGGTGGGTCGCTAGTAGTCACATAAACAACCTTTCCAGTTTCAATTAACGTTTGTCTAATTTAATAATTTAAGTACTGTTATACGTTACAGACGCCTGGTGCTGATTTTCAATGTTTGAAATAGTTGGTCTTAGTGGCGTTAATATTATAATTGCAGCAGAAACGATAGTTTTCTGGTTACAGAGAAGAAAGCGCTCGTGTGGACTCGGCATTGTTCGTTCACGAAACCCGAAGCTATATGAAACACGAAGACATTCCGTATTTTGTATTTACGGAGTCGGCTCCGTTTTCCGCCATCACGGATTGCGTTCCCGAATATTCACCGTATGTTTTCCTGAAAATTCCCTAAATATACGGAAAATTTTAACAGTGTACTCGCCAAATTAGGTTCCAGCAGAATTCGCCCTCCTCCGGAAGATGAAGATGCCTGCCAGTGGTCGCCGTTTTGTCACTATTGCGGTGATCTCGCAGAAAGAGTGAGTGAAGAGATTTGGGTGGCTTTTAACGGCGAGGTGTTGAGAGCCGATGAGGGTGATTGAAGCGGATATGAAGCGGCGCCGGAATGATAGGAGAGTAACGGCTACATAATTATGGTTCCTACAACAATATTTTTCTTTCTGTGAAGATTTACTACTTTTTCTCAGGAAAGAGTCAAATTCGCAGGGGAATAAATATATTTGCGCGGCTTTTAACATAGAGATCTTGAGAGCTGATGGGGGTGGGGGAAACGGGAGATCCCCGAGAGGATCGCCCACCAACGGTATCGTCCGGCACGATTCCCACTTGTGAAAGGACGGTGACCCGGCCGGGTATTGAACCCGGTTCGCCTCGGTGGGAGGCGAGCGTGCTAATCGCTCAGCCACTGGAGCCCCTCGCAGAATGAGCTCGACACGCTTCGAGAAGAAGACTTCGAAGACACATTTCTAAAACTGGCGGGAACGCTGGCAGCGCTACATTACTGCGCAAGGGAACTATTTTGAAGGCTATAATGTGCAAACCACGGTTGTAAGTCCTGTATAAGATCTACTTGTAGGCAATGTACGCAGTGTTTTCTTCCATCACGTGTGCAATAAACATTTTCATAGGCCTCGTCACTTCATTCATACGTCGGTGAAGCAAAAACTAAAATTATTGGAAAAATAATTATTTTACACCTTCGCTGCTTAAATTTTACAATTATACGTATTTAAAAAAAAAAATAGCATATAGGAATAGTTTCGGTATTCACAAATGCTCACCTCTAACACTTTTAATTCAGCGTTAAGACATGGAACTACTTTCTCTCCTTCGTTACCAACTTTACTGGGCACATGCCAGTCTAAATGCCCGTAAAATTAACACTATAAATATAGTACTTGCTTGTGAACAGAGGTAGTCTCTAAACTGTTTGATAAACGCTGTTCACGATAAAGTGAGCACTTTTGAAATAAACCATATAAAAATGTCACTGCTCCTGCCTGCATATATTTTTTATGGGTGCGCCGAGTGACATTCGCTCAGTAAAGTTGGTAAGGATGGATAGAAAGTAGTTCCATATCTTAACGTCGAATAAAAAAGGTGTTAGGTAACCATTTGCGATAATTCGAATTATTTCTTTCGCTTTATGTTTTTTTATGCATCGAAGTGTAAAAATGAACATGATGGTAAAATATTTACTTTCCTAATAATTTCACAGTTTCACTTGACCGACGTATAAATAAAGTGATAAGGCCCATGGCAATGTTAAATTTGCATAAGATGTAAGAACACATAAGTGCCTCGTAAGAAGGGCTTTCAAAAGCGCACATTTGACCGTGAACAGCCTATACCACATCGTACATTTACTATAAATTTCCCGTCAATGTACGGGAATATGTCAACAGTATTGACATGAAGAGTTTCCCAGGCCCGCTCCCACGGGTTGGGAACGCTCGCAGGGCGGCCCTGCCGGCGATGGCGTGAATTGCGAACAGGTTTCTAATAAACGATAATGAATGATGAATAATCTCCCCTTGGCGCTCCTACCGCCATTGTTTTCTCTCCTCCGGCCGGGCAGATCCGGTTCGGCGGTGCCGCGAGGCCCTTGGGCTTTTTTTTATCGCCAGCCAAGCCGTGCAGAGCAATTATGGCTGTCGGTTAGGGTCACGTTGCACCCAGCTACTTCTCATTCTCGCTCATGAAGCTTGGCCGCCTGGCGTGATGTGCTCCCTTTCCTCCAGTGTCGTGCGCTCGCCATTTTGCCCACACTGTATTGCCCCCCCCCCCCCCCTAATTGTATATTGGTGGTGTCATCACGCTTTTTGAATGAAACATTTGAAGAAAAAAAAACCACCCATGTACGACGCGTTTGGTTGTTTCCTATTTAATATAAGCGTTTTATACTTGTGTTAACATGAAATTATCTTAATTTTGGTTAGATTTAACATTTATTTATATTTTATATATAAATGGTAATATTTCATTTATAACTAATATGAATAAAGACAGAGAAAACATATATGTGTTAGTAATGCGTAGTAAGAAATAGTTCTTGTGCAAATCATTATTACACCGAGTGCGTATGAATGCGATGTGTTGGTCCTACAGTGTCATTTCCTAAGCTTTGTGTCTGCACGAGGCGGAGGAATATCCTGGAAGTGGAACTTTATCAGGACTTCAGAAAAGTTGCGAGTAACCGTAAATGGAGTGTAGTAAACTTCATAAACTTCAAACGGTAGTTTTAACATATGCGTTGTATGAAAATAATACCGCATGTCGGGCAGCTTACGTGCAGTAGCAATGTTTAGCTTCGTTACTAAACATAGTTGGGAACTTCCCTACGCACGTAGGGGCCGGCGGTAGTGTTGTGGTCAGACTACCCGCCTCCCAGACCAAGACGAACTGGGTTCGATTCCCGATGGTTCGCTTCGACGATGCCGCTAGTCAGAGGGTTTTCTCGGGGATCTCCCGTTTCCCAGCCCTTGTATTCCGGCGCTGCTATATACTCACCTCACTTCACCATCAGCTCTCAAGGTCTCGATGTTACGAGCCCGACCAAACATCTTCACTCCACTATGAATTTGAATCTTTCCTGAGCAAATGTAGTAAATCTATACCATAGATTCATTGAAAGACACTTTAACATTCACGTTTTCTCACAATTACTATACACTGAAGTAGACGTGCAGATATTTTCTTGGAATATTTTCAGTTCGTCACAAGTTAAAATGTATATAAATGTTTAAACTACAGATTTTATAAGGTGGAGACAAGGTAAGTTAGCTGTTTTATGTTATGTTAACTTGCGAATCAAATTGTTAGGTTACGTAATTGGGTCACTTATTAGTTATCGTTGGAACACTTTCGATAGGTGTACGCGATTGAGTAACATGTATAATAGTCGATATACCTTATGTGAAAAGTCTATTCTACCGTGTTTCCATTCAGTCTGCGTGCCACTTTTTAACGCTCTTTTTCCATTCCGCTGGTTCAGAAGATTGTCATTTAGGTATAGGCTGTTCACGGTAAAATGAGCACTTACGAAAGCCCTGCTTCAGATCTACTTGTATCTACTTGTATCACTTTATTCATGCGTCTATCAGGTGAAACTGTGGAATTATTATAAAAGTAAATATTTTACAAATATGGTCATTTTTACACTTCGATGAATTAAAAAAATCAGAAAGTGAGAAAAATAATTACATTTACCACTAATGATTTCCTAACACTTTTTATTCGACGTTAAGATATGGAACTACTTTCCATCCATCGTTACCAACTTTACTGGGCGCATGTCACTCAGTGCGCCCAGTAAATATATGCTTGCACGGGCAGTGACTTTTTCCTAAGGTTTATTTCACTTTATCGTGAACAGCCTTTATACCTATTGTCACGGAAGTAGGAGCACCCGGAGGAAATTCAAACTCCGTGGCAGTGACCACAGCTCTCACAACCGTCATACCAAGATGTAGATGTTCAGTAGAGTTAAAAAGATGTTTAGCAGAGTTTAAAACACAGGTTTTTCCAATCCCATTGATACTGTAGAGTTTTTACCCCCAAAATTGTGAGAAATGAATAAACCACAATCGTGTTTTATTTCCTGTATTGGGCTAAATTATTTTTCTTTTTTAATTAATGCCCCAAAAATATTGTATACAAAATTTATAAAGACTGGTTAAATACAATTATGCCTGAAAACAGGCTCCAAGAATACAAAGGGTGCCAATAGGGGCACGTGAGTATAAATACGTTACAATTTACCATTTTTCCCAATAAGTACTACAGATAAAGAGCGACAAAAATTGAGTACAAAATCATTACCAAAAATTGTAATATTACCTAACTTTCATATAAATGCCCAAACTTGTGTTTTGCCCTGTATTTATACATTTAAAATATGCCCATTAAAAATATCTCTATTAAAAATATCTCTATTAAAACATGGCAGGAAAATGCCTCCTGCTTGTTTTTCTCGCCTTCACATTTTAAATGTGAGTGTGGTGTGTTTCCTCCTGTCGCGTGTCCGGTGCGGTCTGTCTTGTCTGGGTATCAACACCCATCTTATATAGTCCAAACATAGTGCTGTAGAGTGTGAAGGAACATGGGAGAACAGTATGGAGGTTTTGCCGGAAGTACAAAAATAAGTAAATTTAAATCTGTAGATGACGTATGCCGCCGCGTCGTAGAGTTTCTTAGCGACGGCCAACTGAAATGAAGGGCTTGAGCCAGCGAGGAGGGTGCGGGGAGTGGGGAAGTCAGCTGGCAGCGCCACGCAGTGCTGAATCCGAAGTCCAGCAGAGCAGTCTCGCTGCCTGTCAGCTCCTCGCTCACCGTCGAAGGGAATAAAATACTGAAGTCGGTACGGTGATCTTTTCCAGCACCGTTACACTATGTCAACATTAACGTATGTTATTTTTTTTGTTAAATTGGAGTTTAACCTTGATTTTATTTATAAACTATAAAACCACATTTGTAATAAATGCTAATAAAAGTAGCGAGTAAACTTATGTTTTGGTAGCTCCTGGTAAGAAATAGTTCTCGTGCAAAATATCATTATAACTAAGCACGCACCTATTTGGGTGTGTTGTCCTCTGGCGTGATTTTCTAAACGTAGCTAAGCTTAGTTTGCACGAGGCGGAGGAATACCCTGGAAGTAGAAATTTAACACGGCTTCAGAAAAGTGTGAAGTAACCGTGAATGGACTATATATAGATGCTAAACTCGACCAATCTGGAGCAAACTCGGCAGAAACAAGTAGTATACCAATGCAATGTACGCGGAGTGCTCCAAAACTTCGTTCTTACAAAATATTTTGTAATTATTTTTTAATATTTAATTTGTCTGCGAGTCATTTCTCAATCACTGACTCGGTTTGGAGCAAACGTGTTAGTGATTAGCGGGAGTATTATAGATCGATTATGTCAATTCGTGTGTAGTGCCTGTATTTGAGGAACTTCCTAGATGTGTACTGAGCTTAGTAATTGCGTATGTCGTAACAATGCCCTTAAACATATCGTACTTATCTGTAATTGTTACAGACTTCATAATAAATAGTAGCGGATACTTCACTATATAACGTTTAGATCAGATAATTCAAAATAAGGCGAGCTTATTTCCGCTGAACTAAGAAGTTAGGTTCGTCTTTATAATGCTACTAAATAGTACCACTTATAATCTTTTTTTACTGTAATATTTGAGCGAGATATCCATCCAAAAATAGTCAAATGTGATCTATGAATAACGTGGCAGACGTGTTTGAAGTCCAGGTTTCATTCACGATATTGCGACAAGCATATAGTAATGGCAGGAGATACTCACTGGGATAAGTTTAGGTTATTAATTTATTTTCATCTAAGAGTCGTTTCAGCACTGTCAGACGTTGATAAGCAGTAAAGACAGTAACACACGTTTTCTCGTCAAATCCCAAACTGTACTTTGTGTCCTGGTTTCTCTCGTCGTAGAATTTGTGAAATTTTATTAGACACGCAAATTACCTTAGTATTAATAATAATTCGTCTTTTGTCTTGTGGCGAAGTTATGGCCTACCGCCGGCTGTTACACTTGTTCAGAAGTCATGGCAACTATTGTTTATCTCCCGAACATGGTCCAACTCAGGAAATGTACTATGTACAGTTATTAGTGTACGACAAGTATGTTGCAAAGGTGACACCACAGGGGGTATGGATGTAGGGATGTCCAGCAAGCAACAAAGACAAACAGCTACGGTGCGTACCCGTTCAAATGTGTTTTTACAGGATGTACGAGAATAAATCAATTAAACGGTGATTTCAAACAGCCATGTTTGCCTTTGTTCCTTGCCGGACATCCCTGCATCCATATCCCACGACTTCTGAACCAGCCCTCGTATGGATATACATTTTCAAGATACGTAATGAATTAAAAGTTAAATACTATACTGAAAAAATGTTTCTCCTGGTATACTTAATTCAAATTTAAACCAGATAATAACGTTATGAAATGTAGCATAATTGTTACGGAATACCAAATTGCCATTTTTACAAACACTAGTTGACTCGTGACTAACGGGGAGGAAGTGAAGTGCAGAAAAGGAACAGGGCGGGTACTGATACGGAATAGGTATGGAAAAGCATGCGGGAGGATCCGTCTTTAACTCATTCTGCTGATCAAATCGACAGCCTGAGATACACGAGTCGGGTATGTTGATCTAGCAACCAAATAGCGTACGGCTAGTAGGGGCTTACCAAAGTGTTGCTATCACCACCTCATTTCCGAAGGGCAGAAAGAAAAATTTTACTGGGGCTATTTTGCTATGCTAGCACTTTATATCCTTCCAAGGGAATTACGGGAATTCGTTTTTGATTGGGGAAGTATTGGATACGCTGAACTTTTTTCTTTAGTATCGCATAGTTATTTTTTTACGTTAACGATATTTTTTAGTTTTTCTGAATTTCTTCTATGAAAGCCTATAAATAAATTTTAATGTTTATTGTCTTCCGTAACGAAAGAAAGGTAAGACCATACTGCTTTAACATTATGTATGGTCCAGCGTTGTTTTCTATAAACACTAAAAATGCCTAACATGTAAGTAGTCGTGGAGTAGCGACGGAATGCAGCGTGGTAGTGGAAATTGGAGAGCCCCCGAAGAAACCCTCCGACAGGAATCAGCATCCGCCGCGTTTCTCACGTGACACCACCGAGAGTCGAGGTCCTATATCGCACTGGTGGGAAGTGGGTGGTCTAGCCATACTGGGATCTGTGGCCCCTAAAAATTTACGTCCCCTATTGTGATACTGTGCGCACGAATGTAAAAATCTCGTAATTGTGATTTTAAAATACTTCGGCGTAATGCTAACAACTTTAGTCAACATCGTGTAGAAAGCGAGTGGGTTTTAACCAATACTGCATCCTGTTCGCGTAGAACTTTTATATATTCGCATTTAAAATAAGTTCCAGGAAACTCCAGACAAACATTTTACAATGCCTGCAATTATCATTGATGTATTACATGAATCAATACGTATCCTTCTATTATTTGCAACATGCCACAATTGTGCTCAGGTTTATTCTATCCAGGTTGGGAAGCTCACTGTGTTCAGTTTGGCAACTAGAAATTTTCGCCACTAGGATGCACTGTCGCGTGTGTACCGGAATTTTTTTGTTTCCGTTTGTATATAAGTAAATGGGATGATTTCCATTTTCACAACGTAAATATGATTGTGCAAAATCTTCTGATTTGTACGGTGTTAAAACTTACGTAAAGAATGAACTTTGTTCTTGGCACTAGAGTGGAAAATACAGTTTAACGAAACATGTTCGTGTTGTTTAATATTCTGTCGTAAAACTGGGTTTAGCAAAACGTTGGCTTACACAATTAATTAATTAATATGACATTAATTGTTAAAAAAAAATGCTTTTTAACGTATTCCTACGCAGTTTCTTTGACGTAAAGTAGAAAAGTACAACGTTTCTATTGGTGACAATTTATTTATTTAAGACTTAAATATTCGTAACGTTTTTCTATTTAAATGACCTTGCTATGCCAAACACTGTTGTATTTTTGCTGTTTGCTCATGTAAATACAATTAAAGGGCGTGAGTAATAGTGAGTGAAGAGATTTGGGTGGCTCATAACAGCGTGGTCCTGAGAACCGATGAGGGTGATTGAGGTGAGTATGGTGCAGCGCCGGATGGAAAGGGTGAGGGAAACGGGAGAACCTCGAGAAAACCCGCCGACCAGTGGCATCGTCCGGCACAATACCCACGCATGACTAATAGTTACGAAATGAAGTTAATACTTAAAAGTTTGGTTGGAGCTAGTATATGTCACAATTCGAGTCATGCACAATTTTTTCACACGAATGAATAAAATTTCTCATTTTACAGCCAGCTTAAGGCGGATTCCTACCCGCCATGTTGTATTTATCGATTTTTCGCCGAAACTTTCAGAAGGTGTATTGATATTTCCCGCATGACATATCCTAACTAACAGCTTCGTTACATTTATTAATTTTTAGCTGGTAACTGTCGAGGTGAAAGGTGTTATTATTTCTTGCGGACGATTACAAAGGCGACGATATCAACAGTAATCAAGAAATACTGACCGCAGACAATGCACTAGGCTATGCTCTGTGCTCTATCGTTCCAACAAACATGATACAAAACTGTGTTTTCAGAGTATGGCAAAAATTCCATGAATCCAAGATGGCGGCCTGAATTTTGCATTTTCCATAAGAAATATAATTTTGTTCCTAACCTCAGTAGAATTGACCTTAATTGCAATGCTGCGTTTTAGAATAAAGGCACTGAATTACTACAAACTGCAGACGATATTTAGCATTTTTTTCTACGCGAATGCAAAAAAAATACCATTCTTCTCCGTTGTAACGCAATGGTGGTTAGCCCGTTTTTGCTGGCGCCCATTCAAATAAACGCACAATTTGCTGTTAAGGGCAAAAAGTCAAGTGGTATGCAAAACTGGGTGATTAACAGTATCTAGAATTCTGATACACGGTAGATTTTTTTTTTTTTACCCTGAAACTTACTTATTACTCGTCGCAGTGTTCCCGTCCTTTTTTATTTAGCTGGTTGGTTTCATCGAAAGAATGTTGTTGCTTATGAACAAATCGAACCTTAACTTTCCTGTAACTTGATCACAAAAAAAAAAAACATTTTGCTGTGAATTAATTTGCGCTGAGGCGTTCGGCGTTAATGGCGTTGAAGGCTGTTCACAGTAAAGTGAGCGCTTTTGAAATCTAGCCTTGAAAAATGTCACTGTCCCCGCCTGCATGTATGTTTAACGGGCACACGTAGTTGCATGCACCCAGTAAAGTTGGTATAGACTATTCACGGTAAAATGAGCACTGAAAGCCCTGCTCAAGATCTACTTGTATGCATGTTTTATATTCTTCCGCCTTATGTAAAATTAACATTGCTATGTGCTTCACCAATTCATTCATACGTCGGTCAAGTGTAAATGCGAAATTATTAGAAAAGTAAATATTCTACAAATCTGCTCATTTTTACACTTCGATGCATTAAATAAAACAGAAAGCGAAAGAAATAATTAGAATGATCAGAAATGGTTACCTAACAATTTTTATTCGACGATAAGATGCGGAACTACTTCCCATCCATCGTTACCAACTCTACTGGGTGCAGGTCACTCAGGCCGCCCGTTAAAATATATCCATGCAGAGGCAGCGACTTTTTTCTAAGGTTGTTTCAAAATCGCTCACTTTATCGTGAACATCCTTTAACGACGGAGGGAATTACATGTCTTAACATCAAGTTAAAAGTGTTTTGTAAACATTTGTCAATACTACGATTTATTTTTCTTCCTGATTTTTCTAATGCATGTAAGCCCATGGATTATAAAATTTGTTAAATATTTATTTTTATAATAATTTCACAGTTTCCCTTTACTGACGCATGAATAAAGTAATCTGGTCCACGGCAACGTTGATTTTACATATGGCGGACGGATACACAATGTGCCTACAAGTAGGTCCTAAGCAGGGCTTTCAATTACCGCGAACAAACTGTACATTATCCTTTTCATCCGCCAAGCATGTCGCCTCGCACGTGAAAACATAAGACAGACGCATTTTCTACATTCTGATGAAACAGGTGACTGATGCATCAGCTCTGCGCTTTTCCTTTACTTTTCTCGTTAACGGCTCCTGCCGTGCCATTTTCTCTGCACGGAAGCAAAAAAGTACCAGAGGTCGACGGCGGACAATGAAAAGGTTGGAGGAAAAATAAAGGACTGATTGGGAGCGACCTGGCTATCAATAAGCTATGGTTTTTTTCAGATGATCGTGCTGTGCGGGTACATTACGTCTCGTCCGGTTTCTCCATGTTGCGGTGATTGGCCACGGAGCCGGTTTGCGCCGGATGCCGTGTCGAATCGGATACCCCACACAGGGGTTAATTGGTCCCATCACATTATCCATTGGAGAGTAGTTTTGTCGAAAGGCCATTTATAATATGGCTTGACTGCCTGCGGGTGCATGATCGTTGTAATTATTGTCGAATTAGGAGGTCTTCCGGCCTTTTTACGGTTATGAGTCGCTAGATCCTTATCGCTTGTATGGTAAAAATGACTCCTTACTGTGTATAATGAACATAGTCTTAAAGGCGTGGTAGGAAACAAGTCATCTGTGTGTACCGCTCTGTCTTCTCGTTGAGACAATGTAGTAAAAAGTAACGGCTTGACCAAGCCATGCAACAGCGGGAAATTATTATGCAAATTGCGCTTGCCGTTCGAAAGCACAAATTCTGAATGTGGATTCGCTATAAAAGTTTACCAGTGAAAATAAAGGACAGCCTGTATAAATTGCGCCTCTTCATTCGTTCAAGGCCTTTTGTGGCTGGTTCACTGTAGAAAACAACGTTTTAAATTAATCCCTGACAACAACTCTGTGTATATTAACTTAGACTGCTGGAATAATTACAGAGATGTTGCGTGAAAGTGAACTGGGGAACGTCTTATTTAAAGTGTAGACGTTGTTGTACTAAAAATCGGCTCTTGAAATTTTCCTCACTTTCAGTGACGAATTGGCGTAAGTAAATAAAACACTTATATTTTCGATACTTACAGGAGCGTACAAATGTAAAGTGGTTCGAAGCAAGCTAAAATTGGGTCGCGAACGCAGGTTTAGGTAATGGGAGGTACAAACCGCAAAACTAAGCTCTGCGTGTAGGAGATTAATAATAGGCACGAAGTAAGAATGTATTTTAAAATATCCATCACAAATCATCCACACTACAAAACCTATTTTTAATTTAGTGGCCGTTTCAAACACGCAGACTGTGTGGTGAAAATACGCTATACGAAAATATTTTATTTATAATTTTTTAAATGACACTATTCAATTGGAGTTGTAGCTGCACTCCCCCCCCCCCCTTTTCCCCCCTCATTTCTTTGGTTGCCTGTAACTAGCAACTGCAGTAAGACCAGTTCTGCAGGGCTAGTTACTGTCGCTACAGCCCTATTCGTTTGCGCCGTACAGTAAACATTTACTCTATCTGTACAGCCAGTCAAGTGTCGAGCTGAGTGTGCTACTATAAAATAGCCTTTCAGGTGAAACATGATGTACAATCTCTTGCGTGCATTTGGCTCGTTTAAGAAAAAAAAAAAGTAATTTTATGTTCACGAAAAATGTCGTGAAGTTTTCATGTAATAAAACAAAAGAATAGTTAATGAGTACAGAGTATGGAAAGTTTCGTATATCGGTATCGACATTTTTACTAGTGAACAGTTTAGTTCGTTTGTCTTTTGCTGGCCACTTAATTAGCTTGTTCCTTGCAACGGACGAGTCTTGTGCAACGTCGATAAATATGGCGGTTTAACTGGAAATATATAAACCACTCAGGAACCGGGTTTTCTGTGGAGGCGTTCAGTGACTGGTCATCCTGAACTAACGAATACATTCGGTTATGCAAGAGCGTATTAATTTGCATTCGGGAGACCGTTGGTTCAATGCGGCCGGTGTACTTTATTGATTCACATCCCTCATTCCTGACAAATGCAGGTGCGTTTTCTCAGTGTGAATTTCCCCTATTCCTCATCCACTTGTCGAATAATATTCCGAATAGTGTATGCGCAGGCAAAGAAGTAACGATCTCTTTACTGCGCTGCCTAAGTGATAGCATGGTGATCATGAGTGTGTTTCATCCTGACTGTAGGCTGTTCACGATCAAGTAAGCACTTTTGAGGCCCTAGTTACTGTTTCCTTTCAGCTTTTTTTTTTCCAGCCACGTAACTAATAAACACAGTGTATATATTTGACCGCACTCGGAAGTTAACGTCTAACACTAAAATCAAATATATTTATTGACCATTTTTCCAAATGGAAGGGTTTTCAAAAGTGCTCACTTTACCGCGAACAGCCTACAAGTGTAGAAACCATGGAGTTCAGCGATGTATTTAACACTGCAGAGTTTCGAGGATTTGTGTTGATGCAGTACACTTGGGGGCGCCTTCCTGAACACTCGGGGTTCTGATTGTACCAACCAACTAATTAGACGAGGTCATATGTGCCGTGTTGTGATATCACGTGACGTATGATGAAACGAACGCACTCCTGAAACATACTTCAACGTATTGGTCACGCTTTTGGAGGATCCGGGTTCGTTTCCCGGTCAAACTATGCCCTGGTGTCGGTTTCCCATTGCGAATACCGGGATGATTCCTCACTACAGCCGTTGCCGATTCCTTCCCCCGATATTGATATTCCGAGAAACGTGTTTCGTGGCTACACTAATAAAACAATTCCAGTCATTCGTATGGCAGTTGTTTAACCAGTTTTCGCGATAGGAAGAAATTAAATACTGCATATTAATGACAGCATCTTTAGGAAATAGTTAATACGTCGAATTACCACCTTTCTGCTTATATTTTACGAATAAAAACACAGCAGCTGGGACAGTGCTGAAGAGCTTACACGCAGTACATATGGTGCCGCTTCATGTGGCAAGTGTGTGTGCTAGTATATTCGTGCACACTGGCAGTTATTGGTTTGTCAGTGACGAATCTCTTCTGTCAGATGCAGGGGACCTGCGGGTCGTCCCTGCTTGAATGTTTAGCTGTTATTCATTGCATGCAGGCGAGTTCCCAAGAGCAACAAACAGAAGCACCGCAGGTGATCTCATAGTTATTGAAATATACAGTAATTGTGTTGTTACGAAATGTTTGCTGGACTAGCATAAAACACGTTGAATTTAGTTATAGGCTGTTCACGGTAAAGTGAGCACTTTTGAGGCCCTAGTTACTTTTATTATTTCAGCCAATTTTTTATGCTTTAACCGCCTTTTTAAATAAATATTGGCATGTAAATAATAAACACAATGAGTATATTCCACTGCACTCGGAATTTAGCGTCAAAGGCTAAAATAAAATATATTTATTGACCATTATTCCGAATGAGAGGACGTTCAAAAGTGCTCACTTTACTGTGAACAGCATATTCCCAAAAAATATTCTCTTTAAATTAGTGCTTGTCCATATATACATATGACAGAAAATAAGTGCTCTGGGGCCATATCCGAAATGGCAGATTTTGTTGACAAAATGATTACCTATTTGGTACTTCGTATTTTGTATCTAGCGGATGCTAGCAAAAATACAAAATGACAAAATTAGCGTCATGTTGGTTTTTGCCTTCAAAACATAATACGCGAATGAATGCGCAATTAAAACGTTTTTTTTCTAAACAAATAACCATTAAAAAAAATACACTAAGCATATTTTATAAATCAAGTAAGTGTTTTTCTTCGTTGATACTAACTGGGAGGCGCGGTTTTCTTCTCCGGCGGTAGTATGATAATGAACTGGTTCCCCACTTACAGGTAAGGTTGCATTGCTTGGTACGTCACTGCTGAAAACATCCTCCCAGTGGTCATCGGGCGTTGATCTATGGCTGCCCAAGCCGAACTTGTATTCTATTTTCAAGTATCGCATTTTGTAGGCGTGCCTGAAATATTAACTTTTTAAAAATGGCGTATTGCATAAAATTGGTTATAAAACGAGCGAACTCTCGTGCGGACTGGAAATCTCTTAACGGATCAATAAATACGAATAGTGATAAAATTGTAAATATACGTTCTCAGTTTTCGCTGCCTTGGCCACAGTTAAAACAGTGTTGGATATTTATGGAGTACAAACACACATACTGTCAATTTGCTTTCAGTATACCCCACTAAAGCGCAGTGGTAACTCGTGTTTCAGCCGCCATAGATAATTTGCTGTCGGCAAGATTGCTGTCGACCTTTACCGAATGGCGACGTGGTCCATGCCTACAAAGTACGTAAATTGCCATATTTTTTTTCGACATACGTATTTTTTATTTTATTTTGAAATTTCTAATGTAAAATTAGGTAGTTTTTATTGCCAATGGGTTAAAAGATGAATAAAACGCAGCGTATTTTTCCAACAATAATTTTATTCGTTTAGAGAAGCAGAAGGAACTGTATAAGAAATTAAACGCACATTACTATGTAATCATAAATTTAATTAATTTTCTTATTACATACATTCTATATTTCTAATTATTTTGTACATTCGATCTATAAATTTATCAGGTGTTTGTAGTTAATGGATAGTATCCAGCTGCCTCGTTCGATACTCCTCGTAGGTCTCTCATTACCGTCATCAGCATTAAGCGTGTCTTCATAATCGTCTGTGGCATCAGTACCCATCGATGTAGCAAGAGGTATTGACATCACATGCTAGCTCCTAGTAGACGAACCCTTGTGGATCTTGATATGTTCCTTCAATATATCGCCTTGTATAAACTGCATGCGAGTTCCCTTATCGTCTGCGAACATAGTGTGTAGTGTATTAACAGTTTGAAACGATGTCAACACATGCGGTTTCTCAGTGGGCCAAAGAACACTACATTTGTCGGCCTTGGTGTATTTGATTGTTACCACTTCAGGTGAACTGTCTGGAACGTTTGCAGCAGCTAAGAATTGCATGAGACTGGGTTCTTCAAATAATCACTCTTATGTCGCCGCGCATTGCAACTTTTGCTGAAGGTCATGGTATAGTAACAGCATTGTTTCCGATTAAATTTTTGGGCAGTTATGCATGCTGTCGCACATCACATACTCGATTTCACTATGTCAGAGGGTTCACATAGTCTTCAAGCATACATGAATTGCACAGAGTTGATTCAGCAGTGCTGATTCCTAACGACTGAATCCTGCCGACTTAGGCAGACCCCAGCCGCTATTAAATATTTCCGTATATTTACGGAAAAAATACGGGAATGTACGGTAAATATACGTAAATGTGATCCGTAATGACAAAAAACGGAGTTACGTCCGTAAATACAACATTCGGAAAGTCTCCGTATTTCCTATGGCTACGGGTTTTGGTGACGAACAATGCCGAGTATACACGAGGCATTCTGCGCCACTGTAACCAGAAAATTATGGTTTCTGCGGCAATTAGATCATCCACGTCACGTCACGTCACCTATTGTTTCAGACATTCAACAGTACACGGAGAAAAAGGTTTTGTGGAATCAAACAAGATTAGTTTGGTGCAACCAAATTATTCGTAAAGGGGCAGTGAAATATGTTTGCTCTCATTTGGTTGGTGCAACTAAAGATTTGTCTGGCTGCACGTACGTTAAACAGTTTGGGCCGATATAAAAAACTTTTACAAGTTCAACCTAGTTTCGAATGTAGATCACCTGCGTCCGAGCGCTACGCTTTAATAATCTCAGCTAACGTGTCAACTGATGCCGCCGGAAAGCTTTTAAATAGATGTACTACAAGTATAGACAACGTGTGTAAACACATATTTCAAGTTTTACAGCTTTACTCGTCAGTTTGTTGTTGCATAGTTTTATTAATGTGTTTATACGATTGTTAAGCATCAATAAATGCACTAACAAGCACGGTTACTATCCTGATTGTCACAAAAAATACAAACAAACTCTCGAGCTGTATTTTCGAACGAAGGCATCAAATGAGTGGTCAAACAAATATATAGAGGTGATTCAACAAAATATTTAGTTGAAAGTCTAATTTTTCTTGGCCCAACACAGATTTTGATTATTCAAATATATATTTTGTTAGACGAACCAAAGTAATTTTGTTGCTTTTAAAATTTTGTTTGTCAACCGTATATTTTGTTATAGCAACCAAATATATATTTGGCCCTATACAAAGAAAAATTTTTCCGAATTTCTCTCAGTGTAGGATCAGGTGTCTGTAACATTTAGCAACATTTGAAATATACTAACTTGAATAGAAACTGAAAAAGCAGCTTATGTGACTACGTTATAAATATTAAATTTTTTTAAGTCTCCCTAATTGTTTGGGCATGAACTCTTTTTACCCGTGGATAATTGACCTTTACTAGTTCTAGGATTCATTTTTATTCGTCTCACAATCATTGATTCTTTTGTCTGCGAGGACTTTGGGGCGGCCAGTGTGTTTTTTCAGCTTTATCCTGTTTTCATTCTTATACCCATGGATGATATCCGCCACTGTGCCTTTCTTCCTTGGTAGTATATCGACAATATTTCTAACTTTTTTGCCTTTCTCGTGATGCTGGTTTACAATATTTCCTAACAAATCGCGTACATCTTAGTTTCACCCGACTCCTATTTTCACCATGAAGTGGGATGATATTGCCAAGCTCGTTTTCAGAGGTATACGATTTCCGCTACACAACACACCACCGATTTGTTGTTTAATCGCAAATAGTTTGATTTTTTTGAACAAAGGCATTTTAAAATTCGATTTTTGGGGGCGCAGAACTACCATAGATAAATACTTAAGGGGAAAGTGATACATGTACTTTTTCTTGTTTTTTGTTAGGTATAACCTGCCGGAGTTTGCCGGTGTTAAAAAAAAAAAGCCCCGTGTTTGCATATATAGGTATACACACGAGTTCATAGTGTTTACTTTTGGGATGACAATATGGTGTTTTGTTTAAACGCTTTAATCTGTGATGATCAACGTCAGTCAACCTTATACGTAGTAAATGTGGTGAACTGTTAAGAGTCAGCCATCACGTGGCATTTGTATTCCACGGATAAGGTTTAAAAATATATATGTATTGATACGGCACGCTCAGAAAGCTCTCCTGTCTAATGCTGGAACTGCGTTGTTTGAAATACACGTTTTTCCACGAAACTATTAAATGTGGGTCCAATGTGTTTGAGGGCTGTTGGGTGCCTCAGGATGTCTCGCAAATTATAAATATAATTTCAAAACTCTGTATCAGTGGCGGCTGCTGAGGTAGGGCTGCGGGGCGCAGCCCTCCTAATAAAATAGAACGCATACCTCTACTTACCTCTACTTACCTGCTACTCAGTAAATAATACTGCGTACGAATACGGAGGATATTTCGCAGCTAATGTTTGTGAGATGGACGAGACACTTGTCACGAGAGAAATGTTTTTGGAAATGTCGAGTGGTGGGGCGGCAGATTCTTCGCCCCGATGTGGGTAGAGCTAGTAGAGAGATATGACCGCAACATAGGACTAGGCGTGCTACAGGAGGGAGGGAAGACTTCAGGGACTTTTCAGCCAATCGCATGCTGTAAATAGGAGAGAGCTGGGCGCGCCCCTGCTCAAACAAAAAAATGGTCTTCCTCGAACTTGACAAAGCTACCAAAACTACATGTTTTGTAAGCACACTTTCGCGCACACTCTTTTGCAGTTGTAAACACATTTCGTAACAATGTTTGTATATATTTCGAATTTTTTTTAGTTATAGATAGCGTTCAAACTCGCGTGAGCTTCAAATATAGTGTGTAATACTCTGAATAAGTTTGTTGTTAATTAATGATGAGCTATGAGCATCTGCCAGAAGCAGGGTTGAATTGTTGTCAATGTCGTGTTGTGTTGTGTCACCTTGTAAATAATTGTTAATTCGGCGAGTAACATTTTAAACCTTATTGCGACAAAGATTTTCAATTACGAGAATAAACTAGAGCTACAGAATCTGGGACCAGTAAGGCCACAGTTAAATATAATTCAACAACAAAGCCAAGGTAGTAAGTGGTTCGTATACGAGAAAATTCGACGTAAGTACATACAATTTCGCGTACTGGCTATGCGGGTGTGAAGTTGGAAATGTGTTGTTTTGTTTAATTTCTTTTGCTTATGAAACCTAATGATCTTGCGTAGACTGTCAATGGGGTAAAAGATTAAAAACATTTGGGAGAGACAGTTAAAAGACATAAATCATGTTCGCAACGTATAAAATATGCCATAAAATGTTCATTGCTTGGTAAGGTGAATATACACTGCCAGTTAGATAGCGCGTACAGGTTGACTAATGGATTTTTTTTACAAATATATTAATCAAGATATGCCACTTTCATCCTCTAATTTAAATTTGACATGATTTTTGTATGTACTGTAGGCTATGTAAATTAGTATTTGATTTAAAAAATATTTGTTTTAGTATATTTAAGTTATTATCATTAGTATGGTAGAATTGATATCATTATGCTCTCTGTCGTCGTCTCGTATAATGTACCACATCATGTAGGTACTGGTTGGAAGGCACATTACCTAAACTAACTTAAAACAAATACATACCTCTGGTAGTGATTAGATCTGAACCAGCGGCCACTGTATGTTGACCATTACAAATCGGGCGATGATACATTTTTCTTCAAACAACCACACTTATTTTTTGTATTTAGATACATAAAATACACTTACTTAAGCTTGTCGTACGCAATATAGTTATCACTGTGCCTATTTAAAAACGATATTTGTAATTATATGAGTTAGGATCACTACAGCACTCCCAGTTTCAAAAGTCACCAGCCACCACTGCTCTGTATCTCAAAACACACTCTCCAAATACATGTAAAAATACTCAAGATCCCCGCAACCAATAAAATGATAGGGTTGCTGCTTTGTCCCATAGGTACACGCAGCTCTAAGAGAAAATCGCTAGCCAATTCAGAGCCTTGCGCTCCCTCGTTTATCAGGCTCGAACTTGGACAATACACTCAAAATTCGAATCGGTGGGAAATTTAACTGCTCTAATCAGTGAAAATGACTCCACTTAGAATCAGTGGGAAATCACTGATTGTTTCAGTGAAAAAATTTTCACTGATTGAATAAGTGACGGCCGACTGCAGTGGTGAATTAATCTGAGCTACCACGCCAAGTAATGATTGTGAGAGGAAAATGTATGTCTTACAGTTCCACTGCGAAATCATGTAGTGTGAAGTTGTATGTTCATACTTTTCGTGTTTGGTTTGATTGGTACCGTTAGGATTGTTAAAACGAATAGTATACATGAATGCACTCTCTTCACTACATTGCAGTTTAAACCTTCAAACAGAGCGCTGTGACGATTACATGGAATCGAAATGAAAGATGTAAAAATGGAGTGAAAGGCTGTGTGTTCATATTACCTCATAAAATGGCGTTTTGAAAGACGAAACACATTTTAGAAAGTATATTGTATTTGTTTTATTCGTTTATTCGTTGTTATTTCACTTGGTACACGTTGTTTAACGGCAATTTATTAAACAATATTCGAGAGCCATTTTACACGCAGTTTCACTGCTACATCAGTCAAAAATAATTAGAGACGAAGCAAGTTGCTCAGATGTTTCACTGGTCCATCAGTCAAAAAATAAACCACTGAGAAAACAGTGGATAAAATGACTGACGAATCAGTGGGAAATGTCATTGAATCATTCAGTGAAGGAAATATGGCATTTTTTCACTGGTTCATCGGTTAAATTCACTGAAGTAACTGTTGTATCAGTCAGATACGTCTGACTGATTGAAACAATGAAATTCTCACTGATTAAGATTTAGAATGTAGATCCAGGTAGGCGGGGCGTACCTGGATCTACACAGAAATCTGCGGGTGGCCATTTGCATTTGTTTTGCTTGCTCGTTATCGCGTAGGTCATGAACAACATCCATCATTCCTGTTCAGGATTGTTATCATGACGAGTAATGGTACTTTTGTGCCAACATAAATAAAGAAAGTAATGGCGGAGCCCAAACAAAAACGCAACTCCCCTCGTAAAAAGTAATGTTCATCTGCAGTATTATGCGTACGGTGGTACAAAGAAGGCATCGTGTACTACAAATTGGTTCCGAGGAATGTAACCATCACTTCTGACAGTTATTGCCGACTGCTCAGACGCCTTGCGGCCATAATTAAAGCAAAAAGACCAGGGAGATTACATCAGACGCCTCTGCACCACGATAATGCATTGCCGCACTTCGCAAACACTACAAAACTATAGTCCATTCCCGACTGGAAGCGACTTATGAAAATCAACCTTTAAAAAAACAGTCTAAGCATAACATGTCAACCCGTTTTTTCAATAACCTGTATTCCACAAATATTTAACGCTGTGGTTAACTTTACAATACTGTATTATTTAATAAATGAAACTTTACCTTAATATCTTCTATAACTTGTAATATTTATTTCTTTTTAAATATGAATTAATAACAGCGAGATCAGCGACGTGTTGTCAACGACCGGTGAGAAATAGTTCACAGTTAAAATATTATTTTAACCTAGTTTTTTAGTATAATATTTGTAAATTAAACTGTGCCTATTGAAATATGTAGGTAGCCTCGATGGCAACTTATGTCATTTTTACAGTTTGGAATAACAGCTGAAAATATTGCGAGTGGGCCGTAATGGTACGGTATTGTTTTATCGAGCGAGAAAGCAACTGAAAACAACTGTCTGCTGGGCGAATCTTGTCGCTCTCTCTCTCTCTCTCTCTCTCTCTCTCTCTCTCTCTCTCTCTCTCTCTCTCTCTCTTTGTCTCTTTCACATTCGGGAAGTTTCACTTCGCTAGTAAGCAATAACATTATACATGTTTTCAATCGTAGCATACTTCATACTTATTACAGCAAAATAATGATTTTTGAATTTGTAATTTACTACTGAAAAGAGATTTTAATGTTTGAATACATATTTTAATATAGCCTATTTAGATATGATGGCCGGGTAGTTCCAAGTGAAGTTGGCAGACTTAGTGAGCCATGACATGGCGTGTTGCTTATTGCCAAACGAAGCGTAAATTATTCTTACTGCGAAAAATACTTCAAATAACCACATCACGTTTGTAAACGTGTTTTTTTTTTTAACCTACCTAGGAAAGTTACGATGTTGTGATAAATCTGTGTTTCCACGGCAGTAATAAATATACTGTGACGTGTGTTTCGTTAATCATTGCGTCTGTGAAATGGCGTGCCTTTGTGCATCGTGGTCGATACGCTGGCCTTGTGTGTGTGTGTGATTTCAAATATTTGATTATCACTATTTATACGTTTTAACTGTGAACTGTTTTTATGACGAAGTTAATTATTTACATCCACGTATGTTCATTTATCATAACGTTGTACCTCTGCCTTAAGAGGTTTGAAACAGTCGTGTAACGTAATTTGCCACAATCCCGGAAGAAAAATACTAAGCCCAGCCCTATAAATTTCAATAAACCTAATAAACAGTAAGTAGCAATACATATAAATATGAGCGGAATAAAAGTTATCGTAGGCTTATTTGTGTGCATGTTCACGGCTATCTTTTAAGTTTTTATGACAATGAGTAACACGAGTTGCGTGCTTGAATTTAATGTGCCTTTTTCGTTTGACTGATTGTTCCTTCGTTTTAATATGTATTCCAACTGAGGCCATCCTTTCAAAGAAATAACCCAACACATATCAATAACAAAATGATAATTAGTACAGCTCGCAGTTGTAACAGTGTCGAACACAGCCGCGGCAAAATACTAACGTGCATTATATGTATCGTGCTATGTTGTGGAAAACAAATATGTTAATGTAAAATAACGGTAAGAACTGTCGTCAATTCAGGCATTTTTAAAACTTCATAAAGCTGACCTAAATAATGTCAGAGGCCTAAACTGTGAATATTCGTACGGCATGGTTTTTAGAATATGACGGAATTCTTTGAAAAACTGTAAACAGTAAACAACACGTTTGACAGGTATAAAAGTAGAAGTCACATTTCAATGTTAATGTTTAGGTGTAGCGAAAATATACGAACACATAACGAACACGCAATGGCATGTAAACATTGATTTTGACAGATGCTATATGGCAGTCACATGGCAGTGTTTGTTTACATTTGGCGGAAGGGTAGGAAACGGGCCTGCTAGTAGATATTTAGCAGGGCTCCGAGAAAGTTGCTTCCAATTGAGAATGTACTATATGTAGCTAGCAGTAGTTGGCAGTTTCTTCCTCATCCCTCTCATTTTATTTCATATTAGTACGATAGGACCATATAAATCAAATATTTTGTTAATGTAATTAATAATACTAATTTGGTAGATTAAAATGCATTAAATTTAGTATTTATTTATATTGGTTTATTACAATAATTAGTATTGATAGCTATTGGTATTTTTATATCTGTTTTTTTCTTTTTTAATCTTAATTGTTTTTGTTTTAGTAGGTGTTGCTTTTTTACATTATTAGAACGTAAAATTCTAGGTTATGTTCAAATTCGTAAAGGAATTCAGCCGTTCCTGTGGACGTTTCCGAAATTCGGCGTCAAGTGACGTCACATTGATGCGGTCCGAATAAGTTTTCCAAATGCGTTGTCCGAAGTGAGCTTTCAGAATCTGACACTAGATCCACTAAATTCAGCATATTATTTGTTGTTGCGTAGTTATGTTTAAATCTGCTGTAAGTGTTATTGTTTATTATAGTTTACGAAATGGTTGATTTGAATATTTATTTATAATAAACGCCTTAACGGTTTTATTTTAAATACGTTCTCCATCTGATTTCCAAATTTATTTTTTAAACTTACGTTTTAAAAGTCTTAGCTTTTATATAAAATTGTTTAGACCGAACGAAGACATCCCTAATTATTTATTACCATTTCATCATATTTGTTTTCAGAAAGCCCACCTTGCACACCCATTGTCTACATTATCGTAAACATATAACGAATGCGCGGGAAAGTATCTGAAGTCTTCTTCTTTTTTATCAGCTTGGGACACAGGTTGACTTGGGACAGCGCCATGACGTCAAAGGGTCACTTGCACCAATCAGCGCGTCGTTGTCCTACGACACAGGTTGGGATAGTCCAGGTGTAGAGACAGGCCTTAATTCCCTCGATCCTGCGCCCTCGGAATTCCATATTTCCCGCTCTCTTTCGAACAATTTTAGATGGCTCTCCTTTGACTTATAACGGAAACGCTGGTCAAACTTGGCTCGAAGACTTCTCTAACTCAAAACCATCAGGGGTCACGGTGTCTGAGCGGTTAGCCTGCTCGCCTCCCACCAAGGCGATCCGGGTTCAATCTCCGGCCGGATCACTCCGGATTTTCGCATGTGGGAATCGTGCCGGATGATGCCGTTGGTCGGCGGGTTTTCTCGGGGCTCTCCCGTTTCCACCACCCTTTCATTCCGGCGCTGCTCCATACTCGCTTCACTCACCCTCATCGACTCTCAAGACCACGATGTTAAGAGCCGTTCAAATCTCTTCACTCACTCAAAACCAGCAGATTTTTTGAGGCTTGGAGGAGAAAAACTGCTCCAACGTGGGCTGTAGTAGATAATGCAAGAGAGTGCAATGGTATGGATTGGTTCCTGTTTCCTGTTAATCTCAAATGAGTATGAAATAAAACTTTCTCCAATAATAATGCTAAGATCGTATGCACGAACCCTGCATGTGTGTATGTACACACACGCACGCAAAATCAGATGACTGAGAAGAGTGTTTAATGGTGGTTTGCGGGTACAGAACTGATATATCGAGATGTTCCCCTCACCTTCATAGGTTTCATGTCATGAAAAGGAAAGAAGGGTTATTTACCTCGATCACTAACGAAATTATAATAACTTCACTGCATTTATTTGACTCGCAAAGCGGATGATGATGATGCGTTTAATAAGAGTACGAATTATTGTTCTTAGCGCCAATTGCACTCCGATCTTTTCCTACCCTACCCTAATCTAAGTATTAAATGTACCTTCGGGATAGGAACGGGACAAAAATCGCGTCTCAGTATTAAAGGACCTCCCTGGTAAAACATTTTAAACGCCTCAAGGAAGTATTGCCACTGCGATGGAAAATAACATGCTGTAAACAAGCTGCGCTGGTGTGTTCTGTTTACTCAAAATTCTAAGGGGTACTATAGGGTTTTAATACAGCATTGGGGTTCAGGAAATATACAGCATTGTTGCTATAGTTTAAAACACTGTTTTAGAGAGAAATAAATATAGTAAACAAACGGCTGCTTGCATCAATTTCTGCTAACTTTGACAGTTTTCAACGTTCACGTTTCAATAAACCAAATGTTTAAACTGGCAACGAAATATCGACTTTCAATTCTGTCCGAAAAAAAAAAAAAGATTTACCGTAATATATTCCGTAGTTTTTTTTTTTTTTTAATTATACCTACATAAATGCGTGCAATGAAACGATTGGGACAACTAAACACGGTTCAAGATAAAGTGAGCACTTTTGAAATCAGCCTTACAAAAAGTCACTGCCCCCCCTGCCTGCATATATTTTAACTGGCGCCTTGCGTGACATACGCCCTGTAAAGTTGGTAACGATGGATGGAAATTAGTTCCATATTTTAACGTCGAATAAAAAGTGTCGGGTAACAACCATTTGTGACAATTTAAATTGTATATGTTGCTTACTGTTTTTCTATGCATCGAAGTGTATAAATGAGCAGATTAGTTAAATATTTACTTTTCTAATAATTTTACAGTTTTGTATGACCGACGCCTGAATAAAGTGATGAGGCCCAAGACAATGTTAATCTTACATCAGGCGGAAGAATACACAACGTCATACAAGTAGATCGTAAGCAGGGCTTTCAAAAGTGCTCACTTTACCGTGAATAGCCTATGCCAGCGTGCATAGGTTCAGCGTCGCTGACCTCACGAGAAGTTTAGTTTACGACACCACACGGGAATTCTCGGGAAGCTTGTACCCAGAGAGGGTTCTCGCTGGACACCTTTTACCGCCGCTCCCACATTCGCCAGCGATGATCGGCGATTCCTAGAAAGTGGAACGTTCTCCGCCGACGCAAACAACCGAGGGGCGTGGGTTGGTCGCCCGAGGGGAGACCATCACTTCTGAAGAAGATGTGCTGTAGTGCGTTCAAGCTGAACCACCTACCAGCGCGAAGGCCACGGCGCACGTTGCTGAACTTATCCACCCAGTCACGTCTGGTCGTAATGCATTAAAGGGGAATCCCTGGTAATAAATTCTAAACGCTTCAAGGTCACGTTTGTCCACAAGGAAACACTGCGATATGCATCCCCAGGAAACTTAATTTATTCTAAATTAGATCTCCAACAGGGGCGTATTATTACACGTCACGTAAGCCAATAGATTAAATTGCAAATGCCACTTTTTTTCTTTCCTTTGCGAAAAGTGTGCAGAAAAACCCTAGGATAATATAGTCTATTCTCGGTTTTTTCACACTCTTTGAATCAAACCTTTGAAAAATCACCCCATGCAAGACATATTTAGTTATTTCCTAAATATGGCACGTATCACAAGTATTTTATACCTGCATTAACAAGAAAGTTTTTTTTTCTCGGTAAATTTAGGTCTAAATTGTATTTTATTTATAAATTTTAATATTTAAATTATTTTAAACTAGCTTTCCTGTGCTACTTCGTACGCATGACATTTAGGATTTTGAATCGCTCTTGGGGAGGAAAGGACGACAGCCCATGGACAAAAAAGAAAGTAGAAATGACTGAACATTTTTTTAACAGTGCTTTTTTTAATGCAGTAATCCTAAGAAAAGCTTAATCCAGTACCTATGTACATCCCTGATCATAATATTTTCGGAACCGTTTGAGATATGTGTAAATTTGATGTCAATACGTTTAGTGGTTTTTGAGTTAAATCCGGTCGGACAGACAGACACGAAAAAAATTAACATTATATATGGCTACATGAAAAAATAATTAAAAGTGGAAAATTCGAAAATCACAGACAGGTACTCATTTTATATTTAGGTGTATTGATGTAAGTAAAAAACAGTGAGAAAACGCGTATGTTGGTAGTGCGTGGTAGGAAATAGTTCTTATGCAAAATATTAATACAACTTAATGCGCACGAATTTGGTGCGTTGTCCCTTTGGTGCAATTTTCTAGACCTGGTTAAGTTTGGTTTGCACGAGGCGGAGGAATATCCTGGAAGCAGAACCTTAGCAGGGTTTCAGGAAAGTGTGAAGTAGCCGTGAACGGATTATAGTAAAAATTTGTGGCTGCAGGTAATGGTTTTTTTTTTTTCTAAAAAGAAAGAGTAGTATTCTCAGAACAACGCCGAGATACGCGTATGCGCCCAAATACTGATTTTACTAGGAATTCCCCTTAAGGCTTGGCTTCGCCCTTTTTGTGCAGAAGTTTTTCGTTTTCGTGTCATAATTTCGGATTCACAGTAATGACTGAAAATGTACTATTATAGAAAATTTGCATTTTACGAGTTTTGTAATATTTTTGTGCGTAGTTTTTAATTTTGTGTTTATATGCTTGTTGTAAGAAGTCAGGAACACATTTTATCAATATGTTCCTGCCTTTTTGCAAGCAGGAAATAACACACAGTAAAAATTAGATACAAAAGTAGTAAACACCAAGCAAATTGTAAATTTTCTATAATCCCAAATTTCTAGTAATACCTCTGCAACTGAAATTATGATACGAAAAAATTATGCGTCATATGTAAAGCCGCGCCTTAGGGCTGCTGGTTATGCTATATAAAACAGTAGAATGTACATGTTTTTACACTGTTTTGTGGGGCAACAAATATAATTAAAATTATGAACTGTTTATAGAGACCTCTTCTGGTCGAGGGCGCCGAGTCGGTACAATTGCATCAGGAGGAACCCTCTCCGCACAAAAGAGGTTGTTACTTTTCCCTTTGACCCCAGGTTGTGAAACGAAGATCTACATTTCAGCTGGGTCCTGGTCTCTTTCTGGGAATGGCGACATTTGCGTTACTCGCCCGCTGTGATGAGATCTACGTTAACGCCACTTGTTCAGCAATAACCCCTCTAACATCGAATGTGAAATGAAATGTTCCATTTCACTGGTCCGTTCCTGGGGTGGTCTAGTTTCACATCCCTTCCCCCTCCCCTAGTTCCTTTCTCCTCAAATCCCGGAACAAGAGCAGGCCTTTATGCTGTTTTGGGCCCGGCGTCGAGTTAGAAACTAGTTGGATTTCAAGGCCTACTGGTCACCGCCCACGTTATCCGTCTTTATATCGCGTCGACCGACCCACTTCCTTCTCCTCCCCTCCCTTCGCCCCTTCTCCCACGCAAATTTCCCCCCTTCCCAGCCGGGGGCAGTTCCCCTTCCGCCCATTTCTGCACACATCCGCGCAGTCAATTTTGTTGCCCTCTCGTACAGCGCAGTCTCCACACATTTTTAAATCTTGAGGGCGTTCAAGTGGCTATAGTACACTATCGACCAATAAGTAATTGGGAACCTGTCCACAATGTTTGCTCGGTGATTGTCACCCCGTTAGAATCTCGTAGGGCCATCTCTTGCGGCTATAAAGCATGCTCTCTAATAGTGTTTGCAGGACATCCACGGGGATTCGTCGCCATTTCTCTTGCAACCATTCCATGAGTTGAGCAATGGATTTTGGCCGCGCCTGACGAGCCCTCATCCGGCGATCCAATTCGTCCCAAAGATGTTCTGTAGGGCCAAGGTCGGGGCTCTGGGTGGGTCAGTCCAATCGACGAAAATTGTTGTCGGCGTACCACTGCATAGTAGCCCTTGAAACATGGCACCTGGCATTGTCGTCCTGGGAGTAACACGGGTCCAATCCGTAAAAACGCCACAATGTTGGGAGCATTTCATTATCCAGAATGCTACAATAGGCCTCTGTGTTCGTTACCACGGACAAACACCAGCGGTCCTACGCCGAAGGCCGTAAAACAGCCCCACACCATCACTCCACCACCACCGAATTTCCTAGTTGGCACAATACACTCCGGCAGAGCCGCAGAGTCGTTCCCCGGGTAGACGCCACACCCATACACGTCCATCGGACCGGAATAATGTAAACCTCGACTCATCACTCCACAGAACCGATTTTCACTGCTCCAGTGTCCAGTTGCGACGGTCCAAATACCACCTGAGTCGCCGAACTTTATTGCTTGTCGTGATATGGGGCTAATGTGCAGTTGCTCTTCCACTTCAATATTCCGCTTGAGGGTAGAGTGGCCATCAAGCACCAACAAAACGGGATACTTCTGTGAGGGCTTTGCATATCTCAGGGAATGAGCAAACCACTCTGTGAAAATGTTTGTTTGTACCCAGCCGCTAGGGTGGCATGTTGTGATTGAACCAGGTGGAGCACCTCTCATGAGTTGTTCATTCATGTATTCATGTTTTTCCGGGGAAAAATAACCAGAGGTGGGACAAATTGACCCCCGGCACTCATACACGTGATGATAGTCACCAATAACCCCATTTCCATGGATGTCAAGGCCCCAATTTGCAGTTTACATGGAGTCCTACCACATGAAAAATTTTACTTTGCACTACCGACAAACCAGTGTTTCATCTACATTGTAGACATGCTCAGCTGAATACTTGTGCTCCTCAAACGGTTTTTCCAGCAGATCGAAAAAATGCACTCACTTCTTCTCTGTTAAACCCTCTGTCTCTGGAAAATGATGTACCCGTTGGCTTGCGGATATACAACTTGCCTTTATTCCTCTTCATGAACCCAGAAATCTTATCCTTCCCTGCTCTGCGTTATTCCCAAATGGATGGACAATGGTATTGTGCACAGCTAGTTGAAATGCCAATGCTCAAACATCTTTGCGGGTTAGGCCAAAAAACATGGCTTCTATTTCCACTGAGTACTTAACAAGCTCTTGCTCCAACTCTGGAGTAAACAATGGTTTACGCCCAAGGTTTGTAGATGCAGTTTTCTTGGCGTCTGGCTCCTTACTGTTGGGTAGACGAAAGAGTGAAACTCTTGGTACCTGAAACACTTTTGATGCCTTGAGCTAACCCATCTTATTCTACCTAATAGCAGAGATCGCTTTTGCCATTTGATCCTCCTTCCATAGCTTCCTTTTCTTAGTTTGGTCTTCCTTCTTCTTACCCATCTCTGAAAATAAAAGAGAAAGCATTTAATCTCACTTTATAATGTTATGCAATACAATCGTTGAACACATAATAAAGGCTCTGCTACAATTGATTTAGCACATGCACAGCTAACACATTAGCACAGTTTCACACGCACAGAAAAATGGCATTTATCAAATATAAGGGAACCTCTGTTTTGTAATTTGTGCGCGCATGTGTCGGTAACATTAAAATTAAAACTACCTATGTTATGTGCAGTTATAGTGTGTGCCATTCCAATACTTTGTACTTTCCTTGTGTGTGATATTTTCAGTGCTAAAGCAATTGTTGTATCGGAGAATTTACATGCGATGATATTCAACAGCATGTACATAATTACATATATTGACTTACATTCTAGCCATTTATAATTTGTAATGACACTATTTTATAACAAAAATCTAATAAATAAATAATTCTTATTGTACTGACTTTCGTTAAATAAACATTAATATAGCTTTAATATGTAATTATATGTCGGCTAATATGGAATACTAAACATTTTGTCGGGTATTATGGAATAGTAGGTAGTTCATATTACCCGACTCGCCATGTTTGAAAACTACTGTTCTCCTAAACTTACTACATGAAAATGGAAGTATAAATTCTTGGGAATAGCACTGTTGACTCTTACGCTTTATCGTACACCATGATTAATATTGTTAACACACTTCAAAACACCGTCAAAAATCGTTAAACACTCACCTGTAAACTTTAAACGCAAAAAAAAAAAAAAAAAAAAAAAAAAAATCGTGTACACAGCAGCCCAAAGACGAGCGACGCTCATGAGACTGTACGTATACCACCATTCGAGCATTGCGGAGTAGTCCGACCGCCCTCCAACAGGTTGCAGCAGCTTGCAGCTCAGATATCCACCTATTCCATATTACCTGCCTATTCCATAATACCCGCACTTTCTATTAAAATAACCAAAGATTATACTGTTAATTAATATAATAAAGCGTAATATGGAAATTATATTAAAAGAAGTGGCAATCGTTAATCAAATACAATTAAAATATGTCATCAACGGTAAACATAACCCCTAAAAACTCAGTGTTACAAACGTTTATTTATATTTTATCTATAAATTTAAATATGACATTTATAATTAATGTTAATAAAGATAGCGAGAAAATGGAAGTGTTGGTACCGTCTAGTAAGAAATAATTCTTATGCGAAATTTTCTAGACTCGATTGAGTGAGTGAAGAGATTTGGGTGGCTCTTAATCTCTATGGTCTTGAGAGCCGATGAGGGTGATTGAGGTGAGTGTGGAGCAGCGCCGGAATGAAAGGGCGGGGGAAGCGGAAGATCCCCGAGAAAACCCGCCGACCAGCGGCATCGTCCGGCACAATCTTAAGGGGATTATGCAGGGGAACATTTTCTGTGAAATCGTCCTTTGCGCGCAAACGCGTATCGCGGCAAATAAAAGTAATCGAAGTACGATTTTTTGACCGAAAGGATTTAAAAAACTATTGTCTATATCCCTATCGTTTTACTTTCGTCATATTTAGTGTATTCTTGGAGAAAAAAAATCGTAAAAATGGTCAAATATCGCCTTTCTAAAGCTTGCCTGTGCAGTTCCCTTAAGCGGCAAGAGAAAAGTACAACGATACAGACGTCGTTTAAGCTGTGGTCTTTCATCGCGTGTAATAAATCCGTATGTTATGTATCTAATTTGCACAGTACAGCGTTACGACTGATCCACTGCACGCCATGCGCGTAGGAGCGCTGAGGCACTAGGCGTGCGTGTTAGCGTCGCCCGTATCGCTCCCTCGCTTCTTGACCTTGGACGCGCAGGTACATAATACCCTTTAAGTGGGTTTATTATATGACTTAACAGAATAAGTTCGCCGTGTGCTTAAGATATGATTATATGTATTCAAGGGTATTAGTTTATGACTGTCGTGTGCGGGTCTTGACGGGTCGTGTGCGTTCTTGGCGTGACTTAAGAGATCGTTGTATTTTGTATCTTACGTACAAGTCAAGACGAAGTAGCCAATCACAGCACAGCGACTGTTGTTGTTGGCAGGCAACTGTATTTACAACTTGTATGAAAGTAATTATTTTAATCGACAGACACTATCCTCTTAATTTGAAAAGAATAGTTCATGGTCATGTTTTCTATTGTGGAAGATATTTTTGAATTCGCTTGAATTAAACTTTTCATATTTATTGATGTAAATGCCTAATGTTGGCATCGGCTTCCCCTTCTATAAACTTTCACGAGTTTTTTTTTTTTTTTTTAAGATGAATACACAAGCAGTAACCACAGATAATCAAATATATGTAAAATGTCAATTTTTCCAGTTATTTCGGTTGCTTACATCTCCTACGATTTTGATTGGCTAGACTTAACAGTTGCTAATTCAATCATGAACTGCAAAGCTTCTTATTGTAATTTTCCGTGTGCTTATCGAGTCATTAAGTATAATTCTTAATTCTTCAGTCTTTAATCGTGAACCCACATTTGAGCCTTATTTGCGTTTGGTGGAGGAATACCCTGGAAGTAGAACTTTAGCAGGACTTTATAAAAGTTGAAAGTAACCGTTGGTGGACTATGGAATTTATTTTACATTTTCTCGTATATTAAATACTTTCTCGTTGTGACAGCGAAACAGTAGTCTGTGGCTACCGGTTTCTCGAAAAAGATTTTACATCATCGTCTGTTACCCACATTTGCTGTTGACAAAGCCGAATATTCAAGCCCCAAGATATAAGTGGGTAGGAAACATAAGTAACCCATTATAATTTTCGAAGGATATCGCCTTATCTAATAAATACCAGTGACAACGTGATGGCTTTTTCACTATAAATTCCAGCAGTCACTGTAACGATAATTTCATTCCTTGTTTATGATTAATATTTGATAACATTAATTAGGCATATTTCATTATTACATTATCTTACGAAAGTACTGTTGTACAACATACAGTTTGTTCCATTTAGCATAGAATCGTATGTTAAAGTAGCAACATAAACCGCATTGCGGCATTGGCGCCTACTATGTTGAAACTCTCACGCGACCACGATTATTCGAATCGAATGGTCAAAACCTATGCGGGATATTTTCGCTCCAGCATAGCAAATCTCGCACACATGAACCTGTATTCGACGAATTCACTACTAGTCGACCCGAATGGACGACGAAAGTCGAACGATTTCGAGCATAAGTCCCCTGGTCGGCAGCGCTATGGGGGTTCCTCGCAAGCGATTATAGATAACGTGCTTCTAAAGTTCCTCTGTTAATAATCTTCTTACTTTCTCGCCAGACAAGATCGTGGTCAGCCACCCTGAGGAGACGAACGTCATCACAGGCAGTTGGAAGAATATCGTGAAAGTGCTGGATAGGATATACTTCTTTGCTCATTTTGTAACCAAGAGTCAAATATAAATTTATAATTGTCGTTGTTCCTCTCACTTTAACCGTCACTTATTTCGTACGACGTTAAAACACGGAAATACTTTCGTAAAACGGTTCCAACATGTCTTGGGGCATGCATTTCAGTGTATAGGCTGTTCTCGGTAAAATGAGCACTTTTGAAAGCCCTGCTTAAGATCAACTTGTATACACGTTGTATGGTCCTCCGCCTTATGTAAAATTAACATTGCCACGTGCCTCAGCACTCTATGCATGCGTCGGTCAAGTGAAACTCTAAATCTGTTAGGAAAGTAAATATTTAAAAAATCTGCTCATTTTTACACTTATGTGTATTAAAAAGCAGAAAGGCAAATAAATAATTTCAGTTAGCATAATTTGTTACCTAACACTTTTTATTCGACGATTAGATATAGAACTACTTTCCATCCTTCGTTACCAATTTTACTGGGCGCATGTCACTCAGTGCGTCCGTTAAAATATATACAGGAAAGGCCGGTAACTTTTCTCTAAGATTGATTTCAAAAGTGCTCACTTTATCGTGAACAGGCTTTAACGGTAAAATGTGTGCAGCTATGGCCAGGAATGATTTAATTTCAAAGGTATATTTCAAAAATGATCATTAAACAGTGGGGGGGGGGGGGGAACTCCATAAAACATACCAATCAGCTAGAGTTGGAGTTGGGGAGGAATGAGGAAAGTAATTACTTCTGTTCAAAGTTAGACCGAGTTACAACCAATGCCGAAGTAGGGAAAATCACGTTAATTCCAAGTCCAAGCTTCATCAAAAGGATAACCCGCATTATTTTTTTTTTTTTGGGTGAGGTAAGTTTTGGACCTCGAAGAAGTAACAGGAAATCTGGTGTGACGGGAAATACCACATTGTCGTGTATTTAAGAAATGTAAAATATACCAAAAAATCATGTCATCTTCTGTAGCCGTTTTTTCATCTACATGGTAATAAAATACAGTCTCGAATATGGTTATTACGGTCGTGATTTAACTGGATTTTTTTTTTCGTACGTCATAAAGGTCGCGAAAAAAACTCTCTGAAGGACGGTCCAGGTGTGGAAGATGGTTGTGGAAGGGGGGGTGATCGCAGGTCGTTGTCCCGACGTGCGCGCGCGCGCTTCGTGACGTCTGGGGGTTGACGAAGCAGCCGTCGTGACCCAGCCCGAGGAGAAAATAACGTCTTCTGCACGGGCCACCTCCGAGGTACGCGCGGCGAGTCACGATCACGATTGCCACTGACAGTTTGCGAACTGCCGCCAGGCGCACTCTGTTCCAAAATAGGTCACTTGTAATTAAAATGTTAATCTACGTGAATAATAAAAGGAGATGGATTTCACTTAGTCACGAAGTTATTCTATATTCATGCATGATCATTGCAATTATTATTTTTTTTTAACGTAGGAAATAGAGAAAATCCGGTACACATGCGACACTAGCGCCTACCTAGTGGCGAAAAATTCTAGTTAACAAACAAAACCCAACCTGAGAAGGGTCGACCTTAAACAAGCGTACAAAATAATACCAAAGGGACAACGCACTGCATTCGTGCGCGCTCAGTCCAATAATATTTTGCATGAGAACTATTTCTTACTAGGCATTACCAACAAGCCCATTTTCTCCCCGTTTCACTTATATTAATTATAAATTTAATGTTATGATTTGTAAATGAAATATAAGTAAATGTTAAATTTAACCAAAAATAAGCCACGTATTGTTATTTTAACCTAGTATAAAGACTTGTGATGCTTGACATATTCAGTAAACAATTGAACAAGCCACACATGGAGTGATATTTCAAAGGTATGATTTAAAAATTGTGAAGCAAAATTGACTATACACATTTTAATGTCTCCTTGAAAAATGTTGTCCATATCGATGTCAGTCTGATATATCGCTCCTACATAGAATTGAAAATGGTTGACGAAATATCGGTCATATTGATATCGCTAGTACCACGATATATTGCTCTACACTGTTGGGCAATATCGCAATTGCTCAAATTGTTTAGTAACCAATATATCAAAAAGCCCTGTCGGCGAGGAAAGCTACAACAGACGACCCTAAACGCCGATTCTCGTTAAGGTTAACATGGAGCTCTTTGTTTGTGTGTGTATATATTATATATACAATATATGCATATATACATACATATCCCGCCGTGTGGTGTGACAGCAGCGCATTGCGCATACACTGAACCTCGGCGTTGCCGCTAGGTCCGGGTTCGATTCCCGGTGGTTAAAGCGACTTTTTTTTTACAATCATTCCTAGTGCTTACGCAGAAAAATGGCAGTGGTGATATGTAATAATGAATTTAATAGAAATAATGATGTTAAGACTGAAGAACTTCATTTTGGAGTTATTCCGGTTATGATACCGTTGAAAATGAAATGGAAGACAAAATAACTGAAAATAGAGAACATTTCGTCAAAAAAGAGGACATTATTTCATAATTTTGTGTAATATAAAAAAATTATGGAACGTTCATTCCTACACAGTAATGCATCCGTACTTTAACGGAGAGCTATGGACAATTTTTTATCAGTCCTTTTTGCCGACTTCTCGTCGCGCTGTCTGTTGGTTCTTCGCCGGTCTATGGTGCGGGGGTGTTCTGGGTTCGAATCCTAGGCAGGGCATGGGTGTTAGTTGTTAGTTTAAGTTTGGTCATAATTTAGTTTGTAAGCCGTCCCCTTATAGATCTTTAGGCATAACACCGGAGGACGTTAATAAGCCCTTTCCAATCCAATCTGTCCTTGTACGGAAAATTATGGAAGATATTTTTAACAGCGTGGGATGCCAGCGGCGGCGATGGTTTATTTTTTTCCTCAACTTCTTTGGGACGTGCGACCTTTTATGGCTGTTCACATATGTTGTGGAGTTTGAGCTTTCGCTTTTACCTACGTGGATGATGGGCAGTTAAGAGATCAAAATTGTTGTGCGTCGCCGTAATACCATGTTAGAGAAGGCTATAAACTCTTGCAAGGGTCGAATGTTGACCTTCGCCAGTGAGGAGGATTTTGAACAGTCTTTTTTCTAATTGGCTACTGCGAAGATTTGAGTCCTTCAATCGTTAATTCTACCAGTAATTATTGATGACAGATTTTGTGGAGTATTTCCAGGAAAGAAGTAGTCGAGCGTTGAGTTGGCGGCTTGTTTATTTAAAATTTATTTCTCTATTTGCTTAGAGACACGGCTTATATATTTCTGATGAGTATGCTTCTGTTTGTGTTCAGCTGCGGGATAACATCCGTGGTTGTATGGCCGCCAAAGGGCAAGTTTCATAAAGATTTCGAGGAGTTGAAATTTTATCACTAAGTAAATCAGAGAAAAAGTAATCACGTTGAAGAATACGTCATATAATTATTTAATGCCAGAGTAAAAAATAACTTTCTGCGATTTTATTGAATACATGAGGAGGTTACAGGAGGAGGTTTGTATTCAAATCGGTTATTGCAATGCTGTTAATTTTAATCTGATATAGTAGTATGTTTTAGTAGGTCCGAAGACAGAGGGATCTGTCACCATTTTTTGGCTTATGCCATTTACCGTCGCCATCTTGGGTTACATGTCCGGCCGCCATATGGGATTGTATTTCTTCATGTTCTATCATTCCACCTCGGCATCCACTATCTTGGATTCCATTTCTTTAGTCACCTTAGTTCCACCTCATGCTCTTATCATTCCACCTCGGTGTCCACCATCTTGGATTTAATTTCTTTAGTCATCTTTATTCCACCTCATTCTCGATCATTTCACCTCGGCATCTATCATCTTGGAATAAATTTTTATTAGTCACCATCATGCCACATCATGCTCTATCATTCTGGTCATGTGACTGCCATCTTGGATTCCACCTCTCATATATGCTCGACAACCATCTTGTCCGCCATCTTGTTTCCGGCCACTATCGTGTTTCCCACTCCATGCATCTGCACACATACACCTACCTACTGCTCCACCTACCCACAAACCCACTGCTCTTCGTACCTTCCCACTTAAAGACTGTGCTACCAACCTACCTAACCTCTTAACTAACCACCTACTGCTCTACACATCTACCTGCCCCTACACCCATGTACCCACTGCTCTACTTACCTACCCACAAACCCACTGCTCTACCCACCTACCTACCAACTGCTCTATCTCACTACCCACCCACTATTATACCCCAATGCCACTGTTCTTACCTACCGACATACCTACCATTCTACCCACCTACTGCTCTAGCAACTTACTGCTCTACCCATCTACCCACAATTCTTAACAACAAACCCATCTACCTACCCGCCTACCTGTTGCTAGACCCACACACTAACCTACATACTGCTCTACCCACCACTCAACTAACCTACCTGCATACAAACTAATCTATTCACCTACCTACCCAAATACCCCTCTACCCACCTACCCACCACTCTACTAACCACTTACTGATCTATGCACCTCCCACAACTCTAACAACAAACCACATCTAAGAACCTACACATCCCACCTACCTACAGCTCTATCCATCTACACACCCTTCCACCTTCCTACCACTCTACCTACCTAACCATCCACCTTTCACTCTACAATACTACCCACATTCCTAAAGCTTTACTAACCTACACACATACTGCTCTACCCATCTAACCAACTGCCTACCATTCTTCCTAACCACATTTCAACAGCTCTACTTACTTCTCACTGCTGACTCCACACTCATCTCCACACCCTCCGCACTTAGCACTACAAGCATCGCAGACATCACACTTATCACTGCACTTAGTACCACAGGCACCACACAACTCTCCGCACCCTCCGCACAACTCTCTGCACCCTCCGCACAACTCTATGCACCCTCCGCACACTCATCTTCACGCCCTAAGCACACATCTCCGCATGCTTCACATGGCACTCCGCACATTCACACACCACTCCACACACCCTACCTACATACCCAATGCTGTACCCATGTACCTACCAACTGCTCTACCTGACTACCCACCACTATTTTACCCCAATACCACTCTTCATACCTACCAACATACCTGCCATTCTACCCACCTACCCACCACTCTACCCACCACTCTACAAACCTACTTACAAAACTAATCTATCCACCCACCCACTGCCCTACCCACCACTCTATGAACATACACACAACCACCTACCTACGGCTCTACCCATTCACACACCCACCCACCTACCTACAGCTCTACCCATCCACACACCCACCCACCTACCTACAGCTCTACCCATTCACACACCCACCCACCCACCCACCTACCCAACACTCTACCATCCTACAGCATTCCTAAAGCTCTACTAACCTACACACGTACCTACTGATCTACCCATCTAACCAACTGCCTACCATTCTACCTACCCACACACCCACTGCTTTTCTTTCCTTCCCACCTTCCCATTGCTCCACTCACCTACTCAACTACCTAACCACATCCTGCTCTACACACCTACTCACCACTCCAACCAATGCTCAAACCCACATACCCACCACTCTACATACTTATCTACACACCAACTGCTCAACCCACCTCCCCACCAACACATTGCTCTACCCACCTAACCTCCTACTACTCTACCCAACTTCATACTGACCTACCCACCTTCGGTTCATCTCAAATACTCACCTACCCACCACCAGTCCTACCCACTGCTCTTCATACCTAACACTTATTACCTTAATTTCTGACTTACTTATGGTTCTATCCACCTACCCACTAAACACTAACCCTCCTATATAATTACCCACCAACTGCTCTACTTATAGCTGTACCCACCTACCTAACACACTGCCATCCTACGTACTGCTCTAATTACTACTTAACCACCAACTTACCTACCTTCTGCTCTACCCATATCACTACCTAAAACATACAATTAATATCATCAGACTAACCAACAAAATATTCAAACCATACATTTCGACCTTTTATACTGACCATTTCATCTGTCATCATACCTCCTACCCTCCGGTTTAATATCCATAAAGGCATGTCACACTCAGACAAAGCTATTCCATAAAAAAACTCCCCCTGTAGTCAACCCAAACTACTACAATGTTCCCATTCACACATCTCAGGCATCGCTACTACCATACTGATAGACCATACAAGCAAGAGAGACCGACAAACCAGTCAACCAATGAATATACCCAGCTCATCATATAGAATAATTAACAAAAAAAAGACTGGCCTCACATCTCTAGCAAATTCTCGTGAGAGGTTATATCTCTCGAACAGTAGACGCGAGTACGGCTGACCATGTAGCAATAGAGATGAAGGCGAAAAGTAGGGGTGGACGGGATTAGTTTCAACATTGCTGCTAGGGAGATGCTTGTCGACAATAAGGATTTTTCCCCCATTACCCTACAAATCAACACCTATCTTTACCTAGTCACCATACAATACTGCAAAACAAAGAAAAATCACAAAAATTGGGGGGGAAATATACCAAAATTCGTAACTCCAGCATACCTTCATAAAATCATTGCCATCAGACACCAGCCAAATATATCACTCATCAAACAAACAAACCTGATTGTACCAACCATCCATTCCAATAACAACAAATGCTGACCATCGCATCTCAGACATACAAAACAAAAAATACGAGTAACACTTCTGACCAGGAGTACTGAGTATTGTACCAGCCATATCACCCAAAATACCCACCAAACCATCCATGTTAACCGAAGTGTACCAAGTCACTTTACACTCCAGACTAACCAATAACACAAACATTCCTACCATTTATCAATCTAACATAACCAACTGATACCAGACCACCCAATGTATCAACATCTTTAACCAAAGAAAAATTCAAACATACCATCCGACACACCAATCTTACCATCCATCATAACTCGAGCAACTATGCAGTTGAGATCAGCCTACAACCTAACATCAATTCCATTTGCACTACTGACCAGCACCAGCCAAATATAAACCACCCAACAAAACAAACCATCTGACTATACCAACCACCCACACCAATACAAATGCTAACGACCACACCTCAGGTATACGAAACAAAATATGAATAACCATGCTGACCAGAAGTACTTAGTACTATACCGACCATACAACCCGGCATACCAACATAATATTCCATCTGAATATATCAACTAAAACATACAGCTCCAAAACCATATCATTCCCTCTAACCCGAGCATACCTCAGTCATGCTATTAACAATACAGACCATATCAACCACCATACCACTGACTTATTGATCAGTCGTAGTAGCCAACTATATTGACTACCAGTTCAGCCCATCTAACTTTAACCAGTTATGCATTTAAAAAAAACAAGCCATACCAGCCACTGTAACTCATGCATACCATATGCTCTACCAATAACACCAGACGAAATATACTCATTGTTCATACCTCTTACTAAAACTCAAGCATACCTCAACCATTCAGTTCACACACTGACCTTGCCAAAAAAAATGCTTACTGCTCTACTGGTCGACACCAGCCAAATATCAGCCTTCTCCTATATCCGAAGAAAAATTCATTTCAACCGCACCACCAAATACATTAAGCACAATATCCATCATAACTCAAGTGTACGAAGCAACTCTACAGCTGAAACCAGCTCATAACCTACTTGCTCTACCAACCAACACCACTTATACGTACCAACCTTAACTCTAGCATACATCAACCATCTATCCACACAGACCATACCAGTAACACATTCAACTTCTTCTCATACCATCCACCATGCTGACTGACACCAGTCAAATACACTGGCCACCCATACCTCTTACTATAACTCAAGTATGCCTTGGCATTACAGGACTTACCGATACACATGTACTGTCCACACCATTCGACATACACCAACAATCGCAAGACACGTGTACTAAAAAAAACAAATCACTCAGCATACGAACCGTACCAGCCATATTAACCCAAGTGCACCAAGCAAATTTATCGTGTAGACCAACTCACAACACGAACGTTCTTTCCCTCTGTGAACGTAACATAATCGACTATTACCAGGCATCACGTTATGATGTAACCCAACCATCATGTTGGGCAACAAGTGAGCTTGACCCTTGGCCATTGATCCATCGATCTGCCAATCCAGCAATCCACCAATCTGCAGATCCATCGATCCACCACCACCATCTCATGTAATTGACCAGCTGTAATCATATGGCAACCCGATGATTGACTCGTCGAACAATGTAAAAATGGTGCAATACGATTGGTTGATTGTTTATTCACTTAGATAATAATTTTTCCTTGTGTAGGTACTTTGTTTCTCACACCTAACATACTAAAAAATGTTATACCCGATGTTGAACGTGGAATATTTCCTACTCCTATGTACTGTAATGGTAGGTCGTGTAAATTTTTCTGCTGGTGTAGGACTTGGAATATTTCTAACCTTCTGCAGGACTTATAAAACTTCCACTATATATATATAATATATATATATATATATATATATATATATATTATATATATATATATACACACACGCGCGCGCGCGACTTAGAAAAACTTTTACTGCTATGCAGGCCCTAGATTTTTTTTTTAATTTTGTAGGAAGTTTAATATCTTTCACCACATATAAGACTGAATATTTTTTTTACATTTAGACAATTTCGTTACACCTTGTGTAGGACTCAGTATAAATATTTACATTGTGTAGGACACAGCATATTTTTTTAACTTAGTCATGTCCATTCTACCCTATGTCAGAGCTTGTAAAAAAATTTTCCTATGGTTGTAGGACTCAACCATTCACGTAGGACTTTGGTTAGCGATGATGCATGTTGTCGAGGTCAAAGCCAGACCTTCATATTCGCAATTCATCTTCGCAGTATGGGAGCACTCTGAGCAAACCCGAATACTCGTTCATCCCAGAATAAAAAACACAAACATGGGTGCAAACCATGAACATCTATCACGATAACAGACACAATCACGAAGACATGAGTGAATATTATCACTCATGAGTATTGTAATAATGTAAGTCCTGTGCCAGGTGGCGGCTTCGGCCACCACCAACTTGTATTCCCGAACTTTCCACGATCGCCATTTTGTATTATGTCATTTCAGGTCGCCATATTGATAGTCAGTATGTCCATTTTCAAGCTCTATCATTCCATTCACACGACCACCATACTGTCAGCCAGTAAATATATTCCTGCTCTTGCATTCCACCTCGAATCTTCCTGATCTGGTATTCCTCAACATTTAGCCACCAGGTGAGCTGATATCACCTGCCATCATGGATTATGTAATTCCCAGCCTCCATCTTGTATTTCGCCATTTTAGCAGCCAGTATGCCAGAATTTTGTATTTTTGCACTTCATGCTCTATCATTCCATGCTGCCTCTCTTGCATTACAAGAGTTTTCTCTGAGTGCTATTTTTTCTCTTGCATTCTTTCTCTTTCTGTCACCTTTATTCGATTAGTCGCTCCACCGCTATCTTCAAAATTCAAATTCACCACCAAAACAATCCAGTGACGCCATATTGAATTTACATTATTTCCGCTAGCTAACTATTGGACATACTTTTTAGTCTGCTCCACCTCTTTCGCCGGACTTTTTATCAATGGGCCATGCAGGTTGTCATGGTCCAGACTTACTGTTGCCACCAGCCACCTCTCGGTACAGGCCCCGAAGTTTCAATCATATTTGTTCAAAGAATATTTAAAAGTAACCAGGATGCTATAAGGGCGACTTTCCACAATCTTTAAAGGTCATAAATGTGTTCTTAATGTTTGTTGAAAGTTTTTTATATCAACCAAAGTGCTCTTAAAGTGTATCTAGTTTTTAATATAAACTTTATCATCTTTAAAAACAATAAACACCATTTAAAAAGCATGGGAGTAATTATTTTAAAACCAAAATTCTTCAAACAACACATACAAAATTATATTGTAATGAAATATTCTGAAACAATATATTTTAAAACCAAAATCGTCACCCTATATATATATATATATATATAATTCCGATTAATCTTATGAACATCCAAGGATCTACAACATAATAAAGCACAAAGAATTAGGAACAAAAAATGTGTTTTTACTATACATACATTATAATCACATGTCTATTGCTGTGGTTCATATCTGCCACATATAATATTATTAGCAAAACAACACGTGTCTTTGACGTTTATTTTGTATCATTAATGTGCCGAGGGTATCGTGCAGTCCATGCAGATCCTGTAGAACACCATCCATCATAGTAGCTTACTCTTGCATCACAAACCTTATGTAACATATTTCCGGGTTGTATGGACACTTGGCAGGACTTCTTGATGTTGACAAGTGTGGTGATTCCCACGTACAGCATACAGCACCGTTGCTTGGTGGTGGCGGTGTCAACAATGTTGAATTTGCAGTGGGCCGGTCTTTGGGTGTGTGTAGTCGATCCGAAGGTGCGGTCTCTGCTTCTGTGTGATCCACTTGGTTTAGGAACTGAGTCAGCTTCCCATCAAAAACGTCGTCTTGATACGAACACAAGAATGACATGAAATAACTACCTCTACTATTTATATATGTAGACAAAGGTCAAACTTAAAGCTACTTGTCGCTTATGTCTTCTATATTCGCTCAGCTGTCTTTCGATTTCGGTATCCCCAACCATATTTTCAGTATTTTTCCTTTCTTGTGGCATAAGACCTCAACCAAATACGTATCAGGAAATTTCGTGACCTTTATTTCTTCCGAGTAGAAGTTTTCACGCATAGGCATGTGATCCATATCTTCCAGATAATATGTGCGAGGATAGTGATGTATGAACGACACGAAAAAGCTCCATAGACCAGTTCCCTGCATATCCTTTGGTAAATACACCCTTTTGTCTGCTTTTGCGCACATCACCAATTTTAGCTTTTGGTATGCGAGAATCCAAAACTTGTTCAACTCTGTACTCTGTTATTAGCAGTGAGTTGTTTTTCACGTCCTTGTGTCTCATGCCTATTGTTCGATGAATAGAGGAATTATAGTCAGCCACCAGTGCATATATATTCACATACTTCACACATCAAACATAAAACCAGAAACCTTAAATTTTTCCATACCTTTCATGTAACATCTTTACGCCAGCATGCCCACTGTTCACCTAGGGAATATAATCTGCTTATATGCAGCTCAAGACAGTCTATGTTAGCAAGTGCCCAACCAGAACCCTTGGCCATATATTCTTCTCTACGAGAAAGTTTCACGACTGCCACTGTCAAACTAAGCTTCCTAACTGGAACCTGGCCACTTACATAGATACCACACCAGCATATGTAACTCATTAACAGCATCTGCTCTACCGACCAATACCATACTAAATATACTCATAATTCATATTAGAATTCAAGCATATCTCAGCCTACGCCCACTAAAATATTCCAAAATCGTAACATTAACATATTTGTCATTGCCATCAGATACCAGTCAAATATATACTGGAAAATATATAACTCAACATACCATCCATGTAAACCCAAGTATACTAGGCCAATTCACAATGAAACCATTCTTACCATCTGTCAAACCATCATTGCTGACTGATATCAGACCAACCAACATATCATCACCTATAACCAAAGAAAAACTCGATGCTACCCCACCACCCAATACACCAAGAATAACACATATAACTCGAGCAACTCTACAGCTGAGACCAGCCCATAACCTAACACCCATTTTACATGTTCTACCAATCTACACCACCTATACCTAACAGCCATACCACCCACTATAACTCTAGCATACCTCAACCATTCATTCACACAGGCCATATAAAGCATACATACATTCCATACCAGTGACACAATAAACTTCTTATACCATCTACCATGCTTACTGACACTTGTCAAAATACACTGACCACCCATACCAAACACATTTGTAACTCAAGCACACCTTAGTCTTATAGGACTCGTCAACACACACATGCTGTCCACACCATTCGACATATACCAGCAATCATAAGACAGATATAATGGAAACATATCATGCAACATACCATCCACGATAACCCAAGCCTACAAGCAAATTTATAGACCACACCAACAATCCTACCATCTGTCAAACCATCATTACTTACTGTTACCAGGCCATCAAACGTACTATACATCTATAACCAAAGAAAAACTCTACTCAACCATAACACCCAACATATAAATCGTACTATCCATCATAATTCAAGTTTACAGAAACTATAGAGTTCAGACCAACTGAAACACAATTATCCCGTCATCTGCCGTACCAAATAATACCAGCCCACACTGAGCATACTCAAAATTTACTTTCTCTTCTACTGGTCTACACCACCCACAATATATACTAACTGCTATACCACCATACCAACCATTATAACCGACACGCCTACAATGTCCACACCATTCGTAATGTACCAGCAATCACAAGACAGATATACTGAAAACATATCATCCTTGCTAACTGAAGCAATTTTATAGACCAGATCAACCGTCATTACTGACCGATATCAGACAAAACCAACTTACCATCACCTATAACCAAAGAAAAACTCAATTCAACCATATCACCCATACCATCTGCTCTACCAACTATCATCAGATGAAATATACACACCACTCAAACCAGAATTCAAGCATACCTCAGCCCACACTGATCTTACCAAAAAAATCATAAAGTCCAACAGGTTTGTCATACTACCAGATGCCAACCAAATAGCATACCAGACATTAATATAAATCACTTTATCAACCATCCATACCAATAAAAAATGCTGACCATCACACCTCAAGCATACAAAAACAAAATGAGTAACCCTGCTGACCAGGAGTACTGGGTACTATACCAGCCATAACCCAGAATACTTAAATCATGCCACACAGATCAGATTGTATATGCAACATAAGAACTACCCATTTCATACCAGGTAACACACCTCCTGCATACTTAACAATCATATAGATAACCTATTGGTACTGAATACCAAAAAATATATAATGCCTTTCAACAAGACATTAGCTGGCCTCAGCCACACATTGTCGAAAGGCATACAATAGTCACAATAAATTACCTTAATTCACGAATGTACCCGACGCTTTGCGCGTGTAAACTACAGCAGGCGCTATGGGTCATGTGGTTATGGAGGTAGATTCCGTAATTGTTCATCGCATATTATGTACACATTTTATTTTGTGAATTAAATGTAAAATGTCAGGATTAGTCTGAAATCACCGACATTGTCCATCTTTCATCATAGTAACGTGTCCCGTGAGTTGTAGATTGCCTACCTGCCAGGCCACTCGCAAATGGTTCACCTGAGAGTGTTCAGACAAGACAACCTTTTTCGTTATTGTAGACGTGCTGATTAATCAATTCATGCAATAAAACACTTACAATTGTTTGGTAACACGATTCGTGCAAACCCAGGGTTGCAACTCCCATTTCCCCAATCTAAGAGGATGCTATTACCAACTATGTATCTCGAGGTGAACACTCTCCATTATACAAAACACTATTCGCCGATTAGTCGCAAGTAGTTTCTAAAATAATAAATTTAAGGCATTTTAAAATCCGACATTTGGGGGTGCACAGCTCCCTTAATAATCAATTTACGAAAACATGGTTCTTACATTTTGTCTGATATTTTCCTAAGTAATCACCTGCCTGCATTTGTCTATGTCTTTCAGACTCATCCTGTACATACACTGGTGGCTGACTATAATTCCTCTATTCATCGAACGATAGGCATGAGACCCCAAGGATGTGAAAAACAACTCACTGCTAAAAACAGTGTATAAAGTTGAAAAAGTTTTGGATCCTCGCTTACCAAAAGCTAAAAAGGGTGTATTTACCAAGGGATATGAAGGTAACTGGTCTACGGAGCTCTTTCGTGTTGTTCACATACATCACTATCCTCGCACATATTATTTGGAAGATATGGACCACATACCTATACGTGGATCCTTCTACTCGGAATAAATAAAGGTCACGAAATTTCCTGATACGTATTTGGTTGAGGTCTTATGCCACAAGAAAAGGAAAATACTGACAAGATGGTTGGGGCTACCGAAATCCAAATACAGCTGGGCGAATATGAAAGACATAAGGGACAATTAGTTTTAAGTTTGACCTTTGTCTACATATATAAATAGTAGGGGTAGTTATTTCATCTCATTCTTGTGTTCGTAAGAAGACAAGGTTTTTGATGGAGAGCTGACTGAGTTCTAAGTCGAGGATTATGTAGAAGCAGATTCACCAGTGACATCATCTTCAGCGTTTGAACCATTGCATCGAATATCGCTTAATCCTTCGGATCGATTACATACATCCGAAGACCGGCCCACTGGAAATTCGACATCGTGGACACCACCACCAAGAAATGGTGCTGTATGCGGTACATAGGAATGACCACACTTGTCAACACCAAGAAGTCCTGCCAAGTGTCCGTACAACCAGGAAATATGTCGCATAAGGCTTGTGATGGAAGAGTAAGTTACTATGATGGACGGTGTTCTACAGGAGCTGCGTGGGCTGCAAGAGACCCTTGGCACATTAATGGTACAAAATGAACCTCAAATACATGTGTTGTTTTGCTAATAATATTATATGTGGTGGACATGAACCACAACAATAGACATGTGTTTGCAATTTCCATACCTACAGTAAAAATTTTTATTTTGTTCTTTATACTTATGTTGTAGATTCTATTATGTTCATAAGGTCGATATATATATATAGTGACGTTTTTGATTTTTAAATGTATTGTTTGAGAATATTTCATTACAATATAATTTTGAATATGTTTGAAGAATTTTGGTTTTAAAATATTGACTCCCATGCTTTTTAAATTGTGTTTATATTTTTAAAAACGATAATGTTTCTATTAAAAACTTTTTAATTTTTAATGTCAATCAAAGTGCTTAGAAAGTTTATCAAAACTTTCAATACACATTAAACTATTAAACGCAAATTTACGACCTTTATAAAGATTTTGAAAAAATGCACTTATAAGCATTCTGGTTACTTTTAAATATTTTTAAAACAAATATGATTGAAACTTAGGGAGCCTGTACCACGAGGTGTACGGAACGACATGCAAGTCACGATAGGCTGGTGGCGACAGTAAATCTGGACCTTGATGACCTGTACGAACGTGCATGGCCCATCGATAGAGTCGGGGGAAAGAGGTGGAACAGACTAAAACTATGTCCGAAAGACTAGTGGAATTAATGTAAATCCAATATGGCATTACTGGATTTTTTGGTGGTAAATTTTAATTTTTAAGATGGTGGTGGAGCGACTAATCGAACAAAGGTGAGAGAAAGATAAAGAATTCAAGAGAAAAAATGTGCAGCACTCGGAGAAAACTCTTGGAATGTAAGAGAGGCGACATGGAATGATAGAGCATGAAGTGCAAAAAAACTGGTGGCATACGGGCTGCTAAAATGGCGGTCGCATGACCCAGATTACAGAGCGGGAATCCAAGATGGCAGTGGCCGAAACCGGCACCTGACATAGGACCTACATTATTACACTACTCTCGTGTATTACGACATGACTGAATGTTATTACTGTACGCATTGTAATGTAATTTTCCCATTAATTTATGAAATTTTTCCATCGCTGTGTACGTGAATTTTTCACCAGAGTGCGGTTATTTTACTGTACATGTAAGGAAAACTATGTTTCCTACACAAGTTAGTTTGCGAATATTACCTACACTTGTCAGGTAATTTTACAGTTATTTTTTACAGTGAGGCAGTGGAACGCAGCCTCTTTTTGCCAGGTTACTGTTCGTAAACGCCTGTTGTGGAGTGTGAGGTGCGTAAGGTGCATGGTGTGGGTGTCTACTGCAACACCGTGTCATGTTTGTGCGCAGGATTCGGAGGCCAAGAAGTGCGAAAAGAAGGAGGTGTCGGGCCCGCCTCTGCAGACGGCTAGCATGAGCGTGCGTGCGCTCATCGAGGAGAAGATAATACAGAAGCGCATCACCAACCCCCAGCCGGTGCCGTCTTCTCAGCCCCAAACCACCCAGCAGATCAGCTTCGCCAGTGAGTAGCCTTGTCTGTCAGCACTGTAACATGGGGTTACTTCTACACGCTTCAAAATCACTTTTGTTTGTACATGTCACAGCTCTGTGTAAAATGCCATTATTTGACATATACATTACTGACAAAATCCAACTGTGTAAAACGGCATACTTTACTTTCAGAGCTGCCACGTGCGTAAACAAAAAATAGTGTCCCAGGAACTGCGGTGGCGTAGCGGTTAGAACACTCACTTCCCACCCAGCTTTACAGCATATGCACTATAAGAAGCCCTTCCTCCATTCTTAGTAATACCAGCCTCTGTTCGAATGTTCTCCCAGGACGTTTCTATTTCCGCTACAGAAAAACCATGTTTCGCTGGAGCAAATAATATAAGGGGTTTTACTGTGTCTGTGTGCCGCCTCTTCCCTCCCTTCTTTATGGTTCAATTTAGGTTAGCATGGGAGGTAAACATGTCCCAATCGTGGCCACATTTGCCCATTCCCAATACAGCCACGCGCTTGTGCCCTTGTAGTAGTTAGGACATTTCCTGCATGCCTAGACATGAGTCTCCGCCTTGACACATTTAGGAGGTCCCATTCCTATCCATGGTCGGCTCACACAATTGCAGACAAGCCCCTGCATGTGTATAAAATTTTGTTTACAGTTGAGTGTGTCACGGTAACCACAGAACGTAGTAGGTCGTGACAGTCATATTTTCGAACTTTTTGTTTGCCAATTGCGTGTTATGTTGCAGAAACGAAGAAATGTTGCACAATATAAATTCTCACCGAAGATCAGGGTGACTGTGTAGGCCTACTGGTACATAATTTTAAAGGTAAAGATTTTTGAAGATAACCAAAAATGCCACGTAATTTAAAATACTGTTACAATCTATTACTTAAATACATTTTGTGTGCGTAAAGTCAACCAACACTATTCTAAATTTCATTGGCTACATGAGAATTAAATTGCCACTAAATTTCGCACATAGACCATGCTGGCAACCTGGTGATCTTATGATAGCAGTGGTTCAACAGTATCTGGCGTGGCTAGTACTTGGATGGGTAGCCGTCGTGACACACACCCACCCACACAGCTGTCTCTTTCAGTTACGTAGATGCTGCCCTTGGGCCAGGTGCTGAGCCCACTTCTTGTCCCACACACTGAGACACAATCAGGTGTCAGTTTAATTTTGCGCAAGATTTCTCTGGTTGTGTGAATGTTCTACTGTCATGGGCGGTGTTGCAGCGAGCGACACAATGAATGGCGTCCGCACCACCAGCCTCAACCCCTACGCCAGCTCATCACCGGGGCTGGCAGGCAAAGACCCGCCCGACCTCAACATCAAGCTGTCGTCGTTCGTGGTGCCTGCGCCGCCGCAGGCCGCCCTCGCCGAGAAGATCCGCCGCCACTCCGACTCGGAGCACTTCGTGTCGCCACGGACCCCCACCACGGACCAGGAGGCCGTCGCGCTGGCTGAGCTGCTGCTCAAGAGGAACACAATCGCTGTCAAGAGGGCCAGCTCCGATCCAGGTAGGCTGATTCTTTAGCGTCTTCACTCTTGCAGGCAATCGGACCGCCGTGGCAATTCGAGTTCGATTCCCGGAGGGTTTTCTCTGAGACCTCCCATTTCCCCCTTGCATTCTGGTGCTGCTTCATACATTCCCTTGCTTCACCCTCATCAGCTCTCAAGATATTGATGTTAAGAGCCGCCCAAATCTCATAACTCACTCCTGCAGGAAGCATGAGGTAGTGCATTTTGGCATAGCCATAGTCTCAGGAGCAGATCTAGGTGTAAAAGTTCAAGTTGATAATAAATTGATCACATAAAATCAGTATAATTTAATTCCAGCTTTAAAATGTTCACATGGCAGTTCCATGCCAATGTAATAATATTGGGGGGGGGGGGGGCGGGAGGGGGCGGGTGGTGGTTATACGAGCTCTGGATCCATCCCTGCACTCTGAAGATGCACGGCAGATATAAATTATTAGTCTACCTCATGTTCTCAATAAAAGCACGACATCAAATTTTCGTGCCTTGTGTTTCTACAGATCCACACTTTAACTTAGCAAGTAAATTTGCATAACACATACCATAAGGTGGTGTTACCTTCAGCTCAAATTTTAGGAAAGCCCATTTCATTTTGTAACTGTTAGTAACAAATGCTGTATTCCTTCTACAGTTACAACACTGAAAGATCACAGCTGCAGCCACCCTGATTAATTGCTTCTTGAAATTTATAAATGCCAAGTAGTGTATGTGGAAAGGTGCACCATCATATGAGCCAATGCTACTTGGAATGAATACAACCTCTTGAACAGTAATGTTTCAGCTAGTTTAAAGTAAATCTAGTAACTTTGTAAGGAAGTATAATAATCTCTCTGTGAATGCACTTATTTTAAATTGGATAGTAACTGGGGTACTGTAGTGTTAACACCTTGTTAGACGTGTGATTCAATAATTCATCTACATTTGTTTTGTGTATGTATAGGTCTTACATTAAGAATTGGCATCATCTTGTCATTAGATCTGTTGCAGTGTTTATTTTTACATGTGGCCGAAGACTATACAGTGGGCTGAAATTAGAAAGCATGTTTAGCTTTCAGAAATGCTCATTTATTCCTGAATAGAGCAACTAGACTCCCAACATTGTTACGCGAGTTCAGTTTCCGGTGAGTTCACCCCCAGTTTGGAAGATTAGTGACCACTGGGTTTTCTTGGGGTTCTCCTGCATTCTGTCGAGGCTCCATAGCTACACAAATCTAACCCAACTATCCAACTACTGCTAATGTTTGAATCAATTTCATTGGTTGCAGCAGACAACAGAATACAGCAAGAAAACATAGGTATGTCTCTATCTTCCAAGTACAAAAATGCTGTGCTTGCAGTGCCCTGGTATTAAACTTTGATTACAATAGCAACATACCACTGCTGTTTCCACGGATTGCCATGGCTGCAAAAGGTGGCCGTCTATAATTAACTACATTGCCAAGTTAGGTGAGAGAACTGTTAAGGAGAGGAGCAGGTAATGAATAGTAACTGTAGATTGTACAAACTGGGAGCAAGTAGTTATTACTAAAAATTACTCTATGCCACCTTATATTGCGTTAGCAACCATTATAATTCCAACCATTGTAATTAAAGGTTACACTGTGCCACTAGTGCTTGTAGGTTACAGTTGATTCAGAAGTGCTGCTGTGAGTCTTGGAAACCAGGCAAAAATGAATGTCATACAATTTATTGCTGGCCTTGTACTGTATAGTATTTTCAGACATACTAGGTTCCATCAGTTTAATTCTAATTCCATTTTATACAGTAGTTACAGCTCTTTTCATTAGATTAGTTTTATTAAATACCTGACTTCGTGGGATTTCCTGTGTTTTTTCTCTGGAAAAGCTATAACAGTAACCCATATCGAAAATGTGTTCCTGACAACTTTGTAATAATTATGTTTAGGGATGATTGTATAATGTAATGCAGATGGAGTGAAGCTGGACGCTGGAATACAGAATAGTATTGCAGAGTAAACACAAAATCTATTAAACATACAATCTGCTCTATTTCAATGACTGCTGCCATGCATAGTTTACTGATGTAGTTAAAAAAAAATCTGTGTGTGAAGTGAGTAGCAATAAGATTGAATTTCCGAATTGTTGTACAGGTCATCACAGTTCAAACAGCAGTTCTGCGAGTCCTAGCCCTCAGCCCACCCAACAACTCCAGCTGAGTTTCCAAGGTGGTGAGACGTATGCACTGAGCTACCAGGGTGAGGATGGGGGTTACTTCTCTCCGAGCCTCCAGGAGGAGATGTTTCAACAATCTGTACAGGATACTATGCTTCTCCATGGTGTGGATCCAGCACAGCTTGCAGAGTCTATACAGGTACCAAGGTTATAGTCGGGCACTGTTTACATTATGGTGGATGTGAGAGTGTGTGTTTACTGATGATAACATATCTCAGTTGCAGGCAGCCTCTCTTCTTCAAGATCAAGCAGCAGCGGAGCACTTGCAGGACATTGCATCCCTCGAGGACTATCAGAATGCAACTGTCAACAGTCCTGGTGTAGCACAATTCCAATCTCAGAATAGTCACAGCATCACACAGGACTTCCAAGCAGTGCTCAACTCCCCGCTGCCTGTCAGCCTTGCGGACTTCTCCCCATATGGGCAGCAGTCACCCATCCCAAAGGATCTCTCCTACCAACCTTCCCCATCCCCACTCCAGCAGAAGGACTTTGTGAGTTATGCCAACTCACCGCACACCATGCTGGGCACCAATTCACCCCTCCCTTCTCCACTTGCGCATCATGACTCCCCAAGCTTCACCTACCCCACACCCCCTGCGAGCCAGGAGGGGCAGTCTCCTTCATTTAGCCACGGTGGGCTGGTTACCAGTGGCCTTCCCCTGTCATCTCCGCAGCAGAACACCACAGACAGTTTTGTACAGTCTGTGATCTCACATGGCGGCCACGTGCCGCCTGTATCGTCCCCTCTCTCTGCGGCATTCTACACCACCACAATGTCGAGTTCAGCTGCTGTGGAAGAAGCTTTATCGGAGGTTCTTCCTGTGGAATCGCTGAGTGGACAAGGCTGCATGAGGTCACATGGACTTGGACTGTATCAGTCCTTGGTGAATCCTTCTCCTCCACCTCAGTCGCCCCTTTCGGCCACTCCTGTTCCGTCCCCGCTCTCGCTGTCAAGCGTACCTGCATCTTCCTCGTCCGTTTCGTCCCCGCTACCGTCCGCTTCCTTCACGCCTACGCAGGGCCAGGTATCCTTCCCATTGTCGCCTCACCACACGCTGCAGTCGCATATGATGCCCAACTCGGATGACCCACTGCTTTCGAGCAGCCCAAAAGACTTTGCCAGCAGGAAAAAGTTCGACTTTGGTGGGATTCATTCGTTCAAGCTGGTTGGGAATGGCATGGTCGACTTGGGAATGTCTAATTCGGGCTTGGCAGGTATCATGGTTGACAGCAATGGAGAGCTGAAGTTTTTCCAGGCTGCAAACCCCAGCCAAAGTAAGGGTATTGTAATGTCCAACAACTGCAGCATGAATGGGAATGTAGGTAACATTGGAAACATAGGAGTGTTCCAGAAGAAGGAAGACCCCAGCAGAACTCGTTTGCTGGGGAAAGTATCTACACATCACAGTTCCCATTATCATCACAACAATAGCTTACACAGCCGTAGTCAGCGACCTAAGCTGCAGGTAGCCATTGACATCAAGGAGGAAGTAGATGATGATGTCTTTCTGAGCCCCACAAGGTCAGATTTGTATCACAGTTTGCTTTTGTACAATATAGTTTGACTACTTCTACAGTGTGGGTTCTTTTCTTTAAAAACACTAATGATGGTTTTTGTGTTTTTTAGCATCCCTGCAAGTCCCATTAGGGTGGCGCGTAAGAGGTCACGACCCGAGCCTCTGTATTTACCTCCCCAGCCTCACCCTTCATACCAGTCAAGGCTGAGGTGTACACGAGCGAAAGACCCTGCCAACAGCGGCTCCTCGTGTCTTCCCTACACGCCTGCTCCCATGCTCAGTCCATCTCGACAAGGACAGGGCCTGTACTGGCAAGCTGCTGCCTCGCCAGCCCCTGCAACATGGCCAAGCTCTACCACCACCTCGCAGAGTGAGTACTCAATCTCTTAGAACTGTCACCATCTGTGCTTTAACATTCATATGGAGTTGCTGTCGAGTAAAGAGTAATCAAATGTGACAGTATCCTTGATGCAGAGGAAGTGTACACTGCAGTGTATCAATATAAGTGTAGCAAGATGAGTTAGTGCACATATTGTATTGTTACATTATAATTGTTTAGACTTGGGGCTGATGCAGATATAACTTACTAGGATATTTAATTTTCATTGATTTGCTCATTCTTTATGTACTTGTGAAAATTTACTGGAACAATAAGTAATTTGAATACATGCCCCAAAAACATTTGTATCAGCTGGATGGGGTCTTGGATTCAAATAATGTGTATACACTGGTGAAATATGACTATCCTGCACTACTTCTGTTGGTGGTTCCACGTGTACTGATGTGGCTCGCAGAGTTACAGTGGAACCAACATGCCAATTTGTTGATAGGTGGCTTACATATCATGTCAGGATCATTTCTAGTTATAATACACCAACAGCACTTTACTTCTCACCACATTGTGATTTCAAACCTAGATAAACATATAATATTACTGAAACTATTGTCTGCAGGAAGTTTCATAACTCCTTTTCCACACTTCTAGGAGTTGCAGAGGGCGCACGTAGTAGACTAAGTTTTGAAGAGGAACTCGGGTCCAGAAACAATACGTTGAGCTGCTACAAGGATGAAACCAATAACAATTCCAAAACTCTCAACGGGCAATGTCTTACATCTCCGGATTCAACATGCCATTTGTTTACACTTTGACAGTCACTCCATTTGACATGTCATGGATGAATGTGATACAGTACAGAATAGCAGAGATATGTTGTTAATTTAAGATGAAGTACAACAGAATGGTATAGCTGCTCAATATCTGTATGTATGAGTTAAATTGGAACATTTGCTGTAGGAAATAGGATTGACTGTGGTGCTCAATGGAGATGCCACACTCTCTACTTTGGGGAGGTAATCCACTGAGTTGATGGGAAATTATCAAGTACTCATGCCATTAATGTGTCTCATAGCAGTGTCTGGTATGTTCTACATTAACACCAACTATACCCTTAACACTTCCAGAATGTACAGGCAGTGGGTCAGGATGATTATGTGCCACGTGTCAACTTCTGTACGTGGTTCCTAAACTATTGTGTAGATGCTCCCAGGGCAGCTGTTTTCAACTGTCCAAGTAGCCACATTTGAGATGTAGGAAACCTTCAAGCCACACATTCCCATTGATTAAAACATCTATGCATAGGAAGGTACTGTCGATGGTAGTATTGGACTGTACATTATTTTGTACTGCCTAATGGGTCCCATGTACTTGGCATGCCTGCAAGATATATTTGTGGAGTTCTTGGAAGATGTGCCAACACGATGGTGCACCAGCACTCTTTCCATGTGTTGATGGGCAGAGTCTTGACCACACCTTTGGGGAAATGTACTACTGTCGCAGGATGTACCTTACTAGTGTAGACTGTTGTGGGCTGCATGAAGACTTTTGTTTACAAGACCCCTGTAGTGTCAGAGGGAGACCTCCTTCCATGTTCTAGCATGAAAGATTCAGCACACACCACGTAGTGAGAGCATGTTTATGGAAACATACTAGATAAAACATGTGCAATGAACATTGTGGTCAAAACACCGGACAGCTCTCTCTGTATGGAGGCACAAGCTTGTGGGCAATTTGAATTCCAGATCCATGTAGTGCTAAAACAGTAGGTTTCTGGACTTGGTTTACTCAAGAAAACATTATCTACTAGATGCCCTTCTTATATACATTTTTAGTCTTCTTAGGCAAAAGTTGTTTTTGGCATTGAAAGGGACATGTTATTACTTTTGCTGTTTGCTGCTGTCCCTTTTACAGTGGCATTTCAGGAAGCACTATGCCATGTGTTTCCATATAAACCAACCAGGCAGGTGAAGCTGAAATGTCTAAATTATGGTTACTTTAGTGACCACCATTTACATTTGTTTGTTTGCTGTTACAGATGGCAGTTCAGAGTCGCCAAGTCCCGATGACAGTCAGCAGGGCAACGACTCCGCCCCAGAGAATGACAGCATTCCTCACATAAATGTCGGGCCGGAGTACCAGTGTGCAATACCAAAGTGGAACCCAGACAGGGAAAAGGCAAATAGAGAGCCATCATATGAACACCTACTGTGGGATCCAGGCATCAGCAAGGTCTGCACAGATGCAGAGGGTGAGCATCTGTGTTATTAATTCTGTATTATGACTATATCAGATTATTTTGAGTACAACTGTAAATGCATAGCAGATTGTGGTGAATATCACATACAGGAAATCTGTTGTAATAGAGAACAGACTTTACATTATAGACATTGTTTTATGTCACATTGGTACCCCTGACTGAATGTTTTTTTTTTTTTTTGTTATCGTGTGTCTTTTGTCTGTTATGTAACACATTTTTACGATGTTACTAGAGTCAGTTAAGTAAACGTTCTACCAATTCGATTCTCTATTTACGTTCTACAGTCACAACAAAATCTTCTTGTCTGTATCTCCACACGTCTTATTCTATCCATGCTTACCTTCTGCCCTGCAATTTAATCCTGCTGTGATTAGAAAGCAATGAAGTGTCAATATTGATTTTTTCCATACTGTGAAATTAATAAGTTACATTTTGTTTGACTTTTACTTTAACAGTATAATAAACCTGCCAACATAACCATATTTCTTCTTCAGTATCACATTACCTCATCTATGTGTATTTTAGAAGGAGAGATGGAAGCAATATAATTTTGGTTATGACGAGTTGTTACGGAATGCGTTTAACACTTACAAACAATTTTGGAGTAATTCAACTAAATACAATTCATACATTTACGTGCCTATAATCATTTATTTACATGTTAAGGTGATTTATAAGAAGTATAACATAATGTATTGTGTTGCAATTTAGATATAAGTGCATGTTTTTGTAATAGTTTCGGCCTTCCCATCATTTATGTACATTTGTCTGTTTATTATTCAGTGGACATGTACCTGGAGTTTGCCTGCTGTGCAGCAGTACCTGGTGGTGGGCGAAACAAGGAATATGCACTTCACCTTCTGCACATGTGCCATGGAAACATTCATGTGAGTCACTTGCAAATATATGAGTGTTATTGCTGGATTGTCATAGCTGAATTCTATAGTTTGTAAAGATATACCAAGCTAACAAAACTTGTTGGAACTATTGAAACACAGGAGATTTTAAAACCAGACCAAACATATATGTAAATAAAGTTATTGGGTGGTTGATTTGATTAGTAGCAGTGATGCTCCACCTAACGAGTACTTGTGGTTTTAGCTGGCTCTTATGTGGTGTGGGAGGCAGTGCACAGATAGCTAATGGGGTGCGCCACAGGTCGTAATGTAGGGTGTGGTTTCTACTCGTTCAGGTTGATGTTCTCTTCTGGTGTGCACCTGGTCAACACCCTAATCTTCCCCTACTAGATTCTGTGTGGCCACCTTATTTCGCCCAGCCCTGTGACAAGGCACATGGGTTTGAAGATGTGTCAATTTAGAAGCAGGCAGAGCCTTTGCAAGTAAATTGGTGGGTGGGAAGTTGCATTGATCCGCGTATCATATAAGGTTGAAGTTCCCCAATGGGGATGGCTGTTGGCCCCACTGGCGATGATTGGCTAGGCAGGAAGTCGCTGTCAGACTCAAGCACTTGCAGAAAGGTGCAACAGTCAAATGGGCCACTGCTTGTTAGTCAGAGCTCCTAATGGATGGGAATGGGATTCGGGTGATGGAACATGCCTGCTCCTGCAACTGTTTGCTTCTCGTTGAACAAAATAGGGAACAGCAGGAGGCAAGGTGCAGAAACAAAGTGGCTGAGAGTGAAAACTCGACCAGTTTGTTGTCTTAACAATAAACAGGCATAAATCAAACACCCTGTACCCTGACTAGGACCTGAGGCTGACCTAGGTTTCCAACCAAGGTGTAGTGCCATGGCGAAGGTAACCTCAATCATGTAGTAACTCTTTAAAGCTAAAGGCATGGTAGTCATGAGCTGCAAGGCAGCTGTTAGTTTAGCCCGTAAACTTAGATGCTGCCTTAAAGCAAGTGAAAGCTTATGGCGAGAGTGTGCTGTCAGGCAGCGATTCATCTAGCAACTGATTGGTGGAGTCAGAATGCATCCAGGCAGAGTGACGTTCTACAATGGAGTTGCACAGTTAGCCTTTTATTTTGGGCTGCATCCTATGTTAATAGGCTGACTACTGGAGTTAAGGGAGGGGGTAGATTCTAGGTGTGTACCGGGCCCTAGGCCCACAAAAATTGGGTGTAGGAGGAACATACATTAATTGGCCAGGTGCAGTTTTCGAGTGTCAAGCCAGCGTTTCTGGCCTGGCCCTCCCCTCCAGTTAAACTAGGATGGAGGCTGCCAGAGAAACCCATGATAATAGACATGCTGGGTGGGTTCTCCATGCCAGGAAGGTAAAGATAGGAAACATGTAGTGTTTGCAAGTGTATGAAGGCGAAAGATAAGGTACGGGGGGGGGGGGGGGGGGCTCTCGTTACCAGACTGTTAGCAGTCAACCGATGGATAGGTTGGCCTGTGAGTCAGAGAGGAGCACACGGCCATCAGGCAGGGCCATAACATGTACCAGCACAGGTTCCCCCTAAGCACAACTGTATTTTGGACGAATGCAGCAACCTGCTGTGGGCACCAGTGTTGGGCAGTGCACCAGAAACCGCGTTATCAGTTGTCATGGATGGGCTGTCCATAGTGCACCACACTGTCCCACAGTGTAACTGTTCCTGATGTATGAATCTTGTTGAGGTCTTGTTAATACTTTTGTCTTGAAGATCTTGCTGCTATTTTGGTTCCAGGTTTGTTTGGCTCATCGTTGAGTTGGGTGTAATGGCCAGCCTGGTGATTTGGTGCAATTATTAACTAAGGGGGCTTTTCGTACAGGAGATGTTTCGGCCTCCTGTATTTCCAGTGCACATCGTGGCCATAGTTCCCTAGGGCAGAGACCCGGCTATTTGTATTTGTGGCTGTAGATTAGTTCTGCCAGATGTTTGTATTTGCAGAGGAGGCGATATTTCAACTTGGCATGTAGTGGGGTAGTTGGTATGTAACAAGGTACTCCCAACAGTTTGCTTGAGAGCCTTGTTTTGCAGTACTTGTAGGGGCACATATGGCATTTAGCTGCATAGCCCCATGCTGGGCTGCATATGTAATTACTGGTCTTAGTGCTATGGTTGGCAGGGGCAGCTTTGTAACCAAGCCCACTAGTCACGGGCCTAGGGGTGGCAGCATTTGGGGGGCGGCACATTCGAGAAACCAATTGTACATGAAAATAGTTCCTTACAAATTTAATTTGGGAGGGGGGGGGGGGGAGTGTGTTTTAATACTGCCAACAAACTTTTTAGTCAAACATTACTTAATATACTGTAACAATATTTTACAGTAAAATCTAAACACAGACTAGAATCTGCATTGATGTTGGAAATTTGGACAGATATTTTAGAAAGGTTTCAAAAAGTGAGAATCTCTACAAAGTGTCAAGACGTCCATTGAAAAAGTGAATAAGTTGTACGACTCACTTGTACAGTATATGGAACTCCCTTCATGAAATGTTTGATGACTATGAAAAAAAAAAGTGATTGAATGATGTGAGTATGGCTTAGAAACGTCCATCAAGCATCTTAATAAAAGAAAAATTTGTCTAGATGAAGACGGGGTGAGTGGAAACTTTTTTTGTAAACATTGATCAGCTGTGATCTGAGTTGGAGAAAGGAAGCATATTGTGTAGTTTCGAGTACTTTTTCAGTTTTCTCCAACCTATCAAGCTCGTCTCCAGAAATTTCCGAACGCGCTGCAAAACTTCAAGCATTGTATGAAAATGATTTGAAACCATATCTTGCCAACGAGTGTGTTCATTTTTCAAATCTGATTAAGTACTCCAAAGTTACTGACACGCTCCTAAGTATGATTAAGTTCCTCAGACAAGAAAATCTTCAGCAAACGTTTCCATATGTAGGTATTGCTCTCAGGATGTACCGCTGCACAGCTGTTAGTAATGGTTCTGCTGAGAGATCATTTTCTGCTTTAAAGATAGTCAAACCATATCTTAGGTCTATCATGAAAGAACAAAGGTTGAACTCCCTCGCAATCCTTCACATTAAGGCTGATATTTTAAATGGTGAGGGGTTTGAGTACAAAGATCTGATTGCTGAATTCGCCACAATGAAAGCGAGACATAAACGCTTTTAAATAATGACAGTATTTTGTCTATGTTGCATTGTTAAAATTTGTTTCATTTTAAAATGAAAAAAAGTTTGACAGTATTCCATAATGTGTATTTTATTTTTTTATTGTATTAATCATATGTAGCCAAGTAAATGTACAAATTCATTAATTGTAAGGTGACATTCTAAGAAAAGCGACAGTTAAGCTATTGACACTTGTCGCCAAAGACGGGATTGTGGACTCAAAAAAATTATGACTTTCTGGGGAGCGCCAAACTTTAAAAGCCGGCACTGGTGGTTGGCAGTTTTTGTCCACTGTTTAGTGGGAGGTATAGCTGAAAATGGTGGCCTGTCTCAGTTTAGCCGCTGTGTGTGCTTGCCAAGTTAACTTAAGAGTTGAGTATAACTTCAAGGTGTTTAACTTGGTTTTGGTAGAGTGGGCACTCCAACTACCCTAGGTGTGGTCAAGCCCGGAGGTATTCTGCATTCGTAAACACCACAGCCTCCGACTTGCCCATGTTTATCTTGATGTGCCATATTTTAAACCAGTGTTCCATAGTGTCTAGTGCAGTTTGTACTTTAGACTTCTGCTATAGGGGTGTGTAGGGAGGAGGAAAAGATGGCAGTGTCGTCAGCATAGCTGCTCATTGGGCACAATATTGTTTCTATCTTCGTATAACTGTACTTGCCCAAGAATAATGTGGTCTGTCTTTTTCAGGTAGTTTGGAAAGTAATATGTGCGCATTGTCATTTATGCATTCGACTAATGCATCATGGGTAGACTGGGGCATGTGTTTTAGTACATCTTCTTTTATTTTGTCGTACCTCAGAGCTTCAAACTAGGCTCTTCACTTCTGCCCCATTTGTGAGAGCAGGAAGTGATCTCGGGATTGTGTCCATTAGGGTTTCAGCTCTCTGGTCTACATCTCTAATATGTGTTGGGTCAGAGTGATCCATGTTTCGTTGGAAGGCAGTGGCTAATATCTCCAACAAGTCTACCTTCTCTGATGGAGTGTAGGCTTCGTGCACTGGGCCCTTAAGGGTGGACATGTGTGCTGATTTATTAAGGAGCCCTTGTGTCATTTTCTAGAGGCTGTCATCCTGCATCTGGTGTCTCGTGCCACTCTGCATGCCTTTTAAGTTGTTATTTCCCCCATTATATTGGCCTGCAGGCTCTGTTATTATTTCCTGATCTCTGGTATTGTTCCCTGATGTGTAGATGTCAGATTGTTGCCAGTTGCGGCAGGCAGAGTTGCGTGCTGTGATCAAGTTCAGATATGTTGGGGAAGTGTCTTGGGTGTTGCGTGGTATGAATTTGTCCATAGCTGCTCAGATTGTGTGGCTAATGTTTTCAACACACTCAACAAGTTGAGGGTAGTCTGTACTTTCAGGAATTTTGAGTTTGTGTTCCATGAAATTTTCTAAGCTGGTCCAGTTTGCCATAGAATAATGCAATGAGGAATGCTGTATATTTACTGTGGTGCTTGCCTGCTGGGGAGTAAGAGGTACTGGGTAGTGGTCAGAAGTTTGACTTCGTGAATGAATTATGTTCTTCCCTGTGACCGCATAACTAGTGAGACTGTATAGGGCACAAACAATGTAGTTGTGGTTTCCCTGACGTGTGTACAGGCACCTACCATTTGCTGCAGCAGTTCAAGTGTTCCAGGATTTGTGTTTTACATTTAAATCTCTCGGTACCAGGGTAGATGGAAGCTGCCCTAATAATAAGTTTGTTCTGGAGACTATATATTGAGATGACTGTCAGTTGCTTGTCACAGACATTGAGTTTTACTGCAGTAGCTTTAATGCTATCCAGCTGGGGAAGTGGCGCAATATTGTGCGATAGCCTACTGTGTATTATGATTGCTACGCCACCTTCCTGGCAGTCAGGGTGGTCGTGGTGGTGTATAACAGAGCAAGGATGTGTAGGTGGTTAGTGGCTCGCAGGTTAGTTTGGTTCACAGCTGCGAGTTGGATTTCATGCCTGTATAGGAAATCACAAAGTTCCTCCAGCTCGCTAAGTAATCGCCTGTTATTCCAGTGGATGATCACTGGAATGGTGTGCACATTTACTTGTTTGTCTGATAATTAATGACTCTTGCCATTGACGGGCCCACAAATCTGTGAAGTCCCCCACTACTTTTATTCAGTGGGTTTTAGAAGTGTTGGGAGTCTGCCAGGCCACTAGCAGGTTGCATAGAGAGTTCACTGTGAGTACAGCAATGTTTTCCCCCCTGAGAGGGAAGATAGAGCAGCACGGACCTAGTCAGTTGTACTTAATGCAGTGTCCACTTCAATGTCGTGGTACCGAGGTCGCTGTGAGGGAAGACGGGGTGGGTAGAAATGGCATGTGAGGCTGACTGCTACAGTTACTTCCACTAGAGGAGTCATCTGGGGAGTGGGGGTTTCACTGTACCAGTGTTAATCTGCCCTTGTTTGTAGTTTGTGGTCCTGGGCGGGTTGCTCGGCTCTCTGTAGGCTCTGCTTTGTTCCCAGGCATTATCTTCACGAGCAGTGCATCTCCTTAGGGGCTGTGCATAGTAATGCATGACCTTGTACTGTTGGAGGGGGGGTAGGTGGAGTCTTTCCCTGGGGGGGTGGAGGGGGCTTGCCGACCCTTTTTGTGACGGCTGGTTCTCTGGTTCAATCCACACTTGGGTCCCAGCCCTGCAGCTGCAAAGTATAACAGGTCCCTGACTGGCTGACTGAGTGGGTGGGTTTATCTCAGTTCTTGGGGGCGGGTTTCTCTGCGCCCTCTTGTCTCAGGTTCTTGCTGTCCTCTTACAAATGTGTAGCGCAGTCTAAAGTGATTGCTGCCAAGGGGAGGGGGGGATTGGTTCCAGACTGCTGTTGACAGCCCTGTGTAGCCTCACATGTACCTTGTTGCTCCCTGGTGTTATGGGGAGCAGTTTTACACGTGTTTTAATTCACAGGCCTAAGGAGCCAGTACTTTAGCTTGTCTGTGGTGTTGTGGAGTGCCTGGGCATGTCTCTTTTTTATGAGCCTGACTGATGTCTGCAAACACCAATATGTTATAACATGGGTTTCTTGCGTGTCATAATTCTACCCCTTGTTTTCTTGGGGTTGTTAGATTTGTTGCCTGCAACAAACTCATTATTTGCAGGAAGAGGAAGACTACTTTAGGCTAGTCACAGTTGGTATCACTGCGAGGCTCACATCAAGTCCGCTGTTTGCTATTGACGGATGGTGGAGAAGGATGCAATGTGTGGCCAAACCTCTCCTCCTTTGCTGTGTTGCGAGCCCTCAAAGGGCCGCACTTGCATGCTTCTTTCTTCCTGAAGAAGTGTACCTAAGACAACTTGTACCATGACCGTTTCCCTTTTCCGAGAGCAGCTAGGCTTTTGTGGCCCAACTGGAATTTACTAGCCAGGTAACCTAATTCAATGCTCTTAAAAAGAGCTGGTTGCACCATGTTCCTGCAGTCCCTCACTGGAGTTCAAGCTCCTCTGCACACGTCCAGGCACTGTGCCAAGACCGTCTCTGAGTGAATCTCTATTTTGTATAAACTAGGCTCCATAACAGTGCCCATAACTTGGAACTTGGTTGTCACAATATGCGAGGGGGCATGGCGGAAATGGCTGAAGCTGGTGGTGCGCTTCTCCTTCGCTGGCAATGCTGTGGGCCAGGGAGGGAAGGGGGGGGGGGGGGGGGTAAGCAGGCCCTCTGCACGGAGTGGGTTGCGGGCTCGCAGGCTGTGGCAAGGCTAGAGCGCCCATGGTGCATCATCATGCCTACAACTTCTGAGGCTACCAGTTTAATAGCAGACCTCATCAGACAGTAAATGTTTAGATAGGAATTCACATGTGGGGAGTATTGTGTAGTACACTGCTGTGGGGTGACAATTTTCTCAGGGTGCTTCATTCCATTCTCTCTCCACTCCCATCTAATCTGATCTCGCTCATTTTTCGAGGTAGCCAGAGCAACAGATCTGTTCTCTGGTAGGGCAGGCAGCTCCGATTTGCACCAGCCTCTTCTCATTCTAATACAACCTTGCTTCAGGTGGGAATGACATGTGGATGTTTCTTTTATTTTGGGTTAGTTAACTATGAATATTATGCAGTGTGTTCACTCATGATAAACGCTTAATATTTGAATGTAAGAATTGTAAGATTTTGCAATGAGCCTTCTTAGCGTTCGTAGTTATAGTATCCATTTCTAGTCTTGATCTACTGTGTAGGAATGATCATTTCAACTGAAAGCACTACACTGTGTGCACTCTCACTTAGACTCTTTCTCCCACTTTTTGTAGAATGAAATCCACCCTATCGAGGTTCTGTATGTGGTGACGTACCAATGTGTTTTATGTTGTTGTTTGTTACTCTTCAATAGATTCAGTAGTTAATGTTCACTGCAGTATATTTATTAGACACATTACACTTACAACAGCCACTTGTCCATAGACTACTTACTCGTTATGTCAACCAACTTACAACTAAATGTAAATTCCTCCTGGCAGGAGGCGATGCTGAAGCTGATGCAACCCACTCCCGCCTTGCCTGCGACTCACCCTCTCCTCGCATACGACTACTGCGAGAGTGACCGGTGGAGCGCAGACGAGATGGATGTATTCCACCAGGGGCTGCTGAAGTACGATAAGGACTTCACCAGCATAGCACACGAGGTAACAGGACATGCGTGCTCATGTTTCTCTTGGTTCTGAAACTAAACCTCGCCAAATACTTGTTTCACTACACTGAACTTAAATTGTCAAAGTCTTTGCATCTTATCTGGAGCGGCATATTTGTTAGATCTGTAAAAGTTATGTCTATAGCACCAATGTATTAATGGGAGGGAGGAAGAGAGCAGTTGCAGAGAAAATAAATTGTTTCATGAGGCTAGGAACTTAATGTCTGTTGATGTCAAGAGACATACACTTTAAATAAGATAACTGTTTTCCTAAGCATTGTGCTTACATAAGTTGGCTATTACATTTCTCCTCACTTAATGCATGCTAAGACTCAGGGATACGGTTGTATTTCCATGAGATATTATATACTGGTGGGTTTGTACATCATACTGTACTCCTGCGCTAATTGTTTTTACCTAAATAGCCATGAAAATGAGCAGTAGGAGTTCCACTTCATAATAGAAAAAAGATGTGTTATTTTAGGGAAAGTACCTATGAATGTAGATATTTTTGTTAATCATGTGTTGTATTTAATATAATTTGAGTTACACTGAGTGTACATTAATAACAAACAATTCAACCTAGGATTCTAATAATTTCTATGATGAAGGGACACACACCTAGCTCCATTGAAATGCCTTAGCAACCACCCTGTGATTTAGCATGGTCATACCTTCTGTGTAATTGCCATAATGTATTGGTACCAAAAAAGGTTTTCTCTTGCTCCCTCTACATGTACTTGCAATTTTAAGCTCACTCCACCACCTCAGAAAATATTTGCTTTTACATAATATGTTTAAAGACATCCTTTAAATGAGTTTCATAATAGCAGTGTTACAAATTTCATAATGTGGTTGTTAGTAAATTCATTGATGCTCTTTCTGGTATTTATCCTGGCAAGACTGAAATAGTACCGTCACAATGTGTGGAAGTAATATACCCTTATTGAGGACAAAACAAGTGTAGTATTTATATCATAGATGTCGCCCATACTCGTAACTACTTACAGTAGTATTTATACTATAGACATCGCACACGCTCGTCCGTAACTACTTTACACATGGTTATTGCTGAAAGCCAGTTACTACTTCGGACTCATACTTGGATTACTTCTATCTGGCAGCCATTACGGTCTCGCACCATGCTCATTACCAACATCCATGACAACAAGGAATTAGTTTTGCATTATTCAAACCACAATAGAAATATGACCCACATATTTATAATGTACAGCAGAAATTGTTTGTTTGCACATCCACTACTTTTATTGGAATGTCTTGTCATTATTTTATGAAATTTACGATTGTAATTTAGGACCTACGTGTGGATAACGATGACGTTTATATTACTGCACAAGTATACATTTGGTGTACAATCTTTGCTGATCTATGGTAATAAACATATTTTATTGGCAGATTGGTTCAAAGACAACAAAGCAGTGTATTCAGTTCTACTATTTGTGGAAGAAGGTGTGCCCTGAAGAGTACAAAAGGCTGCGTCTGATCAGGAGGCGGCAAAATGCGGACTTCAGTTCCAGAATAGATCTCGACTTTGAGGATATTAAGCTGGAGGATTCCCGTAGCAGCATTCCTGTGAGTAAAACATTGTACATGGTGCAATACTCCTAATATGTCCGGATAAAGTTACTGGTTTTTTTTTTACATGCATTCTGACGAAGTTGCAACATCGCACTGAAATAGCAAAATGTTTCAATGTATGTAATGTTGAAAATTTATTATTGAAGTAATGTATAAGCATCAGAAAGGTTCGCAAACTATCCAAGATACTATTAAAACCACCTACAATTAATAGGGATAACAGTTACATGTAATATTTACATTTGTACGTGGACATATATATACAGGTTGGTTCCCTTTTCAGCTCCTACGACGTTGTGACTTATAAGTCATATGTTGTTAGTAATATTACACTGGAGGGAACATCATATGATGTAGTTACATTGTTTGCGTATGTGAGTGAATGTAACCTGCAAGATATGAATGTCAACATCCTTTGTATACATGATAATACAGGCATATTGCATACGTGTAAATGTTGCACATGTTGTGCGATTGCATTGAAGTACTGTATGTATTTCGTTTAGAAGCAGTGTAACCTACAAGTATGAAACACGTCTCCACTGTACACATTACATAATTACGAAGTATACATAATATGTACCTTCTAGCAAAACTGAATCAATGCTATTGTGTAGCGACATTTCTCATAGTGTGTGCTTTAGTGAATGAATGTTCAAAATTATGACCATTTACGATGAAACACACTGCTGCTAGTGTTATCACTGATCAATGTATATTTGTCTGGATACATGAAAGCATTGATGAATGATGCCTGAGGGCTGACGAGGCCGTCACTATGTTAAGGAGGTTGATTTTGTTGGGTGCTAGGTCAGGCGGCAGGGGGGTTCGGTATTCTCTTGGACTCTGTGGAGTACTGGTGCACATCTAGTGTAGAGAACAGGCCTGGTAGCTTTTCAGCAGGACACAAAGTTGGGCTCTGTGACTTTCGCTTCAATGGATTGGTTCTCAGTGGGACTCCCTGGGCACCATGTGACCTCTGTTTGTGGTGTTGTCTGGCTAACTGTGCCTGGCGTGTGTGTAAACTAAGCGGGTTTATGGGAAAAGGTTCAAAGGCTTGTACGGTTAGGTTTTGCTGAGTCTGTCCCCTTGTAGTAGTTGGCTAGTCCCAAAGACTGGTCCATTCCAGTAATGAATGCTGCAAGCAATGGGTGTGTGTCTTTGTTTAGACGGATGGGGTTCTCAAAGATGCCCTTAGGTATCTCTGGTGCAGCTGGAATCTGGAGTCGGCACAGTGCTTGAGCTTTATCCTTGAGGGGGTGGGGGGTAAGCTCCTGCAAGCACCCAGAGGCTGTTAGCACCTGTCCTGTTTGACTTTCTTTCGGATACCACTCTGACGGGAATATGGCATTTGGAGTACGTCCCATACCTCACGTCTGAGAAAGAGCTGCACGTGACGTGTGGTCCAACCAGGTGTGCAACCATGTGTGGCATCTGCCAACTCAAGTGAACACCCTATCCCAGCACTTGGCTCCTGAACGCGGTGAGCACTGAAAGTCAGGCCTTGCCATTGGCAGTCTCTGCACTTGGGTGAGGGTCCCAGAAGGGAACAGTCTCCCACACCCCATGAACACTAACTTCAGTGCCCAAATACGCTGGAGATAGTATGCAGCTGAGTAGAGCAGGCAAGCTGGCCTCCAGAGACAGAGTGCCTAGTGTCTGGTGCTCTACCATTCTGAACTCCGTAGAGTGCAGAATAGGTGGCCATCCAAGATACATGTACTCATGTGGTGTGTGTTTTGCTCAAACAAGTAATTCTCCTGGTCCTCTACAATCCCTTAGTGGTGTGTGGTCCATTGGGAGAGGTTCTGTGTCCATGGCAAAACATACCCTTGAGTTTGTTTACTTACTGTTAAACAGCTGTTTACTAAGTGGTATCGCACTACCTCCTAACCTTGGCAAGGCTTAAGGAAGCTTAACCTACTTGTGACCAGGTAGAGGCAAACTGGGCCTAGTTTAACAATGGTGGGGTAGACAAGCGTTATGAAAATAATTAAAGATTGGTACTACTCTCATTGGCTGTGTTGCCCAGAAGGGACTGCAGTGTCTGTGAGTGACAACGTAGCAGGTTAAATCTTTGGTATGAATGCGGTGAAGGAGGGTAGGTTTGCGCAGCAAGTGAGCAGGGTAGATCTCCGGCAAGCCTGCGGTGAAGAAAGAAGTGGCTCAAAGATGAGCCAATGATCAACTGGCGTTTAAGGGTGTTCTGCTATTTATACTCTGGCTGGTCGTTCCCCTTTGGTCAGCTGGATAGAGGTAGTCGTGATGAGGGGGGTAGCTGTAGCATAGCTTCCTCAAGTTTTGATGTCACCGGCCAGCTTGGAGAATCGAGATGCTGCAAATCTAGCATCATGTTGTGGTATTCAATGTCTTTGATGCATAGTCTCGGTTGACGGTGAATAATACAGTCTGCAGGCTGGAACATCCATTCTTGTCATGATAAATAGTACAATCTGGTGACTTGTGGTGGCGTCAACAATAAAAACTCTGTTGGTATCATGCGGCAGGCTTCCTCACTGATGACGCTATTGTAATATAATTGTTGGAAAGACGTCATGCTAGCACAAGCAGCTACAATATGGTATGACATGTCTTTTGATATCATTGGAACCTGCTGGTAGTCTAGCTGTGTCATATCAGACGAGCACACTGGGTAACGTTAGACAATACTATATCTCCCCATCCATCAATGTGGAAATAGACTCTGTAGAGACCTCCCTTCACCTCTATAAACTCTTGACCTTGTGGTAGGTCCCACTGGCAATATTCCATTAGCTATTAATGCCGTAACATGTTTGCTAACGCCAATCTGTCATTCCATTGCCTGAGAACTGCTATTATAGCTGTTTGGCAACATTCTCCTAAGATTACAATCATGGTGACCCTTTGTGTATGCCTATGGAGAATGTTTGCATGTTTTAACATGTACAGGATGTTTCTCAACTAGACCGACAAACTACACGAGGTGATTCCTTATATAAAAATAAGTAGAAGATATATAGGACATGTACTACCTAAACTGAATACGAAGGAAGTTATAAACCCATGAAAAGTGAGATTTTGAGATGTATTTTTGTCATATATTGGAAACAGTGGAATTAAATTGTAATTCTCCAATATTGGTCTATGTTTTAATGGGATCTTGAACTTAAGAGCAAACTCACATTAATACCTTTCCCAGTGCAGGCACACTAGTTTTCTTGGCTACTCTTTTACAGTCTGGAATTTTGAACTTTTGATGAAAAAATGTACAAAACTTGTCCTCTTGTTGCAACTGCCCAGGACTCGCCAATTTCGTGTAAAATGCACACAAAGATTTGTCTGCAGCGATTTAGTGCCTAGCACATAGGCATCTACAGTCCCGTACACAATGCTGCATGTCTACTGCACAGACGGCTGCCTATTTGTTTCTGGCGAGAGTTTGTATATATTCCTTGTATGTTTGAACGGTATTTTTGCAAATTGTATAAGAAGTGAAATTAAATTACAATTCTTCGAATAATGTGTTATATGACCAGGAACGTCAAACTAAGAGCAAACCTGTATTGATGCCCCCCCCCCCCCACCTTAACGAAGATAACAGGGATGACCACATGTTAGGCACCATTGCTGGTGTATGATATGAGTGTGGGAACTGAGTGTTAAGGTCGGTATGAGATGAGATGGAGACTGGGGTAGGAGAAGGTTGCCAGCAGTGGTTAGTTAGATCGAAGAGAATGGAAGGAGGGACTGGAATGTAACATCTAGTGTTAAAATATTTGCAAGTATATGTAGTTCTTTTAGTTCAAATAGTGAAGGTGAAACCAAACAGCTGGTGCTGACAATATGTGCATACCCTCACTTTGTACAAGTACCTGATAAATGTGTTGCCTACCTAGCAGGCATTATCATGCACTTAGTCACTTTTGCCATCTGATATCTTGAAAACGTTGAATGCAACAAGAGGGTGGCAACCCCTGTTATCATCATTACTGGGTTGGGGGGGGGGGGGGGGGATTTATATGGGTTTGCTCTTAGGTTGACGTTCTCGGCCACCCAACATATTATTCGAAGAATTGAAATTTCATTTCACGTTGTTTCAGATATATTGCAGAAATATGTATTTTTGCGTGTATAGGCAGCACCAGAAGTTTTTGATGAAAAATTAAGTCACAGTTTCCATACAAACATAGAAAATTCCCGACTTAATTTCTCCCCTACAAAACACTTGAGACAGAAAATTTGTGTATGTTGCAATACATTGCTTGATTACTATTCCACAGATGGTAATGTGACTTGAGAAAAAAAACCACGGCATTTACACAAAATGGTGTCTTATCAATGGTGCACATTGTAGAACCATGGCGGGCATGCAACCTACATAAGCTATATTTCTCTTGTACAGCAGTAAATTATTTTCTCATGTACGGCTTGATGTTTGCCGTTCAACCTACTAATTAACGACGATTACGACTTATCGCTAAATGTTCCTACTTCCATCACAGCAGAAAGGAGAGAGAATTTTCTACATTAATTTTCGGCCGCCTACTCTACCAGGCAACAAAAACTTATACGCACATTCTCTTCAATGCAACCCAACAAGCTCCCCCCCCTTCAAGGCACTGAGAGCCTACTAGCTGCCTGCTACTGGGCAAGGCCGAGCACCGCCGACGAGGCACGAAACAGAAACGCTGACCAGAGTTTTTCAACTCCCACGCCAACCAGGGCAGGATGCTCGCCCTCCCCCCAGCCTGCGCCGGCGGCCTACAAGCTTCACCTATATAAGATCGGATGCTGCCGGGGGCTCAGGCAGTTCATTCTTTGCATACTCTCTCGTGACATCCCAGAGCACTAATTCAGTGCTGGGACCTCCAGGAACTTAGGAAGCTTTGAGTACATCCCTAGTGGCTATTCACCACGCATAAATATCCATTGAACACGTACACATATACTTAACTTCACTTTGTCTCCTCCAGATACCCTTTTCTTAGCCTGTTTAACTTTAAATACTTTTGCATTCATCTAGAACCAGTTACTCCCCTTTTTACTAGAACCAGGTCACCTACACCTGGAACCACAGTTACCTTCAGCTCTCCACGGTCGGATAGGAGGTTGCACATGTCACGTGTTTATTGCATCTCCGATAAACACCCATTGTTCACTACCCCTTTGCATTTCATTTACAGGGTACTTGTCTGTGTGGTGGTCAGGGACAGAATACGACGTGCACCACCAACAAGAACCCAGAGTACTGACATCCTCATTAGACGTCTACCTATTTTTTTCCCCAACACCAGAGCACTAAGTCAGTGCTGGTGGGGAGAAACAGCAACACCCCAACCACTAGACTAGAAACACATTTGTGCAGGGAGGGGCTACAAGCTCAGGTTATCTCTCACTTTGAGCACTATGTTAGTGCTGAAGTGACCTTAGCCTGGGGGTTGCCGCCCAACCACGTGTGAACGCACAACCAGTAGAGACTTGGTGGCCCACACTACTCCACGTCCCTGATCAGCCCGCATGCGTGGGGGATTGGTGGGGACTCCTATCGAGTTTGTGCCGGCAAGTCACTATTGGGTTACACTTTAATTGCCGTTCCTGTTTAAGTGCACTGCGTAGGCTGTCAGACCAGTGTGCCCTATGTCTTACAAGGTGAGGAGTGGCAAGAGGCGAAGAGAGCGATACCTGGTTCAAGCTGCTATCAAACCATGGATAGTATTACCTCATCCTATGCAGGACAGGCAGGTGGAACGGAACTGCGCCGCCCAACTTAGACGACAAGCAGTAGCGCCTGCTCCGGTACCAGTAATCTTCTTGTCACCATGCAGTCACATTCACCCTCGTGCCACCCGGTGGCACTAAACTAAACCAAACAGATACCAGATACAGCTGGGCAAACCACAACTTCTGGAGCCATGAAGCCTACAACTGGAATCGTCGCTTCTGAGTAGACCAAGCTCGCCGCTATTGGGTGAAACCCTCTTCAACCGCAACACCCCTCACCTCGTACCGTAGAACCAGAATAAACGATCCCGCTTTTGGTCTAGCAGAAAAATCCTCGACATACGTGTCAGTCAGACTTAACTGGCACGCATCAGGCTTCTGTGGCAGAGCTCCAACATATTCACATTTTAGACGTATGGGATGAAGGTTATTGTGTTTATGAATGCGAGTGAACAAATAACTGCACTAGCGCAAAGGTACACATGCACACACGCGCACACACACACATTCCTGTTACGAGTCAAAATATTCAAATGTACTGTATGTTGACAAATTTCTAAACATGTTTTGGGGAAGAAAATTTCTATGTCAATTTCATATAAGCCGCACCCCACTTTTTGTGAGAAACATCCTGTATGTACTATGCTGCAAGGCAACTACACCAGTGTAAATTTAACCTGCAGTATTCGGCCTCCAGCAACACTTTGTCCATTCCCTCAACAGCTTTGTGAGCAATCAGCACATCTAGTACATTTACAGTACAACACTGGCAATGCTAATGTGCATACTGGGTAACTTATCCATTGCAGTAGAAGCACCAATGGGTTATCATGTGTTATTATGGATACATACTATATCTTGCAATTACAACATACCATGCCCCCTGCAATGTAGAATATTTACGTGTCATTTTTTGTATTATAATATTGATTGGGATGTGTGGGCCACCCACTATATTAAATGGTTTAAATTCTTCAGTAACTATCCAGGATGTGAATACAGGGAAGTGCACAATAAAGCGATATAATGTAAATTTTTCGGAGGCAGGTCGTTGGTAACATGTAACTTGCTACCTCCATGTCTGGCGTTAGATCGGTATGTTTCTACTCCATCTCTTTTGAATACTTTACCCTGCATAGTACAGCAGGGAAGCAATATGGTGTAGAGGAGGGGGAAAAGCTGTAGGCGATACTGTTTGTGAGGGTAACAAGGCAGTAAAAGACAACAAAGGCTTTCGCACAGGCCAAGACCGGAACATCGCTGGCATGATGTGTTTACTCGACATGTTTGTGAAGACAAATGATTATATATAGGAATGCGTTGTGAATAGATATAGTACGTAATAAACACTACTGACATGGTGGCACACCTTTTGTATGTTTCAAGTAGGTCTCCATCCTAGTGTTTAATTTGCAGTGCTACAGTGTTTGTAAATTTGTGCATTACATGTGGGTATACTACTGGATACCTGTTGTGTAATTTGATGTGTGACGTACCGCGAACGTATACTCACTCTGGTCTTCGTAGTGGATGCCGGGGTCTTTTTTTGTCTAGAAGCTGAGTCAGGCACTTCTGTATAGGTATGGGGGTTCAGTTTTGCTTTGGCCGAGTGACTGTGCGGCGGGGCACAAAATCTGGCGTGGATAGCACTATTCTGCGTTTGGGTGTCACCACTGTCTTATATATACCTGGGTGACGTTTGGGTGAAGCAGCACTTGAGACAGGCACGACTACTGCCGGTACAGAGGGTTGGCGAACAATGTCCTGTGGCGTAGGCAGAGGTACGGGATGAAGAATAGCAGGTACAAGATAGGCTATGCCTGGCGTGGGAGGTTGTTCAGGTTGGCGCAAATACTCGATGGGGCCGGTCCCTTCAGGTGGTGTGAAGAGATTGCGGGACACAGGAACATCCACTGGGTCTTGCAAGTGTCGTAGCGTTTGTGCTTGTTCTCGAGGTGACAATATAGCTAGCTACTTGACCAGGGATGACTGATAGTGTGCTCTACCAGATGTTAAGAGTGCCCATCTCTTTCCTTCAAGCCTTCCCTCCTCGCATAGAGCATTCAGAACTGGAATTTACCCTCCTACTACTGTACTACGTCTGTGGGTTCCTTGTACAGTGATACGTGTGGCACCAGGGGTGGACGCCCTATTCCCAAGTCTGGTGGCGGAGGCTGCGGTACACGAGGGAAGTCAGGCCTCACCTTGTCCAGATACACACATGTATGTGTGGCCCTATCCCAGTCTTCCTAACCCAGAGTACACAAGTCTATTCCAGCGAAGTCCGCTCGAGAGAGTCCAGTGAACACCAGGCTGACAAGCTGTTCTAAGGACAGCGTACCCGTGAAGCTCCTCCTTTCCGTCAATCCCAGAGAGTTGCAGGGAAGGACGGCCAAAGTTAGTGCAGGTTGGATAAAAAACCAATAGTGTCAGGTTCATTTCAGTAGGATTCCCCATGTTTTATTTTGTTTAACAGAAATAAACACGTGGTGAAAGCACTCTAGATACTGATCAGCGGCGCGAATTTCAACCGGAAACCAAAAGTGCAAATTATGAAGGCCGGTAGAGGCACCCACACAAAAGAAGGGGAATGTGGTGTGAGCTCCTGTAGCCTATGCAACAAACTCTTGCATTGTTGTAGGAAACAATGTACGTGATCGCTGAGACATAACAGGATGACTAAGCAAGGAACGTGACAGGATTTTAATGAGAGGTCCTCTACAGATACGTCCGTAACTGTAAGAGGTCACAGGATTTGCGGGGTACGTAGCGGATAGCACCCAACTAACTTAACCTAATCCATCCCAAGTGTAGCTTAGGCGAAGTATGGGTTGTTGTCCTGAGCAGCGAGGGCTTTAAGGGTCGCAGGCTGGTCAGTGTCTGAATGAGTGCTGGACAGCCGAAGACTGGTCTGGCAATCTGATCAGTTCCAGAGCGATGGGCACTGGGAGTGAAGACTGGTTTTAAGACCCATGCCGTCTCTGCTTTTATACTAATTTCGGGCCACTGCCCGCTACTGATTGGCTTGGGCTGCTAGGGCGAGGGTTAGTCGCAGAGGGGGGGGTGCAAATGCATGGCATGCCTCTGTGATGTCACGGCCGGCTGGAAGGGGATGCAAAACAAAAAACAAGCGATAATTACTGCGAGAGCTATCTGGTGGGGAGTCCAAGAACTCGCTGTCTTTAAGCATTGTTATGGTGAGCCGGTAAATACAACAAACAATCTGTAAGGCAGACAGTACAATCTCATAACTTTATCCAGTTAACTTCCAACTCCACAACAAATGACCTAGGGATGGAGCGGAAGTCTTTAAAATCTCCATTGTTAAAAAGAAGTCATGAGTCAACCTGTTATTGCATTTCATTGGTTCACAGGAAGGGAAAGTGAATACGCGACTCTTATCACATGCTGTGCACAGCTAACTACAGGCTACGTGTTTTAACAAACGGGGGCTGTCTAGCATTGAAGGTGGTATGGGAATGTTGCATGTCAACATAGTATCGCCCGCAGTGCCACTAATTGTGAAACTGGCGCCATGACTAAGCAGTGCAGTCCAAAGCGAAGGCATGCACAGTTTGCCTATGAACCTGATATGCCAGTAGGATAGTTTCATGTGGATGTCTGTATACTGATCACACAGTGTATCTGCAGCATGCTGTACTCAAAAGGGTTTATATCCACACTGTATACAGCGGCCAGAAGAGATAGTCCATCCCATGGTGATATGTGAATACATGTACATTCTTCAAGCAAACATTTTGTTTGCTGTGACTAGAATGTGTAAAATTATAATTTAAGTCAAGTTGCTTATATACAGTCGCACAGCAGCATTGTAAAAAATGTATGCTGGTAATTTATTCTCGTAATATTGCTTTCATTTTAGAAACAACCATCAACACATTTTGTGTAGCTTTTACAGTCCCTTAACTATGAATTATTTCACTGTTCACTAACCAGATGTCATTGCTTTGAGTATGTATTTGCCACTTTGTAATAGTCCTTTGTGATGCAAATGTTATGCTGTATACATGGAGTGTAATAGACCCTCAATGTTAATTTGCATGAGCAGACCCTCTGTCAGTTACAACACGTCACACTACATCAAGTGGTTTTGTTGCCTGCTGTGTGCATAATCAGTTTCAAATGTTTCCTCCCTGCCCCATTTTCAATTTTTCCCACTAAATTCTTAGGATGAGATTGTGTAGTGTAGCATTTGACTGTGGCCTAACAAGGGAAGGAGTTTCGTGTTTCATCTTTAGTTTGTATGTACGCGAGTATTAAAATAGCAGAGACAGTGGTATACATAGGTGATAATGAATACACTATCCCTCTTACAGTCCATAACATCGCAGGTTCACTGTATTGTATATACTAACTGTGGTGAAGTTCAGTAGAAGTAAGCACAAATAAGGCTGTGCGCTAATGAGTCTAAACCATTGGTTTCTTTTCTAGGCCAGTGATGTGGAGCTGGTGACGACAAGCTCTGAAAGCCGCTTGTTTGTATGTGAATATCCTGATTGTTCAGCTGTAAGTATTAATGCATAGACTAGTTTTGAAAGGTTCATTGGAACCCCAATTTATTGACTTCCCATTCTTCTCTTGCATGTCATTATGGTTCCCCTCCCTTTACTCTCTCTCCCCCCCCCCCCCCCCACTTCATCAGTCCATGTGTCTGCAACATTTGAAATGCAGACACTGAGGGTTCTTAAATAGGAACCCCTCCACGCAGATATTGTGAGTGCAATCACTTCTGTGCAACACAGTTGTATGTAAACATATCATGTTGCATGCATTCAAGGAAGAAATGATCTGCAAAAGGCTAGATTGAATGATTATACAGAATGTTCAGAAATTCCAGGCATAATTTTGTTTGAACCAGTAACAATACGGATGCTCTCAACATCTAGAGAACAAGGTGTAATCATGCATGTAGGATATGTTGCATAGAAAGTAGACATGCGCTGCTGCGTATATAATAATGTAATGTCGCCCACCTATGACCTGTGCAATCTGTCCTACATGCATGATTGCATCAACTGGTGTTCTGCAAGTGTTGTATGCTGCAACTTTGAACACAAGCATGCGACGTATCTGGAAACATTACGTGTACAGGATGTTTGTGTTACTATTGGTCCAAAACAGCTGTGTATGGAGTTATTCAGGTATCGGTAACACGGGTCTATGTTGTTCACACTGTAGGCGTATTGATTTGTGAAATCAAAGAATGGATAGTACGTCTGTGCTATAATTACATTACCACTGGACATGGTACATCCACCACAAACCAAGTCGTTAAAATGTAGTTAATGATTCCAAACCTGAATTGATTATTCAAAAGTATTGTCGTTATGTGCCAACACCCAGAACGTTACTGTTGTCTCAAAACTAATGCATATGTTGTGTAATAGTGATTACAGTGCTATAGTCAGCATAGGATGCCAACTGTACCCCTTATAGGTTTCAGGATATATTTGGGAATCACTGTCAAATGGTACTGAATGCTTAAATGCACAATGGCAAACAGTGATCAGTCATAGGTGGTGCACTCACTGAATAATGTTTTGTTTTAATGTATGCGAGATTTCACTGGACTACTATCACTTATGAGTGTTGGAAATTAATGACGCTGTGGATAAACAGTTGTATATTAGCTGTAACTTTGACGCCATAGGCAGCATTTAATGGTGCGCGTCATCTCTTAGAGTGTTGGCCCTGTAGCGCTCTGCCGTAGGCCACCAATCACATTACGTGATTCAGTGCAGTGTCGATAGTGTATCTTTTCGCAGTGTTTACTTGTTTAGAATAAACCATGTAGTAAGGTAACAGTCTGGAAATTATTGCACAAATCCCACATGCGGTGCAACCATAACCCATGGTCACACAGTCCTTTGCCACCCTAGCATATTTTGAGTGACTGACTAGGGCATCTTAATCAGTGTATTAAATTTGGTCGAACCCTACAAACTTGCTACTTTACTAACACAGTTGCTATTTATGTAAATTCTAGGTTGGTTGTGTTTGCAATTCCTGTAAGTACACTATGTATATACCATTGTTAATGGTTAGTAGGCAAAGTGCTCATTGTAATGTTAAGGTAGTCTCCACATTGATGTACTGTTATTCACGTGTTGATGTAATTACTTACTAGAACTATACATTTTTCTAGATGTGATAATGTACTACCTTTGACACCATTTCAAGTTGTGTTTTACGTAGAATACCTCATTGGGTAGTACTGTAACATTAATATGATGTTACATTTTGGATTAATCCTCAGGAGGGTGGTGTAGTAACGCTTATTGGTTAAATTTCTGTGTTTTATTTTCTTCATGAACGTGACATTGTATTAATTTACTGGGCGCAGTCCTTCTGGAAATATTTCCATCCATCCAATGCCCTATCGCTTTACAATGAGCTGTAGATCATTCCAACCCCCCCCCCCCCCCTTGCCCTCTCCATGACGGTTATAATAATCCTGGTAATGGGTGTCTATTGTATCGAACTAAAAGTCCACCATACTAGACATGTCATCTTCCCTACTGTCAATAGCTAATTTGCTGTACGGAAAGTCCAAACCACTTAATATTATTTGTCTGTGTGAACTTTTACAGATATCTGGTGTAAGTATTACTGTCGCTTGACGATATTGTTACATAGTATGTGATAAGTTTGGCTTCTTCTGACTGTATTGGTGAAATATTTGTCTAACTATTTGGGTCATCACAGCCTACAGAGGGTGGATGTACCCATTCTTACTGGTTTCCCCACCACAGTGGCTTCAATTACCTACGTATGGACAGATAATGTCTTCTCTCATCTCCACCTTGGTACTAGGTTACTCTTGACTTTTAACCATGGACATCCTGTCCTTGGCCTTCAACTCTGCCACAGGTTTACATACCTCAATTCTCGCATCTAATCTATCGCAAAAGTGTAGTAACAGTATCTGCCATCCTACAAGACTGTGTGATTTTTCCCTTGCATTGGGATTTGCAGTATCCAGGGTGTTCTGCGATTTGACCGACATACGTCAGCAGTATATTCTACAGCTCGACAACAAAACATTCATACAGAAAAAACACGCTACACAGCTCCAGTACCACGTTACGCAGGCGAATGTGAACGAATACACACGTAGCCTTACTGAACACCTTTGTTGCATTGGACTATATGAATGTGGCATGACTTACACCAGCTGCTCAAAATGTGCTCGTACGCAGGCTGCAACACGTTGCATAATGGATCATTACTGCTACATGCAAGATAGGTCTGCGCGTGACTGACTGGCAGCATCGGTAATCGGGTATGTGTGTCCGGCTGCTATTTGGGCAGCCCTGCACAAAGAAGTCCAGCAGGGGGAGGTCCCAAGAACGTGCTGGCCACGGGACCGGCCAACCCCATCCAATCTAGCAGAGTGGAAACGTAGTATTTAGATACACTGCGACAGTCCTTCCAAGGTATGGGGGAGCTACATCCGCCAATGACACGGGGAAGGTGTTGGCCAGAAACTCCCTGTACACGTGAGCAGTACCACTGCTAGCAAATTACACAGCACTACACGTTGGCTGAGAGCTCTTCCTGAAAATTGGTTTCCGTGACGTGCGGTTGTTGGTGGTGCCCTGACGCATGAACATTGACTAATGAGCGGCTGAGAGGCAGTGTGTCCACGTGTTCCTGCATCCAAGCACAATACTGTAGACTGGGGGTAGGGTTGATCCTGGGGCTGTAGATGTTGCGCTGTTTGCAGGTGGTGGGTATGCAGGCTATCTGCACGCAATAATTCCCTGCACCTGCATTGGCAACACCCCTGTTGTCCGTGCAATCGCACCTACGCTGGTATGTGGTGCTTCTGCACACGTGTTCCTTACAGCCATGTCACGTCGGCAATACGCACGCTCCTCTCTCTCGCCAACACTGGTACACCTTGGCAAACGTTGTATGATGCGGCGCTCGTCGGGCTGGAAACCACCGTTAATACAGCACGACGCCCATTGCAGTCACAGAATCTGTACACCATGTCCACGTACTCTACTCGTGTGAACACTCCTGGCATGGTGCGTCTCCTCACCTCTTAACACCAACACTGTAGCCTGCGTGTGGTTTAATGGGTCATTTTGTCAACTGTGTGTCTCTTTCACCTGTCCTGTCAGCACAGCATTGGACGGATTTCTCCACTACATATGTCGTGTGTTCCTTACACGTCCGTCGCTGTAACTCTCTACTGTAGCTGTGTAGCCCAGTTATATGTATGACTTTATTGTTGCCAACGGACTGTAGACTACATTATCAACATGTGTCGGTCGAATCTCGGAACATACTGTATATGTCACTTTTCTCTTAACAATATAACATCTGAAAATGTTTTAAGGACTCTTGTGAAGGCTTCGGTAGAAGTAGATGTATTAAGGAGGACTCTCCGTTCCAACATTAGACTCAGATTGTTGTAATTTTCGTCGAAACCATTACCTCTCTACTAATAACAGTGAATCATCCACACCACAGGGACCCTATCGCCATGCCCTTGACATGTTTATAGTTTTTTCCAACAGCATGGTAGGTAAGGTTACAGGGAATTCCCCTTCTGGTATGTTGGCTTTGACACATGTTGCGCTGTGAGAATACGCGCTATACGGACTTCGCCCTATATACGAGCCACATGCGCTCAGGGATAAAATATATAAGCGGCAAGCCAAATTAAATGCATACTATACAATGTACATCATTGTAAATTGCGTGCTTTTTTACAATCCCCTTTGCCCGTCCAGATTTATGCGTGCAAAAGGCACACCCAAATGAATAATATGAGGATCCTACTATTAGCAGCTTAGCTCTGGATGAAGTTCCTCGAACTTGAGAAATGGCAGCACCACTGTGACGTCATGCCCGGGCCACCTCAGGTACAGGGCTTTGAAGTTATCACCTCCACTTGGGACGATAAGAAATGAGTGGCGCTTGCCCACCACCCCGATAACCTGCCTCCGGGTTGAAAGGCTACGCTACACCCCCATCTAGAGGTGAGAAGAATTTGTATAAAAGGAAGTCCAGCAGCCTGGAACAGCAGTTGCGCCAGGGCTTGGTGACCGAAGAGGATGCGAAGACTTCCGCTTACTGTCCGACACACTAATCCTACCTCAGACTCCTCTTAAGACTCCAACAAAGTCTGCAAATGCCTCTCTCTCCTCTCCACGACCTCCACTGAAGATCAGCCTACTACAGCTATGCTTCATCAGGTAACGAGCCGGCACATTAGTGAGTACCTGTTCTGAGTAACTTCAGATTAAATTGAGCGTGCTGTAAGTTGCGTGGCTATAGCTTTGTAAGATTTCTATAGTCGCTGTAAGATCGCGTCCCTATAGATTCTTGACCCGTGGCGTTTTCTCTTTTTCCTGGCTCGCCTTTGCCTGAAATATTATTTACGGTTACATAATTCATGAATTAATTTTAAAGTGTTTAGATCGGGCAACTACCATCTGTGAATTTTCTTGGAATAGCCGGGACACTCCAGGGCGAAATCCCCATAGTTAGTCATCCCATATCTCCTCTACCTTGGTATTGCGCAAAAGTGTGTAAACCTGGTGGACAGATGTATAGCAGAAAGGCAGGTGTGCAAAGCAGACAGCGATGCAAAGAACATCGCGTTTTAGTCCAAACATGGCAAGTTCTACATCCGAGGACGAACCTCGCCCAGTGTGTCACAATCATATTCCACAACTAATTTCCCCTTTTGTACCATTTGAAGTCACCACCCCGCTTGATCACCTTCTTGGTTCTCATTGGCCAGAGTATCCAACAGAATGCGAGGACAAGATCAAATTACTAGTCCTAAGAGGTTCATACTATAATCTGTGACACCCCAGCTAGGCAATGGGCTACCATAACTAGTAATGTTAATCGCCAGTCGGCAAGACTATTTCGAGTGTCACGCTCGGAAGGTACCATACTTCCAGAGTTCTGTTCCATTAAGTTAGCACCTGGAAAAGTTGTACGGGTTCGACTCCCGGCCCAACCAGATAACCGACCATGCATACCTCCTCCTACTGATTTTATTCCTACACGATAACCCGCTCGTCCAATCAAAATCTCCTCCACCACAGCACACACTCCCACCTCCATGACCAACTAATCATCACCTCATTTCCATCCACCCGCGATCGCTAGCATCCTGCATATTGGCGACCCTTACAGTGAGGAGAATAGAGCTCCCTGGACGGGCAGCCACTTCCATCTGCCTCACTCTGGGGTTTGACTCCTCACAAGTCCGTAGTAAGCCTACCTACAAACGGCATGATATTGTTTACCACCCCATCAGGTCACATGGGTACCGTAAACCTAGTATTAATCGCCCAGGTAGGCCCAACTAGGCTTGGAGAACGAGCCAACGTTATTCCCCTGCTGTCTAAGATAGGCACCCCCAGGAGCACATGTATTAGCCTTAACTATACCTCTGGAGCAACATGCTGTACTAATTGTCTTATGATTTCATGAGGTATGGTATCAGTTGCTTTCCTAATGTCTAGTTCAATAATTATCTCCTCCCCCTCCGCTGTTGTCTACTGGATTAACTGTTACAAGTTGGTGGCATTAGTAATACATAGGGACCCCAGAAAATGGTGAACTGCAAAATTGGACATTATTTCACAGTTTATGCAAAATTTTGCATGAAAACGACATGTTTGCATTCTTCAGATACTGTGAATAATCAATTACTATCGGTATGGTGTAGAGAATCGATTGTACTGCCAACACAGCAAATGTATTTATTCATTTTGCCACTAGGTAGCAGCGTACCTGTACTATAGTTTCTGCATAACGAACATATTATTTTCATAGCTTTATGCTTTAGTATCCGGTGTTGAGGAAATTAATATACATGAGTAGCAAGATATGACGCAAACACGTAACATTTACACCGAACAGCTTTGACACGTTTTCATTTGGCTAAACGTAATATTTTCATCTTGTGTGCACCAGTGTACAGTTTTTCTTTGTGTTGATGGTAAAGTAAACAATCAACTTTGTAATGATATGTTAAAGGTACTATGCTTCATTAATCAATACAGTTACCATTTGGCCTATGAAAAATATTATAAAATAACCCTAAACTTTGTTATCCGCATCAAAATCATTAGGCACGGCAAGCAATTTACATGTATAGTTTTGTGAGAAAAAAAACCATTAAGAGCATTAGACCTACAAGAAATAATACCAGAGACAATGTATTGTATTAATAATAATAAAGAAAGTGTGCAGTTGGGCAGGTGGCAAACATTACCTTCCCTCAATCTCTTTTCGGACCATCTCTAAACTGCTTCACCCCTCACACATTTACCAACTCGTCCTGCAACTGTTTCAACTAATATAAACAAAGTAAATAAAATATACGCAGACATACTATACTAATATACACACAGGAAATAAAATTACTTGAAGTACCATGCATTAGAATAAAATCTAAATGGATATATTTAATAGACTTTAGTAGGGAACCGTATTGACATTCATGGCTACGTCATCGAAATAAATGTTTTTTTTGCTATCTTGAGATTAGGTATGTAGTTATAAATTTATGATGCTTTTTAGTTAGGCCTAAATGATAGTGAACATACACAAGACCAGGATAGACTTACAGGATCTAATTGATGTACAAATATTACTTATGTATTATTAATACCCACTTCAATAAAGAAGGAATTCAGCCTACAGTATGATTTTGAAGACTGTTTACTCATCAACATGACATCTCTTTTTTTGAGAGCAAAGATCACTTTATGAGAGCAAATTATGTTATCCGGAAGGCCTGTATGGATACACTTAACTTTAGAAAGGCTTGCTGATTTTCACACCATGCTTATTTTCTTTAAAGGGTCTATTCAATGCCAAGTCACTATCGTATTATTCTTAGTTTTGTATTTTTTGTATTTCAGGTGCAGGAGATCTTCCAGTAGCAAATACATTGCGTTAAATTTACTTGCCAAAACTGGGCCAAATCAAAAGGGAAGACATAGAAAAAAATGTGTTGAAAATAAAAGGTCAATCTTGTGTGTGACAATACCACTGACAGGACTGGTAGCTGTATTTTTGTTATGTTGATAAGTGCTACTTTTCAGTTCAGAGCAGACAGTGTTCATGGGAGGAGTTAAAGAGCTTCAGGCTGCTACAAGTTCTGAGTGCTCACGAGCCATTTTAGCAACACTAGCACAGTACGGCATACAGTATGATGATGTGGGAATTGTAATTGCAAGTGGCAGGTGACAGAAATTACATTGCTAGAGTACACAGTTACTAGGTTAGCTGACACAGCTGGTCCAGTTTCCTCGTGGAGTACCTGGTGCACAAAGTGTCTTTACGCATAGGACCCACAGTATGGGTGGTCGGCGAATTGTGTGGTGTTGTGCCCTACTCTATTGTCGGCTGCTGGTTGGCAATCTGTGGTTATCCACCGCTTCCTTGGGGGATGGCATTTATGGGGGAGACGAGGGTACAAATCACCTTTGCAATCGTAACACAGTGCATAGGTCTGATATATTTATTCCCGGGAGTATAAACACAGTGACTTATGCTAACTCCTAGGCTTTCGTAGATACCAAGTTACCAGTGGAAGTGAAGTTAATGACAGGTCGGTGAAACCTGGTCTCCTGCTTCACTCTGGTGGGCATGGTGTTTACTGGAGAGTACACAGTCATCTAAGAAGTCATTGTAAGAGAGAACTCTTGTTTTATTCCTGAGAGGAATAAGCACAGTGGCCTGTACTACCTCCCAACTACCTTGCGCTGACCGGAAGTGTAAACTACGCAAATGCCAGATGAAGGGGATCTGGTTCTTACTGGGTATGGAACATTTTACTAGGTAGCTGTTACCTTTCCCTATCTATCCTGTGCCATGTCCTGAAGGGTTGTGGGGGTTGCCGTTACCAAGGGTAAGTGGCAAGGGGGATTGACGACTTCTTCAAGGTCTGCAGTGGGAGATCCTCTGGAAGGCATTGGTGCTAGCACTGAAGAGTTTCTGGGCTGTCTGGAAGGTGAAGAGCAGTCAGAGAGCTCCAGCACACAAGGCGGTGGAATGAGCTGCCGGGGTTGTGCAGCTCTCAGAAGAGCCGACGAACAACTGGCATTTCCGAGCAGTGCGCAGGTTTAAGTACCAGCTGGCTCACTCTCCCCAGGGCTGCATGGTGGGGGTGGTCAGTCACTTGTTCGTGGATGGAGCCAGGAGCTGTCTGCTATGGCGTCTGCTGGTGGTGTTATCCCTCGGTGCACCCTTGAACTACTTGACCACTTCAGGGGTGGTTGCGGTTGTTTGGCCACTGGTTCACTCATCTTCTGAGGAGGTGACGTATCATAGCTTTCTTACCTCGGGTGATGATCAGTATAATACTGACACATCTGTATTACTCCCTGCAACAAGAGACATAACTTGTAGCATTTTGGTAGATTTTCTACTGGTTCGAGCCCCGTCTGGTGCACCAGGGAAATTACGCACAGATGAAACAAAGTTGTGGTTGCATGGGTAAGTCAAGCATCACACGTCAGTAGTGTTTCAGGCAGCGCATCTTTTGCTACTTCTATCACGAGGACAGTGATAATTAGCTAGTCTTTCAGCATTTGAAGTTCACTCATTTCTGCCATCTTAAAAACTTAATTGATGAATGCATCTGCCAACCCACTATCCACTTGTTGTCGCAGCTTGAATAACCTGACCCTCTTTTATACAATGTTTTTTTTCACAGTGAAGAACTTGTCAAATGATTTTTTTTTTCCCCATACTTCTTACTCTCCTCTGCAATTACGGTAAACAAGTTCAGCATTTTGTTTACCTCGGGCTCCATGCAATATAGCTGCATATTAACTTAGCCACCTTCTGATGTTTTCTACAGATGCAATGCGAAAATGTTCAAACCGCTTGATCCACTTTGTCGGGGTATGGAAGTTTAAATATTTGTGTGGGAACAACTTGGAATTGCGCTGACGCCATGTTCTCTACGCAACTTGTAAATACAGATACGTTCACTGTAACCTCCCTCTGAACATAAGAGAATACCACATGAATATGTTACCAGCCGGAAGAAATACCTCAGAAACACAATAGCACCGACTTTTCTGCATTTAACGTCTTCTGACATGTAGTGTTATACCACTCATGTAAGGACTGATACTTGAGTTACCACCATGGCTCCCTCGGGTAGACGTGCCAACTGCTGTCTTGTCTACCCATAACTAACTAACCTACAGTATGTCCCTGTAATCAACCTAAAATTTAGCTACAGTACAGGTGGGGTAGCTGGCATGCTGTTTTTCCAGTGTCTTTACCCTGGCCACGAGCAGTGGTCTTCTGGGGGTGAATCCTAGGCATACAAGGTAATGCATTTCTTGGCCACTTTAGTATTTGGCCCTCTAAAACACCTCCTTTATAGTAAATTTGGATTGTAAGTAACGTCCTGGCTATGTGGGTGCAATGTGAGTTACTTGATATATCTATCTGATGGACATTTTGTAGGTATAGCATTATATTATGTACTTTGCAGCTGCCAAACATGGTTGATTGATGTAGTGTTGGCTAGGGTGGACGTTACAATAAATGCTAAAGTATTCAGTATTATGGCAGAATATAGGAATGAAACGAATACAAGAGGTAATTGAAGTTGATCACAAAACACTACAATTTCCCATCAGTACTTAATACTGGCGGTGGATAAAAGGAATCCAGCGCATTAATTGTCGTACCCTCTTTTCACATTAATTAGTGTTTACTGGAATTCTGCCCATAACCAAGTACCTTTGACATTACACAATAGGAGCTGTGTTGTGTTGACTAACCAAAGACACAAATGCAAATTTAATGTCCCTAGCATCACCAGACTAAGAAACAAGAAGTTTTTATGCAGTGAAGTATTGTAACATTAGTATAAACATTGTAGGGATGTCAAACTCGATTCCTTGATACCAGCCATTCTTGAAGAAGTGTATAATCGAGAATCAGAAGACCAAGAATCTAAACCTTAAAATTCAATTATTACAAATACATAACCTACCACTTAAGGCATGATTTTGTGATAAAACGAAATAACACAAATACAAGTTAAAATGCAAAATAATACGAAATACAACAAGTGTGCGATACAAGTTAAAATGCTAAATAATATGAAATACAACAAATACGCGATCTCACGAAATGAGTTTTCTCTACAAGAAATTAACTCTTTTCCTATATTATATACACGAATTTACTTCGATACTGTGAAAATATAGAGATGCGCGAGTCTTGGGAATATTGAGACATTCTACAGTTGAACAAATTCTCGGTTTTATCTCAGAAATCATAGTTCTACATGCAACAACGCACGTAAATATATTAAGTATTTTTTTCTTGCGAAACTAAATGTAACAATCATTCTAAAAATTACACAAGCCGTAAAACATGTACTTTGAAATAAGCTACAGAGAGTTTGACAGCAAACCACCTCCAAGCACTAGTAACAATTGTGAGAAGTGAACACCTACAACTTGAATGTTTGCAGTAGTCTATGGCAGCAGCAACACTTGGTTATTTACATTGATGGATGTGCGTGAAATGAACGTGTGATATCTAAATTGACACATTAAACTAACTGTTTTCATAAATTGTAGAAAATACTGCAGCCGATGTAAAAGACAGTAGCGTGTCCAGAAAAAAAAAAACTGCAGATATTGTTATACGTTGATACTGTTTGTTTAGTTTATGTTATCTCATAATACCTTTGCATTACAATTTATTAGTGTAAATAATATATTGTTCTAAAACTTCTTTGCAGAAAAATTGTGTGTGAATTTACCAATATGATACTGTATTTTAAAATTGGAGCATTTTGAATAATTAGTGCTGTAAAAAAATGTTAACTATGATTGCTTTTCAATAAGCGACAGTCTTGCAAACGTCTCAACAATTTCATATATTGGTGAATTTTTATCATGGCAAGTGAGGTTTGGATATATTTTTGAATAAACTATGTGAACTATATATATCTTTTTTTTTTTTTCGATAATATATCACATGCCTCTTTTAAACTTTTTGGAATTTCATATGAAACTGTTAAGTGTTACATTATGATAGTACTAGGCATACTACTAGTGTAGGCCTAGTTTAAATAATGAAATTTCATGCCCTCCTATACATTAATTAATTCTGTAAAGTAATTGTCTGTAACTAAAGGAATCGTGAGTTTTGTAATCGAGAATTGAGGAAAAGTGGAATTGTTACATCCCTAACAAAAATGTATTCTTTTGTTATAACAATTTGTGATGTTATTATCTAAACTTTCAGAAGTAACCTACAGAAATATTTTCAAATGAGAAATTTAATTGTAAATGAGATGTTTTGATATTAATTGTAGAGCTTCAACTCGAGGGCAGCACTGAACGGCCATATCCGTATCCATAGTGGGAGTGTGTGTGGGCGCTCACCCACCCCAGACAAACGGCCTACCACCGCAACCCCCCCGGCACTCGGCGACCTGCTGGAGGAGTTCCCTTGCAAGATCTGCGGGAAGTAAGTTAGAGCCACGCCCTACTCTACTCTAAGCCGTCCATGCTGCAGGTAAATTTCTCTTGTCTCTGGCTTGGTGTTCCACCTTGCTACCGCCTGGTGTGTGTTGCGGACTGTACCCGGACCCCAGTTGTGTGGCGAGCCACAAGAGACGAGGAGCCACCTGTTCAAGGTGCATGTTGTGCCTAACCCTTGGATGTTAACACCCACTACGCTCCTGACTTACCTTATGTATTTCAGTTTTTATTGGAAAATAGTAGTTGATAATGTGGTTATTATATTCACTCATCCTTAGCATGCTTGTTTATTATGAATAGTAGAAACAACATGGTTAGGGGCTATTCGTTCACTGCTCGTAACTACATGTTTCAATGAAGCCATGTGATTGTGTATAGTTAGATTACTACTTTCTGGACTGTGCTACTTTGAAACTACTGTACTTTTGGCTGTGTATACATACAAATTTAGCAGATGTCTACTGTAATGCAGGTCACCTAAATCTGAAATGTGCACGGAGAAGTATTTTTCAAACAGGACCTTTTGGGTTTATTTGAAATAGTTGCAGGCACATCTCAAGTTGTATATGTTTGCAGGAGTGTATTGGTTACTTTTCCTATTCGTGGTCACAGATCAAAGTGAGGCTAGTGAGGGACTAGAAGAATGCATACATCTGTAACTTTTATGCATGGACAAGAGATATGGTGGGAACAGGCCACAAGGCTACTGATTACCTTATAAAAGCAGACAGAATATACACACAAACAAAAGACAGACGGAACACATTTTCCACGCGGATGCATGGTTGCTCAACATTTCTTGTCTGTAAAATCCATGTGGAAAATGTGTTCATCTGACTTTTGTTTGTGTTTACCTACGAGTTCTGCCCTGTTAGTACTTGTACATTCTGTCTACGTTTATGCATGTACTGTACCTTTTAGTTTTTGCATCTGTGTGAACACTTGTTCCAATTCTACCAGGGCAATGTGCAACTACAGTAAAACCCTGTTAAGACATTACTGATGGGACTGAGAACATAATGCTTATTAACCAAAACAACTTATGTATAACTGAACCCTTTTAATGTGTATATATAGACAAGGTGTAAAACTCAGGAACTTATTGAGCAGAAAACTTCTTACCAGGGTGTCACTATTCCTAGCCCCTCACCCAGTTTCCTCCCTGGACTCTACACACATTTATGCCCACATTCCTATTAGTTTAACATGATCTGGGTACATGCTAACAATAAATCTGGAAGTACAAATCTATAGTTAAGACACTTGCCTACCTAGAACTCAGACTGCATTACAATGTATATATAGTATGCCTTATTTTGAATAACTTATTAGAAGAAATCATGACATTTAACTAAAATAAAACTTCTTATGCACATAAAATTAACCTGTAAAACATAATTAGGTTGCTTCTAACTTTGTATTTTAAATTATCAAGTTCCCAAAGCAGCTAAAAATGCCATATGACAATGGCTGTATCTTATAATTGTATTGTAACAGATACACGAATTTTGTATTGGTTAGCATATGATAGGTTCTGAGACATGTATGATCCTGCAGCATATTGTTTTGTCACTGTTCTCTGCGTATGCACTCTTACCAATAATGCATAATTTTACATACTAGGTTTTAGTCTGCAAGTCTTCCAACCTGGTAACAGTGAAAATACAGTACTGATTATTGAAAATTAACTTTGCCTTACAATGATACCACAAAATCATGTGTATTTCTAAGTCATTCTCACGGATCATAAATATTGGGAAAACTTTGTTTATAGTAGTAACATGAATCATCACTACTCCAACACGACACCATTCTGGAAAAGCTCCTGGTTACGATGAACCTCAAACCAAGAAGCTGCTGATCCCAAATCTGAAAACAAAAGATGCCCGTAAATTTGATTGTTGTAATAAAATTGTAACCACAACTATTTTACAACCAGTTTTTGAGGAACCTCAAATATTTGGGCTAAAAGAAGTCTACAATTTCAGGAAGTATTGCCACAAATGTTAATTGCACTTTTTTTGATCATGGCCCCTTGCACTTCTTTTGACGAGTGCTATATTGGAAGCAATGCAAGCCTAAAAATAAATACCCCCCCTCCCCCCAGAGCTGTCAACGCTGGCCAAAACCCACTAGCACTGCCCACCCCCCTCCCAACTTGCTGTGTTTTTACACATGGTGCAGCAACTACCGCCTTGTCATTATGTTCATGCTTGCTTGTGGATACATCACCTTCTCTCTTTACCTGTGTTATGACATGGATTTCAATACTGTTTGTTAACAATGTATTATGCTTAGATTTTTTGGACTCATATTTAGTAACATTTTCATTTAATTGTGCTGTGAATGATTTTTGATGACCCATCCAGTTTTCAGCACGTCTTCCTTGATATTGGTCAAAAACTGCGGGCAAGATAGCATACAGTGACAGTTTACCTACTCCACAGGACGTGAACTGAGAGGGGAGGGGCGACACACTCCCATCCCATATACAGTGGTGATTACTTCACACTCATGTGATCGGCCATGAGGAGGAATGTGCTAGTCGTCTCACCCGCCATGTAAGAGGTGGAAACAAGGTCACACTGGCTGTGCCGAACACAGATCTTGAAACAGCAACGAATAAATGGTCATTACCATTACAGCCTTCAGTAATCAACAATTCAAAACCATATTCTCTGGTTTTCCAGTACAGTTCCACTTATGCATGCCACTAGTAATACCATGCTCAGGTGCTGTGCTTCTGACTTATCTGCGCTCAAAAAAGTTTTTATTGTGGAGGCCCGTCACACAGGGGTTAGGTGACTGGTTCACAAACTTACTTGACTGCAGGGCTCCGGCCAGTATAAAGAGTAGGCAGAGTTGCCTGTCGGCTTGGTACAAAATTGAGATTTGGCTTGGCTATGTGCTGGGTGGTGACCGGAATTAGCTGGTTTACCTATGCCGACACTAGGGCGGCTGGGCGGCGCTGTTGGTCCAACGGTCTAGTGGCGGTTGTTAGCGGAGCCGGTGGGCCCTCAGATGCTGCTGCCGCCGATAGTTGTCCAGTCCTCGCTGGGGTAGCAGCATACATTGAACCACAGGCAGGTTAGGCCCACAGGCATGTTCTCTCCTCGGCGCAGAGCGACAACAGCTGGGTGTGGTGTCCCCGGCATCTTATGGAACGCTGCAAATAGAGTTGGAGAGGGAGCTGGGGTGAAGCCCCACCAACTTGCAGGCAGCTTGAGCCCGTTTCCAGGGGTTATTCTGGCAGAATACCTTATCAGATTGGGTGCAGCCCCAGGTAGTTTTGTACGTAGTACATGCCTTCCTCTCCTGCAAATCTTTACAACCCCTTTTGGTGTAAGGTATGGGTGGGGGCGGGGTGCTTTCACCTGCCACACTAAAAGAAAGCAGGTGACTATTAGGTCCCTTACTAAAGTGTTCTGCGGCAGCCGGTCCAACGCAGAGCCGTACCGTTACCCCAACCAGCAACACAAATGGTTCGGTGGTTGGGGATTGGGTTTTCTCAGTCGCTTTCTGATGTCACTACGGGTGTGGGCTTGACGTCAGACAGACCAGAACCAATTGAACACTCCCTCCGGCAACTCAAATGGTGCGGTGGACGGAGTACGAACTGGCCCGGCAGGCTCTCCTCAGAGGTTGTATGACTAGTGGTTGGGGCTCATCCGTTTTGTACACTTAGGTACACCGAATAGGTGGCCGTCAAACGTGTGTGTGTTATGACGTATAAGTCCCCGAAGAGGAACCCGCAGTCCTACACTAGGTGGTAAAATTAGTAAGTTTAAAATTCTGGTCTCCTGCTCCACTCTGAGGAGGCGTGGTGTCTACTGGGAATCACCCATTCACCTAAAGAATGAAAATCAAAGTAGATGAGGAATGTGTTTATTCCGGTGAGGAACAGAACACTGTGACCCGTACTAGCTCCCAACTACCTCGAGCTGACTGAAGTAATAGACTACACAAGTTTCCAGGTGAAAGGGACCTGGTTCTAAACTAAGGGGTGGCAGTTTTGACTCGGTAGGTAAATACTTTCCCTGTCTACGCTTTACCATATCCTGAGGGGACTTAGGGGGCCCACTTTCTGAAGGGTTGTGGGGTAGCCGTTACCAAGGGCAATCAGTTGGGGAGGATTGACGTCTTCACGAAGGTCTACTGGAGGAGAGCCTGTGGGTTGTCTAGGCAACGAAGAGCGTCAGTGGAGTGAACTGCCAGGGCTGATGTGGCTCTCAGAAGAGCTGGCGATTCTTAGCCAGTACACAGGTATATATACTGCCGGCCGGCCCTTCGCCTGGGCGACGTGGTGAGGGTGCAACATGCACTTGTCTGTAGGCGGAGCCAAGGGTTGTCTGCTGGGCCTCCTTTGCTGGTTTGGAGTGCGGATGGTGCCGTCCCTTGGTGCGCCCTTGAAGTACTTGCCCTCTTGGAGGTGGCAGCGGTGGTTCAGCTGCTGGCTCACTCAAACTTGACATCTTCTTGAGGGGGTGGCATGGCATATCTTGCTGACTGCAGTGATGAAAAGCATAACTCTTGACACATCATAATTATTCCCTGCAACAAGGGAATACCATGTAGGCGCTCTGATAGTAATTACATTTGTTCAGACCCCGTCCGGTGTGCGCTAGGGAAATTACACAGAGATGAACTGATGTTGTAAGGCTGGGCTAGTAAGCATCACACGTCAAAAGAGCTGTGTGTAAAATATTTAAATGAATGTTATTTTTCCTCTCTACAGTATCAGTCACCCTACACTTTAATGATTTCAATACTCGCTATATTGTTCCCACTTCCTTGCCAGGGCATTATTTCAATGGGAAAGAAGGTGTTCATGACTGTCAGCGAGCTAGTGGTCAGATTCTACAAGGCAGATCATTTTCACTTTTTTTGCTTTTACAAATAATTTCCCTATTTGAAATTGTGAATTAATGAAAGCACACTTTGTGCAAAAAAAAACGGGTGTCTGTAGTGATTAGGCATGGAAACTGTTTTTCTTGCCAACAATTACCTTGCATCTCGTGTTTACAGGTCAAACAGTATTTGGCCAAGATATTAAATAATTCTATATTTTCTATCCAACACTGTTAACTTTCTCTTTGGAAAAAATTACATATTGTATGTGATCTTTTGCCTGAGGTAAGACAGGGGTGGATGAAATGCTTGTGAAACCACCTGCCTTGCTAAAGGATTGTATTGATATATTCAGTCAGCCCAATGTATGTAGAAGAGAATGAAATTGGAATGCCACAGCTGGCCTAGCCAGCAAATTGTGCATCCGCATGGAAAATATATTCATCTGAGTACCTCCTGTCAGTACTTGAGCATTCTGTTTACCTTTTATAATGTAATCATGTGGAGGTATAAGGGATGAAGAGACCAAAAAATATTTCTTGAGTATTTTCGAACATGAACGCCATCCATTACGTTCTCCTACACACACACACATTACATTTTTATTCAATACTGACTATTGGTCCTGGAGGTTCACAAACTGTTTCTGATGAATTTTCTGCATTCCTTAATTAGCGCTCTCTCTCTCTCTCTCTCTCTCTCTCTCTCTCTCTCTCTCTCTCTCTCTGTGTGTGTGTGTGTGTATGCGCAACTCTTTCTGTTCAACTAATCTACTGCATTTATGGCAGTTTTGTCAACTGTGGGTGTGGTAGTGTGCTTGTTTACCTTGTCTATATTTCATAACTGCATAGTTTACAAATAACCAAAGCATCAAATGTGTTAAAAGTGACATCATTCAGCATGCAAGTCGGTTGCTAATGCTATGTAATTTTATATCACTAATTGTGGTGGTGAGCCCTACAAATGATAAAAACAGAACTCTAAATCTGAATTGCTGCATACTTTATAAGTAGCAATACGAGCAATATCACATGTCAGAAGTAATATGTACACTAAACATTCCATATACTATTATATACAGGGGTTGGGGCATAAGTCATGGCAACTATTAAATAATGTGAAGAACTGTTATCTGTGCACGTAATGCTGTGTGTCGTGTAGAAGATAGGTGGTCCTAGTGCATGTTGACAATGTCAAATGGTGCAGGGTTGGCCTGTACGTGCGCAGAGAGCAATGTGAAATCAGTTGTCCGGTGACCGTCATGCCAGATGGTTGTAAACTGTGTTGAGCAGCGCTCGTACATCAAAATAGCTGTTCTCTGTGGGAGAACTACCAGAGAATGTCGCAGGGAATTGGTAGAAGCTATTGGGAATAATGCCCTGCCATACCGGACAGTCGCGAGGTGGGTAGGAGCTTTTCAGCGAGGACGCGTACAATTGTCGGCGTGTTCTTTATTGTCCATACATGTAGTGCTTACCTTTTCCTGTTGTGTCTATTTCAAATTATGCACACGCGCTGGAATTCTCACACCACATAGTTGCCATGACTTATGCCCCAACCTTTGTATTTGGATACCAGGCACGTACTTATAACTTGAAAATATGTTGTACAATGACAGTTATGAACATTTAATCGGAAGTTACGGTTCTATGAAGAGGGATGCGACTGTTCCCAAGACTGAGGCTGGTCCAGTGTTATGACCTTTTGCGCAGACAGTGTCAAGAAACAAGATCCATGTTTTAGGTACTCTGTAAAGCTCAGGTCGCACTGCATACATAAGCCCAACAGTAAATTGTAGACTGTACAAATTTACACTTCACTTTTACAGTTCATCATCCTCGTGGGTTGATTTACAGCTGTAAGCTAGGGAATGATTGGTGGTACCAAATAGCCTGCCCTGCCTCATTCTCTCGGACAGTCTTAAAAAATCTCCACTACATTCTTCCCTATCAGGCTAGCCAAAGACACTTGTAGGATTTAAGCATAACACAATTATATTTTGCAGTCTGCCAGGTCCCAAGAAAATTGTGCTCAAGAGCTCCCTTCCTCAATTCAAAGAATATATTGTATGATTTGGGTTTGTCATGCATATTTTGGATGTGTATTGAGTTCCAGGGTATCAACAGTGATTTTCCCCACACATAATTTTTAATGATGATTTCTCAGTGCAAAATCATAATTGATCAGTTCAACATTTTATTTGCAAGTTTGTGTATTTGTCACATAATTGCACCTACCCAAAAACATTGTTAGCAACAGCCACAAGCCAAGTGTCAAGACTGATTTAACGTATGTCTATATGTCAGCAAAAGAAATAGTAAGTTTCATCCAGAATTAAATTTACAAATTTAGTGCCACATACATAAAGGTACCTGGTGCTTGTAAGAGTCACAACTGTTGTTATACAAACTGAAATAGTCTTATTTTAAAATCCCAAACTATAACAACATTATGTTAATAAACAGAGTTATTTTTTAGATCATGTTCTAGTTGGCAGAGCTTGTTTACTAAATAGTCACACTATCCGATTTGGTAGGTTACTTTATAGTATTTAACAAGAGTTACTAAAGACTTAATTTACCAGATTGTCACCATATTTGTTTTTAACCTGATGTGGTATAGAAAACGGCCAGGGTTGCTTCATACAATATACATTATCTTATCTTTTATGCATGGATTTAATTTCAATAACATGTGGAACGTAATAAATTTTAATATAAATGTACCAAGGGATGTGCCCGCAGAATCCGCAGGCTAAGCCACCATCGGTGAAGCAGGTAACCATACAAATTAGAATTTATGGTACAATGTCATCTGAGAACTCCAGCACGTAATCATTGCTGGCACTATCGATCCCCCCCTAGGTCCTCTCCCCTCACCATTTGCATGTAACGTGTTAGATGCTGCAAACTTTTGTTCTTGATTAATAGTATAGAGATTCACATTTATCATATAACGTAACCAAACATATATGATACATATGCTTTTTTGTCACAGATACATATATGCAGGCCAATACATCTCATGGAAATGCCATGTCACTGTGTACAGGGCAGCGCGCGGAATTTTAAACTTACTAATTTTACAGCCTAGTGTAAGACTGCTGGCTCCCCTTCAGGGACTCGCACGTCATAACACACGCACGTTTAACGGCCACCCAAGTGTACAAAATGGGCCAGAACTAATCACACACTCCGTCCAGCAACTCAAATGGTGCTGTAGACAGAGCACAAACTGGCCCGGTAGTCTCTCCTCAGGGGTTGTATGACTAGTGGTTGGGATTACTGAATGCCCAGGTGTAACGGACACTAAGGGAATGGTAGAATGAATAGCCACTCTTATTTTTGTTACATAATTTCCTCAATTTGACCAAATATTATAAGAGACAATACAGGACCTGAAGGGCAAGAGATTCTACATTGGCAATTCTAGCTGTGTGCCATGACAAAACATATTTTGTAGTGCTATGTTCACTCTGGCCAATATTTTATACCTCACCCTTCTTGGGGTGTAACAGGCACAGACATCCGATTCTTTGCTCTCTAGGCCTGAGAGGCATTGACTGTATTATCAAGGACACTCTGTGAATTGTATTATGGCAGGCTTGTCCTACAAAGAGGTCAAAGTCCAAGGGCGTAGTATTGGCACGGACAGGATCGAATGATGCATAATTTGGGATGGAAGAGCGAAATTAAAGTTGTCTGGCCATGTAGGTCGGAGTGGTCAGGTGTGATGCAGGTAGTCTTGGCTTTGGTAGGGTATAATTTAAAGAAGATATGGCTTTGGGCACTGAGGCGGACCACAGCAGTTATTCTGGGCACAAAGTGGTGGCTCTGGTTCAGGGTCCTCCGATCAGCATCCGGGACATCCCTCTTACAGCTTCCTCCCTTAGCCTAACAAACTTGAGTGTTTCCAGGGCATGTCTCCTCTTGGCCAGCTTCAGCAAAGGTCCTCTGGGCTGTCTTCTACCCCCAACCAAATGATGAGGCATAGTTCTTAGTGGGTGTCCAGTGAGGAAAGGCATGTCTTGTTTACTTAATACAGCGAGGAGAAAGCCTGGCCAGGTCTTCCAAAGAGCTGAATTTACTCCAGCACCATGCCTTGCTGGGCTTGCAGCTCCTTCCCTTATTCCTGGTAGAGCAGCCTGTACACTACCCACAGTAGTCCCCATGAATGGTCCGCTAGCTCGTGTCCCTGTGAGACACAACTCTACCCTCCTGCCGAGAACACCCAAGAGGTGCGGACTGTTCGCGGCACCAGGTGATCTGCAGATAAAAATAGATAAGATGTTCCCACACTCCATCCTCCGTGAAGACTGACAAAGAAAGCAGCCTGTTCACTATATGGTGTCTCCAATATCGAAACAGTTTACTGGATTAACAATGTAACCAAGAAGGCTTTCCCTCGGAACAGTAAATGCATCAAAATAGGAAGAAAGTGGGTTGTAAGTTAAAAACAAAGAGTTGCGTACAAGAACAGTGTGACCTAAATTAAATGCGCTTCTTTATTGGTAAGCCAAATATACAAGGCACACTCCAACCTGTACCCAAGTAGGCATCCTAAAGTTGCCATGGGAACAGCAAGGATGGTTGACCTTTGCAGATGAGCCAACAAGTGAAGAACTGTAGCACAGTATAGCAGTAGTGGCACAAAATACTTGCAGAAAGCTAGGCTAGCTAGTTGCAGCAGAACCACTTGAGTTGATGCTGGTAAACCAGCTAATGAACCACACCTGTTTCCTTACATACTGCCCACCTGGGAGCAAGCAAGGAACAAGAGGCATGGAGAGCAAGTTGCCCCTCTGTGCGACACATTTGTGACCTACCAGTAGTGGGTGCCTGGAGGGATTGAAATGATGCACCAGTTAAATTTGGGCACACTGCTGCTATGTGGGTTGCCTTGATACAGGCAGCAACAGCACATGCGGTTGGCTGGACTCTTATTGGGCGTTGATATTGTGACATGTTACAGCATGTATCTTATTTGGGAGGGGCATGGAACTGTGGTGCAAAGTAAATACAGTAACATTGTCACCCTCACTACATGAAGTTCTGATATTCAATATGCACATAAAGCAGTTAACAAACCATGTTGCAAGAAGACACCACCATCTCAATGTCTCTCCCAATAAAAGTAATGCAATTATGTATTGTGTTATGTTTTTGGTTATATCTGGAAGAAAAAGAATATTATAAACTCCTGATTGTGTGGCATTATTATGAGATAGCGAATTTTATTGTTATTTGTATTTTTCTAGTGCATGGCACCAGCCTTAGAGTCCGTTCACCGGCAGGCACGTATGGCTCAACACTTGTACAATATCCATGTTAGTAGTCTGTGATGGAACAGCAGACAGATAATTGCAAATAAATACTCCCCAAACATGTTTTTCATATTCCTATGTTACTGGAGTAAAATACCTGGTATTTCACTTGATTTTCTTTTTCAAGATAACCAAAATTTGTGTTTATTTTACGAAGTATCAGTATTTTGAATTACATTATTTTGTGGGCAGCTGACTGCTATTTCTGGAGAGGACATTTGTCACTAGCCTTCACCAGTGAGATCTCTAATTCAGTCACACTTACCAGCAAGCAAGGAATTCTCCAGGCGTGTATTCTTGCACAGTTACTGGATTAATGCCAGCATTCATTATCCTCTAATCTTGTCCACGTTCACCTTGTTTCAGGCTGGAAACACATACCGACCTATTTTTACTTTAAGTAAGTTTGGTGGGTTTTAATGTTAAAATTGGAGGTTGCTAATTAAAATATTTTCCCACGGGTTTATTTGAGCAAACAGTTGTCTTTACTTATTTATACAGCAAAAACAAATGCTTTGATACATAAAGCTAGGGGAATACACAGGCGTATAGCCTCACACCTCCTTCGCTGCTTATCTCTGTTGTATTTAATATAATAGAACAGATATTTTTAACTAGAGAACAAATGTGTTCATAACTTTCAGAAGCATCACTTTGGGTGTATTAGTGAGCAGTATTGTATAGTGCAGTACTCCAGACAGGATGGCCAGGGTGAATTTATGTGACTTCAAAGGGCGTGGGAGATAAATGAATACTGCAAATCTTGGTTTCATTCCACAATTTTGTGGAAGTCACTTGATAAAAGCCACGAAACCACAATCCTACATTGCTATACTTCATAACTTTGTGAGCAAATATAAGATATGTGTCAGTTTGGAAAAGTACAAGTTTGGCAAAAACATATATGATGGTTATTTTTTTCAATGCTGGCTTCCATAAACCTCTGAACTGCTGTGGATTTATATTCCAAACATTCCTAAAAGCAATCTCTAGGACTTCTGTATGATTAACATTTTCTTAAAGGAAATTACAGTAAAGTTGGAGCTGAAACTTGAAATATGATAGGAATATAACTCACAGGCAAGGGAGTTACATTAGACAAATTCAGCACACAGGTATTGCAGTCACTGCATTTATTTCTGTGGCTTCACTCTATCTCGTTGAAATAACCCTGACTTTTATTAAGTCCTTAACTCATTTTCCAGATCTGTGGCTGCAATAGTGCACACTTTGAATCTATGTTAAAATTTGTACATGTAATTATGAATTGCAGTACTAAAAAAAGTCGTAAATTTGTTTAGGCTGTTCATGGTTAACTGAGCACGTTTGAAAAATGTCACTACAGTAATGGGCACACTGGCATGCACCCAGCAACGTTGGTAATGACAGAGGAAAAGTAGTTTCACGTCTTGAAATTGAATAAAAATGTTAGGTAAACATTTGCGAAATCTGAATTTATTTATTTTCCTTTCAGTTTCTATTAATGCTTATAAGTGTAAGAATAAGCAAATTTGTAAAATATGTATTTTTCTAATAATTTGACAGTTCCACGCGGCTGATGTATGAATATAGTAAGCTGGCCCATGGCAATATTAATTTTACAAATGGTGGAAGAATACACGTGTACAAGTAGATCTTAAGCAGGGCTTTCATTGCTCAGTTTACCATGAACTGCCTATTATACTACCCAACAACAGCTAATTAAATATTTTCCATTTACAGAATTATTTACATGATACTGCAGTGATAAGCAAACCAAATATACACATTTATAAAAATATTACAATTACAAAACAATTTTTAAATTTATATGTATGTAGTTGTGGTAATAAAAATAGATTACTATATGTTGACGTGTGATGGGTTCTGGTTTAGAGTTAATTTGTTACGTCTCAAGGTGGCTACTTTGTTAGTGTCCGTCAGATGACACTTTAAGATGTGACCTGCGTCTTGTTAACTGCCGGGCAGTGACTCAACCTGTGTACAGAGTGGGCTGCTGACTGGGCACGAAGTCATTTACTGGTTTGCTGATGGGCCTGCTAACGGGTTTAGGTGCCGGTGGCTTACTCAGTCCTGTGCTTAGGCGACTGCCTTACAGCTGGGTGCAACCCTAGGTAGGCTGGGAGGCAGTAATTGGCTGTCATTTCCCAACGTCTTTCCCGCCTTTCTTGGTGAAGGGCATTAGGTTCAAGAACCTGGGTTCAGTAGATAGGAGACTGCAACGTACATTCCCTATCTAAACGTGTTCTGCTGTCTAGGCGCACTAGAATGACGCTGGGTAAAACCTTCTTCCTCAACTGGCAACACAAACGGTGCGGTGATTGAAGAGTGAGTTCCCTCGGAGGTGCTCCAATAGCTTAGATGGGTGAGCCTCTGAGCAGACAGGTCTGACCCAGAGCCAATCAAGCACTACCTCTGGCAACTCAAATGGTGCAATGGATGGATGCAAGCTGTTTTAGAGACTTATCCTCTCAAGTAGGGGTATGAGAGAGTAGTTAGACTTGGATTGTATTTATTCCTTGAGGAATAAGACACTGTAGCCCATACTATTTTATGTCTACCCAGAATTGACCGGAAGTAGTAAACTATGCTGTCCAGGTGAAGGGGACCTGGTCCTAACCTGGCTGAGGACAGTTTCAACTATGTAGCTAATGACAACTTTCCCTGTCTGTGTACCCATATCCTGATGGCGTGTAGGGTAGTAGTTGTCAGGAGAAAATGACTAAGGGTGGCATGTATCTTCTGGAAGACTTAGCATTGGGAGAGGGCTCCAGAAGTACTGCTGTAGGCGGCGGTGAACTGGCGATCCCTAGAGGGCTATTGGTAGCTGGTCATGACTCTGGCAGACAAGCACAGTGGAGCTATCTGTCCAACTTGTGTGGCTGGTAGATGAGCCATTGAACAACTGATGTTTCCAACCTCTGCATGGGCATATATTCTGCTTCGGCTAAGGGCACGCCGGCCTGGTGGTGGGGGGTGCTATGCGCACGCATCTTGGGCAGAGCTAAGGGCAGCCATTGTTTCCATACAAAATCTTTTGGTTTGCTCTTGAACTTCTTAGGAGTTGCAGCGGGTGTCAATTGCTGATAATCAATTGTCATCTTCGCAAGGAGAGGCAGTGTATTGCATGGCTTACTGGCCGACAGTATTGTTGAAACGTAGAACTCTTGACAGGTCTGTAATAATCCACGGTCCAGGGAAAATCCTGTAGGTGCTCTGTTAGTAATTTTAGACTTCCAAACTGTAGAGAAGCGTGTACATGAAGTGAAGTTATTAATTCAGGTAGTCAGTAAGCGTCATGCATCAATGTAATGATTCAAAAGAGAGAACTGTAGTGAATTACATGAAATACACAAACAGTTTTCAATCATATTTCATCAATGAAAAAAAAAATAAACAAGAGAAACTCTGTATATTCCAATTACTGCACTAGACTAGACTGCATGCAGTACACACTGGCTGAGTGCTGCATATTCCAGTTTATCTGCACTTGCTCTGAGTGACTTAGTTTCTCTCGTTCCAATAGCAGATTTGACCTTGCATACTTATACCTATATATAACAGTTTTACTATCAATTTCATTTAATTTATTAGGATTTTGAAATTAAACTTTTTGATGCAGTCGGGTGAGACACGAGACGAACGATGACACAAATACTTACTGGTAATTTGGGCGCCAGCGGTGCTTCCCAATCACTGCACTATTGAGACTCAGGGTTCTCATGGATGTTGCAGGTTATGTATGTCCGTCTCACCCGTGCGTACTTACAAACATGTTGGCAAAACTCAACTTTTAATAAAATCACTGAAATAAACAATTAATAAAACAGGTGTGGCTAGGACACTGTCACTACTGAATAAAAAATTGAGTTCACTGTAGACTTGTTTTCATTGATATTGTTCATACACATCAACGTGCCAATGAAATGATTCTCGGTCATGACTAGCCAATTCCGCTTGGGTGCTCCCCAGCCCGTAATTAATCTAGCGCACGCCTAAATGGATGATCTCACCGAGGTGCGTGAAAGCATAGCCTTCACAAGGGAAGAGGGCCAACAGCTGCTAGGGTGGACTGACAGTTTTTCCCTGAAGACAGGACATGGTGAATTACAAATGAAAACCCTTAATACACAGTAACACGCGTGATTACTCGGCATCACTAACGCAAACTCGTTGGGGCTCGCCTTCCAGCACGTGGTTAGTATGGTGGCGGCCTATACACAGACGGGAATAATTGCACCGTACACTAATTACACAATTACATAGACCCTTGAATGATGCATGAAATCAGATCGGACAAGAGATGAATATTCACAGTAAACACACACGTGTGAAAACAAGCTTAGGTAGCGCGGATGCCGCTGGATGAAGTTGTATAGCGGACCACGTGGTGCAGGTGAAGTTGCAATATTTCTGCGTGGAAACTGCAAACTAAATTCAGATAAAATATTATTTGTGTTGAGCAAGTGATTCTCTTTACGATTAGCGTTGTTGCAGGCTTGTAACATGCCTGATGGCTGTGAAATCAAACATTACTGTGACCGTGTGGTCAAGTACAAAACGCATAAATTTACGTGAAATACATAGAACCCTGAAATAAATGATTGCACATACAATGTTATATAAATAAGCTCTTAAAATGCAATAATGGCGTATACAATGACTTGGTTTCAGTCGGTCACGTGGTTATACGTGCTGTTGCCGTAAAATATTCAAACACGAAAATTACCCTCCAATACATACATAAAAATAAAGCTCTTAAAATTGCATGTAGCAATTATGCAGAAGTTACACTGAAATGCCATAAACATAGGCAGATGGCGCCCGATTCAAAATGCGAGGGTCGCGTAACCTCTCCGACATCTTTCCCCTCCTCCTCCATTAAGTTAAAAATGCCACAAGGGCGTAAGAATTAGTAAAGCAGAAGCATAATGCTGGGGAAAATGTCTGGCAAAAACGTACCCATGCAAAGTTTAACCGGTAAACTACATTGACTATGCAAACCTAAATCAGTGAACAAAAGTTGTAGTGTGTACATGACAGTGTCTTACCTCGCCAACTCTCCTCGAAACGTCGCACGGACCTACCATGGCCGCCTACGGGGTTCGCGGAAGTGCTATGCACACAGAGTGAAATATTTTATATTGAAAATAAAATGGCACAAATTAAATTAGATATTGTTGTACATTTCCATAATTTTCTTATGAATTTCAATATTATTTTAATGTCTCTTTGTGATGGCATTCATGCTGGAGTAATAAATGTTCTTAATCTTGATGCCATGGGCACTTTGAATATTCATAACCACACAATTAAAATTAGTACAAACACTAAAACATTTTAAGACATATTGAACACTGTAAAAACAATATAACATATTTTACCCTGAAATTAACATTTATAGGAAAGTTCAAAATTATCGGCCTCTTTGCGCACGTGCTGAACACGTGACACGTGAGCGCCGTCATGGGCTCTAGCGCCGCTGGCTAACAGCCAGCGTCAATTTTAACATCACAAGGTCAAGATATGTAAGTCACTTATTTTGACAGTGGGCCCACCATGTCGAATTTTAATTTTAGGGTTGTAGCTTGCTGCTAATACTCACAATTGGCACTAAATTACTATAACACTGTATTAATAACGTTTGAGATACAACACTATTTCAACAGTGATTCAACTATTTTGAGTAAATCACATTTTCTTGCACCAAGCTTCTTGATATTTGCAGTCAAGGACTTAGAAGACACTATCTTCATTACTGAAGACATATTAGCATCAGTTAGCCTTGATCTGTGGGTTGTTCTGTTAGTTTCCATTTGTGGAAACACTTGTTCACATAAATATCTACTCCCAAAGTAACACAGGAATTGTGCAACAAACTTTGTTATCTCTAGATATGGTGGCCTTAAATACAAGTAGGTTTTTGGGATCCCAACTTCTCAGTATGTTTTTTAAAATCGAGTCATTCAACTTCATTTGTACAAAAATGGAAGGACATCAAAAGAAAATGGACCAGTGAAAAGATAAAACTTATTATTGTGCACCCTAAAATCTTCAAAGCACCTGTCAAATTTATCCATAATATTTTCTATTCTGTAACTATAGTTTTAAGAATAATTACTTCGACTCTTTTCTGCTGTCACATAGATATATATGCCAAATTACCCTTGTTTACATGATTTTGCCAATCAATCAATTATTTCAAAACTAGCCAGTGTATCATGCATCTGTGCAATCAACTGATGTCTCCCCTGTAGTTTAATGTTTAGATTGTGATCTGTATTATCTAATAGGAAGGCCAGATCATCTACCTATGTTTGATCTTTTACAAGTGACACATCCTCACCTTTCAGTTTTAGGAACAGAATTATTTCTCCAGAATGTAAATAAAACCTGTTTAGTACATTATGGCAAAACAATAAACGAACCTCTGTGTAGTGCAGCAGCTCCTTAAGTTCACTTTTCAGGTCATGCAGGAGAAAATAGAAAATACTCGCAATGATCAAGTCCTCTGGATCCGATGCAGTTCACAATTTTTTATACAGTCCATTTTCAGTGTTTTCTACAACACAACTTGCTAATGAATAATGCAGTAGAAATATTGCAATTTTTGTTTATCTGGCAACTCAACCTTTAGTTTTACTTCTAGTGTTGATACAAATCCTTTGACATAGCCTGTCATTGCTGGAGCATCATCAGTAGTCACAGCCACGAGTCTCCTGAGATAAATTTTGTATTTCATTAAAATGCTCCACATGGCATTGCAAATGTCTTCCACCACAGTAGTTCCATGGTTGGGAATCAATTCCCAAAACCCTTCAGTTCAGTTACTTTCAAATTGTCATCGCAGGCTCGAAGAAAAAGTGACACTTGTACAATGTCTCAAATATTGTTACTTCTATCAAGTGTAATTGAAATACATTGAAATGTTGAAGCATCAACTAGTTGTTCATGCAAGCCAACTGCTGCCTTCATTACCCAACTGCTTTTATTATGCATTTCTTAACTTAGGTTTTTTTAATTCATTTTATTTAGTTTTTCTGTACTTAATTTAGTCTGAAAATGGGAAAATGTTTCTTTGTGTCCTTTATCAGTGTTGTTTTTTATTAACATACTCTTTGGCAACACTTTTACAATCATTGCAAATTATACACACAAATTTACCATTTACCTCTGTGCAAAAGTAACAGAGTTCCCATTTAACTCGATATTTTCTTTCTTCTCCAATCTTGTTTATGTTGGGTCTGAAATGTGACATCACGTGTATATTTGCAAGACAAAAACTGCTTTCTCGATGCCTTTTATCAAATACTAGCTGTGACCGCAACATTGTTCGCGTGGACTTCCAGCGCCACCTATCAGAATGAAATGTAACCAAAAACCTTACTCTTCACCTCAATAACATATAGTGTGAATATGGTCTCAATCGGTCCAGTGGTTTGTCAGTGATGATGCGGTTTACTCACATGCAAAGGATCATATGTATATAAAGATGGTATCATAAACGTCACAGTAGAATTGTATCTGTTGGTGTGCGAAACTGCGTAAATATGCACTGAAAAAATATTGGAAGTAATACAATTACTGGAACAAGCAGACAGTTGTACTTGATCTACTTCGTAACAAATGACAACGCTGCGATACTGAACACTTTGCAAAGTGCTGATGCAGTGACACACGTGTACAGTGAGAGTAGCAACAATATAACCACTTTGATTTACCACCAAGATTTTCACAATAAAATAGACATATTTGTAAAATTTTTATAAATTCATCTTTTAAGGAATAATTCACTTAATAATATAGCTTGACTAATTGCATTTTGTAGGCCGCATACCTGATCAACAAGTTTGAGGATAAAGGGCAAAAATAGACAATAGTTGCCAATCCAAAGAAACACTGCAAACTTGATCAACTACGTAGTAGATAGTCCAAATTTTAAAATTACCAAATGTGCCTTAGTAAAATTTGAGCAAGTTTACTTTTCTTCAGGTATTCTTACAAAGAAATTAATATTTTGTATGCTAATACTTATGGTATTTCTTGGCAGTTGCTGATAGTTACCTACAATTGGTGACCTGTAAAGAATTTGTACACTAAACATTGGCTTCAACAATAGAGCATTAACAGAATGTGGTCATTATTCAGAATGAAATTGTACACAAACAATAGGGCCAGTGCTGGCAATGTGAGGAATACTATTTACACCTGCACCTGGATGAATAAGGTTTTTACTGCAATGACCACTTGAACCGTCAAACAGAATGACATGCATTACTTTGCTTGTAAATGAATTTCTAAACATATGTTGTATTTGTGAGGGAACTGAGTTAGGTGTGGCAACATTCGTGTTATCCTGTTGCAGAGTGTTCAACAAGGTGAAAAGCCGGAGCGCCCACATGAAGTCGCACCGACCACCTGATGCAGAGCCCAAGAAGCCAAAGTTGGATCCCCACAAGATGGAGTCAGCGGAGCAGACATTGGGGCGTACCATGGGAGTTTCGTCTAGTGTGGGCGGGAGTTCGGGGCGACACACTTGAGCCAGCGTTGTGGCTGCATCCGCCAAATCGGCACTTCTCCGCCCTCCTTCCACCAAATGGACATAATAATGTGCTCAATGGAAATATTTGCCAAATTTTTTCCTCGTGTTCCCCGACCCAAATGTTGCTTATGTCCCCCACCTGCATTCTTTCTCACTCCTTCACCGAAACCTCTTCCTTCGTTTAGAAAGAGAGCGCGAGAGAGAAACAGATTAATGTTATCCATGGGTGTGAAAATACACAAATGTTTACTTTGTTGTCTGTTTATTTGTTGGTCCTTTAAGTGTTTTGTGTTAGGTTTGGACACTTGAAGACGAGGGATAACAGACTCGTTGGAGCCAAGTGCACACTTTGAACTGAGGCAGAAATTTCAGCCCCGAATTGACAGTATTATCTTATTGAATCAATCTCTGTACAGTAGAAATAGTGTTACTTTCTAATGCATATTTTACTGTCTTGATTTTTAACTAACTTCTCTTGCTGCATTGGTTTTTTGTATTGTGCTGTGTATAAGTAATTGATTTTGTGGTCATCTCTTAAGATTTATTATCACTGATGTGTAATATTATGTACATTTTACCTTAAATTCTTTTTAAAAGAAAATTTTAAAATACCAAAGTGCAGATGTGTTTGCTGTACTGAGTTGAGGACAAAAACACGTATAAAGTAAAGTGCCTTCTGACTGGGTAAAATAAATAATAAGAATAATAACAAATGAGGAGTACTGTATGAAGTTACCCCAGCACGACTGGACTGTACATTTAACTCCATGTCGTCACAAAACAGTTTTCCATGCCTGGCAGCAGCAACGCGGTGCAAGGAAGCAATAGTTACGTAGAAAAATAAGATTATATTATTTAAAAAAAACTTTGCATGTGTGTTATATTACATGTGCATCCATGTGTGCCATATAGCAAGTTCTTGGCACGTAAAATTGTGAGCAAGAGAGAGGGGAGATCAGTTTCCAGTATTTGTTTGAAATGGTATAAAGCTATGTTTTTCTTGGCTAACAAATTATGTACAAGTGAACTTCCTTTTTCAGGTTTTGCTGCCAGATACTTTGCTGTGTGTTGTGATATAAAAATACACTTTTCTTGTGTCTTTTTAAACTATGTGCAGGTCAGCTGACAGGTGGAATGTGTATCTCGTACCCTCTTTCCTTCTCCCTTTCTCCCCCTGTTATAGACAATCCTCACCAATTGCACGCATGAGGCGGTAGGAGTGTCTAGATAAATCTATTTAAATAATGAAGTCTATATATTTTATGTTTGTTGTTGAGGCTATATTGATGACTTGAGTTTTTTTTGAAAAAACACTGTCATAGCATTTTAATAATAAAAGTATAAAACGATGAAGCATCGTATAAGATGCAAGCGAGCCTAGATTGGTTGTTAGTGGATGGACGTTGTTAGTTAGGTTCCTCTGTCAGTTGACTTATCCGGTGTTTGTTGTTATGTATCAGGTGCTACGGTCACTTCATTGTTACAGAAATCATTATTGTTGTGTGGATTCTTGTGTACATCTGACGTTAATGACAAAACTTTTTAAGTGTGATTTTTCGAGAACAGAAAACAATCAAGTAATATTGCTGTGGTCTTTCAAAAAAAATATTTAAAAATACCTGATGATGTCAAAAAAAACTAGTGTTTTAATTATGTAAGTAGATTTTTAACAAATCAATAGTATGAATCTATTGTTCATGTGCCTGGATTTGTATTCTTGTGCCAACAATGAATGGATTGGGGAAAGGGCCACTACAAAATGATCTCATGAGAAATCTCGACAAGCCATGACACACGTGCGACCCTTTCCAACTGAGTTAAGTAGTCGACTGTACTTTACTCTTAGTACTTAAGTTTTTCTGCGAAAATAAGGTATGTAATAATAATACTATTCCCTGTGTGGTATGAAGTGTAGGCAATAAGCTGGCTCACTTATATTGGTGTATGTATTAGTCCTATGTTGGCAGCATTTATTGCCAGCCCTGCCCTCTTGGTCGTGTGTTCATGATGACTCCCATGCTTGGTTCAAGCCCTTGGCCCCTTGTCAAGGAATAAAATGTTTCTTCGTGTTTGTTTTCAACGTGCAACATATGAAAGTAACTAAGCACACATTTGTCAAAGACTCAGTATTCTTATCGCAATGCCATACTAAGATGTATTATAGCTCAAGATTTATCCACATTATTTTACAATTCATTGCAAAGTACTTGACTTTCTAGCTATTCAGGAAAAAATAAAAAACATTTTTACTATTTCTGTATGTAGGAAAAGGCCAAATACCAGAGTGTTCAACGGTACTAGTCGAAACATTTGCTGTTATAGGTTTGTACTTTGTGGTCTATTATAGACATCATGTATAAAATGTAAAAGCAAAAAGAATTCAAAGCAAATAATAAAAAAAGAGATTTTAAGGTTAATAGAAAAATTCAAAAATTTGTACATCTTCAAATATTAAATTTTATTGCTTCCTTTTTTATAAAAGGGTGTGTATATTTTTATGCACAATAATCTGTTATTTTAAATATGGTACATGCTTTTAATTGACCCAGAATAATGTGTGTTATAACTTTCAATAATAATTATCGTTATATGAAATGGAGCAGTGTCAAGTAGTTATTGTTAAACATTACTGAATGTTGACGTGTGACGTGCACACACTGCAAACCCCAGATAATATTACGTAATACTCTTCATCAACGACAACACATGATGTTCCGCCGGTTTGATGTTTCACTATGTGCTGGATATTTATTTCTTTACTCAGATTATAAGATTACTATAATGAAATCATGATGCTGTTTTTTATTCATATTGCTGGTAACAGAAAATACTACTTGCAAATTATGGCTTTATGATCAACATTCAGAGAGTTTTGCGTGACAGATTTTTCAAGTAATACATGTTTGAGCGGAAGTGTAACTCCACATACTTGAACAAAATTCTTTGCATGCTTAGTCCTAAAGCCATAAATGGTCTACATATAGTTTGGTCTTGTTAACATATTGCCACTGTGTGCATAAAATCAAAATGAGACTGACTTTGAGCACAACACTAATATGCCATGAAGAATTGCTTTTTTTTTTTATTTTTTTTTATATATATTAACTACTATTAGAAGTTACACACTTCATCCTTGTAATTAAACACAAGGACATACAGAATTTGGTTAGTTGTACGTTATTTAATAAAACAATAAAGGAGAAAATATATTTGTCAAATTATATGAACATAGTTGTTTCAAGGAAGCAATCTTCTTGACATATTAGCTTGAGGAACATTTTAATTTGATGTGCCAAAATAAATGTAATGTTTAAGGCGGCTTTGATTCACATTACAGTAGATGGTAAGTATCAAGTGTAGAAAGAATGCCATCCCAGAACTATTTTTTATACAAACATAACAAGTGAAAAAGTACAATATTTTCCCACTTATTACCTAAGGGAATTGAACTGTTTGATCAGTATTATTGAGATGAAATTATGAATAGCTATGTACTCGTATTTTTGAGAAAATCTGTTGTTCAAGTTTTCTAGAAAGGTGTCATAGGCATATAAAATAAACATGCTGCAATAACCAGTGAAATCAGATTGTGACTGACAGAAATGTTCCGATGAACTCGCATGTCTTATCAAGACCAAATTGTATGTACTATCCCCAGGTTATAAAAAGCCACACATATTCCCACGCTGGAAAAAGCTCTGCACTATCTGTTTCAAGCAAGATGAACATGTTACTAGAGAATAGTGATCTGATAAGCTACTGTTGTAGCACACTAAAAACACACACATACGTAATTCACAAAACGCTTATGGAAAAAGTCAAGAATAGCTTTTTTTGCAAACATTGCAAAAATAAATAGATGAAGTAAATTATGTAGAAAGGTAAGTTGGAGATATTACATAGCACACATATGTTAGGTTTTATTTGTACAAATGAAATATTTCCTACCTTTAAGTGGTATTATAAATAGGTATCGAGTATCACTTTCATGTAAGTTTTTGTATTCATAGGTAGGTATACCAAATACTACATGAAATTATTGCATCAGTTGTTATCTACTTCAGTTATTCATTTAATTTCCTTGTCTCAACTGGTATCAGCATTTAATGCAAAATGCTGTTGGGTCAGGAAACTCAACATTAACAGCCCAGAGATACTGTAGTTTGAAACATTTGTGCTCCAGCAGGAATTAAATCAGTAACATTATTCCCTTGCTACCTGCATACAGTGTGTGATGGTATACATGAATTATCAGATGCAAATGTTATATTTCACAGCTGTAAGCTGTAAAGCACAGATTGTATAACATTAAAAGTTTCCATCACCATTTCAGTGTATTTAACTTTCGTAATTTCTGAACTTAAAAACCTAGAGGGAAGTTTCCAGTTTAACCACATTTGTTCCCAGTATACACTTTGGGGAAAGGGGGTGTTCAGCTGGCTATAAAATGTTGGGAGTGCTTTTCTTCTCTATTGTAACTTTACTTATGTAGGGTGACAGTACCAGTAAATTTCTTCAAGAGAAAAATCCCATTTGCGGTCACGTAGTTGCTGTATCTGAATATTATTGTTTTGAGAACTCTGAGTGAACACAAAGAATTTGGAGCATTGGTTGGTAAATGCAGGATTCAGAACCACATGCGAGGCATGTTGTAACTCAAGAAGATTGTTCAAAACTCACGCGACATGTAACAAGATTTTCACATCTCACACAAAATGTCTATTAAGACACATATGTCTCCTAAGTGTTTATAAAATTTATATATTTACTTTTATTAAAGATTTTTCCAAATTAAGATATGTTTGTAATGTAACCTTTCGAGATATCTTTCTACATCCAACGTTTTCATTCCTAGCACTGAAAGATGAAAGAGAATATGCCCAAAGCTTGCTATGGCCTTTGACAAACACTATAATGTATTTAATTGTTCCCTTATACACATGCATGATATTAAAAATTACTAATTATACCTCAAATCAAATCGGAACTAATTTGTGAACAATTTTTATAAAACTGTAATGGAAAACCATTTTTTGTTTCTTTAATTCTGCAAGTATGCAACTGTGACTGCTAAATACACATTTTAAACTTTTGATTTCCAACTTCATGTTGAACAGGTGAATTGATTTTTAATAATTAATTTCTTGACTTTAGATTTAAAAAATATTTGCAACCGTTCTTACTGTAACAAATATACAGTGATTTTTCTCACAAATTTGTAGTGAAATCCACATTTTAAATAGCATGCAACAAATATATGAGTTTTAAAACATACATATCGCAGCATAGATATTGTGGTAATACTGGACACACGGGAAGTTGTGGAATACACAGTAGAAATCTGACTAAACTGTGCTATACTTAACTGCAGTAAAATTCTTCATAAATTAGGGCTGAAATAATTTCATATGCAGTATATATTTATATTAAATACCCATACAGGGTGAATTGATTGGTAGATAAGCTTGTATAGATGTTATGTTTTAATACTGCCTCCTCACTGTGTAGTCAATATTTCATTGCCAAAGTTTAATGATGTAAAGGGATAAGTACTACAATGCCTCCAAAACGTATAATTTCAGGTTCTATCGAATGGCTGTGATGCAAAACATAACCTTGTCAAACGTTTCCCATATGTGAAATGCTTAAAATTAAAAACTTTCACATACAGTATGCTTGAAGAATTATGGTGTGATATTTCACATTTATTTCTGATGACCTGCTGGAACCATGTACGCGACCCACATACCTTTTCAAAGAACAAATGGTGCTGAAAAAACAACCAAATGTGTAAACAGAGCTACATTTGGATAGGCCAGTCATCTGACAGGCCTGTAATTTCTGGTTACAATATCCACTTGTTCAAAGCATGCCTAAGGTAAACAGCATACCCTAGTCAGTGAAAAAGAAAATGATTTAAGTGTGCTATCGATTGCATTCTGAATGCTGATGGCAGGAAAGTCTTTTAAGAAATACAGTTTCAGGAATCTATCTCAAGTCTGAAACTGAAGCCTAATACTTTGTCTCAAACGTGTTTTGTATGTATCACCAATAACAATAGGTTTGTTATGGACATTCTAATATTGTTCGCAACTTACTATGCACTACGTCTGAGACATAGTGATTGCCTCACACTTTATTGCTCCCAAAGAAGTTTCACAATTCCAACATGGCTCCCGTCATAATGTCTTTCTTCTGGACTATGTAAATGACTGGTAGAACCAAAAATTGCATCTGTGGACATTACTTGCATGTCTTCAGAAATTTATGAAATAGTAGCAATATTAGTTCTTGTTATGTGGTACTGCATGCCATCATGATAACACTCAATCTGTTCCATGTGGTATAAGTCATCTGTTGAACCAAAAATGTTGCTATGTCTTGTCTACTTTGATACACATTGTTTTTCCTATGATTTATCCTCTGTGACACACACATTTATGTACCAGATGTTGCAGATCCATTACTCTAGCGGTGTTTAATGACATGTTGCATTTAACAAAACACAGAAAAAATCTGAAGCTCAACAGGAAAGCAGACATTCTTTCTTTTTGTTTAATTTGTTTCCCACTTCCATATTTCAACAGTTACTGTAGTTTATAGCTCAATAAAGGTCTGCCAAAGTTGACAAAGAACACAATCCCAGAAATAACCATAAACACTGCCATGTAAGTTACTGCACGTCATGGAGTGCCATTCTATCAGTTGCTGATACTTCCAAGAATTCACAGAGAGAGAGAGAGAGAGATAGATTTAACTCAGCACACACTGCACGTTAGTCAGTCTCCAATACAAATGTGCACTGATGTCACATCAAACCCTCTTCCCCCTCCATGCCCCACAAATCTGCTGTTCTCTTCTGTTGAAAACATTCCTTAGACTTTGTACATACTTAGCCAAGGATATGACTATGACAAGTTATAAACTTCCTATTAACGGGTTTCCTGTTTTTTAGGTTGAATTGTAAGATTGTGAAATGTCCAAGTTAAAATCATGTACTTGATAGGAATTGTAACAGTTCAGAAGGAAATAATTAATCCTGCTGAACTTTCCACTGTGGGGCAAGAGGAAGAATGATGTAAATAGTGTTTCTTTTCATTTTCTTGTTACATTAAAGTTTATCTTTCAGGTAGGATGGGCATTGATACTTTATTCCTTCAAGATGGAAAAGCAATAAACTTAAATTTTATATTCCCACTGCATATAACTTTACCCGGACTTCATTACACAAAGTGGCCTTTCTTTGCATCTACTCTTTTACATGCCATTAGTAATTTTCTGAAAGCTTGCTTTCTAACCACCAACCAAACAATAGCATATAAATCTGCATTATTTTCTTTTTGTTTTATTTGATGCAACACATTTAGCTGAAAATGTTTCCAATTGTGCTGTAATATAAAATGCTTAGTTGCGTGGATAGTATAGTGCAGGCAGCAGCCATTATTTTGTTGGGAAATGTGTGGCTTTTCGATAACAGTCTGTGTAACTGCATTGCTGTGTACCAGGAAAGTGCTAGAGCCTCAGTACAAGAGAAATAATCAGATGTATGTTACATATATATGATCTGTATGCATACTTTTGTGGTGATTTCTCATTAAATGTATTTTTATCTTTGAACTTTTTTATTTATCCTTTGTGACACTTATCAAAGTTGAATCCTCAATCTTTCTGTAATGCGCATGTTATTCTAAAGCTTAATTTTATTATACTCTTATTTATTTATTTTTGCATTTATAAGTTTGCTCTGTGTGTACTTTTTCTTTAATTTGTAATGTTTTATTTATTTGTCTTAATAAATCCATTACAGAACTTTGAATTTAAGCTAGAATTGCATGTTCTAGTGCATGCATCAACCATTAGGCCATATCACTCACATTTCAGAAAGGCAAAGATCTTTCATTTTTATCTATATCCATCCTACAAGAACACAAAGAGAGCTAATGTAGGCATGCCTCTTTATACTGCTGCATTGACTTTAGTAAACTTTGGCCCATAGGTTCGGTGGCTAGATATCACATTTAATTTCCTCAGTGTGTTACATTATTGAAAATTATGAATCCAAGATGACTTAAACCGGGTAAGAAAAGAGTCCATGCCATTTCAACCTTGCGGCAACCATAAAAATTAAGAACACTCCTCAGGGAATCTGCTGGCCTAGTATCGTGTAGAATGCTACTAGTCACTGAAGTTGTGTTGCTGGTGATAAAAATTGACAGACTATGGCAAGAACTCATCACAAATTTACAACTTTTATGACTGAGTACAAATAAACCCAAAACTTCCTGCATACACAACTGTCTTTTTCTCATTTCACATTAATGCAGTTGGGTGAGACACGAGACGAACGATGATACCAATACTTACTGGTAATTTGGGCGCCAAGCGGTGCTTCCCAATCACCGCACTATTGAGACTCAGGGTTCTCAAGATGCTGTGGGTTCTGTGTGTCTGGCTCACCTGTGCGTACTTACAATCACGTAGGCAATACTAAACTTTTATTAAATATCACTTGAAATAAACACGTAATAGAATATATGTGGCTAGGACACTGTCACTACCGAATAAAAGAAGTAAGTTCACTGTGAGACTTGTTTGTACTGTTACTATGCATACACATCAATGTGCCAATGAAATTATGATAATCTTATGATATAATTATGATAGCCAATTCCACTTGGGTGCTCCCCAGCCTGCAATTAATCTAGCGCACGCCTAGATGGATGATCTCACCGAGGTGCGTGAAAGCACACCCTTCACAAGGGAAGAGGGCCGACAGCCGCTAGGGAGGACAGACCGTTTTCCTTAAAGACGGGACATGGTGAATTACAAATGAAACCCTTGATACATTCACATATGTGATTACTCAGCATCACTAACGCAAACTCGTTGGGGCTCGCCCTCCAGCACATGGATGGTGATGGCCTATACACAGAGCCGTCTAGGACGGGAATAATTGCACTGTACACAAATTACAAAATTACGTAAACCCTCAAAGATACATGAAACAAGATGGGACACAAGATGAGTATTCACAATAAACACACGTGTGAAAACAAGTTTAGATGGTGCGAATGCCGCTGAATGAAGTTCATAGCAGACCACGTGGTGCAGGTGAAATTGCAATATTTCTGCGTAGAAACGGCAAATTGAATTCAGACAAAATATTATTCTTGCTGAGAAAATTATTCTCTTTATGATTGAAGTGGTTACAGGTTTGTAACATGCCTGATGGCAGTAAAATCAAACATTAACATGACCGTATGGTCAAGTACAAAAAGCATCAATTTACGTGAAATTACACAGAACACTGGCAACATTTAACATAGCACCCTTAATAAAATATTGCATATTAAATGTTACATAAATAAGTTCTCAAACACAACGATGGCGTACACAAGAACTTTACGTCGATCTGCCACATGGTGATACGTGATGTTGCTGTAAAATATTCAAACATGAAAAATACCCTCAAATACACACATAAAAACAAAGCCCTTAAAATTGCACGTAGCAATAATGCATAAGTTACAATGAAATGCCATAAACATAGGCGGATGGCACCTGATTCAAGTTGCATGGGTCGCGTGACCTCTGACATCTTTCTACTCCTCTTCCTCCTCGATTAAGTTAAAAATGCCACAAGGGTACAATAAATTAATAAAGCAGAAGCATAATACCTGGCAAAAACGTACGCAAGTGAAAGGTTAACTGGTAAACTAAATTGACTATGGAAACACAAATCAGTGAACAGAACTTGTAGTGCGTACACGACAGTGTCTTACCTCGCCAGTTCTCCTCGACAGACTGTCCAGAGGAAAGCGTCGCATGGACCTACCATGGCCGCCTATAGGGTTCACGTAAGCGGAAGTACTATGCACGCCGAGTAAAATATTTTATTATTGAAAATAAAATGGCACAAATAAAATAAAATATTGTTTTACATTTTTAAAATAATTTTCTTATGAATTTTCATATTATTTTAGCGTCTCTCTATGGTTCATGCCGGAATATCAGTGTTCTTAATCTTGGCGCTGCGGGCACTTTGAATTTTATAACCAAACAATTTAAAAATAGTAACAAACGCTTGAACACATTTTAAGAAATATTAAACCTTACAAATACAATATAACATATTTTACACTGAAAAATAACATTTATATGAAAGATCAAAATTATTGGCCTCTTTGCGCACGTGCGGTACATGTGACACGTGCATGGTGTGCGCTGTCATGGGCTCTAGCGCCGCTGGCTGTTATCCGGCATCAACATTATCACCACATTTATGGCAGCATGTACCACTTATTATACGTGAATGTACATGCTCTCATTTATTATCCCACCTGACCTATGCTAAACCTCAATGTTGGTTAATATTTTATGGATGTTACATTCCTGCAAATTTCCTGCTCAAAGGTGCACATTTGAATATTCCAAATGCTGCACTGATGGCTCAGCAAAATACTGAAGCTGATCAGTTTGTTAATATTGTACACTGCATTTTCTACAGTCTCTGAACACCATTCTACAAAGTACTTGGCGCTGTGGTAGAATACATAAGTAATATAGACCTCCACACAAATAAATAAATTTACTTTTTACACCATATACTTGCAGAAAGAAAAATGGAGGATGAAATATGATGCTTACTGGCCTAGAAGAAAACTACTTCCCTTTATCTATGTGCATTTCCCGAAGCGCACCAGACAGGGTCTGAACTGTATAATTACTGTCAGAGCGGCTACAGGATATCCTCTGGATGCAGGGAATATTAGAGACGTGCAGAATTATGCTTTTCATCAGCGTGGTCAGAAAGCAATGCCAAGCCAACCCCCCCCCCCCCCCCCTCAAGAAAAGTTTGGGTGAGCCAGCAGGTGAGTCACTGCTGCCACCCCCAAGCAAGCAGGTAGTTAAAGGGTGCATAGAGGGATAGCGCCACCTGCACTCCAGCCAGCAATGGAAGCCGAGCTGACAGCCATTAGCTCTGCCCACAGACAAGTGCTTGTTGCACCCCTACTCCAAGCCATAGCGAGGGCTCTGCCGGCAGTACATGTACTGTTCACCGGCCAAAATTGTCTGCTGTTTTATGGCTCTTCTAAGAGCCATATCAGCCTGGCAGTTCGCTCCACCGCTTCATGTGCTGGAGCTCTCTGGCCTCCTCGTTGCCTAGACACTCTGAAGTTCTTCAGCATCTTTGCAGCCAGCATCTAGATCTTCCAGAGGCTCTTCCCCTGTAGACCTTCTTAAAGATATCAACCCTCCCAGTCGATTACCCCCAGCAATGGCTACCCAACCCCCCCAAGTTCCTTCAGGACACGGAACAGCATAGACAGGTAAAGTTACATAGCTACCTTAATCAAAACTACCACCCTTTAGTTTAGAACCAGGTCCCCTTCACCTGGATAGCTACGTAGTCTATATTTACAGTCCGCTCAAGGTAGTCGGGAGATAGTTCGGGCCACAGTGTTCTATTCCTCTCGGAATTAATATATTCATCACCTACTGTGATTTCTCATTTCCTTACGTGACATCAAGATCCCTCCCAAATGGAGCAGGAGACCGGGATTTAAGCTCACTATTTTACCGCCTAGTGTAGGACTGCGGGCCACCTTCAGGGACTCGTCTGTCAGAGTACACACATTCGGCGGCCACCCGTTCAGTGCACTCCATACACCAACGGTAGAGCCCCAATCACTTGTCCTACTCATCTAGGAAGGAGAGATCACCAGACTAGCTTGCGTTCTAGCCACCGCACCATGTGATTTGCCGGAGGGAGTGTTTGGCCAACTCTGGGTTGGGCCTGTTCGCCCTAGGACTTACACCCGTAGTTGTTGGAAAGATTCCGAGTAATGATTACGCTTGGCGTCGGCCCAGCTACCGCAGCAACTGAACACTTTAGCCAGGGATTGATTCGTCGCCTGCTTCCTTCTGCAGAAGTTTAGTACTTCCATACCTGACACCAAAATGGGTAGGATAGACTTGCAGAAGAGAGAGGCAAATGCTACCTAGGGCTACACCCTGTCTGATAAGGCACTCTGCCAAGACAACCCCAGAACGAGCTCAGGCCACCCACAAGTTGGAGGGGCATCATGCCCCAGCTCCCTCTCCCTCACTGATCTCAGCTCCTCGGAAGGTACCAGGGATGCCGCATCCAGCGGTGGCCGCATTACACCGGGGAGAGGAGGTGCCAATGGGCTTAGCCTGCCCATGGTTTAACATCCGGAGCTACTCCAACCGGGAGACTACCAGCAGCTTCAGTCGTAGCAGCAGCAGCACCTGGAGGCCTTCCAGTTCCACCACCCCTCAACCAGCTGTCCAGTAGCACCGCCTAGCCTACACAGCATCGGCGTTAGAGCCAGTGACCGCATGTTACACCACCCGGCAAATAGCCAAGCCAAGCACACACTTTGTTCCCAACAGAGGTGACTCGTCCTACACTTTATACTGGTCAAGTTCCTGTGACCAAGTAAGTGTGAACGAGCCGCCTTAACTCCTGTGTGATGGGCTTGCACAATAAAAATCTGCTTCTACCGCAATGAAACTAACCTGAGCCTGAGAAGCATCACTCATCAAGGCTATGGATATCCCAAATATAGGAAACTCCAAAACACTTGAATACAAACCCAGCACCCATAAATATGGGAGTCGATTACAAACTTTCATTGATTCAGCCTCCTTGCAATTTGAGTGCCATGGCAATCACTGCCGCACTGGAGAAATGAAAGTTAACACAAAATTGACAAGTTTTTATTTAACCTATGCTACTTCGCAAAAAAAGAAGCAAAAAGAGAGCGGTGGAATAAGCAGTCGGTACAATTTTACCCAGAAACTGCTGAATAGCTTCACAAACAGAACTTTGTTCAAAATGGTACACAATTGCACAGTTCCATGAGAAAAATCTTAAGAGCAAGATAACGTAAGATATTATTTAAGAAAAATCAAAGATTTGTCTTCAGTGTTGCACAGTTCTCCATTAAAGATTTCTTTAGTGAGCAAAAACTTAAGTTGAAGTGGTACCACACACACGGTGGGAAAAAAAATTCTTCTGTTGCACCACCTTGAAATCACAAAATAATTTTAATCATGTTGGCACTAAAAGGGAAAGAAGTAGTTTTGTTAATTTTCTTTGACCATCTTCATCTGTAAATAATGACGTCCAGTAAAAAAATTTTCACCACAGAAGAAAAAGATGTATTGTGCTAATTAATTATAAAAAATAAAACCATCGAAATCAAGAGGAGTAACAAGAATTCTGTTGCACTGAAAAATAAATTGTAGGAAAAACTCACTGCAGAATTCAACTCACATGATTTTGTAGCAAAGGTAAGAAAGAGCATTATTTTGCTGTTACACAAAATAACAGTGTGTTAATACTTTTTCCTCAGTGTACTTACATAAAAATTATTTTTTAAGTTTATGTGCCCCCCCCCCATGCCTACGTAAGGTGCTAATTTCTCGGGTGAGCAATTTTTTTTTTGCGCAGTCAATTTTATGTGTAAAACGAATAAAGGGAAGTTTGTGCAAATAAAATGTGTTCTTATATTACCATATTTTGGCGAGTAAGGGCGTGTGTTTGTATAGGCCACGTCAGAAATGTTTGATGACAAATTTGGGATAGTTATTTCAAATAGACCGCACTAAATTTGTGTTTTCCCGTAAACATTGCCAGACCTCATTGTGCCAGTGTAAAGGCCAACATGCCGCCGAAATTTCGTAGATCAACACATTGACGTGAATCACATCTATCAGCATGTTCTCCCAACACTGAGCTGCTGTTATGAAGTGAACCATACCTGTAACAACAGCAGTAGCCCGCCAGAATAATCTTGTAGCGACCGACCGACAGCTGCCCAGTCCTGAGGATCTAGGGCTGAGTCAAATGCGAGCCGCTTTGCCCAGCCACTCTGCAGAGGATCTAGGCGCTCACCCAGCTACGTGTGCACAGTAATGTATTCGCTGCCAGGGGGCTGAAGCTCTATAGGGTTTTCGTGGGCCACAAAATTATATGGTAAAATGACTTTGCCAACTGTTGAAAAAATGAAAATAATGCTCTTTGTTAAAGAAAGCTATATATTTTATAAACAATATATTTTTATTTTTAAATATATGTAGTCACAAATAAGTTAAGTTTAATTATTCTTATCATTCATAAAATATATCATTTTTATGTAGGCATACACTGTCCGCACCTGAGCGTTGAGTTGTAGTTGTTCACGTGTTTTGTTTCTGTTATGTTTGTTGTTGGAGAAAGTGGTGTTGATGTTTGCAACCAATTGGAATGATTGAGCTTTATTGAATTTTTAAATGATGATTGCCTAAAAATAAATGGTACAAGAGTTACTGATGTCAGCGACAATGCCTTTTTTAAAATAAATATGTACAATTAGCATTTTATGAAACGATAATGCAGTTAACAGAGTAGCCAAACTATGTATTCTCTACCATCAATTGTTACACACGTTTAGTTCCATGTTACTGTTTGTAAATACAGCATTTAATTATAACATTTCTACCAAATCGTTATTAGGAGCAACTAACTGTCTGAAAATTGAAATAATTATGTTTAAGGGTTGTACTGTTGGCAGCAAATTCTACCTAATAGCCCAAATATAGAGGAAAATGACCCACTAAAATAGCATTGAGCATCGTCTCTTTAGCTTACTTGCGTTGTGTTCGCTGCCAACCCCAGAACATGAGTGATGAATATGTATCTTCATATCTATTATAGATAAATAAAGAGCTGTGTTTTGCTTCAAACACAAGGCATCTCCAACAGTGTATTTAGTTACTGTTTTGAGCATAATTCATCCGATTTTCTAGTAACTAAATGCTAAATAGTCGGCCGACTTAACCTATACCCCATTTTCCCATAAAGCTTGTATTCTCATACTGCGGTTTTTTTCAACAGCAGTGTTTTAAAAAAAAACGTATCCCCCGCTGTTGGGGAGGGACTGCTGTATACTTGTTATGTACGTATTACACCATAAATTTGTAACATAATGGCATTTGAATGTTGTAAATCGGTCCATTATTTCAATTGAATTTTTTACGTTTCGAGGTGGGTGAAGTTTTATCTAAGGGTGGTCTGTCGGCCCCTTAAGATAAAACAAGGATTTTCCTTTGATTTCATTTCAAACATGTTTCTGCAATGGATATTCCTTAGATTTTTCTTAGATTGTGCTTTCCTGTAACTGTGCAATTGGCCCTTTATGATAGCAATCTGTAAATGCTTGGCCTAGCTAAAACATCTATGAAAGTGGACATGTTGAAAAAATTTATAATATTTTTAGTTTTGGCCATTGACCAGTGTTTTTCATACTATCTTTCATGGAGAAAGGAAATAAGACGTTCTCACTATCACCATTGCCTGGTGTCAAAGCTAGAGAGCAAGTAATATTGCAATTGTTACCCTTTCTGCCTGTATGCTGATATTACGCACAGCAATATACAGTGATTAAAACTATAATTTGTGCAGCTTAATCCCTTTCCTTCAGCCGCGCCACTCATCCCTCCAAACGTACCCAGACGAAACACCGGCTTGCAGGTGTATCTCGCTTACCGTCCATGTTCGATAAAGGTGTGATGAGCAGCAAAACAGGATGGGAAAAATGTGGCTTAGCAAGGTCAGGTGGTACCCGGTGTGGAAAATTTATTGTGACCCCCCCCCCCCCCCCTTTCTCAACCCATCACCCAATATTGAAATTATTTCAAGAAGGACAAATAATATACTTAGAGTTGCAAGTGGCATTTTCTGGCTTACTAAACATTGGGAGCAAAAGCATATACAGCTTTTGTTTCTTAACTTTGTTATCTGCAAATTTGTAAATTGCATCATAAAAATCAACTCCTTTCACTGCTTTGTTTTCAACTGACAAAATGGTTAAGCCAGAGAGCCTAGCGTGACTCATAGTGGACCTAAGATAACTCTTGATTAATTTTAGTTTAGAAAAACTCCTCTCACATGATATTGAAACACATCATGTTAAAAAGAATCTTAAGGACCATGTCCGCCTGTTTGGAGCTATTTCTGCATTAGTGGCAGAGAAGCGCAAGAGCTCCAAGTACTACAAGTGTATCATCGCCTTTACACGCAGGGTGCTCAACTGACGTGCAGTGTTCTTGTTCTACTGCATGTACCTGTGGGACTTTAAGCGCTGACCCTATCATTTTATTGTTGGAAAGTTTGTAGCAAGTTTCAGTGCATGCCACTAGAAAAACTTTGTGTGTATAATATGCGTATATTTTGAGATGCAGAGCTTTGGAAAAGCCGTTTTTAATTATACTAACTGCTTTGAAATGGTGTTACCAATTTGGGTGATGTCTTAAAAGTAATCGACAGGCATATTCTGAAGTGTGTGTTATTTTTGTAACTTAGCACATTAGATGCACATTTTATAGTTTAGTAAAAAAAAAAAACCTGGATTTCAAACACACTGCGAAGCAGTTGGGGCGCCAGGCAGGTGGATCCCTGAAGGCTGAAGTCAGTTGTGGTACAGAATCTGAAAGTTCATATTCAACAATAAACTCTAAAAATCTTAAAGAAGACCATTCCAGAGAATCTTCTTTTGAAACTTTGGCAGCTTGAAGATGTCTTCTTAGTCGTGGAATCTCTCTAAGAAGACCATCTTCAGAAAGTTCTCATAGAGGGGCGTATCAGACTTCTGACTTCGAGAGTGATGGAGGTTTTAATAAAAATAAAATAACTACATTAGATTTCTAATTTCCTCACACAGCTATTATTTTCAGCATTAAATTATCTGTCTCCACTATTTCTCTTTTTATTTAACAGCGAGCGCAATATTTTATCTCTATTTCTACTCTAGTTAACGTCCAGCTAAATGGTCTCTGTTTGGTTAAAATCAATTAACTCGCACTCATTATTAACACGTGTTCAGTCTATCTGTTGCCACCATTTGTAATGTCGTTCATTCACGCATCTAGTCCCCTCTTTCATTTTATATTGTTCCCGCTGACCATCTGGAAGGTTCAAAACACCCCGAGTCATGCTGAGCAAATGAGGCCAGTAATCCAGAGCATTCTTCAGATAAACGCAGAAATCAATTAAACCAGTGTCAGCAGTGTGCGCCACAAAAAGGATTATTGTGTCTGCTTGCTTCCTGTAGCAGATACGTGACCACTGGCCTGTCGCTTGCCTGTTATTTCAAAACAATTCTTTGACTTGCTACCGCCGCTATTGTATAACTGCTGTCCTTCACGTCCACTCGCTTGCATGGGATGCTAAGCAGCAAGTGCGTAACAATAGTTTACGATTTAAGTTTTGTATTAACTGTGGAAGTTCATATTCTGAAGTTTTGATCAGATTCTTGGGCTCACGAACTGCAAACTGAGCTGATATACTTTCAATGTCTTTGCAACGTGTGTCGATTTCTTGGAAAACCTGTCAATGAACTCCAATAACATTGATCTTTTCAATTCTTCATTCAATGCGAGTGGTATATTTTGAGCCTTTTCTGCAGAAAAAATTTTCTTCTCTCTGATGGACATTCCTTTAGTGAAAAGAAAACCCATCTCTTCACAAGTGTTCGTTTCAAACTGAAGTGCTAGCTTCACAATCTCATTTCTTTTTTCCTTCAAAAAGATCGTCAGACTTCTCATTTTTATAACATACTTCTCAAAACTGATCCCAACATTCTGTAGGTATTTTTGAGTGTGCTTTACTATTTCTAAGACATTTCCCCACAAATACAAAAGCATAAAAAAGAAAAATTACATATTGCTGGAAGTGTGTGCACTACTCCTCTGGTTTCGACAGTTTCTGTGGGATCATATAGTTCTTCTGTGACATCAACAATCTTCATAAAATTGGGATGTACAGCTTTTACAGCTTCATAGTGAGCACTCTATTGTGTATCTGAAAGTCTCTTGCCTGTAACTCCAACGTTAGTTACAAGGATCGTCCATCTGTATGTGGAAACTGAGAAATATCAGTACAGACTTTCTAAGGTCCCAAAAAAAGGTACGACATTGTGAAACAGTTGCAAAAGAATGCACTCCACAAAGATTAAGAGATTAACGTGTTTAAAATTACATTTAAAAAAGTGTTGTTAGTCCCAAAAAATTTTATTTTTGCAATTTTTTCATTCCCCTCAGTAACGTGACACAGGGCAGCCCACACTCCCCTTCCTCTGCCACTGTTTCCATATGGCTGACACTATATGAAAAATTATAATGTAATTATTAAATATTTTTCAAGGGAACGCTTGATGCCTGGTCGTGTCATGATGCTTTGCCACTGCTTGGCAGAAACCTTTCACAGATTATGGTAATGGTAATGTACCCATCAGTTACATGCCTTTTAAGACTGAGTGCTCTATATTCTATGGCAGGTAGCAATTGCTACTTTTAGACTATGAATTCTCTAGTACTTAACTTTCGCCTGTTTATTGGTAACTGTTGTTTGTTTCATTATTCTCTGCCACTTCACCCCATGCTCTGGTGTTTTTAAGATTAGTCTAAATTTCACTGTTGGGGATTATGTTTTGTCCATCTGTTGTAAATATTCTTGTGGTTACAATCTAATGTGTCTCAGATGCTATTAGTTGTACCATGCTGTAGAAATTATGTTGGTACTATAATACTTTATAGCACAAATGTCACCATTTTTAAATGCTGAAAAGATAAACAATTCCTACCTACTGTCTAAAAGTCATGGTTCTTGTTTAGACACTGTTAGCTGTGGTAGAATATGTAGAAACATGTCCTACATCCAATTCCCCATCCCGACACCAATACAATGGGAGGGCGATCATCAGCCACCCCTTCCACAAAGCAGAGGGATGAAGTGATTGATGTCATGTTAAGTGGTAGCCGAGGACAACTGAAATGTTTCTCCAGCTGGGAAGTCGCGCCCTATTCGAGTGCAATGGGACCCTGTGTGTAGGATCTCTCTCTTGCACAAGCCAGATCAGAGAGGGAGGAAACTATATTGTGCCAGGCCACAATAACCTACAGCAGTGTGTACCCAAAGAGCCTATTTCTGCGTCAAACGAACCAGCTCAGAGAGGGATGCGAGGATGCTCAAAGAGAGGAATCAAGGTTGTGCCCGACTGTGCCAAGCAACAACTGAACAGAAGAATAGATGACATGCTTGTCACACATTTGCTCCCAGTTATTGGATAGCTGTATAAATGAACAATTTCACAACCTACACTGTTTATATAGGATGGATGTTAAGTTATGACTGGAAACATAACTTACCATTGAAGAAGTTTGCTATCTATGGTTTTCTTATGCCACTATCTAACCACTTATTCACTTAATGGTTGCACCATAATTTCCAAAGAAAATTTTAACATGAAATGTGCTACAATTATGCAAGAAAGTACAGTACTTTCTCCCTCCATTTCCATTGCACAGAAATCTTGTTTGATCGTTGCTTTGTGATGAAGTTTAAGGAAACAGAATTGTTTCAATCAGAATGTGTCTCTTTCAAATGACAGTATATGCAAGCACAGTTATGATGTAAATTATATAAACTGAAATATTTTGTATGCTCTATGCAACATGTAAATATGTATTAAATGGTTATAACTGGTAAATAAAAATAAACTGTTGGTTTCAGTCTAATTATAGGTTACTATACAAATGTTACGAAGAAACAAATGTGCATTAGTGGTCAATAAAAACTACAGCATATTCAAGTACTAGCATGTTGCCACCTGTTAGCATGAATAACTTCATTGAACGGAAGTTTGTCATGCAGATTTGATGCAAGAAGATTTATCTGACTGAGTGAAACGGCCTAAAGTGGCATGGCGAAACTATGTTTAACAGTCAATCCACACTGTTTCATACATGTGCAATCAGAAAAAACAGCAAAGGTGGCCTGGAAAACTTCAGAAAAGCACATGAGGCCTAAAGGATTATTGTGAAGGTTGGGTTCCTTGAGAATTTTGTTTTGTGTGATGTTGGTTAACACAGGATCATGGAAGAATAAGTAACACAAAATTATGTCAATAGCACAAAATCTTGCTCCTGAAGATGAATTTGTGGGAATTATTACAGCCAAAATTCTTCTATCAAAATAGGATCCCAAACTCGTGGCACTGAAAAATTCTTGCGAGACAATTGCATCTGATTTTAAGAACACACCTCTCCAGAAGGACATGAAACATTAAGTGACAAAGCATTATTGCTACACCAAGACTAGTCAAAAGATATCAGTGTCCAAATGTGTCTAGCAATACTGAAACGCAAGTTCATTTTAGCGACTTTTCTGAAAATTGGAATAGAAGTTTTGCAAACAGTGTATTTAGATTACACACAGATGTTTTTGATTCATTTCTGCGTATACACTTTTTAATATTTGGTATAATTAAAAGATTTTTTATGAATTGTTTTCCATTGTAAGAAATTACCATCTCAACTATGTATTGTGCAATACAGGCAGTCAAAATGAATTAAACAAAATCACACATCTACAACTACATTAATTATGACAGAAGACAACACAGGGGAAGTTTTATTCCTCCTTGGCATGCATGGGATACCGGAGTCAAGTAATAGTCTAGAGGAAGGGAAGTGTTAGACTGTATAGTGTGTGCCATTCTCTCCATGAAAATCACATAACATTTCACTCAGTTTGTTGCTTATGTTGTGTGTTCTTCAATTGTAAGTTACGACCTCAAGTGGTGACAATGTTCTTAAAATCATCACTTTTTTCACCCATACCAGTTCCTCTGTACGTTTGTAGTGAGTGCTTGAGCATTTAGGATGAAAAAATATGACCTTGTACTCTTCTTCTCCCTCCACAGTTTCTTTGCCTATAACAAATCCAATCCACCAGTCACAGTCATAAATAAAACACACAGAATTGTTCAGGTCTGGCAAAACAGCTTGTTTTGGTTTAGTGATGGGTATCACTAAATAATTCTGTGATGACAGTATTGGTAGACAACAAGATTATCTCCATCTACTGGAACAAAACCTTGATACAGTCTTGTATAGGGAATGGTTTTCAACGTCTTCAAATAGTCTTTCAAGCTGACGCCGGCTAACAGCCAGCCACAGTATGCCCACGACAGCACTCGCAGCTAATCTAACACATGGTGGCAGACACGTGTACAGTGCCACTACACTGACTTTCCCTATATGGGATAATTGATTTCAGTGTATTATGTATTTCTTTTTCAGGGTTAAAATATTTGTAAAGTGTAACATGTTTTATTTCCGGGTATGTGTAATGTTGATATTTGAAATTTAAAGGGTGCGCTGCGCCGAAGACATAGACATTGATATTCACGTGAAAACACCTTCAAAAGACAATTTAATACTTATCAGAAAACATAACTTTGCATATTGTCAGTAAATTTAATTTATAATTCTTTTGGTGCCATTTCAATTTAAAAGATAATATTTTACTCGGTGTAAATAGTACTTCCACTCGTGTGAACCCCGTAGGCAGCCATGGTAGGTCCGTGCGACCCCTGCCTATGGACAGTCGTTCTAGGAAAGCTGACGAGGTAAGATGCTTTCACGTACGCACTTCATACTTTTGCACTGATGTAGGTTTCAATAGTTTGCTTTAGTATACTGGTTAACCTTTGCTTTGCGTACATTTTACCAGACATCCCCAGAGTAATGCTATCTGTTTAACTTAAATATTTGCAGCTCTTGTGGTTTTTCGAATTAAAACGAGATCAGATGTTGGAGAAGCCACGCGGCCCGTGCTCTTAGTGTATAAGATGCCATCCACCTTTGGCTTTTCATTGTAATTTCTGCTTAATTGCGTTACGTAATATTAAGGGTAATGTGCTTGTGTAATTATTATGAGGATTTTGTCATGTTAAATTGTTTTATGGCCACATCGCCCAATGCCACATGTTTAGTTACCACCAAGTCTGTATCTGCCCCATCAACGCGTTAAGAGGGCTAATTCTTGTTCCATCTTGTGCGGCTTAATTTATCTCTGGGTTACATGTATTATTTTCAATCAGGGTTCTTGTATTTTTTGTGCTTAACGCTGTTTGTTCATGACTACGCTGTCATTTCATGTACGTGTCCTGTATTCTGGTAAATCTTATAGTCCATCGTAGTGGCTGTAGGCCCCTTGCCTTGTGCAGGCTGTTATCGGACACCGCAGAGCATCATCTAGGAGTGCGCAAGTTAAGTAACGTGCTGGGGGAATCACCCACCGGAATTGGCTTGTTACGTCCGAGTAGTAACTACATAAAATCATATTTCTGGCACGCTGTAACTGGATATGAATAAATGCCTCAGAGAGTAAAAGTTGTAAATCCTTGTAGCGTCAGTTACCTAGCTCCACCAAGTGTTGTTTGCAGTGTTTTTGTATAAAAGTGTTTTGTAAGTACGTCCGGGTGAGATGAACACACGGAACCCATAGCATCCCTGAGTCTCAAAGTGCGATATGTAGAAACCACCTTCTTGTGCCTATCAGAACAGGTAAAAGTGTCTCGTAATCGTGTCAGTGTCTCACTCAACGGCGTTAAAGTAACTTCTCTTCACAAACAATATCTTCTGACGGCACAAAGAAAATATTATAACACAAATTTTGTTTGAACAAAATTTGAACATTTCTTGTGGCAATACTATGGGGATTTCAGTGGTTATTTATAAACTAGCCTTTGTCACAAGACATTTTAACTGTACCTCCACCACCATCACATGGACTTTTGCCATGTGATATGGCAAAACGTGCAGTTCAGCACACAGACCAATATTATCTTTGTGCTTCGCCAGGTAAACAAAGTTTTTTTTTTTTTTTTTTTTTATATTGAGCAGCTGAACTGTCACTAAAGTAATACACTTTTGTCCACTTAGGAAATATGTCTTTCAAATGTTGAAGCATAACTTTCTGGAAGATGTGAACAGCTATAGTGTTGTGTGTCAAATAGCTGAGGACAACACAAAAGGTTTCACATATTGTGGAATCACTTTGTTTGTAATATAAAAAAAAGGTTGTAATTTGGCTTGTGCGTTAACCCAATGAACTGTTTGTACTTCACCTTGCATTACGAAAGTATAGTTTTCTGAGAAATTTCCCAAAATTAAGCACTCAGCAGAAGTAATATCTTTTTTTTTTTTTTGTTTTAGAAATTCAGACTGAGTTTTGCAATAAAATGGTGTGTTTTTAATTTCATCAACTTTTCATTCACATCAATAAAAGAATTCTTCCATATTTTTCACTTAGGTGACAAGCTCACAGCGGTCAGTTGACAACCATTGTTTGTACATTTTTTTCACACAGTAGCTCATCTTCTTCACAGACGATTCCACCCAGTACATCAACTCCAGGACATTTACGACATTGTGAAAACATATTGTAACTTTCTTCTGAATCATCACAAACAATCATTTTCATTAAATGTTTGCATTAAGATTTACTCACTGTAACTGCCAACATTAATTTCACATTTTTGTGCCGTAGGCACACATACAGAATGTGTGCCACTGGCACCAGCTAACATTCAACACTTGGGCCTTACTGAAGAAAACTTTAAAAACCCTATCTTCATACATGGAAGAGTTTCTTTGAATTTCAAGTAAACTTCATTTAAATTAAAGCGTACTAGACATTTTTGTTCTGTCTTCGCTCCACTTGGAGATCTGACTGTTACACAGTTCTTTAAACCAGGCATGATTCTGCTTACATCATCACTCTTGTAAAAATCTGTTACAACTTTTACGGTTTCATTACTTAAGCTATTTCCACTTTTTTTTGTTATAATTTGGTAGCACACCATGTTTTGCCTCTAAAGTTCTTGCATTTCATACTAAATATTAACTGCACTTAAACTCAGTTTTGGTTTTAGAAATGCACCAGCATTTTTGCACCAAACTTAAAATTTTGTATTTCTCATAAAATGTGCGAATTTCTCCTTTAACTCTTCTATTAATTCAAGATGACCTAAATTTCTATTTGGAGTAATTTCTTCATGATTAGTAGCATCACTGGAAATTGAGGTACTTATTTGTAATTTTCTACCAATTTTATATAAGTTATCTTTCTTTTGCTCCATTCTTTGTCTTTTACACTGAAGCAACCTTTGTAATGAAAAGGAGATTCATCCAGAGCAGTACATGCGATTCTAAAGCAATGCATTCTGGATCACTACCATTATTGTCATTTTCTCCATCAAAATCTAATTCTACAGTTGTATTCAACTTTAAAACAACATGCACATACAACTGACATGTGCACGCATCCATCTCCTTAGCCCGTTTGTTTGGCCGAACGCTCAATGACATTGCAGCCATCACCGGCACTCTACGGCAGTGTAACAGTGCGTGTGAAGTGTGCGTGACGAGTGTAGTGCAGGTCTGGTGTAGTGACACAAGTGCCATGTCCGGCCAAGTTGCCACGAACTCCGTAACACGGAGTAATATGCAATACCACAAAAAAGGGCATAAATAAGATACAAGGCTTTTTGGCACACACAGTGCAAATGGTAATTACGTGTGTATAAAAGACACTGAATGCACAACTCATATGCAAGGTACAAAGCTTTTTTAAGCGTTCATAAAGTGTTGTTTATTTTCATTTCATATGCACTATGTCCATTTCGTTCCACTATCACTTTGCAAGTGTCTGTGTGTATTTTGTTAAAAGTTATTAGTTTTATATATTGTTAAATCGCAGGGTAACAGCAGGTGAGAGAACTTGTGTACAAGGTGTGTTGTATGTAGTTCTACGTTGTCTGCCAGCCCGCCATTGCCGGCTTGCGCGCTGCGCGGAAAGTTCAGCCAATGTTGAGCAGGCTTCACAATTTACCTGCTTCATAGGCCTATTTTCCACACCCAAATTTTTGCATACATTTTGATCATGGACAATTTTGGGAAAAATAAATGAGCTGGCAAATAGGTGTGGCCCTGCAGCTAGCTACCGCCCACACCCTGGGAAACAAAGTGGAGCACCTAGTGCAAAATTCATTTACGTGGCAATTTTTTTTTAATTTAAAAAATTTATTTATTTAGCAATGTTTTGTGCTGTTTTTGTATGGTGATTATATATTTCATTCCACAATTTCCCAGATCTTCATAGCAATCTATTCTAAAGAGATTCTTTTATTGTATAGGACTAATGCGACTACAGGATACTTCAGTATGAATAGTACAAGGTACAGCAAAACAACCGCCATAATTTTAAGGTCTGATAAAAAAAAAAATTGATATGCCTACAAAGTAAACAAAATTTATTCTGGCCATGCTAAACAACATATTCAGAAGTTACAGTGTAAATGATTTTGAAAAGTAAATCTGTCAACTGGTGTCCATTATTGTCAATGCACCGCAGATGCCAAGTTCTACAGGTTGCCATCACTCTTGCCAACATATGTAGAGGAATACAGGCAATTCCTTCATGTATTGCATTCAAAAGGGCTGGCAGAGTCCATGTTCAATGTTTGTAAACCTCTGCCTTGAGACACCCCCAAAGGAAAAAAAAACTACAGGGTGCAAGATCTAGGTCATCTCATTGGCTAGAGGATGTTGCCACGTAAAGAAATCAAATGGCCTCGAAAAGCTGTCTCAGCATTTCGAGTGATTGCTTTGCCCCGTCTTGTTGAAACCAAACATTTTGAATTAGCAATTGAGTCTTGGTTCCATTAAATTATGAATCATTTCAACATATCAATCCGAGGTGACATAAGTGAAAAACTGCTTAGTCACTGAATAATACGGCATCACATGGATCATTTTGAAGTATGTAATCACAGATTTCCATATGGTTTTGGCAATCACCTTTGAACAATCTTGGACGACAACCATCTTGTAAGGATGAAATCCCAAGACCTGATGCAAAATCCACGGCATACTTTGATCAGACAGTTGAAGAGTTACTGCACGTTTGCGAGCTGATTGGTTTGGAGACCACAGAAACAAACATCTACCTGCTGCAATGTTTTTGGAGTTCAAGCGCTGAGTAATCTTCCTTCACCCCTGTTCAACACAGAACCACTTGCCCTGAAATTCGATACCTACAATTTAATGCTTTTCAACCCAGAACCAAAGCGCGAGAGGCAACGTGAAAGCGTGTGCGAAATGCACATTGAGCAGCGATAACATAATTACAGTCTACTAATCCCCAGATCCATTTGAATTCTGCGGAGCTGGCAGAGTGAGGGGGGACTTGTTAGAATGGATGTTGAGTGAGGGATGTTGGTATGTTGTTAGTTTAGTCCAGAAGATGCTTCCAGCAGGCATTCGCCATTCAATTTAACCACCCAAATTCCTCCAGAAATACTGGCAAAAAATGATAGCCTAGTAACTTTCCTAACTTGCCTTTAGCGATGCATTGACAGTGAGGGGCACCACTAGACAGATTTACTATTCAAAACCCTCAACTACCAAGAAGTACCATTTCCGTGTATTAGCACAGAGTTTTCATAATTTTCACAATTCCTTAAAAAGAAGCAAACAGTATTTGATATAACTACATCCACTAAACAAAAGTAATTTAAAAATCTTACTTACTCAGCACTGGTTAGATCTAGAAGTATTGTCGAAACATGCCATACTGTTTCTATGATGAGCTCCTTTACTAAAAATTAGAATTATTAATTTTATTATTACTGTAAATTTCCATTACAAAATTACAAGAACTCTTAAGGCTGTCTCCTACGTAATGCTTGAAATATGTTGCTTGTTTGAAATATGCATTTTTTTTTTACGAAACTATTTAACTCATCTCCAGTATGTCTACCTATGAAAAGAACACTCTCTCCAGACAACAGAATGGTACTTTCAAAACATCACACACATTGGATATATCCATTACTATTTCATGGCCTCCAACATAACTAAAAATGCCTTTTTGTGACGGCTATATCACAAAATATACGAAAAGGATGAGAAACTACCATAGATCCGCGTCTAATAGTAGGTCCCCACATAAATTCCCCCAATTTCATCATAGTCTTCACTAGGCAAACACAATGTCCAATTTGACGAATTGACAAATCGTTAGCATGATATAAATTTCAGAACGGTACTGCCACTATGGACTTTACTGGGTAAAATTAACATGAGCAAAGATACTACATCTTCCACTCACAAGAAATTTCTGTTAAAGTTTATTTAAAAAATTAATTACATTTTTCACCTTGAAACGGAACCACACGGATTAAAGTGTATTACAATTAACACAAACGTGTATTTGTAAATTCAATTTAATTGCAAATCATTTTTTAGTAAACCGAAAAACAGACACTCAACCAAACAATAAATTTTCCGAACCCAGTTCGCGCCATTAGTACGACAGTGATCAAACAAATTATTTGGTAACGTCGATTAATTGCTTAAACAAAAAAATTCATTAATCGATGAATATTCGATTATTAATCGATTATTAACCAAATTGTCAGTATTATTACTTTTGTAGAGTTTTGTATACAAAGTTCAAATCGAACGAACATGAAACACGCACATTCGCATATCTGTAGTTGAATGTTTACTATTATTAAAAAAAAATAATAAATAATCATCATGGCAAATACGCTAAAATAGCTTCATGATACTTTTCTTCACAAATCCTCGTATATTAAAATTCACCAATGCATCACATCGTTATGTACAACAGACATTCGAAAATCACTCCTTCCGTTGAGTACAGTTGAACCGATTGATTAACAAGTTCAACCGGCATGATAATTCGGCGGATCTGGTGGATAAGCGCCAAAACATCAACCGATGAACATTCGAATGATTTCTCTGAAAAATGAAAGCTAACATACCCACAACTCGTAATTTTCAAGCATTTCAAAATATACCAAAATAATTCGGCCGTAGAGTTTTACAAATGGCAATGAAAACTTCAAACATGTTGTGTAATGGCATTGTGTCTGAAACCAAGCGAAAATATTGCTACAAATCAACCTGAAGTTCGAAATATTCCTCAAACAATGTACACCGGAGTATCGACCAATGGTATATTCATCGATGAATTTTCGAAAACGCGACATCATAATGTCAAAAACATTAGACAAATATTTAAAAACAGTTGTTAATTAAATATGTTTATACACAAAAATAATTCAATAACTGTATATAGAGCACAGGATACATCGGAAAAACTGCCTTCATTCCAATATTAGTTTTCAAACATAAAGTGTCTGTATTACCACCGACTGATAAAGTCCTGAACAAAAGTTATCAGTTAGATAGCCCAAAAATGCATATTACGACTCGCTGATACTGCCTATTCGGCAGGCTATCAGCTGATAAGGATATCAGGTACTTCGTCCACCTGAGAGTTGAAGGGGAATGATTAAAGTCGTGGACTGGTAATTTTTGGGAGCTACATTTATAGACAGCAGGAGATGGGTAGGCTGGGAAAGAGTAGGGAGGGACCAGGTTCATCTGACAGAGCAGGGAAAGAGGATTCTAGGTGATCTGCTAGGTAGGGAAGTAGCTGGCTGCATGGAGAGGGTCAGGGCACAACTGCAATTCTTGAAATAGCAATTAGTGAGAAGCAAGGAAATAGAAGTGGGGAGAAATTGAGAGGATAGCTTTGATGAGGCCGCAGGGGTCGTGATAGGGAGTAAGCAACATAGGATGGTAAAGCAGAATACTAGTATAAAAATAATGGTGGTGAACTGTAGGAGTGTGTACAACAAGCTGGAGGGCTTCTGGGGAAAGGTTGAAGGATATGGGGCGGATATAGTGGTAGCTGTGGAGACTTGGTTGACTGAGGAAGTACTGGACATTGAATATAGGCAGGATAAGTTCACCATCTTCAGAAGAGACAGGGATGGGAGAGGAGGAGGAATAATGGTGTGTGTAAGGAATGGGCTTAAAGGGGGGGTATAATGGGTTAGTAAGGATGTTAAGGTAATGGAAATCAAATTAAGTGGTGGTAGTAATAGGAAAATTACTTTGCTGGCAGCGTATATACCACCAGGATAGGGATGGCAGGCAATTGACTCGATCAAGGAGAGGGTCGATAGACTAAAGGACAGGCAGTGGGTGGTTGTAGCAGGGGATTTGAATATGCCAAGGGTGAAATGGGTAGAGGGTGCAGAAAGAATGGGTAGCATGATGAAGAGAATGGCAGCATGGTTAGTAAACAGAGAATTAGTCCAGGTAGTAGAAACACCTACGAGATGGAATGATGAGGGTATTTGGTCAATGCTGGATTGGGTGGGGTTGTGGAGGGAGTTTAGAGTATTAATGGAGGTTATGTTGGAGAAATTTGTGCCAATGAAAAGGTTACGGACTGGGGGAAATCCTCCATATTATGGACAGGAGATTTTGAAAATGAAGAGGAAGTGCAGAAAATTACATGCTAAGTGTAGTAATGAAGGGATAATAGGATCTAAAGAAATGATGAAACAAATGGGTAGAGAGCTTGAAAGGAAGATCAAACACCAAAGAATGTATTTCTGGGGAACATGGTGGAAGAAGGAAAAGGAAAGGAATGGGGAAATTGTTTAGGTATGTTAGGAGGTTAAGGGGAGGAGAGGAAGAGATACCTCTGCTAACAGGAAGTGATGGTAGGCACGCAACAAATGACCAAGAAAAATCGGAGATGCTGCAAGGACTGTACTTGTCAGTGTTTGAGGCAAAGGAGGATTGGAGTAGGAGGGCAAATAGGGTCCGGGAGGTAAGTTGAAGAAGAGAGAGTAGAGATAGGAAAGGTAATTAGAGGTTTGAAGAGCAGTATGGCAGCGGGTCCAGATGGGATAGGAAACACAGCACTAAAGTTTTGTGGCAGGGAGTTGGTGAAATATTTAGAGGTGCTGTTTAAAAAGTCCTTAGGAGAGGGTAAGTCACCATAAGATTGGAAGGATGCTATGGTGGTACCTATACACAAGCAGGGAGAGGATAGGGGGAGGCCTGGCAGCTACAGACCAGTGAGTCTCACATAAAGTACGGGAAAAGTAATGAAGAGGCTTGTGGTGCAGTGTGTGGTTATGGTTATGAACAATAGGAATTAGTTGGAGGAATCCCAGCATGGTTTCAGGAGGGGATACTCGTGTGAGACTCGGCTGGCTGGACTATTAGAGGATCTCATGCAAGTAATTGTTGAGGGGAAGCAGGTGGATACCTGCTTCATAAATATTGAGAAGGCATTTGATAAGGTGACTCATGGGATATTGATGAGGAAAGTGGAGGCGATGATACCGGACAGTAGGGCAGTGGAATGGATAGGGGACTTCCTCAAGGGGCGAAGGCAAATGGTGAAAGTGGGGGAGGCAATATCGGAGGAAGAGGAGGTTACATCAGGGGTACCACAGGAAAGCATGCTGGGTCCTTTGTTATTTACCATAATGGTAAATTGCATGGGTTTGGGGATTAGGGGAAAAATAAGATTGTTTGCAGACGATTGTGTTGTGTATGCTGAAGAGTAAAGGGCTGTGGGGGTGGGGGCCGAAAATTTGCAGCCGGACATTGACAATATATGGTTGTGGACCAGGAAAAATAAAATGAAGATAAATGTAAGAAAAACTAAGATAGTGAGGTTTACAAGGAAGAAGGTGATAAGCAGGAACATGTACAGATTAGAGGGACAAGAGATAGAAGAAGCAGCAGAATATAAGTATCTAGGGATTGTACTGCAGGGAGACCTCAGATGAAAAAAAAACAGGCAGAGAGGATGGTTGCAAAGGGAAGAAGGACTCTGGGTATGTTGGGAAGGGTGCTGAAAGGAGTCAGCTGTGAGGTGAAGGAGAAGGCCTACGACACAATGGTACGGCCAATGTTATAATATGCAGTGGCAGTATGGGACCTGTACATGGTGGTGGAGGTGCGATAACTTGAAAAAATGCTGAGAAGGTAGGTGAAGGGTAGGTGGGGAAGGCAGGGGCAGATGACGAGGAAAAAGGGAACTATAGGCCATCAGTAATGATGGAAGAAATGGGGTGGAGCTCATTGAAGGACAGGAGGAAAGTTGAACGGCTAGTCAGGATGTACGGGGTGGTGAATGAAGAGGGAGGATGGGGAGGGCTATACTGCAAGCTAAGTAAGGGGGTATTTAGAGGAAGAGGAAACAACAGTGAGAAGCTTCAGAGGATGTGGAGGAGAACGGAGTAGGGTAGGCAGTCCATGCTTGTAAGGTCGGTGAGGGAGTGGAATGTGTTGAGGGAGGAATTGGTATCTGTGAGAGGGGTTTGTAAGTTCAGGAAGGGAGTGGAAAAGGAGTTGGTTTGGTGAAGGAGAGGTGAGAGATCTCGCCACCTGGCGGTAGTCTAATTACGAGTGTATGTATGTTACAGTTTCTGATAGCTATCTATAGGCTGATCATGGTAAAGTGAGCCCTTTTTAAGGCCCTCCCAAAACGGCTTTAACCACTAATAAATACATGTTATTGCAGCATCAGGCATTAAATTTTGAGGGTGGTTAAATAAATACACTGTGTTTATTCTTCACAAAGCAATATTTATATTTAAAAACACCAGGAAGATGGAATTAGGATGAAAGGAAAAATATAGAAGGCCCGTAAACTGTGCTCACTTTGCCATGAACAGCCTATATCAGCATGTCAAATTGTGACCTTAAGCAATAAGGCGGTAAGTGGTAGGAGACGAATTATTGTATTTGACAGCGATTCTGATGATCAGGTTTTGGATGAAATGTTTCTCTGCGTAAATCACAGCGTAAATCACGTATCGAATTATTTCCTAACCCTAATTGTATTTAAATCTATAATTATTTGAAGTGTTTTATTATTTGCCACAGGTTTGCCATAGGGTTAAATGTTTGTTTAGGTAATAAGTTGTATTTGGGAACCATCCTACGAGCCCCTGGCTCACTTCATTTGTGATCGCCAATACTTGGTTAGGTTTAGTGTGGCAATCCTGCTCGCCATGAGCAGAATATTTTTATTTATGTTTTATTAAAGGTTTTTGTATTTTTACAAAGTAATGGTTAGAGTGCTCATTCCACTTGCATGGCCACAAGTCATTTCAATTCATTATTAATAGTAATATAATATGCCAATCACAGTCATGTGATCTGAGGCGGGAGTAACAGCCAACAAGTGGGCTCTGCACCAGAACCACAGAAGTAGCATCCGAACTTTGTTGTGGGGTGCTCGCGTCGTCGTGCCGCTCCGGGCCTTAATCGTTTGATTCACCATCCATCATGTAATTGTTTTTAATTAACGTTAAATACTGTAATCTTTGTTTTTCTAGCCCTGAGTGAGCACCGCTCCACATCTCTGGTCTATGTGCCTATTTATTTTTGTGCAAGTGGTCGCCCACTTGAACAGCGAACTGTAAACGTAACTGCCCTGTGAGGGTGTTTTAAGGTAAATAAATCAATGTGTGATTAAAGCTACTTTCTTATTTATCTCTGGTCGCATCTCGACCATATAACTTACAAGATGCACGGAGGTATGTATTTAATTATGGCATGGGGAGGCCTACCACCCATCGGGAGTGAGTGGCGTATGGGGGAGGTCAACAGCCCCCATTATACCAGGCATTGCAGGATTTAGAGCAGCAAGGTCTCTAGCAGTAGTACTTCTGGAGGTGGAGGACATTGGGGAGACAACCTGCAGGCCGTCAGCCACACGACTCCTGCACTACCATGCTCTCCCTGAGCTGGTGCCCTACCCAGGAAACCTTATAGAATTCTTCATCGTACCTATCCAGTACATTTCTCCCCCAATGGTCCAAGTGTGGCTTTTCACAAACATTCGTCAGGCACTTTCCTACATCAGTTTCACCATCATCAGGCTAGGCATTCATGAAGACACATGTGTGCCTATTGAAGATCTATATCCCTAGATCATAGTTGCACTGCTGTTGCCAAGTTTGGTTTTTGTGTAAATGTGTTTTTTCTTGAAAATTGTGTACGTACTTGCTTACTTTTACTTTTTTCCCCTTATTTTCCTGTTTTCCTTATGATTCCCATTTAGTTTTACCCATCTTCCCGTCAAGCCGACCCGAGAATGCTGAGTCAAACTCTGTATCCTGAGGAGTTCAGCGTCCTGATGAGAGGAGGCACTGTTGATGTAGTCATCGCCGTCGTTAACCCCATGAACACTCGAGATTATACCCGACTCTTGGTGCTTGGTGATTTCTGTACGGCTGCCCATCGATGTTGATGTCATCCCCGGGGATAGACTCTTCCTTTCTGCACTGTCTAGAAGAGACAAAGACTTGTTTGTAATTGTTTTGTTTTTCAACTGCTTGTGAATATTGTACTGAACTGTATTGTTTCTGTTTCTTGGGAGACATTCCCGATTTTCCACTTCAAGATTTTACTTCTGATCTTCAGTGTTCGTAATTCTGTACTGTGTATCGTCATGTGAGTCGAGTCTGGATGGGCTGAGTGATAACAAAGTCAGAGCGGATTTTCCAGTGTGAGCAAGGTTCTGGGCAGGGGGTTGCGATGGTGCTGCCACCATTGTGCTTATTATTCTTAACTACCATCAGCACAGTGCTCCAAGGCTTTCTCGCTGGAGGCTTGGCTTTACCTTGATTTCTCCTTTCGACCCCCTAACTCATTTCTCCACTTTCTGTGCATCATGATTTTTTTAATGAAGTGTCTGAGTAAATAAATTGCTGTTCATGACCGTTCTTTACACCTCTTGAACGGCACCAGCTACTATAGTATTATCAAGCTGCGATTTTCATGTTCGAAGTCTACCAGAAGTGTTAAAAGGCACATCGCAATAAGGCACTTTTAAATTGTCAGTAATCAGAATCACGTAATATGTTTTTCAATTGTGTTAAATTCTTAGTTACTTAGGTGCCGGCAAGATGGCAATAAACAGTGAGTTGTGGATGGGGAGCAATTTCATATTTTATGTTTGTGGTTTGTAGTGGTAATAGTTTTGAGCGGACGTGTAGTTGCTGTGGAATTAGTCAAAATTTGGTATGGTGATTTCTTCAAAATTTTCTTTTCGATGTAGATTCAAAGATACTTAATAGTTGGGAGTGTTGTGAAATAGCTCAAGTGTTACGTTAATTGAACAAGTCAGTACACAACACTTTTACGAAGTGGCAGGCAGGTGTCAATCCATTTTACTGAGGCGACTGTTCCAAAAAGGCACCTACGACGATCTACATTTATTGAAATACAAAAATAATGTACTGTATATATAATATTTCTATAACACTAGCAACAAATTCTCTCATATACATACATTTTGACGGAAGAGAACTAAGTTGTAACAACATTTCACTGGACTAGTAAATTTAATTCGTTGCCATTATGTGGTGTCGCTACATGTCCATGGAATCACTTAGAAAGATTCGAGACCACCATCTTTCTCAACTACACGTGCAGTCTCACAATGAAAATAAATCCACCTTGTTATGTTATTCTATGGTGCAAACAAATACAAATCGGTGCTCAGTGCACACATTGACACTTTCAATAATAATAATAATAATACAAAACAAAACACTCTTAAAGCTAACATAGTATTTTATAAGCCAATAGCCTTGGTACTTATGCGTGAGGATAGGAACACAAGATAAATAAACAGACACATGTGTACACGAACCCTCATGTTTACAACATAACTCTTAATTTCACATCAAAGACTGATTGAGAATAATAATAAAATATCATTTAATGCTGTTCGAATGCATTAGTGCACAATGTGCACTAAACAGAATGACCTTTACGGAGCAGTGCAAAAATAAATAAGAAACACAACCCTTATGACGCTTTCAAAAAGGTAAACAAAAACATATGTCATTCTTAACCCTTCAAAAACATAAACATAACATTGGCATCTCACACGCACATACATATCACTCAGTGATCGAAGCACTGTGTCCATGTGGGTGGTGGACTAACTCCATGGAGCGTGTGGCAAACAGGCTTGAGGCTTGTGGCTGACATCAAAACCAAATTAACTCTGTTGGGAGCCAAAAATTTGTGGATCCTGAAGGGACCCACAAATCTTGGTATTAATTTTCTACTAATATCACTACCCAAATCGGCGAGGGTGTAGTTCTTGCAAAGCATATGGTCACGGACTTCAAATTTTACAGAGGATTACATTACAAATGATCTAACCTATTATTTACCAACTGTTTAGCCACATCCAACTGGGAGGTGGACCTCTCGAATCAGATAATTCTGGGCAGAGTCGTTAAGCAGAGAAGGAATGGGGGAATGCTCTGGCGCAAACCTTGGCTGGACCATATGGGGAAAACAGGTCATGTGGATAGGTGATCTCTAAAAGCTGGAATTCTCCAGTGGGCGCCAGTGCTCAGTAAGTGATAGAGCACAATGTTGATGTAATCTCAGGGTCGTTAGGCCGACGACCAGTAGGCCTTCCCATAGTAGTCAGCATCTTGCAGGTTAGGTACCATTGAACTGTCAGCTGACAGCCTCCCTCATATGCCAATACACTCCCGGTGGGTTATTCTCACTACACAACACTACTAATTAAGACACATAGCAAAATCAATTTACATCACACAGGAATAGTAACCATGAAGCGGTTATTACATTAAAAATGCAGGCTACTTACCCTCATGTAATTTATTGCATTACACTTCCCCAACAGGGCACTTACATTTACAATTCCAGCGTTAAAGCCTGGCAGGCCCTTCAACTGAACAATATGGCCGTAGGGCCTAAATGATTGTTATGGTACTACGCCTCGGCCGTATTAAGAGGGACCGAGGAGTGAGGCGCTGTGTACTCCAGACAAGAAAAGGACACGAGGTTCTGGTAAACTAAAAATTCAATGACAAAAATTGCATTATGATTGGTTACAAAGTTGATGTGCCTGGAGCACCACAATGTGCTCGTCACCTCACAAGACTCAAGATGCTATTGAAAGTGCATTTTGCACGGAGCTATCTCGTGATGTGATAAAAACATTGTGAAATTAATCAAATGAAGTGATGTGAATATTGCAATGCTGATGGGATGAGAACACTAATAAACCATTATCATCAAAGCACAAACGAATACATTAACAATATAAAAATAATTTATACACTTCAACCACACTATATTGCCATGACAACATAACCTCACTTCATGCATTTGGAAAAATAATTTAATCTCTTTCTAGGGCCTTGCCCCAATAAAGTTTATTGTGTCCTTATTTATTTCACCTTGGATACTTAATGTAAGTTCATATCTGGTGGTCCACAAACACTGATAATGTACATTAAAAATTATAAGTGGTGATTTGGCCACATGGTGTGTCCACCGGTTCACCTAGGTGCGTGGTTGCGGAACGCATTTCACAAAGTTAGTATTGTAATACTGTCTGTACTGTCTTTACTGGATTCGAATAATTTATACTATACAAATATTTAAAGAACTCTCGAGGGGCACAAATACTACGTAATTAATTATCAGGAATATTTTGGTACCTAACACATGCCACAGTTGCCTTGCATGTGGTAATTTGCAATTTATACAAGATGGTGCCTTGATCACATAACTGTCAAACATAACACTAAAATAAACAATCACTGACTGGCACTAAAATGAACTAATGATATTATACATGGCACTGGGAGACTATTTGTCTCGTACTTACATGATGGGTAGGTACACAGGAGAATGAATCACTATTGACATGACACTTGCCAAAAATAAATACACAACACAAAATGACAACACTGAAACTAAACATTGGCACGCAGTGTGCGTGCTGTTTGCTTGACATATTTGTAGGTCAGACTACTATGATGTGTTAAAAATAGATATGCACTTGGTATATTAAATATGTGCACTCGTGTGCGATACAGTAAAAAACGAAACATGACAATAAAAAGGTTGCACTGAATAAAATCTTTATCTAAACAGAACACTGGCATGTGGCATTGCAGCAATACTTACATAAGTAAACAAACAGGATGAATACACAATATACTCACTCACACTCTCGTAAGCATTCAAAAAGACCATGAAAAATACACTTTCTACACTTTCTTGCTTTAACATTGCATGACATGGGGAATGGCCTGAGGCCAAGGCACTGTCGACGTCAACGCCATATGTTCAGAAGGGAGTGACACAGAGGGTGATGAAGTAGAGGACTTGATGGTGGAATCCCGATCGATCGGTATAGCGCACTATTAATTACAACATTTGTGAAATAAAAATCCTGATCCAATAAAGTGTGATTACAACTGTAGAAAATAGTGAGGCATGTCTTGAGATTTTTTTTTTTTTTTTAAAGCCTCTCAACTTGCTTACTCTTCGGGTAATACGGACTTGAGGTGAAGTATTTAATGACCCATCTGAAGCACATGTCCTTAAACACAGTAGAGATAAAATACTTGCAGTTATCTGTCAGGATATCTGCCGGTGCACTTAACACTTTCCACACGTGTTCACAAAGGGCTTTGACAATAGTACATGCCTTCATGTTCCATATGGGAACAAAATTGTAGATTTGCAAAAGGTATTATGCAGTATAAGCACAGAGACATTACCTTTTTTTGGAATACACTAACAGACCAAATATATCCACATGGACAGTCCCCAAGGGTTTCTAGAAGCTGAACTACAGCTTGCCCCATGTTAACCTGACAAGCCAGCTAACATTTTTTGACTGGCATCACAGGTACGGACAAATTCAGGTACATCACTCTTAAGTACATAAAGGCGAAATAGTTAGCAATTTTTATTAAACGTCTTGCTGACTCCCTGGTGTCTTCCAAATATGGAATCGTGAAAATATGATTACACCATAGGCCACAATGACGATGGAACCACGATCTTATGAGCACGTCCATTTTTTCCTGTGAAATACAAAATATCCTTCTCCAAAATATATAGCAGAATGACGCCTGAATCTCAATCTCGAAACACTTGGGAACAGAGGGAATAATCAGACTGTGCCTGGCACAGTTTAGCGGTGTCCAAAGCCAGGGCAGAAGCATCCACTTGAACTACACACCGCTTGGAAAAGTCGGAAAGGTTAAGTGGGGGTGGCGACGTGTGTATTTACTTCAAAGTCAAGAAGGCAGACACCTGCTCCGAAACCCATTTAAATCCCACACCTTGTTTATTCTACTGAATCAAAGACACTTCAATTTTCGAGTAATTATCAATGAAATGGGAATAATACCCCATTACAGAGCAGGTACCCTAAAAACGTTTACCTTGTTGGACCCTAGTGTGTTTAGGTTCACAGTAAGGCCAATCTTGCACATTTTGGTGAGTACTTGAAGTAAATGCATTAAGTGAGACTCCAAGTCATCACTATAAACTGATATAAGGCAAATGATCGGAAGGCTGTAAGAATTCACCACATGCTTAGGTCAAGCCATTTGATGGGGTGCCGTGATGCAGCGGTTGGTAGAGGAGTCATTTTAGTTATGGCGATATCAGGTTTTAGGAAAATCTGCCCAATTGTGGATATATTTACTCGGGCGCCAGGCATCACTAGCATGATGTCATACTCTGGTAGATCATTCTCTTGTAGGCTCGGAGTCGTTCGGCCGACGATCAAGGCGGCATCCTTCCGACGTGTTGGTACTCCTCGTTGAATAATAATTACTGATAATAATTATTCGGGCTAGCCGACGACCAAGGCGGCATCCTTCCGACATGTTGGCACACCTCGCTGAATAATAATTACTGATAATAATTATTCGGGCTAGCCATACGCCACAGCTACCCTTGAAAAACAGTATGACGAATTTAAGCAAATTTAAGCTCACACACACATGATATGGTAGACAAAGGTTACACTTTGGTGGAAAGTAGGGCCCACGCCTTTAAAAGTTCGTGTACTGACCTGACATAATAAACATAGATTCCTTGATGTAAGATTTATTTCATGTTACGCTTACATGTCCCTCTTGAATACCACTTTATAATACGAGCCGGGCTTAAGCCTCCCGGTAAGTCTACACTGTTAAACGGCATGTGGCCAATAAAAATTAGGTTGAAAAATAAAGCTTCCCCAGCATCAGCAAGTACTCGGGAATTGGAGGAGAGGTGTCCTGAGCGGCTTAAACGAAACAGTTGCAGAAATTAAAGTCTATTGCAGGTTAATGATAGGCCCACAAAAGTTGAAATGCTGCTCGGGCACGAAACGCGAGACATGCCATGCACGCAACCTAATCCTCTGTATGTTGAGTTTCGACTAAAGTAGCAGACTTGATGCGCTGGCCATCTTGTCATGGCAGCGAGTCACGTGGAACTACTTTCTAACACAAGTAGCACTAAGCTGGACTTACCATGCTTGTTGCATACTAAGAATACATAAACAAAACCTCCTTCACAATATGCTTAAGAATACACAAGAATTAACAAGTTGATTGAGAGATGGATGGTAACACATGAAATGAATAAAACACAAAATGACAAAATACACGTTACACTGTGGTTAGTAAAATAATGTGTGGCTTTAATTAACGTCTCTCCAAGTCTAATAGATGTGTATTACTTAGCGTCAGCCTTAAAGTCTTAACTTAAATAGACTGTGAGGGTTCACATTCCTCCTCGCTATGCGGCTCGTGGCTTCTGTAGCCAGATGCTGCACTGAATGGCACTATAGCACTTGCACTATGCTGCACTACATGCATGACGTCTCCCACACTTCTGCGCACTGGTTGGGCGGGTAGAGTGTATATGAGCGCTGCACTGCTGGAGTGCTGATTGGTAAGTAAACGGTCTTAGAGGGGAATGTGGCACGCATCAAACGGCCCTCCCTAACGAGACCGTTTGCAGCCGCTCGTCATCAGGAACAACACAGGCAAAGCCTCTGGCATTGCTGTCTCCTGCGTAGTACGTAGGTACTTTTTGCCAGTCCCCCATGTGTTTGGAATTACAGTTGATGCTCCTGCTGCTTTTGTTTGCAGTTCTGCAACTTGAGGGGCGTCGGGACGCCACGAGTGCCGCACGCCACTGGCGGCTGCTTCTGCCATTGTGACCGGCATGGGTAGTAGGAAATATTCTCGGAAAAATGTTTGGAAAATTTTGGCTGGGTTTCTCGAGATTTGGCAGGTTTACGTTTTGCGGGATCCCAGAACGGATACAGTACTAAGTTGGGCGACATTTGACGTAAAGCAAAATATCGGAAGGCTGTACGAATTCGCCACATGCTTGGGCAAACCATTTGATGGGGTGTCATGGTGCGGTGGTGGGTAGAGGAGCCATTTTAGTTACTTTTATATCAGGTTTCAGGGAAATCTGAGAAATTGTGGAGCAGCAGCCCCTGCCTTACATCCTGGCCTCCTTTATATGCTCTATAGGCCAGCCCCCTCTCTGCCTCCCCTGTCTCGGTGCCATTGTAAATGCAGGAATGATGCCCATGCCACATATTGGCCAAGTGGCACCATAACAAGCTGGTATTGAAATCTTTTCGCGAAAAACGCCTGTTCCTAATCATTAATAATAAATCTATAGATTTCATGACCAGTTTTATTTCATAATACTTCACCTCAGACCCATTTTTTGATTGGGTGGTTTGCGTGTTATACATCTTAGGTATCTGCGTGCGAATCGCAGACTACAATATTGAAGTTACCTAATTCTGATTGGCTAGTCAAGCAGGAAACTGTCTTCTTACGAAGACACACTGCCACTAAGCGAAAGAAAACTGCTGGCATGCCCGTAGGGTATTGAAATCTAGCATGTGCGGAAATCTTTTCGCGAAATTCGGGTGTTCCTACTCATACAAAATGGTACATTTACATATAAATTCCACGTGTAAATTCACATGTTTATTTTAATGTGTGGCTCGTTTCAGCTCAGATTGTGTGATATTCAGAACTTGTTTACTTGGAGATTTGTTATTGGTGTATAGTTCTTCACGGTGTGTCTGAAGAAAATTACTACCCACTTACGAATGTAACTCATTGCATGCATCCTCGAATTACAGCATGTTCTCAAATGAGTGTCACAGAATTTTCACAAGTCAGTCCATTATCAAATTTTTAGCTAGACGTCCGATAAAAAAAGGTAGTAAAGAAGATTCGAAATTTCTAACTATTTTGGTTCAAAAAATTAAACGATATGTATTCTTACATGAAGAAAGAGTTTCCTTAAATGTATTGTTTTTAGCGGTAATCTAGCAACAAATAAAAGCAACATTTTTAATTAGACGTGACATATAACAATTAGGACACAATAAAATGTGAAATACTTAAAAAAAAACATGCATTTATATCAAATGAATATATTACAATTTGTTAATATATATATACATATACAGTATTAGTTGCGCGAGTTAAATATAAGTAAAGAAAAATAATTTCCACTACACCAAAGTAATTGCGTTTGAATTTTGTACGAGGTACGTAACAATTTAAGTCACACTTGTGTGTCTTATGTATACAACACTAGTTGTTAATATCGCGTTTGGGATCATTTTACACTTCGAATGAAGAGAATTTTCCTTCAAAAATATAATTCTTTGAACATAAATAATTGTGACTCCAGCTTGAAATTGGCAAATAATATGGAGTGATATTTTCTCTTCGTCAATAGTATACAATAAATACCGAAACAAATGTTTTCTAATGAATTATCTGTGTGTGTGTTTCCTCGGGTAATTCCCACAGAAGGATTTGCGCTGTGCTGATAGCATTTTGAAATATTATTGGCCCATGTAACCAGTGGTACCAGTGCAGCGATGTATATGCGGCCAATCAGATTTCAGAATGTCACCAACACAAGAGAGTCTTATGAGATCACTTTCCTGTATGTCATGTTTCAACTGATTTAATATGTAGCAGTATCTATAACAAACACAAAGTGTTGCAATACTTAACCCTTTTTTTTCTCCATTATTGAAGGTAGCACCACGTGAGAAAAAGGAGTTTTTATGTCATATGTTCGGGACCATTCAACTAATTCCCACCGAAATTTGCACAAAAGTTGTGATACAGTAAGCCATGTTTTAAGTGTGTCTGGCTTTATTTACAGTATGGCTGCCACATAAATAATTTAGATAAGTTTGTCATATCTATTAAACCACTTAACCAATTTCAATTAAACTTTGTAGACTGAAAGTATTTATGATACGCATCAAATGTGCATATATAGATGATTTTTGCCGTATTTTTGTAAGATTAGTGCCAGATTATTAAAATGCAACATTTATGCCATATCTTGGGAACCAATAATCTTACTCCCCCAAAATTTTTCACACGCATTTAATACTAAAATGGATCACGTGAACTTGCATAATTTAAATTAATCAAGCTCTTCTTAAATGGTGGAATATAAATGATTAAGATAAATTTATCATATATGTTAAGTAACTAGACAAATTTCGGCCTTTTATGCTGCCAATATCTATTAGACCATTGATTTTCAAAGTGGGGGGCGCGCCCCCAAGGGAATCGTGACTACATGCTAAGGGGGGCGCGGGCGCCGAAGTATAGAAGCAAACTCGATATTGCCAGTGACTTACGTTGTGCAATTTCTTCTATCTAACAAAGAATTGGGAACCTTGTTACAAACATGCAAGCTCATCCATCGCATTGATGATTTGTTCGCCACCATTTGTATTCAATAAGTACTAAAATTGAATGATTAAATAAAACCTTTCAGACTTTTATTAGATTTTGTTTTACCCTTATAATAATGAAGTTTTTGTCACGGGGAGGGGGCTAGTTTTTTTTTTTTTTGCAGAAGGGAGGCGTGATAAACTAAAGTAGACTACATTTTGGAAACTCCTGTATTAGACGAACCCGATATGCCTATATAGAGCCTGTTGTGATGCCTTTTTGTACAATAGTGCCATAAAGTTTATATGCCATATCTTGAGAACCAGTTAAACTATTTGCACCAAATTCTGCACACAAGTAATGCTATGGTTGGTCATGTAATCTTACACGATTTAAGGGACTCGTACGCTTGTTTTCAAAATGATGGCATTGTAGATATTTAAAGTTTTTAAATCCAGTTTACCAAAGATTTAGACTAATTACTATCAAAGTTGATGTACCGAATCCTACCTCCGTAATGTAGTTGGTTGAACGGTATCTTGAGGTACGAGACTTTCTGTGTTCGAGTCCCAGGTAAGGCACGTGTGTATTTGTAATTGTCTCAACAGTATTGTATTTGTTTATATTTGCAGCTATAAGGATGTCGCTATTAACGAAACGTTAAGACCAACCTACTGTCTAACCTTTCATCAAAATTATTTATATCCATGTAGAAGAAAGTAGACTCGTTAATTATATTGACAACTTCTTGTTATTTTCTCGTATGTTATGATGGAGTGGCGTGGAGAGATTTCGGCGGCTTTTAACATCGAGGTCTTGAGAGCCGATGAGGGCGAAGTGAGACGAGTATGGAGCAGCGCCGTAATGAGAGGGTGGGGGAAACGGGGAGATCCTCGAGAAAACCCACCGACCAGACGCATCATCCGGCACGTTTCCCACGTGCGAAAATCAGGGAGCGACCCCACTGGGAATCGAACGTGTTTCACCTGGGTGGCAGGCGTGTTAAGATGGAAAATTTAGAAGACTGTTGCAAGAAATCAATGTTAATGTTTATAACCTGTTTGCTCTTTCCTGCTGACGTTTCAGCAACTTTTGCGGATCTTCAGCCACACTGAGTAGCCACTCACTACGTTGAGAGGCAAGCAATTTTTTAAATACTTTTTGGGAAATTTCGGGGCGTTTTGAGGGGCGGGGGAATAGGCAATTTTGAAGAGAAAAAGAGAACATTTTGAACTGCCAGGTGTGATGAAACCCTAGATGAAAAAGAATCTAAATCCGACTCCCGAATTTCTTGTGTCAAAACGATAATGATTTAGAAATACGCTTCAAAATTAATATATTTTGCATGGGTATGGCATGAACAATACTGAACACCTGCTTATTTACATTTTCCTTGTCTCCAGAGCGGTGTAAATGTTAGACATCTCGGGTATAACGAAGTGACGATTAAAGAGCGTTCCAGCAAGACGTGAATGTTGTGCCTTTTTATACAGTACCTATACAATTTTTCACAAGCAACAGAAATTTTTGACCCTGTTATTAAATTACACGAAATAAAGGATTATGACGGCGATTTTAAACGCTCCTTTTTCGAAGGCTTGGAAATTAAGGCCTCTACTGGTGCGCGAAGATATTTGTGCCGTTTCGATATGATTCGCTCTGGGCGTGTCTTTTTTTTTTTTTTTTTTTTTTTTAAGGCAATGAGTCGCCAAGGTAGCTGCACAAAACGGAAGTACAAAACGCCGACAACGACCATATGGTAGCTGAACATAGCTAAGACGCAGGTTTACGTTTAATAACCTGGAAAATCGCAATCGCGTCAGTCGTAAGGCATGTCTACTACTGTGCTATCCCAACCTGTCTCTTCAGACAAGGATACGATGATTGGTGTACGTGACCCTCTGACGTCATTGCTCTGTTCCAACCACCCGTGTCACAAGTTAACCCGTGTGTCAAGTCAAAGCATTCAGAAAACTGAACTTCTGTCCCAAAATGTGTCTTAAAATAATAGAAAAAGAAAAAAGACTTCAGATACTTTCATGGACATTCGTGGAATGTTCACGCTGTAAATGTAAAAAATGGACTTCCAATGTGGACTTTCTCAAGACGAATGTGACGAAATGCTAATTAGTGCTCTTCGCGTTCGGTCCCGAACAATTTAATGTTAAGGACGGGTATAAAAACAATTTCAAGTTCAAAGAAAATTCCTGGACGTTGGTTGACGAGCTTATTTAAAATCAAACAGTTTTACCATTAAAATAAATAAACATTCAAATCACCTATCTGCCAATCTTTCAACGCTTCAATCGAATCTCTTCGTTTATGAACTCAATGATATTGAAATCACAACTTCGCAACAACTAATAAAGAGCACTTGTATGTAGCGCGCTGAATTTACTGCGGCTTGGTGTCGGATTCTCAAAGTTCACTTTCGCACAACGCATTTGTAGACTATACTCGGACTGCGTCAGTTTGGCGTCACATGACATCGAGATTGGAATACGTCCATGTCCACAGGTACGGCCGAATGTAGACGGACCTGAACTAAGACAACTGATGCTGTGATGTGATTGCTCCAGAACTACCAGAAGTACCTACTAACTTCTGTCTATCCACGGTTATGTCCGACTTTTCTGAAGCCCTGCTTAAGTTCTACTTCCGGGATATTTTTCCACCTCATGCAAACAAAGCTTAACCGAGTCTAAAAAATTACACCAAAGGGACAACGCACCGCATTCGTGCACACTCAGTGTAATAATATTTTTTATAAGAATTATTTCTTACTAGGCATTCATTACCAACACACCTATTTTCTCCCTGTTTTTATTCATTTTAATTATAAATGAAATATTATAATTTTTAGATAAAACATAAATAAAAGTTCAATTTAATAACAAAATATGATATTTTCTATTAACGCAAGTATATAACTCTTGTGTTACATGATATCGTTACGCGTTGCTGCCCGGCACTGTGGCAGTCAACCCTCCTCTACCACGGGGTTGTCTCCTGACCCTTTCTGGGAAACCCGTGAATAATGGGCAGCGGCTTGTCGGGCTGTGGTGCTGCTCGGCGCTTTACTTGCATCACAGCCCCTCTCCCCTGCTGGAGGTTTCGACGGGTTTGGCGACGACGCAAGAATGTTTTGGTGAGACTGGCTGGCGCCTCAGCCTTCCGTGACGCGTCACGAGTGTTGGGGGAAGATTCTAGGTGGCGGCCTAAGACACTATATATACTGCCGCAACCCAGCGGCCGTCAGTCTCTGACAGAAGCCGTCTGGCCGAGTGTGCGCGAGTGAAGTACAGTGTGCGCGAGCGAAGTAAAATGTGGACGACGACTGGAGATTGCGGGACGACGGCGAGCGAGGTGTTCGTGACGAGAATGGACGAGAGGGTGTAAAACCGATGAGTGAAGCCTACTGTACGTGAGGGCGCTTGGAGGACTCTAGAACATTGCGACTGGCGGGACATGGACTAAACTGAGGTGGGACTGAATGGAAGTGTAATACGGATTTTATTATAAATATTCGAACTGTCAATTTGGACACATATTTTACAGAATATCTGAATATGTTGATGCACTGTCTATTGGGACTGATCTTTAATTATTTAATTAAATTAATTTCTTTGCGATAATTATTTGAGGTGAATATTCGAACTGTCAATTCGGACACATATTTTACAGAATATCTGAATATGTTGATACACTGTCTATTGGGACTGATCGTTAATTATTTAATTTTATTTATTTATTTGTGGTAATCATACATTGTATTAAATTGGAGTAATTAGTTGTGAACAGTAAGTGATATCAATTTATTGCGAGATTTTGAGTTCAGAGAATTTTGCTGTAGTTATTGTAAATAAAATAAGGAAATTATAATTTATTCTTTTATTTGATTAAGACCTCCATCACTTAACGAACTTGGTATAGCCCACTTAATTTCTAGAGAGAGATATTGTAACAATATATTTAGGAAACAACAAATCACGTCATACATGCATTTGTTTTAAAAAGGTTTGATTCAAAAAGTGTGTTGAAACCACGAATAGGCTATAACTATGTATACACTTGTGGTGCGTTATTTTGTGCCTGATTTGTATTTGTAACTGCAGAACAAGTCTTAAGCTATTTGACCTTTGCGAAGTAGTGATTTCGCAGTCAGTCTTTATGCATACATGTTCATTCCAACGACAAAAAAACCTTTGTAGCTGATTTTGCTCGAGCTCAGCAAAATTAGATTCAAAGGCGAAAACCAGGAAAGGTAAAATTCATAACGATTGGGTGTCCCTGAAGCTGATTGAAGCACGTCTCGAATTTTGTGTAACTGGTTCTAGTTCCCAGGAAATATTAAATTGGATAAATATTAAACGCAAATTTATGCGCTTAAACTTGGTTAGCTTTAAAAAGCACAACACTAACAATTTAATATACATCGTGTGCACAAGAATTGTGTGCCGTGATTTTGACCCTATTGATTCACAATCATGCGCAAACAGGTAGTGCGCATGAAAAATCCTGACAAAGTGCATAAAGGGAATTGCTATGTTTCATTTGTTATTCAGGCGCATTGGGGATGGGGTAGCAGCCAATCAGAGCAGACTATAAAATTTCCGACGAAGTTTATTAAAATGGAGGGACACAGTTATGCTGACGAAAATAAGAAATATCCCAAGTTAGAAATTCAGAAGAAGATCAGGTGACAGTGTACAGAGACGATATTTTTTTATGTTATTCACATCTTAACGATTGCAACAGCTACGATTTTAAATAGAAGAGAATATTGCCAGCTCTTTAAAATCACTGTTAATTTTCAACTCAATATTACAATCTATAGCTAAAATCCATTTTATGTTTGTAGAGATAACCAAAACGTCAAAACATTGTTTACAAGCACTGCCAACTGACGTCGCAAAATTTCATTGCTTAATAAATAAGTATTCAAATGTGAACCAATATAATGGACACGGTTTTTGATTGTGTTTTTGTTCATCGTTTCGTCTTTTGCTCCGTACCTGTTTTTTTTATTGTGTACTAACCATTAGACCTAAAGGTTGGAGGAGAAACGATCTCCGTCAATTATTCCCAACAGTGCTGATCTACTTATAAAAAAAATAGAGCATTTTTTGCTGCTAGGTAAAAGAATAATTCGCCACTTAAAAATGGAAATGACGCATTAACACTGGCGGTTTTTACGCCAGTTTAGCGTCTTATCTTAGGTTATATACATTAGCACTTCAGAGCAAGTAGAATAAAACCTCGTGGCATTAACCATTCTTCTTTGCATACTGATTCCATTGTGTTCTTGTTTGCTGTCTGGTCAGTTATCTATGAGTAAACAACTTTTTTTTGATTTTCAGAACCGAGGCGGAAAGTATATTATTATATAGAAAATTAAATATTGTTATAAAATGAACCAGGAAAGGTGGAATTTGGTGAGTAACGAAAATTCTGCTGAATATGAGCCATGTATTTTATTATAAAATTAAAATACTTTGATTTTAAAGCTTTTAAAGTTTCTGGTAAATAAATAACAATAAATATAAAAACAAGTTTGACATTTAATAACTGTGTTTCGTGCACTTTTCCAGTGCAGACAAAGTATTGAAAGGTAAAATTGCACGTGGGTGTGTTCATAATAATAATATTAAACAGTGTTGTAGAAGAAACTCCTAAAATATAAACGATTAGGAGAATGTGATATAACATAATTCCCGTTTACAAGAACACTGCAAACAAAAATGTAATTTTGACAGGTTGGCCTCTGTTTGAAAAAGACATACGTAGACGAGTAAACATTAAAATCGTGGTTCCTTAACTTGACAGAGTCGCGCTTATTTGTGAGTGAACCCCACCTTTTTTTTTTGTCGGGTTTTACACTGACATGATATAGATATTTTTAAGGTAGAAGTCAGCGGGGTTTTCACGAACGGTGGCGTGTCATATATCCGGTGTTCTTATCTACCGTGTACTTGGCCCGTAGACTAATCTCCGCATTCTGCACGTTTCGTAACATTGCCTCACTCCTCGACATTAAAAATTTCTAAATCACGCGGTTAAATACTGACACGTTTTTTTTTCTATAGTCCTATGTAAGACGTGTTTGGCTGTTTCTTAAACATGTCATCTGTCGAAAGTGCTCTATATCCCTCTTAACATAAAAGTATAATATTTCTCGTTAAATTTAGCTTTAACTTATATTTTACATAAAAATTTATATTATTGAATTTACAACTAAGTGATATGAATAAAACAGTTAGAAATTTGGTTTTATGTGTGTTGGTAACGCCTAGTAAAAAATAGTTCTCATGCATAATGAGATTAAACTGAGTGCGTACGAAGGCGTTGTTTTTTTCCTTTTGGTGTAATTTTCTGGACTTAGTAAAGAGTGGAATGGACCCCCGCGTTTTTTCTGAAATAGTTGTGTGCACGAATACGCGTATCTCGGTAAATAAATGTTTTGCAAATACGACTTTTGTCAGACAAGACAAAAAACAATTATCTATGCCCCTATATATTTTTTTTTAATGTTGTCATATTAAGTGTATTCTTGGAGAAGAATATCGTGAAAATGGTCACAAATATAACATTTTTAAAGCTTGCATATGCAGTTTCCTTAAGCGGCAAGAGAAAAGTACAATGGTAAGGTCGTAGTTTAATCTGTGGTCTTTCATGGCGTGTAATAAAACCCCACTGTTACATATCTAATTTGCACAGTACAGCGTTACGGCGGAAACACTGCACGTCTTGCGCGTAGGAGCTAAAGTGCGTGTTAGTGGAGCTCGTATCGCTCCCTCGCTTCTTGACCTTGGATTGGTTAACGGGGGAGGGGGATCGGAGAGGATCCATCTCGCTCTGAAGTTTTGCTTGTATAAGGCGGATGGTTAGCCTGAAAGTAGAGCTTTAACAGGGCTTCAGAAAAGTTGAAAGTAACCATATATTCGCTATAGTTTAATTAAAACTTTACCAAAGGAAGACGTATAGTAATAATATTTTAAAGTTTAAACAGTGTTCTGACCTTGGATCAAGGGCAGATATAAAAGTGGAGGGGTAGGGATACATAGCCCCCCCCCCCCTCAAAAAACCCCTTGAATTGACATGAAAATGTCCTATAAATGTTTTAAAGCTGATATTAATTGATAGCAGAATTGTTTACAATACGGATATCATGTTAACACAAAAGTTGGCAGTGTCAAATGCAAATTTTCTACTACAAAAAAATTGCACGTTCCCCTTTATTATTAGTATTATTATTATCATTATTATTATTATTGTATAACATGTGAAATACTGTTCCTTCTTTTTGCACATAATATACCAAATTTAGTCATGATTTACTGCGTTGCGAGGGAACCTCATATCCGTATAAATGGCTCCCACGCTGCAGATAGCAGAAGCTTACTCTGTAGAATTAATGTTGTCCATTTATGAAGATACGTGTTAGTAGTGTACATACGTCGGTTCGGAGACATGATTTATGGAGTAGGAGGTAGGAGTTTGCCGCCATAACGTCACAGTCGGAGGTCGAGGCCGGCGGCAGGTCGCATACGGACGGTCATATTAACGACAAAATTGCCTGTTTCATTCAAAAAAAAAAAAAAACATTTCCGAAATTAGTGGCCGAAAAATCACTTTTATCACCAAGAAATTTCCAAAATAATATAGAAAAATGAAGAAAGCGAATTTGAAGCTCCTCGAAGCAAGAGCCGAAAAATCTCCAGTCGAGCAAGAGGCTTAGGCCCGATTGCATCATCGTGGTTCGAAATTCGATCTGAGATCGTATCTAAGACCGAGACAGAAAACTGTTGCACCATTCGAGTTCAAAACTGGACTGGAGATCGAGATTAAGTTCATTTCGAACCGCTGAAATTGGCGGTTCGAAATCTCGATCCGAGATCCGCAGCCATCGTCGACAAATGTAATTTGAAAATACGCCAACAGATAGAACTACGTTCAATTGTTTTCTTGGGAAATTAAAACAACATTATACGTACTTTAATATTATTCAGTAAAATCCGTACAACAATAATTCACTTAAAACAGATAAAAGATCGCACATCTAGTTCTATCTATTATGAAAAATACGCCTACTTCCATGATGTCATATATTGCGAACCAATAGAAGATTTGTCTCATACTTAATATCGATCTCTTACTTTGGAACCAACATCGATGAATCGGAGATTGAAATCATGAAATTTCGTTGGTGCAACACTTTTACATTGGAAACAAGATAAAACTGGTTCCTGTTTCAGTACCAGGATCATTTGATCTCAGATCGGGGAAGATTTTAGTGCAACCGGCCCTTAGACGCTCTTAGCAGAATGAGCCACATAATCGCCAGAGCAAGAGAGTATGAGTCGAGACTCCGAGCCTGATCAAGCTGACCCGTGATGGGAGGGGGAGATGGGGGGATCAGCAGACCCCCATCCGCCATCCTGCATCTACCACGTCCACACCCCTCACCCACCTCACTCCCCTCACACCACCTTCAATTTATAAAAATGTAGTATTCAAAATTATAAAACATTGATAATTTAAAGTTATTATAAAACCTAAAATACTTACATTACTGGAGGGCCCTTCAGCACCACGCCCAGCAGATGACTGTCACCAATTGACTGTTTAGTCAGTGGGCCTCCATCCCCTCACCCCCACTCGCTCACCTATACTCATTCTAACGTATGCCGCCATACTGGTTTTGTCGTTCATTTGTTTATACGTTGCTGGAGGCAGCCACATTAGTTTTTTAATTCATTATTTGCTTATATAAGTTACTGGAGGCTGCCATGTTGGACGGTGCAGTCCGCCATCTTGTTAGGCGTCCGCCATCTTGCTAGGTGCAGTCTTCCACATGTTCTTATTGTCATTTGTTTTATAGTTTGTATCTTACATTCGTTCGACTACCATATTAGATTTAATATGTTTTCATTACCTATGTACGACCAGGTGTGTAAAGAATAGACACGTATAAGCACGTTAACAGACAAAAAACCGCGTGAAAAGTTCGTTAAAAATGATCCTAAACTCGGGGCAATATTCAAACTGTGCACGCTTTATCTCACTATAAGATCTCTATTCTTGATCCAAAATTGGCCTAACAGCGTACCGTACATCATAAGTTTCATACACCATGTTCTTATACGAGATTTATTCCAACATTTTTTACTAAAGTGTCACTTAGGTGGTTCTTACATGTCATAGGCGTGCGCAGGGAGGATGCAGAGGGATGCAGCTGCACCCTCTCCCCCCAAATGAATTTTGTCAATAGGGAAATAAACAATAATCTTGTCAACACCGTATTTTTACTTGCCAGTTTACATTGTTCAAAAGGACCACTAAATTAAAATACGTTTAACGCAGTGTACACTATTTGTGATGCCTAAGATTAAATATATTATTACTTCGTATTTTTAATGTCGCAAAAGTAGGTCTTAATTTTGCGGTTTGCACCCTCTCTCCACCCAAATTACTTAATTAACCCTGTGAACACCTGTATTACATGTAAAGTAGTAGAATTATTATGCCGATGCGGGTGCAAGGGTGCTGGGTTGCAACCCATGTTTGAAATTTGATCTCAAACATTTAACTTCACCTTGATCATCTTGGGATGTCTTCTGTATTGAAGACTTGCAAAAAATCGGGTGCATTTTTTGAGAAAAAAACTGGAGTTTTTTTTAGGGAAAAAAAGAAATATTTAGAGGAAAAGGGAATGTTTAGGAAAAAATGGCCACCGGGAGACAGAATTTTTTTAATGTATTTTTTAAATTTAATATATTTTAGCGATATTTTTTATTTATTTATTTTTATTTTTTTAAATGTTTGTGGTTAAATGTCAAGTGTCAAGGTCAAAGGTCACCGGGGTCAAAGACCGAGGTCACGGGCTTTGAAGATGGCCCCTGGCGACCAGAATGACAGAGCATGAACAGCTCCGAGGCTCCGAATCTTTATTCCCTTGTCCCCATTACCATACTGATAAATAATATAGAACATTCTGGTGGGGACAAACAGGTCATACTGGTGAGGACAAACAGAGAACATTCCTTAAAAAATAAATCACTCGTACCAACACATTCCAGATACCCAGCGCGCAGGGAAATATGATGTATAGAAGTACTGCATCTTTCCTTCATTATCTGCTCCACGCTAGCTAACAAGATTTTGAATATTTCGTATTTGAAACATAAAATCTATCATAAATATTTATTTTGTCACTCACACCTATATATGACACATGAAATGCGAAACAACATAGAGTAAAAAAATATATAAATGTTTAGCTGCTTACATTAAAGTAAATTTTATATCTACAGGAAAAAAATAAAACCTCACATGCAAGTTCCCACAGAAAAAATAATTAACTTTAATTCGCTAACAATGTACATTATGGTTAGCACGGGAAGGACCCTACCAATTGAGTTGAAAAAACTTGCGACCAACTTGCTAGCCGCTAACTCATAATCGTTGCCCTGTCCGAAAATCATTTTTTTTTAATGTGAAAATATATTTCGGTCTCGCATTATCTTCGCTCATTTTGAACTCATGGACGCACATAAAGCAGACAACTGACTACTGACAGACATACCCCTCACATGAATAACCCATAATGACCCATAAAACATGCATTATGACTCATAATGACCAATAACGACTCCTAAATGACCCATAAATGACCCATTTGACCAATAACTATTCCTAAGTGACTCATAAATTACCCATAATGACCTGCAATGACCCTTAAATGGCCCCTCCTCTTCCTTGAATCCTAAATGACTCATAACTGGCCCATACTGTCCCATAGTGACCCATAAATGACCCATAAATCACCCCTGATTGTGATGTATGCAGTGCTGATTGCGAAAGATTAATAGAAAGATTGAAAGATTGATGGAATTATGATCAAGAAGAGCACGAAAGTTACGACTGTTTATCACACTCATGCATTCCAAGTCTCCAGGGCCTTGCAGTTAGGCATTTAAATTAATACCAATCGAGCCCATAAAAGTGTTGGTAGATGCTGATCCATACCATGACTATAAAATACTCGTGCATGTGATCGCTATTAGTATGACGGCCTTGGATTAGTCATATATACAAACATTAAAAAAATGCCGAGTAGCATACTTATACTTAAAAAACAGTCGAGGTAGTGAATAATTTGCAGATTCTGAGATTGTGCATTAATCAGCCTTCAAGAAAGGAGACCGGAAATGTAGTTGAGAGACTTTTGCACGTTTCCACAATAAATAAATAATTTATAATTAAGAATATTTTTTTTAAAACATATAATAAATACAAATTTACGATTTGACGTACTTTATGCCTATAAAACCAACATGGCTATCAGAAACAAGCATATGCTTGAAGAAGTAATGGGCGTAACCTACGGACACCTTCGGGTACGTTCGACAAACCCGAGTCGATGGCTTCCAAGCATTCCTGAGTCGAGCCGAAGATTGCCGACCTTGTCCTCGTCGATCCTTAGTAGGTGACTCCCCGCAGGTACCTAGCAGCAACTCCCATTTAAAATACATTATGCCAGACTTCTCCAAACCCTACTAATGTCATTATATTTTTAATTTTTAACTCTATGAAGTTAGTCCACCCAAACTAAGAGTTATTTGTTGTTATTTATATAATAATTATTGTTTTGTTTCCTTCATTGGTAGCTATTATTACGAACCTCTACCGTGTCGCTTTAAGTAAAATGTGACTTCTTACTTTGATGACTTGTTAAATACGAGCTACCATTACTAACTTAATATTTACACCTGAGCTGCCACTTGTATCCACCTTAAAGACTCACGTACCTTTAACCTTCTATATCCATAAATGGGCAAAACTTTTTCCACAAAATAAGCTACTGATATATGTTGCGTGAGGGTATCTTCGCCAGTCATTTATACAAATACCAGGTTCCCTCGCAACTCGCTAAAGCACGACTAAATTTTTTTATGCTATGTGCATTAAGGCGAAACGGTATTTCACATTTTTGTTTCCATTTTGATCATATTGTGTCGGGGAATTGACAGCGCTGCATTGTGTGCATCGGAAATAAAAGCTAAAGGAGGGCAAGGCCTGCAGTTACTGAAACAATACATTACGCAAGAAACATTTTGTTCTGTGTGAAAATTTTGTTGTTGCCTATTTTAGTCTGCGTAATATATGGTAGAATTTAAGAAAAAATATATATCTACTTACATTTTCTTACCCACCAATTGCTGTTCAATATTTACCGGTACTTTGATTCACTAATAATGAAATCTCGAGATACACTGCTAAACAAAAATAAAATATTTTTCTCCGCACATAATAATGCACAAATATGCATATCACAACTGATAAAGCAATATAATTTTTCGTAGAAATCTAACAGATATAGGGGCTCATTAAAGATGTAAGAAAACGCATTTTACTGTAACTTTGCAAGAGATCTTTCACGCCCATGTCACATTTTCACTTAAGGCTATTATCTTAATGGTTGGAACCTGTTATCTTACCTAAGAATCACACAAGAAAGAGTAAATTTTAATACGATTTTCACACTACCCGCTACTCATATTCGGTACTGTTCATGAAGCCACTTCTTTTTGAATGGCAAAACAAGGTTTTGTAATTAATGGTACATATATTATGAGTAAGATTTAAAATATGTTTAAGATAGTTGTCAAAAGCCTTTTTTTTTTCTTCTTTTTTTTTTCTTTTTTTTCTTTTTTTTTTTTTTTTTTGCCTTACAGCTCACTAAAGACTGAAGATGGGAGAAAGTTATTTTCAAAATGACTACTCAGCGGAGGCAAGAAAATGGTGCGCCAACGAAAGGTGGAAAACTACTCCGTGGTACCAAAACGAAAACACTTAAGGGACCAGAAGAGTATCTGGAAGCCCAAGATGTTACAAATACAATAATACATCAAGATGAGAAACACCCACAATCAACCAAAAACGTAGAAAGCAGTTCATCTTCATCTACCATAGGCAGCATCTCTCAGTTCGAAATGAAAATGAGGCGAATGAAGAAAAAATCCAGTCGAATGCGAACATCAGGGAAACATAACAGGAAAAATTCTCGAAACAACAGCAAAGAAATAATGAAGATGGACATGCACTTCTCGAAACTAACTCTGGCTAACACGGATATGGCTTCTACGAGACGTTCGACTATGATGATGGGTGACCATGCAGCAGAACCAACTTCATGGAGTAAAGAGTTTACCCATCGCGGTTCTTCAGTGGACGTGAGCAACCCTCCTGACTTAGTACGTGACGAGGAAAGCATTGATCATTATGCGCGCTTTTCAAGGCATAAAAATAACGAAATTCACGGAATTTTTAATGATAATAAACAAAATACTTTTGCACACTACTGCAGTAATAGCATGAACATGAATGAAACTACTTCCAAAAATCCTAGGGGATTGGTTTTGAAGGACTCAGGGCGAGCGAATAAATATGGTACAGGATATATTTCAAAAAATGACTCAGTAACCAAGCCGAAAATGTCTGCTGCAGATTTATATGGCCAGAAAAAATCAGTCTCGCGCACATCTTCAAAGAACAAAATTGCATTTAACCTTGATAAAAGAAGGGTGTCCCGTGATACCAGTGTGGGGCCCCAAGGAGACAAGAAAATAAATGCCTATAATCCATACAATAGTTCTCCAGGACCAGCCATGTACAATGTGCCTTCATTCCTGGGGAGAAATGTGCCTCACAAGCCTGTTGCCGGAGCCGCAGTCATCTTGGGTCGTCATGAGAACAATCTTGATAGGAACAATTCTCCTGGACCATGTTATTCCGCAGTGCCTCTGAATATTTACAAGAAGAAGCTACCAGAATATTCAATATCCGCCAAAGACACCGCCGGTAAACGCTATACCAACTCGCCTGGCCCTGGAGCATACAGTCCTTATGAGTATTATGACAGAAAGTACATGAAGGGGGTTTCTTTTGGCCAGAAGCATTCTGTCTTTCGTAAAACTTTTTACACCAAGGACGACCTATTAGTATAACCACAAATTATTACCTTGTTTATTGGTTAATATCCAAATGCTAACAAGCGCTTTCAGTATTGATGACATAAAATTTATTGCTCGCGCCAAAATAAGTAGCGACATACAATTTTGTATAAAAATTAAAACTTTGTTTTTTTATCTATTTTTATTTTTATTAAAATATGTTTACAGTGGTGACTAGAGACTGTGTATTTACATTTTTTTAGTATACCTATTTCCAAATAGTTAACCGACAAATCTTAAAGCGACATAGATCCTTGCTAACAATTAACTACAGGCGTTTACAAAACGTTTCCTTTTAGAATGAATTGTCGTTTTATAAATCTAAGCTGGTGGTGAGGAAACCTACATAATTGAGATGAATGTATTTTTATAAACACAGAACTTACATTTCCTGTTTTAAATGTCGCTTCCATATGTCTCGATAGCTACCCTGTCATTCCATGAGGAAGGATATCTAGTAGGCCACCATTCAATAATATTCGAGGGCAATTTTTCGTCTGAGCAATTATATTTGGCTCATGGTTAATTTACCATTTTAAAAGCTTCTCTTATTATTAATTATACACCTCCATAGGACAAACAATTAAGATGCCCTTGAAATTAATAACTCTTATTTATGGCCACTTAAAGTAAAACTGAAAAATTGTTACCAAATTAATTGCATTACGGTTGCGCCAATTTTGAACTTAAATGCGAAAAAAAGAACAAATCAGGCTTTGGATGGAAACAATTTGGACGTTACATTTTCAATTAGATGTTCAGACATGGAACTACTACAGTAATTCGCTGCCCTGTGCAAGCAGCATTCAGGGGCGCCAAAAACAGAAGGAGGGGATGAAGGTTATTGCCTCCTGGATTGGGAGCAAAGGGGCATGACCATTTTTGTTGAAAATTATGATTAAGTGGCATGTAATTGTAGGTGGCATAATTTATATGTACAATCAACGCTGGTAACATACGTTTAAAATACGTGATAGGTATATGCTCGTGCAACATTATTATATTGAAAACAGAACTTGCATAGCTCTACATCTATTTAATCACAATAATATTTAATATAGAAGAATTTATATCGGGCGAGAACTTCTTGCTTGGTAGATTTAACAGTCAGTGTTTTGTGTTTAGTATACTACGAGAGTCACAGTCACACCGCCAATTTCCCAAAGATTTGAAACTTCTAAGAATTAGCACTAATAAACTCACTCATAACTTTTGTTGCGTCGACAGCATCAACTAATTCTGGGTAACTGTTGATAAAGGCTGTTCACCGTAAATCGAGCACTTTCGAGGCCCTAACTACTTTTTCCTTTCAGCCATTTTTTATCCTTAACCACATTTTAAAATAAATATTGCTATGTCAGTATTAAACACAGTGTGTATATTACACAGCAATCGTAAGTTAACGTCTAAGGCTAAAATAAAATACAATTTTTATTGACTTTTATTCCAAATGAAAGGGCTTTCAAAAGTGCTCACTTAACCGTGAATAACTTATAAGCACACTAACGATTCAAGCCTTTTGGTGTAATGATTGATCGGAGGTATGTTTTTAGCTTTAGTAGCATTGAAAATGGCCTTACAGATCTAGGAGACGTAGCTGCAGACATAGGAACAATGAAACAATGAGCTAAACACGAACTTCAGCCTACATACCAGCAAAATGGTGTCAGTTGCTAGCGAACTATTGAGACGTCGCGGCCCAGCCGATAGGGGACGTTTCGTGGCTTGCTGTAGGACATCAGGCTCAAGGCCTATCCCCAGACCCCCGCGTCAGCAAACAGAGAATGAGCACTGTTGCCAGCAGACGTCTGGGCATGTCTGAATGAGGTGAAACCAAATATGGTAGAAGGACAATATGGGAAATTAGCCGAAAAAAACGCGAGACACTGATGCCAGCGCTCCTGGCGGTTTGTACTGTTCGTACGATGATAATCGTGTGTATTGAATGGGTAGTTTGGAGTATTTTGGATGCGTTTTAATTCAAATTTTCTCGCTTGCGTGATTATTTATAATGGCAGGATAGATTTGTGTAGTTTTTGGCTGCAATAATGACAACGTTGTGAACTACAGCAAGTCCTTTTTAAGATTCCCAAAGGATGCAAGTCGGTAAGTACACGAGCTGTAGTGGATAACATTTCCCATTAGTATTATTATTGTCAGTGTGTTTTGATTGACAATTCCATTCATACAATACCTTAATTTACTTAAATACTGTTCTGTCGTTTCCTAGGTGCAAGCAATTAGTGCAGAAATGTAAGAGCAGACCTGGACGAAATGAAGAAAGGAACTGGCGGTTGATACCTACACGAGAATTGTGTGTTCCAAGTCCAATCTTTTCAGAAAAGAGGATTTTCGCAACCCAAATTTGCTTCCACAAGACAAAGAACGAAGTCACTTGAGTGTCGTAACTGCTATTTATAATCTTGTACACTGAAGGGCTTTGCGAAGTTTGATAGCCCTTAACTTGAAAGTTGCAGGTTTGTTTTTATTGGAGCGACACCTTCGAAATATAAAAGTAAACAATGTTTACAAATTCGATATTCGTCTATTAAACTGACTGAAATCTCTTGTTAAAGTGTGTGTTTAATTCAGCAAGTTGAGCTAGGGATATAATTGATTGATTGCTTCAGAAAAGTTGTTTACATAGGTATGTGTGTCAGTGATTGCTCGTACAATGTTTACATAATCAGTGTTCGTGTATGAAACTGGTTGGGGCCTCTTTAAGGGTTTGTATAGTTCAACAAGTTGAGCTTGGGATAAAATTGATTAATTGCGTCAAAATAGTGTTTTCATATTTGTGTCAGTGATTGCTCCTACAGTGTTTACGTATTAGCCAAACATTATGCACCGAGCCAGAGTCTCAGCGCCAGCAGGGGAATAAAATATCCAAAACAATGATTCAAGGCGCCGGCAATTTTTTAGGTGGTGACTCGAAACATCACACATCAGCGAAGCTGGACTGTGATGTGTAGCCAATTTGCACTGATAAATAATGTGTGTGTGCGTGTTTTGCAATTTAATATACTTCTGTACTCTTTATAATATTACTGTAATACTGTCTCATGAAAACATATTTAATTGCAAAAATATTGAACTGAACATTACCTAAATTGACAATTTTACCGATACAATTTATAAATACCATGGTGAGGAGGGGAGGGGGCTATGAACTCGAGGGAAATTGAGGGGTAAAAGTTTATAATGAAAATGTACATATTTTGAATTTTTTTTTACCCCACAATTTTCCTGATCGCCCTCCTAACTATCGTATTTGTAGCTTGCATTGGTAATATTGTCTATTTAGTTAATGTTTGGTTCAATTTTTTTTTTTTTTTTTTTTTTTTCAATTTAATGTATTTTCATAAATAAATATTACATTATTTACAAATTTTTCAACCATTTTACCCCACAATTTCCCTGATCTTCATAACCTCCCCCACTATATTTTTTTGTGGTTTCTATTGAACAAGTGTTGATGCCCCCAGTAAATACGTGTTCTGTATAATTACTAGAGTGGAATTATCCCACTTTCTGAGATTTTTTTTATTTAGAAAAGCCCCTATTCTTAAGAATTACCCAGTTTTCAGCATATTTATATTGTTTACGTACAAATCCGTATTGTTTACGTACTTTTCAGTGTATTTTAATACTTTGAAATGTTATTGTTTACATTTGGGAAACTATGCATTTTAATATTAATTTGTATGTTATTTGGGTTATGTTTGCACCAACTACCAAATATTTTAAATGACTTATTAATGAAACAACTGAATGAAAACTGTAATAGTTTCCTTTGTAGGAAGTCGCTCAGCCTTTACACACCCAAAAGTCTACATATGAGTACTGTTTTACTGTGCAAATATTTTAATTTCTCTACATACTGAGCATACTGAGTTTGCAAGTAATTTTCATTTGAATGAGTGGCGAGTTGTTGAGTACAGCTTTCGGTGGTGAGAATAATTCTTCTCCAGTCAGTGTGTCAAAAGTTCATTCTGTGTGCTGAACACCATGTACTGACACCACATACCAGACACTTTAATTGCAGCAGTGGAGATACCATGAGATTGCTTGCAGCTGGTAAGTCAGTGTATATACTACAGAGCGTGAACCAGCTTCGAGTGAGGGTTACCATCAAAACCAATCAAAAGTAGCAGCAACATTCCACCCTACCCATCATTCTACTCACAATTTTTTACACAACTGTGTAGAAAACTTTCAAACAATAATATTTCACTCCTCAGAGTCATCATTACATTTCAGTGGTATTTATCATAAATTTTTTTTCAAATAAATAAATGTTTTTTTTTTTTTTATTTCACTTCCTCTTATTTACTCCCTGAAGTACTCGGTATTTTAACTTTGTGCATACACCTATAGAATTAACTTAAATGAAGTGTTTCTCAATGAATTATTTTGCCACATTCTGCAATGCAGGTAAGTCACTGATAGTGATACGCACACATTTCTTTTGACTTGTTAGCCTATTTACACAGTTTTGTTTGGGTGATCAAAGTATTGGAGAAAGTACTTGCAAATTGCGTTACAATAACAAGTGTCATGCATTTGAACAGAAAGTACTTTAAAATCATGACCGATGTAAGTTATTTTCAGTTCAGCTGCTTTTGAATTCTGCAATATGAAAATATGTGGTAAAATTTTGTGTAAAAAGCATGTATTCAGGTTGGTTATTATAAGTGACTTGTTCGTGATGATCTAAAGTTATAAAAATTATTTGGATTCCTGTCATTTTGGAAACAGGCTTTCTTATTGAAAGTGAATTACAAAATTAAATGTGCCTAATGCATGCAAAACTTGAGAGGTGAAGTAAATTAGCTGAATGGCTTGAGTACATATGTTAGTATGGACTATTAAATATTTTGACCAATTGCATTTTCATCCTAGCCCCAGCTGTACTGCATAAATTGCATTAGTAAAAATGGCGGCGGGGGGGGGGGGAGATGGTTTATTAAATAAAGATTGCGATCTGGTATGTTCTGAAATAGTCTCCTTAATACAGAAAACCTTATTTGTAAGTTGTGTAGTATTTAAATGATTTATCTCACCTATAATCTCTCAAATGTCACGTGAGTGATATGATATCAGAGATGATGGTTCATTTTTATATTTGGTATAGGACTACCATTGTGTTGTTGAAAACTGTAAGCATTTTGCAGTCAATGTGGCTGCTTCCTCCATGAATTATCTACACTAGCCAAGAAAATGGATCTCTTAAGTAGGAAGTTGTGTTCCAATGCATGTATGTACTATATGAACAAACCATGTGTGGTGGTCAAAGTAATCATTAAACTTAATAGTTCTACGAAATTTAAGTTGGGTACTCTCCATAGGCACTGACCTAGTTTTCTAAGAGGTAATGTGACCTGAATTAGTCAAGTAAAATAATGACGTATTTGGTATTTTACTACGGAACGATACTTACTAAAATGCTAAACTACCAGATCGCAACCACTTATGAACAAATGACTCAATACATCTGAACTGAACGCTACTACATGTTAAAATTCTATTGTACTAAATGGTAACTTTGTACGCAGTATCACTATGTGTGGTATGTTTGGATGTGTCTGTTTCTTTTTACCTAAATACGTACAAATAAAACATTTTAAAACCATTGAGGAGAGCAGTTTACCATAATTGATAAAAACCTGATAAATGATGAAGTGATCTGTCTATGAAACCAGCATTTGGAAATGACTGGGAGGAGGATGCGATACTTGGTTTGAACTCTTTGTTACTTATGGTTGAAGCATGGCTGTCAGTGGGTTAACCATTGCTGCCTGTGTTTCACTTGAGGCAGTGTAGTTGTGGCATAACTGTACGACAAAACTGATTTATATGTGTAAAGGTGGACTCGCAACCATCCGTCGCACCCGTCAGGCGGTCACATGATCTTCGACCAATCGCAGGGCAGTGCTTTTTTATCCGTCAAATGTATCTCAAACTTGAACTTTCGACGGACGGACAGATGGACCACTGCCTTCTGACGAGATTCTGTTGACACGAAGACGCACTTTGAAATAAAATGCAACACGCTGGATATGTGCTTATTTATCTTGGTGGTAAATTCAGGAAATTAAAACTTAAACAATAATTATGTATATATTTTCATCGCGCAAAAATTCATTTCCCCAAAAATTTTCCCTCTTCAAAATGTATTTTCAACCAAAATATACTTTCTGCGAAAGAAGAAAGCAGAACAAAAACCACACCTGTTAGGAATATAAATTTGTGTACAATTTGTTTTGTTGCTAATTTAATGATAATAGCTTCAATGACCAGAAAGTTAATATTTCGGCAACTTATTTGGTTGCGAGGTTAATCTTAAATATTTACAAGATGTAACTGCATATAAAGCTAATAAAAGCCACAATGTTAAATAACTAACTGTAATAGAGCTATTTTTGATTAATCTTGCGTTAGTAAAATACAGATAAGTTGTGGAAATTTTGTTGTCCCAAAAAATTTTGATTATGTTCATTCCCGATTTTTTTGCATAACTTTAAGTTTGGTGAAAGCTTCATTTTCAAGAATTTATTGAATAAATACTGTCGGTTATGTATCTTACAAATGAAATACTGTTTAGCATTCCATCCTTTTACTTGTAATTGATAAAACATTTGTCCTTTGCAACTTGCAACATCTAAGCCTGTGCCCAGTAACATGATTCTGTCACAACTGATTGTCCTTGTTTCAAGTGACAATATTTATTCTTAAAGTACGTTTTTAAATACAGCATAGTAATATGAATGAGCAACTATTATATTCCATTCAGGAAAACAACACGTTTTAATACTACGAGACAACTGCACTTAAATCGCGCATGCCGAGCCATGTAAATCTGAATTTCCCGGCTATTCGTCAGTACAAGCCGCTAGGAACGCTGTTGTAGTGTGCATCGCATGTTTACAATGTTAAAACGCATTAGCTTCCCATATTGTCTTCCTGCCGTATTTGGTGAAGTATGATAGGGGGATTAAGGAGGGGGGGGGGAGATGCGCGCGCAGGTCTGGCCGTGCTATCGGCCAGAGATGCGCGCGCAGGTCTGGCCGTGCTATCGGCGGTTCCACAAACACAATTTACGGCGGGCTCAGTTGTATGCAAGGCAATGGAGGACGAAGGACGTTTGCAGAGGTACGGGAAAGTTAACCCCAGTGTTACAAAGGTGCACTTGCCCACGATACTCATTTACGACCACATATCATAAAAATGATACAACCGAAATACTACATAGTTTATAACACTCGGTGCATTTTCGCGTAAATTGATTTCTGCGTACATTTTAACAAAGTTTGACTAAACAGTAATTTTAGGCCAATGCATTCCATTTGAAAGTATAGAAAGGTTTTATAGCTTTATTTGCTCAACGTATCTATTATGGGTGTTTTTACTCACAGTGGGCTTTCCCGCTGTATAAGAAGGCCTACACACGGAGTTTATAAAAAAGGAAATAAAATAAAAATTAAACAATGCCGCCACTACGACATATTACACTATATACTGTAATGTCCATCTACTTTACAAATTCCACCCAGTTAATCTGCGTGTAAGCATTCTTGCCGTGTTTATCGTAGTTTATGTGGAATTGTGGTCTGCATATGACTAGGTGTTCAAATGGTAAATCCCACGCACATCACAGTAAATCATTGAGAGTTTATATAAAAAGGATTCAATTACCATGTCGGTTTATGTATTATTTCTAGAATTCCGAATCATGTGCAAAAGTAATGTCCCCTGTAAAGCTGTTTTTCCTAAAAATGCTGGCTTCGGCAGCACGGTGTAATCGCTGCAAAAATATTTATGTGGAGCTTACCTTGCAACACTTCACCACACGCTACTGGTTAAGTGAACCACTTTAATTTAATTAATCTGTAGAGTTACGATGCAGCAACTAATTCAGGAAGGACCTAGTTTCCTTTTTTTTAGCCTACTTTCCGAATGAAAGGAGGCTTATCAGACCACTTTCCTGTCTGTGTCTATGAGTGCAAAACTATGTAAATATGTGCGTTTTAAATGGATAAAGAACTTATTTCCATAACAGCGGTCATGTAACTATTTTAGGTTTATTTGGTATCACTGCCATATCGCTGCACGCAGCAGGAGCCAGAAACCACAGTGTGCAGGCCAGGAAAACTGAATGTATTCCGACCACTCACAAGCGAGCAGCTAGGGACCTATTAAACTCGTTCTGTGACGTCAGCTACCGAGTTACGTTGTAGTGGTGGAAGTGTGAACTAGCAAGCATCAGGGTACAGCACGAAGCTGACTCCCGCCCATCTCGCAACATCTATGTTTGTACCATGCGGTTATCCCAGCTTAGGTGAAGGCTGAACCATAGACTTAAGATGAGGTAGACTGCTTATTTGTCTTCTGCGCATGTGCCCAACATTGACCTACCCCAAAGGAACACAACTGTCAAAGTCACATGGTCAACAGTGATGAACGTGTTTGTTTATGTTTTAATTTCAAAATGACAAGCTGTGTGTGTGTGTGTGTGTGTGTGTGTGTGTGTGTATAATACTTTTACCAACATGAATTTAATCAAAATGCATTACAAATTGGTTAGTGGAAGTATACATACATCTCAAAGCATTTGTTTACAAATATGTTTTCCAACTTACAATCCAAACCATACTGTTTCCGCTAGTTGTATAGGCAGAAAAGCAGTTCAATGTTGGGACAAGGAGAATAGTTGTGCGCAGCCAGCGAGATCGGTCTACCTCATCTTTAGTCTATGGACTGAACACCTATGACTCAAGTATGTTCCTAGGTTACTTTAGGAATACATATGTTAGGATGCTGAATGGCTAATATTTTCCAATGATAATAGATTAAATATTTTTGTAATTGCGTAATTATTTTGGTGCAATTACAAAATCAATCAAGTGTTAGGTATTCCCACATCACATTTTAATAGAAGACTTACAACACCAAACATAGTTATTGCAACAAACACAAAGCAAATACACTGTCACGATACAGAAAATATACTGTGGATATTTCAAATATCGCAGGACTTGGTCACAACACATGATCCCCTTTAACTCAACAATTACAGAAATTTGTACGACTTACTGTATCAATTCCGTTTATTTCAGAATTAAATTTCTTCTGTTTACCAGTGATATACTTATTCGTGGCTGTGTACACGTCAATCATGTTTTAAACTTGTGCTCCTTGAGTACATAGATTAGACCCATTACATGAAATAACTTAATTTCGCATAGGCCTAATCGACTAGCTTAATTAATATTTCTTTATTTTTCGCATACGTGTCTCAAGGCAAATAAAAAGTACTATAAATAGTAATTTTGTACTATATGTACATTTATATATAATTAGTTTAAAAAATACTTTTTTAAATTGTACAACATAAGATTTTTAATAACAAATATATATAATAAATTATGCATGCAGTCAAATCCCCGCATCATGCTTGTAGGTATACTGTCGATTGGAAACATTTTTTAATAGGGTTCAAAATTACAGGTTTTTATGCCTATAAAAATTAGGACTGACAGCTCACTTGGCCTCCAGCATGCTTACTTTTGCGAATTTGTTCTCGAGTTTTTGTTTTCAAGGTCATTCAGGATCATGGGTCAAGGTAAAGATAGTCTCCATCCAATATGGCGCTAGTAATCTGTACTGTATTATGCTTGTTGACTTTTATGTATTTTTTCTCGAGTTTTTATTTTCAAGGTCATTCAAGGTCATGAGGTCAATTTTGAGGTAGTCTGCATCTAATATGGCGAATGGGTGATGTCTACCAATATGGTGGTTGCCTACCAAGATGGTGGTCACCCACCAAGATGGCGGTCGCCTACCAAGATAGTAGCCTCCAGTAATGTATAAACAAATAACGAACGAGAAATTCTGAATGGCGGAATGAGTATAGGTGAGGGGAGTGGGGGTAAAGGAGTCAGTTATCTGCTAGGGATGGAACGAATGTGAGTAATGGTGTTCTGGGGGATCTTCGAAAATATAAGTTTTAAAAAATGTTATAAGTTTTTGAATGTTTTTAAAATAATTTCTTCATTTTAATAATTCATTTTTAGTAATTATTTAATATTTCTTATAATACATTTTTGGGTACTTTTAGTGGATTTTTTATTCTTTCTTTTTCAACATCAAAGGTCAAGGTCAAAGGTCATAGGTCCTGAGTCACTGATCCTGGTTACCTGGCTCCAAGGTCACTGGAATCGCTGATCCCTCTAACCTGTTATGGGAAAATTTGGGATTTTCTGAGGATCCTTTAAAATTTTTTTTACTAATTGTTTAAATAATTTTTAGTAAAAAATTTTTTTGGGTTTTTTAATTTAATGGGATTTTTGAGTATGTTTTGGAATATTTAGTTTTTTTTTGTGTTTTGGGTAAAAGGTCTTTGGGGCCAAGGTCAAATCTCACATGGGTCAAGGGTGAAAGGTCAATGACATCCAAGATGGCGGTCGGGTGATGTAACAACATGGCGGCTCCCTCGGCTCCAGCTCTGCTGCCTCACATCCTTATGCTCAACTTCTCATTTTTCTACTACTTACTGGAACCGTGTTCCGAGTGCATACCCTCGGCACACCCAACTTTAAGCTGGAATCATTTGGTATATCAATAGAGACTTAAATAATTGCAATATATTTCATTTTAGTGCCGAGAGGTTGGCCGTCAGTATTTTTCCTACTGAAGAGTGCGATAAATAGCTACAGGAATTTCCAAATCCTTGTCGCATAGCACATGTGCCTGGTATTGTACGTTTGACCGATATTGCACTGAACCAGCCATGGTAGCAGACCTTTTGCTGTTTTACTCTTCCACAGTTCTTGGAAAAGGAGAGTGGTGTTGGATTGACGGGGGTGGGGTGGCACTGCGAGGTAGTCGGGATTAGTTTTCCTTGCGAACACCGTGGTTTTCTCGGAATGTATGGGCAGATATTAATTTATAGCTGGCGAAAAAAACCCAAGTATTATAAAAGGTAATGTTAGCGGTAGATTGCATTTGTCTGTGCGAAGAAAAAGGAATACGGGCAAAAACCTAGCAAATTGGAGAGAGAGAGAGAGAGAGAGAGAGAGAGAGAGAGAGAAAAAAAGTAAGTACACAAATAATTAATAGGAGTCATGAGTCTTTTTAGTGTATAACTTCAGGTAGTGTTATTAATGAATAAATGTGTTTCCCCCCTAATCCTAGGTTAGATTAATGCAGAAAGGTTGTAGAAAGTACGTCAATTGCAGAGCATCAACTGCAACAGGCAGCTGTTGAGTCGAGTCAACCTCCACTTCAAACTACACCAGCTATGGTTCAGTCTCTGTCTGTCAACTTATGGAGCGATACCAATAACATGAACGATCAAGATACACAAATACCATCCGCAGATCCTCCCGAATGTGAAGTATGTGAAATTTCACTCACAACCGACTAGGCTGTACCGATTATGGGCAGGCGAGTAAGGACATAAACTATTTTGTTGAGAGTTTGCAGAAGCTAAATAACCATATTCGTACATTCAGTTGTATGAGCATTATTTGAGGAGTGAAACAAGGATACAAAAGTGTGTTTATATTCAAGTGCAAAATGTGTAATGTTGAATGCCCTGTACCTAGTGAGTGTTCTGATGGCAAACATATGGATATAAACACAGTCACAGTAGCTGGTTCTATTTCGGTGAGTGTGAGGCACTCGCAACAAACACAAATGACATTGTCTATGGATATAACAAGTATGTCCGGTCCGACTTTCATTAAATACCAGAGCAGCGCCGGGATTGGAGGGTGGGGGAAACTAGAGATACCTGAGAAAACTCGCCGACATGCAGCATCGTCCCAGCACGATTCCCACATGCGAAAATCAATGGACCGACACTACCAGGAATCGAACCCGGATCGCCTTGTAGAAGGCGAACATTCTAATTGTTCAACCGCCGTGGCCCCTAAATTTGTGTCACCTTGGACCAGTTTAATGATAATTTAGTGTACTTGAAACTCTACAGAATTGTGTAATAATTAATAAAAGTATTTAATTTGAGTAGAATTTTCTCAGTCTATGATACTGTCTCATTGTCGCACATCAGCATATTTTGTTACGAAATGGCATTTGCAATATGCACGAGGGGTGTGGGGCATTGAGTTTGTCAACTCAGCTGCTCCCCTATGGGGAGCTGGACATCCCTATCCACCTCCCTCCCACCGACTCCAACTGTCACCAATACTGTGAACAATGGCGAAGGTACACAACAGGAAACACAACCACTCAAATGGTCAGCATTACCTACTCCACTCCTTTCATGCTGAAGGGATAGGATAAAAGTGTTCTATCTCGAAGCAGTGAGGTGGGATATTTTAAGCTCAAACATGATGCTGCAGTGCATTACACATATGCATATAAATCGCCTTTGTGTAAAAATGATTCATTCTATAAACCATCTACTATGAACGAAGGTGACATATAACTGATTTAGTTTGTACTTTTACGATATTCCGATTACTTTATTTTCTGCAACTTGTGAAATTTGCTCTAATATAGCCCTTTTTATTATTTAAAATTGTATGTTAATACGAATATTAATGACATTTTGAAAACAGGCATTCCTAATTTTTGCTTTCCTTAATGGCATGTAAAAATTTCATTCCTCTGCATAAACTTGTTTGGCCACTATTTGCTGTCGCATTGACCTCTAACACAGTTCTAAATGATGCCCTTTAATCACCCTCTTAGTAACAGGACTTTACATTTCCCGTAATTCCATGGTGCATGCAGCCTTTTTTCAGTATTGGCTACCGGCAGGTCAGTGTCGGGTCTGCTTTTCGTTGTGTACAGTGTTCTCTCTTGTACAAGCATACAAAAAATAAAAATGCTGGAGGATATTTCTCTCCTTTTATTTACATTTACCTCTCATGGTAATTTTGATCACAGCATCCTTAAGGCCGAAGTAAAAATTCAGTGCACAGTGTGTTTCCTCCTTAGGAAATATATAGTACCTCCACCTTCTATGCAGTGTAAAAGCAGTGTAAGTATAACTGCGTGCAAGGTGGCCCACAACCTTGTGATTGCATGACAGTGCAAACTGCTGCAGTAACATCAGTGATGGTAAGTGCACAGGCAAATAAATCCGAAATCAAACTGACAGCGGACTCTAAGGTCCCACTGGGCCATCGGCCGACGACCCTTCACGAGCTCTACTGAATTTTGGTACCCAGCATCATCCATCAGTGTTCACCTTACCTGATATCTCAGTACAAGTACGGACCCAACTCATTAGCCCTGTAACCCTGAGTGCATCAATTTAAAGGTGATTTAGAATATAATAATAGTCTATCTATTTCGGTTATAGGAAGGATTTTTTTTAATATTCGCAGTGCATTGTTTATCCAAAATTAAATTACTTCACTCTTTATGGAGATAAATTCTTTCTCAATTTTGCATTTTTAAATTTTTAGTTTTTATTCAATAAGTCAATGAAAAATGAAGGGTATTCACTAGCCCACTACTGAATGTCCGCCCTCCATGTACACTTATCAGGGACATAATCATTGCAATAGCCCGCTATACACACTTATCTGGAAAAAATTTTTGGTCGAATTTTATTAAATCAGCTCATACAAGAAAATTTAGTACATCAGGTGTACAAGCCTTACAATATTAATAAGCTTGCTCCAGCTAGTGCTCTTTCGCTCTTACATTGAAATTCTTAAAATCAGGACTTAAACTAATTAATTGTAACTTATTCTAACTATAGTTAACAGGAAAAACACAATGGGAGAAAACCTGTTTTACATCAATAAAAAGGGTTATCATCAATTTCAATACAATTATTTACATATTTACATTAGGAGGACTTAATATCTAAAATCTATTTACATACTTACATTTGGTTGAACTTAAACTAAGAAATTCTGAATATTTACAAAGGTCAAAAATTGAATGAAAAATTTTGAGGTCAGGAATTATGTAAATAAAAAGTACAATGTATGTATGTGTGTGTATATATATAAATTATCATACACTAACCACTGCTACCTCAAATACTGCTTCTGTTTCTCAGTCAAGCTGAATACTGTGATTTCCTTCAAGCTCTGCAATCTGCCCCACCACCTATAAACATCACCTTGAATACAAATCCTTTGCGACAACTCCTCCTGGCTCCTGAATACAATGTGCCAGTAGAGAATGTGATCACCAACTTTCTACAAAGCAAACCAACCAAACTCGACTTTTTCATCCAAACAGGAGTGGCTCAAGGCGCATTACTCAGCCTCACACTGTTCTTCATATATGTTGATGACATTCACACTATTCAAGAGGACATAGTGTTCCAATATGGAGACGACACTGCCATTTTAGTTTCCAGATAAGATGCCCAGCTCCTATCAGCCAGAACTCAAAGTGTACTTCGCACTCTGTATCTTTATTTTAAATGTTGGGGTGTCCTACCCAAACCCAACAAAACAGCAGCCATGTTCTTCACCAAAAGAAGACATTAGCCACCTCCACCACCCACTCTTCTCGGCCACATTCTCTCATGGACCATCTCTGTTCGCTACCTTGGGATCCATCTTGACAGCACACTAACCTGGCACCTCCACATTCACACAGCAAACCGAAAACATATATCAGAATCATTCGTCCTCTTCTCACCACATCATGTGCTATTCCAAAACACACACGAATTCACCTCTGGCGAGCCCTCATATTACCACTTCTTCTCTACGCATCCACCATCTGGACATACGTTCATCCATCCACATACAGGCCTCTATCATCGCATATAATGAGGGTCTACGCATCATCCTTGGCTGGCCACGATACACAATCGTCAAACTTCTGTATCGCTTGGGCAATGTAGAGCTGCCAACCCACCTGATCAGACGCAACACCGTGAAATTATACTGCAAGGTGAGAAACCACCCAAACCCAACCATCTCCAGCATCACATCCTACGATCCCAACATCCACACCACAGACTCCTGGACTTTCTCAACTTTCTCCTCCCTCCTGATCCACTCTAACAACGAGATGTGCTACCGGGTGACCGTTGAGCGTGTTTAGTGTGGGAGTGGTAGCGCATAGGTAAACCTCGAGTGCGGGTTAAGGTAATTTTGTTTCCTTCCAAATTCAGTGTTCCGACCTTTACTTTTCAGCATTCCCTTTTAGTTCTCCTGTATTTCTATATTGTAATTTTTTATATATAGTTTGTGTACATGTAAATAAATAAATATAAATTTTTTTTTTCTTCCTTGTAATTTTTATTAACACAATTTCTGACCTCAAATTTTTTCATTCAATTTCGTACCTTTGTAAATATTCAGGTGTTACTCATCCTTTCATCCTTGTAAATATATACCTCTTGTAAATAATTCTGTGTAAATCCCTTTTTCATTTTTCATTGTACATATCATAACTACATGAATATATATACTATTCTTTTCCCTGCATGTACATAGTTTTTAATTAAATTTCTGAGTTTAAGTTCACCCATATGTAAATATGTAAATAGATTTTAGATATTAATTCCCCTATCGTAAATATGTAAATAATTGTAAGTTTTTAGATTTTAGATATTAATTCCCCTATCGTAAATATGTAAATAATTTTATTGTAATTGATAATCACCCCTTTTATTGATGTACAACAGGTTTTTTCCCATTGTGATTTTACTGTTAACTGTAATTAGGATAAGTTACAATTATTAATATTAAGTTCTGATGATTAGTTTTAAGAATTTCAATGTAAGCTCGAAAGAGCACTGGCTGGAGCGAGCTTATTAACAATGTAAGGCTAGTATACCTAATTAACTAATTTTTTTGTAAGATGATTTAGTAAAATTAGACAAAAAACAAAAAAATTGCAAGTCCCATATTTATTATTTACAATATTAGTCCAGCTTGGCACTGGCACACTCCACATTCGCTTCGATGTTTATGTTTACAACTGTTTTTCTTTAGTATTACAGATTAAGCACGTATTTTACATGTAAATTATTTTTCGTATTTTTAATGAAAGATTCAGGTACTGGGGACAAGCAAAGTCAAAATATTAGAAATAGCCCAATCTGCCGAGGACCGGGGACAGAGGACATGGCTCATGGCATCACCTGATCGCATGGGCCAATCAATGCTCGCGACGTCAAAGAGGAGCGAGGACCGAGGACATCAGAGGACAGGGGACTTTGCAATTGTAGCAGGGCTCTTACTGATACTTGTATCACAAAGCAGGAACAATCATAAGTAGTACTCGCTTGTTACTCGACATGCGATATCATTTGTTACCTGTTCTTACCATCTGATATTGAAATCCAATACTCAATACCAATAATATTTATGGGCGAGAATACTAAGTGTAACTTAATTGGGAAACTGCTACCTATTGTCATTGTCCTACCAGGAGAACATGAGAAGCGAGGAGGTATATCTCATCATACCTAACCTCCTCGTGTGTCATGTTTCCCTGGTAGGAGAATCATAATGCCTGATTGACTTGCTCTGCGGGGAACCACACAACTTGCTTCGATGTGAATGAACACTGGAATTGTGTTTTCATTTTTAATACTGCCGACTTTAAATAATTTTTAATATTTTCAGAAGGCAATTGAAAGAATCCAATTACCAGGAAGGTATACATTACGTAGAGGTAACGGAAAATAGCCCAGTACATGTCTAATAACAGGTATTCGAGAACAAGGTCAGATAGTGGAACAACGCGGCCTAGCATACACTATAGACTAAAGATGAGGTAGAACGATCTCGCTAGCTGTGCACAGCCAATATCCGTGTCCCAATATTTAACTGTTTTTTCTACCAACACGTTTAGCAAAAACGACATGGTTAGAAAACAGATTTGTAAACAAATGCATTGAGAGGTATGAATACTTCATGTGACCAATTTCTAATGCAGTTTTATTTTGATTAAAGTAAATTTGGGGAAAGTATTTTATTCATACAAAACAAGTGCTTGTCATTAAACAAATTTAGATATAAGCAAACTAGGGATGTCCATTACAATTCAATTAGTTGCTGGATAGATTAATTTGTTTCGATTATGCAACTTAATTGAAGCGATTTATGCCTACGGATTAATCGAATGAATCAATTACTTTTTAGCGATTATTCGTTTCGATTCTTATATCTCATCTGACAAAAAAAATGTTATCTCTTAGATAAATGTTGAAAACGTTTTTGGCAGAAAATAGCATTTCCTTAAATATTACATAAAGTACAGGAAACGTTAAGTGGAGAAAGGAATTTTTGATTGGAAAAAAGAGAAATTAACTTTTGCAAAGTTACCTACCTGTAATGTTTTGCACTTGGACAGACCAAAACACAACTCCCACCTTGCACGCTATCATCGTTACCATTTTTTCCCCCTTAGTTCATTTACTTTAACTATAATGCAAACGCTGACTATAGTTCATTGTGAGAATATGCAAATTTGAGTACTTTAAAAATTCTGCTGCCTAATATAAAAAAAAAAAAAAACAGTGTTCGGAGCATTTCAAACCTGCTTACTTATATCAGAAATAGTAAATTATGGCATAAAAATAAATTATAACAGTGAGACATTAGCATGTGTTGGCCAAGAAAATTGTTAGCAAATATGAATGCTACCTGTCCATTTTCTTCGTTTCTGTAAATATATATTTTCAAGTTGAAAGAATTAACAAAAGTCATTGAGAAACATTTCTATTTTTAAGTAATGTTTCTTGAAGTCATTTACAGAACTAAATGCATGCTGCAAAGAAATTAAATCTCAACCTAAATAAAACATATCTTATGAATTTCCTCACAAAGAACAGAAAAAAAAAACATTAATTCATATCTTAGCAGTAACAGAGATAACATTTATGAAACTGCAGTGATTAAGTTTCTTGGCTTAAAAGTAGACAATTCACTTAACAGGAAATCTCACATTGCATATATTTTACCTAAACTAAGTTCGGCATGTTTCTCCCTGTGGAGTGTTGCAGAGGTCTTGAACAAAAATACAGCAAAAATGGTATATTTGGCATATTTTCATTCCATCAGGTGTTATGGTATAACTTTTCGGGGTAATTCCACTGACAGCAAAAAGTGTTGCACATGCAAAAGGAGCTGTAAGAATAACCATTGGCAAAAGAAAGTCAGACTCATGTAGACCTCTTTTCAAGAGCTCAGAGATTTTAACATTGGCATGTGAGTACATGTTTTCAGTACTTATATTCATGTCCAAAAACAGTCATTTATTTCAGAAAAACGAGTCCTTTCATATGCATGACACTAGAATAAAAAATCGCTTACACATGGCTTCAGTTAACTTAAAACTTGTCCAGAAAGGGCCAACCCACTTTCGTAGCCAACTTTTCAATAAGTTACCACAACACCTTCAAGAAATTTGCTTCTCTGACCAAAAACTCTTAAAAAAAAAACAGCTGATTTTTTTTTTTATAAACTATCATTTTATAGTGTAGATAAATATCTAAACTACAAAAATTATGAAATTATTGCATAACATGTCTTTGTACGCATTTCTTTTTCCGGGTTTTCTCATTTCCTTTTTCTGGGGGAGGATTGGTCACATGATGAGGAAAAGATGTGATGCATGTATGTGTAGTGTGACATATACATGTGTGTGTTAACTATATCCAATGTATAAACTTTTTATGCTGTAATTTGACTTGTCCAATATCTTTGCACAGCTATGTAATGAAAAGAAATCTTACAGATGCAATAAAACAAAACCAAAAACCAAAAACCGATGCGATTCTCTTGAATCGATTCATAAGATATATTTGGCCATTCCTAAAGCAAACACTTACATCACTATTGACCATCTGACTAACAACTGAAGCCCGGAATAGATTTATTCCATTAAAAATTACAACAGAAGTCCAGCATTAACACTGAAAGAGAGCAACCGATTTTCTCAAACTACCCGATAACTAAGTGTTAAGTGAAAGCCCGGTGGGTAGGGCAGTAATCTATTGCATCTCAGGGCTAGACCCCTTACGCCTACAAGTATAGGAAGTCAGGCAAGGAGACATGCATCATGGAAGAGAGGGATTGGGCAGCCATGGTCTGCGATTGGATATACTTATAGCTAATCGAATACTAGAAGAGACTGGGAAAAAGCGGCATAGGCACTGTAAAAACCCAGTCGACAAGCTAGAATTCAAAATAGTCACACATTAATCAGAAATGCTACGGGAGACAAATGTGTGTGTGTGTGTGTGTGACATGCTCGTGTTAATAGAGATGAAACAGCTAGTAGAGAGAGAGGACGGAACTATATTTCCTTTCGCCTTGGCAATTGGAGGGAGACACTGGATTGTAAACAGAGAGGTATTTGCACACCTCTCTGGTGGGGGAAGTGACGCTATTGGGTGGCTTCCCTCCGATTCCCCAGTAGAACCTGAAAATTATTGAGAATAATGTGAGTTGCCAGTAAGCATCGATGTCAGTAAGAGCTGAGCCAACGCTTACTGGTTTTTAGATATCCCTGAAGAGACAGTATAGCCTGTGAAAAGAAAGGGGTTAAGTTATTAATCTACTTTCAAATTACCCTAAATTTAAAAGTAACATATATCTTAGGGGGCATATGTGTTAACTCTAATGCTGTACTACCTCGCAGCAGCCAATCTCCATAGCCATAGGCTGTAACAGAGCATATTTCGGTCATATGCTATGAGTACACGCAGCTTCAGATAAGGGAGGGTTGATTGATTGATGCAGGGGAGGTCTCTCACCAACTGCAGCAGAGAGCCACATGTCGCCACAAGTCCTGCAGTTATTTGTGGGTGTAACTGTTCAGTGGCTGCCTTGGAATCGGCAGTGGTGAATGACCATACCTACAAACAGCTGGCTGTGAAGAGAGGCTAAACTAATTAAAGCTAATATTTAATCTATGTTGAGCTGCTCCTACAGTGCAGCTCAGTTTATTCCACCACAATTATAATTATAACTTAAGAATTTAGTGGTTTGGGGGGGGGGGGCTCTCGCCAGCTACTGCAGAGAGCACATTATCGCCACAGCCTCCTCATATTTGGAAGATAATCTGACGAGAGGCAGCCTTGGAATCGGCAGTGGTGGCGAACAGGCCATACCTACAAGCAGCTGGCTGGGATGAAAAGTGTATTGTTCTAATTAAAAATGTATTACTGATCATTTAATCTAGGCTGATCAGTTCCTTTAGGACTGCTCAGATTAGTCCTCTGCAATAGACTATTAATACTGCGCAGGCACTATTAAACTGGAAAATGCAGTGTGTTACACGCAGGGTTAAGAGGGCTTATGCGCTAAGAGCAGTTTTGGTTTTTTATAGCGCTGTTTTTCATTTATATCATACTTTCCGAGGGCAGTAATTAGTGTATTGGCATGTTCTTCAATTGACTGGTAAAAGTTTTGGGTCTGTTTTCGAATTACGTCTTGCAACAGATCTTGTTTAAGCTCTGCGTGCAAGCACCTATTAGGGACATAGCGTGATGCTTGTGCTGCTATCCTAAGGCATTTATTCTGCACCATCTGTAGTGAATTGAGATGGGTTTGTGCGCAGTAGGCCCAAGCAGAGGCTGCATAGGTAATAATGGGTCGAATCATAGTCTGAAATAATTGAATCCCATTTTTACGCGACAAACCAGAATGGTAATTTAATAGTGGATATAATATATTTTTCCCTTTTTAGAGACATGGGAATTCGTATATTGACACTGGGGTGGGTGATAGGGGTTTGTGAGACGCGGGAATTCCACCTCGGATGGTTGGCCATGATATGCCAGGGCACTGTAGCCATTAGATGTTTGCAAAGGCCGATTTTGTGCAAAATGGGGCACAAAAGTGTGTCCAGGTGCGCGCTGTTGTATGCCCTGAACGATTCTGCAACTAAATTATATAATGCTAATGACAAACAAACGTGTTTTTGTGAAGTAAACTTGTAAGGATTTCCATAGGAAAACACATTTTTAAGAGGTTGCGGATTTAACTATCATTAAGTTTGCATGTTTGGTAATAAATGTATTTGCATACTGTTACTATAATTATTTAAATGCACATAACCTAAAAAAGTTGCACTTTCAACACTTTTATAGTTTGTAAAAATAATTTGTATTTTTGGCTATTTCGTTAATTCCACAAGAGTAAAGGTTAACTCCGGCCAAAGTTTGTGTGTATTGCTGCATCTGTACGAATACGATAAACGAAGTATGTGTCGCGTTTTGTTTTTTAATTGAAGTTAAAATTTTCGAAGTTACAATAATTTGAATGTTATTTCCATAGGAGCAAAATTTTCCACTGCTCCATCTTAATATCAAAACAATGCCCTCTCACGAAAAACGTTAATATAAAGACGACCCCCCCCCCCCCCTTCCCCTGCCCATGCAAAAACCTTTCTTTTTTTTTTTTCCATTGAAATAAAGTAAACCAAACCAGAGCAAACGTAAGTAGGCGAAAATAAAACAGGTTAGGATGCCAACCTATCACATATTAATCTGCTGTGTGTACGACTTTGAGGTAAATATGTATTCGTGATGGCTGTTAAATATTTAATATTCGATTGCTTTTATTATGCCCTGTTTACGTATATGACAATCGTAAACAAGTTATCCTGTCAAATCGTACGACAGGATCACGGGTTTACCATCGCCGTATATGTGAATGTATTGCTATTCGTAAACAAAGCGCTCAAATTACACGTCGAGAAGTTGTTTCGTTCCTCAACCCATCATTCAAATTTTGGAGTAACGGAACAACTATGGCTATGCAGCTGGTCGCATTAGTGCAGGGAACTTGGGGTGCGTGTTCGGGTCGGTGCTACTTCTATGTGAAAAGCAGCGTTTCGTAAACCGGCCTGCTCTTATCTCAGATCAGCTGATTGTGTGTTATTGCTTTGCCGGGGCGATTTGATGTGCGCAAACGAAAGTACGTACCTTTACTTATTGTTGTATGCCTGTCAAGGTTATTTGATTAAAAAGATCACTGAAAAGTAGAACTCAATTAGTTTTGCTGCTCGTTTTAAGTTAGTTATCGAAGTGTGAAGAGCACTTAACTACAATGCTTGTGACCTTCAGTTAAACTGTTAATTTTTTTATATAATTTCTTTTGTGTCTTGTAGGAATCAAGAGCAGAACACTATTTCATGTTAGCGGGGACCAAATCAATTCCGTCTGTTTGAAGCTGTTTGGATCGACATGGCACAATCGGCACCACTTCTCCTTCGCATAGTTGCATCTTCTGTGAGAGCTGCTAATCGCGCTGGGAAAATTATAAGGGATGTCATGAGCGCTGGAGAACTAGGGATAGTCGAAAAAGTAAGTCGAAATATTTGCCTATTGTGTACTTTCCATCTTATCTCCCTGACCTATAGTATTGGTACATAACGCAAAAACTCTTTCATTATTTTTGGGTTAGTTGTCTAGAATTGCGTATTTCCGAAAAAGAAAAATAAATTAGAAAATGGCATGACTTGAAATTGCTTATCACACTGAACACATATTTAATGGGGGCATTACAATACTCACAGTACATACTATGTAATGCAGTGGTGAGAAGGGCTATGAATATCAGGGAAATTGTGGGGTAAAACACATAAAATTGTGTAAAATATAAGTCAGGTTGCTTTATGGCGCCAAATACAGGAAGATGAAACGTAACTTCGTGTAGACCTATGATTCTTCCTACATGAAACTCTAAGCTTCATAGATGTTAAAGTGCTTTACCCTTCAAGTATACCTACAAAAAACTGCTGGCGTGCTGTGAATCACTATTTTCTGTATTTACCCCTTTGCTGACTCTGTGCTTAATGTTTGGCTATGCTTGAACACTATTTTTCAATGTGATATGTCTAAGCATGAATATACTCTTGATCACAATAATTACACATAAAGTAAGAACTAGAACTGCAAACTATTGTGAAGTTATGTTTAGTTCGGTTAAGACTTCTGCATTTAACACGAATAGGTGCCAGCAGGATGTTAGCCCTTCAATTCCCGTGCTAACATGCAATGCTACACAGTACAATTCACTGCACTGAATAAACTTTCAATGCTAAAATTGACTATATACAGCCCATTAAACTATCTGATTAATCGAACATCAATAACTTTACTCACCCATGCCGTGTTTATACCTCCTTCGTGATGTATTGCAGGTAACTCATGTATAGGACACATATACCTTACATTCTAATGAGTCGTGAATTCCACAAACACACATATTTCTGCACACTTCACATGGAAATAAACACAAAAAAACACTCAAACTAACACACTGATTGTAAATCACAAGCCTTCATGTGGTTAAATTCATAAGGAACACCAAATGCTAACTGCACATATCAATATATTATTGTCAACTGATCGCTATACAGTACGGTCAAATTGAAAGGTAGCTGCCACTGTATATGGGACGTAAATTGTACATGTTTTACCGCATAAACACCATGGTCATCATAGCCCTCCTCACCATCACTGTGAATTACGTGAAGCCCCAATGAAATTCCTATTAAGTGTGAGTAGTAATGACCATATTAGTTACACCATTTGCAGGTATTATTTTACAGTTTTTCGGAAAAGCCCCTATCCTGGATAATTACCAATAAGTATATCCACAAATGGCTCCAGGAAAGTGAATTCATGCAAAATCTGCTCTACTCTGCTTCCTGGAACACCGGGGAATGGTAAGTATCGATGGCATGCCAATTTACCTGCTTCATGCAATTTACCTTCTTCTCATAGTTTTACCAACATCACGTATGTGCTGAAGTGGGAGAGGGAGGTGGAAATTTGCAGGCGGACATTGATAAGATATGGTTGTGGACCAGGAAAAATAAAATGAAGATAAATGTAAGAAATACTAAGGTAGTAAAGTTCACAAGAAAGAAGATGATAAGCAGTGACATGTACAGATGGGAGGACAAGAGATAAAAGAAGCAGCAGAATATAAGTATCTAAGGATTGTACTGCAGGGAGACCTCAGTTGGAAAAATCAGGTAGATAGGGTGGTTGCAAAGGGAAGAAGGGCTCTGGGTATGCTGGGAAGGGTGCTGAATGGAGAATGGAGTCAGCTGTGAGGTGAAGGAGAAGGCGTATGGCACAATGGTACGGCCAATGTTAGAATATGCTGCAGCAGTATGGGACCCGTATGTGGAGGTGGAGGTACGAGAACTGGAAAAGGTGCAGAGAAAGGCAGCAAGATGGGTGAAGGGTAGGTGGAGAAGGCAAGGGCAGGATGATGAGGAAGAAGGGAACTATAGGCCATCAGTGATGATGAAAGAAATGGGGTGGAGCTCATTGAAGGACAGGAGAAAAGTTGAACGGCTAGTCAGGATGTACAGGATGGTGAATGAAGAGGGAGGATGGGGAGGGCTACACTGCAAGCTAAGTAAGAGGGTGTTTAGAGAAAGAGGAAACAACAGTGAGAAGCTTCAGAGGGTGTGGAGGAGAACGGAGCGGGGTAGGCAGTCCATGCTTGTAAGGTCGGTGAGGGAGTGGAATGTGTTGAGGGATGAATTGGTATCTGTGAGAGGGGTTTGTAAGTTCAGGAAGGGAGTGGAAAAGGAGTTGGTTGGGTGAAAGAGAGGTGAGAGAGCTCGCCACCGGGCGGTAGCCTAATTGCGTGTGTATGTATGTATGTATGTATTTTAAGGAGGTAAAAACATGTGAAGCAGGTATTGAAGTATTGTTTGCACTCCGGGAAGCAGTGTGTTGCAGATTTGTTTGAATTCACTTTTATGGTGCTAACTGGAAGTCAATACAAAGTCTGACCAGTTGCAAACATTGAATAAACGAGGTACTTACAGGAATATACCTTTACCAACATCACCAAGGAAAATACTGAAGTACGTACTCGCTTCTCGACAGAAATCTGCACAAACAAAATAATGAACTGAAATGGCACGTTACCCAACCAACTGTTGCAATGAGACTATAAATTGTGACTATACCAAATTTTTGCTGCTCAAACCACGAAACATATCACATGACCATGCATTTTGAATACAGTAAGATTTGCAAAAGCCAAATTCAGCCGACAACATTTGTTCCACTCACTTTTCCTTCACATCAACCCCTATTCTTCACAATTACCACAACGTAAGTCATTTTGTTGATTTCAAGAGTGCATAATTCACCACGAACAGCCTCAAATTTGCATTTTGATCATTTAGGATGACATGATTGAACTAGGGCCATCTTAACCACCTCTAAGTACTAATATCCTTAACACTCATTTCAGGAACTACATTCCAGTTTTTTTTGTTTTCCATTTTACATGGAAAGTCAATAAATTTTATATATCGGCCTAATTAGAATTTTTAATTTAATTGATTTACTCTCGGTCATCTACAATATCCTAAAATGTAATAACTTTGCTAAGAAAATGAGATAACATGCAATGCTTGATGTTCATCTTTAAATACATGCATGGTATGAATTTTCACGAGTCTTGCACATTATGGAGATGGTGGGTATGTTGATAAAAAAAGTCTTGAAACCATTTTCATATAACAGAAAACTTACATGTAATAATAACATTTGCAAGTGAAATTGACATTTTGTTTGTGTATGGGTGTGTTAAAGCGACGTCTGCTATGTTAATGCAATAGAAAATTACAAAATCCTGTTTGTCCATTGTAGGCTATTACAATAATAGCAATGTTTGCAGATGCATTGAAATGTCCATTAATATAGTGTAGTTTGTTCTGTAATGTAGTCATCAAACTGTTCCACAGACACTGGTGGTCCTAGGTGGTCAGCAAAATTAGTTTTGTAATAGTTTTTACTGTTTTATTTTGTAATTTTTGTGCAAGTAGGCCTAAATAATTTATTATAAGGTCTGTGATGATAATTCAAACTTAATTATGGTGATAATTCATATTAATAAGTATTTAAATAATTGTTCCTACCCTTTGGTACTTAATGGATGAGGTGCAGGAGGAAACAATGTTTATTAGATTGATAGTCTACACCTAGAGGACCATGGTAAAGAAAAGTATGAGAACCATCACTGTATTGGGAAACAATGTCTAATAACTTAATACTTCAATAATACAAATACTGAAATGTAAAAATAATGTTTGATCACTTAATGCGAACCACACTTGCATAGGAAGAAGTTGGTGCCGGGTTGTGAAAGTCGAGTAGATCAAGCTGATAAAATCAGGTTTAAATGTGTTGAAAAGTGTGCTAAATGTAATAAATTTGTAAGAAACTGAGTGATCTGCGATTGTTGCGACCATTGGTACAATTTTCGTTGTGGTAATTACGACGTGGACATAATGAATAACAAGCCAGAAGATGAACAATGGCATTGTGGTTCCTGCTTAGAAAATGGCGAATCAAATCTGCATGCGAATAAAGATGCTGAAGTCATCAACAACTTCTTGCAAAAGATAATAGGCATGTTATATACTGATATACAGAAGTTGAAGAAGGAAAACAAAGTTTTGAAAACACGTGTTTAGGCACTAATTAGGCCTAGTTCAATAAGTGTACAAGATTTCTCATGTCCAAAACGTGTAGTGAAGCCTAGAATGGGACAACAAAAAATTGAAGTCCATGTAAGTAATAGATATGATGTACTGCAACAGGGTAGATCTAACTTTGAATCACCTGTAACAAATTTCCCACCTCTCAATCAATGCAGTAGTATTTCAAAAGCTTGTTTGGACAGAAAAAATTCAGTTAGGCCTATCAAAAAGCAAAGATCTGTGTACGTCAAAGAAAAATAAAATCAAAACTTTATACAGCAATCCAAGGTCGTGGCCTAGCCATGAAAGTGCTGCATAAAATAAACAAGGGTGATATCCAGGGACTTGTTAAACAAGGTATAGTACGTGAAGTTCCGAGTGACTGTGCTGAGCTAACAAAAAATGACCTCATTATTTATGCAGGAGGCAACAATGTCTACAAAAATCAAGCAGTAGATGTAACAAAAAACATGAGTTTGTTTCCTTAAATGAGCCACACTAATGTGGCTATTTGAAATATATCCTCCAGAAATGATCTTGCATCTAGTTTTTCCGTAAATTGTGCAATTCAAGATACCACGAGAAAATCACACACATTTGCTCACGATATAGCTTTGTGGACGTAACTGATGTGTTTAACTTATCCAGAGACTTTTTTTACTAGGCATGGTCTGCATACAAATAATGAAGGGAACAACAAAGTTGCAAGTATGATCATAGATGTATTCAAATTAAATGCATCCAAGGATAGTTTAAATCAAAAAACCATTGCTTTATCAGGATGTGAACAGGTGTTAAAAAACTAAGTAGAAGTGACCCAATACACAAGTACAGCAGCTCTATGACAAATAAACATATAGGGCCGAAATTCAACAAATTCAATAAAATTGATCAAATTGACTATGTACAAAAGGATATTCAAAAGAAACAGTATAATTACAAATTCTTACAATTATATAAGCAACAGTATGGAATTCAGCAACAGCAGCAATTCAAGCACCAACGACAACCCTATTTACCCCAATATCTCCAACAGCAGCAGCTTCAGCACCTGCACCAGCAGTTGCAGCATTTTCAACCACAACTACAACCACAACTCCACCATCAATTGCAACTTCAACAACAGCAAGAGATTCAAATATGTCAGTATCTTCTACGACAGCAGCAGCAGCAGCAGCTCCGGTACCAGCAACAGCACCTAATTCAACAGCATCAGCTACTCCAACAGCAGCAGTTTTTCAGCCAACGGTCGCGGTATCAACAACATCAGTATCAACATACCATCAAATCAGATTGTTCTCGACTGACTCCACAATTACAAAAGATAAGTGCTAGCCACATCAATGGTATCAATCTCAAAGATAGTAAACAAACATAATATATTAGTGTATTACACCTTAATATATACAATCTTTGAGAAACAAAGCACCACAATTGGAGATATTTATCAATTCTTTGGAACTAACTCCCCAAATAATATGTTTGACTGAACATTGGCTAACGAATATTGAAAGCAATATGAACTGGATAACAGGCTATAAAATGTGTAGTATTTTTTGTGGAAATAGTATAGGATATGGAGGAAGTTGTATTCTAGTACACCACGCTTTACTTGACATTTTCCATGTTAAAGAAGTACTTAAAAAGAGCAGTGAGGAAGGGTTATTTGAGTTCTCTGTAATCCAAGCTATATTCAACAATACTGCTATCTTATTTATTTCACTTTACAGACCACCAAAAAGGAATGTTAAAAAGTTTTTTTAAAAAACTTGAATTATTTTTAATACAGGTGTATAGACAAAATATAAATAAGAGAATTATTCTCTGTGGAGAACTCAATATCGACTTTAGTTCAGATGTAAATGAAAAGCAGCAACTTGAAAATATATTAAATTCTCACAGTTTGGAAAATAAATTAAAAGGTTTCACTCATTACACTTCAAATACTGCCACTGCAATATACTGTAATTGCTCAAACCAACCTGCAACTAACAATGTTAAATACAGATCTAGGATTATCAGATCATTATGCACAAATTATTCAATTTAAATTTGAAAAGAAATGTATTACTGGAAGTAAAACAACAATAAGAAAAGTAAGAAATTACAGTCCTGAAAACCATTAATATTTTATTAATAAGTTAGCTGCTCAGAAATGGTTAGAACTTAATGACTAATGATGTAAACACTAACTATAACACATTCTTGAATACATTTTTACTTCATTTTGAAGGGTCCTTTCCTTGCGTTACAAAACAATTTAAAACAAATTACACATGCCTGACCAGTAAACCTGAATGGTTAAATCCTACTCTAGTAGGAAATTGAAACATTTATATAGACTTAGTAAACTAACAACTGATACAAAATTTATTACGTATTGTAATGACTATAAGAAAATCTATCGTAAGGTAGTTAGGGCAGCCAAGATAAAGCATACAAGTAATAAGATAAGAGAATGCATGAATAGACTAAAGGAAGTGTGGCAAATAATCAATAATGCCATGATTACATCCGAAAAAGAAATAGCAAATATTTTTAACTCTCATTACGTGAATATTAGCAGTAAATTAAATGTTTATAACTGGATTCCTGTAACATATGAACTAAAAGATAGATATTTTGTAAAATACAATTCTCAATTTGTTCTATACCCAACAGATGAAAAGGAAATTTATAAAACAATACTTAGGTTAAAAAATCACAAGATATTCAGTGATTGTCTAATAGCTTGCTTAAATCTTGTTGTAACTATATACTGCAGCCTCTCAAGATAATAATTAACCAGTTTTTAATCAAGGCATTTTTCCTGATAGATTAAAAGTAGCAAAAATTTTACCAATATATAAAAAAGGTGATAAACATAAAATAGAAAACTACAGTCAAATTAGTTTACTGCCAATATTCTCAAAAGTTTTCAAAAGTATACTCTACTCCATAATAGAATACCTCAGTTTCTAGTAATTAATAAATTAATATAAAGAACAAAGTGGTTTTCAAAAAAACTTATCTACAATGACTGCAATTTTTCAATTAACAAGAGCTATTGCAGAAGCACTCAATAAAGGGGATCATGCCTATGGCATATTTTGTGACCTGTCTAAGGCCTTTGATCTTGTGGATCATAGTGTATTACTTCAAAAACTTAGCAACCTGGGTATCAATGAACTGGCTTTAAATCTACCAATATCTTATCTATGTAATAGAACACAGGTTGTTGAAATAAGTTGACGCCAGCTAACAGCCAGCGGCGCTAGAGCCCATGACAGCTCTCACCACGCACGTGTCACATGTCCATGCACATGTGCAAAGAGGCTAATATTTTTGAACTCTCACATCAATAATATTTTGCAGTGAAAAACGTGATTCGTATTTGCAGGGTTTAATATGTCTTGAAATATTTTAAAGTGTTTGTTGTGAAAATTTTTGGTTATAAAATTCAAAGTGCCAGCATTCCTACGTGAACGCAGTAATAAAGAGACATTGAATTAGTATGAAAAATCCATAAGAAAATTATAAAAATGTAAAACATATTTAATTTAGTTTGTGCCACTTTTATTTTTCAAAGTATTAATATTTTACTCGGCGTGCATAGCACTTCCGCTTATGTGAACCCCATAGGCGGCCATCATAGGGAGCTGGCGATGTAAGACACTGTCACGTGTGCACTACAACTTTTGTTCACTGATGTAGGTTTCCATAGTCAGTTTAGTTTACCGGTCAACCTTTGCTTGCGTACGTTTTGCCAAACATTTCCCCAGCATTACCCTTCTACTTAAATAATTTATTTCGCCCTTGTGGTATTTTTCAAAATTAATTGAGGACCGGGGAGAAAGATGTCGGAGAGGTCACGTGACCCGCGCAACTTGAATGAGGTGCCATCCGCCTATGTTAGTCGCATTCTAGTGTAATTTCTGTATTATTACTATGCACAATTTCAAGGGCTTTGTTTTTATGTATGTATTTAAAAGGTATTTTCACGTTTGAATATTTTACGGCAATTTCTTGTACAACCATGTGGCTAACCTATTCCAAGTCTATATCTGCTCCATCCATGCAGTTTGAGAGTTTATTTGCGTAAAATCATGTGCGCTACAATTTATTTCAGGGTTCTATGTATGTTTCATTCAGGGTTCAATGTATTTTTCGTGTAATTAATGCTTTTTGTACTTGACCACGTGGTCATGTTAATATTAGATTTTACCACCATCAGGCATGTTACACGCCTGCAATCACTTAAATCGTAAAGAGTATAATTTTCTCTCTCAGAATAATATTTTGTCTGAATTTTATTTGCCATTTTCATGAAGAAATATTGTAATTTCATCTGCACCAGGTGGCGCGCTACAAACATTATCCAGCGGCATCCGCGCCACCTAAGCTTGATTTTCACATGTGTGTGTGTTTATTGTGAATACTTATCTCGTGCTTCATCATCTTTTAAAGGTCTTTATGTATATTGTATAATTTTGCAATTTGTGTACAGTGCAATTACTTCCGTCCTAGCCGGCTCTGTGTATAGGCTGTCACCAAGCTACCCACATGCTGGTGGGCGAGCCCAGACAAGTTTGCATTAGTGATGCCAAGTAGTTACATGTGTTAAAATGTTTTCATCAAGGGTTTCATTTGTAATTCACAGTGTCCTGTCTTCAGGGAAAAACCATCAGTCCATCCTTGCGGCTGTCGGTCCTCTTCCCTTGTGAAGGTGGTGCTTTCACACACCTCTGTGAGATTATCCATCTAGGCGTGCGCTAGATTAATTGCGGGCTGGGGAGCCAAGCAGAATTGGCTAGTCATGACCGAGATAATCATAATTTCTTTGACACGTTGCTATGTATGCATACTAACAATAAAAGCAAGTCTACAGTGAACTTGCCTTCTTTTATTCGGTTTAGTATTGCCTGCGTGTTTATAAGTACCCACGGGTGAGATGGACACACAGAGCCTACAGCATCCCTGAGAACCCTGAGTCTCAATAGTGCTGTGCTTGGGAAGGACCGCTGGCGCCCATATTACCAGTAATTATTTGTGTCGTCGTTCGTCTCGTGTCTCACCAGACGGCATCAAAATAGTGAAAATAATAAAGTAACATCAGAATGGGATTAAAACTGGAGTACCACAGGGAAGTATTCTGAAGCCTTTGCTTTTTCGTGTTTATATTAATGACTGCCCGGAACATATAAAATTGGGAATCTTATATTGTTTGCTGATGACACCAGTATTTTGGTGGATGAAAGTAATCCGGAAATGCTTTTTTTTGTCTCTGAAAAGACCTTAACAATACTGGAAAAATGGTTTCACACTAATAAATTGGTAATGAACGTGGATAAATCTTAGTTTATCCAATTTAGTAAAAACCACAGACACAAAGAACAAATCCTATTCACCACAATAGCAGCGCTATAAAGGAAACAGAAGTAGTAAAATAATTGAGTCTATATATAGATAAAAAAATTAATATGGATAGTGTAAATAACCAAACTGGAAAATAAATTATTATGCATTTGCTATCTGTTAAGAGCATTGAAAAATTTAAAAGACTTCAAAACCCTAAAGATGGCATATTATGCTTTCTTTGACTCAGTGATGGTTTATGGGTCGATTTCTGGGGAAACACTGCAAATGCTATTAAGGTATTTCGGTTGCAAAAAAAAGTGCTACGCATTATAAAGAGTGTATTACAGAACTACTTATAGGCCCCCTCTTCAAAGGGCATCAAATTTAAACACTTTATACTGAATATGCCATACATGTACTCAAATTTGTAAATCAAATCTTGGAATACTATTTAAGAAATGAAGCTACTCACAGTCATTGTACAAGAAACACACAAACTTAGGGTAATGCAACACACAAGTCACTGTTTGGAAAAAGCCTTTACTATTCAGGTCTAAGGATATACAATCAACTACCAAAACATATATTTTCTTAAAAAGATCTGAGCAAATTCAACAAACTTATTAACAACAAGTTTAAAAACCAATATTTTTATAATATACAAAAAATAGAAAATGGATTCAAAGCTTTCATTAAACATACAGTTTAACTTATTACCAAGTTATAAGTTTATCACCTGTGTTTATTCCGCTGATATTCACTTAATGTTCTGTAGCACTTTTAGTATTGTGTAATAGTACTTCTTTTACATTTTTATAAGTTTAAAATAATTTATAATATATTATATTTATATTTTGTATGCATTGTCGAGGTCTGTTATCACGTTAATCAAATTTTGTATCTTTTCATGGTTTATTGTTATTTGTCTCATTTCTTGTACAAGCTTATAAACTTATTATGTTTATTGTGTCTTATTACTATTATTACTATGCGATTTATGTTTTGCGTAAACTTACTATGTCTACATGTCTTTGTATAAGGTTATTATATTTACTATGTGTGTGTTGTACAATCTGATGAGCCCTATATTGGGTGAGAATTTGCTCTTTTACTGAATCTACTGGATTATAAAAATTAATTAATAGGTCACACATTTTACGCCAATTCTAAGTGCCCACAAAATGGGTTGTGACTCTTGTGCAAGGTGAGACACTTAAGCGAGGTGCACTTCTTATGTGAGGTGTTATTCTTATGCAGATTTTTCAATTCAGATGTTTAAATTAATATTTTTATTGTGTTGTGTAGTTCAGTACTTTAGTAATATACATATTAACTACATACAAACAATTGACTGGCTCTGCTGTTTTGTTATAGCCTAAGTGAGAAAAATACTTGTCATAAAATTCATTGGCTTTTCCTAATTGCTTCAAATTTTTACAGTGTACTTACGGGATGGTTTTTACTCAGTGAATGCAATTTCGTTGAAAATCTAAATAGTTTTCACTCCAACTATGAGGAAAAAGGTAAATATATTGCGTGGAAACAGATGGGTACTGTTAGTGTGGAGGTAAGACTTGATTTCCTGTTGACAGCAGGGTAATTGGAGATGAAACAGATTGCTTAGACAACCAAGAATGGGGACTGAAATAGCAGTGGCCTGTATTAAGGTACCATTGAAGCATTAGCCTGCAGTGATTTAGGGAAACCAAGGAAATCATGGTGACTGGCCTGGTATTCGAGCGCACATCCTCCTGCATGTTGGTAGAATGTGTTACAGATGCACCACTTTGCGAAGTATGGAAACAGGAGTATGTTGTGATACAGTGTTGTGTGACAGGTCTAGTCTTTTGATTATGTATGTATAAGTGTGGACGATGTTGCACCACTTGGGCGCTTGGCTGCAAGGCAGCTGCAGCGTGGTAACATTATGTCCCCACAGTGTGGCACCACCAGTCAGAAGGAATGAATATCCAAGCTGTCAGCAACTTATTTAATATGAATGAGACAGGGAGTATAGCACACACGTGCGCTGGCAGTATAAGGAAATTATAAACAGCCCATTCTTTCAACAACACCCAATTTGTATCATTCTGCCATACCATCGGCAGAGTATGAAATATGGAGGGCAGAAGCTAGGAGTATCAGCCCATTAGTCATCAGTAGTTAGGATCAGTGGTTCATCTTTTGTTGAGTTGTTCACTTGGTGAGTCCTGTGGACTCCCGGTAGTATGGTTTTGTGAGCCTTGTGGACACCAAGGTACTTTAAGAATCTGAGTTCTTTAACTTTGTACAAAACAAGTCACAGAATTTTCTGGATACTCTCCACCGATAGATGCAACATACAGTATTGTTTCAGTAGCTACATAACATTTGAAGACATTTGTAACAGATTTTTGCCTGCCTTGCACTGTAACTCCTGCACCAGAGCAACCTTGAATCTCCCAGATGGTTTGTGAAGGGACTAGATGGAATACAATATGATACTCAGGGTCATCTCAAGCATGCTGAGTGAGGTTGAGATGGAGGGACTTGGCAAGCTAATCCAAACTGGTAATGTCCTCATTTTCCACCAATGCAATCCAGTGTGATGGGTATTCTCATTCATAAATAAAAAATGATGACCCATTGCACCTTTGAAAACCTTGACAAATTAACATCTCTGTAATGGTCCTCTTCAGTGTTGTTAGCTGTACTGTAAGTTCTCCTGCCTTTTCATCATATGTAAACACATTAAAAATCTGTACGAAGACTGAACCTGGACTTACCTGTAAAAGGATACAGCCTGTGATTCCTGGTTCATGCTTAATGTTTTCTGCACCCTGCTAATCTAGCAGTTTTGTGGGTAGTGGTTTGTGGGCTGCATATCTCAGACCTTCAGGGACATAATTCTGCTTAAAGCAAGCAACAGTATACCTTGAACTGCTTTTGCCTTTGGCTGCCCTCCAGTCTTTACCAAGGTCGTCTGCTGTTCCCCAACTGTGTTGCGTAGCAGTTATGACCAAATAATCTTCTTGTAGCATTGTACCCAAAATCCACTGCAAAAAGATTAACTGACTTTACCACCCTCTTGGAACCTTTGCCAACCCGTAGAAACGGCACGCTGTTAGATATGCAGTGTGTGATTCACCATTATTGAACTTGACAGTGCCTCCTGTCACCCAACAATTCTTCTTCATGTATCATCAGTATGGTTTCTTAGATCCATTCCATTCAAATGTACACCTATTGCACATTGAGAAACTGCTATACACTTCCTATTCTGATCTTTTTCATCTGTTGTAGTGCTATGTGATATCTCTCATTGTTCATGTTTGACACCATTTTATAGTCTACTTAGACTCCACTTGTGCAGAAAACTAGGCAACATTATATTCCGGACGCCATCGGGTGAGACATGAGATGAACAATGACACAAATTACTTACTGATGATATGGGCATCAGCAGTGCTTCCCAATCACCGCAATGTTGACACTCAGGGTTCTCAGGGATGCTGTGTGGGTTCTGTGTGTCTGTCTCACCTGAGCGTACTTACGATACATTTTGCAATACTAAAATTTTGCTAAACATTTAACACTTGAAAAACACATGTGGCTAGGACACTGTCACTACAAATAAAGAAGTGGAACACTGTGTTACTTGTTTTTATTGATAGAATTCGTACAATTAACGTGCCAAGCAAATTAATGATAAAACTCGGTTGTGTCTAGCTAACTCCGTTTGGGTGCTCCCTAGCCTCCAATTACTCTAGCGCAAGCCTATATGAATGACTTCACCGTGGTGATTGAAAACACATTCTTCACAAGAGAAGGGAGCCGATAGCCGCCACTAGGGTGGACTGACAATTTTTCCCTGAAGATAGGACACTGAGAATTACAAGATGAATTAACAGATGATACATAAACATGTGTGATTATTTGGCATCACTAGCGCAGACTTGTCGGGGCTCGCCCTCCAGCACGTGGTTAGTGTGGTGACGGCCTATACACATAGCCGGCTAGGACGGAAATATCACCATACACAAATTACAAAATTCATAAATATCAGTAGAACACGATGGGGCATGAGGTGAGTAGTCACAATAAACACGCACATGCGTGAAAGCAAGTTTAGTTGGCGCTGATGCCGCTGGATATAGTTTTTTGCGGACCACGTGTGGTGCAGATGAAATTGCAATATCTTTTTGTACAGACGGCAAATTAAATTCAGACAAATTGTTATTTCTGTTGGGAAAATTATTTATTCCCTTTATGACTAAAACATTTACAGGCTTGTAGCATGCCCGATGGCAGAAAAAGCAAACATGAAAGTGACAGCGTGGTTATACACAAAAAGTATCAATTTACGTGAAAATTACACGGAACCCTGAATAAAATTGACATAGAACCCTGAATAAAATCGTCACACATGATTTTACATAAATTAGTCCTTAAAATGCATTGATGACGCAAATACGTACTTCGCTATATCTGACCGCGTGGTCATATGTGATGTGGCCATAAAATTATCAAACATAAAAAATACCCTTAAATACATACATGAAATTAAAGTCCTTAAAATTGTATGCAGCAATAATAGAGAAATTACATTGGAACACTTCTAGCAATAACAGATTTCTGATTCAAGTTTCGCGGGTCGTGTGACCTCTCCAACATTTTTCTCCTCCTTCTCCTCGATTAAGTTTTGAAAAAGCCACAAGGGCACAAATTATCATTTAAGCGGAAGCATAATGCTGGGGAATGTCTGGCAAAAGTACGCAAAGCAAAGGTTAACCAGTATACTAAAAGTGCTATGGAAATCTACATCAGTGCTCAAAAGTTGTAGTGTGTACGTGACAGTGTTGTACCTCGCCAGCTTTCCTAGACAGACTGCCTAGAGGCAAGTGTCGCATGGACCTACCATGGCTGCCTACGGGATTCACATAAGCTGAAGTGCTATGCACGCAAAGTAAAATATTTTATTATTGAAAAATAAATGGCACTTTAGAAATTAAAATATGAATTGACATTATACATATTTATTTGTAATTTCTCATTTTCTTTGAATGTCTATTATTACGGCATTCTGGCCAGAGTAGAACTGTTCTTAATCTCCGCGCAGTGCACGGTTTGAATTTATAACCAAACATTTTCCAATATTGACAAACATACATTTTAAAACACTTTAAGACATTTTAGACCCTGAAAAATAAAGAAGACACATTTTACACTGCAAATAATATTCCATTAGAGTAAAGTTAAAATTGGAGCCTCCTTGCACACGTGCATGTATACGTGTCACATGCGTGGTAAACACCGTCATGGGCTTTAGCGCTGCTGGTTGTTAGCCGGCATCAAACATGACACTGTTATAATGCTGGTATGAAGGATGTAGTCCACCTTTACATTGCATTTCACTGTTATCCTTAATTTTTGCACACCAAGTGGATTTTTGTGTCCCTTTGTCTTTAGCAGTTTTCTCTTGTGAGTTTGGTGTAAAATAGCTAAAAACAAATAAATCTCTTTTCGTTTCCAGGTGGTTCAGCTATCAGAAGGTGTTTGCAGCTATTGCCAATGCGCAGGGTTAGTCTGGAATGTGGATGTATTTTATTTGTTAGTGCTCTCCCACTTAAACCTCGTAATTGTTTTAAACTATGTATTCATATTAAAAAATAACAAAAGTGTGCTGAGCTGAAGAGTGTGTGATTGTGATCATTACCATGTTTTCTGATTCCTTTTAACATAACTATGTTACGTCTTACTCTGGGAATACAGATTACTTATGAAAATTAGCTTTCATGTTGTGATTTGTGTTACTAAACCTTTCTTTAACATAGTTAGTTCCCGGTTTGCTTGTTGTAGGCAGAAACATGCATGACTAGTACTAAAATTGATCATATTCCATAATTAAATGAATAGTTGTGACAAACTTTTAGAGTACATGGACATTCCCCACACCCAAGTGAACAGTTGGAGAACACAAGAAGGGGTTAGATTTTATCCTTAGTAAGTAGGTAGTAAATTATCTATTGATCGGACAGTAATCTGTATTTTGCTGATCACTTTCATATAGCCTGTAGCTAACACCAGGCATCTTCCCAATGACAATTTGATTTGTCTACAGATAGCGCTCTCTCATTTCTCCGCAGTGTAATGTTGACGACAAACTAGGAGGCAAAATTGACTGACATTGTTATTCAAGTTCATGACACCAATGGTGTTGGCTTGCCATCAAAGTTGTTGCATTGCTTGCTTTCAGGGTAAAAATGACCTTCAGACGGAGGCTGATCGGTCAGCTCAGCGGTGCATCATCACATCCTTGTCTCAGCAGTTCCCTGGCGTTACAATTATTGGGGAAGAAGGCTCGTCAAACTGTGAAGTACCCTCAGACTGGGTAGTTACTGACAGTGATCCTGAGGTCCTCAACCTCACATGTCCTACAGAATTTCAAGATGTTTCTGATAAAGATGTAAGTTATTAGTTGAAGAATATTTTTATAGTGTGGGAATTACATGATTGTTTGATACCAAGTAAGTTGGAAATGTGATATATTGGTGCCCCAAATGTAATGCTTGATGAAATTTAGCCAATAATAAATGAAAATGTCATAGCTGAACTTAAATATTAGCTGCTCCCTTTGAGCTCTACACTTAAGCTATTTCACTCATGTGAGATTCTCATAAGAGAATTTAATATTTCAATTTGTGCGTATTTTGGCTAGTAAAACAAAACAAAATTAATATTTTCACCAAACAAACAAACTGTAAGAAACCACTGCCAAGTTTTAGAATTAAATACCAAAACATTAGAGTTATTATAGATTATATTTCAATAAAAACAGAACAACCTGATACTGTAGAAATGAGCTTTTTCATGTATTCAAATTACAAAGGTTGCTACACCTGTAAAGTTTTAATTAGTGTTATGCCAAAATGGGTATATTTACTTGATGTGTGATGTACCGGGAATAAATACTCACTATACTGTCTTCGCAGAGGACGTCCAGGCCTTTTGGCTATACGCTGAGCCAGACGCTTCTATGTGGGCTAGGGGTTCAATTTTATTTTGTTGCAGACACCTTTCTGTCATACAAAACTGGCCGTGTGGCTATGCAGCAGGGCACAAACTCAGGTGTGGGAAACACAATACGGCTCTAGGTGCCACTACTGCCTTGGATATTCCTGGGCGATGGTGTGAGGGTATGGTGCTTGAGCAAGGCATGATGGATACTGGTGCAGTGTACTGGTAAGCTGAGGTATGTGGCTTAGACAGAGGTGTGGGACACAATACAGCTGGTACAAGATAAACTACTACGGGTGTTGGCATCTGATCAGGTTGGTTCAGATACTCGGCAATCCACCAAGGGTACTCCATCGTTCCGTGCAGTGTTAAGCTAGCTGTCTGTTTGACCAGGGAAGACTGATACTCAGTGTTCTACCTGATGTTGAGAGTATCTATCACACTTTGTCGTTAAGTCCTTTCCTCTGGGAGTAGGGTATTGGGAAGTAAACTTTACCCTACTACTACTACTACTGTACTACGACTGCAGGTTCTACGTGTGGCACCTCGTGAGGGGCAGAGGACAGGCGGACACCCTATTCCCAAGTCTGGCGGAGGCTGCGGTACACGAGGGAAGTCAGGCATCACCTTGTCCAGAGATGCACACGGGTGTGTGGCCCTATCCTAGTCTTCCCAACCTAGGAGACGCAAATGTCTCACAGTGGAGGCCACTCAGGAGAAGCAAGTTAACACCAGGCTGACAAGCTGTTTCTAGGACAGTGTACTTGTGTGGCTTGTCCTTTCCGTCAATCCCGTAGGGTCAGGGGGAAGGGTGGCCAAAGCTAGTGTGTGTACTGTAAAGTAGGGTTTGGCTCTTTTGAGTGAAATTCCCCGGTATCGCCTGCAAACCTGTTACGTGAGGGTAACAAAGAATGGGTGCTCTGTCTACAGGAAAAGTACTTAATTTGAAAGCTGACCCATGTTTTATTCCAGTTATGGAAGGAAGCACGTGGAGAATGCACTCGATCTCCTTGTCAATGGTGTAAATATCAGCCGGAAAGCTAAAGGCGCAAATTACGATGGCCGGTGGAGGCAACCAGTGTACAGCTAAAGGAATGTGGTGTATGTGCTGAAACTCTTGCAAAGTTGTACATTACTAGTGTGTAAAACGATATTGTGTATATTCTGACACATAGCAGGGCGGCTAAGGAAGGTCGTGACAGGATTCAGCCTTGAAAAAGGCTTCAAAGATCAGTCCACTACAGAGACGTATGTAACTAAAGTATGACAAAGGGTTTGCAGGGTACGTTGCGGAGAGCTCTAAACTATCGTAACCTAATCCTGTCGCAAGCGTAGCTTAACCGAAGAATGAGTGTTGTGTAATGAGCAATGGTAGCTAGAACTAATGAAGAATGGTTGATTCCTGAGCGGCAAGCACTAGGAAGAGTTGAGATCAATCTGGTCAGATTCTGAGCGGCAAGCGCTAGAAGTGAAGACTGCTCTGGAGATGCGGGCCGTCTCCGCTTTTATACTAAATTCTGGCCTGGCCCGCTGCTGATTGGCTTGTGCCACTAGAGGTAGTCGCAGAGCGGGGGGTACGAATGCATGGCTTGCCTCTGTGACGTCACCGGCTGGCTGGAAGCGGATGGAAAACAAAACAAGAAGCAATAATTACTACTAGCGGGGAGTAAAAGAACTCGCTGTCTTTAAGCATTGTTACGGTGGGCCGGTGAATAAAACAATCTGCGAGGCAGGCAGTACAATCTCACATATTAACGGGACAACGTTAACTTCCAACTCTGCAACAACTGACCTAGGGATGGAGCAGGAGTCATTAAAATAACCATTATTGATAAGACTCTGTGCATCAGCTTTAAGACCTAATGTCGTGGTGGTAGATGTAGCAGCCGAAGTATTGAGTGGCAAAGGATTCTCTGGAATCAAAACAATGGAAAACAAAAAAAGTGGTATTAATTAACACCTGCACTTTTAAGAAATAAGATTCACTGACAATGAAATTTGTGATATATACTGTGTTGCTAATGTTAGAATATGCGTTGAATAGTATATTCAGCAAGTTGAAGTATTTGAACATTTTACATACGCTTCCTACTGAGCTTCTGCCCTATGTCGATCACAGTGTACATACAGTCGACTCTCAATGTATCGTTATCGCATGTATTGATAAACCGCATCCACCAATAATTATTTTTTGGTCCCGGCAAAATCCCTATGTGAACGATGTTAACATAAACTGCTTGTATCGTTTATCCCATGGAGCATCGATTGAAGTATATTTTGGGTCTCTTCACCTAATATTTCTCGCAACTATAATTTTTAAGCTGGTTGTTTATGCAAACGTCCAGTAATTAGATGTGAAATACGTCACGTGTGCCACCGTTTATAACTGCTCTGTGGTGCCCTGTCTAACGTCTTGTCTTCCCAATGTGTATGTCGACACTGGCTACGGCTTGCAAGCGAGTCTGTCTTGCTACTTCCCCTGACGAGAGGAAAAGTGGTTACCCATAGCAACGAGCATGGCGACCTAGCGTCCTCTCTCTCACCCCTCTTTCTAACTCTATCAGCCTCGTACCTTCCTTCCTCCCCTCAAATGCTGTAGATGCCAACAAGAGGGAAAGTTGTCTAGCAAAAGATAAAGCATGTACTCTCTCTCTCGGCCACGTCCGCTTTGCTTGCCTTGCCATCACATGCCTGCCAGCAGCAGAGCAAATAAACTGTGCGTGACAAATGTAATTTTATCGAGATTATGCTCGCTCAAAATAATTACACTTATCACTTGTATTTCAAAGCAAATGGTTTCACCTGAAAATGTTAAGCAAAACATTTTAAGGATGAATTATTATTATTATTTGAAAAAATATTTTCTTTTGAGATTAAAGGTGGTTTTTTTCAATTAAGATTGGTGTTTTATTGTACCTGGCATAAAATGAACATGGTTTTAAAACGTAATATTTATTTTATTCAAGGGAAAGCATCTTCGCGAATAAAATTACATGCCCGGAAGCATATACTTGAACTCCCCTTGTCACCAAAAATGGTTTGAATGTTGAGCAACTTGTATTAATTACTCCCATCCTGAACAAGGCCAGATTATTTTTGGAACACTCAGAGTTGCCCAGCCTTCAGACGAGATTCGATCCCAGGAACATATGCCTATCTATTATCCCCTGCTTCAGTCCCAGTCTGAACAAGGCTGGACACAAGAGGCACTGGATATCGCCTGGTGATACTAGGGTGTGCACCAAGTTATACGTGCTATTGTTTTCGTAGAAATGCCTTATGTAACGAAGAGACAATACAGTAATTTACTAAGGCTAGCATGATGGGCTTTACAAAGGGAACTAGATGCTTTAAGTGGTAGTGTTATTCAGACGACTGAGAACGAAACCCTCACAACTAATTATAGTACTGAGCCGTTATTTGGACTGTGAATAAAACTATATTTCCCAGGGTTCGAGGCAATTGTACAGGGCGGAAATACTGTTCTCGGAATAGATTGGCCCTATCACGAGATTGATTATTTTGGTTATTCAGCCCTGGCTCCTCCAGTACCTGATCCAAGTACCTCTTCTGGTCCTGCTCGGACAGCACAACCCACTGGCCTCACGTGCCAAGTGTGGCGTACAGCAGCCCGAAGAATTCATAACCATCCACCTACCCCCCTCAGGTTTCTAACTGCTGCAAAGTAGTAGCTGTGACCCCTGACTTTATTCCAATTCTCAAACCCATGTGGCCAACTCTCTATAAAGGATGCCAATAGACAGAATCTGAAAATTCTAATTAGAGTCGTGCTCTACTCCATGATTACGTTCCTGTATTGTGACAGCTGGTATCACTCTTTTTACAACCTTCACTGTAAGCAGCATCAAACTCTCTGGAAGGGAGACTTATTTGATCAGATTTACCCTGGGGTTTGATTCCCCTCCTCCTATCAAGGTCACCCAATTAAAAGGGCGGAAGTCTAAACTTCCCAGTGTGGGAAGATCTCCGACCAAGCCAGGTAAACCAAACTTCACCCCCAAGTGAAATTTTAGGTGGATCTAGAACGCTATACAGACAGGAGAGGGATCAGCATCCTAACCTCTTAATTAATCCTTTAATTTAGAGGTGTGATCTGCATCAAACCTGACATAGTCATTTTATCTACTTTAATGTTGTTTTTCTCTACTTTAATGTTGTTTTTTCTACTTTAATGTTGTTTTTCTCATAATCTAAGGGCTTTATGCTTTTTTTTACCAAAGAGTATATTTATATAGTTTTGATTACAGGTTCACGTGGGGCAGTCCATATCCACGAATTACCTGGTATCTTGTATACACACACGAGAGGACGAATGACACATGTTAAAGCCATACATCAAAATCAATTATTAAGAAAGCAACACCCAAAAACACATGGGACACTCATCGCTCTGAACTTAAAATAGATTATGGTAGTAATAATAGTATTAACAATAAATATTGTGTATTATTTCTATTGTTAGATACTTGATGGCTTTACCAAAACTACAGTAAAACCCCTCTATTACGACCACCTCTCTATTACAACCCAATCCCAAGGAACCGTGAAAAGTTTGGGTTGAACAAGTCTAAAATTTGAGGCACTCTAAAAATAGATACAGTAATCCTTTGCCAACCACGGTATCTTCAAGGTATCTTCAAACCCAGTTTCAGTTGTGCACTGATTTGTTTTTTTAGACCTATTCTTCAAGTGGTAAAAGTTTATATTAGCTACGGTTTTCAGTCTATGGAAAAACTGGCCTTTACTGATGTTGGCGGTCACCTATTTCTCAAAACTTTGACAATTGTTGTTCCAAGCAGCGTGAAGCAATAAATTGCTTCAAGTCAGAAGGGGACCTTGGTATTTTGGGGGGGGGGGGGGGGGCGTTGTAGGCCGTGTTAAGAATTCTTTGTCTTACTGTACCACACTGCCGGCCTCTGCCTTACTCCTCCCACCCATTTTTTACTTCTGTCAACCCTCCTCCACCCATACCTACATAAAATGATGATTTTTTTATGGTGAGCAATGAGCAATTTATTTTGGTGAGTTGGGCCGTGTGCGTGTATGCCACGTCGGAATTTTTTCATGAAAAATTTGTGTTAATTAATATTTCAAGTAGGCCGCACTAAATTTTTGTATTCCTGTACACATTGCTGGACCTCATTGTACCAGTATAGAGGCCAACATGCCGTCTAAATTTCGTAGAAATTCAACACATTGACGTGAATAGCGTCTATCAGCATGTTTTCTCAACACCAGCAGTAACGACGGCAGTGGTGCTGGCTAGCCGCCGCCCACAAGTAATCTTGTAGCGATCGATCAACAGCTGTGCGAGGCAGTCGCTCCCGGTATGAGCAAAATCTGAATGGCATTTGAGCGGCCTGACACCAGAGATTAGAGAAGTTACATATGGTACATTAGCAGGCCGGAGCGAGGCCAAGCGGACATTGTTTATTCAGGTCACAATATGGCGGCGTGTGTTTTTTAATGCAATCAGCTGTTTGATGTTGACAAACGTAAATGATGTATTGAATAGCTTTTAGCAGGTTCGATGACTTTAATATCACTGCTACTATTATACTAGTACCTAATTCAGTAACTTGCCCCAAAACATATTGGCAATACATTCCTTATTGAAAATTATGTGTGTATACAATAAGACTTGGTTAAGCACAAATACGTACTAATGGAGATATTTAGACTTGAAAACAAATTAAGAAAAATGTATTCTTGTAGAACCAATTAAAAAATTCGTGAAATTTTATGTTAACAAGATAAGTAAAATACATAATTAAGAGAGGTGGCCACCTCATTGCATACAAGATGTTCACTTCAGGTTTAGAGCATTTTGGTGGTTATGTTGAATGATACGGACAAATTAACAAAAGTGGCAGTTTTGTTACAATTGCATTTTCCCATTAAAATGTCCAAGATTCCAGTAGAAGCAATGGAACACCTGGCACATACACAATAGGCCCTATTATATGTACATTGTGAAATTTGCATGCAACTAACCAAGATGTACCATGGTAGAGAGCTTAGGTAGCAATGTTCAATAAGACAACACTTTTTTGTATTAATCTATAGAGACTGTTTTGTATTAGCCATTATGTCAAACCTGGAAGCAAGAATGTTATACATGAGAGAATAACAACCGCTTGCTGTTTTTGGGAAAAGGAGGGGGAATGAGGAAATAAGGTATTTATAGTATCTTACATGGTTGACTCAAATTTAGCAAAATGACAATTCACAATTTCCAAAATACCAAACGTGCAGTTACAATAAGCAGTCTTGAAGACAAAGTGACATTCATGTTGTAGAGTACAGGGGACTAAAAAAGCTTTTCATGGATGCTGGAAACTGACCATCAGATAAACACAGACAAGAATGCTAAGAATGTGCAAACATTTAATACTGATAAATCTTAATGACATGGCTTCTTACACTGTTTGCTTATGCCTACTGTTAACATTGAAGTTTAATGCTATCAATTTCTACACTAAACTGACTGGATTTGAGTATTTGTGGAAGATAAAATATTTTACGGAAATATGTCCAATACAGGCTTCTGCCACAAATTTGGTTTATTGAATGATAATTAATTCCTAATTATGTTTTTAAGTTGTGGTAGATTCAAAATGAATGTAAAATATTTTTGGAAATTGTGAATTGTCATTTTACAATTGCAAATACAAAAACCAACCGTTTGAGTGAATATATAAAAACACTCCTATATACTTTATTTTTCAATTATTAGTCTAAAACATCTGAATCATTACCTGTCAATTGTAACACCAAACTACGATGACATGCATATTCAAAAATTTTGCAGTATACTTTAGCATCTTCTAAATTTGTATTGTCAGCATTTTCAAGCGACTGGAAAATATTTTTTAACATTACCATAAACCAGTTACTTTGCACCTGCAAAGCAGGTAACTTTGCATCATTAGAATTGTTTGTTCTGGTGCCTTTTCTTGGAAGGAATATCAAATTTGACCTGGACAGATAAAATTCAAAGTTTAAAATACTCGGCTGCAGTTCAATGTTCCCTTTCCAAATGGCAATAACAGTTTGATGTTCACTTTCCAAATTGCAAAAACTAAACATTCTGAGCTGTGAAAGGTTACCCTTGCAGGTGCAAAGTAATCCTTGTTTACAGAACTTAGAAAAAATTTGTCTTGCCTTTTATTTCTTTTTAAAATATGTTTGATTTCAAAATTGCAGTATGTGTATATCAGATCTTATTCAATCCAGGCCTACCTTCACTTTTTAACCTTTGGTTGAAATACTGCAACCCAGCAGGTGCATATGGTAATTCTGCTGGAAATGCTATATGCGTTATGGAGGCACATCTGTCATGCTTGATAGTCCACTGAAAATCTGTATGGCCTACTTATTAGGTAGTACTAGTAGTAGGTTACTATTTAACATATGGCCTAGAACAAGTTACACGTAACATCATATACTCAAGACACTGCAGACCCATGCATCAACCAGGAAGCTGTACTTAAATCCCTGGTGGTGATTGTGAAAGAAAAACTAGATGTAAAATCATTGAATTTGACTTCCACCGTATTGCCTGTTGTAGGAGGGAAAAACTACTCAATTGAAGGTGGTGACCAAATGTTTCATTTTGACAAGCTGAAAAGAAATCAGTATTGATTCTAAATTTTATGTATATTTGTGAAAATGGTTTAATACTCATAATGTTACTGTTACGGGTATACCTTTCTGCCTATAAGTGGTTACAGGTACACCGTTCTGCCTGTAAGTGGTATTACCACCAGCTGAGATATGCCAAAGGACAAAAATCACACGAAATTAAGAAAAATGCTAGAGGGACATAAGTTTTATGCTTATACAGTAAATTGTTTGATTGGACTCCATATCACATGTCTTGTGTAAATCATTAGTTAAATATATCCAAGTGGTTAGCCTTGAAGTCATTCATCAATATGCATTCTAAAATTTCGTCAGTTGAATTAGTATAAGTTGGCAGGTGTAATCCCAAGTACTTGTGAAAACAAGCAGTATTTACCTCTTAACTTGGTCTAAAGGAATTTAAATTAAGATGGTAGAGTGGTTGATTTAAACTGTGGGCAGTATCTAACCTAAAATCAAACATTTATCACTTCAATAAAAATGTGCCAATTCACTACTATTTGCACTATGCATATAAATTCTGTAGGCCTGTTAGATAACAGGGTGACAGAATACAGGTACTGTATTTTGAGACAGTCTCATAAGATATTTCTTTCAACAAAATAGGCTAAGGAAATGCCCAATGTTATGTCACACCTTTTCCTTCCTTGAAGTTGTGATTATTCCAGTCAAAATATTACTAACAAAATAAAATACTGGTTCATGTTCATATTTGTGCCCTCATTGAACTATTTACAGCGTGGCTATAAAATATCCAGATTCCCATATTCCGTTGAATTCTGTCATTAAAAATTTAGAAATATGTATGTGATGACTTGTAGATGTCACACCATGCGAACTATCTACATTGCATGAGAATCTTACTTAGTTTATAAGTGGACAAAGGCAGGACTTAATCATAAGCTTGTTGCATATTTTCTTTGATGGCAGTTGTCTGCTAACGCAATTTCTCGGAGTTCAAGTTTGCCTATTTTTTCTGTGGACACAACAGTTTTTTTAAGGAAGTGGTTGGGTGTGTGTGTATAGATATATAACATTATGGTAGATGTTACTTTATCAGTATTGCACTGCAAAATGTCACAGTTGTAACAACTATAAAATGCTGTCAGCCTGCTACAATGTCAATAAAAAATAAACCCAAGGTGTATGAAATATTAAAAAATGCATGTAATCTTTATCTTGAATTTACACTGGTCAAATTAATAAGGAAACAAGAACAAGGTAATTTAATGTAAAATAGGCATTTTACTAAATAACTACTTGCATAATGTTCATTGTATATTTTTTCTTCGATTAAGTACAAAAATGCAACCAGTTAATTTATATACATCCCCCTAACAAATACAACAGAAATTAAAAGAAATTCTAAAAGTACATAATACACTCAGCTGTGATAGCATCGATGATAAATTGTAGGGCCTAAACTAAACAAAAATTCAATTGTGGTGGATTACATCGAACCAACTTTTGATTGACAAGCATTAAAAAAATGTCAAGATAGCTACAAGTATGGTACTATCTTGCCACTAGCACACTTAAATTAACATTTACATTAAGTAATTTCACCAACAACAATGGAAAAACCCAATCCAAAACTATTGCAGGAAGAATCCATCAAGTACAAAAATCAGCAGTTCTACAGACTCACTATAACAAAATATTCAATGTAGATAAGTGAGATTACAAAGGCTATGTAATAAACCAAATATAAACCGTACTAAACAAAATGTATAAATCAACTGTAGGTTACACTGAAAAAAAATACAAGTAGGCCTACTGAAAAGTGCATTAAAATAAAATTGTTACAACTGTATACACAAAAATGTCACTAGTCATTCAGAAGAAACACGTCACAAATATTAAATCATCGCTTACTCGCAACATATGAGTAATATAACTTGAATGGGGAAACAATTCTCAAAAATAAATTTAACTTTCATTACATTTCTATAAAAACAATTTTGACTAACTAGTCATGCAATAGTATTTATACTTTCCCTTTATTTACACCATTTTTCCATTTGTCCCTAGAAAAAAGTAAAATAAGGGTTCTACTGTATTACACTATAATGCTGTTCACACACACAAAAAACAAAGTGACTGTTTAAGAAAATACATCTATTTAAATATGTCAGTGTACTACAGTTAGTGCCCTTTAAAAAGAATAAGTTTGTTCCAAACTTGCCTTTTGCTTTCTGACCTGGCAACTGATTTCTTGCAAATATAATGTATACTAATCTGAAAATAATTTTTTGCTACTGCACGAATCAAATGAATACAGTTGTTGTTCAAAGGTTCCTGATCATTTGAATATTCATATATACAGGTGAGAAAAAAGATGCCTTTTTAAAGTCTGGACACTAAATTTCTTCAGTAGAAATTTCCCACTACTTTCTGCAAGTGCAGTTCGAATCACCTTCTCACATATTTTGCGTACCTGAGCAACATTATGGGAGGGGTACAATAATCAATAATCCACCCCTGTACTTTATGAATTAGTGAATCCAACAAATTATCTGAATTTCCAGACAGAGAGGTCAAACAATTTTCATATTTTATAACTTTACTCAGACGAACAACAAATCTAGAAATGTAAATAATTATATGATGTGCGAATTCTGTAATTTCTTGTGGATGAAACAAATGCAAATGGTCATCTGTTTCCGTATTGATTATCATAAGTGCACTTGAGAGCTACCTAGTGTGTAATAAATGAAACTTGCGGTTTGACGTATAACTGTCACGTTTATGAAACAGTTATTTTAAGGCTGACAATTTACACTTTTTTGTCTGTCAAATAAGGGAAACTTGTATTATTTACGAAACATAACATTGACATAGCATATTGACAAATTTGTCGCAATGTCACATCTGTGGGGTGCCCTGACGTGGGTGCCTGCTTGCCTTTAGCACTTCCACACATAAAGGTATCACACTGTCAAAATATTACCAGTCAGATAATGCCCGTGTAAGTTTCATTTTCGTTTCTTCAAGGAACTCGTTGTATGTAACCTACAACCCAAAAAACTCCACAGTTAGGGGGAATGTGAATATCAGGTAAATTGCGGGGTAAAAACATAAAAAGTAATCACACAAGAAGCCTGTGGTTCCACATTCCTTACGAGAACATAACCTCACAATTCAGTCTGCACACTTCTGGAATAAAGAAAATCTGAAGTATACATGAATATAAATAGCAAAAGCTATAACATAGAGCCACTACCTACCTCCTGAAAGTGTGTTGGATGTGCAGGAAATATTGTTGGGACACCACTTTCTCACAGTCTTACACAGCACAGAGATGTCGTATATAAAAAAACCTTCAATGAAGTAACACAATCAATGAACACTTGCTTTGCCCCCTTTCTTGCATTCCTGTTGGTACACCTATACACTACACAGGACAACATTTCTCTTCATTTTTACAGGCAAATATTGAAACTGAAGTCCATTTCACTACAGCACATTACACATGTGAAAGACTTCTATTCTAGAAGTAATTAGGCATCACATGATATTAGGAACGAAAACTGATAACTTGTTGTGTATCACATATATACTGCTCTCAAGCGACACGAATGTTCTTACTAAAAATGAAACACTTTTGCATCAACCGCTATACAACTCTTATGGGAAAAAACAACTTTCTTCACATCACAATATGGCAGACATGTTTACTTCCCTCTTCTGTCTCATGACCTCAGTCACCTCATCTAAAAGTGATGCTCGTGCCAGGGCCGCCTACTTCACAGCCCAGCCAGAGGATCTAGACGCTCGCCCAGCTACGTGCACACGGCAATGGCCGCAGCACACGAGTGATTTAATCTAAATAATGTATCTTCATATCTATTATCAATAAATAAAGTGTAGTTTTACTTCAAACGTAAGGCATCTCCAACAGTGTTTTTAGTTACTGCTTTGTGCGTAATATGTCCAATTTCCTAGCAATGAAACGGCCAGACCAAAGCGAGAGCACGGTGCGCGCACACGTATTGCACAACGCCACCTAAACTTTTTGATTGCTACGTGCCTCATAGTCATGTATGACCCACGAGACCCGTGTAATAGATCTTTAATAATAACTTTATATTTTAATAATACATAGTCTAATCTTTTCACACACTTTCAATGGCCATGTCTTACTGTGTTTATGCCTTCTTTTTCACGACAAGGGGTGGTCCACTATGCCTTTCATGGGTATCAAATTAATCAGGAGACGTCTAGCTATTAAAATATACATATGTATTTATATTTAATTTAAAAAGTGGTTTTTTATACGCTAGGGACGATTGAACATAATCTTCATGCAAAAAATGGCAATTTTGGTGGCATGGGGTTATGGGGTGGGTCAAATTCAGCCCAAAATTTTCCAAATTTTTATTACGGCCCTATTGTCGGGAACCATGAGGTGTCGTAATAGAGAGGTTCTACTGTACTCCTGTCTCTAGCAAACCATTTTGTATTCATAGTAGAATTTGTGGCTTGGATCATAAGTGGTAGCCCCTCATTAGTTCTATGACATGCTCTTCAAAATGTGACATGTCCATTATATTTGAGAATAAATTACAAATGACCCCAGGCTGCCAAACTGGGTATTAGTGGAGCAATGGTGGAGGTACTTCTCTTCCGGTGCCGTACCCTCCCTCTGGCGGGATTACACTCTGAAGGAATCCTGCTGGCTGCTATCGCAGTTTTAATTCGTTTTGAGGTGTGTTCAGTGCGCATCTTCCATTTAATTACGTTGGTAGCAATGCTCCCGGCTTGCCATTGCAGTTTTGATTTTATCTGACGTGTATGGTGTGCTGGTACTTTTTACAGATAAAAACTCCTAGTATTGCATAATTAGAACCAAAGTTTACTATCTCCTTGTAACAAAGTTTCTTTGCAAAACTGAATTGATTGGTGGGTCAACATCATCACATGTTAAAAAAAATTCACATGTTTGGATGTTGTTCAATTCAATTTCTGAATGATGGTACACATTGCATTATTTTCTATAGTTGTACACAGTTGGATTTTTACTTTTTCTCTAAACGTATATCACAAACTCTGTCAACAATTTCTGCCAAAGTGTGCCCTGAATAATGTTCACCTTCACTTTTCTGATCCTCTATCAGAGGAAAATGACTTAATATCCCAGAACAAACAAACTCAACATGTTCAAGTGGATAATACTTTGATCCATGATGCAAAACCCAGAGTATTGATTTTAAAAATATATTTTGTAGTGTTAATTTTGTCATGTGACGGTTCTTAGGGGCAGGAGTGCGTCTGCGTCTATTGTTTTTAGTTTGTGTTAGACTAGACACACAAGCTCAGGGGGGTAGACGTTACTGAGGTGGGCTCGGCAGTATTTGTTGCTTGGCCTTGATTGTGCCTTTGAATAGAGTTGGGCGGGTAGGCCGCCTGATCGGCACAAAGTTTAGCTGGGCTAGGTTGGGCTTGCAGTTTATTGACATTGTTGGGGCTGCTGACTTTACCTCTGACATGCCATCCTGCCATGGGTCGAGCGCTCATTGGCATGGGCCCTGGTTGAGGTGTCCCAACCTGGCTGATGGTGACGGCGTCTGTTGGTTGACTTCGGCGAGTGGCTGGCTCTGCAGAGGCAGGCGTCCGGCCTGCTGTCTGTGACTGACTGGGTCGGTCCAGCGTCGTCAGCGGATTCAATGCCCAGTACCACAGGTATGCCCGGGCGGTGATCTTGCTGGTGATTGGGGCTCTACCATACATGTGCACCAGGTTCCTTTGCATACCTGGTCCACAGTATGGGTAGCTGTCTAATGTGTGGTGTTTTGGGTGATGTGTGTTAAGTCCATTTTAGGGGACAGGCCGCAGTCCTACTCTTAGAGTCTGCAAACCAGTTCTCAAACTGTGGTTCCCTGCATGTCCTTTGTGAGGTGATACGTAACAGGTAGGACTACATACAGTTCACTCAAGAAGGAACAGACGGCGGTTGGACATTAACGTGTTTTATTCCATCCAGAATAGAACACTGTGACTTGTTCTCTCCTTCTGTAAATCAATGCACTGATTAACTTATGGAAGGTGACAGCAAAAGACAGGTGAAGGGGCCTGTTGGCTTGAAGGGCATGCTAGAAGTGCAAGAGACACAAATTAGGTAGTCATCAGAACAGCTATGCACTAACTGAATTTGTGTTGTCCAGAATGGGGGGAATATGGGGTGTGGGGGTTAACGGCAAGTGTCAAATGTGGGAGCAGCGATGACTCTTCAGGGCTGCAGCGCATGCTGAAGGAACCCGGTGTTGGTCACTGGTGATAGCTGGGCGTTTCCTCACAAGGCAGAGGAGAGCAGACAGAACAGTTCGCCTTAGCACGACGGGTGCTGCTGGTATCAACTGCCCTTCTGCGGCGGTGCAGGGCCCTATATTGTCTGGACTAGGGGTGTCTCGGGTTCCTTCTGCCTTCGGGGGGCTTCTCCCTTCATAGGCGGAGCTGCACTGTCTGCCATCTCTCTGGGTGGCTGGAAGCAGGGTTTTCCTGGTGTGGGGTATAGTATCAGTTGCCCGAGCTTAAGGGCAACTTCACTGGCGTGATCGGCTGCTCTCTCTTCTCACAGAGTTATGTTAGGCGGGGAAAATTTATATTACTCTCTTTCTTGAGGTGCATTCTGCTCTCCAAGCGTCTGCATTTTCTATGGAGGCAGAATGCTGGCCTGGGTGGCTGCTATTCAAGGTTCATATCTCTTATGGGGCATGTGACGCACACGTAATGATATAGAGTTGCAGCAAAAAAGAAATAGTGTAACTATGCATCATGCATCAATTTAATAACAAATAATATTACCTTCTACAGTATGTTTTTGTTGATAAAATGGAAAATGAACCCAACATTGTTGAGCCACTAGTGCTAGTCGCCTTTATAACAATGGAGGCAATGATTACCATCCAAACAATGCATGATACTATAAATTTTATGTACAAATTGGTTTATTTAAAACCAATGTGTTTATTTATATGTTTATAATTATTCACTATTTATGTCATACACATCAATCTTTTATAAAATATACCAGTAACATTAGTCAAGTTCTTACCAGCTTCTCTGACACATGGGTTTTCCCATGTTTGCGGTTCGCTAGTTATACATGGAGTGTAGTGGAGAGATTTGAGTAGCTCTTAACATCGAGGTCTTGAGAGCTGAGCTAGTTTTACATTAATCGCTACTTGTGTTGCAGAAAATATATTAACAGTGCATTTGTGCTTACACATGCACAAGACTCCTCCACTGTACAATCACATTCTGTTCTCACACAGTTGCTGTCATCGTGCTGTAAAAGAATGTTTGGAATGTAAAAGGTTAAAAAAATTATTATAATAAAACTAAAAATTTAATTTGTAGTTTACTCCCACTGTGACTTGTGGTTGCTAATTCACATAGGTTTATCTAATCACAAATTCAGTTATGATATTGCAAGCAAATTTTTTAATTCCTGCACATTAATTATGTGGTCGCCTTTCACTCATTATATTCCTTTGTACAATGTGTCTTTCATTCTCTTTCATATTTTATGAATTTAAATCTGCACTGAACAATAATATCTGGCTTATCATCAGATTACATCTCAAACTCTGATAGACAACACGCATGGTCATATGCACTAGCCAGGTGCACCATAAAACTTACAGAGCAGCTGCTTGAGTGTTTTCTTTTCTGGCACTTGCTCTGTACCTATAGTAAGTGTGTCTTACAGTGCTGCTGAACGTGTTGTATTAATCCAGCAGGTGACAATCCAACCATAATTTTACTATTATCTATCTGACAAGACAAATTTGTGAACTTTCCTGCCACCTTTCCTATTACAACTACAACAGTGTAGACAGTTTTTACTGAATCATTGGTATTAAAATTTTCATAAGAGTGAGAAAAAGTGAATATAAGATGAGCCTAAGTTACATAAAAATCAAAATCATTACCTTGATGTTAGAGCTAGGAGGAGATGGTAGCCCAGCTACCTAAAATGGCCTGTTTTCTAATCCCTTGAATAATTTTTTTAAACCTTTTTTGTATCTAGCAAAAATTCATAACTTTTTTTTTAAAGTATCTTATTATATGCATACATATGTGTATAGTCTGCACACCACCTCTTGGCAGATAAACTCTATAACGCCATCCGCTACATGATTACTCTTGCAACTCGGTATGACATACAGGACATGGGGAAATCAGTACTATGTGATTCCACCATTGACGGTTAAATGACGTGGCATTAAGGAGAAGAGACTTTCAATGTCTGCCTAAGGTATATATCTGCCCATGCTGCTTCAATGTGTGCTCAAAGTTCATCAATTGTGGCGGCAGCTGCCTTATGGTAGGCCAGTCATCATCTGATCACAGACCACGTGTTTTCAGTGGGCGAGGGATCTGGTGAACAAGCAGGCCAAGGAATCTATGTGACATGGTGGTCATCCAGGAACTGTCAAGATGATGTATGCCACATGCATTCGTGCATTGTCCTTTTAGTACAGGGTCCCAGGCTCCAACACCTCCACCATGTAACGCTTGCATGCCAGCATACTGGCGATACGGACTAGGCAGGAGTGGGACTGGAATCTGATGGCACCCCATGCCATAATTCCAGTTACTGGGCTGGTACGACAGTGCATAATTCAGGACTCAGCCAGGTGTGTACCACGGTGTCTCCAGACACAGTTGAAACCACCATGGTTTGCTACAAACAGAAGCTTAATTTGTGAGAAATGGTGATGACTTGCCATTTGTTGTTCAGGCTCAACGCTCCATGCACTATTGCAGCTGTAGGTGCCCGTGGTAAGCAGTTTCTGGCATCCACATTAATGGATGCCTGGACAAGATGCCCTTATGCTACAGACAGCAACTAATCATGCTTGCAGAAACAGATTGATGTGCCACATGCCTGAATTTGTGAGCGAGGGTGTTTGATATGGCTGTATGGTCCATAATTGCCATGCCTACCAGATGTCTGCCCTTGTGCTCATTAGTGCGACAGGGCCGTTGGCATCCTTCACGTCACTTAGTCTGTTCCTCCTTAACCCATTGATCCCATGTACATTTCACTGTGGTTTCATTTCTTCCAGCATAAGAACCAGTTTCGCAGTAGGATAATCTACAATCCAGATAGGCTACGATTATCCCGCACAATGGTGGAACCTGTTCGTATGGTTGAAGTTTCTTTGGTACGGCATACTCACTCCATCTATGCACATGAAAGGCAGGGAAACGCCACTGCCTCTCAGCAGATCCCTGACCTCAACTTGTGTACCGCTTACCAGCGTCGCCATTGGTGCATGTAGGGCTTTGGTGGTGTAGTGATTAGACTACCTGCCTCATACCTAGGCGAACCAGGTTTGATTCCCGGCGGGGTTGCTCACAGATTTTTGTATGTGGGAATTGTGCCAGATGATATCACTGGTCACCCTTTCATTTTGGCGCTGCTCCATACTCACCTTACTTCACTCTCATTGGCTCTCAAGACCTCAATGTTAAGAGCAGCCTAAATCTCTTCACTCACTCACTTACTCATTGGTGCATGTGCTGTGCCATTCAGCTGAACACCTAATTGCATCATTATTCTACGCTGCTCTATGCGTTTCCCCAGTGTGATGTACTTTGAGTGCATCCTTCTTGGTGTTGCAAATTTAATGGCCAGCAGTGTATATAATAAAATTCTATAAAATAATATTTGAGTAATGGAGGCAAATAGTATTATAGCTATGGAAGTTAAAATTTTACATCTGTTTATTATTAGCCCAAATTCAGGGAACCCTGACTGCATAGTGACTTTTTGCATCCTCATTTTATCACTCGTGAGACAGCTTGATGGTATAGTCTTTCAAAAATACAATGCTCATTGACACAAGATGCATGTATTTGTGTAATGCCAGTGTCATTTTGAGAGATTGTAGTGTCCAGCAAGGTCCCCAAATATTGTAATTATTGTTGTAATAAACTCACATGACCTTTCAGCAGTGTAATTTCATTCCATTGAGCTACTCCTAGGGGCTTAGATTTTTTGTCCATGAGTGTATAACGTGTAACACACTTGACTGTGGTAAAACTCATGTTAAACTGCAATGGTCCTAGCAACTTTATTCTCGTGCCAGTAGAGTAAAAACTTGAAAATTGTTAGGTATGTAAATGTGTTAATAATGTACCAATTCGTACTCTTAAAGTGTATTAAAAAAACTTTAATTTGCTTTAAATTTGGACATTACACCTGCAGTTTGCCATGAATTTGAACACTGTGCTTGCAATACACTGCCTAGACCTGGCTTTGTTTTTTCTAATTTGATGCCAAACTACCTCGGAGACTGCATGCTATTGTGTATGTATGTATGCAGTTAATTGGCAGTGATTTTTTTCAGTGGTTGGTTTTGAAAATGCTCACTTTATCATGATCAGCCTATAGTCTGTTGTAGACCTGGTCCACCTTGTGGTCACAGCTATGATTACAAACGTTTTGTGGCAAAATTATATAACATAACATTTTTCTTCTTCCACAGATAGTAGTTTGGGTGGATCCTCTTGATGGAAACATCGGAATACACACAAGGTGAGTTGTCGTTTTGAGTCTGACAGTGCCACTCTGCTGTTGTGATGTAGGTATTGACTGTGAATGGTGTTGTGACAGGTCTGCTCGACCATGTGACAGTGCTGATAGGGGTTGCAGTGGGCAACAAGGCAGTGGGTGGGGTCATCCACCAGCCATACTACAATTTTGAGTCTGGAGGTGACGAATTTGGCCGCACCCTCTGGGGCATTGTGGGTGCAGGGGTGGGTGGGTTTGTGCCCCAGATGGCTCAGGAAGGGCGACGAATCATCACCACCACGAGGTCCCACTCGAACCCCATCGTCGAAGCAGCGCTCAGCGCCTTGCAGCCAGATGAAATCATCAGGGTTGGAGGTGCAGGTCACAAGGTATGTCCATCCCTAGAACCCACCTTTTAGTATATTTTGCAATTGCGGAGAGTTACTAGGAATAATGATTATTCCATTATCATAACTGGGCATAGCCCAATCAAAGTGACTTACGAATACAAGGTAATTTTCACCAAAGATTTTATTAGTCTGCTGCGAGTTCCAAGTTCCTACTTTACATTGTGTTTTTGTATTTGTTTGTAGAGGGAATGTAAGAGTTTGATTATTTGTAAATTGATTATTCCACAACAGTATTCATCATATTATAAGTATTAAAAATAAAAACAATGTAGCGGATGAAATCATATCCCACATACTGTAAATAAGAATTACTCGATCATGTAATGGTAAATTAGTTCTCGAACAAGAAAAAGATCAAAGAATAATGTGTACTTAATAAATAGTCAGATTATGTGTTTGTTTTCGTAAGCAAAGAAAAAAGAACCACATTATTTATTATTTTACTATAGGTGTTTCATGTAGGATACCTGGCTGTCTTGATATAATTTTAATCATTTAAAGATACTATGGACTAGTATGCTTGGTATTATCCTAGAATTAGGGTTACCAGACGTCTGGAAGTTCCCGGACATGTCCTACAGCCTTCTGTCTGGTGTCCGGGAGGAATTTCGGAATAATCGTAAATGCCCAACATTTTGCTTAGAAGTCCGATGTTAGTTCCGAACATGTCGACCGCGCGCTACAAACTCTGTTTGACTCTTGCAGAGTGCGATCTATATCGATCCTGCCTGTCTAGCATCTAGTTTCGGAAAGCAGAGTTTGTATATGGTATAAATACAGCCAAAGAGAGGTTTTGCCATATCTTAACACCGAGAGCTTATACCGTATTTAGCCTAAAGGAAAACGAGGTTTTTTGACAGAAAAGGAATAGAAAAAATAAGGGATCGTCTACAATTCAAAACCTAGGACCACAAATATCCATAAATGTGTGACACTGCTAATTCAGTATTTAAGTTTGTGTTACATGCACAACATTACTATGGGCTTCTATTCATAATTTTTTACTCAGGAAGCAGTTAATCCTCCAAAATTGGCATGTCATCAGACAGAGGATTTTGACAAATACTGTTCATGCTTAAATACAGTGTGTCCTATGGTTGGATGAATTTTTGTAGTACTGAGACTGTACCTGTCAACTTTGACAAGGGTCCCCTTATCTGATGTCACCCAGAGACATAAAAAAAAACTCTTGAGTATTAGTAAGGCGGGTTCGAATTCACTAGGCGAATGACATGTTGATGGGGATGGTCTAAAAAGTTTTTACGGATTAATGGCTAATTCTATTAATTGGTTAATCCTAATGCGATTAATTTGCAAATGGCTGCAAAGAGGAAGTGCTTTGCTGGGAAGTAAAATTGCTCAAGTCACGAATATATCACCCACAAAAGTTTTACAGTATAAGAAAGATGCTGCTACCATACAACCAGGTTGGACACACCTATTTCATTGTGATTAACTTTTCTTTAAAAGTAAATAAAATATATAATAGCATTTCTTATTGAAAGGTTTATCACAAATTCATGCAAAAATACTTTCAACCTAAATAATTTTTTCAGCTCTTAACAGGGTAAGTCTTGAATTCAGGTTTAAATATTTATCCCTCAAAAATATTTTTTTCGGAAGGGGCTGTCTTAGATTCAGGGTCGTCTTCCTTTCGGGTAAATACAGTAATTCAAATTTCGCTTCAATCTTATGTTTCGTGCATGGTATAAACAACAAAATGTTGGTTTCATTTGTAAATATTTTATGAAATGTACAACTAGGATATGTTGAAGTGTAAAACAAGATGATTAATTGGTTAAAAATAGTGTGTGTAAATGTGGAGTGATTATATAATTTTGCTGTTAGTATGAAAATAACTAATACACAATAAAAATGTTGCATCTTTTATAAATGGTAGTAAAATAAATTTTTTTTAATTATGTTTTATCAAACAATGTATACAATTCAAAATAATAAAAAAAGAACATGAATTTTCATAGTTTTGTGCCTCTCACTGTTAATTTTCCTATATTTCAAGATGTCCTACATTATCATGCTATGTCCTACATTTTGGACCATGTCTGTCCTACATTTCATTAAAAGCCTCTTGGTAACCCTACCCAGAATCAGTGTATAGTTTTGTCTCCTTGACTTCAGTGATGACATTATGTAATAATCGAAATTGCAACATGAAATCTGTTGTGGCCCATTATATTAAGGTGTAATGTGGCAGCTGTTTTCTGGAGCATTAATTTTATTTCCTATATTTGCTGTTTCCATTGAACTAGGTATGTATTTCAGTGCATAAGGAGCTCTTGTGCACATTAATGAAGCATTCCCCCCCTAACCCCCTCTACACCCTTGTAACCTACCTTTCTGCACAGGCGCTGCCCAATTGCTGCAGCTGATTACCTGCCATAGTGCATACACAGTCACTTGGGAAGGAAACCAAATTCTGAACATTTACCTATACATTGGCCATTTGTTGTGGTGCATGCTGGGCATGATTAGGAATTGCATGCAGGTGATGTTTGCTGCGTGTAACTTGTACATGAGTGCCAAACCACACATGGGACATGAAAATTTTGGTGGTGTAAAAAATAGTAAATAAAAAGATTCTAGATTTTTTTTGTTGGTGTTCTCTATATGCAATGACACATAAAAGTAACATGAATACAAGGCTACAAAATTTTATAGTTTTAAAACTATCTTAACAAAAATGTAGTGCACCTTTATTTGCTGATGTATTATAAAATATCTGAATACAAAAAAATTTGTAGAGACCTTTGTTTATAATTTTTTTGCCAACATTTTTGTCCCATAAATTTTTTCTAAGATGCACAGTTTTTGAGGTATTATTCGAAAAACAACTTGATTAAGAGTGAATAGAATATGGCAGTTTGCTGAGTCATGAATTAGGAGATCTTTTATATTCACAACGATCTTGACACCATGATGTTACACTGAATGAACAGTTGTTTTTAATTAATAGTATTAGACTTTGTGAGGTCAGTTAAACTTGGTAGACTAGTTACATATTGTGTTTGTGTGTGGGTTTGTGTGTGTGCAGGATGTTCGGAAATTACATACCCAAACTGTGGGAGGTGATTCCTTATGAAAAATAAAGTTGACAATATGTAGGGGTAACATATACCTAAACAGAATATTAAAGAAGATATGAGCGTGTGAAAATTGGGTTTTGAAAACGTATTTCGCTGAATGCCTTGTACTTTCTGCCAGCGGTAGGGATGGTGGCGATTTGTCCACAGTACACCCTACACAGTTGAATGAGACTTGTCCATTTGGACCGCTGTGGAGAGTGTACTAGTGGAGGGCATATCGTTGATGTGCTTACGTATCACTTCCTCAAGCCAAACGGTGCACACCGACCAAGAACGGCCAGCATTATGCATGTGTCGCTGCAACATGGAAAGAATGTCACCTTTTTGCTGCAAACTTGGTAGGCATTGTACAAGGCATTCTGCAAAAATACGTTTTCAAAACTCAATTATTATAGGCTTATCTTCCCTTTAATATTTCATTTAGGTATACGGTGTCCTATATATTTTCGACTTTTTTTCCATAAGGAATCACCTCCCATAGTTTGGGCGTTTAGTTTCCGAACATTCTGTATATAAGTTCATGATATGGCATAATTTTCACAAGATAACTTATCAATTTTATTATCACAATTTGAGAAGTTTCTGCTGATAGACTCTTCAGTAACACCTTTTTAATCCAGTGAACTCAAATTTCTATTCCCACTCTTTGCTCATGGCATCACCTACTTTCTGACTCACAAGCTGCCACTGTATCATATTGTACGACTTCAGGTCACCTCTGATAGTGATTCGGGGAACCATGACTGCACTGTGGTATGTCAATGACATCCTGCATCCTCATATTTTATCGCTCATGTAACAGCACCCTGGTATTGTCTTTCATCAAGACAATGCTGATTGACACAAGCCACATGTATTTGTGGAATGCTTGTGTTATTTTGAGAGATTCTTGTGGTGGCTAGAAAGGTCCCCAGATATTGTAATTTTTGCAGTAAACTCACATGACCTTTCAGCAGTGTAGTTTCATTCAATTTGCACTACTCCTAGGTGCTTAAATTTTTTTGTCTATGAGTGTATAACACAAACACTTGACTGTGATAAAACTCATGTTAAATGTTTTTTTTTTTAATTACTTGTGTGTGAATTTGGAAACGTTACTCAAGTTGGTTATATTATTACCTAAGGTTAATTATAATTAGCATGCATCATTAAGTAATAAGTTACAGAGTAGATAAGTGAGTGCTGGAGGAGTGGTCTGTTTTGTTGGACCAGGTTATGCTGCTGATGGAAGGTAAGGCCCACGCGTATGTATTCGCAAGCAAAGGCTGCAAGCGCTGGGACACCTGTGCTCCTGAAGCGGTCCTCATGTCCATGGGTGGTCGGCTGACAGACCTGCATGGCAAGTGCTATAATTACGACAAGGAAACGCCCCATGAGAACAAGGGTGGCGTCCTGGCCACTGGCAAGGGGCAGGATCATGACTGGTATCTGCGCACACTACCAGATTCCATCCGCCAGACCCTTGGTTAGTACCCTGTGGCAGTGTCCTTTCCATTGTAGCTCATCTTGAAAGTTACGGATTCCCAAGGTTTTCTTCCAGTTCATCTGTCAACCAGTGAGGCTTCAGCAGCAGCTTACTTGCAGAAGTCAGTGCATGTAGTTGCAAGTATGAAAGTGTAGACAGACATTTTATTCATTGATCATGCCAGTTTCTCACCTAAAGTTCCTTTTATTACAGTTCCCCTGTAATGAATTTTTCAAACTGAACTATCCCGCCATTTATCAAAATAAATGATTTGGTGTGACTGTTGTCCTTGTTCATTTGAAAAATGTACAATATGCAAGTGTCATGTTTCCTGAAGGAACAATTTTAATTTATAGAAATTTTAAATTCTGTTATTGATGTCCAGATACCACTGTTACATTAAAATGTAATATTCAGTGGTTAATTTCTTAAAGTAATATTATGTATTAAGAACTGTCACTGCTACTTCAATTACATGAAAAGTGACTGCGGATGTGTTAATTACCTGTACTTTGTCACTGTAAAAAAGAACATACTGCTTTCTATTTAAGTACTGTAATTTTTAGCCTCTTTCGTTATTGTATACAACAATTTTTGTGATGCTGTACATTACTAACAGTTTTATAGTTTACAGAATATACATTTTCATGCAGTCCAACAATTTGAGTTAGTATACCATTCATTTGAAATTCTGTGTGAACTGTATACTACCATATCCTGTTATAACATTTCTAAAAAAAAAAAAATATATATATATATATATATATATATATATATATATATATATATATATATATATATATTATATATATATATATATATATATATAAGACACGTGAGTTTTAGTTTTCTATTTTGGAAAATGTTATGAGCAAGAATATTAAACAGAGCTGTACTCTAATCATACTATAAATTTTCAACATCAGTCTAAACTACCAACTAAGAATAGCTGGAATTATTTAAAATTAGACCCTTAATATAAATTTGATCAAATGTCCCCAACTAGGTTAACTCGTGAATGTTTTTAAACTTTCATTGCCATGTAACTGCTATCTAAAATTCCCAATCTGATGGTAAATGTTCTGTGTGATTGATGTAAGTTTCATGGTCTAAATAATAAACTGCATTATAACTTGATATGCCTTATGAGTATGTTATAATAACACTGCAAATGCACTATTAGTATTATACCGCATAGTATTATATAGGGTTTATTGCAGTTTTTGTAAGGCCATTACAAGGTTTGATTATATTTCATATGCTGTAAATATTCTGTATAATGCCTCAAAATTTTAATGTATTAAATACCACCCGAGCATTTTTGTTTATTGTTTAGATTATATTTCCCGAATTGCTATGTACATAATTAAAAAAATATAGTTTCTCAAGTGTTAGGTGTATGCAGGTAATAAGTGTAATGCAAAAAATTTTCAGTTTGGACAATATTTAAGGTGGGTAAATGGTTAAAGTTTTGTATAAATCCATCAGAAAGTTTGTCAACCTTGCCTTTGTAATGTTTTTGTGTTCATAATCCAAATTTTTGCTATTTCATTTAGAATTTAGTGTGATGATGGATTTTGGATGTAGGTATTTTCAAGATTGACATGATTACTTCAGCAGCTTTATCATCAGTATTATGATGCAGTTGGTTGTAGCCTACACATTTTTGTGTAAGGGTTTTTAAAATTGAATCTCTTAGTATTATGTGGAGGTGTTATTATATTTACCTATGTTGGCGAGATACACGAGTCACTTTCTGTTAGTTAAGGTATTCAAATATTCATAAAACTTAGCTTATTACAGTATCTTTCACAGTGCTTCCTGTTGTGAGATACTGTGTACCTAGTTTATTGTGTGTTGGTTCCTCCTCCTCCTCCTCACAATGTTGCTCTCTGCCCCTTGTGGGTTTTTACCATGGTAGGCAGCCAGTTAATGCAGCAGGGTACTGCCATCAGTGGAGCTGTGACCCCGACGTACAAATTTACGCATCAATCAATATATGTGGTTCACAGTGTTGGCAGTGGGTGATCGGACAATAGGCTTATCCTACCAAAATGTGCATAGAGAGGGAGTGTAGGAGCATTATTCTAGTGACCATACATATTTCAGATTGTTATGGGTATTGTGGAGAAGCATTGTGTTATATTTCTTGTAATATCTCATTTGGAGACCAAATCCAAGTGAACCAGATGCATGCACTCGACTTGTGGTATGCTGCAAGAGGAAGAATTTGAGGCACATAATCTGTATTTGGTGCCATTGCAGAAAAGGTTTTAGGTGGCAGAGGATCATGCTCGGTACAGCTTGCATGCCTATCTCAAGTCATCACATCAGACACAAAATGCTGTGGCATCCAGGTTGCGCTGTTCCACCATTTTCACAACTTCATACCTACAACAGAAGAAAGTAGTAGAGCAGGAAGCAAGTTCATTTTCCACTCTTCGGATTAATGTCCATCAATCCCAGGGATGCATGCCAGAAGGGGAAAAGGGGCCGTAACTGCTAGATACTGCAGACCTCGCAGGTAAAGGAGACAGTGTACTCTCAACAGAATGTATCTTATGGTGGTTGTATCCTTGCCAGCTTATTTTATTTTTATATATGTATATATATATATTTATTACTACTGTTAATATTTAATATTAAAATTCAAACCCTAATATTACATACAGAACCATTTAACAGAGTTGATGGAATTAGAATGGACTGATTACAATCTGTATTCACTCATATAAGACTGAAAAATAACAAATATTGAGTTTATATTTATTATGTTTACAGATGCAACAAAAACATGGGCAGAATAATGTGATGTTAAAAATGTGTGTTACAATATGTCCTGTGTATTGACATCCCCCATTTTCAAATATTTGGTGAAATTAAAAAAAAATCCAAAATGGAAGGGTTACTTTAACTACCCCCTTAACACTGTGACTGTGCATTGCCAGATAGGATAAATATAACAATCATTAACAGCAACCAATTCATATCAGTTTGTCTGAGGACTCGAAGAGAGAGTTCTCGCCCATGTCTCCAGATATTACATCGTTATGCTTCGAACATGAGACCTTGCATCCTTCACTGGCACAAATTATGTTCCTTCCAGGAAAGTCAGGGCTACAGTTGGCATAGTGGCTAGAACACTTGCCTCCTATCCAGGCAGACTGAGTTCAATTCCCGGTGTGATCACATGGGGCCGCTGTGCTGTAGTGGTCAGACTACTCATCTCCCACCAAGCCAAACTGGGTTCAATTCCCAGCGGAGTCACTCTCACATTTTGGTACGTGGGAATCGTGTTGGATGGTGCCGTTGGTCGGTGGGTTTTCTTGAGGGATGTCTCTTTTCCCTCACCCTTGCATTTCGGCGATGCTCCTTACACACTTCACTCCACTCCCAACATGATCACTCCCAGATTTCAGCATATGAGACTCGTGCCAAATGATGTCACTGGTTGGTGGGTTTTCTCTGCAATTTCCTATTTCCCCCACCCTTGAATTATAACGCTGCTCCATATTCACCTTGCTTTACCCTCATTGGCTCTCTAGACCTCGTTAGGAACCGCTCAAGCCTTTACACTTTACTTTCAGAGAGCAGTGGGAGGTGTATCCTCATAGAACAAGTATCAAGTAGCCAGCCTTAAGACAGTCCTCATTGCTTCGTAAGATAACCAAAGCTGGATAAAATATTTGTCACCTGGAGAAAACTATTGTTTTCCCTCCCACCATAAATAGTTAGGAGTTAAGTGTCTGTGATTTATAATTCACATCTGGTTCCCTTTATTATTATTTAAGCTGCTTAGTGTGTATTTTGAAAAATGTAATTCACTGAAAAGATTTAACTTAATTTTGTATTTTAATTATTTTTTGAATTACAGAAATAGATATAATTTTAATCAGGGGTTTTATAAATAGGTAAAGCACCAAATAATATAAGAGTTTCTGTAATTTGTTAGTGCATAAAATATGTCTGAAGATGTAAAATTTCAACTGATTTGACATTCCATACCTTTTCTTGCCAAACCCTTGCTAGCACAATGTCTACGGAATGTGGACCCTAAGATAATATACCACCAACAAAATGTACATTATGTAATGAATGTTTTCGCCTTGGTACATAGTTTGTACAAGATGGAGCAAAACTTTACCTTACTTCTTGTATTTTGTGGAATGGTTCTAAACACCAAGCACACTGCAAGAAAATGACAGCTCTGTATGTCTTGGAATCGCTGTACTTTTGGAATAATAACTAACTCCTTTTTAGTTGAGCTGAAGCAAGGGATGACTACTTACAATAAAGCTATTATAATTCTCAATGATTGCATGAAAATTCATTTAAACTGAAAGTGACTGTTTTCAGCTTTTCATGAAGAAGATAAGCAATGTTATGTATATATATGTGATTTTGCCTACTGTGTTATTTAATGCCATTATCATACTTCAGGTTGCTAATAAAGAAGTTACACTATTAGTGCAATTTTCACCATGTTACAAATGGTTATAATTTACCTTCACCCAGCAGTTCAGTATTGAGATTGTGAAGTTAGGAAATATCTGTACAGTATTCAGTTTGTATGTTTGCTTTTGGTTGAAATCTGTGAAACTACAGCATATGAGGTCTTTTATAAGCATGCTATGCAAAGCATTGTCTTGCACAGGCTCATGACTGCTAGGGTTGTAAGCATTTCTTTAGTTGTGAAATTATTGTTTCATTTTGTATTGATATGCATTATTTTTGGTAGATTCTTTCAGAAATATTTTACTTATGTATTTTTCTTTTTAAATGAAAGTTCCAAGTTTGTTAAAAGCTATCTAAACATAATTAGTATACCTACTGCAGAAGTGCCATTAAAACATAAATTTATTTTTATTTACAAAAATAAGGCAATCTATTATTTGCTTTATTAATTTGTTAATTTATTTTTTCTGTTGTAGGAGAATCTACATTTGTGTAGATTATTCTTGTTCATCTTACCATTTCTTGAATCGTTCTTGCAGTTTTAATGTACAAAAGTATTATGGTTACCATAAAATACATGTTTTCTGAAAGTTATTTTAAAGTTATATTTGTTGTACTTGTTCTTAACCAATATCTTGTATGACAACAAATATTTATAGGAAATGCAAAAGATTTTTATTGGACAGAGTTCCAAATATCATGTTTACTAGAATATGAAGACTCTTACACTAGGTAAACTAGTAATGTAATATTTATGTTCTTGCTGTAAATATGCATGTGTTATTCAACATAAGAATTTATCTTGCTACAGAAAAATATGTAATTTCTGTGTTAATGCCACCAGATTGCTAAAGTCATCATACAGTACATATTGTTCTTCGTGGTACATACAATCTTTTTGTCGCTGTTAGTCAGCATTGTCCAAATGATGTTCTTCACAAATGAAAGGGACCAGCTTCCTATCACAGAGTTGACAAGACACTATTTGATTCCTTTTTAACTACTTCTAAACTACACCTTATGTGGCATAGTTTTTTGCTATAACTGAAGATATTTTTATAAACACTTCCTTTGTACAGGTCAGTGTTCTGACTAATGCTGTTTGTTGTCTTGTTAAAATTAAGCATCTTAGTGTAGTGGTTATGAAATATTGTAGAGTACATAATATTTCCTTTAAATTTGAATTTTTGTGTGGAAATAAACAGTGAGAGATCTATATACATATTGAACTGCATCTCTTAAACATCACTCAGTGTGCGAAAGGAAATGGAGAGCAATAGTGCTTCTTTACACTACACACCACATCGGAAACATGTATGTAGTGTTAATTTTTTTTTTTTTTTTTTCCAGAGGAATTATTTGTATTGTATGTGAAATGTATTACTTACATCAGGGCTATCTGGTTAACGAGCCACATATGACCTGCCAGATTTGTCAGACTGGCCGACTGATAAAATACTTTTATCAACAAATCTTTTATTTTTTAACATATCTTTTTGATGTATTTTAATGTGAACTGTAACTATCTATTGCAAGAAACTTGTAATAAAATTATGTATTATTTCATGTGTGTAATACATTTTCACGTGAATAAACTACTGTGCATATAATCAAATACTGTAGAGAACAAACACAGACATGGCCTATGCTTTTGCATTAGAGAAGATGGCGACACGCACACTAGCAGAACCTAGGTGGCCACGAGTGACAACATAGCACATAATTCAAATTGCTGACTGCAAAGCCGGTGTTTTAATTGCTCAAATGTATCAATGTTTGTACTTATTCTTTAGTCATGGGTATAATAATCTTGCCAAAAAAATAAACAGATACTGTATAGTTGAAATACTGATAATACTTGGCATTTTGCCAAGTATTCATAACTTAAAGAAGAAAACGTTTGTGATGCCATGGGTTTTGGAAAATCACTGAAAAAATATAATATTTTTTTCATGATATTATTATTATTGTATTTAATATTCAGATATTTCATTTTAACGTGAATATACCAGATAGCAGTAGGTTGCTTCAAATTTGTTTTGTCTGCTCATGTCAACATGTGCTTGAGCAAAATAGTTAACTTGTACGTTACGTTGATGCATGACGCCGAGTGATAAGAAAGGACGTCGCTGTCGAGGTAGGGTGTTTTGAGTGTGCAGGTGTCACACTGGGTTGGAAAACGTTCGTCCTCACTGGTTGACTGGGGCCTAACCAGTATACAATAAAGGGCATGTAGCTTGGCTGTTCTGAACAAAGTTTAGTACTGGTTACGTTATCCTGCGGGCTGGGGCGCTCGCGGCCACAAGGTTATGTGAGTAGGCAGTGTTCCGGATGGGCTGCTGACCCAGTAGCGACTTCTGTTGGTGGCTGCTGGTGGAGCAGGGTGCTGCTGCTGTAGCTAGAGTAGGGCTTGGTTGATACTCCGTTGGCTCCAGTACCACAGTGGCATGTGCTCCCCTGAACGGATGGCTGCAACAATGGGGTGTGGTGATCCTGGTGTCTTCGTAAGGGCTGAAAACAAGGATGGGGAGGGAGATGGGAAGTGAGGCTTCTCCGGCTGGTGGACGCCTTGAGCTCGTCGTGGGGGGGGGGGGGGGGGGTTATATTGTTAGTGTACAGAAGGGGCTGGGGTGTAACTCCGATTAGACTTGGAGACCACAGTGGTCTTTTTCTCCTGCCACTTTTTCCTGCTCCTTTTTGTGTAAGGCATAGGTAGGTTCTATGACTGGCCGTGTGAGAGGGAAGCGGACGATAGTCCCTATCTGTGTGTTCTGCCGCAGCCGAGCCGACACAGCCATACCCGTTTCCCCAACCAGCGACATAGCGGTGCGGTGGTCGTAAAGGTGGATTTTCTCCGAGGCATCTAACAAACCTGCTCGCAGTCTATAAACATCGGGCAAAGAGAAAGCAGTACTTCAGTGAAGTCGGAAGAAAAATGGCTGAGTCCTGAAGGAAAATGATTGAAGAACATGGCAATGAGGACGGATTAGTATACCGGGTCATTGCAGGTAAAGAGAGACATTACTCCCTTGAGGAGCAAGTCAGCAGCCACCAGTCACACGGGCACAATTTCTGACCCAATAAAGACCATGATGTCAATCTTGCTTCCAGATCACACGGAAGATGGAGAAATGGAGGAACACAGTGTCAGGCGCATTAGAACTCTACCTGCAACTGAAAATGCTGCAGAATTCTCTGGCCAGGAACTTGATGCTATAATCAAGAACCTAAAGATGAAGAAAGCACCAGGCTATGACAACATCACTGCAGAAATCTTGAAAATATCATAGGCCAAATTATGAAGTGTTCCATGATGGTGTGGAATGGAAGAGTCTGCTGAAGTTAGGATGTGATTTGTGGATGAGTGTACTGCTATATCCAGGACCTATGGAGTTCTTGGTTTTTGGACGAGGTCTCTTGAGAGAGGGGAAATTCCCAAGAATTTGGAAATGTGGCATCTTAAGGATTCTTTACAAAGGCTCATGTAAGGATCTTAAGAACATAAAGTCATACAGACCTCTGATGCTATTGCTGGTGTTGGGTAAGATATATGAAAAGCTGCTCAACATGCACCTGATGCAATATTTAGACAGTATGGGAGGCCTCAGTAGTAAACATTATGGATTTAGAAGAGCAACAGTGTGTTCTTATGCCATGGAAATCTTCCGCGACATCGCAGGTGCTTTCGACAATGCATGGTGGCCAGAGATTCTGTGGCAGCTCAAGAGAAGGGATTGTCCAGCCAGTCTTTACAAGGTGATGGTAGACTATCTCATGGGTTGTACATGTGTGTATGCATGTGTATGTGTGCGTGCATGTGTGTGTATGTGTGTCACAGAAGATAAGCTAGAGGATAAGTCTCTAACTGAGGTGTGCCTGCTAGGGTCAGTACTGGGTCCTCTACTCTGGAATCTGGTGTTCAACAGTCTTCTTGAATGAGAACTCCCTGACGGTTGTTGCATCTATGGATACGCCGACGATGGATTAATATTGCTGTTAGGGAATTCTAGAAAACAGCTTGAAGATAAGGCAGAGTCCATCATGGGTGCCATCCAGGAATTTTCTGTGTCTACGAAGATGCGGTTCTCCGTGGAAAAAATAGTTTGCATGATGTTGAAAGGCAGCCGTAATAGAATATGGTCTAGTGATATTTTTCATTGAAGGCCACTGGGATTTGTCTCAGAATACAATTACTTGGGAGTCATGCTGGACAGCGGACTGACATTTATGAGCCACATAAGGTATGTGTGTAGCAAAGCTGTAGTATTGTTCTCTAGAATGAGAGCTGCTGTTCCTGTACATTCTGAATGAAATTTTGGTACTACGGTGATGATTTACAAGGCTGTGTTCCAGACCATTATGACGTATGCTGCGTCTGTGTGGTACCCCAGGTCATCACGAGTAATGGTATGGAGGCACTTGAACAAAGGAGAGCTGTGTTGTTGACTGACTAAGGCCCGTCGAACAGTATCAACAGATACCCTTGCAGTTTGGTTGGTGTCCTGCCCATAGATATACTGGTGAGAGTAAGGGGTGAAATGTTTGACTAATTTTGGGGTAGAAGACCAACACCCCTGCAGAAGGAAAAGTATAAGGACATGTCCCTAAGATCATAGCAAGATAAATGGGACTTCTGAAAAAGGCAGAGATTTGTACCTGGTGTTCCCAGATGTCAAGGAACGGTACAAAAATAAATTGCTCAGAATTACGCATTATCTCACCCAATTAGCGACTGAAGTACAAGTTGTAACAGTTTGGATTTGTGTCAAGTGGAGGACCCTGTACAGCATGTTCTACATGAATGTGCCAGGATAGAGAACCTGAGGATCACCGCACTGGGGTGGCTTGTGGATTATGGCATTGAGATATGGCATTGAGACCAAGCCAGGTGAAGGGGACCTGGTTCTAGGCTGGACAAGGCAGTTCGACTTAGTCAGTTTCTATAGCTACCAACTACTATGTACCGTTGTCCGTAAGGGACTTACAGGGCCCACTTCCAGAAGGGCAGTGGGGTGTATTGCAGTTACCAGAAGGGTAAGCAAGCAAGGGAGGGAGGCTGAACAATTCTTCAGAAGTTGCTGGTGCAAAGCTTCTACAAGGTCTGAAAGGCATTGGTGTAGCAGTTGAAGAGTTTCTGGTAAGACTAGAAGACTTTGAGGTCGGGCAAAGAGCTCCAGCACACAGGGTGGTGGAGCGAGCTGTCGGAATAGTACTGGCCTAGAGAAGAGCTGGCAAACAACTGGCGTTTATGGGCTGTGAGCAGGTATATATTCTGCTAGCGAGCGGAGCCAGGATGCATCTGTTAGTTGCTGGAGTATGGTAGGGGCACCATCCCTCGGTGCACTCTGAAACTACTTGACCACCAAGGATGGTCTCAGCTGCTCAACTGGTGGCTCATTCATGCTTCTGGGGGGTTGGCATGCTTTCTGACTGGGCGAACAGTACAAACTGATGTGTGTGTAATAGCCCCCGCAACAAGGGACATGTACTGTAGGCACTCTGGTAGCTGTAGTATTGGTTCCGACTCCACTTGGGGTGACCAGGAGGTACACACTGATGAGGTAAAGTTGTTTACGTAAAGGTCAGGAAAGCACCTCTCACACGTCATCATCTATTTGTATGTAGATTTATTTCCAATAGATAATAATGTAAAATTTTTTTTTTTTAAGACTTATTTAATACCTTATGAAATAAAGTTAATTAAAGTCTACGTATATGTTGTCAAATTCTATAAGTTTTTTTACTATTAAATTGCCATTTGCCGTAGCATTGAAAGTGAGCGCTTGCAACATCTGTATGTCCAAGTATTCATCTTCATTTGTTGCTTTTCAACATCTCTTTTTCCAGATGTTTTTCTGGCTGAGCCTTCCTTCCACCTTCTTCTCCAACCACTTGCTTATTTTTTGCGTGTCCAGTATCTTTACATTGCAGAATTATTATTTGCTGGCATAATTTTATATTGTATCTCCTCATACCTGATCTCTTATTCCTCCTCACTATGTGTTGAGTGGAAACATTGAATTGTACACATTCTCTAGGCCAGAACTATAACTTTTACAGTAGTTGTTCATGCATGTGTGTGTTATTTTCACTGTAAATCAACACTTCAGCATTCTAAATTAAGTATCGTGTAACTAAGGATTAAATCATTAAAACGGGCATAAAAATATTGGCTTGTGTAAACATTTCATTCCATTCCATTCATTCATTTTGTGTAGTAATTGGACGTAAATGTTACCATTTGATTGTTGCGTATGGTGTTTCAGGTCCATAACATTTTGATACTGACGCGTGTTGATCTATAGAACTATAGCTACAGTCAATGTGGTTTTAGGTGCGCTAGGTCAGGCACACTCGGTTTAGTACAGACTAGACATTTGAACTAGGCTTCTGGCTAGTTAGGCGTGCTGGGTGTGTTAGTTGGCGACTGGGTCTGAAACTAACCACTTTTGAAATGACAACAGGTTTAGTTGGGACGCTTGGCTGCTTAGTGGTACCTTTCGTACCAGGAGTTTCTTTAGTCACTGAAGGCGGAGCTGATGCATGCTGGCTGGAACTGACGACTTGCAGATGGATGGTGTGCACTGGTACTGTGCTGACCAATACAGTACCGTCCGTTCCACTCCATTGCCTCTCTGCTCCAGAACCAGGGGTTTGCTGCCCCGTATCTTAGCTTGGTGCCCTTGACCAGAGCACGTACCATGGGGCGGTACTCTCAGGCTATGCGAATGTGCGTGGGGAAGTATTCAAAAGTATACTGGATAGGAAGGTCTCGCCAGATGACTGGCGGTAGGAGCTCTATCCCATTCTGCTTATCTGCTAAGTACAGGAGGGTCTAATATGCACACTCGCATGGCAGTGGTATAGGCCACCCTTTTTGCTCCCTCTGTGAGCAGTGCCTTTTCCCAAAAGGCATAGAGGTGTGGTTGACACTTAAGTATAGTTTCCAATCATCGTGAACATGAGACATCCCTAAGTGTACATCCAATAGTGGTTGCCGTCATGGGCTCGTTACTATAATTATTTCCCCACCACTGGCACGCAAACCTAGTGTGTTGAGCCGTATGGGCCACCTTCCTACCACTATTGAGTGAATGTCGCACCAGGGGTTAGGCCTTCAGTCCCAAGTAAATATTCCTTCCAGCACTAGAGGTGACTGTCTCTCCCCTGCTGGATGAATTTCTAGTGGTTGGAGCTCTACTGTTCTATCCACTATTGTGTCTAGAATGGGTGGCCATCGAATGGTGTGTGTGTGTGTCAGACATACGGATTCCTAGACTAACCAAGATAGCTAATGGCATTGCCTGCTACGAAAATAACTCTGGTCGCAGCTATTCTATCCAAGGGGTGTCTAGAATAGACCTTAGAAAAACGGGACCACCATTATAAGAGCAGTGGGTGCAGTTGCCTCTACCAGCAATTAGAGGCGGCTGCTGAACCAGGAGGAACATCAGCAGAGGGTATGTTGAAGCCTGCAGGTGCTGTTGAAGAAGAGTGTCTGGTAGATGCAGATGGTGGTGGACGACAATGGAGCTTCTGGTAGTTGGTGGTAGCGGCTGCAGAAGCCTCTGGTAACAGCAACGGAGCTTCTAGTAGAGGCTGCAGGAGCCTCTGGTGGCTGCTGAAGACTGTTGACAGTAGAGACCCCCAGCACACAAAGTGTTAGAGTGAGCTACTGGAGTAAGAAATAACTTGTGAGCTTGGTCGTGCACGGCCTTATGTAGTCCGCAGGACAGGTGCAACACTGGGCCACGATGGGAGGTGTGACGTCCCTCCCGTGCGAAACCGGGGTTGGAGTAGTTACCCTCTGCTTGACGCTCGGCTTCATCCATATTTGGGTGCGCTCGGTTTTGCCCCAGGCAGGTGATGGCTTGTAGGCTCTCAGTGTAGGGGGAGAGGGGGGCCTTCTTTGTGGCTTTCACAACCTTATTTTCACGTGTTTAGAATCCCCTACAAGGTACTAGTGATTTAAGAACAAAGAACACTCATGAAATCTGTTGCCGTGTTTGACCCTTCCTCAGGTTACGTAGAAATACGTGAGGCTGATGAGTCGTCGTCGTTTAGTAGTATAAACAGGAAAGCAGCATGCATCAGTACTTACCCTTTGCTCTGTTTCAAGTTTAACATTATACAGTGTTTAAATTGCACACTAAGTATCTGTATACACATGTCATAAAACAGATAACATATGGTTTGCTTCATGGAGGGCAAGTACTTTGCATTACTGGCATCCATGAATATAGTGGTTCCTGAGTTTCTTTATAGTTTTCTCCACTAACGTGGTGCATAATTTTGGCCCTGTGTTAAGTGACCTATGTTCTAGTCAACCCAGTATTAAAGTCTTTTGTGGGAAAACGTATAACAGTTGCCATTTATCACTTAAGAAGTTAGTGAAAATTTTTGTGTGTGTTCAAATTAGCTCAAGAAAACTTACTTTCAAAAAAAATTTTGAGTCTGTAGACTTTCTGTGCACATTTGATGGTAAAATCTATTGTCTGGAGTGACTGTACATGCAAATGCCAAATTTTATTTAAGTACCTACTGTACTTCATTGTTGCCAGCTTATCATTTTGCTTTAAATTAAACAGGGTGCTTTTTTAAGGTAATAAAAACTGTGAATAAATATCTCACACATGTTTGTTTCGTGCAGTGCAAATCCGTAACTACAAAGTATTTTGTTGAGTGCTGTGTTTGTAAACTAATTAACTCTAAATATCTTTGTCTACATGTAAAACAGATTGCATTGCTTCACGAAAGCTCAGAAATATGAAGACTATGTGATGTACCTGCAAGTTTTGTGTGTTTGCATTAACTCTGTTGTAGTAAGTGGGAAACATTTCTTTAGAATGGCAAGTTCTACTTGTACATTTTAATGGACAGCAGTAAAATGTGCATGAATGCTTCACATTGTAATTTTTTTCTCAACACACTAGCATATAACAAAGTTTTCATTAACTTGTACAACTAATGTAATTGTACAGTGCAATAAGTTTGTCTTAGTATTGTGTGGCTTGGAAGTGCATTTTCAAGTTCAAATTGCAACCATAACTGTTTAAATATGAATATATGTAAGTACCTGAATGATAATACATCTATGTACTATTTCTCTGTTTCTAAGTGTTAAAGATTACAGTGACAGTTTGGCAGCTAGGTTTGTAAACATTACAAAATGTTTTGTTATTTGATGTGAAGTTTTCCATCCCATAAACTGTAATGTTTATCACACTTTATTGATCAGTATATGTGTAAATACCAAAGCAGCTATGTTTTGCTATGTCATAAAAGAATGTGTGCTTAATATTTTGAGATGCCATGTATTCAGAAAATTGTAAGCAATTTCTAAACCCCCCCCCCTCCCCCCGGTTGTATTTCTGCCTAGGTTTCTTGTTTGGAGGGTCTGTATCGTTGCGTAGAATATTTCCATTATCTATTATATATATTGATTCAATTTCATATGCAATATTACATCCCTGTCATTCCCTGCTCGCTCATCTAATTCTGTTTTCACCCTAAATATTTTTAACTTTTCAACCTGTTATTTGGTGACAGATGGATGTACCTTACTACATTTACATACTGTTTACTTCACAATATGAAAAGATTGTACACACAATTACTGCTTCATTTTAGCTTTCCTATTTGACTGTTCACTTTTTAAAAATTAAATGAATGAAAGTAAGTATTTCTGAAGTAATAGTTATGAAAGCATGTTGGTTGTACTTGTAAATTTAATAAATGTAAGAGTGGTTGTTGTTTATTCAAAGACAGGCTCTTAAATGTACACTCCCGTGAAGATGTCATATTCATAATCTGTACATTTGTAATGAAAGGAGAACTAATTTTGAAGTAGTGAGGCATTCACGTGAGTGAAATTGCTTTGATTTGTAGACTTTGGAAAATTTACATTGTGTATGTTCTGTTCGCAAAGGTGGTCCTTTAAAGTTTGTAAAAAAAAAAAATTGATTATTACAGTTTCAATAATGTCCAAAGAATGTTTGAAATATTACAGTATAATTACTGAAGAATTTTGATTTGTATTTCTGTTTACTGTCGCCATTTTAATGATAACTAGTTTCATCTGACACGCTCGCCTTCGGTTAATTTGTCCTCACATTGGCACACAATGTAGTGTGTTCCAGGTGGAACATATACTGTGTCGCCAAATACAATAACAAAGAAAAAAAGTAAAATGCCAGGGGGCTCCCCACGTTGAAGAAAGCTTATGTTTTGAGTTTCTTTGATTTAGTGGCTACCAAAGATGGAGAGTTAAACCCCAGGGTAAACTTGATTTGGTTGGTCTCCCGGAAGGAGACTTTGGTTTTGTTTACCTTTAGGGATGCCAAATACTGTGAAGTCAGTTTCACGGGGAGCATGGGTGGAACTAGGCAGGGACCTTAGGTTCCTGGGGTGCCTGGCCTTAGAGTAGGCCTAGTAGGCTTACGTGCAGGTACAAAGTCAGGAGTTACAGAAATAACCCTTCAGCATTTTCATTCCTTGTTTTGAAGATGAACGGGGATGATCTTCCCAGCTGCAGTGCTCACTCTACAAGTGGACGGAGATGTAGCATCTTGCTTGACAAGGCGGGGGTGAGACGGGATTCTTTTACAGAGTAACAACTGGGTTGGGAGGCTCTGGTAAATAAAGTCTATGCCAAGGCTAATCAAGCCCTAAAATATTCTCTCTTCCCTGTTTTATGGCCTCGATAGCAGTTCATTCGCCATGGACGATTCATATTTGTGGGCCGAATAGAGGTATTGTGTCTTAACTAGTTAGAGGAGTGTTACTGTTATCAGTGTTGGCTTTCACTGGCGTTAAAGTAAGTAGCCCTGTGACAGCGATCTACAGGGCCTTTCTATGTTGCTTTCTTAAACTACCTTGCTTGGCATAAGGCATTTATCTTAGTTGTGAACTGTTTAACTAAAAGCTGCCTTAAGGTGAGACTTCCAGGACACAGTGTATTACCCGGTGTTCCCAAGTTCGGCCTTTGCAAGCTGGAACTGAACTTAGGGTGGTGCAAATGACTGCGCCCTGGGTGAGTAACCCACAAGAGACCGATCAGGACTGAGTACTGCTAGTCCCTCTCTGGTCTTTGCAAGCTGGGAGATGAACTGAGTACCCAGTCTGGTCATATCTCGTAAAAGGTTGGCGTTGCTAGTGCTTTGGTCACAGTGGTCACAGCCGAAGGTCTACCGATTGGTAGATCACGGTTTGCTTCTTAATGTGTGTGCCCTACCTTAAAGGTTATTCGCAGATACCAGGTTTTACTTGAGGCAGATAATTACTGAGCACAAAATGAAGAGCTCAGTAAATTACCAACACAAATTAATTAAGGGGTTCAAATGATTACACCAATTAAGTTAGAAATGACACACAAGATTACGGTAAATAATTCATATATTTACTAATATGAAATACATAAGACGTGATGATGCTTCGCTAACTCTTAAAAAGAATTAAAATGGGACCTACCTGTAGTTTAATTCAGGCGAAGGTGGCCTGCACAAGAACTAAGTGTGATAGTTAAGAACTGGAAATAAAAATGATTAACTAGTTCATTTGGCAGTGCCTAGCCTAATCAGGATCTGAAGGAACCTAATTAAATTACTGGGCTGGTAATGAGAGTAACCTAGAGGTCCAGAAGGGCCCATCAGCATGACCTGCTACCATGGGGAGTGCTGGAGGTTTACCAGGTAAGTGGAAAGAGCAGGAAGTGGGTGTTTTCGGAAGCCTCTGGATGAAACCAACCGGTAGTGGGAGGATCTGCGGAGTGGCTGCTGGCGGTTGTAGCAAATTGGAGAGTCTCAGGAACCATCTTCCGGAGCACGATCGTAGAGGTCTAGTGGTTAGAGCCCTTAAGAAAGGTTCTCCGGCTTTCGTAGGCTGTGATGGAAGGGTTGGCAACCACTTACCACTACCCTTGGTCTATTGCTAGCTGGAAGGCGTAGCGACTGCCCAGAGCCAGGGGATGGCTCCTCCTTTTATACTAATTCTCCAATCTTGTTGGCTCTCCGAGGGGTGTGGGGGTGGCTAGCCTCTCTCTGCAGGTGCTGTTTACTCTAACACTGAAGGGGTGCCTTCCATTTCATATTGCCTTTGCTGGAGGTGTTTACATTCCTTATTGCCTCAATGAGAGGCTGAATGCTGCTGGAGTAGCTGGGTGCTGCCCTCCAGTGGCAAACTGAGGCACTAGCATGACCTTCCTGGATGGTAGTGATATCTCTGTTAACAATAAAATCCCACGTCGGAGGTAGGGCGACAGGGTGATGTCATCTTGGAGTTTCTGCGAATAGTACAATCTCTGGCCACATGTCTGTAGTCCTACTTGATGTGAGCCAGCGTACACTGTAGGCATGTGTCCAATGTTAATGTTTAGGCATGATGATTGGCCCCGTTGTGAGCTGCGTGCCAGAAGATGGGGTGAAGTTGAAGAGTAAAGTGCGCATCTCCAATCTGCAAAATGCGTCGCGCATCACATCAAATATATAAATGTGTTATTTGAAAACAAGGTAGTTATGATGAATGACCACCAGTTCACTCACAGTTGCAGTTTCTTTAGAGATTTAAATCCCTTAAAATGAGCAGTGTTATAGCCACCTTTGGACTAATATTTTTACTATTTTGATGTGTGTGTAGGACTTAAATGGGAGGTGTAGAATTATACATTTAGTACATTGTTGTATAGATGTAAATTCCACTCTCAAGCTGGCACTTTCAAAGTTTTCCAAGTCCATAATAATATCAGAATATAGAGGGGGATAAAATAAAAAAACTTGTACAATTTTAGAAACTCATTATGTTGGCCAAAGGCATCTTTGACCAGCCTTGAATATTATTACCTGCAAAATGTTAATAACTATTTAGAAGACACGTAGTTATTCCAGAAAAATTGAGATGTGAATCTTACAAATGTAATAATCTCAGTTGTTAATTGTGTTTCATATTTATGATTGTCTATATTTATAAATGCAATGTGGGATACTAGATAATGTTAATAAAGTTTGTAGTCTTGACAATTATCGGATAGTTATGTTGGTGCATTATTTGTATGTATTTTGGCTTGTCATTATGAGAGACGTTTTCTACGTTGTTAATTGCTGTCTTGCCATTTTATTTCAAAACTCTTGTAGCGTATACTTTATTTTAATTCAATGAAAATATTTTATAGCTTGTATTGTATATAACAGAAATTTTAATGGCAGATAGTGTATGCAGTTGGTGGACACATAATGTAGCGAAATTAGCATAATTGTTTTCTCCATGTCTATTTCCCCCCTCCACTCCAACCCGGTTATGCAGTGCTTTTATACAACAAAATCAAGTTTAACAATTTGTTATTCTCAGGTGTGTGTTGAGTTTATCCTGAAATCTATATTCTAGAATGCAATTAGTGTTAGGATAGTATATCAAATGGATAATTCTCAAAGCCAAGGCCCTGTCTATAGTAAGAAATTAAATGATACTGCAAATATTGAATTCATATTACTTCTTCATGTAGTAAATGCAGCTAATAGTTTGTAAGGATTTTCTTTGAATTAGCTGATATTCCTGTAATTATTTAACCATTATGGTATTTCACGTAATGTCTACGTAATTGAATATGATTTCCAAACACAGAATTGAAGTTTTTTAAAGTGATTGTAGCTTAATAGTGCATAGGTTCTATGATAATCTAAAAATATAAATTTCTAGAGATCAGTGAAGACATTTCAAATCCTCTTGTCAAATATATAAGAAATTTATTCTCCAAAGAAATGGCAGAGTGTTATTATAAATTTTATTTTGTCAAGCTGCCAACGCACAAAATTCTGTCCCGTGATCCATATGGGCAGTGCATGAATAAGGAAACTTGTTTTCAAAGATTATATTTTGTAAAATATTGTGAGATGTGTGTGTGAATGTTGTAGCTAGTACAAGATTTGTGCATTATCTATGTACTTCCTGTATTATATGTTACCTTGTTCAAAATAAAAATTATATGTTGTCCAACTGTAAATTGAGTGTTCTTTTCAACATATCAATAACTGTTCAGAGTATGTAGCCCAAAACCCCAAGTGGAAGGGGGGACAACCAAAAACCTCCTCCCAGGAAATTGGAGACTTGCATTAATAAGTCAATTTCAGCGGATGAAGTCTCAATCTTGCACGACAGGAGGACCAAGAACTCTGAAGCAGCAGATATTTTAGCAGTCATTAAAACATTTGGCAGCAAATAATAAACTGTCAAACAATTAAATTAAGTGAACAGGAAACAACCCCAACAGTGAATATTAACAGTAAAAATCTAATGTGTAAGGAAAATATCTTGGATAATTAAACGAAAAATATTTCTGGTTAAAAAGTGTTAGGATACTGACCAAACAATTACTAACATAGTCTCTCTCTCTCTCTCTCTCTCTCTATCTATCTATATATCTCTCTCTCTCTCTCTCTATATCTCTCTCTCTCTCTCTAGGACATAATGCAGAACATGTAGTGTTTTCAACATAATTGATTCATGGCTTAGGCCCTTTTGATTTTGCATCGGTACCGACAGGCCAGAGTGCCGCGTCCATTTAATTTAGACATAACAGAGTAACTGTTATGTAATACCAACAAATAAGTAAACATCTCAAATCACGTGTGTCTTATTAATTTTATCCTTTGTAATATTTCTGGTACTGCACCCTATAGCAGATTCCATTCAGTGTAAGTAAGACATGCGAGGTGGCCTAAAACCTTGCCGATGTAATAAGTATAATTTCGCAACACATACAGTTTATTGGTAAGTTCAACAACAACCAGCATCTAGATAGACAAAGGACTCCAGGGTCCCATGGGTCGTTGTTCGCACGACCCTCACTCGGACGCTACTACTGGCTGGGATGGCACGGAGCCGGCTCACTGGCTGAGCGTTCCCGTGTATGTCACGTGATCATGATTTAATACAAAACTTATGATATTGAATGAAAATGAAATGTACATGACACCGATGCTGGGATGAGGAAATATAAAAACACCATTTAACTTTATTACAAAAACGTAAACACAAAATATAAAATAAAATATTTGCACTTACGACTTTTGCTGTTGACATATTACTTAACCTAAAATTACACATCTTTGATAGGAACTGCTGTCGCTCTTAGCTCATTGTTCGTAATGTCTGATATGTCAAAATGCTGCAAAATGAACAATGTTTAATTTACAATATCTTACACCAACAGAAGCACAAATTTTACATTAAAGTATAAAATTTTAGGTTAGCTTGCAACGTGGTCGATGTATTAAGTATCATCATTGGCAGTTCAGGTCCACACCTAACCTCTCAAGTGTGAAATACTGGCTATGATAATGGATGATACTGGATGTCGAACAAAACAATAACTATACACAAGAATGCTTTATGTGCAACAACTATATTTCTATCACTGTATGAGAATATTACAAGGACACTGCACTGACATGGAAATGGAAGTGCAGTATGAAAGCAAAATATTTAATATGCGACTCATGGAGAGAAAGTCGAAATTGTAACTGCTGTGGCTTGCACTAATGCTTTTGACACAAACTGGATTCCACATATAATATTAATTAAACGAAAGTATTCAAAAAAAGAATTTGGTGATGACCTTCCAAATGGCAGTGTTCTTACTATTACCCTTAAAGGGTATATTACGAAAGAGGAATTTTGTAACTTCTTGTGTCACTTTAACTCGCACCGAATACCGGCAAAAGCTTTGCTCATATTTGATGGTCACCACGGTCATTTAGATAACAGTGTGCTTGACGTTGCTGAAAGCTTAGGGGTACAGCTATTCTCTTCGCCTGCACATTACAGCCATGAATTACAACCCCTAGACAAGAGTTTCTTTAAGTGGTTGAAAGTTTATTGGAACTCGGCAGTGGACAATTTTCGAAGGGAAAATCCAGGAAGTCTACAAGAAAACTAAAGTTTGGAAATCTGTTTACTGAAGCCTGGACACAAGCAGCTACCCCTAAAAATGCAATGTCAGGATTTAGAGCTACAGGAAAATTCCCATTCAATCGACAAATAATCCCAGAGACAGCTTTTGCTCCTAGTGATGTCTCAGATCGCACACCATTACAAGCTAGGCCTACAAGTACTTCTGCAACTTCTTGCACTTTGAAGATTTCCACAATACCCGCAACACCTACAGCACCGTCAACCAGCAACAACATTCCAACTACATCAACATCATTAGCGACTGTACATAGTCTGATTCCCACGCCTAAAATTATCCGAAACACCCAGAAAACTCGCCATTCGTTAAATATGAAAGCTACTCTGGTGACTCGTCAATTGTTTTCCAAAGGTGTCCAAGGGAATGCCGACCAGCCATCTACTGTGCCTGTGCATAAACGTAGAAGGAAAATTCGTAAGAATAATGATGAGATGCACTGTGGGGACTGTGGTCGAAACTACTACGACAAGTCTATGAAAGTGCCGTGGATCCAGTGTGTGTGGAGTGTTATGTGTAGTACCACGATATTTGCGATAAGGGAAACATTTCAAAATGTGGTTTGTGTACATTGTGTGACGATGGGGTGGCTCTGCTCTTTGAAAGCAGCAGTGACTAGAATGTTCTAACACCTAATTAGGCTTGTAAATGTTTTGGGTTTAGGAGGTATATGGGCCATAATAATTTTGTCTCCCCCTTTTTTGACTTCGGAAAGACTTTTAAATCATTCAATTTCGTCGGCTTTTGTTTCTCTAGTATTACAATTTTATAAACTTAATTCTTTAGTACATGACTTCCCGAAGTGTTACTAAAGCATTTCATTTTATCTATAGGCTGATTTGGGTAGCTTTCAGTTATTGCTCAGTTCCAAAATTGTCTACAAATTTTATTGTAGAACTTTTTACATTCATGTAATTTAGGCCTAAACCTACCAACCTAAATAAATTAGTTGTATTTTTAAAGCTATTAAGGAGTTGTGGTCAAAATATTTGCCACTTAAATAATAATCTAGGTAGAATATTTTAATTTGTGATAATACATTTTTTCAATTTCTTTCATTGATTTATAGCCTAACGGAACTCTCTTAATATTAGGCCACATTCTGGATTTGGTAAATGACTAAGTGAACTTAAAATGTTTGATTAGATTTGTGTAAGAAAATTTTGAAAGAGTTAACTACGAATTAAAATTTGTTTCTTTTATTCATGTTTGTATATTTTAAAGCCATTGAGATTTGTTTAACTTTCCTAAGTGTTTTCTAATATATTTTCTACTATTTTTTATCAACATTTATAATTTTTTTTTATTGATAATCGAGTTTGTAAACGCTTTTAAGAATAATGAAAGGGTTGCAAAAAGTACATTTTTAAGTTTTGGTATTTTTATTTTAAAAAACTAGGCATGGCGATACTTCCCCCCATATCTGATAATAACATCATTTTACAACAAAACAGAAAATATTTTTATCTTTTTATAATTTGTATATTTTTGGAAAATTGTATTTGTGTTGTGTTCCCAAATGATACAGCTGCCTTCTGAAGAAAGACTCACAATTTTATTGTTATAATTGTAAAATTTATAGCAGAAGTGGTGAATTAGTGGTGTTAGTCCACGAACTTACCCTATTGCTTATATTCATTGAATTATCTTAATACCCCACACATTAGAAATACGAAACTCTTAAATATAATATGTATGCAGATAATTACAATTTATTTCTGTGTTAAGATGTATATATTTATAAAAAAATATTATCTTAAAATGCCTCCAACTTTGACTTTGGCATAGTTATCTATCACTCCTCCGAAGTCCGGTTTCCTAGCCACGGACAACTCAATAGAAGTGCTAATCTTGGCATTGATTTTTAACCCATGGTGCTCCTTATATAAACGTTATCTTGAGTTTGGGAAGAGAATGCTCTATACCAGCATTTTGCATAGACTTGCCTCAGTTTCGACACACCAAAGTGTGGTATAACTTCACTCAAATCATTGAAGACAAGGTTATATTTTATATTTTCTCACATCCAGCAAACGAAAAGAAAATCACAATTATCTGAAAAAAACTTTTAGGCTCACTTTAAAATTCATCTTGAAAGTGTTTGTCATATTGATACTGAATTTTTCTATGACGAGTACAAAGATATTAAAGCTGAATGACCAGATATTTGATATTATGTTTACAAAGCGCAAGCGTGAATTAACGCACAGTCACAATCAGCACCACAATCGCAATCAGGAGTCATATTGGAGTCATTATGAGTAATTTTGGAGTCACAATGAGTCATTTTGGAGTCAGTTGTCTGCTTGAAGTATGGCCATGATTTAAAGCTGAGCGAAGATCTTGCCTGGATGAAACTGTTGAAGCATGGTAACGTGATCAAGGAACTAGCATCTAAAGCCGGCCTACCTGCCTGTGTATAATGTCTCAATGCCTTTATGCAATTAGTTAGCTGCAATCACGGGACAACTCGGTGACTGGCTGGTCGGTATCCGAACAATGTATTAATGGTTTAATTTGATTGGTTCAAAGTCAATATGACATCATAGGGTTTGCATACACGTATATTATAAGCACTTGGGTGTCAGCTGAGAGGCTTAGTTTGACAATGGCTAACGTGAAAGTTGGATCATCTCTGCTGGCTTCTGCATCTTCCCAACTAAGTCTTATTCTGCATCTTCGATGTCTTCGGGCACTCCTGAGCTAATGGTAGCTACAGCAGTGTCATCGACTTCTTAAGGAGTGGTGCCAGCAGTGCCATTGACTTCTTCGAGCGGCATTCCTATAGTAGCATCGTCATTTACCTCTTCGGCTGAGGTACCTAGAACACCATTGCCGGGGTTACCTGCTTCTTTAGCTCCAGCACCTACATCTGGAACAGGTCCACCCGAGTTTTTGCGTGAACCACTATGTCGTCATCAGTGTCACTTCTGTGATAAGACATTTACTTTCAGCCATAATGTACGGTGAAATGAATGCTTTAATTGTGCCAAGAATCCCTGTCGTATGTCATATTTGTGTGACAGGTGCTGTAAGTATTTCAACCGTAGTGACAGTTTACTTAGACATGCAGAGACCTGTAAAGGCGAAGTACATTTCTCATCAGTACCTCGGTACCAGTTTTACTGCAAGCAGATCTCTTGTGACTTCGGTACATATCCTCAAAAGTGGAGTTACCTACATAACCCGCCCTGCACAGTGTGTCTGTGTAATAAATGTCTCATATTTTCGCGCAAGGACAACACGAATGTGAATAGCGAGATGCACAAAAGACTATACCCTACAACAGTTGCATATATTGAGATGCATATATATTGAAGAATATTGTAGTTTTTTTTTAGGGTATGAGCGACAGTATTATATTAATTGAATAAAAAATTCCTGTGAATAAAATTGTGTTTTAATTCAAGCTTTTTGTTCCTAATTTGCTAGAGCATAATTAAAATTTAAAAGGCACAGAAATGAAATAAATTTAATTAAAGAGTATTGTATAAAACACCATTGTACTATATGTATAATTATATACCATTTTTTTCTCGAGTTTTTGTTTTCAAGGTCATTCGCGGTTATTGGTATAAGCACAAGGTTACTTGCACCAAATATGGTGGTAGTAGTCAGTAAACTAATATGCTTGCTGATTTTTTTGATTTTTTCAACGAATTTTTGTTTTCAAGGTCACGGTGTCAAGGTAAAGGTCACCTGCACCCAATATGGCGGTAGTAGTCAGTAACGTAATATACTTGTTGACTTTTATGATTTTTTTCTTGCGTTTTGATTTTTAAGGTTGTTCAAGGTCATGGAATTAAGATCAAGGTCATCTTCACCCAATATATTGGTAGTAGTAAGTAACGTAATATGCTTGCTGACTTTTTGGTTTACAAGGTCACGGGGTCAAGGTCATATGCATCCAAAATGCAGTAACCTAATATGCTTGCTGACTGTTATGATTTTTCTCGGGATTTTGTTATCAAGTCATTCAAGGTCAAGGTCATCTGTATCCGATATGGTGGTATTAGTCAGTAACGTAATATGCTTGTTGACTTTTATGAATTTTTTCTCGAGTTATTGGAATTTTAAGGGAAAAAAGGTAAATTTTATTGCTAGAGAAAAATGGCCGCTGGGACTAGAATTTTAAAATATTTAGTAATAAATTTGTGGAATTTTTTGGATTATTTTTATTTTTGGGCTCAAAGGACAAGGGTCAAATGTCAAAGGCCAATGGTCACTGGCTTCCAATATGGCGGACGGACGACCGGAATGACAGAACAGTTCCTACGCCCCTGTCCCCTTTTCTTCGACTCGCCATTTCCCTTCTACCAGAGGCGGTGTCAATAGGAGTTATAAATATAGAGTGAATAGGGTTACAACATGTTGTCATTATTTAGCATACTAATGTGATTATCGTGGGGCTATTATTTTATTATTACCGTGCATAAATCAATTTACCGTAAAAATTTGACAGTATAATATAATTTTAGAAATGAATAACCACTTGTTTATAATATCTCTGAATTCTAAAGTTAATAATGTTGTCTTATACGGATATTTATAATATTAGTGTGTGTGCTGCTGTGATGATAACGCTCCATCCACCCTTCCCCATGTTTATAAACGTGCCAATGTCCGTGTATGGGGCAGTTATTCGTCAGTTGTGTATCGTTTGTATGTCTGAATCGTTGCTGTTTAGAATCACGCGGACACCCGCCTCCCAGGGTCTTAGTGGCCGCGAAGAAATATCCGCCTGACGGACGTGACCAGATGACGCGGTTCTTTGACTTTCTAAAACGCCGACGCTAACGCACGTAGGTGCATACCAACGTCAGCCGGCGCTCGGGGGTCAGCGTTGCATCACTGCGTCGTCATGGCCGATAGCCTCCTCTTCCCGGAGAGTTGGCTGAAACCCTCGGCGTCGTCATGCTTCGGGAGGTCTCGGCGGTAGTGTGTGTGTGTGCCAAGAAAGTTGCAGCATCCGGGATGCGTGCAGATTTCTTGGCCAAGCTTCAGGAGGAAGCGTATAAGGACACGACGCGGAACGACAAGATGACGGTGCCTGCATGTGTGAACGTTCAGGATGTTTGGATGTCACACAAAGATGTTACTAGTGCGATCTATCTGCTAACCCATCCATTGTGCTCAATAACTTGACATCCGAGGACGTTGGGAATGGCTGCAAAGCAAGTAGACGGAGTGAGTTTGGTTTCCCTCTGCATCGGGGATTTTTATGGGAATACACCACTATCGACACATTGTGTGATTGCTTCCATGACATGCACGTAAATTTTATAAGCACTACTTTGTAGAAAGGACATCAAGCAACGACTAGTGAAGGGGGCAAAAGAGATTTTTATCTGCACTTTATTTATTTATATTTTTCCTTTTGGGGCATTGTTGTAGCTATGAAAAAAAATCGCTTTATCCTCCCAATTCGCTGTCGTTGAACTTTTCAAGAAAAGCTGTTATAACACTGTGGCATCGCGCGCTTCAAAGGGCTCGTTATGGAGCACGTCTCAGATGCGTGAAATAAGGCGGGTTAGTGTAAGAGAGAGAAGAGAGATAGACGGCGCTTGTTGTGATGGTATGGTGTCCTTGAAAGTTACATCTGCCGAAAGAAGTTCAACTACGACTCGCCGTCGAGATATAGCCTCTTAGAGGTGCTCGAGAGGGCTTTCAGCGTTGAGTTGTGAGTTAACTCTTGTTCAGAATCGTAACGTTTGTTCGGGCGACCTGAGCTTTTTACTGTCGAGAGCAAGTTGAGAATTTCTGAGAGCAGGAAAGAGCAAAAAGCGCACTGCTCTTTTCTGCTACTAATCGAACGCCCAATACCACAGAACTGTTTACTACTAATCAGCTGATCACAACATCGTCAATCTGTAATTGTAAACTTGATTGAGTGTGGCATTGTAAGGCGACGGACAGTTCCGAGGCGCCATAAAAAGGGAATGTCCGGTTAGAAGAGGATGCCTGGTAACCCTACTAGCATCAAATACTGTAAAATGGGCTATGCAATGACAGTCGTAATTTCGACACAACCCTAACCTTGCAACACCTGATAAATCAAAGACCAAGTTATTGCCAATGTTATTGGTTACTAGGGGCAATTCAGGGTCTTTTATTGCTTGGCACATTAGATAAAGTGGCCTGTGATTGGTTATGGCAAGTATTTATTATCACTGCGACTGTCATATCACTTACCGTTAAGGATGAACGTAATATTTTCATCATTATCTACAATTATATTTACATGCCGTTCTCAGAGGATGACCGAACATATTCGCAATTAAATAAATGTGGCAGAAAAGATTTTGAAGCAAAACTAATACTATCTCGTAGTCCAGACAATAAACACACAAATTTAGCGCCTTTTTTTTTTTTCTCACTGCTCTTCCTAGAAAAGAGCAGAAGTAGTAGAAAGCTCAGGTCGCCCGAACAAACCTGTAGCCGCCCTTCCGAAAATACAAACGAAATATTCGCATTTTCATTACATCTAGCGGCGAAAATATGTACTTGTATAGACAGTATAGGTGGTATAAACTGGCTTTGCTGATGTGACTAACTGCAGTAAAATGAACTGTAACGTTTATGAAAGCAGACGATTTATAGCTGATATTGTGTAAATGTTTTTCCCCTTAAAATAAGCACCTTGCTCAAACACAGACCCAGGCAGGAAAGTTATGTCATAAGCCTTTATTTCCGTCGGTAAGTATGCTAAAAACAGTTATCTTAAAAAAATCTTTGACAGTATGACTAACTATATTGTATTCATAAACCCCGACCAGAGTAGGACTAACTTTAGTCGAAGGATCATGGACATACATTGTTGCCAAGTTTAATACGTATTCGCCTTGCAAATTTTCGCTTCTAGATAGCGCTAAATACAGTATAACTTATTTACAAGAAAATGTTTTTTCTTTTCAAATTTAACCGTAGTTAGAATAATCTTAATGTACTTAACAAAAAACAGGATATAATATACTATACTGTTTGTTGAATTGAAAATAAAATTAGATATTTTATAATTATAAATATATTTTACACAGCAACTTAGGAATAGAAAAAGTGTATATAAAATATCTTGGCCCTATACTTAATTTTGATTATTTCAATTCGAAAGTGATGCTCTCTGTAATGTGGTGTGTTGTTTTTGCCTGCTCGTATAAACAAATCAACAAATCACATTATTAATTACATTAACATCACTTTAATCGTTTTACCCTTGTTTTATGACTGTATCATATATTGCATTACTGTAGAATGGAGAACGATGAAATTAATATACTAATATATTATTATTCCATATTGATTTGTCAAATTTTCATAGTACACACCTATGCACTGGTAATATGGCCTGGTTTCATTTTATTACGTCAATACTGTCTACATAATGATGTTAAACGTGTATTATAATGTTAAATACATTACAAAAATACATTTTAAACTGATTAAATTTCTAACTACCAGAACAGATTCGGACTTGCATTCTTCTGCACAGGAGTTCACGGTGTTACCATTAAGCTACCACTAAATTTTCGTTGTGGAAGTATACTTTTATGTATATATAACTAACATTTTATTTTTGTTAAATATCTCTCTGAGTGTATTAATATCACTTCTCCTAAAAATCTGTTCAGAGAAGGCATTTGATCGACAGAAAGTAGAAAGGCATTGCTGTATCTAAAACTTATGTATTATTAAGCTTATAAGGTATATTTCCTTTGAATTATTATTCACGGAACATTTAATTAGTTAGGTCGGCATATTTTTGCATACAGATTGACAGAATCGGCCTTAAACGTAATTTTTATGTCTCGTAAACTTTATCTAGCTTTCACTGGCATGTATATTAACGAAACTGTCGTATTTTATGTTCGTCATGTTTCTTTTTACCTTAATACGTCGTTAATACTACCCTCAGCCCGGAATAAAAGTTAGTCAGTACTAAAGCAAGATGATCCTCGGATTAGCAATAAAAATGCTCTCTGAATACAAAAAATTTTGGTCGGAGAATGATCTTTCCTTAATCCGGACTAAAAGCGACTATGAATAAGGTCCTTACAGTCTTATTTCGTTAAGAACAATCCTCTTCGTACTTAGCCAATATATTTTAATACAAAAATTTGGCAGTATTACAAATACTTTACAACATTTTAAAAGACCAAATTCTAATTGTTGAATGATGGGAAAGGGCAAAAGCATCAAATTGATGTAGGAACCCTCGTCACGAAATACCTCAGTCGAAAGCTATGAAACAAAACAGTTTTGAGTTTCATAGTAAAATTATTGGCATAAGAATTTTTAGATATTTTTTGTAGTCATGATTATGTAATTACCTTCAAGCTACGAAGGTAACAGCTAGTCAAAATGGCGTCCCCAGTTTCGATACGTGCACGACAATGTTGCCGTAAGCTCTGTCGCATTCGGTCGGATATCCTTGGACTGGACTCGTTTTGATGATGTCACAGGCAACTATGGTTCTTGCCAGAGGTGTCTTCATTCTGCACGTGTATCTCATAGACGAGACTTTTTACAAGATGCAAAAGAAAACTTATCAGTTTTGATTAGAGCAGATGAACGAGCTGGCCTAGAAACAGAATCTCCTCTTCCTAACCACTTTTGAAGAGAAGTCTGAGGTATTGACCAGTACAGTTTGCAAGACGAACTGGGGCCTCCTCATGGTGATCCTCGCAATGCGTTGACGAACATCAAGTAGGAGATGTTCCACTAACTCGCGGAGCGTGTTTCTCAAGACCACAATGAAGATATGGGCCTAGTAAGTGATCATAGACTATGCCTACCCAGTACGCACGTGTCCATGGTAAATTTTACTTGATGGCTCCTCACAACTGTAGTGCGGGGATTCACATCGGCTAATACATAAATATTCCGGCAATTTAGCATCTATCTCTAGTGAAACATGCTTAGTCGGTGAAAGACACACGTGCAGGAAAGTGAGGGTCGACATACAAAGCTGCAGTAACCACAGACTGAAGACGATACAAGATGCGAAGACGACAGGGCTTACGGCATGAACTTTCTGTAGACAGTAGAAGTGCGGCTGCTGTTATTTCCTAAACAGTATTGTGCGTAACACCCGTTTTATATGCTGCTGCTCGGGTTGAAGGGGAATGGAAATGCCCCGTTTCCTCTAACCGTTGGATAAGTCTTGGAAACCTTTCTGCTTCGCCGTTTCAGTTTGCTTGGCCGTAAATTAAATACAATATCTGCAATTTCCGCAACCGAGTATTCCATTTTACTCGGACTCGTCAAGTGCACACATCAACATGTAAACATAAATTGCTTTTTTATCACTCATACTTGAGTAATAACTACGTCGGAAATTAGGGGCATACATAGCATTTCCATTTAGTGCATGAGTGGCGTTTACTTTCCCTATCCCCGTGAACTTAAAGAGAAATGTATTTTGCGGCAGCCATAGAGTGTTTTGTTGGTACACACTCTGCCAAGCATTTCTTTTTGTTTATAACACAATTTTTTGTAACCATCCCAAAATAAATATTAAGTGACCACATAAGTTTACTGAATGTACGCCTATGTGTTGACTGGGTTGCCTACTCTAGCTCCTGCAACCTACGGGAAAAGGTGTTGGCTTATAATTTTCGACTGAGATGTTTCTGGACCAGGGTTCCGTACCTCAAATCGAATATCTTTGTCCTTCTCCAACATACCTGAAATGTTGTTTCATCACCCCGGAAACACCCTGACAATAAACTCGATAACTTTAAAGTGGCTGAGCGATTAGCATGCTCGCCTCCCACCAAGGCGAACCGGGTTCAATCCCCGGCTGGGTCACCGGATTTTGCAAGTGGGAATCGTGCCGGACGATACCATTGGTCGCGGGTTTTCTCGGGGATCTCCCGTTTCTCCCGCCCCTTCATCCCGACGGCGCTCCATATTCACTTCAATCATCCTCATCGGCTCTGAAGACCTCGATGTTAAGAGCCGCCCAGATCTCTTCACTTTAGAGTGAGACAGAAACTTATAATCTTTCAACTTGCCTTAATGATATTGTTGGCGGTAGTAAGAAATCTTATTAAAATGTTAGCAACGTTAGTTAACTAGAGGTTCCGTATTGGAATGCCGAGCAAGCGAGGGATACGTGACTTATTGTGTCCTCGATGCGACTCCCATAGTTTTCGCAGCGCAGTGTAGCTCAAGGTGTCTGCTACTGCTGCGCCGATTAGACCGGCTTCAAGCGCCCGAGCCATGGCACCTGTACGTCGCGAGGTTCTACCAGGCGTACAGCGTGCGTCGAACACCCCCATCAGCGCTGGCGTCCGTATAGAGGTTGACTACGACGACGTCTCGTTCGAACAGTCGGACGAGCCGCACGACGTTTTGCCGTAGCGCTTGCCACAGAGTACTTTCACGGCTTCCGCCTAGTAGGAGCTTCCTTTCCGCGCTTGAGGCCGAGAAGCGCGGGAGCGATATGGACAACTCTGCCACGTCCATCAAGCGCACCATCGCCACTAAGCTCAACACACCCAACTGGCGTGCAGTGTTCTCGCCGCTCTACGTGTGCCTATGAGATTTTCAGCGGTGACGTAAAGTTCAATTCAGGGCCCTTGAGTGGTTTTGAATGTTTCTGAAGCGTACATTTTGAAATACAGCGCTTCGAAAAAAAAAAAAAATTTTTTTTTTGCAGTCTTGGGGAACTTTTAAATGTTGTTTCTAATGCACGTGACGTCTTCAAAGTACTCGTCAAGTCAATAGCCCTCGTCTGAAGAGTTTGTTCGTAGATCAACACAGTTGACGCACGTTTAATAGTTTTGTGGAAAAAACGAGTAGGTATTTCAAACACTCTGCAACGCAAAACGACGTTACTGGCCAACAAAATGCGGTAACCTATACCCTCCAGGCAAGCCAATAGGGACCTTTCGCAGCACGCGTAGCTATTCGGATACAATCCTCGTTCCCAGAGCCTCTCGTGCAGCCAATCAGAGAATGGGTAGGCGTACGTCAAAAGAACCGCCACGAGTAGTATGATAGAGGCAAGTCTCGGCCAATGTATTTTTAATGCGAACTGTGCTACTGGGAGGCTTCGACTCGACTTAGACGAGCTCGGCAAACTTCGGTTCGACTCAGGGGATGCTCGGAAGCCGTCGACTCGGGTTTGTCGAACGTACCTGAAGGTACTTGGCAGTTACGCCCACAAATTCTTCAAACATATGTTTGTTTCTAATAGCCATATCGGTTTTATAGGCATAGTGTATATCAAATCGTACGTGTGTATTTATTATCCAAGTTTAAGAAATTATTTTTACTATAAATTATTCATTTTTTAATATTGTGCCGAAATTGTACACAAGGTATTGCGGAAACATGCAGAAGATTCCCACTCAATTACTTCACGTCCAGTAACCTCTTTTGAAGACTGATTAATACACGATGACAGAATCTGCAAATTATTCATTAACTCTACTGTTTTGAAGGTATAAGTATGCTACTCAGATTTGTTTTTGATGTTTGTATCTATATGACTAAACCAAGCCCATCATACTAATAGCGACCAAATGCACTAGTATATTACACTATCTACCAAAAAGTATCTGTGCACCTGTCCACAATGTTTGCTCGGTCGTTGTCACCCCGTTAGAATCTCGCAGGGCCACCTCTTGCGGCTATAACAGCAGCCACCCTGTCTGGCATGCTCTCTACAAGTGTTTGCAGGACATCCACGGGGATTCGTCACCATTCCTCTTGCAACCATTCCATGAGTTGAGCAATGGATTTTGGCCGCGCTTGACGAGCCCTCACCCGGCGAACCAATTCGTCCCAAAGATGATCTATAGGGTTGAGGTCGGGGCTCTGGGCGGGCCAGTCCAATCGGCGAACATTGTTGTCGGCGTACCACTGCATAGTAGCCCTTGAAACATTGCACCTGGTATTGTCATCCTGGAAGTAACACGGGTCCATTCTGTAAAAATGCCACAGTGTTGGGAGCATTTCATTATCCAGAATGTTACAATAGGCCTCTGTGTTCATGTTACCACGGACAAACACCAGCGGTCCTACGCCGAAGGCCGTGAAGCACAAGTCAACTGACGTACTGAGTTACCTATCTTCACGGGTGCCCAATTACTTTTTGGTAGATTGTGTATAATCACTGCATGGATCATCATCTACCAACACTTTTATAGGTTTAATTGACGTTAGTTTAAATGCCAGTATTGTCAGACTCTGGAGACTTGGAATGTACGAGGGTGATAAATTTGTATCTACATTTTGTAAGATTTAGTCGGAACATTACGATATTCAACTGTTTAGCATGCCATGCTGTAATTTTGGTGTTGTGATTTAAAAATTAAAAGTCCACGACATATTAAAATAAATAGTAGTTATTCCCGAAAGTTGTTAAAGGACCGTTTAAAATATAAAATTAACAAAATAAAACAAATATTATGTGAAATAATGTTATTTATACAATTATTGTAACGGAACGAAAACTGCGCAATTAAAAAATACCGATTTCAAGAATATTACAGCAACTTGCTTTGTGGAATAATTATTATTGTGAGAACAATGCAAATTCGTTTATTCCAAGACTAACTCAAAATTGCGGCGCCTTCCCTCGCCCCCTTCACACACTCTCTCTCTCGCCCCTGCCGCACACGATGCTTCGCAGTCCTCAGTCAACGTAACATATTCTTTGATCCTTTGGCAGTCGAGTGGTATAATTGAATTTTAAATGTAGACGATAGATTCGGAGCTGCAATGAAAACTGTATCCCCCGATTTTCTTATCGTCGGATTTTCTGGATTGCCTCTCACTATGGTTGCAAATTTAAAGACGTATTCACGTCAAAGGCACCAATTGGAACTCGGCCTCAGCCTGGAGCCTAGTCGTTTTCAGCCCGCTGCGCTGTTGAGAGGTAGACCCCAGTGAACCCTGACAAGCGACTCTCCTAGCAAGTGCGATGGAGCTGCAGATATCGCTCAGCCTGGACCCCCTGGGTCTTGCAATGCCGGCGGAACTTTCACGCGTTGGTGGCGCTCGTGACGTGCATAGCTTTCCTTCCTCACTCGTTAAATTACGTCAGCTGCCGGTCATGTCACGACTCAGGCGGTGCAGCTGACCTTATCTCGGCTTCATACACTTCGTGCCACAATTTAAAATTCAAATATTGTAATATTACAATAAAATATTCTTTGATGAATTTACATTATTTTGATAAATTATGAAACATTGACTTTACAAATAATAGAGTTGAATATTTCAGTTATATGTAGGTAGGGACTTGAAAACTTCGCGAGTTCAACGACCACCGGGTTAGACTTCACGATCTTATATGCAATCGTGCATTTATCCATTTCCCATTGGATACTTGCTGCCACAGTGTAGGACGATTATTATATATATATATATATATATATATATATATATATATATATATATATATATATATATATATATATATATATATATAGGCACAAGATATTTCACATATATTCATGTAAAAAACATTGGTGTGGTCTATGAAAGTTCGTCTATGCAAGCGGTTAATACCGTTAGAGAACACTGCGAACATGTAAAGGACTTTTGATCCCAGCTAAAGATTATATCCTAAGTAAAATACTAATAGATACCCCAATCACGAGTCCCCTTAACTGGGAAATACGTATAGCATAAACTGAGTATACGTCGCTTACCTAATCCGACATTATTAATACAGATTTTAATCAACGACTCCATAACAACCGCCGGAAGTTGAAATACCGAAGACAAAAGCGAATTAAACATGCTAGAAAAAATTAGGAATAAATTGTAACGTGTCTAACGAGGCACGTCCTCTAACGGCCAACCTGGCTAGCAAAATGTCCCTAAAGCGGGATAAGTCGTCAGGATGTTAAATGTTGTCTTCATGTAGCTCGATGACGCTGTTACCTTACAATATTTATTTGAAGTTTTTGGCTTCTTATTGAAAAGGGATAACTGGTTGCATCTGTGCGTGCACGTATAAGCAACTAAAAGATTATAGATCTAGGACGGCAATCCAAATTCTGAAATCGATGATATGGCTGCACATTTATAAATTCAAAATAACGTTAACTCTGGTACCGTTATAAAAAAATCTATCATAAAACTGCAACCCTAGATTTTGCTTGAAATTAAATGTCAATTTTCTTGACTTCGCCGTTTTTATGCATCTGTAGACAACTTACACAAACACCATATTTCGTAAACTACACACATTCGCAAAAAAAATTGATCATGAACGAATCACATGAGTACGATGGAGGTTGCTACACAGTATCGCCATAGCGCGACATGTGTCCCATTTGAGTTAGTTAATGTGGGCTACTTGCACGGGTATGCCGCACACATCTTACAAATACACCATGTTTCGTAAACTACACTCATTAAAAAAAATTGATCACCATTAACGAGTCACGCGAGTACAACGAAGGTTGCCACACAGTATCGTCATAGCCCTTTTGTGTTTAATGCGGTTTGCTTGCGCGGATGTGCTACTAGAGGCATAAGAATCCCTCCATCATTCATAGCTGCAAGACACTGAATGAGGCGTTGGTAGAAGTGTGAGCAGTGTAAGCCACAGAGTCAAGTTCGACGAACCCGCAGCATGCCCCACCGGCGCATTAAACAAGCCTTTGCTCAGCTGGATGAGTTTGAAGAGACCGCACCTCCTGCCTCCGAGAGGCAAGTAGGATGTTTCGACGCATTGTTCGACACTCGAACCGTCCTGCCTACACCGCGAGTCAGTGTAGGACTCGGTGGGAACATGAGGGTACACACACACACACTCGTCGACAAGACTCGGGTCGACCCCGCTGGACCACCATCAGCAGGGAGGATCGTTTCATCGGGCGATAGGCTATAAGTAGGGCCGCATGTTTTTCGCGAAACTATTTACTTGGAGGCTAGGCTTCAATATCCTACACGCACACTTGCAGCCTTTCTTTGGCTATTGGCCGCCTGTCTTTGTGTGAAGAATTACTGCTACATGAGTGAGCTAATCAGAATCAAACTTCCTCGATACTACTTATTTGTGATTCGCGGGAAACCGGATATGATGTGTACCAATTCAAATTATCCAACTACGAAAGTGGTTCTGATCTAAAGTGTTTTGGAACACAACTTGTCCAGCAATCTTTTCGCGAAAAACAAGTGCCCCTAACTATAAGCACTCCGTGGGCGTCACTGTGTACCATCCAGAGACCTGTCGCAGCAGCTGGTGACAAGCCTGTGTCCACCAGTACCACATCTAGGCGGCTAGTAGATCGGGATCTGTCGTCGTGACGTCCCTAACGATGTCCAACATAACGATCTGAACATTGCCGAGCCCGTGTGAGCTTCTGGAGGGAACGAGCAGCCTGAATGGCAGCTTACGGACTGGCGACGAGTGATGCTCATCACAGTTCTGTTTGGAAACAGACGACCGCCGAATTCTAGTCTGGAGACATCCTGACCAGCGCCGAGATCCATGCTTCATTGTGGAGAACGAGAGCTTTCGTAGGGTGAGGTATTATTTCCTACGATTCACGTGCCCACTGGTGGTGATTGAAGGAACCCTGCGGGCGCGGCGATACGTTCAGGAAAATCTGTGACCATGTGCGCTTCCCTTCCTGATGCAGCTTGACAGCCCCATTTACCTGCAGGTTAATGACCGGCGTCACGGGTATATCTGGCCTGCCTTCGTGATCTCAGCACACTTCCTTGGCCAGCAGGATCCCCAGACCTCTCGTCCATCGAGAGCCAGCGGTAAATATAGCATATTTGGAGGTTAACTTGCACCAGCTGCGGCAGGATCTTCCTCGAGAGAATATCAGACGTCTGTATGGCTCCATGCCTGACCTTACCGCTCCCTATCTCTGTGCTACGGGTGGCCCAAGTGCATCCTGCAAGAGTTGGTCCCCTACAATACAATATACTTGGTAGTGGTACAGCATTCTGTATACATACTACTGTGTGCTGTGCCTTTACCCACTCACATGCCCCTGTGATGGCACCTTCAAGGTGATCAGTATTTTTTTTAATTAGTGTATTGTATGCTAGTAATGTTATTTCAATACACAGTAGCATTGCACTATCAAGGTAAATATTTTTTGTCGAAGAGTGCCTCACAAAATAAATAGGTCAGTATTCAGATTTAACAGTGATTCTCCAACAACTCATACTCTCATACATTTAAGACTCTTCTAAATGTGACAGCAGCACGGGTTTTTGCTGGTGAATTCATAACCTCCTCTGTAGGCAACTAGGAATATAATATAAGCATGGAAATGTTTATTGGTCTCTGGCTCTGGCAAGATCAAATTTGAGATTTTTCCCATTAGATGCCTGACGTGTAGAAACGTTTAAACTTTATATCATATCAGTTTCCAAAAGTTTACACACAGACGCAATGCATTGATGTAATTAAACTGTTAATGCCTAATTACTTCAGCATGAGATACGATTTTAATTTCATTATGTATCCGAGAGTTTAACAATAATCAGGCTATATATTTAATTTAGTCAATGCCTAATGGTTTCTGAGTATGGGAGTTTACTAGGCCCTTGATTATTAAAACCACAATTAACTGGAATAATACGCAGAAAAATAGCACACAGATAGATTTAAAACTTAATTGAAATTCTTTTCGGGGCCGAACGTGATAATAGCTCGTGTTTCCTTATTGACTTCATTCAAATGTTTCTAAATGTGGTGAAATTCGTAATTGAAGATTAAAAGTATCTATTATGGCGTTATTGCAGACATGAACACATCGCCATAGTATTGGCTGGTGCTCCAGGACGCCTTAGTTTTCCGGACACACACAGCTGGCGCCATCTTGCACATGTTTCCAAACGCCGTAAATCATGGCGACCGCTAGATCCTTCGCAAAAATAAAAGATATCAGTTAAACGAGCGTTCCAGCGGCTCGGGACTGCTGGTTCCGCCGGGCGGGACCGAATGCATTCGTGATGGGACGTCCCACATGGTCGGTTCTTGCCGGCTTTGTCGATGGCGATCTAGGAAACGGAATCCACACGTGTGTGGATCTGGGCCTGCACACCGCCACCTTCTGATTTGCTGCGGTCACATGCCTTTGCGCGCGTTGACCCCGCGTCGTTCTCCTTCGCTATAAGCTATTCGCGGTCAAATGAGCTCTTTTGAAAGCCCTGCTTAAGATCTATAGTCCATTCACGACTGGAACAGACTTATGAAGATCAACCTTTAAAAAAAAAAAACAACCTAGCCATTAGTTGCATGCATAGCTAGTAAAACAAAAGTGGTGGGAGCGGGTACGGTTGATTTTCATAAGTCTGTTCCAGTCATTTAATTGCACGTTGTGTAGTCTTCCGCCTTATGTAAAATTAATGTTGTCATAGGCCTCATCGCTTTATTCATGCGACGGTCAAGTGAAACTGTGGAATTATTATAGTAAATATTTTATAAATCTCCTCATTTTTACGCCCCGATTCATTAAAAAAAAAAAAAACAGAGAGCAAAAGAAATAATTTAAGTTGTCACAAATGGTTACCTAACAATTTTTATTTGACGTTAAGTTATTCAACTACTTTCCCTCCATCGTTACCAACTTTACTAGGTGCATGCCACTCAGTGCGCCCGTTAAATAAATATGCAGGTAGGAGCAGTGACTTTTTTCTAAGGTTGATTTCAGAAGTGCTCACTTTGTCGTGAACAGACTTTACAGGCTGTTCATAGTATACTCCATTCACGATTACTTCAAATTTTTCTGAAGTCCTGCTTAAGTTCTAGTTTTAGGATATTCCTCCGCCTCATGCAAAATTTAACCACGTCTAGAAAATTACTCCAAAAGTACAACGAAGTGCATTCGTGCGCACTGAATTCAATAATGTTCTTCATCAGAACTATTTATTACTAGGCATTACCAACGCACCTATTTTCTCCTTGATTTTATTCATATTTTCTATAAATTAAATAATATAATTTAAAGACAAAATACAAGTAAAATTTCAATTTAACAAAAAAAAAAAAAGGTATTCTTATGTTAACAGATTAATGACATATTTGAAAACAACCCAACACGTCACACCTGGGGGGATTTTTCAAAGGTTTGATTCAAAATGTGTGAAGAAACCGCAAAAATACTATAAAGTAAAATCAACCATTGAAAAAAAAATCACTGATCATAACTACACATATTACACTGACTCCCAGATAAGTTGGCAGCGAACTAAAAAAAAAAGTTTTTTCTAAGGCCGACGTTTTGTTGAGAGTGTAATATGTAAATGTATCGCTACTGAAGCCTAGGAGGCGTTTTTTTGTGTTTGTACACTGAGAACGAATTTGCATACCATTAATGATACTGCCTGCGAAATTTAAATAATAAATCCCATGTTAAGGAAATTTCGCCTCAATTCGTTAATTTTAAGGATAGGGGTTTCAACAAAATGAATTCTTCGCAAATTATTTAGGAGAAGTTCCCTACAGCGGAGATGTTTTCATTACATATATAACCTGTTTGCAAGAAATTTCTAAAAATTTATATTTTACGTACTGCCTATCTATATTGGAAATATACTCTCGCAGGGATCATTTCCTAAAAAATTCACGAAGAATGCATTTTGTTTGAAACACCTATCTTTACAATTGACCCACTTGGGCGAAATTTCCTAAACATGGGATATCCTATTTTAATTTCGCAGCTGCCAGCGTCTAGGCAGTGCCCTTAAGCGGTAGGAGAAAAGTAGGTAAATCTGTATTTAAAGCTGCGGGATATCATTGCGTGTAATGAAGTCTGAGTCTTACCGAACTTGCACAGTAAAGTCCAACGGCGGGAATGCTGCAAGCCAGTTTAGAGTAGTTCGCATAGGGACGACGGGGCACCATGCGCGCGTGTAACACGCGCATGTCGCAAGTACTGTATCGCTCCCTCGCTTCTGGACCTTGAACCCGCTAAAGCCCAGTACACACAGGCATCTTTCTTGTACAGGCTGTTGACGGTAAAGTGAGCATTTTAAAGGCCCTTTCAAAAGGGCCTAATAAATAGCTTTTATTGTAGCTTCAGACGTTAACTTTTGTTATAGGTTGTTCACCGTAAAATGAGCACTTTTGAAAGCCCTACTTATGATCTACTTGTATGCACGTTGTGTATTCTTCCGCCTTACGTAAAATTAACATTGTCGTGGCCCTCATCACTTTATTCATGTGTTAGGCAAGTAAAACTGGGAAGTTTTTATAAAAGTAAATATTTTACCAATCTTATCATTTTTATACTTCGATGGATTAAAAAAAAACAGAAAGCTAATGAAATAAATTATGTTATCACAAATGTTTACTGACACGTTTTATTCGACGTTAAGATACGGAACTACATTCTACCCATCGTTACCAACTTAATTGGGTGCATGCCCCTCAGTACGTCCGTTAAAATATATGCAGGCGTGAGCAGTGACTTTTTTCTAAGGTTGATTTCAAAAGTGCCCACTCTATCGTGACCAGCCTTTAGTGGTGAAATGTATACACTGTGTTTATTAGTCTGATGACAATGTTTATGTTATGAAGTGACAGGAAGATAGAAATCTAATGAAAAGAAAAATTTAGCAGGGCCTAAGAAAGTGCTCACTTTTCCGTGAATCACCTATGCAAGAAAGTGAGCACGTTCCTGTACACCCTGACTTGTATCATGTGAACGGCCGCCGAGTATGCTAGTTACTATCACACAAGAACTTGTATACTAGCTAGTGCAATATAGCGACGATTCTATTTTTCGCCATCTTTCTTGTACAAGTCGACTGTAAAAAAAACATATTTTGTTGATGCTGGCAATAAACAGACATGTTAATGTTTTTAATACGATAAAATGTTTAATAGTCCCACTATCGTAAATAATTCTGTGCATTAATTTTAAAATTAGAGAGGTTTGTCTTTTTTCTGTGAGCGATTGTAGATATTCTACATGTTTAAATATTTAGTACTAGAAATATGTCTCATTGGACTAAATATTTTATTATTGTTTATGGCAAATGCTATTGATAATTCCCAAATTACACGCACAACCCCAAAAACCGCCTCCAAATCATACATAGTTGACATCAACTATCCACTTTCTTGCTTGCCAGCTAGTGTCGTGTGTATGGATTCAGTGCATACTAGCTAGTAGGCACTTAAGTATTCAATTTATTGCTCACCTTTATTTTCACTTCCTTGTACGAGAAAGATGCCCGCGTGTACAAGGATTAAACTGCTTCAAGTACAATAGGAGCGCTACCTACCTGCCTTGGACCCGTCACTACACTGGGACAGGGTGGGTAAATTCAGGTTTACAACTGCGCTATCCCAACCAGGGACGCAGCATCATCTTGAACTCAGAGGGAGCCAAGGCAACCAGATACCCCCACACTTGCCCCACTCCGGCATTTCGGATGTCGAAGATTTTTGTATGTGTATAGTACGTTTTATATTAATCAAGCGAATATAGAAAATTTCTTCAAACATATTACTATTACCGGTGACATTTAAATGTTTTGGGAATATCTCATCCAAGGTGATGGCATGTAAATATGCTACTTACTGTCATTATTGTAAATAAAGTTTCTCAGATTGACCTTAAAACTAAGAATAGCTGCATTGGTGACTGAGAAGGCACTAACTAAACCATAAGTAATAGCGACATTGTTAATTAAGTGGTTCTTGGTTGTGCTTTTTCCCACAATTTTAAGTCCCAACTCCAGTTCTGCCATTCTCAAAATTTAACTGATTCTATTGTATTTAGGACCCATTGCATTAGATTATCAGCACTTCGGGAAGTTTCTTTGTAAACTTAATTATTCATCGACATGGAAAACAGTATATTTTTTTAAGATAAATACAGCTAAATAAATATTTTCTAGTGCTGTAGTTTTTAACAATATATATTTCTGAGCAGAAAGTATATATTATATGAAAATAAATTAAACATTTCTGTAAAAACAACACCAATAAAAGTGCCAACACTACTCAATAAACCATAATCAGAACATTGTTTAAAAACCAGGAAACAATTTCCAATGGGAAACAAAAGACAAAAATATTTTCATTCGAATTCCGAAAAGTTAATAGGTATTACACCTAAGTAAATCTCCAATATACTCATAAAAACATTTTTCAAGGTAACAATTATAAACAACAAATGTTTAAAACAATTGAGGTGATCTTTGAATGAATAGTGTAATGGGGTTGAATGACTAGAAGTTTTTTGGACATTCGCCATTGCGATGCAGATGTCTGTCATGGTAAAACAGGACTGAGCACGAATAAAATATTCAAATAAGACAAGTAACATATGGACGAGACAATTAATATATGTATACAACACTGGAAAATTCCATGTGGGAATAGAGTCAAAAAAACAGAACAGCATCTAATAACGAAAAATGTATGTACGTATACATGACCAACAGATAACACATGGAAAACAACACAGGCTAGAAACCTGCTTGAAAAAAGTTAGGACAACACTTCAAAATAAGTAAGAACGAAATGGGACAACACAACAAAGAAACGTATTCAAACACAGCAGTTTTACCAGAGACGACAGAATACAAGCCAGGTATGCCGTAGTCAAGAGTACATGTGCACAAAGCAAGAAAATTCCATGTAGGAATCGAGTCAAATAAAACAGGACAGCAAGCTAAATGCGGTAAACTAATACACTATATACGTATACGAAAAACTATATACAACCAACAGACAACACACCGAAGACGACACAGGTTTGTTATCTACTTACACAAATAAAACAAACACAACAAAGAAACTCGCACAAACTACTGCATATATTTATCTCTTAAGGATGACCCACACTGACCATTTTTGTCTTTTAAAAATAGGGGTTCACTTACGAAGAATTTTTTAACAACACAGTATTAATCCTTATCAAATAGTTAGGGCCAATCACATAAATATAAATAAATATCCAAATCACTCATCTCGTAAACATTAAACTATCAATAAAAACTACAATCGGCCGTCCACAGGTACGGCCGATTGTAGACAGGCCTTAATGCACGCACTTTATTCCCTGTATCAAATTCAGAGGGAGCTTGTGCGGGCAGGGAATACCTGTGTCCCAGTTTGGGACAGGAAGAGGGCGGGGTATCAGGCCCGAAGGCTGCTCCTCTGTATAGGCTGTTCACCGTAAAGTGAGCACTTTTGAGGACCTAGTTACTTTTTCCTTTCAGGCATTTTATATACTTTAACAACCTATTTCAAATAAATATTGCCATGTAAGCAATAAACACAGTGTGTATATTCCACTGCACTCAGAAGTTAACGTCTAAGACTAAAATAAAATATATTCATCGACTATTATTCCAAATGAGAGGGCTTTCAAAAGTGCTCACTGTATCGTGAACAGCCTATAACTGAAAGTGGGGATGCCTAGACGGCCGCCTGGGCGGCGTTCCAAATCGTTACTCTGCGAGTAAACTTTTCTCTTTGGCTGTCCCACAACACTTTCAGAAAATGCTTTACTCGCTCTTGGCAATGTCTCAAAACTGCAGAGTAATTAATCCGAGCATTCTGCCAGAGTATAGAAAAGTAAAACGAAAATGGCAAAACGTTTAGTAGAATTGGACAAATTGAAAAGAAATGTGGACATTCTTTTTACAGGTACAAACGGGAGAATTTCAAATGACGAGTCGTAAATTTCGTATTTTTATTTTAAAACTCACTTTTATAAAGGTTGCATGTCTAGACACAATGTCTATGATTAATTTATAGCAAGTGAGGCTATTTATCTATATAACTAATATTTTGGAAAAGAAAGAATTTGGGAAAACGGACAAATGTCTTTTGTAATTTATTGGTTGCTTAAACAGTACATACTTGTAATACATCATACCCGTTCCAAAACCACGTTTACTTTTGCTTTACTCAGCTGTTACTCTGTTACCTTACTCTACTGTAGGAGTAACGTTTTGAAAAGCCGCCTTTGTTGTTTCATAACTCTTTGAGTAAATGTTACTCGCTCTTGACAGTGTCCCAAAACTGCAGAGTACCGGAAGTTACTCTAAGCATCTTTCCAAAGTAAAACTGTTACATGCTCTATTTCAGCGAGTAACGAAGGGCAAACTGTAAATGGTGGAAAGTTTAGTAAAATTAAATAAACTGAAAGGACATGTGGAAATTTTGGTTAGAGACACACACAAGAAAATTGCATAAGACAAGTGATAAAATTAGTTTTTTTTTATTTAAAAGTTAACTTGTCTAAATGTTACACTTTTAGACGTAATGTTTATGATTAACTTATGACAAGTTAATCTGTTTATGTATAAATAACTAGTTTTTTTTTGGGGGGGAAAGTTATAAATATATTTTGGTTTTTACATTGGTTGCTAAATCAATTCTCATTTGTAAACACAGCATGCTATTTAAATCATCCTCATTCCAAAACCATGTTTAATCTCGCTTTCCTCACCTGTTACTCTCTATTTTTTTTTACTCTACTCTTCGAATAACGTTTGGGCTGGGGTGTTTAGGTGCCGAAGGCTACGTATGTAGTCCTTGGTGGTTACACATCTAAGTAGGTCCTACTGGCCACGCCAAACGTTGCTGAACCATGACTATAGTCTATTCGCAGTTGGATCACACTTTTTGAATCAAACCTTCGAAAAATCGCCCCACGTATGTCGAGTTTGGTTTTGTCCTAAATATATTATATATCACACTTCTGTTGACAAAAAAAAAAATGTTACTATTGGTTGAATTGGATTTTACTTATATTTTACCTATAAATGTTAACATTAAATTTATTATTAATACGAGTAAATGAAGAGAGAAGATAGGTGTGTTGGTAATGCCCGAGTAGAAAATAGTTCTCATGCAAAATATTATTAAACTGAGTGGACACAAATGTGGTG